>OZ025299.1:242450640-244850640 GCA_964019185.1 Maratus speculifer | reverse complement strand
ATTTTAGTGCACTTTGTAAATGCATGTAAATATGAATATGTTTCACAGGGTGTAACATCGTTAAATTTAATTAAAACGATGTTCCCCATAATGCCGTAATGTAAGGAAATTTTTTGACAATCCCTTAAATAAACTAATCATGGTAGAATCTTTATTTTCAATAGGTATTCGTGCTAGGTAAACGTTAAGAACGTCCAAAAATTTCATGGAAATCGGAGTATATTTATGAAAGTTAGAAAGCGACCAGACAGACAGACAAACCGAAAGCATAATAACTTTTCAACTTTGTTCGAAAGTGTTAAAAAATCGAGCCAAAAATATATTAATCAGTAGTTTTATTTTCCGCCTTTTCCCCACAAAAAATGTCTTCCATTGATAATTATGAGTTTTGAATAAAAATATTCATTTGTATGTAACTTATAACTTATTTATAAATAAAAAATATTTCTGATTCATTTTAAATATGACGTCATTACTTATCTCGCTCCATTAGCTACTGATATTCATACCCCTTGTATTTTTAACGACTGCTATAAAGTACCTGTTTTATTTCAACTATGACGTCACATTTTCATAAGTGAACCATTTTATTAAAAATTTAATTCTTTTTCATTCTTTTTACTTTTAATTTATGTCGCCATATTTTACACAAAAATTCCCATTAATTAAACAAATATCCTTGTTAAATATATTATAAAAAATACACCTTTTATTTTTATTTCAAACATGACGTCATATTTATTTTCTTTTAAATTATTTTATTATAGTTTTTCGCGTGGAAGTTTTTTATTAAAAATTCATTGCCGCTGAAAAAGTATTATTCCAATTTTTTATTTTCTTGGCAACAGGAAAGGAAAATGGTTAAATTTTATCTGAAAAATGCCTATTGATTTTGTATGAAAAATAATTAAATTTTTAATTATTAAGGAAAATATTTGAATAAAATAAATAAAAATTAGGCTATGTTCATTCCACTCCTGTAATCTATGCATATGCAAAGATTAAAAGACATTAATCCATCCGTTTTGAAGCCAAGTTCATTCCAATTTTTCGGACACACTTTCACATTTATAATATGTATAAGGATATAAGTGATTTGCCCTTCAAAGGATTAATACTACACAAACCGCTTAGGTGGGCGGTTACCTATTTAGGCGTCATTTATATTACTAAGATAATTTAAATTCTCTTCGTAAAATGAGAACAGTTATGTTTTTACGAAAACATTGCAGTCATCATGAGTAAAACAAATGTAAATTGTTATTAAAAGATTATTGGGGTGAACTCCAAATTTAGGAATAAAAAAAAGTCATATTCGGCAACACTGTTTGGGGCCCGTATAGTGAATGCAGCTATGAATAAAATGGAGGAGACACAGAGTAATACGCAGGGTTTCCACTCGGTCCGCTTTTTGATCACCACTTTTAAATAAAGAAAAAAAACTATTTATAAAATCCATAGAAATTCCACAAATATACCACGGATATCATTTTTCTTGGAATTGTTGTAGAAATCTACCACGAATTTCTTTCAAAAAAAAAAAAAAAATTACTGGTTTTAAAAAAAACGGACTAGTGGGAGCTGTATATTTTCCAGCAGTTGCGTGTGAAGTAACTGAAAAGGTTGTCATAACATGACTGTTTTTTCTTTTAAACGAATAAACAATTTTCTATTACTGTCGGCGAAATCTTTTACCTTAAATTTGAATAGAAAATTTCTTCTAATGAAAGCTCTTTATTAATATCGTAAAAAAAACCCAGTTTTTTCTAGTTTCAGTTTGCCCAAGTATCATTATCTTTTCACTTACATATACAGTAGATTGTCTTGGTTGTCACAATGTGGCGGAACTAATACCACCGAATTAACCAGTTAGCAGTAAAAAAGAATATAATTTTTTATAGTTAATTTTGATTGATACTTTTCATTTTTGAGGCGTTTAAATAAACAGAAATTTTCTACTTGAATATACTGGTGGAAGTTTTCCGCGGGGATAATGAAACCCTGCAAAAGCAGTTACAGTTGAAGCTTCACAATTTAAAGTATAGTCAGTATATCTTTCTTAAAACCTCCGTGGTATAATGTTAACACTAGAACCGCGGAGACGGGTCATTTTGACCCGTACTCCATGAAAAAATGTCGATTCGAACCAGATAAGTCTTCTTAAAATAATTTAAGTAGCAGCTGCGCAAAAATTATTTAAAATAAACAAGTTAAATAGACTTAAATAAAAATTCTGGTGTGAATTATTTTTATAAAACTTGGGTAAAATTTCCCACGGTTCTAGTGTTAATAACATCTCCTTACACTCTCCCAGCATGTTTCAGCACAACTAATTCGTCATTTTACAAGACAAAGTAGTAAAAAAGTAATTCAAATATTAAAGAAGGGAGAAAGAAAATTATACCTGTTAGCTTAAAAAGTGAATCATGATTATGAACAAAAGCATCTTTTACCTTATAATCATTTAAAACTTTCTTGAACTTTTTTCGTTTTAACAGCCGTAAGGTGATCAGATTAACTTTAGGCGTAATTTTTCAGCTTTTCGGCTCATTTCTTATCTCGATCTTTAATGAAACTTTTAAAATACTCTACTTTCTACATGTTAACTTAAAAAATAGTTGGTAAAGATCGCATTTTGGCCAGTGGTGTTTTCACACCTTTTAAAAACTTTATACATACCACTAAAAGATGTAAAATATAACATGAATTATTTTATATTGCATTTCATGTCACATTTTCAATATTTTATCTATTCTATTAAAATCTTTGCGCGTATCTGTGTACGCTCAAAAACTCTGAAACCGCAGGGTACAGGGCTACGAAATTTAGCACAGTTTGCTATAGGGCGGCGGCACGGGGCATGGGGGCTCATGGACGATTGGGGTCAAAAATTCAAAAATCTTAAATAGTTTTTTTTTAAATATATCTGAATATATTAAAAAAATCATTTGGAAAAGGGTCTTTGTTCTCGAACAAGAATAGATATATATGAGACTTATCCGACATACTTCTATCGCCATACTGGCAAAAAAGTATCGAAAACTACAAAAAAATTAATAAAAAAAAACAATTTTAGATGCAGCTTTCAAACAAATTGAATTTTAAAGTACATTTCTGTTTCTATATGACGGTGTAAAGTTTGAAAATATGCAATGTTTAAAAGTTCAAATTTTTCAGTACCGAAAAATGTTAAAACTGAAATTTCTTTTAAAATTTGATTATTGTTGGTCCAGGAATATTAATGTTTAATCCGTGGCGCATGTATATATGTATCTGTTATTACGTAAACCACTCTGATAACAGTCATAATGAAAAGGTTTTATTTTTTAATAATCTTTAATTTTGCAAATAATTAGAGAATATTTAATTGCGCTTAGTTATTAGCTTATTTAAAATATATATATATGAGAAAAAAATTATAACAAACATCAACAAAACATTTTATTCTATTTATTCTCTTATCCCAAAGATTATCGTTTTATCGTCTGTGGTCATAACAACATGATAAATTAAATTTCATTAAAAAAAAAAAAATGCACAGTAATTGAAAAACATTTTTCTGAATCGAATCTTCATGCTACGCATCTCTCGTACATAGCACGGGCTAAACAATTAGTTTATTATATTTTTTGACGAAATTGTTCATTCTGCATTACTCTGCATTATATAGATATGCCAATCACCACAGAATAAAGATTTTGGAAACGTTTCCTGTTTTTATCTGTACATTTATTCAAATTACAGGAATTTTATATTTATCTCTTTTATTTTCCCCAAAAAGTTTATTTAAAATCAATTTTAAATTTTATCGTGAAAACTTTTAAAGCTTTACATTCCGTTGTGCATGATATCAAATAAATATGCTTAAGATCTTCTGGCTTAAAATGAAGCTAGTTATAGTTTCCATGTAGAATTTTAAAACTAATTAAAATGTATTTGTACTTGAAACATTAATGTAAATCGGACTAATAAATTCATTTTAATACTCAAACTCATCCACTGAAATTACAAATTTCAAATCATTTTAAAAGCCGTAAGATATCTGGATTGCATTGCTTTTATCCTTCATTGGCGTTGCTCTAGAAATCAAAGTTATCAATATAAGATATCTCTGGGTAATGGATTAGAACCTCGCTTTGACAAATAAATGGTTAGAATAATAATTGCGTTTAAAAAAAGATGCAAGTTTTTAAATGCAAGTTTTGATTTGGTTTGGTTACTGATGACTACCTACGCAAGGGATATACACCCGAAAAAGGGAGGTTTGCCCTCTGAGTGGGGAACCTATCCCGTATTTACGCAATTATATCCAAGGTTCGAATAAAATCACGTAGAACTCCGAATGACACAAGTGAAGGGCGCAACTAGGTTCGAAACCAGCACCTCCCGTCTACCAGTTTTAAGCACAGCACATCTCTGCCACTGGTGAGGCTAAAACAAATTTTGTTTTCCCAGGAAATATTGTGTTTAAAATATTTACGATAATCTATATTAAAATGTCGGTTAAATTTGGATTCTTAATTACGTACATTAATGATTTTGAGAAGGCCCTTGAAGATCCAACAAGAGTTGCCAATTCGGTTTGAATTTTCAAGTAAATTTCGAAAATTCAAGTAACACGGAGTATTTAGCAGGAATGCCCTCCCCCCCTCTCTGTCAAGTTATAGCGTGCGCGCTCTAAATTGTGGATAAAACATCTTTATTTATTTCTGGTATAAGCCCGAAATTTCTGAAAAAAATAGAGGCCAAACTGACAACTTTGAGTTCAACATGAACAGATAAGTACAATAATGAAAAAAATGAATTGCCGTAATTCCGGGCATAATTCCGGCCGTAATTCCTTTAACAGGCCATTTTTTTTCTGAGTAAAATTAAAAAATTATTATTAATTTTTTACTGAAATTCACTTTTAAATTTGCATTTTTGGTGGAATTTCACCACCTAAAATAAAAACTATTCAACATATCATCAAATCCTTGTGTTAAAGTATGTAATATAACATAATATATGTGTCATTAAAAAATTGAGTTCTTAAGTTTCATAGATATTAAGAAAAAGGAACACGAACCTGAAAAATCCATGTTTTGAAAAAAACAGATTTAAAGATTAAATTATCATTTTTATTGGTAGTGATAAGAAAAATTTAATGAAATCCTCGTTTATATGAAGGATCATCACCTTCTTCAATTTCATACGACTCTACAAGTTTCCTTTTTTGAAATTTATTTCTAATTTTGGCTTTTTTGTGATATTCGGATAATTTTCGCTCTCTGTCGATAACACGTTCATTATCCAGATTCTTCATAGTTTTGACACAGTGGTGACCAGGGTTAATTCCAATTTTGGATAATATAAGGCACTTTGTTACATTTCCTGCATTAAAGCAAGAAACAGCATCAAAAACTCCAAATTTTAAAGTTTCAATGGTCACAAACACATTTTTTGGCACACGGGTGTGCCAAAATTTTGATTGGCTGAAACTGAATTTTTTTTTTTGAACCGGTTCGAACTACGTCACTTCATCCAGTTTCAGCCAATCAAAATACAGAACTTTACTGAGCCAATTTAACATTTAACGGCTCGTGCTGACTGAGGCTCCATGAGGGAAGAGCGGTTTGTTTACATTCGCCAGTTCTTTAAATGAAGCGTAAGCATTGAAGTGCTTTGAGAAAGAATGTGAAATTCTAACACTTCTGTTTCGTGGATATACAAGTGTGATACATAGTTGGAAAGATAAAAGTTTAATTTATTTAATGCAATAAAAAAATAAAAATCGATTTTTTGGTCGAATTTTGCTTACCTGGTCCCCTTAAAGAGAAAAATCTTTTACATACGCATTGGCAACATTTGCAAGAAAAGTTTAATACAAAATGTTTTCTTTTAAAATAGTAGTGCGAACAGAATATAACAATAGCAGTTTTGCGGTTGCAGTTTTGACATTCGTGAAAACTAACCATCGGGAATGTTTAGGGATCACTGTACATAAAGTAAAATTTCTTCTTTCGAAAGTTTCATAATAAATTTGAAATTTCAGATAAAATTTAGGGGCTAAAGAGGCAAACTCTTTTTTAGTTCCATGGACTAATTTTGTGCAACAAAAACATTCTAAACTGTAAAAAAAAATCCTGGCTGGCAACGTTAGTGTAATTCATTTTTTTCTCTGAAAAATAGGAAATTGTATGAATTTACAGAAATTTCTCTGTGACAAAACAGTGTATTATACTAGCTTCTTGATTCCAGTATAATCTCCTTGAATCTAAAAATACTATCCCTCTCGTCCGATTTTCGCCAGTGGCAGACCTGAATGTATTGTATTTAGTTTTTAGCTCACAGCTATCATAGCCTGAAAGCTTATGTGCCCGTCCGTTCTGTATGTACGTTCGTACGTGCGTTCGTGCGTAACGCGATAACTCATGATAAAAATATCCGATCCACTTGAAATTTTGTATGTAGGTATATTCTGACAAGACGCTTCCCTGATTAGTTTTTGGAGTTCATTCGATATGTAAAAGAGGGGGAACGGGGGGCTCATGCCCCTCCCCTTAGTTGATATAAATGGGATTTTCATGCAGAATTAAATTTTCGTTCAAAATTTAGATTAGGATCATTTAGATGAGGCGATTCCGTGACTGTTATTAGGTGTTCATTGAATAAGTATAAATAGGGGGAACAGGGGTTCTAATGTCCCCCCCCCCTTAATTTATATAAATGGGTTTTTCAAGCAGAATTTTCAGATTTCGTTCAAATCCTTTAAAAGTTTTGGAAGTTTAATGGTTAAGTATAAAAGAGGGGGATAACTCCTTTTAAATTATATAAATGTTAAATGGGTTTTTATTAAGAATTATCTCATTTGCTCTGAATTTTGGATATAGATTTTTTATATGATAAAGCATGTCTTTGATAGTATAGAAGGTTCAATGATTAAGTATAAAAAAAGAGGAAAGGGGAGAGCTGTTTCCCCTTCTTAATTTTTTTTTTCGAACGGAATTAACCCTTGAAAATATAAGGCTTTAATGTACAATTAGTATTTGTAGTCTGTGAGCTCAATGCCATCAGTTTAACTGGGCAGTATTATTTTTAACCCGCCAGGACGGGAGCGGTGTATTTTGGCACCCCAAAACAGCGCAGTGTATTAATAGTTTTTATTCTGTCCCCAATAAATATGAATGATATACGTTACCTTATTTAGTCGGAGACATTTTTTACATATTCTACAATAAAATGTGTGTAAGATAAATATTTAAAAGTAGTGGTGACAATTGCAAAAACCATATGAATTCTGAAATTTCAATCAAGTCCGGCGTGCGTCCTGACGGGATAAATGTCTTTTAAATTTGAAAATTCCCATTTAGAAGTAACATAATTATTTATTTTAAATTGAAGTAATTTCTAACAATTATACGCATTAAACAAGTTAATGTTTGATAAAATTTAATTAAAACACATATAAAAATAATAATGTTATTGCGACGTAATTTTGAATAATTTTACTATTAATATCATTTACTTTAAAGTGGAGCTTTTAAATATAAATTTGAATTTTATTTCGATATTTTATTATACAAATTTCGATTACATTTTATCTTTAAATTCTTTTAAATGCATTGTTGTTTTTATAACACATACGTATAAATAAACACATGAAGCTCGTAAAAATACGATGACTGTAGCAGAAGATTAAAACTTTACCCATGATGATTAATGTTTTTGATCTCTGACATTTTAAGTGCATCATAAAACTGCAATAGATTTATTTACTTTATTTATTATTTATGACGAAAGTGTATCTCTGTATTTATTTTGCATAAATAAACCTGCTTGTTTATAACAAATAATACTCCCGAAATATCGAAAAATGTCAAATAATGAAAATTTAAGATCCAATAAACAGGAACTTAGTGGAAGTCACGTTTTATACATGATATGGAAAATGAGAAAAACGTGATTTAAGTCCCACTTAAAAATAACAAAATTGATTATTAACATTAAAGATAAATTATTTTATCTGTATCTGTGTATTTATTAAGCTATAAACTTTTAACATATATATTAAATTTATTGCAATGAAAAATATCCAGAAAAATTTGGATAAAGCACGAAAATGTGTTTAATTCAATAATGTATTATTGAAAATGTAAAACAATTAAAAAATTACTGCTGGATTATAGCTAATTTTTCCTTACTATTGCAGTTTTATTTGGTGTTTGAAATATTTATCGTGTTAGGAAAAGTTGACTTACAGCTGAATTTACGTGAATTATTGTCTTTCTTTCTTTCTAACCGATGGCCAGGCCCCTACTTGCCGAGTTATCTCAGCTTAACGGGTTAGATACCTGGTATCGGGGCGGTCGACCGCCTAATTGCCGCGTAGCGGCAATAAACCTGATTTCTTTGCTACGCATGCCATCATTTCTGCAGTACTTGCTTGTCGTTGAGCATACTTTGTTTCGCCTGTTTGTTGTTTGAACTGTAAGTGGCTTCGCAAGATGGTCTCGTAATTTAGAGCCTTGATCAGATGACGAGACCTTTACCTGGCAAGGCACCTCCAGAGGTATAATTCACAGGTAACTTGGAGGACTTTGCACCCACGACGGATTTTACATGCACCAGGCGCCATTAGCGTACATGATGTAATTTTTGCCGGCAAAGTGGCGAACCACTAAGACAAGTACCCGGGTCGGCTGTTTAGGTTAAGTGCTTTGTTGGTAATCTTTGTGGTTTATTGCACATTGGGTTAACTTTGTGATTTGTTGCCGCACACCTTGTACTCATCTTACCAGACGAAATGGGACTGGATGTTTTTGAGCCTAAACAATGGTACTGAACTTAGCTGAGTGTTGGAAAAATTTTGAGGGAAAAAAAAAAAAAAACAGAAAATGGCCGAAAAGCTAAGTCGTACCGCTGATGGAGGAAAATTTTTGCGCCAAATAGCAAGGCAAACGAGAGCGTTGCAGAGAGAGAGACAAGAACCCACATTTCTACCGTACCCCACAGAGAAAAACTGGCTCCCTGGGTTGCCCCATTAGAGCGGGTCCGGTATTTTGTGCGGACAGAGTCCTACTGCACCAAATAAAGAGGCGAGCTGTCAAAAATAAATAATTAAATAAATAAAAATTAGTAATAATAAAATAAAAAAAATAGTTAAATAAAGAGTTAAAAAAAATTAAAATAATAAATGAAAAAACTTAAAATAAAAGCAGTTTTTAATTTTTTTTTTTTTTTGGCATTAGGGGATTCCTAGACCTTTTATATATATATATATATATATATATATATATATATATATATATATATATATATATATATATATATATATATATATATATATATTTTATAACACAACACAGTGGACGGACAAGCAGTGTCGGGGGCGTTTGAAGCTTCTTACTATGTCATATTGCACAACTTGCTGAACCGTTGTTGATATTCGTTGTGCGTGCAATTCATATGTTGCGGGGCTCCTATTGCGGGCCATGGTTACAGCTGATGTTGTGCGACTACCGCACACTGCTAAAGGACATAAAACATATACAAACATTTTTTTTTTTTTTTTTTTTTTTTTTGGCAAAAGAAAAGAAAATTCTAGGCCTTTTTTTTTTTTTTAACATACAACATATAACACATAACATACAGTATTATGTTTGTGCTGGGTTATCAAAATGAGAGGGCTTTCTGTTTTATGTGTTTGTTTGCTTTAATGTTGTGATACTGTCGCAGTTTTCTTGGAGCCACCTGATTACTGTTTTTGCTTTATTTTGTACGTGTTTGTTTTTACCTAATTGTTCGTGCCACAGTTTATCATTATTTGCTGTTATGTTTACCAGGTGGTACTGTTGGGTGAGTGGGCAGTGGAGGAGATAATGTTTAGGCGTACCCTCCGTGCCGCATGCACAGTCCGGAGAGTCCGCTTTATTAAATCTGTGGAGATACGCTGGAAATGCTCCATGTGCTGTGTAGAGTTGTGACAGTAAGAAGTCACTTATGAGTCTGCTTTCACCTACTGTTGGAAAATACTGATGTGTTTCCCTGCCTGTATCCCCGTAATCCCACTCGAACTGCCATTGTTTCATTGTTAGCTCTTTGAGTGTCCGTTTCAGTTTTGAGATTGGCTTTATCATATAGTATTTGTTTTTGTTATTTGTGTTTTCCGCTGCGGTTTTGGCTAACTCGTCTGCATCCTCGTTTCCTTGGATGCCCACGTGCGCCTTGACCCAGCTGATTTTAAACTTATTGTTGGATTCTTTAATTAAGTTTTGTATTTTATCTACTGTTTCATTGACATTAAATGGCTTTTTTAGTGATTCTATGGCTGATCTGCAATCCGAGCGTATGCTGTATGGCTCACCTGTTGTGTTGCCCCATTCCGCTGCTTTTTGTATTGCCAGTAGTTCGGCCTGGAAAACGCTGTTGCATTCTCTTAGGGGCACTGACCATGTCATTATTTTTTGGTTATTTTTGTATGCTACAAAGGCCGAACCTGTAGCGCCTGATTCCAATTTGGAACCGTCCGTGTAGGTGACTACTTCGTGCATGTTATATCCAATCCTTGGTTCAATTATTTCGGCTGGGTGATTTGCCCATATATTGATTTTCTTTTCATATTCAAGTTGGTGCAGGACCTTGTTGTGTATTTTTGTGTTTTTTCTAAGTCTTGCGATTGTTCCATAGGCTGCCTCGTAATTGACTTTGAGGTGGATTGGAATCAGGCCCGAGAGTACCAGAAGTGCCGAGGTGGGGGCCGTTCTATAAGCCCTGACTATGGCCAGTGCAAAATGCCTTTGACAACTAGAGAGTATCTCTTTGCTCCTTTTATTGAGCTCGTGCCCCCATATTGGGGCCGCATAAGTTAGCGTTTTTTCCACTACTGTTGTGTACCATATCTTGATTATGTTAGGTTTTAGTTCCCAGCCCTTTGCCGCTATATAGGTCAGGTTTTTGAAGTTTGTTCTAACTTTGCCTGTTTGTGTTGCGCAGTGAGGTACCCAGTTTAGATTTTTATGCAATATCACTCCCAGATATTTGATATGTTCTTTCACATTTAGAGATTGACCGTTTAACTCTATGCCCTCTATTACATTGGTGTTTTCTGTAGGTAGGTTCCTCATATGTCCCCTGTTTAGATATAGTAGTTCTGTTTTTTCTTTATTCAGCGTTAGGCCATTAGCCTCTATCCATTCGTTAAAAGCTTTGAGTATTCTATTTGCGAGTCTTCTAAGTTTATCTTTTGTTCTTCCCTTGAGTATCAGAATAAAGTCATCCGCGAATGCCTGTATCCTGACATTTTTTCCCCAGTGTTTTTTTAATGCTGTCTCTGCGATTAATAGCCATAGAAGCGGGCCCAGGCAACTTCCCTGGGGGCAGCCGCCGAATGTCTGTTTTGTGATTTTGATCCCATTTTCCTCTAGTGAAACGTATCTTTGTTGTAAGAAACTCACTACCCAGTTTATTAAATAACCCGGGCAGGGAGATTGTTTTATATTATCTATTAGTATTGGCCAGCGTATGTTGTCGAAAGCCCCTTTGATGTCCATGGCTATTAAGAGTGTTTGGTAGTTGTTAGCTTTGTCTTCTTTAATTGTTTTAATTAGATTGTCCAGTGCGTGTTCCGTGGAGAATCCCTGCTTGAAGCCATATTGTTTATCGCTCCAGTATTTATTTTTATTAAGATGGTAGTTTATTCTACCATGTATTATGCGTTCTAAAATCTTACTTATTGCCGGTAGTAGGCATATCGGTCTGTAGTTTTTAGGGTTTGCAGGGTCTTTACCCGGCTTGTGAAAGAGGACCACTATTCCGATTTTAAATGACTTGGGGAAGTATTCAAATTTTAAGCATGTATTGAGAAGTGTGAGCAGTAGTTGCGGGGCGGCATTGTTTATGCGTTTAATTAAGTTATAGTCAATGAAGTCATAACCTGGTGCTTTGTTTTGTTTGATGTTTCTGATTATTCTATTTAATTCCGCCTTCGTAACTACTGGTGGTTTTGCATCTTCTTTTTTTTTATTTACTGTTGTTATGCTGTGGGGGGAGTTCTGGTCTGTTATGTATAGATTGTCTAAAAAGTGTGTCAGTGTATCTTTAATGTTTACTGATTGCTGTGGTGGGAGTATATTGACAAGTTTAGCAGGGCCCGTGTTTTTATTGCTTGCATTTTTGTATTGCGAGCCGTATGTGTCCGTTACTTTGCTGCAGTAGTCTTTCCATGTCTTTAATTTTGTTTTGTTGATGAGCTTCTTAAGTTTGGCTCTTTCTCTTTTAAATACTATTTGTTGTTTTATTTTTAGTTCTTCATCTGGTTGTTTTTGGTATCTCCTCCTGAGCGCCCTAACCTTGTTCCTGGCTGTTTTGATTTCGTCCGTCCACCAAGGGGGGGGGGGGCAGTGACCGCAGGTGTGCGTTTCTTTTTATAACACGCAAAAGCAATTGATGTGATTTCATTTTGTAGTCTCAGAGTTACATTGTCCAGTTGTTCTTCTGTTGTCGTTCTTTGAAGTTCTTTTATGTATTTGTTTCTGATTTTTCTGATGCTTTTGTCAAATTTTGCATGTTTACCTATTTTTGTTTGTAAGCCATGTCTTTGATAGTCGATGTTTTCATAGTTGTTTAGTGTGAATTTAATATATCTGTGGTCACTTTGTGAGTCGTCATCACTAACGTGCCAATCACATATTTCGTTGCCCAGGGCGACCGTCGCTATCGTCAGATCTGGCCAGCCTTTTAATTCCCTTCCCCCACGTATTGTGAGGAAGGACGGTGGGGCATCCGGGGGGTTGTGAACGAACAGTGAGTTCAGCAGGAGGAAATCTGTGAGATCTCGACCCCTTTGGTCTATGTCATCATAGCCCCAAGCGGTCGAGTGAGCGTTAAAGTCCCCTGCCAGCAGAATTTCTCCGTCCGCCAACTTCAAGGCCTCCTCTATCTCCTCCAATACGACGGAGAAGTCCACTAGCGAGGGGGGTGCGTATGTATTTATTATAGTGAATAATTTGTTTTTGTTCTCTAACTTGACCGCCGTCGTAAATTCTTTTGATAAGATTGTGATTGGCTTAGTGCCTGTATTTGTTATTATGGCTGATCTATTCAATTTTGTTTTTGTTATGTTCCATGTGTTGCGGCTAAAGCCTGTTATGGTTTCCTTTGTTTTGTGTTGATGATAGTCTTGTATTAGTGCTATGTGGATATTGTTGGTAGCAGCGTATCCCGCTAGCATGCTAGTGGCTGCTCTGCTACCGTGTAAGTTTATTTGGATAAAGCTTAAAGAGTCTTGTGATTGTATGCCTAATGATGCAGGAGGTGTGATCGTGTTTGTGTGCTGTGTAGTGTGGGGGGTAACCCTTGAATTTTGTGTTGCGCTCCCGGGGCGCGTGATAATTGTGTTATTTCCTACGACCATGATATCTGCTGTACTTTTCGTCATGTTTTCGTCTCATTTCATGGTCGTGGCTGGTCATGTGTTCGATCCTATCCTTGCCGCCAAATGTGGCAATGGTTACCCTCCCGTGTATAACCTGGTGACCGTTTGTAAGTGCCATGCCCTTCTCTACTTGAATCTGCCTGACACGTAGCAGCGTTCGATGTACCCAGCACTTCCCGGAGTTGGCCTGGTGATCTGTTGGCTTGGGAGCACGGATCCAGTGGCCGTTGATTTCATTGTACTTGGTGCACACATAACAGCGTTTGCTTTTATTGTTGCAATCTGTGTACACATGTGGGCCCGCGCAGACAGAGCACCGCTGGGTCCCCTTGCAATCAGCTGCCACGTGGTCATATTCGAGACACTGATGGCACCTCGTGATGCTGATGAAGTTTTTAATGGGGCATTCCTTGAACCCCAGGCAGACTGTTCTCACCATTAGCAAGTGGTCTGCTAGCGGTTCGTGGAGGAGGACTGGTTGGTGCTTCTTCCCCTCGCGGGCCCCCACGGGCCTGAGCAGAGTGACTGCATCCTTGCTGTATTGTGGACCAAGTCCCAGGGTCTTCCGCAGCTTCATCTGTATCTGTTCTTCAGAAACATAATCCGGAATGTTGAATATTATTATCCTTTTCTTCCTTATGCTTGCAGTCTTTACCTGTATTGCTTCTCTAGCTTCTGAGTTGCAGTTGATTGTCTCCTTTATCTTCTTAGCCTCCACTTCGTTTTCACAGATAAGCTTGACTCCGCTCTTTATCCTTTTCACTTTCTTCACGCTGTCATGGTGTTCCGAGGTTGTCTCTATTATTTGCTTCTCTACGTCTTCTGTTTCTCTTTCTGTGGTAGCTTGGATGATCAGGGTGGATGTGGCCGCCTTGACCGCTTCCGCGTATCCCCTGGGGGGCTTGGTTTGGGTCCTGGTTACCATCTCCTCCCTGCTTTCTTCTGTTGTTGGACCAGCCGGTGGTACCGCGTCGGGCTGACGCAATTCTTCAACCCTTACGTTGGCCGTCTGCATTCTGATTTCCATTTCCATAATAGTATTGAAAATCACATTTATGCAGCTGTCCATTACCTTGCTTGTACCCGCTGGGATCCTTGAGCATCTGTGTTGGACCGCTTGGAGAAAGTTGATAGCTTTTATGGCTTTTTCCACCTCTGGACTCCTTTGTCTTCCTAAATCCGGATCCTGATCACAGAACTCGAGTATCTGTTGCCTGAGTCTCTTTCCTTCTTCATCTTGTAGCGAGCACTGTCTTGTGATTCTTGCTTGTTCATCTTCTTCTACTTTGTTACTCGCCTTCGTGCTTTTTTCATCTTCTGAGTATTCCGTATCGCTGTCACTGCTACTGATTTGTACTGCAAAATGCTCGTTGATTTTCTGTGTTATATCCATCATTACTTTCTTTGCTTCCGGCTTTTTCTTGGTCCTCTTGATGTCTGTTTTCTTTTCTGATTGATTTTCCGGCGTAACAGGGACCATCGAACTCGCTCTGGTAATGCGGCTGCTACTTGTTATCAGGCCTGTGGATTTTTTTTGTAATCCTGACTGTTGCGAAAGTGACTTTGTGCTGGTAGTTAACCTGCCACTCTTGGCCAAGGGCATGGTGGGGGATGCTACTTTAGTCTTAGACATATTTAAGAGCATCCCACGTGTCATGGGGATAGAATGTTAGTGTTAAATGTATGAGATGTCCGGGGGTATATGTGAATGAAGATAGTATTATACGTGACGTTCAAAATGTGCTTGTTGATTTATGTTTTTTACTTGTTAGATACTGATGCTATGAATTTCGTAATTTAAAGCGTATAATGCTTATTGTGAGTTAAGGTTGTGCATATGTGTGTGTGGGGGATACTATTGGAAAATCTGGCTTAGTAGTGAGCCCTTTAGTAGTGATCTCTTTCTTTCTGAAATGAAAACGGCTCTAAATTGAGACTTTTTTCCCCCTTAGTGAGGCACCTGTTGCTATATCCTTTGTTATCTAAAGAATGTCCTTGGAGAAAGAAGGTTGAATGACAGGGGGTGGGTTATGACTAAGGCTGGTATGCTATTGTACTAGTGTAGTACTAAGGAATGAATAGGTGGGGGAACTCTGGAATTTAATCTATTGTGCTGAGCTAGAGGAGCTTTTCTTAGGAAATTGCACCGGCTTATTGTGGAGTAAGTGAAATTTACTTTAGCCTCTATAGAATCACTGAATTTTGGAATAAGTTGAGGAAATTATTAATTAAGAATATTTAGGGTGATGTTAAATTAGGATGACTGGGTAATAATTAACTACTAATGGGGATGTATATTCTACTGTTGATAAGCGTAAGATAGTTTGATGTGTATTGATTGGATTATTATTGTATTGTTTTTACTGATATGCTGAATTCTTTGTTATGAACGATGAAACTAGTTGGATTTAACTGATGCTGTACTATTTAATACTATAGAATAGGCGAGGGAGCACAGGCGCAAGCGTCCCAGTGACGATAAATGCGAATGGGTTTCTGGCCAGCGGAGGGGGGGGGGGGGCAGGAAACTTAACGATATAATATTGATAAAAGAGAAAAATTACCTAATGTAAAAGAAAGAAAAATAAAATTAAAAAGGAATGGAGATTATTGAATAATAATAGTAGTTGACGATAAATGCGAATGGGTTTCTGGCCAGCGGAGGGGGGGGGGGCAGGAAACTTAACGATATAATATTGATAAAAGAGAAAAATTACCTAATGTAAAAGAAAAAAAAATAAAATAAAAAAGGAATGGAGATTATTGAATAATAATAGTTAAAAGTAAAATCTAGCAAACTCGTGCTCTGATATAGGGTAATTATAATTAAAATAAGTTAATAATAAAAAAAAAAAAAAAAGGAAACTAACACCCTACGTTCTGGTCCATTTGGAATTACTATAATTTTGTGCACCAGAACAAATGCCGAAATACTGACCAGAAATTAATTACTACACCCCAATAAATTTGGGGGGGGGGATGGGTTGAATGGGCCTACCACGCGATGGGGCACGAGTGTAAATTATTTCTCGTACCCCGACTGATCGTCACCAGACCCGTGACGAGGGGCGCATGCGATACTACACGTGGCATATATCGTCTGCACCTCCCTGGCTGGGCGACCGCCACCAACCCGGCTAACCTATGGGATACTTACGTCATGTGCTCCTTTCCGCCAGGCCTCCTGGTCTTCTTACATCCTCTCGATTGTGATGTTACCTAGAAAAACTGTAAGAAGACTAAGCATAATTAGTAGCATTCATAAATATAACACAACAATACTTTTTTTTTTCAATTAATTCACCACGTGGTGATGCGTCCTCCCTTGGGGGAGCCTCGGTCTCGATCAAGGCCGGAGAATTGTTCGAGCGCTGCCCTTTTTCTACCGGGCGTTGGACGTTTCTTCCTCCGCTGGATTACGGTGGGACTTTACGGTCTAATTACACCGTGCTTTTCTTAATTAGTTAAATAAATCACTAATTAGTTGAGGAAAACTCTTTAAACTGGCATCATCTTCTTCTTCTTGATTGAGGCTATCCGAATATCTGACTTGTTGTGTCTTACGACCAAAATTTCGGGCTCAGCTTTTAAAAATGCAGAAGCGCAAAAAGCATGTCTTCTCTCGTTGAATGCCGGGAGGAAACTCTGAATTATTGTCTTAAGTTGTTAGTGGATATTATTTTTAGGAAAATGTAATTTTACGGATGCAATATTGGTGGTTAATTTTGTTTATATTAACAGGGCTCCCAAATCGTCCGCGAACTGCACATCAATATTTTTACAGAAAAACTTTTGTTTTAGATTTTTCTTGCAAACTGCACGGAAACTATCTTCGGAGGTTAGTTTTAGCAAAAATTCTGTAGAAACAGTGTATGAAATTTTCTGTTAACCCTTTCCTGCGCAAGCAAATTCTATTAGTAAAATAAGAAATTGTCGATTGAAGCCGGAATTTATAAAGGACTTGTCTAGATATTATGAATTCCTTAATTTAAGCTTTCATTGTAAAAGCAAAATTATATTAAAATATTACTGGTGCCGTTTACAAGTTTGGAATTAAAATTAGGTGTTGCCGGCCCGGCAACACTGCGCAAGAATGGGTTAAAAAATATTGATGTTCAATTTACGGACCATTTGGGAGCCCCGTATCAACCCGTTAACGACCATTCGTTTCTCGACGAAACCACAAAACTTAATTCCGATCTGCAACAACGGAATATGACATTGGAATACTAATTTTATAAAATCCATTTTATAACGAATACAGAAAATATCACTTTTTCTTATATACAAATATATTTTTTCGCTATTACTGGTGTCATTCATTTATTTCAACATCTTAGCCATTAAAATGCTCTGTCCATTAAAGTGTTAACCAGAGTTGCCAACTTCTATGCCTATTTAAATCTTATAAACATGTTTCGAACCACAAAAATATTTTAGTAAAATGTATACCAAATATATTCAATGTTATGTATTACAGAACATATTCTTAGTTATTTACTAAACTTTCTGTTTCTAAAGTGTATATTTGACTGTAAATAGGCGTAGTAGTTGGCAGCCATGGTTAACCCTTCGAATTGTGGTGGGATATATTTTATTTCACCTACGATTAATGAAGATTTGCGACAGATTTTATTATTATTATTTTACTACTCTAACTTTGGCGGAATAAAAAAAAGAGTCAGGAAATGGATTTCCATTATTTTGAAGTAATTTTTTCTCAAATTTCGGCCGTTTTAGAATTACACAAACGTAATTGCTTATCCATCAAACGGTTAAAATACTTAAGTATTATTCAATCCTAAAAGTAAAGGTTTTTTTAGGTAGGAAATAAAATAATTGATATTACATTAGACAAATTCCATTCCATTTAAATTTAATTTAAATCATCTCTCACTATAAATATATAAAGAAAATAAATTTAGTAACTCTTGTTTCATTTCATATATTCTATTGATAATTTTATTTTCTTAAATGTGTGTTTTTAGGTGTTAAAATACACTGTAAAAAAGAGTATGATTAGATTTAATTTGGGTTTGTAAAATAATGAATGGAGTTTACATATGCACTAATTCTGGTGTTTTCTTCTTTAAACACAGTTTTAAGTGGTTCATTACATTGAAAATTGTGAAATTCTACACCTTTAAAGAAGATGCGGAAACTGTACACACAATTAAGAGAAAATTGTAAACAATATACCAGTGTGCCATTTTGATATTCATTTAAATTAGCGACGCTCCATCAAAATTTTATCTGTGATTTCCGCTATGTTCTCAATATTGATTAAAGATTACTCTGCTAACGTATTTTCTGGTGCAAATTCCTCGATTCTGCAAGTGTTTGTTTTAATTTCTTGATTTATTTAGTTGTGTCAAGCTGCCGCTAAATTTAGAAAAAAAAAATAGAGTTGGTGTTCGTGACTTAAATCCCGGATGTACTGAACAAATGTTTTATTTTTCGAATTTTTGAATTGCTTTTAAAAGAACATGCGAAAGGTAAGCAACGTGATTATTTTTTATTTTTGCAGATTAAAAATGTAAAATTTTAAATGTTTGTATGTACTTTTAAACATTAGAACATGCCTTTAACCCCTTGAGGGGCGGTGGTATATATTATATACCACCTACGATTGATGAAGATTCACACCAGAAAAATGTCATTAAATTTCCTTTTTCTAACTTTGGGGGAAAAACAGTCGTGAAAATGCTTATCCTCTTTTTGATATAACTTTTTTACAAATTTCCGGTGGGAGTTCAGAATTGCACGAACGCAATTGCTTGCCTCTCAAAGGGTTAACCCTTTCCGGCGCAAATAAATTCTATTAGTAAAATGAGAAATTGTCAGTTGACACCGGAATTTAAAAAATACTTGTCTAGATATTATGAATTCCTTAATTTAAGCTTTCATTGTAAAAGCAAAATTATATTAAAATATTACTGGTGCCGTTTGCAAGTTTGGAATTAAAAGTAGGTGTTGCCGGCCCGGCAACACTGCGCAAGAAAGGGTTAACACGGTACTGCCAGTTTAAGAGTAATGACGCCATGGTTGAATTTCACGAGAGGTATCTAACTATTGAAGTCAATTCTTTTCATACAGCTTTGTTTATTTGTTAGCAGGCATAATTAAGCAATTTATAATTTGCGTTAAATTGTAAAATTCTAATATAATTGTATATCATATGTAGCTTACGTTTGTTAAGGAAACTAAAAACTCCGAAATAAATTTATAGTATAGTTAAAAGTAATTATGATTTTTGTATGAAAATTTTTAAAATGTGTGATCATGTCGTTTTTTCTTTCTCTAACGAAAATACTTTTACCAAGAATTCATTATTAATTTTTTTTTTAGCTTTTTGGGTGCATTATTGACAATGTGAAAAATTTTCATATTTTTTATTTCATTTTTTAAATGTTGATATTGAAAAATTGAAAGCTACTGTCATATACTTATTCTCGTCTTTATGATGGTAAAATGTATTTTAAAACATCAAGAGCGCCCATTTGATTGCATTTAATGGGAAAATTGAGCACTTCCATGCGGAGGCGGGAGAGATGTTCATTAAGTAATTGTCTTTTAGGTGCATCTAAATACGCTTAATTTTAATGCTAAACATGTATAAGGAATGTGACTATACCAAAATTTCAAGTATTTCTAGCTCCATTTCCAAGCCCCTCTATACGGGACTTATGAAGAAGGTATTTTTAAGCGGGTAAACAAATAGGAAATTTCGTTGTTACCAATTAATATGTTTAAAATGTATGATGAAAAAATTATTTCAATTAAAATAAAGTTTAACACAGCCTCTTTGCACGAAATTATTTATTTTAAATTATAGTTGTATTGCATTTAAAATGTCTTCTATAATTTATTTTTTATTTTACTGTTGGTGTTCTTTAGAACACCAAACAAGCGGCAGTGTGGCTTCACACCAAAAATTGTGGCAATTAAGTTGCCACTAAAAGTAGTGTTTGTTTACGCCATTTGACTGCTGATGGTTTATTACACAAATCTACTGGTGGCGTAGACTTTTACTACTTTTGGTGCCAACATAGTTGTCACCATTTTGGGTCTAAAGTGACTAATATTTTTTACATTGCAGATAAAGGTTTTAATGTATTTAAATGCATTTTTTTCTCTTTAAATTATGAAAAAGATTAGTGTAATGATTGTCTCAGTTACACACATACATACCGAGCAGTAAGAAATGCTAACAATTAAGGAGCCATTTCCTTCCCAGTAGATGTATATAGTGATATACAGAAACAAGAAATATGTTAAGTAAACATCCAAAGCAAAAGATAAATAGTATATCTTTATCATTGTTCTAAGAAACATAATTGTTTTCTTTAGCAACTTTGAGTGAGGATTTAAGAATTTTTGTTTTTCAAATATTGTTTGTGCTAAGAAATGTTCGACAAAAAAGCTTTTTTTAATGTTTTTTTAACAAATAATTTTATTTGTTTCAATTTAAAGAATATTTTATCAGGATTGATCTTGATATAATTAGACATTATTTGTTACACTTTAACTCAACATTTACTTAATAATAAATAAAAATAATAGAAATAAAGATGCATGGTAGTGCAATAGATCTCTCTCATTATGAAATTCTTGTCCATGTGGTTTTTATTTAGTGTACAATTTTTCACTGCTTAACCATTTCCGGCACACTGTGCCCGGTCTGGGATACCTAATTTTAATTCCAAACTTGCGAATGGCACCAATAATATTTCAGGAAAATTTTAGTTTTACAATAAAAGCATAAATTAAGGAATTCAAAATATCTAAAAAAATCGTTTGTGAATTCCGGTGTCAGTCGATAATTTCTCATTTTACTAATATATTTTGCCCGTGCCGTAAAGGGTTAACCCGTTACCGTCAGGTGATCTATTTATAAATAACCTACGACCAAATAAATTAATATCAGTATTTATGTACGTAGATTTTTTCTTTATGTAATCTTAAATTTTGAGCAATAAAATAAGGCATAATTACTAAATAGAAAAAACTGGCGTCGCAGATTTAAATGAAGTTTAAAAATAGTTAGGCGTTAACGGATTAATATTACACTCTTAAAAGGAAATAGAGGATTTGGTTTCGCAGGAAAGAAAAACGTGATTAAAATCCCACTAAAAATAATAAAATTAAATATTAAATTTATTATATACAGAATAAATTGGATAAAGCACGAAAATGTATTTATAAATAAAACAATTACAAAATTACTACTGGATCATACCTAATTTTTCCTTACTATTGTAGTTTATGTGATTTTAGAAAGAGTTGATTTACAGCTTAATATGCATGAATTATTGTCTTAAGTTGTTAGTGGATATTATTTTTAAGAAAATGTAATTTTACAGATGCAATATTGAGGGGTTAAGTTTGTTTACATTAATTCCTTGAAGAGTGGTAGGGTACATCCCACCAACGATTAATGAAAAATTGCACCAGAAAAAAATTGTTAAATGTTATTGATTTTGGGAGAATAAAAAAAAGTCGTGAAATTGCTTTCCATTATTTTGAAATATTTTTTCCAAATTTCGGGCGCGAGTTCAGAATTGTACAAGCGTAATTGCTTGCCCTTCAACGGGTTAAAATAGTTAAGTATTATTCAATCCTAAAAGTAATTTCTTTTATACCAGATAAAATAATTGATGTTAAATTGGATAAATTCCATTAACTTTAAATTATCTCTCACTATAAACTTATAAATAAAATAAATTTAGTAACTCTTGTTTCATTTTGTATATTCGACGGATAATTTTATTTTCGTTAATGTGGTCTCGGGTGTTTACATATAAAAGGTTTCACTGTATTTAAATACATTTCTTTTATCTTTAAATTCTGAAAAAGCAGTGTGTAATGATTTTTCCAGTTCTAGATATATATAGTAAACAGTAAGAAATGTTAACAATTAAGAAAATAACCCATTTCCTTCCAAGTAGATGCGTGTAGTGATATATAGAAACAAGAAATATGTTAAGTAAACATCCAAGGCAAAAGATAAATATTATTTCTTTATAATTGTACTAAGAGACATCAGTGTTTTCTTAAGCAACTTTGAGTGAGGATTTAAGAATTTTTATTCCTTCAAATATTGTTTGTGCTAAGAAATGGTCGAATAAAAGCTTTTTTTCAATGTTTTTAGAACAAATAACATTATTTGTTTCAATTTAAAGAACATTTTATCGGGATTGATATAAATATAATCAGACATTATTTTTTACTCTTTAGTTTGCTGATCATAAATTAAAAAAAATTGAAATAAAGATACATGGTAGTGTAATAGGTCCCTCTCATTATAAAATTCTTGTCGATGAATTGTGTCGTTCGGAAAGAGGTGTCCTTTTCAAAAAAGTAATTCGTGCCAAAAAATTCTACGATTTAATTATTAGATATTGTTTCCGATATCTAATGTTTATTAATTAATATGCAGAATTTCCTGGCACAAATTGATTTTCCCAAATGGGCACGACTTTCCTAACGACCCAATAATTTTTATTTAGTGTACACTTTTTCACTACTTAACTCATTATCGTCCGGTGAATTATCTATAGATAAATTGCAACCCAACAAAACTTTTAAATTTCCATACCAGTATTTAAATACGGAAATTTCCTCGTTATGTAATCTCAGATTTTGAGTAATTAAATAAAGCAAAATTATTTCAAAGAAAAAACTGGTGTTAAAGAATTAAAAGAAATGAACAAGTTGTTAGGCGTTAACGGGTGAATATTACCATCTTAAAATAAAAGAAAGGATTTGGCTTTTCAGGAAACAGATGTAATTTATTGGATTGTGAATAAGTTCTTTTTTAAATGTTTTATTCATCTTGATTTAAATTACCTGCCCGTACGTCAAACGGTGAACGCGTTTTTGTTTATCATGATTTATTAATCTCACCAGTAAATTTCTGTTTTCTTTAGTAGTGAAAAAAACTTTTTCAGCATGGGGTGCAAGTTATTTCGTTTCTTTTAATCTAATATTTCGTGCGAAATTCAAGTAAGAATACCATTAAGTTTTGAGCGAAGAAAACGTTTAAATTTTTGTGGTGAAGGACTAGCCGCCAGCGCCTAGATTTTTGCACCCGTTTTTCAGCATTTCAAATTTTTCATAATTTAATCCAGCATTTTTCTGATACAAATAAACAATAATTTCTGTTTAAAAAACCGATAAAAAATTACAAATTCTGTAGAAAACGCAAAAGTTTTTTTTTCAAAAATATTCATCAGCAGGGCCGCCAAATGTGATTATTTTTTAATTCCAAATCGCGCCAATTATTCGGCACAATAATGACACTTTTATGACAACATTTGTATACAAAAAAGGGAAAAATATAGAGAAATATGGGTTTAAAACATTTATTCGACAATTACTGGTGCGAACAGAATATAAAAATAGTCACCTGTGGCAGCCCTGCATCACACTGTCAAAAATATGACTTTTTTGCTGCATCGTGACTCCCCCGCTTTTATAGAATATCACTCTTTTGGCCAATGAGAATGCTCCATGATAGCCTGAAGTAGTCGATTTCTATAAAAGCGGTGTAGTGACGATGCAGCAAAATAGTCATATTTTTTACAGTGCAGTTAACCCTCTCCGGCACGGGCAAAATCTGTTAGTAAAATGAAAAATTATCATTTTACACCGGAATACACAAACGAATTTTTTAGGTATTTTGGAAGACTTAATTTAAGCTTTTATTTTAAAGGCAAAATTTTACTAAAATATCATTGGTGCCGTTAGCAAGTTTGGAATTAAAATTAGGTATCCCAGACCGGGCACAGTGTGCCGGAAAGGGTTAAGAGTTATAATTATTTGTTCATTCAAGTTGTTTCACCTCTTTACTTAACCCTTTCCGGCACACTGTGCACGGTCTGGGATACCTAATTAAAAACTTACAAACGGTACCAATAACATTTTAGTAAAATTTCGCTACTACAATAAAAGCTTAAATTAAGGAATTCCAAATATCTAAAAAATTCGTTTGTGAATTCCGGTGTCAGGCGATAATTTGTCATTTTACTAACAGATTTTGCCCGTGCCAGAAAGGGTTAAAGCTGAATTTAAATCGTTTGATTAGTGAATTTCGGCTCAGCTTGAGTTATTTTGTGGCTGAGGATTTAAGAGAGAAAAAAAAATGTCATATAATCTTTTTAGATGAAAATTTTCAAAGCGTAATTCCATATTACAGGGATTAGATTTCCGCTTTTTTCCACACCAGTAAAATCTTAGAGAAAATGCCATATTGTTTAATCGAAACATTTTTGCGATTTAACAGAACAACATTTTCTCTAAGATTATACTGGTGTCCAAAAAAGCGGAAATCTCATGCCTAATATTAAAACACTAATCAGACATTTGACAAAACTAAATCTCAGTTATTTGCTAGTATCAATTAATAAATTAATGTAACGTAAGCAAACAGACTGTCACCCTAAATATTGTTTGTGCAATTTTATAACGTTTAAAATTTATTTCTATTATAGCATTACCCTAATTTCCGGCGTATAATCCGCAGATCAAACAATCATTTTTTGACCAAGAAAAATTTATAAATAAAATTTTTTAGATCACGGTAAATATTTGGCTTTAATTACTAAATAAAATTTCAGGGTCGAGAAAGAATTGTTTGATCCGCGGATTATAAGCCGAAAATTACAGTAATTTATGAGAATATGCATAGAATAAGAAATAAAACTTCTAAATTTACTTTTGTTTCAAAATTAGCAGAATTGTATGAATATATAATAAAAATCTTTTATTTATACTTTTCCTAACGTAAATTATAAATCAAAAAAAGTAATTAAATATTGGAGAGATGAAATTTTAGTTATTTGAATGAAGCGATGAAACACTTCAAGGAATTTAGACAAACAAACATTCAAAATTTGCATATTTTCTTTTTACTGTAAAATTTAAAAGTAACAATTTTGAAATATTAATTTTACAGCGTAAGGATATTTTTTTTTTAATTCTTGTTACAAAAGCTTCAGTCAATTTATAAACATGTTTGGATTCGATTCGTAAATTTTTGCTATTATTTAACATATAAAATTATGAGAATTGTTTATAAATGAAAATTATGTGATATTAACATATATATATATATATATATATATATCAGGGTTCGCACAGTTTTACCACTAAATTTTAAGAATATTTTCGAAGTGTTTCACTGCAGAAAACTATCGTAAAATCTGTGAATGAAGGTGGAGGTTATGAATGTTGTGATTTAAAAATCAAATATATATATTATTTTTTTCAATAGTGGTGCCAGAGTCCTTGGAAATTCCAAGGAGTGTGCGAACCTTGATATGTATATAAATGGAATGCAACGGTGTAATGAAGAACAGAAAATTCATTCATTGTTCAAAATTAGTTAATTTAATGTTTAGAAAGAGTTATTTTACTTCCTTTATTCCTTTATTCTTTGATTTTTTTTTCTGTTTTTAAAACGACGTGAAAAACGCAATCTCATCTTTTAGATATGATGAATATCCGTAAAATTTTGATATATTACACTATCTAAAGAATCACGTGTATCCCATATCACGCAACATCTGTTTTTATTCTGTTGGCATGCACAGCCATGGTTTTTCAACAATAGTGTTCACTTGTCCAATATGAGTGTTTCATTTTGTATGTAGCTGCCGTAGTGTGTGACAACACTGAAACAAGCCTTGAAATTCTAATACTTCCCCTTGCATTATCAATTGTACTTCCGGAAACAATTCATATTCACGCGACGTTTAGAGAGTGCATCGTTAAGACAATAGGTTCTTTCAGCTGAATTTGCTAAAGAGCTACGCTTCGGGAATTGAAATGCAAGCTAAAGGATCGCATTCATTGTTTAGTAGGTGTTTTGAAACAAGCTTCCCCAGGGATATTTAACGGATCATATGTGTGAGGTGCTTTTTATTTCAGTAATCATTTAAATGCCCCATAAAAGAGAACTTTTTGTTCCTTTTACTAAGTATTTAATAAGTATATCTTTTTCGTGAAAAAATACTTTTTTCCATTCTCAAAATTTGGTCATTTGTAAAGACATTTTGCTGGAATTTTTTCCTGTTGCTTTAACTATAGCTGCCAACTTTTGCGCATTTTTCCTATCAGAAAAATTTTAAAGTAAATACTGTCTTATTTAATTGTCGAAATTTTATGATTAACACTAGAACGCCTGAAAGGAGTCGATTCGACTCCAACAATGTAATTAAATTTAATTTCGAGCCAGAAATTTTTTCTTGAGATGGGTTAAATTTCAAACGCGCAGATTTACGTTAAATAAATCAATTAAATAATTTCGAATAAAAATTCTGGTGTAAAATATTATTATGAAATTTCAGTAAAATTTCCGGGCGTTTTAGTGTTAAACAAATGGAAAATCTCTGTACAATTTTAGTGGTGGCAAAAGTGCGTAAAAGTTGGCAGCTGTGCTTTAACCCTTTATCTACCGAATTATGAATTCATGAAAATTTTACAATCTAAAGCATATTACGTAAATTGTTTAAACTAAATTAAAGGATTTAATAATCATTTAATAAATTTTTCAAGGATTTTAGAGCGATTGAATGATTTAGAAGGATTAATTAAATTTGAATTTCAGGTATTTGATGCAATATTTATAACCCTACTCAAATCTTTTATTTTAAATTGTTTTCTTAGCATTTTGTAGAATTATAAAATATAAAAATATGATATTTTTACAATATAAATATAGAAATATTTCCAAATTGAAAAATCCCCACTATCTCCCTCAGTGCCATGAAAGCTGAAAAGAAAGAAAAGGAAAAAATAAAAAATTTTCCTTTAAATATATTTTTGTTTTGTGTAACCAATATTGCTTTTCACCCAAAATAAAGTAATGTGTCTGTAACTCATTCTAAACAGTACTACAACTAACAGACGTATCATTAAAATTTTATAATAAATAATTTTAATAATACTTAAAAGTGCCTTCGGTAGACAAAAGGTTAACTTTAGAACTGCAGGTAGCCATCATTTTGATGGCTACCATATGGATATGTTTCGGTTCAAATCAGAAATTTGATTATAAAACAAGTTTAAAAGGGAGTAACAAAAAAAAAAAAAAAAAAGGTTAAATAATAAAGTTAAACTATTTTAAATCAAAATTCTGGTGTGAAATATATTTTTTAAAACTTCAATAAAATTTCTGATAGTTTCAGTTTTAACCATCTAAAGATCATTATATCATAAATTGTATTACAAGTGTATCGAGTTAAGTGGATTTTTTAATTGGGATATTCCAAATTCATATCAGAAATTCTAAATTATATTAAAACAGTATTTTCTGTATCTTGTAACAGACATTTGGTATTTATATAAAGCGAAATTTATTATTTATTATTTATTTTTATTTTTATTTTTATTGTATGAATTTAGGTTTGCTGCATTGGAGAATTTTCAGAACATATTATGCCTTGGGAATTAGAGGGTTAACGAAGGGGGGATATGAATGTTTGCTCAGCGGGACACCGACTCAAAGGATGAATTAATTATTGTAAACAACCCACAAAACTTTAAAACAGGCTTGCCAGGTAGGCCTCCAGCTTTACTCAGAAATTTCAAATTCATCACAGAAGTAAAGAATGCTAATTTAAGCTTTATTTTATGAGACATGAGATGAGTTAATAAGGTAATGTGATTATGAGATATGAATCACGTAAAATAAAAATTCTTCTGTTGAAATTTCGGGTATAAATTTCAAGGACATACTAAATATAAAGGTTAAGCTGATAACTGTTCTTTAACCGTTTCCCTTATTTTACTTTATTTTATTTTATTTAGTATGCAGTCGCATCACTGCACTTCATCATTTGCATTTTATTTGACGAAACTTGGATATCTGCCAACAAAATATTATATGAGTGGCTCACAACTATAGTAGATCAATCATTTTTTAAAGTCTATTTAGAAGATGAATAATTTTTTTTTACTCATTCTCACAGCGACCAATCTTATTTTCACATACTGTCACCTACATGAAATCTATTTACAGACTTAATTCTGTTTGGAGTAAACAAATTTATTTTTTGCACCTTCTAAATGGACTATATCAGTTTCTTTTCAAAATATACTTTGACTCCCACCCCCCCATTTTTTATCAATAATTTTTGTATTGTGTAAGAATATACATATTTTTTAGTTTCAAGCTGAGTAAATGCATGATAAAACAAATCGTAGTAAAAAATTATGCCTTGCCCTATCTTTCTCGGGTAAATAACTGTAATATGAACTCGAGATGATTTGGGATAATGAGGATGTGTTAAACTATAATTTAAAATGTAGAATCTGATCTAAATTTTCCATAAATGTATTTTTTGAATCGAAAAACTGTTAAATTGGTACATCTTTCAAATTGTTTCTGCGATAGTAAAGATATGAGAATACAAGAATTACTAATACCAACTATTATTTCATTAAATGTTGTTTAATTTATCTCATATGAAGGACGAGTCAAACCAAAATAATTATTCGATGTATTATTACTTAATAAATTTCATGTTCTGTTGCATAAATTATTTGAATCAATTAATTAAATATTTTTATTCTGGAATGCATTTAACCAGAGATAAACTCAATCATATTTTGCGAAAGAATTATGAGATTCAGAGTTGCCAGTTTAGCCACAAATTTTAATTCGTAATTTCAAATTCATGTGGAAATTTTCAAAAGAAGAAATTTTTTATGTTATTGCTGAATGTATCATATTAAATAAAGCACAAAATACCAATATATTTCTGGTTAATCCTTTACGGCGCAGTGTTACCACTCCGGCAACACCTAATTTTAATTCCAAACTTACAAGCGGCACCAATAATATTTTAGTAAAATTTTACTTTTACAATGACAGCTTTAACCAGGGAATTCTTCATTTCTAAAAAAAATCTTTTGTAAATTCCGGTGTCAGTCAACAATTTCTCACTTTACGAACAGAATTTGTCCGCGCCGGAAAGGATTAAAACCTTTGAGCTCTAGTGGGTAAATTTCTTGAAAATTTCAAATATAACATTGATAACAGTTTTTTACAAAGAAAAAAATCAATTTACTTAAATCAATACACTTAAAAAGGCATTAAACCTTCTTCAAATAAATTTGTTTGAATATACTGGTGCCAATGTGACATTTCGGAATTAAGATTAAGTGGTTCAAAATTTAATCATCCGATCTCAAAGGGTTAAACACTAAATTTCTAAATGAAAATGGAGGCCAAACTGGCAACCCTGCTGGAATGTTTGAACATATCATAGCAGCTAACTTGTACGGATTTTTCATACCACTAAAATTTTATGGAAGATTATAGATAATTGAATTCCCGAAATTCACGCAATTTTAGCATTTAAATAAGTCAAAAATTTTCATTAAATTTTAGTGGCTGGACAAATCTGTACAAGTTGGTAGCTATGAGATATGGCAAAGATCTTGGCAGATAGCTATTTAATAACAAATTAAAATCCTGTACATTTATTGTTACAGATAATATCGGAAGAACATACATTTGTCTGAATAAATAAAACAGTCAGTTGTGAAATTAAGCTAATTATTCTCTTTTGTAATCGAACTTAATATAAATAAATATCTTTAAAAGGCACCCTGCCAGTTATGTCTTCAGAAATATAATTACTAATAGTAATCAACTTTATGAATTTGTCTTAATCTGAATATTAATACAGGGGTCGTACACTGTAAAAAAATGGACGATTTTACGGAAGTATTACTGGTAATCCAGACACCAGTATAATTTACTGTTTTTTAACGGAAAAACTACCGTAAAATATTCCGTTTTTCCGTGTTTTTTCCAGAATTTACGGAAAATTTTCCGTTAAAAAACAGTATATTATACTGGCGTCTAGATTACCAGTAATACTTCCGTAAAATCGTCCGTTTTTTTTACAGTGCACATGTCCTGAAGTTTTATGCCCAGGAAATTATTCGGAACCAGTATTTTCGTATAGAAAGTTTGTTTTTAAAAAAGATGAAATATCGCGTGCTTAACTTAGATTGAAATTTCGGTAAAAAATACTGATAATTGGCCTGAAAAAATGCTTGAAGAGAACGACCCTTGTTAATAATTGTGTAATTAGATGCCGAGCAGTGACTTGTTGTTTTAATTAGATAATGTGTATTTATTTTTTTCTTTCAGATAAAGCGGTTATTTCATTCTTTTATAGATACCATTATATCCAATCGCATCTCCCATAGGGTTTCAGATTATAGTAGAAAATATTTTTTTATTATTCAAAACTCTAATAGCTTTTTACATTTAATATTTTTTTCCGATTGTCCACTAACAATACGAAAAAGCATTTTACTAAAATATCCATTTTGTATTCAAATAATGTTTTGAAATTTATTAAAAGCAATACTTTTGTTCTGGCCGCATGCCAGGAGTTAATAGCCAAGAATTTCGTAAATTACAGCAGACATTCAGATTCGGATAATTATAGCTGCCTAAAGGAAGTCTACGTTTACATTAATGTTAAATTTGTGTTTTATTTAGATTATTTTATTTACTTGTAAGAAAATTTTAAATTGCGCTGGGAAAACAAATCTGCACTATTACTGTTATTTTAAATTCATGCAGTTTAATATTTTGAGCTTAACAATTTCCGGCAGAGACAAATTCAGCTCGTAAACTGAAGAAGAGATTGGTCACACTAATATTTAAAAGCAAAGCTCTTTTAAAGTAAAATCCTGCTTTTCCAAGCTTTCATTGTAAAAGAAATAAAAATAATCTTACCTAATTAAACTGATGGCATTAAGCTCTCAGGCAATTCACATTAATTGCATATATTACAGCCCTATTTTTTCAATAAACAATGTCCCTTAAAAAATAAATAAGGGAAGGGGATAGGTACCCTTACTTCCCCCTTTTATGCTGAACCACTGAACTCCCACCACAAATCGGGGATACGCTTTATCAGAATGATTCTGTATCCAAAATTTGAATCAAATCGGTAAATTCTGCATGAGAAACCAGTTTATCTAAATAAAGAGATGTTATCCCCTTCCTCCCATTTATATTTAACCAAAGAACACCCAAAACTAATCTTGGAGGCGCCTTATCAGAATGACCCTTCACCTAAAATCTGAATGAAATCTGATAGTTTAGCATGAAAATCCCATATATCTAAATTACAGGGATGAAGGGATTAACTTCAATCCCCCCCCCCCGTTATACTTAAACAATGAAACCACAAAACAAATCAAGAAACCGCCTTATAAGAATGAACCTATGTCAAAAATTTGAAACAAATCGGTGAATTTGAGTAAAAAATATACATAATTGAAGGAGGGTTTTCGTCTTACATTTATACATTAACCCTTTCCGGCGCGGTGTCCCTTAAAAAGGACACCTAATTTTAATTTTACTGGCACCAAGAATATTTAATTAAAATTTTCCTTTGATAAAATGCCTGAAAATAAGCAAGTTCGTATTCTCTAATAAATTCGTTTATAAATTCTGGTGGCAGATAATTATTTCAATTAAACTTACTCCGCGCCGGAAAGGGTTAAACTCTCAAAACTAATCAGGGAAGCGCATTATTAGAATAACTCCATTTGCAAAATTTTAAATAAATCGGGTATTTTTATCATGAGTTATCGCGTTACGTACATACATACATTCACGCTTACGAATACATGCATATGGACCTACAGAAACTCTGGGCACGTTACAACTCACCCTTTGATAAAAAGCTAAAAATATATAAAGGTATTTGCGAGCTAAAATAATATAAAAATATTCTTGTTGTTGATTGGTAGTTTAGAATTAAAATTAGGTGGTTTAGTCGAGGAATCACTGCGCTTGAAAGGGTTAACTATTTAACGGACAAAGCATTTTCGTTGCTAAGATGTTGAAATGAACGAGTTCCACCGTTAATTACGAACAAATATATTTGTAAAGAAGATATGATTTTTCATATACAAGATAATTTTTTTTTTTTTTTTTTTTTTTTTCAATTAAAATACCTGTGTCGATGTTGCATGTCAGAATTAAAATTTTGTGGTTTCGTAGAGAAACCAATGAACGTAACGCCTTCACGATGGGAGTCTTTTACTAAATTTTTCATCTTTGTCACCGGTTTTTAAAATGAGAAAATTGTGTCTTATTAAATCGTGAAAATGCACAGATTAAGTAAGGTAAATTTTACAGAAAAATTTTACTGGTGAGAATAAACAAGGATTCGTAAACCTTTTTGCGACACGTATACGCGTCGCTCGTACCCAAGGGGTTAAAAATTTATGGGAAGCGGTAAAAGCAGTCAATTTGACTGCTACCAAAAATGTGTAATTCGATTTGAAAAAGAAATTTCTTCAAAAAAGTCTAAAATATAAATATCATACAAAAATAATTTTAGATGCTTTAAGTAAAAATTCTGGGGCACATTCTTTCTATATGAAACTTAAGTGAAATTTCCAATGATTCTCCTGTTAATTATAAAAAAAATTATATTTGAAATTTGAAAAACACGAAATACTAAAAAATCGGGATAGAGTTTTTGATGCATTTGTATTTAGAAGTGCTTTACATCTTTTTTTGAATGATGTAAAAAATTGATTTGTGTAATGTTTAAAAGAAAAATATCAGTAGTAAAGGCGTATTTTACTGGTCTGGTGCTACCACAGCCAGTAAGATATGTCAGCTTTACTTTCGAAGATGTTCCTGCTTTTCAATATAAAAAATACAGAATGCCTGGAGATATTTATTTATGAGTAGGAGTATAGAACTGTGGCCCGCCGAATGTTACTAAAACTTTATATTACTCATTGCCTTGATACATTATTACTAATTGCTTAAAAAGTGTAATAAAGATTTTAACCTTCCTACCCTGAATGGGTCTAATCGACCCATAACTGAAATTTGTTTTATGCGATTCGAACCAGAACTTTTTTCATAAAGAAAGTTAACTAACAGATTCAGAGAAATAAGTCAATTAAATATATTAAAAGGTTTTAAATAACAATTCTGGTGTGAAATGTTTTTATCAAGATTGAGTAAAATTTGAACAGGGTAGGAAGGTTAAAAACAGAAAAATAGTTTTATTTTGTTGACATGTTTCACACAGACATGTGTGACATGTTCGTTGTCATGTTTTGTGACATGTTTTGTGACATGTTCACACAGTCATTTTCAAAACAAATTAATTTTTTTTTAAATATATATTTTTTAAAAATTCGTTTTGTAAATGGTAATTTGAAACAGATAAAAAAAATAAAACTATTTAAAATCTTCATTACACCCTTTAACCCTTTCCGGAAAAATGTGACCAGTCGGGAATACATAATTTTAATTCCAAACTTGCCAGTTGCACCAATAGTATTTTATTAATTTTTTTGTTTTACAATTAAAGCTAAAATTAAGGTATTCTTAATTTCTAAAAAAGTTATTTCTAAATTCCGGTGACAATCGATAATTTCTTACATTTCTAGCAGAAATTGTCCGTACTGGAAAGTGTTAAGAAATTAGAAATTATACATTAGTACAAGAAGTCATTTTGTTATGTAAACATTGTCTTATCTAATCATTAATTTTTTCTGGTTTAAGAAGTGAAATACAGTACCCTTACCCTTTTCGAATATTTAGCACCACTTTAAAAAAAAGAAAAATACCGTAATTTCGGGTGTATAAGCCGCGGATCAAACAATTCTTTTCGGACCCAGAAATCTTATTTAGTGATTGAAGACAAATATTTACGGCGATCTAACTTGTTATATTTGTTTCTTACAAAATTCTGGGTTGAAAAAGAATTGTTTGATTTGCGGCTTATACACCCGAAATTACGGTATTTAAGCAATATTAGCAAGGAAAACATAATATAAAATGTATTTTTTTTAATCGTGGTGCATACAGCATTTAAAAGTAGTCACCTGTAGCAACTTTGCGGAGCTGCGATTTTGACATTCGCCGAGATTTCCCTAACCCACGCGAATGTTAAGGGATTATTATATTTATTTTTAAAATTAGTGTTATTCGGGGGGGGGGGGGGGCAGCTTAACATTCCAATTTAAGGTTATGAAAATTTAGACTAGAAGACTTCGTCGTTTTACTCACAATTACTATCCGAATAAATAATGAAGAGGTGCGTGCTTCAGTTTAACACCCCAGTTTCTGACTATGAAAATTTAGAATAAAAGATTTCTTCGTTTTACTCACAATTACTGTACGATTAAGTAACTCCAAGATATTCGCTGAAGTTTAACACTGCAGGTTTTGAATAAGAAAATTTAGAATTGAAGACTTCGCCGTTTTACTCAAATAACTCCAAGATATAGAATCAATAATTTTAAAGAATAGACTTGAAAAAAAAAAAAGGCTTTTTGCATTTTTAAAGACGATCAGGTGATTTTAGGCAACAACACGGTATTTTCGATGTTTAAGTGCCAAAAACTTTGTAACGTACTGATCGCTATGCCTGAAGATCGATTTTTTTTCATTAAATAAAAAAATATTACAAAAAGTTTCGTAAAAGGTGAATCAAAGTTCTTGAAGCGTATGAACCCTGGAATATTATTAATATATTTTGATTCAATCATTTTTCGTACTACTTCAAACCATTCTGTTTTTTAATTTCATGATACGCTCTGTATTCAGTTTAAGTATTTCGAAAGTAATACTGCTTATATACTATAATAAACTTCAAATTTAATTATAAAAGCCTTTAGGACGACACTAAATAAATTTTGTATCCTTTTCAACTGTAGAAAAGCCCTTGAATATATCTTGGTAACCTAATACTTTATTAAAAATCATTACATCTAATAAAATTCTCTCTGATGAATATCAGTGAATGAACATCAGTACATTCGATATCGTTATAGGCTATTTCGAGGGAAACTTGTCATGTCTCTCACGCAGCTGAAAATCACTATGTTGTTTCCACCGTTATTTTTGAAAAGTTTGTTTTGCCTTATTCAATTGATGAGCTATCTCCCATAACAAAAACTACATTTTAACATTCTAAAATACTGGTAGCCAAAAATTGTAGTATGTGACAGGCATGACAAGTTTTCATGGAAATAGCCTATAATGTCATTTGTGATTGAATTTCTTGAACTGAAATTTTGAACATGACTTGATAATGTTTAACGTAATTTCTGGCGTATAATCCGCTGATCAAACAGCTCGGTTTCGACCCAGAAATTTTACTTAGTGATGGAAGTCAAATATTTACCGTGATCTACGCAGTTAAATTTTATTGTTAACCCTTTCATTCCCATGATATAATACGTTCTGGAAATTCCGTAACTCTGAGACTCTGAATTTACACCGGAAAATCTCAATGATAAATTTCTCTTTATTTAAGTATAAAATGTCTGCTATTAAATAAAGCAAACATTTCTATTTTAATTTTCTTGTGTGAATTTGGAATTTTCAAATTAAATATACAGAAAAAAATAAGAAATGTCATGATGCCATTTGGACATACAGGGAGTGAAAGGGTTAAAAAAATGTCCGAGTCAAAAACTGATTGCTTAATCCCAGAATCAAATGCCGAAAATTTCGTTAAGTATAATTTGGTGTAATGTATATTTCAGGACTCGCAGCGTTTGTAAAATTTTCCCACTTTATTACAAGTATTTTAAATGAAAACTCTTCGCACTGGTTTTCTTCAATATTTATAATAGAATTATATGATAAAAATTGTTGTTTGAATATAATGATAGCAAAGTTTTGAATGCAGAAATTTTAGGAACACTGCGAACCCCATAATTTAAGGATATTTGAATGGAAATTCGGACTAAAACTAAAAAATCTGAACCACGGAAAACTCCGAACAATCGGGGCGACGGCCGCGATTGAGTTCAATTGGACCTTGCCGTCTACCAGTTTCGAAAGCCGAATCTCTCAGTTTATTTTCGGGGCACTTGAGAGAGGTATTACAAAAAATTAAAAACAAATCTCATTGACATTGTTCGGTTCCAATTTTATAAGAGCCATAATCATAAAGCAAATATAAACACAAAACATCTCACGGTCAATAAACATTACACGCGACAAATAGATGTATACAAAAACCACGCGCTCTATTGTAAAAAAATAAATTAAAAATGGACCATGATCTAAAACTATTTTATAATTTGGCTCATCCCTTCAAGTTTTCATGAGCAATTAATAGAGAAAGACAATTATTATAAATTTTGCAATAAAGTAATTTGAAGAAAACTTTAAAAATATATATTAGTGACAATTGTAAAAAAGTCATACGCATTCTGGGTCTATCAAGTCCGGCGCGAGTCCTCCTGAGTTAAAAGTTAAGTTTTAAAAAATAAAAATTGACATAATCTAAGGTATTTAGTTTCATACTTTTTAAATTATTTACTAATTCTCAATATTTAAGTTGTGACAGTATATTTTTTATTTGTATTGCTGAAGTGCATCATAAGAAAAGGTTGACGTATTACACGAAAAAATGATTCTGATTTTCCTCATTACTTTTCTTGTGTAATAAACATTCCTTAGAATCGTATATACTTTTTTCAAAACTAAATTTAAAAAAATTAAGAATTTAACCGCTTCCTTGATTTACCTGTACATCATAGGGGCAACTTGCTATTGCTAATCCTGACTTGCCTGTACAACATACCGGGCATCCATAACCTAATCATGATTTATTATTCTCACCAGTAAACTTTTATTGTGAATTTAGCATTATTTAGTCCGAATAATTTTTCTGCAGGCAAAAATTTCTGCTTTGAAAAACCGGTAATAAAAGATTGAAAATTCTGTAAAATCATGAAATTAATACACTTTATCCGAAAGTTTTTTTTTTTTTTTTTTACAAAAATATTGATCGGTTAAGGGGTTAAGTGTTTAGATTAATTAACTGTGTAAAACTGAAAAATGTGTTAAATGAACTTGATTACACATTAGCTGTTTGTTGTTTTGCGAAAGTTTCGCATATCGAACATTTATTGCTGTAAAATACTTGAAATATTCTCATTTACATTTACATTTACATTCTCATTCTTCATATATATCACTTATTTTAACGCGTGTACCGTAATTTCGGGTGTATAAGCCGCAGATCAATCAATTCTTTTTCGACCCAGAATTTTTTAAGAAACAAATATAACTAGTTAGATCGCTATAAATGTTTGCCTTCAATCACTAAATAAGATTTCTGGGTCTAAAAAGAATTGTTTGAGCCGCGGCTTATACACCCGAAATTACGGTAATAGATTTAAAAATATAAATTTTTAAACTTTGGTCATTCATTTGTTTTAACTCTGTATAATACGCGATGTAAATCTTCTTACTAATGTAATATATGCATACAACTATCTGATTCCGCATTTTAAAAATTTCTAATGCAAAGAGAAAATAATACTAGCATTTAAAATCCCTCAGATAAAGCATTCGAGAGTTGACTGTATAAAATAGCAAATTAACAAAACGGTAAACAGAGTGTTTAGTAACTGCGTGCCCGATTTGCGTGTAAACAAAATAATAATATCATAGTTTCCCAAATTTGGGTTACGTATTCTGAAAAAGGCCTCTTTGAAAACATCTAAAGTTGTATTACCGAATGTGACATTATTTTTAATACAAGAAGGCACGCAATAGACTGACAAAATATTAGTTTGCAATTTGTTTGTTTCTTTAGAGAGTGATAGTTCCTGTTTAACCCCTTGAGGGGCAAGCAATAATGTCTCTGTAATATTGGGTTATTACCGGAATAATCGAAAAAATGTAATTTAAAATAAGAAATTGTTTAAATTAGGTGGGATAAAATATATTCCAACTCCCCTTAAGCGATTAACCCCTCCGAGGGCGGTGGGTCATTTTTGGACTATCTCATTTTATTTATTAAATACAGAATTGGTACCAGAATATTGGAATAAAAAAATTCCCTTTATTAAGTACGCGAGGAAAAGCCTTTAATTCTTTTGAAATAAATTTATTTATAATTTTTGGTGGCAATTACTCATTTCGGCAATTTCAAATGAAAGTACCTTGCTCTTGAAATGTTTAAATTACCACCCAGTCCTGCCCGAGGTCGGATTATCCGATATTACAAGAACTCATTTCAACTTGCGGTTTGATTCGAGTACGTTTTCATCATTAATTTTTATTCGCGTGTCCGATTCTGTTTTGATCGTACTTCCTAGATTTTCGTGATAAGGTAATGTTTGACACGGTTGTACTTCGATTTCGTCTTAATCAAGTTTTTCAAAAGGCAGTTCAAAATATTTTTGCTGTTAATAAAGTGGCATATTTGAACAATAAAAAGTACACATATATTTGCTTATTTATTTATTTATTTTTTTTTACAAAAAATAGCATTAATATCACACACGAGAGGTTCACAACCATAGTAGAACAAGACCATTTTGGGAAAAAAAAGTACTTGTACTAATAAATTAATATTCGACTCGACTGTGCGTCGATTTCGTGTTAATTCAGGTTTTCAGAAGGCAGTTCTGAATATATTTTTAGGCAATTAAATAACATATTTAACACTAGAACGCCCAGAAATTTTACTCCTGTTTCAAAATAATAAATCACACCAGAATCTTGATTCAGAATTATTTAATTTATTTATTTATCATAAATGTGCGCGGTTTAAGTTTAAATCTTTTCAAGAAAATTTTTCTTGCTCGAATTGAATTTTTATTACATGGTTGGAGTCGAATTGACTCCTTACGGTAGTAATTCTAGTGCTAAACAAGAATAAGTGCACGAATGTTCGTTTATTTATTTATTTATTTCCGAAAAAAGTAACATTAATATCACATACGAGGGGTTCACAACCATAGTAGACGAAGTCCATTTAGAAGATGCATAAAATCTGTTTTAGCCCCTCTCACAGTGAGCCAAGTCTGTTTTCATATACTGTCTCGTGTATGGCATGTGCTTACAGATATTGTTTATTGTAGGAGTGGATGAAATATGTTTTATTCACCTTCTAAATGAACTATTTCTTTTTTTTTTTGTCTCGAAATGAACTTGTTGTACTATGGTTGTGAGCCTCTTATATATTAACAATGTATATTTCTGTAATTCAGAGTTTGTACGCATCAAAAGATTCAGTAGATTTTCGATGATAAAATATCACAAATATAGCAAAGTGATGATCGCTATATTTGAAGATATATATTTTGGAAAAGTGAGAAAAATATTACTTTACAATGAAGGAAAATAAGAAAAATATACGGAGATGAAGAATTATGAAGATAAATATTACTTTGCAAAAGCTGTGATAAAATATGCTTGATTGTCGTTGAATCGTACGAACCCTATACTAAATTGTACTTGCCAAAATAATATTGAATCTATCCCTGTTTATAAAATTCTTCAATATTATTTAATACTGATATTTAAATTATCAGTATTCATTTTCAAAAATTAAAATGTCTTAACTAGAGCATGAATGTATTCAGCTTACCTATTATCCTGTATCGGGGAGATCAATCTAATTCTATATCTTAATTAAATCAATTTGCATATTTTCGTAGAAAATTGAAACACAAAATGTGTAAAAAAAACCATATATTAACTTTCACATTACAAATAATGACATTATTCTACACATTTATCTTTTCTTCAATATAATATACCGTAATTTCGGGTGTATAAGCCGCAGATCAATCAATTCTTTTTCGACCCAGAATTTTTTAAGAAACAAATATAACTAGTTAGATCGCCATAAATGTTTGTCTTCAATCACTAAATAAGATTTCTGGGTCTAAAAAGAATTGTTTGAGCCGCGGCTTATACACCCGAAATTACGGTATTAATTAAATTCATACTGCATTTTTCCAGCTCGAAGAAAAGGTTCCATTCAAAAAAGTTCTAACAAATTCAATATGTAAACAACAACAAAAAAAAAATCGTTTGCGCTAGACGCAAAGTAAAAACGATAAACTTAAACCATAAAAGCAGCGATAATACGCAACAGTACTAAAACATTAATTGTAATTGTACTAAAACTACCCTGTACTAAAATATATTGGGTTGTTTGGTAAAAATCAATTCACATCGGAAAATTTTGCTCATTAATTACTAAATGTTAGATATCGGAAACAATATCTAATAATTAAATGATAGAATTTTTCAATACGAATTAATTTTTCCAAACGGCTTTCTCACCGACTCAATAAATTAATTTTCTTTCACCTTTTTTTTTTTTTTTTTTTTTTTTTTTTTTGAAGTGTGTTAGATTTGTGTGGATTTCTATTAGATTTTCCTATCTTTGTCGGGAATGACGCTACCATTGTCTAGGTTTCTAATCTTCTTTTATATCACACAGACTATTTTTATACAGGAAGCTAATTTCAACCCTGCTTTAAAACAATATGCGTCGAAACATTTTTATGTACAAATATTAATTAAGCCAAGAAGATATTTTACAGACACTTCTTTGCTTATATACAAAGAATGTTGGAAATGATTAAAAAACAGTTTATTATATTCCAGTGGCTTTCTTAATGTAGGATTTATATTTCAATTATTAACATTTTGGTTTCTAATTCGTAAAAATAATTCTAGTTAGCAATTTATATTTTTCTGATCTGCTTTTTACAAATTTATTGTTAAAAGTTTTCTTTTGAAACTAACTGAATTGGACGGATTTGCACAAATGGTTTTGAAAATGTTGACAGCTTTATGCTCCGCATGTATTTTGAAAATAATGGAATCTGGAAATGTTGCCATTTTCATATCATGAAAAAACAACAGTGTCGATCAATACAATCGGCCGAAAGCAGTTGGAGCCTCTTCGAAATATAAGTGCTATTTATGGCATCATTTTTCTGACTTTTCCTGACTGAGTATTCTCTGGAGAGCATTACGCTTTAAATTAACTGTCACTATCAGATTAAAATCTTTGTAGTTTATGGATGGAATGCTTTTTAACATTAAGAGTAAAGTGTGAGATTTCAGGGTCTTTTTTTTTATCATAAAACAAGATGGCTATTTTAAAGCAATATTTTAAGAAAATGAGTGTTTTTATCGGGGTGTTTTCTGTTATATATTTACTGCTTGTTTATTTAGCTTCAACTTGCAAATAAATATATTTTAATAAAAGTGTTACGGATGAAATTTTTTTGTAAAGTATTGGGCATTAAATATTGACCAGCAGCTAAAAGTTATGCTAAGTATTCCACTATAAAATCTTGTCATATTTGAATGGATAAAGATTAAATGTAATATTTTATTCGACACTATTTATGTCAGTATTTGATTTTAAGAGATCGTAAAAACTTATTATCGCCATTATTATTATTTATTAGGTCTGCATCTACGATAGCTAGCTATATTCATGCTTTCTGATTATTTTGATATTTCACATGTGGTCTAGAAAGAGTCGTAAAATTTGTAATATTTCAAAAATATATTCTTAATAGTAACAGTTATGATTCTGAATGACATTAGAATTTTAGGATAGATCCTGCGATTTTTTTAATAGATTTATTTTTTTTTCTCTGAGCTATTAAAAATTTATATTCAATTCTCATAAATTTCGTTTTCATGTAATATTTGTTTTAGAAGATTCTCAAAAAAGAGGCACAAAAGCCCTCATTGCTGCTTTCGTACAAGAAAGTGTGCTAGAATGGGCGAATAATGAGCAAATAATCTTGAGGCATAACATGAGTCCCAACACACTAACAAACCCAGCATCGGTGAACACGTATACAGTTTAATTAATTTTCAGAAATGAAATTGCGCTTGAAATTATTGCTTGCCAGAACATTACTTATGTTTGAAATTATACAATAACTACAATAATAAAACAATCTACGCTTAGTTAGCAAGTGATAAATCACATATTAAATAGTCAATACTTTCAAGGGAAATTTTATTGTAAAATTAATTAAATTGTATATTAAGTATATTTTTTAAATGGTAATAAAACACTGAAAAAGAAAGATATACATTATATAAAAAATAATTGAAAAGTAATTTTTAAGTGAAAACGGTAGCAGTGATACATTTACAACGACATATGTTTTTCAAATTAATGATTCAACATTTTCTGCCCCGACTTTCCCAAGATCTATTTTCTATAAATAATGTTCCCTGAAGTTAATTTCAACAGGACTCAATCGATCTCAACCACGTAAAGCGTTAATGATAACTTAAATTTCCTGAAACACTTACTTGTCATTGTTACAGTAAGCTGTTTAAACAAATCCTTAATGAAAATTCACAACAAGGCCGAACAAATGGACTTTTCAACCGTTAGTTTGAGCTAGATTAATTTATATTTATTGTAAGGCACTGAAGTAAATTTTTCCGTATAGCCAATGGAAATGTATGGGGGATTAGTTTATTTCTAAATTTATTAGAATCAAAATTCTCTTTGTGTTTCTGTAAATCGAAAAAGGAATTGGACAAAAATGTACAGTGTTCTTTAATATAATTATAAATCCAAGGATCAAATTAAGTTTTCATTTTCTCTTCCTCCTCCTCCTCCCTCCCGCGATATACACGCCAAACTGACACAGGTGACTATTTTTATTTTCTGCTTGCACCACTATTTTTAAATTATACATTTTGTAGCATATTCCTATTATTTGCTGTTTGTTTTTTTTCAAATTTTGTCAAAGCAAATGTGAAAGTTTAGTTCTGCGAAATATACATAAAAATTTGTTGCCAAATGCAACCCTCTACATGGACTTGCTTTTTATTCAATACCGTATGATATTGTTAAATTAATCGTGAAATGTAAAAAAAAAAAAATAAAATAAAAAAATAAAAAAATAAAGGGCGTTTCCATGTGAACTTGTTTGTCTGTTACATGCTACGAATTTTGGCTACCAGTAGTTTAAAGCGAGAAAATGTGACTCAGTTTATCAAAAATATATCATCAATTGAATAAGGCGAAGCAAACTTTTCGAAAATAACGGTGGCCAACAAGCATAGTGATTTTTAGTTGCGCAACAGACAAACAAATCCGCATGGAAATGCCCTAAACTGAAATATATTTTTTTATTGTATTAAAAACACCGAGAGAGAAAGATCTATATGACAAAAAAAATAAATAAATAAAAATAAAATAAAATAAAATAAAAATAATAATGAATTGCACAAGTCTGAAGAAAAATAATTTTTATGTGAACACGGTAGCTGAGAAACATTAACAGCGACAGAAATTTTCCAAATTAATGATTTAACATCTTCTGCTCCGACTTTCCCAAAATCTATTTCCCATTAAATAGCGTTCCATGAAGTTAAATTCAACAGGACTCAATCGATCTCAGCCACGTAAACCGTTAATGACCATTTACATTTTCTAAAACACCTACGTGTCATTGTTCAGTAAGCTGTTTAAACAAATCCTTAATAAAAATTCACGACAAGACCGAGCTAAAAGACTTTTCAACCACTAGTTTGAGCTGGATTAATTTATATATATTCTAAGTCACTGAAGTAAATTTTTCCGTACAACCAATGCAAACGTATGGCGAATAGCTTATTTCTAAATTTATTAGAACCGAAGTTCTCTTTGTGTTTCTGTAAATCGAAAAGAGAATTGGTCAAAAAGTTTTACAGTGTTCTTTAATTTTCTCAGAAATTCAAGAATCTCCATTATTTTTATTCTATACCATAGCTGCCTTCTTTTATGCATTTTTGCTACCACTAAAATTTTACAGATATTTTCATTTGTTTAATCATGAGATTTCGATGATTAAATAAGACAATATTTATAATAAAATTTTTGTGGTAGGAAAAATGCGTAAAAGTTGGCAGCTATGTTCTATATCGTACGATATTGTTACATTAAACATGAAATATTTTTTTAAAAAGTATCTTAAACATGATTTTTTAAAATTATATTAAAAAAACGAAAAAGAAAGGCCTATATTACAAGAAAAAATCAATTGCACAAGTCTTAGGAAATGTAATTTTTATTTTTCAGTGAACACAGCAGCAGTGAAACATTTGCAACAACATACGTTTTTTAAATTAATGATTCAACATCTTCAGCTCTGACTTTCCCAAGATCTATTTCCCGTAAATAGCTTTCCCTAAAGTTAAATTCAACAGGACTCAATCGATCCCAGCCACGTAAAGCGTTAATGATCATTTAAATTTTCTAAAACACCTACGTGTCATTGTTACAGTAAGCTGTTTAAACAAATCCTTAATGAAAATTCACAACAAGGCCGAGCTAATGGACTTTTCAACCGTTAGTTTGAGCTAGATTAATTTATATTTATTGTAAGGCGCTGAAGTAAATTTTTCCGTACCACCAAAGGAAATGTATGGGGAATAGTTTATTCCAAATTTATTAGAATCAAAGATCTCTTTTTGTTTTTGTAAATGGAAAAAGAATTTGGACAAACATTTTTACAGTGTTCTTTAATTTACTCAGAAATTCAAGCGTCTGTTAAAGGGCTACTTTAGTCAAATGAAAAGACCCGTTCGCTAATGCTAATACTATGGAAGAAATTTAAAATATATCTCGGTTGCATTTAAGTATTTTTATTTTCATTTTTTAAAATTCGATAGTTCATATTGATCTAAAGGCAGGGAAATTTTTTTTCAATTTTGGTTGTAGATATTTTTATGGGGTCTTTCGCTTTTCGAAATTAAAGCGTCCCGATAAAAAATATCTATAAACAAAATAAAAAAGTAAAAATCAGCCGCATACAGATCGATCTAAACAATTCAAACCAAAAAGAAAAAAATAAATAAAAATACTAAAGTGCAATTAAGATATCGTTTTAAATTTCTTCCTTTAGATTAGTATTAGCGACGTGTCTTTTCATTTGAATGAAATAGACTTTTAATTTTTCGTTTTCTTCTCCTCCTCTTTCCTCTGCCTCCATACACACCTGGTTGCCACGGACGACTATTTTTATATTCTGTCTTTACTATTATTTTAAAAAATACATTTTGTAGTAAATTCCTCGGTCAAATGGTTCTAAATCATACGCAAAGTTTCTTGTTTTGAAACGGTTCTGCGAAATATAATTAACAAATAGTCGACTGTTACAGCCCTGTACATGGAACATAATATAAATAATACCTATTATAATGGGCGATTTGAACCCAGCGCCCTTCTAGAGCTAAAAGCAGATTATTTTATTTAAAATTTTTCATATCAAAACTTTTGATAACAGAAATTTATTTGGATATTTTTTACTTTATTTGTGAAAGATCAATGATCTTGTTTTTTAGCGTTTTCTGAGTCGAAACATATGATTTAATCTACGGATTATAGGCCGAAAATTTTAAAAGCTTGTAAATACCTTTAACATTACAAAGCCCAGATATTTTACTCAAATTTGGTAATAATATTTCACACCAAAAATTATATTTAAAATTATTTAACCCTTTCCGGCACACTGTGCCTGGTCTGGGGTATCTGATTTTAATTCCAAACTGGCAAACGGCACCAATAATATTTTAGTAAAATTTTGCTTTTCAGATATGAGCTTACATTAGGGAATTCAAAATATTTAAGAATTTGTTTGTGAATTCGGGTGTCAGTCAATAATTTCTCCTTTTAGTAGAGATTTTTCCCGTGCCGGAAAAGGTTAATTGATAAATTAAATTTAAATCTACGTGGCTTAAATTTAACTTATTTCAAGAAAAAATTCTGGCTCGAATTGAAAATTAATCACATTGTCGGAGTCGAATCGACTCCTTCCGGGCATTCTAGTGTTAAATCCTTTGGATTCGTATGTCCTGCCTGACTGGACATCAGATTTCATTTCAAAAGAAAAAAATGGCATCATTTATAAAGGAAAATAAAATTTGCCTTATTAGGTGCGTTCGTAATTATGTAAATACGTAACATCTATAGTCGTCGTTTAGTTCGTCTACCCGTCTATCCGCATATAACAGAGCGAAAACTACCCAACCGAATCGTTTGAAATTTAAAATATATAGTTATTTTATAATTTTTTCGAGTCATTTCAAATTTTATAAAAATCGGATGCATGGTTTAATTAAAGGGACAATCAAAATTATTCAATTGCAATATACTCAATACGGTGAAATGAAAAGGATCAAAAAATGTTTATTTCGGAATTTTTTCGTTGTATAGGTCTAAAAAGTTCCCTTTTGGCACACTGAATATAAGGTTAAATTTTCATTTCGTTTGGAATTCATCTTTAGTTCCCTACCAGCTCTTAAATATTATGCTCTTTGTATGTGAAAATCAAAATTTAACTATGGAGTGTAAATGACCTCAAAAAAAAATTTTTCGGAATTTTTTCTTTGGACAGGTTTAAAATGTCGCTTTTTGGCACACTGACTATAAGGTTACAATTTCATTTCATTTGGAATTCATCTTTAGTTCCCTACCAGCTCTTAAAGATTGTGACCTTTACATGTGAAAATCAAGATTTCACAATGTAGTGTAAATTATTCAACTTTTTTTTTTTTTTTTTTTAAGTAGATTTTTGATTTTAGTAAAAAAAACCAGAAAAATGACTTCTTAAAATATTACTTGTGAACGATCTATGTTTCGTTGTGTTTTAATTCTTTGAATTGCGAATAACACCCTAAAATGTGGATCTTATTGTCGCAGAGAAGAGAAAGCAGAATAATTAGACATGCAGTTCACTTTTATTTTTCGAATACACATGAAAGATAGTTCTCTAAATGTAAAGGAAATGGATTTTTCTGAATATATAGTAATATAATGAAAAGCATATATACGATGTATTGTAAAACGATCTTTCATTTCACTCTAATTTATATTGACCTTTGTTATCAAAATTAGGTATTACCTTTCGTGATTTGATTTTTGCTCTTATATATCGGTTCATTGCTTCTACTACTATAGCCGCTAATGGCGCTTCAGTAACTAAGTTTACGCATCTTTCGAATATTTGAATCTAACAGGAAAATTTTTCAATTGAAAAGATGGCATTTCTTATCTTTTTCTGAGAATTTCCAGTTCTAGATACTCTATTAAGAATGTGGAGTGATTTCACATTCTTGCCAGTCAGTAATGTTTATATAGTTTGTAACACTAAATTTCAATATTGGAATATGAAACTGTTTTATTGTAGAACATACAATATCCTTCATCTTCAATATTCTTCGGAATCCAAATTCTCCAACATGATTTTTTTATCAGTTATCGTTCTGTAAATTTTTATCTCGATGTCAGAAATATGCGTTTTGTTGCATAACTAGGTCGGCAATTTTCTTTAAATATTTCCTCAAATAACGAAACAACTTAGTTGTTTAAAAAAAAAAAAAAAAAAAAAAAAAAAAAAAAAAAAAAAAAGCTATAAAATCTTCAGATTTTGGGATGGATTCTGACTTCCAATCTGCAAACCTAGTAGTCAATTGTCAGTTGTCAATTATCTAGAGTGCGACATTCTTGCTAGATTACGATTTACCAGATTTGAGGAGGATTAACTAGATGCAAATGATTGACACATGCCATAAAAATAATTTTGGTCTATACTTAACTCTCCGGAGTTCATTTCTCAGTGACAGGAGCAGATATTTTTTAATTTCCATAACTGTCTATTGTTCACATTGATCAAACGACTTTTCAATTCGAAAAGGAAAAGCTCGTGAGCCTTTATTTTGTTTATCAAGTTCAATGACTTAGTGGCATTTCGTTTGCAGAGAGCTGACATATTAACCAATACAACGGATGAATAAATCTTAGTTTCAAAAATCTATTATCTATTATAATCTTATTGGCATGATTTTTTATCTTACTGCTTACAGTTGTTCCGTCACAACTTATTGCCATAAATTTTATCAAGGTTTAAATTTTTTTCAGTGCAATATTTTAATACTTCCTGCAATGATCTTTCCTGGTCCAAAAGATGGTGTAATGTGTCCCAAAATATAATGAATTTGACTCTTAAAATCAGAGATTTGTGTTTTTCAGTTATAGTTCTTTTATGTAATCTATCTCCAATTTTCTATCATTTCCTTTGATTTTGGGGAATTGAATAAGCTTCTGGTAGTCAGAAAAATTGTTGTCTATCATTTCATCAATACGTCTTTGGGAAACTACAATAATTGATGCCTTCGATGTCTTCCCTTTTTTTTTTACCTCTGATTTGCCAAACTTTACAATTATTGCTGCGTTCTATTTTTGGTTTTGTATAATAATAATATTTTATAGCATTCTGTTATTGTTGGACCCCCAGTTTTTGTTTGCTTGTATGCCGGCCAATTATCTACGCTGTGGGATATAGGCCCTAAGGGGTGGGGTGCCCTCCGTGGGGGTCTTTCTAAGGGAACCTAACCCATATTCACGCCAGGTTCGAAGAAAACCACGGAAAACTTCGAACGGTTAGGCCGACGGTCGCGATTGGGTTCGAACCCAGCACATACCGTCTACCAGTTTGAGGTCACAACCTCTCGGCTACTGGTGGGGCTCTGTTATTGTTGGCAAAACACCTTTATTTAGTTTTGAAGAATCACTAACTTCTAGTAATGTAAACTTCGATTTGCTTATACACACACTCATTTTGACTATAAAAATGAAAACATAATTTTTAAAACTCAATAAACCGTTTCAAATATTTAAAAATAAAGACTTAAAGTTAGAAAATGATGAAAGTAATTACACTAAACATTTAAAATATAAAAATATCAAACGAGATTTCCAAAAATTCCTGTTAATGTACAATTTATGGTTAGAATCTATCGTATAAATCAATGAAAATATAAATGTCCTGGTGGGGAACTCAGGAAGTTTTTCAAAATTCATGAAATTTTGCACGTGTATTAGAATTAGTAAAAGTAAACTTTTGGCTGTTACCCAAAGTCAAAATTCCAACTTTCGATTTTTCACTCCACCCTAACGCTCAACAAGAACAAATAGTGTGAAGTGCATTTTAACCAACTTACACTCATTCGAACATAATAAAACTGATATGTATCTACGAAGTATATACTAAAATATACCTCTGTTTAATATGTGGTGGGAAAGAATATTTGTTATGAATTTACAAGGCCACGCAAAAGTATTCCATTTCATAATGGTATAGGGAGAAATATTGTTTAGGGCGAGTTTTGATTATATTAAATTATCTCATATTTTACAAAATTGAGATACATTGCTAACGTTTATTACAAGCTACTTTCTGTGTAATAGAATGCAGATATTATTTACAGAGGCACCGAAGATTTTGATCTACTATACTGTATCCGAAGTACTTTATACTATTACATCAAGATCTGAATATTTTTAAATCTTCAATATAGTACGAACGTACCTCATTTGCTACGCTTGACGTGAAATTTTGAACTTTTTTAATTAGAACATTTTTGAAATTGTGTACTTGAAGGACACTTCTTTTAAAAAAGGGATGCCGACCAAATTACAGAATACAAGTCAGTAGAATCATTTTTAACCACAGCTAAACACAAAAAATAACTAATTTTCAAACGTTTAAAAATTAAAAACAGTCGTTTTTTTTTTTTTTTTTTTTTTTTTTTTTTTTTTTGACGAAGAGTTCTGATCCAACTAAATAACTTGATTTTTGTCGTCGTTGACTCAGGTTTATACACGGAGAAAAAAGTATGTTTATTGTTATGACACGTGATGCTACAAATATAATTTTAATTTTAAGATTCTATTGTATATTAATGGTGGATTTTCAATTAAGATAGAAATAGCAAAACCAGTTCACCACGAGCTGATCAACGCTACATATTGTTGGCCCTCGCTGAAATCCCCGCACTTAATTTACCCCTTAAAAAATGAATATTTTGATTATTATTAATGAAATCCACCTATTCCGAATTCCTGCTAGACCGAACGGTGTCCGGTCCCAATTAATTTAGAATATCTGAACTTTAAGTTTTATGTCTTCCTGACACGTAATATGGATTAATAATATTAATAACTGAAATATTTACATAGAACAAACAGAGTTTCATTAACCATTTAACTGACCAATATTTTTGAAAAAAAACCGTTCAAATAAGGTTTATTTTTTTCATGTCTTTAAAAAATTTTTAATATTTTATCACCAGTTTTAAAAAAAAGAAACTTTTGCCTAGTTAATCAGAAAAATGCTCAGATTAAATTATGCAAAATTTACAATAAAAATTAACTAGTGAGAATAATAAATTATGATTGGAGTATGGATGCTCGTACGAGATACCGGCAAATCATGATTGCAAAAATATATTGCCTGTACGACGTACGGGCGAAATAGGGAAGCGGTTAAAAACATAGAAATCGCAGTCTACAGCACTTCTGCATAAATGAAGATTTTAAACAACAACAACAATAACAAAATGATTAAGATAAGTTTTTTTGTCAGACCTCCTATGTAAGCATAAAAATCGATGTTCTGTAATTTGGACATTTCAAGAAAGTGGTGCCAATCAAGAAATCTCAATTAAAAAAGTAGCCCACTAGCAACCCTGCGATGGCCAACGATCAGCTTTGTGTGATCCAGCCTTTTCAATCCCTTTAACACTAGAACGCCGGGAAATTTTACGCAACTTTTATAGAATACATTTAAAACCAAAAAAATATTTTGAAAATATTTCGTTTATTTGTTTAGTCCATTTCGTAGTAATTGATATATAACTTACTTTTTGAAGATTTTTCTGGTTCGAATCGACCATTAGTCCAGTGACCGGTGTCGAATTGACACCTTCTCGGCTTTCTAGTGTTAATGCGTCAGGAGGGCATATCCGACCCGGTATTCCTATGTGATTTCGAATCGTCTAGGTGTATCCTACTTCACTTTGAAGTTTGTATCATCTTAGCTGGGATTTTTCTGTATCTTTAGGGGTCTATAGGGATCTATAGGGGTCCCTATAGGGATCTATAGAGATCTTACCTGTATTTACATGATATGTTACAGCACGGATGCAAAAATCTAGGCGCCAGCGGGCAGTCTCTCACCACTAAAATTTAAATTTTTCTTTGCTTAATATTTAATAAAATTATAGCGGCAATTTTACACGAAAAATTAGGCGAAAAATGACAAAATAAATTTAGTGGCGAGAGGCTGCCTGCTTGCACTCAGATTTTTGCACTCCTGCGTTATAGTAAAGTGCAAATTTTTCTTTAGTAGCAGATAACATGAAATATCTTGCGTTTAGATAATGGGTAATTCCATGAGAACATGTCGTGTAAGTCACATACTACGATTTTGGTTACCAGTATTTTAGAACAGAAAAAATGTGGCTTATTTTATCCGAGATATTTCATTAATTGAATAAGGCCATGCAAGCCTTTCGAAAATAATGATGGGCAACAATTTAACAATTGCTAGAAATGTGACTTACACGACAAGTGGTCATGGAAATACCCTAATATAATAATGCTGGTTGCTTTTTATTTCATTTAAGGAGTTATTAATAATAAAGTAATGGATATGTTTTATTTCTTAATAAGCCCGGAATAGAAATTCTATTATAATGGATGTCTAAAATATTTCACTTTAAAGAATTATTTTCAATGTAAAGTTTAAAATGACAAATTTTAGTGACATATTTCAAAAATATAAGCTTTCTCCATATTTATTTGAAAGAATTTTTTTATACATTTATAAAATTAGACACTTTTACAAATAACAATCAGTAAAAAAGCGTTCGTGAAAATATCTATGCAAACTGCACACATTTAAGCCGTCACAGAAAGATACAGTAAAAAGATATCTATATTTCTACATTTTTTGTACTTTGTTAAATTTCCCCTAACTCCTATTCTTTTTCATGTATCTAAGAAGTATTACATATTCCTCACATACTATGGTATTTCATGACTGGTAAAAATGTAAAGGGTCTAGTTGTGACTGGACTGTATACATTGCTTGAGCACTTTCCTTTCTATATCTCTGTATTTTTTATGCTGTTATTTGACACATATTCGTTTTATTGTTTGAATATTTTCTGAATCTATAGTCAGGAAAGTGCAATTAATAAAATATAAAATTAAGAACTTCAAATTTATATTTTTTCAAAACGTATTTCCAAAAGTAATATTCAAAGTTTCCGTGTCCTATAATGAAAAATATTTTTTTAAAGTTTGAAATGTGTTAAAATATAGAAAATTGTACCGTAATTTCGGGTGTATAAGCCGCGGATCAAACAATTCTTTTTGGACCCAGAAATCTTATTTAGTGATTGTAGACAAATATTTACGGCGATCTAACTAGTTATATTTGTTTCTTAAAAAAATCTGGGTCGAAAAAGAACTGTTTGATCTGCGGCTTATACACCCGAAATTACGGTACTAAACATTATTTTTATAACCAAATTACTGATTTCATAATGAAAAGTATAAAAAATATATTGAGTTTTTAACATGCAAAAAATTTAAGAAATTCATTTCAAAAATTTTAAATGATAAATGATTAAAATAAAACAAATTCTTTATTAATTAAAAAATGTAAAATAAATTATTGAATGATTAAACAAATAATTAAACAAATTAGTTAATGAATTTATCAACCTATGAAACAAATTTTTGAATAATTAAACAAAATATTAATGATTTAATGGACAAAGTTCGCATTCTTCATAATCCCATAATGGTCACATTAAATAACGTTTTAAAGATTCAGATTGTTAATTATCACCACTTTTTGGAAAAAGACGTATTCACTTACCATAATTTCCCGCGCATAATACGCGGATCAAACAATTCTTTTTTTATCCCAAAAATTTTATTATGTAGTTGAAGACAGATATTTACGGCGATCTAAAAAGTTATATTTTATTTAATAAAATTTCTGGGTCGAAAAGTGATTGTTTGATCCGCGGATTAGACGCAGGAAATTACGGTAGTTAATGATAGAAAAAAATATCATTAAAACAGGAATAAAGTCATTAAACTTTTTTTTAAAGATGGTGGGAATTAAATAATCCAAATTAAAATCCCAGCATGTGACTAACATGGGGAGTGAGTATTAAGAGCACACACTACTAAATGAAAAAGTCCCGGGTGCTTATTTTAAGTCTATGGGGGCTTTATTTTCAAATATCTCGCTCAAAATTTAATATTTTTACATGATTTCTTTTTACTTAGGATACATGAGGACGAAAATAACGAAATAAATATAATGGTGAGAGAGTGCGTGCTAGCGCCTAGATTTTTGCACTCCTGTTTTAAACTTTGGAACTCCAAATTTGGACGATTTTTTAATCATTGCGAAAACGGATTGTAATGATGGTACCTTTTTACCCAAAAATAAAATTTGCTTAGAAGAATTAGCTGTAATTTCTGACTCTCATATTGGAAGCTTCTAGAAATCGATTTCTGTTAAAAGATTGAATTTATATTTTTCAATGCACAATTTAAATTTTTCTTTTGAAAATATGCCTTTATTTTTAATAAGTTTTTAAAAAATATATATAAATAGTGACTTCTTTTTTTAGAAGCTTTACATGCGTAAATCCAAAATTACATCGTATCCACCTACTAATTTTCGTGTAGCATTTAAAAATATCCTCGCATTCCAATCTGTTTTGCGATGAATGCAAATCAATTTAAATGCGAATTTCGAATTTTAAATATTTTTAATTCGAAAACTACTTCATGAAATGATTTTTTTAAAAAAATCCGAATATGATGTCAAAATTAGGTCATCGTATTGAAAAGTTCACGAGTTGCTACGATTTGCCTATGGAAATCTTATGCACTGCATATACTCGCTTATAAGCGGACAGCGAATTCCAGAGGATTAAAAAGCAGTATCTAAAAAAATTTATCGTCGTGTAATCAAATTGAGGAATTTGCTGATATTAAATCAGCCTAATGTAAATACATGAAAATACTAGTACGCAACATTTTTTAAAAGTTTGGGATAGGCTTATATGCGAGTATATACGCAGGGCTGCCACAAGCGACTATATTTATATTATTTTCGCACCACTTCATTTAGAGATACATTTTATACTATACTTCTCATGAAAACGTTGTCAAAGTGTAATGTAAAAGTGAAAGTAGTTTCCGTTTTGAGAAAGTAGCTTGAAATAGACATTTAAAGAAACCGAATGTGTCAGACTTGCATACGGTAAGCTTTAACACTAGAACTACCGTAAACCGTCATTTTGGCAACTACCATATGAATATGTTTTGGTTCAAACCAGAAATTTGATTAAGAAATAAGTTTAAAAGGAACAAAGAAGAAAATCATTAGATAATAAAGTTAAACTGTTTTAAATAAAATTTCTGGTGTGAAATATTTTTTAAAATATTGACTGAAATTTCCGGTAGTTATAGTGTTAAAAAATAGATCGCAAGAAGATAAGAGAGGTTACAAACATGTCAGACCAAGCTAATTTTGAAAAAAAAAGAAATAATGTATTGTCCAAAAAGACCCCTAGTCTATTTAGAAGGTGCATAAAATCGGTTTTATCCATTCCCAGGATGACCCAAATCTGTTTTTACGTACTCTCCTCTATGTCATTTGTTTACAGTCTTGGTTACCGTAGGAGTGAATAAAACATATATTGTCCCACTTCTAAATGATCCATCTCCATTATTTTCAAAATGAACTTGGTCTACTATGGTTTTCAGTTCGTCATATTAATTACTAATCAAATGTCTATTTTTTATGCCAATTTAAATAATAATACTTTGCACTCCACGTCATTTTGAGTATAGCCTTCCAGAATCTCCGCGTCATTTTGAATGTAGGCTACCAGCAATTCCCCATCATTTTACGAAATTTATTCGAATTTTAGTCGGTCGACACAATTTTTTTAAAAGACGTTTCCTTCAAGTACAAAATTTCAAAAAGGCTCTCATTAAATAAGGCAAAATTTACTTTTCCTTTCCTATGGGTGCCGAAACAAATTGTACAAAGTAGGATGATGTCGCCGCAGCGGCGACAACGGAGTTTTCAAATCACCTTAGCATGTTGCCTCAGCGGCCACAACACAGTGTTTAAGTTTTTTTACAATGTCACCGTAGTGGCGACAACTGAGTGCAAAGGGTTAAAATGTTTTCTCTTTTTACTTTTTTCTATTTTTACAAGAAGAAAGTATTGGATTCGTGACAATTTTCTACTTCTGGTTTTCGATGGATTTACACGTTTTATGTGTCAGATATGCCTAAAAAAACATTTTTTTACAAAATGTCTGTCTGTGTGTCTGACTCTGTCTATTTGTGACATAAATTTTGTAGCTACTCTATCACAAGAACTAACGCAAAGAATAAATAAAATTATATTCCGATAGTCACTGATTTAAATTTTTAATGATTAGTTGTTTAGTGTAGTAAACCGCTCACAGGTTGCGCTGCTATGATGAATATTTAACGATTTCCGCAGCGGCGACAACGGAGTTTTCAAATCACCTTAGCATGTTGCCTCAGCGGCCACAACACAGTGTTTAAGTTTTTTTACAATGTCACCGTAGTGGCGACAACTGAGTGCAAAGGGTTAAAATGTTTTCTCTTTTTACTTTTTTCTATTTTTACAAGAAGAAAGTATTGGATTCGTGACAATTTTCTACTTCTGGTTTTCGATGGATTTACACGTTTTATGTGTCAGATATGCCTAAAAAAACATTTTTTTACAAAATGTCTGTCTGTGTGTCTGACTCTGTCTATTTGTGACATAAATTTTGTAGCTACTCTATCACAAGAACTAACGCAAAGAATAAATAAAATTATATTCCGATAGTCACTGATTTAAATTTTTAATGATTAGTTGTTTAGTGTAGTAAACCGCTCACAGGTTGCGCTGCTATGATGAATATTTAACGATTTCCGCAATAGTTCTATCTGAAGAACTAATGCACGGATTTTTATAAACTTCAGGTTCAGTTAGTCATTGAGATGGCATGGCTTTTTCTACATTTTGGTGTAAATCTCTCAAGAGATGGCGGTTCTATGCTGCATTTTCACGATTTTAGCATTAGTTCAATCGCCAGAGATAATACACGTATTTTCATCATACTTCAGATCTGTACAATTCATTAAATTTAAATATCATTACTTTATTTTAAAAATTCTTTGAATTGCATATTGCTAGAAATATAAAATGAAGTTGCTTTATTTTATAACATACATCCCTTCATTACATAAAATAAAATTTATTATTAAAATTTTCTGGTATGTATTCAGATTCTCCTAATTACGGGATTTCTAAGATGTATTGTACCACGGAAATAAGAAGGTTAACCCTTTCCGGTACGGGCAAAATATGTTAGCAAAATGAGAAATGATTGGCTGACACCAGAATTCACGAACATTTTTTTTTAGATATTTTGAAACCCCTAATTCGAGCTTTTATTGTAAAAGTTAAATTTTGCTAAAATATTATTGGTGCCGTTTGCAAGTTCGAAATTAAAATTAGGTATCCCAGGCCGGGCACAGTGTGCTGGAAAGGGTTAACACTAGAACCGCGGAGACGGGTCATTTTGACCCGTACTCACTGAAAGGATGTCGATTCGAGCCAGATAAATCTTCTTAAAATAATTTATACATATGGTGCACAAAAAAAAAATATTTAAAATAGATGAGTTAAATAGACTTAAATAAAAATTCTGATGTGAATTATTTTTATGAAACTTGAGTAAAATTTCCCGTGGTTCTAGTGTTAAGCAAAGTCCTAAAAGTAAAAATTCGCATTACATTAAAAAAATTATGATTTAAATATTTTTTAGTAAAGTATATTGAAATTTAATGCTGCCAATTTATTTGAAAACGTCGAGCAAATAAAGTGTCAGTTACACCAAATAATATTTTAAGATTTATCTGAAACACATTCCCGCTACCTTTAACTTAAACAATTTATTTGACACTGCGTGCCCATCAGCAATCTTACTGTATATTATTACACAGGAGAACGGCAATTTCCTCCTTAATCACTACTGCATCTGTACTATTAAACGAATTAATCTAGCGTGGAATTATGTGTACAAGTCTGATTTACCTTTAACTTGTGATTTGCTTGCATTTGCACTCGTATCTTCTATAAATATAAGTTATACGAATTCGAAGAGAGAAACAAAAGGCCAAATAAAAAAGAATTTTTTGACATAAAATAAATAATTTATAATACATTTATTATAAAAGTAAAAATAAATAAAATAAAAAATGAAAGGCAGAAAGCAAAAAGAAAACTCTCCGACAACAACACGAACTATTTTTAATATATTCACTGTGTATTTATTATGTGTAAAAATGTGACATTTTCAGACATTGTCATTCAATTTCTTTACAAAGCAATAGCGTTTTCAGAACTGCAAAACTAAATTTATCCTTATGTTAGAATAATTATTTTCTATCTTAGAACATCGTTTTGAATTTACGTGCAAACTGCTAACTTCTATTCTTTTTTTCGTACCTTTAAAATTTACTATAAAACTGAATCGTATATAATCGTTTAAATCTGCGATTAAATAAGGCAAAAGTTGTTATTTACTTCGCATGTTATTAGAAAAGTTTAAAACTTCGCAGTCATGATTGTAACGCTTAGATACGGTTCAATCGTTTACTTTGATTTTCTTTTCTGTGAGAATATTTATTTTTATAGAAAAAAAAAGAAACGATATTCGTTGGTATCTTGTATGAACAAACTTACCTACAAATATTGCAAATTAAAATAATAAAAATAATATGCGATTAAAAAAATAAAGAATATTGATTCAAAGCAGTAATATATTTGACAGTTAACTAGGTATTTTTTATCCTTTTGAAAGATATGCAAATTTAAACATTTCCATGGGAACGGAGAATTATATGAAAGAAAACTTTATAACTGAATTATTTCCACCTTACCGACAGCTTTTTTCAAGCTTTGCATACAACATTAACCCATTGAAGAGCAGTGATCTCACACGCTTGGAAACACCCAAGTTTAATTCGAAACTTACAAATACCACTAAGAATATTTTAATAAAATTTTGCTTCTAGCATAAAAATTTAGAAAAAAAAAGATATTATTTAAAAATTAGTTCGCGTGTAAATACTGGCGTGGCCAATCATTTTGTAATTTTAAGATCAGAGATCATCTGTGCCGGAAAAGGGTAACATAAAGAGAACGGCTGTCACAGAAAAATTATTTCCAAGTCTGTCCATCGTGGTACCCATGAAATGCCAGAAAATCCTTAAAGAGATATTTACCTTAACTTATTTCCAAACATCTCCAATGAAATAAGTCGGGGATTTCTGTAAGAATGTACTGAAAAGTGCGAATGCCAGGTGGTAAAGCCTTCTGTACTGCCACTTGAATTTCAATTCCAGTATTTATGCTATCGTTTGATGTTCCATATATTGGACTTATTCTTTTTGGATATTATCCTTATATACCGTAATTTCGGGTGTATAAGCCGCAGATCAATCAATTCTTTTTCGACCCAGAATTTTTTAAGAAACAAATATAACTAGTTAGATCGCCATAAATATTTGTCTTCAATCACTAAATAAGATTTCTGGGTCTAAAAAGAATTTATTGAGCCGCGGCTTATACACCCGAAATTACGGTAATTGAAATTTAATATTAAGTGTTGAAGTAATTGAAAGATTCGACAAAGGGGGGAAATTCTACAAAATTTAAAAAAGTTTCTTTTCCATATCTGAAAGGCAGTTTTGAAAAGTTAAATTTTAAATTAAAAAAGTTTAATATTGATTTGATTGCAACACCTCCATTAAAATTAAGGTGTTTACTTAATAAGCAAGTGGATCCTATAGGACATGATGATCTTGCTGGAGTTTATGAAATACCTTATATTACAGAAAATGGGGACTTAAATTATTACATAGGCATGACTGGGGGAAAGCTTGGTATTAGAAAAGGGGTACATGAATCTGATATTAAATTTGGACGTACTAACACTGCCTTATCTAGAACATATTTAAATGAGGGGATAAAAATATTGTTTAGTGAAAGTAAATTATGTTTCATATCTAATTATTGTCGTAAGTATATTATAAGAAACTCCATTGAAATTTATACGCGTAAAAATTTTGTTTGTAATGATACCATTTCTTTTATTATTCCTAAGTTATGGTTAGAATTCATGAATAAATTCCTCGTGAGAGCTTGAATGTGATGAACCATGTTGGAAATTCTTTTAGATTATTGTCTATTTTAATTTAATTTTTTACAATAGAGCGCGTGATTTTTGTTTTTTGTTGTTTATATCTCATTGTCGCGTGTCATTTGTATTGACTGTGAAATGTTTAAAAACTTAATTTTTATTTTTATTATGATTATGGATCTTATTGGACGGATCCGAAACATGTCAATGTCATTTATTTTTAATTATTATAACACCTTTCTTAAGTAAAATAATTTTTTTATTAAAATGTTTATATAAAAGATGAATCTTTTAAAATCTGGTGATTTAAAAAATCTATTGGATTTAATCAATATTTTATCATTGTTGACTGACATCAGAATTTACAAACGAACTTCTTAGAAAAGAAAATGTGTTACTCGAAGCAAAGTAACTCACTGTAAGAGCAAAATTTTACTGAAATATTTTTGGTGCGTATGTAAGTTTGAATTAAATTTAGGTGATCCTGCAGTGCGAACACTGGGTTTAACACTAGAAAGACGGTGAGCGGTCATTTTAAAAGCAATCAAATGAATCTATTTCCAGTCCAACCAGAAATTTCTTTAGAAAATAAGTATAGATGTGCAAAGAAGTAAAGAGTAAAATAAACAAATCAAACAATTTTAAATAAAAATTCTGGTGAGAAATATTTTTACAAAATTTGAGCAAAATTTCAAGTTTTTCTAATGTTAAAAGGGCTAAGTAAAACAGCAGTAAGTAAAGATAAGATTATTATTAGTAAGTAGTATTAACAAGCGGCCGATGACTTCCTCTTTAAATAAGTTAAAAATTCCATTTTAGAAATAGTGGTATTAAGCAGCCCACAGTTGCTGAAAACTATCACAATTCACTTAAAAAACACTTTTAAGTATTTTTAAGTAATACTTTTTCCAAACAGTAATATTATCCTTATTTAACCAAAAATTTGGTTACTATTCCAAAGGATAATTACTGAAAAATAGACCAACTTACAATCATTTACTCTAAAGATTTTTTTTTGTATAATGTATTTAAAAAAAAATTAGTCTTAATTCTGTATATCTTTCTTATATTTGTAGTTTTTGAAAGTATAATGTGCGGGGCTGGATTTTATTATCATAATCAGATAAGGTTACGTATAAAAATATGATTTTCCCTAACACTATTCTGAAATAATTCTTTTTATGGCTCCCTTCTTTTGCACATTTTCGAGAAATTTATCCTGAATACAATGGTTTCGGAAGACCGGTACGGAATTGACGTTATCTCATTAATCTTTCGAAGTATGTGCATTTATTTGAACCACGTTTAACCTTTTTGTTATACCAAAATTTCATATTGGAAAACGCAAGTCTTCTAGTAATCAAAAAGTGACCCCTACCTCGAATTCCCATGTTAGAATACGTTATAGAAATTCCCTAATTCAGAGAATATGAATTCATAACAGAAAATTCCAGGGATAGTTTTTGATTTATTTAACGCCGAAATGTTTGTTATTAAATAAAGCAAATTTTGCTGTTTTAATTTTATGCTACAAATTTGGTCAATAGGAATTAAAAATCCACTAAATTAGAAGCAATGCTTGTAGCATGATTCTCCCATTGGCAATAGATTGTTAACGCATTTCGTGCCAGAATTTTTTAAAAGAAATTAAGAAACAATACGTAAAAATTCGAAATTAAGTAAATTAAGATAAATAAAGTAATTTTTCTGGTTCAAAATGTTCTTAAGCTGGTTAAAATTAATTTGAATAATGCGGAAGAATGGTGGAGGCATGTCTGCTGGTAGGGGCAAAACATTTTTTCTGTATCAGGATTTGTATGGGTATAGTTATTTTCCAGGTGAAATAACAGTATTTTTTTATTTAAAATAATGAATATAGTTTTTTTTTAAAAAAGAGAGAAATGTAAGCTTACTTTGAAGATATTTTCAATAAGAAAATACTGGTAAGAAAGGATTTCTTGATTTTGAAATTCAAGGAGCCGTACGAACACTCAGTATGCTACAAATTCTAAGTAATGTACTTGGACAATCAAATTTTATAAAACAGATCAAGGATATATAACATAGATCAAAGATATTACATTATCTTCATAGAATTAAACTTACTATTAAATAAAAACTTTTATTTAATATTTGGTTCCTAAAAGATAAGAAGAATGATGAAAAGAGTATTGAAAGATCGAAGTTAAGTACCTTTTGGTAATTCATATTTATGACATATATTCATCTATGTGTATTAAACATCCCGTATTTTATTAGAAAACTTGAATTAAATGTGCACCTACAATAATAAGTTGTATTCAGTAATTTTATAGAATAACCTAAATCCATGCTCTCCTAAGTTCGCTCGGTAGAAAGATTACTTTGAGCGTAAATAATATATGACAAACTTTGTAACAGTCATCGCTGAATATACACGTAACTCATCATATCGTGGTTCTGGATCAACCAACAAGGCGAGTATATTATGTATAGTAAACTTAAATATATTAGGTTCAATTTTAATTCGGCATCTAAAAAAATATTAATTTCAAAAAATTTAAAAAAATTAAAGTAGCAATTAAAAAAAATGCGACTTTAATTTAACAAATCATACTTTCAAAAGTGATTTTTTTTTCAAATTTGCGAGTTAAAATTAATTTAAGTAAAATATTTGAAAAAAGATATACTCTCTCGGGTACAGATATTAAATTTGTTTAACCCCTTGCGGCGAGCTGGCTTCATAGATATACCACTTAATTTTAATTAGCAAACGCCACATTGGCACCAGAATTTTGTTAGAAAAAATTACGGTTTATTGAATGCGTGAAATATAGAATTTTCTTATTTACAAATAAAGTTGTTTTCAAATTGCGGTGTCAGTCATTAATTTCAATACTTAAGGAATGACTTTGCCCTGCGCCTCAAAGGGTTAACGCAGGCATTAGTCTCTCATGCAATTCGGTATACATAAAAGTTTCAAATTTATGTTTATTAGAGATATAAATTTCTTTTATGCAACTTTGTGTTTTCGGTCATAAATGGGTTTATTGATATGATGTGAAAGAAAACTATTTTCATGGGCGATGCCCTTAATTTTATTCAATTCATTATATAGATTTAGATTTCTACACAGGCTGAAATTATTATAAAAAATTCCCATTTTTATTAAGTTGGTCCGAGAAAGAATTTTTTTTTCATTAAAAAATTATTTGTTTATATATGCTTATGACGTTTAAATCATATTTCTATGTTAACCCATTCGTGCCCAGCATCTTTTGCGTAAATTTTATTTGGTTGGCACCACCATTTTTTGAATATTTAAGTTTAGTTCATTAATCACGAAAATGCATCATTTAAATAAAATAATTATTGCTTTTCTTTTTTACCGGTGTCAAAAACAGTGCTGAATGCACCTTTTGCAGCGTCTCTAAAATGGACGCTAGGCGCTAATGGGTTAAAGTACTTGTTACCGAAAATGGTAGCATGTGACTTGTACAACAATTACTCGTGGTAACTGCCAATAAAAAAATAATAAAACATTAACCGCTTCTCTGATTTGTCCGCACGTCATACGGGCAATATGTTTTTGCCAATCACGAAAAATTAATTTTTTCTATTTTGCTTGTTTTTAAAATCTAGCTTTCAAGCAATGGGTGTCATGAAATGACTTCTCGTAAAAATGCGTTTCTCTTAATGATGGTTTTTTTTCATGATTTTTCGTTTTTAAATTGTTATATGTCAAAAACCATTAAATAGTTTCATTAGAATTGTGTCATGGAATCATTAATTGTTCAATCTTAGAACATGTCTTTTTTAATTATTTTACTTTAAATTTGATTCAGCAGATTTGCAAAAAAAGACAATTACTTTTAAAAATATGATTTTTCAAAAAAAAGGTTACGTTTTTCTTCTTTTTGTAATTATAAATTTAAATATTTTTAATTTTTATTTAAATTAATATTTTTAAACATTCTGAATCAAAATTAAAACTCATATTTTTGCTTATTTAAATTCAAAATAATTGACATTCTATAAATAATATTTCGAGTTATAACGATTTTAAATTACTACACATTTTTAATAAATTTTAAATTTTTTAAAAATATTTCTGAAAAGTTTCATCATGTGATTTTATTTACAAATAATATGATTAATTATCTCAAAAAAAAAATCAAAATTTTAACTCAATAAATAAAAATAATTTGAAATCGTATCCCTGACCCCCTTAAGATACAATTAAGATTATTTTAAAGAATACCACATACCGTAATTTCGGGTGTATAAGCCGCGGATCAAACAATTCTTTATCGACCCAGAAATTTTTAAAAAATGAATGTTACTAGTTAGATCGCCGTAAATATTTCTGTTCAATCACTAAATAAGATTTCTGGGTCTAAAAAGAATTGTTTGATCCGCGGCTTACACACCCGAAATTACGGTACATATTCATAGGGCTTCATAAGAAATTATATATAAATGTTTACAAAAATAATTACTGGTTCTATCTTTATACCTTGGCCGTCAAAATAAAATTTCCATCATAAGGATTACTTCATTATAATTTATTTATTTGAATAAGTTAACGGTTTCAGAATGTAATTTTTTCTCGACAAGGATTTACCTTTTAACTGGCTGAAAAAAAGGCTTTCCGTTTGTTATCCTCTCACACCATAAATCTCTATATTTCCTGGTTTTTGATTTCTTTCATCTTAAGGTCATCAAACACGCTCTGTAGAATGTGAATCACGCCCTGGAGGCTTTTATCGTAAACACAATAACCACGACTATTATCCTTCACACATGGCTGATTTCATTCTACATCTCTTTCTTTGTGTTTAATGTCTTTAACTGCACAGGCATACCATTTCATTAAACAGCTGACTTTCTAGAAGTAAAAGTTTATAATAAACAGTGCGAAATCTCTCTTTTATTTTTATTAATGAAAATATGAGAGATTAGTTAGTTTCACGGATTGTATTTAAATTAAGGAAACCACATGTTTTTTTTTTCCCTTTCTTTCTTCTATCGGTACAAAAAAGAAGGTATTGGATTCGTGAAAATTTTGGAATTACGATTTTTGATGGACTTAAATTCTAGAGGTCAGGGATTTCGAAAAGATGTTTTTACAAAATGTCCGTCTGTCTGTCTGTCTTTATGTGACACAAATCTTGTGGACTCTTCATTTCAAGAACTAGCCAACATCATTTAATAAAACTTTAGATTCAGTTTGTGCCTGATAAAATTTGGTGCTGATTACTTTTGGTGCAAATCACCAAATGATTGCTCTGCTATGCTGCTTTTTTCATAATTGCATCAACAGCTATATCTACAGAACTGATGTATGGATTTTCATAAAACTTTAGTTTCAGTTAGTCTTTCATATAATTTTGTGTCTGAATACTTTTATATGTAAATCGTTCAACGGGAGGTGCTGCTATGTTTCATGTTTAACGATTATGGCAATGGACCTGTCTCAAAAACTAATGCATTTATTTTCATCAAGCTACAGATTGAGTTAGACCCTCATATAGATTGGTGCTTTTTAGTTTTTGGTGTGAATCACCCAAAGGATGGAGCTGTTATAGAGAATTTTTTCTTTCCGCAAAAAGTCTATCTGTAAAACTAATGAACAGCATTTGATCAAACTTCAGATTCCGTTAGACTTTGCTGACTTGGATTTGGCGTACATAAACTAACAAGTAGCAAGTGCTATGCTTTAATTATCGATTTATACGATTTTAATGGTAGTCATATCTCAAGATATAAAGATATAATAAACGGTTTTTTGGTTGTATTTGTGATGCTAATTATTAGAATGAAGGATATAGGTCCTGGGGGGGGGGGCTCCGTGGGGGTCGTTCTAAGGGAACCTAGCCCGTATTTACGCAAGGAAATCCAATATTCGAAGAAAACTACAGCCAACTCCGAACCATTTGGCTGAAGACCGTGATTGGGTTCAAACCCAGCACCTGCCGTCTACCTGTTCCGAGAGCAGAACATTTCACCCCACTAGTGGGATAAATAACGCACGGAATTTCAAATCGTTAGAATCGTCAAGTGCAAAGATTGTCATTTAATTTTGGCAATGTGATAGCGAAATTTGCAGTATTAATATGTATGAGATAGAAGACAGTTTGGGATTGCTACATCGGAATTGTTTAATAATGAGGATTGTTGAAGTATTTTTATTTATTGATATGTATAATAGTTTGTTGCACATTTTGTTGTATAACATAAGTTTAATAATATAATGTCAATAAGTAAAAAAAAAAAAATTTGGATTTTGTTAAATTTTATGTGAATAATTTTTATTTTAAATATTTTTTTCCATTTCTGCAAAATTTATAACCTATTGCATAATATTTTTTGTGTAACCGAGATTCTTTTTGTCAAATAAAAATAAAACTTTTTTTTATCTTGCCAAAAGAAAAAAAGTGAAAATTACTATTAGAATTCATGTACATCGAATGTAAGGGCGCGAAAGATTTTCTAACTTTATAATTCATTAATTTGTTAATTTTAGTAGTCATATAGTTTTCAAGAATTTTGCATACAATAATTTTAAACAGTGTTCAAATCTGAACAAATGTGTCATTGCACCTTGTAAATCTTTAAGAATGCTCAAATAAAGTTTACTTTCATAAATTAAAAACTATTTGCGTTCCATTATCTAAATCAGGGATATTAAGCCCCATCAGTCGCCGAGAGGTTCTGCCCTCGTAACTGGTAGACGAGAGGTGCTGGGTTCGAATCCAATCGCGTCCGTCGGCTTAACCGTTATGAGTTTTTCATGGTTTTCTTCGAACCTTGGATTTCCTTACGTAAATACGGGTTAGGTTCCCTTAGAAAGACGTTCTACGGAGGGCACTCCTCCTAGGGTCTATATGCGGCGTACTGATAATTGGAAGTCATAAACACAACCAACCAACAAATCAGGGATATTAAATTGGGGTGTGCAAGATACCATTAAAATTTTACAGTAATCATTCTCTAATCTACCTCTTATCTAATTGCCGAATCTCTTCAATTAAACAAGGGCTAATTCCATGCGAACTTTTCATGTCTGTCGCACACTAAGATTTTTGGGTACCGATATTTTAGAACGGAAAAATGTGACTTATTATATCAGATATTTCTCATCAACTGGATGAGGAAAAGCAAACATTTTGAAAATAACGGTAGCCAACAAGCATAGCGATTTTCAGGCTGTGTGACAGACATGACCCACGTTTTTGTGGAAAAAACTTAAGTAGACTTTTTATTTTTTATTTTATTTTTTATTTTTATTTTTATTTTTTTTTAGTGATATCTAGCCGGCCACAGTTTGAAACGCCTGATCTATCTGAATCAAAAAATTATTTTACAAACATACAAAAACTAATTAATAACAGGGTTCGCACAGTTCTACCACGAAATTTTAAGAATATTTTCGAAGTGTTTCACAGAAGACAAATATCGTAAAATCTTCGAATGATGGCGAGGATTGCGAATGTTGTGGTTTAAAAATTAAAAGTAAATTTTCTTATTTTTAATACTGGTGCCAGAGTCCTCGGAAATTCCAAGGAGTGTGCAAACCTTGTAATAAGATTGGTTTTCTTAAAAATTTTCGTGACGAGAGAGTTCAAACAATGAAGTTTAATAATAATTGAGTTTTATATATAATTAAAAATAGACTATATATACTTTTTGAATTATGAAGTCTGTCAACAGCTGTAATTTTTGATAACACAAAAAATTAATAATTTTATCTTTTTTCATTGGTAAATTGCAATGATTAAAAAAAGTAAAAATCAGTAACAATTTTCTGTGGTACTAAAAAGCGAAAGTGGTTTCAACTATAGTATTTGTTACTTGTTATATGTTGAAATCTCCCCCACCCAAAACTGTTCGTATGTATCTATCTATAATATATTATTGTGGGAGAATTCTGTCTGGATATCTGAGTATATTTATTATTTGTTTGTGTGGATTTTTTGAGAAGATCGAAGATGGCGTGTGAGAGTGCATTGCACGAATATTGGAGATGAAGAAAAATTAGTATCAGATGTATTTTACGCATTGCTAAATTTTACATGGATTTAATTATATTTTATTTTCTTCAGTTATTATTGTTACATCAATATAGTAGTTTAAAACCCTTTCGCGACGGGAGCCTTTCACGAAATATTTAATGTCTCGTCACCGGTTTTTAAAAACCAAAATTTTCGACTTATTAGATCGAGAAAAGGCTCCGAATAAATAAGACAGATTTTACAGTATATTTTTACTAATGAGGATAAAAATTTATTCTTAAGCCTTTTATGACACGTATACGTACCGCTTGTTCCCAAGGGGTTAAGACTAGATGGAAATGTGAGTCAAGTTTTATAAAAATATTTCACACCAGAATTTTGATTTTAAAAAGTTTAATTTTATTCTGTAACGGTTTTCTTCCTTGTATCATTAAAATTTATTTCATAATCAAATTTCTGGTTTGAAATGACACATATTCATATGGTTGCTGCAAAAATGACGCCTTCTGGTAGCTCTAATGTTAACCTAATTTCCCCCTACGTTTAAAACGTCAATTTCAATAATAAATCACTCTTCTTTCTGAGTTTCTTATAGAATGAATATTTCTGTTTCTAAACCTTATTTTTTTAATTTTTCCTGTACGTCTATTGGAAATGAAATTGGAGATCTAGTAAAAAAGCAGCGAACGTTAATTTAAACCGAAGTTGAAAACTTTAAATGAGTTTTCTGAAAAATTAGATTTGTATCGAAAAAGTAAACGACTATTGCTTTAATTCAAAATTTTATTTTGCTGCAACTGTGATTTTTTTGTGTGGCTTTTCTATAATATCTAAAGTGTAATGAACTAAAGATTTAGCTTATTTGCTTATTAAATGACTTATTTGCTGATATATAGTTATTTTTATGAATGTAAAACATGTAAAATTACTGAAATTTTCTATGTAATTTTATATAATTTGCTTTATCTTCTTTAGATTTCAGTATTTCGACTAGTTTTTAATTCGTTGCCCTGATTAGTGTCTAATATGCATAGGTTGAAAAAAGATTTTTCCTATATGCATTTCTTGGGGGTCTTTTTTGGAGCCAGAGTTTCAGTAAAAAAATTCTAAAAAATGACTGAAAGTCTTGAAAATTGTACAAAAATGCATATATATATTATGTATTATTTTTTTAATTTCTATTTATTATGTGTTAGATTTCACTAAAAAATACCCCAAAATAATTCATCAAAAGCAGAGTTTTAGAAAATGTCTCCGAACGTAGTCGGATACCTTATGAAATTGAAAACGATTTCCTCCTGACTGGGATTTTTCAGGGTGATGAGAGATTAACACATTCTCTGCCGATCACGCGCCAGCGTGTGATGTGGGGTGATGTCCAATAGCCAGTCACGCGCTGGCGTGGGAAAATCTTTCATTGATTCTTTGTTATAAGAAGTAAATCGGCTTCTGGGAAAAATTCCCTTCTACAGTGCGGCATTAACTATCATCACATCTTCACGTAAGCGGCAACGAACTTGTTAAGGAAAAACATAGTTAAAAAAGATATTAAGTTTCATTTTTTCTGAGCTCGTCTTCTTTTTTTCCCTTATATGTTATTCGATTTAGACAAATACTATTAGTTTCCTGTTTTTTTTTTTTTTTTCCTCTGACCACTAGCCACCCCTTTTTTTTTACTATAAGAAGGCTCCCATAGGCTATTAGTTTTATGTTTTATTCCCACTACGGTTTAATTAGAAGAATATTTTTTCTTCAAAAAAATGGTAGCAATAATGAATTTAAATTTTTAAACCGTAATTTAATGCGACCATTAGGTGATTTAGATAATGCACAACAACAATTACTCCAGGAGACAGAGATATTTTTCTTGGCCATATTATACAAGATGACCTTCCAACATGTAATTCATCTTAGTCAATCATGACAACATCCGCCATCTGTCTCAGCGTTGGTGGGCGGGGTCGCGGGTGCCGCTTCATACATAAATGAAAGGGAAATGAATCAATGATTAATATATAAACCTGTGTTTTCATATTGAAGGATCTATAGAAAAATACGTTCGATTAGGAATATCACCACTCCCTGCGATAATAGCCTTTAACCCTTTCCGGCACGGGAAAAAATCTGTTAGTAAAATGAGAAGTTATCGACTGACACCGGAATTCACTAACGAATTTTTTAGATGTTTTGAAATACTTGTTTAAGCTTTTATTTTAAAAGCAAAATTTTGCTAAAATAATATTGGTGATGATTGCAAGTTTGGAATTAAAATTATGTATCCCAGACTGGGCACAGTGCGCCGGAAGGGGTTAACATTTTGCAATCGGGTTCTCATGCAGTTACCTTTGACTAAAATACACTGCTATGCTGTCGGCTTCATCTATTACTTTCACGACATTTGACGGTAGTTTATGCCATTCTTTAATCTTTTAATGTCCATGGTAGAATGTTGAGATGCAAGGTAGATTGCAAGATTGGAATTAAAATTATGTATCCCATACTGGGCAAAGTGTGCCGGAAAGTGTTAACATTTAGCGATCGGGTTGCCATGCATTTACCCTTGGCTAAAATACACTGCTATGCTTTCGGCCGCATCTATTACTTTCACGACAGCTGACAGCAGTTTATGCCATTATTTAATCTTTTAATGTCCAGGGTAGAATGCGTTTTTAAAGTTCCATCATGCTAAGAATCAGAGTTCATACCAAAAAATCTAAATATTAAATTTCATTGCAATAGACCTATGAATGTCTGCTATAAAATAAAGTAAGGTGCTACTTTGATATACCCCCCCAAAAATTACGCGCCAAATCTGGCACTCCCTACGCACTTTTCCTACGGACCTTTTAGGTTTGCTGTTACTCAGCCTCATTCCTTCATTTGTATTTTTTATGTATTCATTGTATTTTTTAGGTATTCCTTTTTTGTATTTAACTTAATTTTAATTAATGTATTTTTAATTAATGTATTTAACTTAATTTTAATTAATTTTATTTTTTGTATTTAACTTAATTTAACTTAATGGGTATTTTGCTTGGCGAGAAAAAAAAAGTCGCCAAATTTACGATTTGGGGGTATATAAAAGTAGTTCCTAAAGTAATTATTTCTATTTTAAATTCCCGGCATAAATTTGTAATAACTAAAAAATATACCCACTATATTGGAAACACGGACAATGGCATAAATATTACCATGGGTTTTACAAGTTTAAAGAAAATCAATTACATATCAGGAGATTAGTTTGTGTAAAAAGTCTAAAATAAAAATCAATGTTTTCCAAAATAAATGTTGCTACTTCTGAGAATTCATATTTAACCCCTTGAGCTCTGGTGGTGGAATTTTCTATCACATAATTTTAATTCCGAAATGTCACAATGGCACCAGAAAATTCTACCAAATTTATTTGAAAAGAGTTTAATGTACTTTTTCGTGTTTATGCTTAAACGGTTTTTTCTTTGCAAAATACTGGTGCCAATGTGACATTCGTAATTTTGAAGAAATTTACACCCCAGAGCTCAAAGGGTTAAATCACAGTTACTCCATTGATAGAAGCGTCGTAGCAAAAAATCACGATTATATATATTTACATGCATAATATGAAATTATGTTTGAGTTGAAAGATTCCTAAAGCGTGAAGAAAAGCCGATTGTATGTGTAATACCATTGCTGACACCATCTTACGCCTTTTTGTGCCACAAAAATTTAATACTAAATTTTATAACGATAATCGTGCAATTAAATATGGAAAATATTTCTATTAATTTTTTCTGGTACAAAAAAAGTGTAAGAGTTGGCAACTGTGGTAAAAATATGCCATTACTGTTGAGACGTAATCAAAAGATGTTTCCGATCTTAAATATACACTCACTTCCAAAAGTTAAGCACAAAGATGTAAAATGCAAAAAAAAAAAAAAAAAAAAAAAAAAAAAAAAAAAATCAACCAATACTGCTTTGATTGACACAAAATTCGGCAGGAAAGTAGCATATATATTTATGCATAAAACAAAATCCATAACTATATACAGAAATAAAAACAACATTAAAGTTTTATAATTTATCAGATAATGTCATACTGGAGATTTAACACAATTATGTATAAAGTGTAAATAAACCGCATAAAATGAAGAAAAACACATTAATAGGGTATGTGATCCCCCCTCATCTGTATACAAAGTTTAGACCTTGTGACCATGCTTTCAATTAGGTGGTCAACCACCACAGAGCTAAGCAATCGCCATTATTCTTGTAGAGTAGTTTCCAGCTCAATAAGAGTGGCTGGATGTGGGAAACGTATACATACAGCACGGCCCAAAGCATCCCAATGATTTTCAATGGTGTTAAGGTCGCGCAAATATACTGTCCACGGTATATGCGCAATCCCTTCACTCTCCAGGTAGTCATCGACGATGGCAGCTCTATGGGGACGTGCGTTATTGTCCATTAAAACCAAATTAGGGCCGACTGCTGCAGCGTACAATCTCACAATGGGTTCTAGGACTTCATCTCGATACTGGACAGCTGTCACAGAACCCAATTTAAACATGTGCAGATCGGTGCGGTATCCTAATGAAATCCTTGCCCACACCATAAGGCTTCCGCCTCGGAATGCGTGATGTTCGGTGATGTTTTGAGGCTGATTGCGTGTTCCTTGTTCACTCCATATCCTTATACGCTTGTCATCTAGCTGCAGAGCAAATCTTGACTCATCAGTAAACATGACATTGCCCCAGTCAGACACAGTCGAATTGACCTGTTCCCGGCACCACTTTAATCGTACCCCTCTTCATTGGACGGATAGAAGAACACAAACTCGAGGTACCCGGGCGTACAATCCACTCATATGTAATCTTTGGCGTACAGTAGCTGCAGATATCGCCTTACCAATGGACGCTGTAACCATAGATGTCATACGTCTGGAGGTCGCTCTGCGATTCTGCTTGGCTACAATAGCAATATATCGATCTTCCGCGGGGGTTGTAACCCATGGGCGACCAGCTACGGGTCTTCGGACAACTGTCTACGCGGTTTGAAATTGTTTCCATAAACGTGAAATTACAGAATGATGAACGCCGAAGAAAAGAGCAACATCTGTGATCGACTGTCCTTCTTCAATGCGCCCCACAGCACGCCAGCGTTCAGAATCTTACATTCGTTTTCTGGAAGTTATAAAAACACGCATGTCTTCTAAACATATTGTAAGAAAAGTTTAAACACCTTCTATCAGCAATTACAATCAACTTCTGTAACCCTTCATAAAGCTGGATTCTTATAAAACTGTCTTTTTTTGCACATTTCTTGATATGAAAGCGCGATTGGTTAACATATCTCACCTAACATATTTGCGTACTTCCATCTACCTCTGCATCGATTTGCATCTTGTTCAATTCTGATTGGCTTCAAGAAATTAGCATTTTCCTCTCCGTGCTTAACTTCTGGAAGTGAGTGTAATTTCGAATCTTAATAAAAAGAAATAGAGAAATTAAATATGCATATTTTATTCGTTATGGCTTTTACTATACCGTAAATCTCCGTAGATAACCCGAAGCTCAAACAAATCTCTTTCGACACAGAAAATTCATTCAGTAATTTAAGATAAATAAATGATGAAAAAAGCTACATTTTACATTTGAAAATTTCAGGTTCAAAAAAGAATTGTTTGAGCTGTGGGTTATCTGCGGGAAATTACGGTATTTATAATTTATTTCATTTACGGCAGGCATAGTATTCCTAATACGTATGGTTTGTAAATTTCACAGTGTGCATTTAATGTTTCAATTTAATTAGATAAATGTATTTATGTACACAATGCTTCATAAAGGACACTCCAAATTTGAAATTTCATAATTGACTTTAATAAGCATAAGAAAGAAGCCAGAGAATTGTCTCAGGGTTTTGCACATCTAAAGGAATTCAAGGGATTTGAATATCAGACTTTTCACAAAGTTACGGTCGATATGCTAAATACAGAATTTGTATATGAAAAAAGGACAATATAACTTCATGAAAAACGTGTATTGAAATCCCCTGAGTTGTGCGAATTCTCTATTTATGAAGTAAGTCAAAAACTTTTCTATAGGGTAATCATAATGATGTACGCAACTCTACCATATAATGGCGCTGGTCTGTTTTAATCTTTGTAAATGCTCAAATTAATTTGAAAAACTGCGTGAAAATACAGTCCATTTCTTTTTTTTTTCCTTCAGATAAATCTTTTTTTTTTTTTTTTTTTCAGTATGACCTTTTTGAATCTAAAAAATGTATGGGTAAAAATGTATAAAAATTTCCACATTTCAGCCTCATAATTTGTTATAATAAAAGTATTATTGAATTTTCAAATTATGTAGACCTTTAAGAAATCCCCTATAATTACAGCTAGGCACGTTTCCACATTTAAAAATGCGATGATCTACACAAACTGCATTTTTTTGAGAAATATTCACTGTGTTGTTAATTTATATCTATAAAATTAAATAATATTTGAAAAGAAAAAAATCCTTAATATAAATAAACGAATAAAATTTCTAAATTGAATTCGAACCATTCTTTGGGGATCATAATGAACAAGTTTATCTTAGGAATCTAACAAATACAGTGTTGCAAGCTTTTACAAGTACTTTTTTATTCTAACAAATTCTAAAAACATTTTGTCAGTTTAAGTTTTTTTTGTAAATATTACTTTTCTCTTCTAGTTATACCTCAACTTTTCTATATTAACATCTACGTAAAAGATGAACAATTTTATCACTACTGAAATTTTACGCCCTTCTGAATATACGCCAGTCAGATGAAATGTACTGCCTTCATCTTAAGAAATATAAAACATTTCCCTTTTTTTACCTCTTGAGATGTAGACGACAAATTGCTAGTATTTCATACCAATTCCCTAGTTGATTCACCTTGTTTCTGTTTTCTGCAGAAAAATCAACAAAACTCAGTAATACTTGTGAGTTTTGTATATTTTCTTTAAATGTTTTAGAGTTAAAAATATAGAAGGAACATAAAACTATTATTTTTTTCATATGGAGTTAAAATAGACTATTTTTTATGATAATAATAGATTAATAAGAATCTGGTAGAATTTAGTATCCGATAGTAATATTTTAAAGCAATTTAAATGTAACTGAATTACGCAAATCCAAAACTGCAAGATTTTCTCTTTTAAAGTATGTTTTTTATACTCATAATTATGTTATATACTACAAATACGAGAGCTTAAATACTTTCTTTATTCAACAGCAAACTTCTGTCATTGCATAACATGGGTATTTTTATTAAAATATAATAATATCAAAAGTTTGAGTTATTTATTGAAAAATAAATTTTAGTTGGTTCATGCACGCCTGGCTAAGTAGTGTAGAATTAATTCAATGAAAATTAAAAAGCACACTAAGCAATTAAGAATGTTATACATTAAGGATGGAATTAAGAATGTTTTCGAAGTGTTTCACTGCAGAAAAATATCGTAAAATCTGTGAATGAAGGTGGGGATTACGAATGTTGTGGCTTAAAAATTAAATGTAAATTTTCTTATTTTTAATAGTGGTGTCAGAGTCCTTCAAAATTCCAAGAAGTGTGCGAGCCTTGTAAATGTAATAAAAGTTTTGACAAATATAAAAAAATATAATTTGTTCTGTGTCTTTATTTTAAGTTAGTTCAGTGTTGGGGGACCATCACTAGTGTTCTCTCCTATGAGGTTCCAAGAACGGGAGTCTATGATGTGACGCGTGACAGCATAGCTGCAGATGTCACGTATTCCGGCTTCAGTACTTGAATTTGGTCAGGCTCTATCAGAGTTAGAGGTCTGCATGGGTCCGTGTTTTTGCCTGAGGGCCGTACCGGCGGGGATCGGCGGAAATGTATGTGGATTTTCAATAGGGCCAGGCCGGGTCGGCAGAATTACAACAATTTTATCAACGGACCGGGGCGGCAGAAAAACTGAACGAGTCATACGAGTCGGGCCAGGTACATAAAAAATTAGCGAGCCAGCCGCCCGATATAAAAATTTAGGAAAAAACGACAAATTAGGAGCTGCTTTAAAAGAATGTGACTTTAACAGAAATAAGTATAAATGTGCGTCACGAGCCGACGTTAGTTTAACCTTTTGAAGGGCGGTGGGCTATCCAACTTAATTTTAATTGAAAAATGTTACATTCACACCAGAATTTTGAAATAAAAATTAAATTTTATCAATTACGCGAAGAAAATCTTTTATCTATTTTCAAATAAATTTGTTTTTGAATTCAGGTATCGATCAATCATTTTAGAATTTTAAGAATAGACGTCTCTCAAAGGGTTAAAAACATCAATACAGAAATGTAACTCATCCAGCGTAGAGATTGGCATCGTACAGTTACATTGAGTCTAACCCAGGCTTAATATATATTTAGCGGATTCGTGCCGGGCCGAGATAAGTCTTGCATTGTTTTTCTACAGAGTTGAGCCGGGCCCGAGCTCGACTTAATTGTTCTCAAAAAGTGTATGGCAGAATGCATGTTTTTTAAATTATTAATAGCGACAATCAACTTCTGTTAAAGTAATCATTGGAAATATACTGAATGGTTCTAATAGGTGGTTCTTAAATTAACTTCTCAACAACGCGATACCCCACTTTGACACATTGTATGGCTAGTTTTTAACTTTAAAAGTACAAAATTGACAAGACTGAATAATGAAGGGATTTGGAATGAAATAAGGTTTATCATTTTTATCAAATACAATACTTGTCGAGAAATAAGATATTCTTGTCACGTGGCTGTAGATTTTTCTAACTTCTCTTGCTGTGTTGCTTCCGAAAATTCGATTCAAAGAGCTAAATTTGAAAGTATTTTTGCAAAAATTCATCGCTTGTACCGTAAAATATAATTTAATATAATATTTGCTTTCTTTGATAGGCAGACTAAGGCAATTTTGAAAGGTCAAAGTAACTATAACATTTTTGTGGTTCAGTAAAACGTAAGATAGTCGCAGCTATTATGATACAGTGTTATTCTACAGTCTCAACAAAAAAAATCTTGACACTTGTGATTTTCGACTTTTTTGAATATCTAGAAATATAGATAAGGAATTATCATGAAACTCCAGGTGTGTAAACAAAATAGTACAGGTCAAACATTTTCGCGAATATTTATCCCCGAAATCCCATAGGAGACCGTCAACAAATTGAAAAAGAACGAAGATCTTTTGGATAACCCTGTCGAAACTAATGCAGCAAAAGCGTTCAAACTGCATATTATGATTAAGAGGTTTATTGTAATAAAATGCGTTCATTTTTATGATTATAGTATGTATAATCGTAGAGAAATTAAGATATTTATAAAAAAGGTCCAAAGTTTTTTGCTTATATTTTGCAAAGTTCTTAATAAAAAACAATGTTCTTTTCAGAAAGTATGATAATCAACATTATACATAACACCCTGTAATCGAAATTAAAAAATATTAATAATTGTATGAAAAATAAGCAGGTTTACTAAATACATTTTCACTGCGCATGCGTCAGCTCTATAAAAATTTCATTTGCATATTGTGTTAGCTAAATATATAGAGCAACTTTTATTAAAGTTTTAAAATCATAGCTTGAAAATTATGAAAATTATCGTCAAGAGAATAAGATCAAAATCCGTTATTCCCGAAATAAAGCAAAAAGGATGAGGAGCTGTATCCAAATACAGTAATACGTGCAATATTGTGTAGACACTGATCAACGGAACATGGATACTGCCCCTCATACTTTTATTACCGGTGTTAATGTGGAACTTTGCAATTAAAATTAAATAGTTTACATTTTTTCCCAACGCCCTTCAAGGTGTTAAAACGAAAAGTATTTTATCAGAATTCTAGAGTCATTGTGACATTTGGGAATCAAGTTGGGTGTTCCATGGCGTAGAATGTTGAAAGACAATGGGTTAAGTGTTACCGCATCTAGCACATTTTTTATTCAGAAACTTTTGATTAGCAGTTTTCTTGTCATTTTGGAATATCTATCATTTTCTGGAGCAAAACTATCTGATAAAGCTTAATGGTTAGAAATCGTAATGACTTAATAAAAAGTCTGCAAGAGTCGGCAACAATGCTTCATTTGGCATAAAAAATTAAATTTCTTTAATTCTAATAGATTTAATTTGATCACATCTTAAAACTGTAACCAGAAAGCATAAATAAATAAATATTAAAACATATTCGAAAGAAATAATGAAAAAATTCTAGAATACTTTGATTAAATCAGTAGTAAGAGAAACACGCTACACAGATGGAAGATAAAATTTATTGAATAAAGAAATCGATCGGGGTAGAATTAGGGTTGTATAAACTGGAAAAACTCTAAAAGAACTAAGAAAGAAAAAATCGAAATTACGACAGTCTGCTGTATCAGTTACTTCGAAATAAAACCAATACGTTGTTTCTGAAATGTATATTAAAAAAGGTGTATTATATACAAGAACATTTTTCGTTGATATTACGTAATTGTTTTAATATGATTTTTAGTCAGCGAATCACTTTTTTTCATGAATAAAAGACGACATTAGCTTGTTCATACAATATAATACGTATACCTCAATTATATAAAAATCTTACTATATGATAATAAATTTGATTTGGAAGAAATTTTTTTATTCCATATTTATGGATTAAATTTTAATAAAATAATCATTTTGAAGGGTAGATTTAAAATCCATATTTTAGTACCTGGAGTGTAGATTTTCTTTATTTTAATATGAATACATATATCTGTCATTTTTTAACCTTTTTTTTTATTGTACTAATTTTGAACAGAAAGATTTGCTAACTTTATTAAGAAAATATGGCGATTATATAAGAGAATATTATATTTTCAAAAATTCTTGTAGAAAATCATCGCCGGTATTCAGTAATTATTTAATAATCTTCATTTTAAATATCATAGAGAGAGGCACAACTGTAAATATTTACACTTTTATTGCACAACTAAAATTTATAAAATTATGTATTATATATACGATATATAAATGTCTGTACGTATGTCCGTATATAACAGTGCAAAAATTTCACAAACGAATTGTTTAAAATTTTAATTTATAGAATCGTTATAGAATCTTGACGAGTAATTTCAAGTTTTATGAAAAAGGGAATAAAATGTTAAAGATAATAACAAAAGTTTCGTTCGTTATATTAGCACTAAAATGCCCAAAAGAAGTCGATTCGACTCCGATCACATGATTATATGTCAACTGTAAACAGAAATTATTTCATAAAATATTTAGATTTAAACCGCACAGAATTACGTAAAACAAATTAGCTAAATAATTTTAAATATAAATTGTGGTTGGAAATATTTTTACGAAACTAGTTCTAGTGTTAAACCTTATCATACGTAATTAACACTTGAACGCCCGGAAGGAGTCGATTCGACACCGATCATTTCGTTAAATTTCAATTTGAGCCAGAAATTTTTTATTGAAATAAATTAATTTTAAGCCATGCAAATTTACGTTAAATAAATCAATTAAATAATTGAGAATAAAAATTCTGGTGAGAAATATAATTTTCAAACTTAAGTAAATTTTCCAGGCGTTCTAGTCTTAATTCGATCATATCCGATGGTAGGTAAGGATTCTAGATAGTTATTGTCATTTTGTCCTATTTAACCTAGAGCCCAATTGTTTCAAGATTTTTGAATTTAATATATAATCGTAAGGATATTTGTATTCATGCATTTTAACCCAAAAGTGCAACAGCTTTTGCGCTAAGATCTGAATATTTGTACAACTAGTTATAATAAGAACGCACACCATTTGCTATGTTTCAAGAAAAATATCCGAATTATTTCTTACTACTAAATTGTATTATTAAAATTGTCCATATTTAATTGGATAACTCTGCGATTATATAAGTAAAAAGTTTCCTTTAATTTTTAGTGGTAACTAAAAAGCGTAAAAGTTTTCCACAATACAATAAACTATTAAACTTAAATAAAATTCTTACATGAAAAACCATATATACAGAAAAAAATATAGCTTAATCATAAACTAAGGACTACAAAATATGCCAAAGGTTGATTAAATGCAATGAAGGAATCATTGTCTTTATTTCTTCATTTGCTGAATGTAACTAGATTAGTTACATTCAGCATTCTTTTCTAGATTGAACACAGATAAAGAATTAAAGACTCACATAAGAATGGAAAAATTTGTATCAAGAAAATTGTGATCAGGATTCTGATCAGGTTTCTGGCATTTTGAACTGCACCTTCCGGAACCCTTGGTTGAAAGTCCACTGTTGTTATTCTTTTCTTTATCTATTGTTATTGAATGTGCTATTACTTCGCTATGATATCAAATGTTTTCTACAGCATCGTGAGAAAATACTTTTATAATCTATTGTTTTTTGCGTAGAATAAAAAGACTCTTTGATGTTGTCCATATTTATATAATTAGACATTCATCATTGCGTACACGAATTCCGGTTCCAAAATGTGCAAAATTTCAGTAATCGTTACGGTTTTTATCCCCAGTTGCAAACACGTGAAATACCAGTGATTTTTAGTAAACACGTACGACCTATGTTATTGCTTTTTATGTTTTTATTATATAGGCAACCGATTTTATAAATACCGGCTGTCTGAACTTTTTCGTAGTTTTCCGTTTCATGAGTTATTGCTTTAAAATTCTTTGATTTGATAAATAAATAAATAAATAAATAAATAAATAAAAACAGAAGAGAAAGCATGCCAAAGACCTCCAGTTAAATTAAGAAACTACAACCTTAGAAAAAATGTATCACCCTCCTACACATCACTCGGGATTTGATTTGGAACGAAAAAAAGGTCTCCAAAGTGTTTGATTGTCACCACTTTTTTGAAATAAAAATATTCGTCCTATTTAAAAATTGCATGAAAGAAATACCGAAAAATAAGGCGAATTATCCTATTTAAAAAAAGTGGTTATAGTCAAATAATCTGAATGTAAAAAGGCCTCAATCTGGCAACATTTCTACAGATGAAGCCTTAAAAATAGAGAAAAATAGCGAATTGTGAAAATACACATGACGGGTTCACGGCCAAAATAGACCAAGTAGATTAAAAAAGAATAAGATAGTGCATTTAGAAGGTGCATAAAGTCTGTCTTATCCATGCCCACAATAAAAAAATTCTATTTTCAGATACTTTCTTATATACGTGGGAGTATCGAAAATTTCTGTTACAGGTGACTATCTGTATATATTAAACGCACTACTATTTTTAAAAAATATAGTTCATATTATATTTCTCTTGTAAATGTTCTGAAAATACACATAAAAGATTTTTGTTTTGTATAAAATTATTTGGGGTAGGATTAAAAAATATTCGTCTGTAATGGAAACTTTACGATTTATAATAACCGCGTACGTGATCTGTTTATAGCCTTGGTTTACTGTGAAGTGGATAAATAGATTTTATGTACCTACTAAATTGACTATATATATATATTTAAAAAGTGTAACTATTCTATTATAATTGTAAGCCTCTCGCATAATGCCTTATTACCAGCAGCAATAAATTTTATTTCTAAAATTTTTAATGCTAAATCTGGAATTTTCAACACTATGAGAAACGTAGCTATCGATTGTCGATGGAAGGAAACGTAAGAAAAGTATGAAAAAGAAAGTGATAAATGGAAAATTACTGATCTTAAATTTGAAAAATACGGAAAAGAAGGCATTTAGTTTGTACAACTGAGGTTGCTCCGGTAGGAGTGATATCGTTCTAGTTGATACATGTTTTCAAATGTTACAGAATTTTTATATAACATGCAATAATATATGTTTAAAGTGTGATCTGTTTGTCTTTTAGACAATAAAGTTGTCTCTTTTAAATTTTCAATAATGTCTGTTAATTGGCATATAATAGGGAAAATTGTAAAAAAAGACATTACTTATTAAAAATGTGGAATCTTACTGGAAGTTTTGTAAAGTCTTTTCCCTCCCTTTATAAACAATCAACGACAGTCATATCTTATAAACTGAGTGATAAACTCACTTGGTTTAGTTTTATTTGATTCAGTGTACAAAAATATATAGATGTTAGCACTCAAAACAACTTTTGTTGTTAATTTTAGTGTTTTCTGGATTTTTGAACATCGGAATTTTCTTTGTATCTATCACGAGTATTAGTAACATGCCTATTAACCCATTGAGCTCTGATGGTAGAATTTTCTACCACATAATTTTAATTCCGAAATGTTACAATGACACCAGAAAATTCAAACAAATTAATTTGAAAAAGTTTTAATGCATTTTTTCGTGTTTACCGTTAACCGGTTTTTTTCTTTGCAAAATTCTGGTGCCAATGTGACATTTGGAAATTTGTAGAAATTTACACCTCAGAGCTCAAAGGGTTAACACAGTCTTCTTAGAACATTTACAGCTTTCTGACACATTCGAAGTAGTAGTATCTATAAAAATATCGCCGTGATAATTATTATGAGGTTTTAATTAAGCCCCATTGCTTTTGTGCATGTGATACATGTTCTAGTGACCTATGCATTCTTTTTTTTTATTTGGTTTTATTCGTACCTTTCTTATAAAAAATAATATGCATCACAGATTTATGTGAATATATTTTATGAGAAATCTATCAGAAGGATTTATTTTGTAAATTGTGATTTATTTGAACATAAATATAGTGGCCAAACCTAGTCGTAATCAAAGGTTTAACCATACTTGCCAACTTCGTTGATAACTTCCGTACAATATGTGTCAATTTAAACCAGGTTAAACATGTTTCCAACAGGAATTTTTTAAAGAAATGATATCAAATAATTTCTACATAAAATCTTGAAATGAAATTTTAATATACATCTAAAATGAGGAGCGCAGAAGCCAAGGGGTATAAGTGACAAAATTGTACAGATGACCTCAAAATATGCTTTTTTCTTTTCATGCAAAGAATAAAATGCTGAATTCTAGAGATCAGCCGAATAATTATCAATATTGATTACTTATAAACGGAAAAAAAATGTACTCTACTTTTTTACCATTTAATATCGAAATAAGAGTTCGAAGACCATTATGAAGCCTATATATACGGATTTAAGATTAAACAAGCATAAAAAAGGTTTATTTTATTTATTTATTCATTTATCTATTTTCAACAGTTCTCTTTGTATAACTTATGAGAATCATTAATTACGAGTAAATTTTTAGTAATTTTTAGCTAATTTTATGTCTGTTTTATTAGAAAATATATCTTGATATTCTTATTAATGAAGAAAAGGTAACAAAGTTAGATTTTATTTTTAGCGAACTTATTTTAGAAATAAAAAATGTTTTAATCCTATGTTGTATATTTAATTATGATAACTATGCATACATACACGCTATTTCTCTGAATTATTCCAAAGTCTAATCGAAGAAAAACATATTTGTAACCGGAAATTTTATTTAATCAAAAATCCTAAAGAGAAATCTAAAGAGTACCTTATCAAATTAAGACACAATTCCTTATATGCATTTTCCAGTTTAAATCATGTTTGCCTTAGATCAAATTTCAGAACAATTAACAGATGTTGGCATCTATGTATATAGGGTGTTTCTAAATTCATGGTACAAACTTTTATTTCGAGTAGTGGGGAGGGTAACATTTCAACTCCTGAACACAGTTCAATTTGCGCTTCTTAACCCCTCCCATCGATTTAGAATTTGAGCTCAAAATTTAAGTCCAAGCTTTTGCAAGCATTTAATTAGATACAAAAAATAACGGTTAAAAATTGTTGTTGGTTACTCTAAAGCTTAAGGTGCCCTCTAACGGAATTTTTTGAAATTTATCTTTAAAATTTATTTTCAAGGAAATATTGACATAAAGAATAGTTTTAGCGAAAACCGATCAATTTTTCCGTTTTTTATAATCATTTGAAATTTGAACCTCCCCATCTTCATTGAACAGAGTTCAGTTTGCGCTACTTAACCACTCCCAACGATTCAGATTTTCATTTAAAAATTTAATTTTATGTCTAAGCTTCTAAAAAAATTTTATGAGATAGAAAAATAACGGTTAAAAATAGATGTACTTTACTCCAAAGTCTAAAGCTCCCTCGATCGGCATTTTTCGAATTTTATCTTTATAATTTATTTTCAAAATAATATTGACATAAAGAATAATTTTAGTGAAAATCGCAAATCAATTAACCAATTGTTCAGTTTTTTTATAAACATTTGAAAGTTGAACCCCCCCCCCCCCATAGTTCAGTTTGCGCTACTTAACCACTTCCAACTATTTAGATTTTGAGCTCAAAATTTCAGTTTATGTCTGAGCTTCTAAAAAAAAAAATTAATGAGATGCAAAAAATAACTTTAAAAAATAGTGGTTCGTTACTCCAAAGTGTAAAGCACCCTCTATCGTCATTTTTTAAATTTATCTTTATAATTTATTTTTAAGACAATACTGACATAAAGAATAGTTTTAGTGAAAACACCAAACGAATCGACCAACTTTTCTGTTTTTTATAATTATTTGAATTTTTGGACCCTAAACTTTAATGGCGCCTATCTCCTTCGGAAGACGTTTGGGACCCTCAGTTTCCGATTTAATATTGTTTGTCTTGGTGTTTACTATCACCCCTTAAAGTTTGTACCATGAATTTAGAAACACAGTGTATATGAGGAAATGAGTTTGAAAACTCACTTTGTCCAGAAAATGAAACTCTGGGAAATCGTGAAAAACCCCTAATTTCATCTTTTAATTTTAATTATAATTTAAATTAATTTTAATTGTAATTGTAATTGGGTTTAATTTTAATTGTAAATCAAGATTTTACAATACCAGAAATACGCGATAGAACTTTATTTATTTATTTATTTATATTTATTTTTTATTTATTTATTTTTGCAGATTGTAGTGTTTTTTTCGATGCAGGTTCACCAATAGGATAGAATAATAAGAAAACTCGATTTATTAAATTTTGGATTGGAAGAATTGTAAATCACACGTCACCATATGTTATATTTATAATATTGTCGGCAGAAAATAACAGATGCAAATAATTTTTAATAATTAGCAATAAAATGTGCTTTAATAAATAAAATGCTGTTTTAGTCATCATTCTTTATATATGTATATACATATATATATATATATCCTGGGTGTCCCAAAACTTCATGTACAAACTTCAAGGGGAGGTAGAGAACATCATTAGGAATCATAATAAATAGGAAAGCATGGACGGAAATCGATAGGTACTATTGTATGTGAACTCTCGAAGTCGGCACAATGTTACCAGAGGGCTACTTTCTATTAATTTATATTTTTTCACTTGAACCACTTTTTTTTAAATGGTAAAAATTTCCCCATTTTTTCCTGCAATTAATGTATCATTAAATAATGGAAATTTTACCACCTAAAATAAGTTGTGGCAAATAAAAAGATCTGTATTATAGAAAAGTACAGTGAGTCGACACAGTGTTGCCAGATTAAGGCTTTTTTAAATTCAGATTTTTAGACTATCACCACTTTTTAAAAATAGCATAATTCGCCTTTTATTATGATTTTTCATGCATTTTTAAATAGGTCGAGTATTTCTCTTTCAAAAAAGTGGTGACAATAAAAAAAATCTGGGGACATATTTTGTCCCCAATCTGGCAACAGTGGGTTGATAAGCGTGGCGTCTTCGCACTAGACGCGTGCAATCAAAATGGATCACACACACAACCTACATGGAATCCAACTGCAAACTGCACAGCAACTCTTCTCCATTAATATGTTGAAAACATAAAATAAATCTGGGAATCTTGGATAAAATTTCAGTGAGGCCAAATATCTTAAAACCTGGACTAGACGCATGCATATATCTCCTTTTAATTTAGAAGCTTCTTTTGGAATTGCTAAACGATGTCCCCGCACATGTATGACGCGGGATGTAGTTTCAGTATGATGGGACGTCATCTTATTTCGGAAGAATTGTTTGCGACCATTTGGACCTGACATTTGCAAACAGATCATTCGGACGTTAACGTTCCGTCGTAATTTACGGTGCTTTCTGCATTGTAGCCTTAATGTGTCTCGGTGTCTATTTAACACTTTCACGGACTTCCAAAGCTAAAATGTTGAAATAAATAATTGAAACCGGTAATAATAAACAGATTTATCAATAAATAAGAGAAAGCGCTATTTAACATGCGGTGTAGATAGAAAAAAATATATTAAAATTTGGTGTCACTGCCGCATTTCGTAATTTAAATTTTCTAGTTTTATATACAAATTAAAAATGTCTGTCAAAGTGTGAACAGGTGAAGTTTTCGCACATGCCTTCCTATGTAGTTGCAGTTCATGACACAGATCCTATTGGTCCGTTTTTTGAAAACCAGCAATTTTTTTGAAAGAAATTCGTGGTGATTTTCTGCACGAATCTAAGGAAAAACGATCTTCCTGGTACGTGCCAACGAAAATTGTAAATAATTTTTTTTTCTTTAAATGAAAGAATTGTTCAAAAAGCAGAAAATGTGGGAGCACTGTTCCTAACGATATTCTCTACCTCCTTTCCAATGTTCTACATGAAGTTCTGGAACACCCTGTGTCTATATATATGTACCTCAACAGAAACTTTTTGTCCGAATACGTGAAAATTAAAACATGTTCATTGCGTAACTTATAATGCCAGATTTTTTTTTTTTTTTTTTTGGGGGGGGGGGTACAAATGTAAATCATATCATTGTTCCTCTCTTAAGGAAAATTTCGATAACATTTTATTAAGAATATTGTTGTATCTAAAATGTGTCTTTAAATAACATTTACAATTCAAACAAAAGCACTTCTCCTTTAACACTACCCTCTTTTAACATTTAGAATAAATATCTTTCCTTTTTCCTGCATTCAATAAAGAACGGAAAAACACTTGGACTTCTCCTTGGCTCATAAAATGGTGTCGTATTATATCCTATAAAATAGGCTCAAGATAAGTAGGGTACCATTTTGAAAAGCGTCTCCTTTCACCAAATGGTTCTTATATGGCACCCAGAGAGTATTCTTAGACGTTCAGTTCTTAATGCTTGAATGAACTCTTAAGTTGCCTTTCTTCACCATTTCGGTTCTTTTTAAGAGTTTATTTCTTCTTTCAACATTCGTTTATGGGAGGTTTTGAAGGATAGTAGTAAAAGTGGGATAATTTGCTACCTAAATTGAGCAGTAGATTTAAAAAGACTATTTATGTCTTTTGTTGCAGCTAAAAAGGGGAAAAGTTTTACATTTAAATAATTCACATATAGCAATACTAGTAGTATCTTTTTTATTCAATACTAGAACCGCGAAACCGGGTCAATTTGACCCGGAACAAATGAATAGATGTCGATTACTGTCAACATTAATCGAATAAGAAAATTCTTTATAAAATAAGTTACATATATGATACAGAAATATAAGTTAAATAAAGAAGTGATTTAGTGTAAAATGAAAATTCTGATATGAAATATTTTTAGGAATCTTGGGAAAAAATTTCAGAGGTTCTAGTGTTAAGGAAACATAACTTTATTGTTTAAAAAATCAAAAGTAATCATCAAATTTGATATAAACTAGATTTTTACAGGATGCCGTCACTTTTGTCACAATTTTTGGTATTTTTTTTCTTTATATAAATACAGAAAAATGTAGAAATTCTACGATTGAATGAAGGAATTGCGAAGTCTAAGGATTCGTAAAGGTATCGTCGACTTCCAGGTAAAATCCGAGTTTTTTTATTATTGTTTTAAATTTTATTATGAAAGTATAAATCTTCTTCAATTGCGCAAAAGTTCGACTTATTTTAAAAGGAATTGCTTATTAAAAAAATAATGGTGCTGAAGAATCTCCTGATCAAGAAATTCCAAGATCCGTACGCACAATGGAAGTATGCGACTGAAATATTACATTGGATTTCATGCAATACTTTCCAACTTATACGCTTTTGTTTGTTTGATTTGTATGAAGATTTAATACAAAATTTTGCCTTATTTAATCGCATATTCTGGCAATTAAACATGGCAAAATTTACTTAATTGTACTTATATTAATTATCACTTGATTCGAAGAGATTCGATTATTAGAGAAAGGAATTATTACAATAAACGTTTAGTGGTATAAGGTGGGCCATACTGTATGTCAGGGCTGTCCAACCTGGCGCCCGCGGGATACCAGAGAAATCTTACAGAAATGAAGACCTTACTGAATCGGCGATATTCAGAGATTTAATGAGGCAAAAATTTCTGTAAAATTTTTCTGGTGTTCCGCGGGCGCCAGGTTGGACAGCCCTGCTGTATGTTAACTCACAAAGGCCCACAGACCAAAATTTTTGTATGTTATAAAAAATTTCTATTTCATTTTATTATTTTCTAAAAAACTATTGATTTGATCAGGCAATAGCTATTTTTAAATTAAATGTGTGAAACGTATTTTTGAAAAAAAAATCAGAAAAGATTTATGGGCTATAAGTGTATCTTTTTATATTATTATTAAATGCTGAAACGTAAAGGAAAATGCACATAGTATGATTACTGCATTTAGATAATAAAACGAGCACATAAAAAAATGTTGAATTTCATCTTGAATGTAAACCATGAGAAATTCCATTATTACTTATAGAAAAATAAGCATTCATTTTTATTAGTGGAAGCTTGCACTGGCGGTAGGGAGGCTCTACATTTTCCCCATATTTTGACAACTAAACCATTTTGTCGGTGGCATAGAAAAATATTATAATACTGTGTCCATTTTCAAAAAAAAAAAAAAAAAAAAAAAAAAAAAAAAAAAAAAAAAAAAAAGAATATAAATTTTTACTATTGTTGTCAGAAAAATATTGCACGAATACGGAGTTTAACCCTTTGAGCTCTGGTGGTTGAAATTTCTCCCACTTAGTTTTAATTCCGGAATGTCACAACGGCACCAGAAAATTCGACCAGATTTATTTAAAAAAGGTTTAATGATTTTTCTTTGAAAATCAATGGTGCCAATGTGGCATTCGGAATTTTGAAGAAATTTCCCCACCAGAGATCAAAGGGTTAAGCGGGAAGGGGTGAAATTTTCTATTCAAATTTCCGTTAAAAGCACTAAGAGCTGTCAATCTGACTGTTACGAATTATGTGTAATTCGGTTTGAACCAAAATATACGTATAAGAAAATCTTATGTTAAGTAGGTAAGGTAAAAAGCTTTAGAAATTAACGCCGGTGTAACTCTTATAAATCTTGAGTAAAATTTCCGGCGCTGCTAGTATTAACTGGTAGAAGTTTTCTCCCACATAAAAAAATAGCCTCCATTTTGTGACAACCTCTACAGTTATTTAACTCACAATATGTAAAAAGTCATTATATCTTCTTTCCTCTCTATTAATATCTCCATTGCTCTTGTATGTCAGGGAGTTTCTCTGACCTTATATTACAGCACTACCCGTTTGTACTTAGAAAAATCTCTTCTCATATAATCGCACGATTACAAAATACGAGTAATTATATGAAAGAGTTTGAGTGCATTTTCTAAAAGTGGGGTAAGACTCACTTAGAAAATTAATTCTATTATATCTTCCATGTTAAGCTCATTATTAATTTTTTTATTAGATTTGCGAAAGAGCTTAATGATTGAAAAATTAAATATAGAAAAAATTACATATTTTGTTTATGCAATGTACAATTTCTTTGCTGTGCACGTGTCTTACCCACACACATTATTGTAGCAAGTACATTACTCTAAGTATTAAATCGCAATGAATGCTTTGTATAACAATCGAGTAGAAACGAGAATTATTACCGTTTTTTAGCTAAATGTCTAATACCACTTTACAATTGGCAAGTATTGCTTCCCCATAAGTCTAATTATTTCGCAGAAAACTCTTCCTTTTGTTTCCTGAAAGATCTCTGACTCTCTTTTTTTTCTTCTCTGTCTTGTTTGTCTTTGTTTTACCCTAGTCACGGTTTCATTTCCGAACGCGAAAGCTCCCTAACTTAAGCTAGTACTACACACTGTATCAGCTTGTCCGGAATCGTAATCGATCTCCCCGTTTGCCGTGTCCTCAGATATCTCAAGAAAACCCGGGTGGAATAGTAATGAAATTGTATGAAAGAGGTGGTCCCCATGTACTTACCGAAATTGCTAATCAGTTAAAAAATAATATTTTGCTGTTTGTCGATTGTATTACTCTTTTTAATTTTACCAATATAACAATAAACCTTTCGGTATGAATTTATTTTGCGAAAGGTGTTACATACCTACCAGTGCTTCCGAGTTTTGGACACGAATCTTTTCCATTAGAAATATGTTTTTTATATATTGAAAGAAATTTATGATCGAGATAAACGATGATTGCTATTTGGACATATGAGTGCTAAAATCAAGTTTCTGAGATAAAATTTCGATGTCATGTCGCACTGAAGAAATGAACAAAAAAGGTTTTTGCAAAACATTTCAATTGTTTGTTTGTATTAACCTATTTCATTTGTATGTTAAGTATCAAGCACGGTGCGCATATGAGGAAAAACAAATTAGAATTTAAAATTTATGGTTTGTTGTCACTAATGTAGAACAGAAAAAATCCCATTTTTTAACCCTTTTCAACATATTTGAAACGTGTTTATGGTTTTGGTTTCTCTGTCTGACGTCTGACTTTGCGTGCTTTAACCCTTTCCGGCGCAAGCAAATTCTATTAGTAAAATGAAAAATTGTCGATTGACACCGGAATTTATAAAGGACTTGTCTAGGTATTAGGAATTCCTTAATTTAAGCTTTCATTGTAAAAGCAAAATTATATTAAAATATTACTGGTGCCGCTTGCAAGTTTGGAATTAAAATTAGGTGTTGCCTGCCCGGCAACACTGCGCAAATAAAGGTTAACCCATTAGTGCCGCCTGAATTATTTTCTTCGTTAAAATTTAAATTTTGCATTTTCCGACCACTTTTAAAACAAGAATAACGTTTATCTAATTTATCGAGTACTTTGTATCAAGAAAGAAAATATTTATTTATGCTTATTTTCACTTGTATGAAATGCGCTTACTTGATTTTTTTTAAAACTGTCCCAAAAATGGGATGCTAGGCGCTAATGGGTTAACTCGGGTAAATATACTCAAAAATTTGAATCGTGTTGACGCGTAATTGATATATATGTATTGCTTATGGTGTCATATTTGTTATTAAAAATGGAGTATGTACTTTTATAGTTTGTTTACAGGCATACTAAAAATTATTGCATTACATTACGATTTATCGGAAAAAGTCTTTTGCTGTTCATTTTGATTTGCACCTTTATACATTATATATATAAAAAAGATATTTGCAGCACAATATTTAGACATTTTACATATTGATTATTGATAATGACATTGTTGCTTATTTTTTGACGATAAAAATTTTATTATTATAACACATATTATAATGAAGGTTTTAGGTTTTCGGACAAGAAAAAAGAATTTTTAAAATATTCGGCTAAAAGTATAACACACAATGCAATTTTTTCTATCTACAACAGCGTAGTAAAAAGCAGAAAAGTTAAATGTCATTGATGGGTTTTTCTCCCAGACTCAGATTTTTAGCTGTTGGTACATGTAATTAGAATATAATTTTTTTAATTTATCGTGTACTTAAAGGAAAAATACATTAAAATGACTTAAATTAACTTAAAAAATATTTTACAGCATTGTATTTTATTCTTTTCAAAGTAAATAAACATAAAAAATATCGATTATTAAAACAAATTGAAAAAAATAATAAAAAAATCGATTATATTTAAAAACAATTTTAATAACTAATGAAGAGGTTACCGTTCTAGCTTAATGAAGAAAAATATTAGAAAAAAAATGTATAAAGCAAACTGATAAAAGAATACAAAAAATTTAATGGTTTCTGATAATATTTTGAAAGACAACACATTCAAAATATTTTTAATCTCAAATTTTTAATGAACATAATGAACATTTCATTATGCTGCCTCTATTATGTATCAACATATTTTTAAAGAAAATGTATTTAATTAAACGATACTTTAGGGTATTACAGTTTTTTAATTAAATTAGTTCTAATCGCAAAGAAAAACAATAAATAAAATAATAAAAGCTTTTAGTTTCAAAATATGGTTTATTGAAAATGAAATGCTTTCGATGTGCTTATGTTTGAGTATCAATATTTTTTAACAGCGACTATTACAGCTTTTGTTTTCTTTAACCCATTAACGCCCGAATTATTTTCTTCGCTAAAATTTAAATTTTGTATTTCCCAACTCTTTTAAAATCATATTAACTTTTATCTAATTTTATCGAGGATTTTGTCTCGTGAAAGAAGGTACATATTTATCTTCATCTTTACTGGTGGGAAAACCGCTTTCTTGCTGTTTTTGTAACCGTCCTCAAATGAGGACGCTGGGCGTTAATGGGCTAAACTCAAAATTTTAAGATTAGAAGATCCGGAGATGACTTTCTGAAATTAGTGTTACACAATATACAGTATTCTTACATCACATGGAAAAGTAAGTTTTAATACTGATTTTAACAAATTTATTTCGCTGAATAAAAAATTCATACATTTAAAAAATATGAAGTTTTGCATTAAACATTATCTTATACTAATAGTGTCAAACTTTAAGCTGTCGTATACAACAAACTTTTAAAAAAAATAGACATCTTGAACAACAGAGATTTAATAATTAGATAAAGCAATGATAACTGTAAATTTTTTGTTGTACCCATCATTATATTAATCTGTTCTGCTGAACCTGGACGCCGGAAGTCTTAATTACAAATTTGTTTCGTGAAAGTTTTCATTCTTTTTATCCTTTGACGAATAATTTCAATCCTTTCAGGTGCAAAACAGTTCCATAGCTAAGATGATTACATGAAAGAATAACTTCGTAATTTGCAAACAAATTTATATGGAAAAATAAAAATGCTTTACTTCACATACATGACGGACAGAAAATAGTTGTACCAAAATTATGGTGCCATTGTAGCATTTATGAATCAAGTTGGTTTTAAATGTAACGGAACACTGAACCACATACGGTAATCACACGAAGCTTTTTTTAGAAAAAGTAGTGGAAATTAGCCTTTTGGCACGAAGATTCAAAGTCTGGCACAGTCCTTGACATTGTTTCTTTAACAATGAATAAAATATTAAGTTCATGATAAGTCGTATCCGGCTACATTTAAACAAATCCTCATTTTGATACTTTCCGATGAGCACCGATTATCTCCCAGTATTTAGTCAATTTCTTTTGTTACAAGTGAATGCACTCTTAATGTGTTATAATATAGCTATTGTTGGATATGAAGTTCTTTGTTTTAAATTCAAAATCAGATTATGTTCAAATAGAAAGCGTAGACAAAATAAAAAGACACGGGCTACCTAGAAAAAAAGGATTACCCTATATATCCTTAATTTGCAGCACATAAAAACAAAAATAACTTTTCGATTACAAATTATGCCTTATTTATATATAAATATATATAGAGAGAGAAATACAGAGAAAGAAAGAAATGACTTTCTAGAACATTTCTACATTGCAAAGCTGCCAAATTGCTATTTTTTAATTATTATTCAAATAAAGCCAAAACTTTTATGTGTTGATTATGTATTTAATTCTATTAAGATCTTTGGAGCGTTTTATGGAAAATAATTTCTGACCAAGTTATATGATAAAATATAAATAGCAAAATTATGCAATTATTCATTATGCAATTAAAATTATGCAATTATTATCATTTATAGATCTTAGATTCTCAGTCGTAGTGAGTTTCGTTAAATCTGATAAATTAGTTCTCAAGTTTTTAAGCTATGAAACACTGGTTGATTGACTTTATCAGATTTTCCCTGTTTTCTCAAAATATTCTTTAGACGTTGGAATGAGACAAGTTGCAGATGATAATCAAATCTTTTTTTGACATTTTAATAGACGTCATTTCCTTGAAATTAATCAATTGCTTCTCGAATTTTTGAGATTTGAGAGTTAATTTATGCATAGATTCTACCAGTATTTCTCTGTGTTAATAATAATAAGATTTTCTATATTCTATGAATTTCATGAATCTTACGTTGAAAGATATGTACTGAAAACTAAAATATCTTTTAATTGAAGATCTTTAGAAAAAATGTGCTTTGATAAAATTGCTTTTCATAGCTCTATTTATAAAAATTAGTTTTACTGTCAAGAAATTAAAGAAATGCATTCTCGATTTTACTTTTTTATAGTATGCTTTTTTTTATTAGTTACATTTCTCGATAAAATTGTTCCATAGCAGATTGGTATGTATTGCATTTAATCCTGCTTTTTATCTGCCGTTTCCATGAACTTTACGTTTTATTTTTGTTTATTTCCATTAAATGTTCGTATAAAATCAAAGCGAAACGCACCAAGAGTTTAACATAATGAAATATATAGAGATAGGGAAAATGTATAATCTTAATATCCGAATGTATCGTTAATTAATTTGCAAAAGCTTAAATGCTAAACTTATTTGTACTGCTGTTCAATTACAACGATATATTTTGTAACAAAATATTTATTATTTTAATAAGAATTATTCACTTGAAAGTATAATCTTTTTTTTTATATAATATTATTTGTGGTAACTAATTTTAAAATTATGATGTCTTATAATTATGTTATTGCTTCTTGTATTTTAAGAAAATTTCTGGTGATAATTGATCAAAATGAATGCACAAATCAGAAAACATGCTTTTCACATGCTCGAATAGTTTATTCGAACTAGAAAGTCATTGATTATGGTCATTTCCAATAAAATATAATGGAATGTTTAGTATGATTAATACTGAAACAAATCTTCCTTAAATACGGGGCAAAAAATGCCTTTTTTTCTTCTAGGATATTGCATAATGTTACGCAATTAATATATCAAATGTGAATATATCGTTGGTACCATATTAAATTATACAATATGAAATAAGTATCGCCGGTGCATTACTTTCTTTCAATTCAGATTTCTTGAGTTACACCATTTTTCTGAAATTGGAAAATTCCCCTTGTTTTCTCCTTAATTAACATGTTCTTAAATAAGATTAGTACTAAAGGAATTTCACTGTTTTAAAAGAAGCGGTGCAAAACATAAAATCTGAATTAAAAAAATGTCCCACTGTCACTATTGTTTTCATATTTAGGAGTCCCATTATATAAGGAAAATTTTATTATTCTCACCACTACTTTGAAAATAATATCTTTATCATATCTTTTCATAGCTTATGTTTAAAAAAAGGGGACAAAGTAACTTAAAAATAGGTCAAAATATTAATTTTCTTTTATTTAATATCAAATGAAAGCGTCTTTAATTTGAATAATTTGGCACCTCATTTTTCCCTATACGAAAAATATATCGCGAAATATTGTGAATTTTGTTAATAGATCTAGCGAAATTGTCAATACAAACGAAAAATTTAAAATGATTGTTCTCCCTGTTTATTTTTTTATAACATATTTGTTCGAAAAATACTAAGGCTTTTTTGCTAATATAGATAGAGGTTTTATATTTTTTTACTTCTTCTCCATGGTGTATTTAACATTTTTAAGTATGGATTTAACATTCAAGTTTATAGTTTTTTTTTTTAATATTTCAATTGAGAATTTGTTTAATTCCTTCATTTTATTCATAAACACGACAAAAAATCATATTTAATGTAATATCTCATACATCTAAAACATCATACAGTTTTATGTAGTATATTCTTATTAATATGAAAAAAAAAATCGAAGGAAAAATGTTCATAATTGTAAAAGTAGTAGGGATTTTAAAAAAGCTTACATTTTTAATTAAATTTTTGAAAAATAGGCTGTTTAACAAGATTAAAACGATTAATTCAAATTTTAGTATTAACTAGTAAGTATTGTGCTACCACATATATTACAGTAACATTCAAAGTTCGAGAGATCGTTTAAAACGATTTGTGTCCCTTTAGATGATCATGGTGATTATTGATTAAAGATTCTGGAAGGAAATATATAATTTCCCCTATATAATTCGTTCCCTGCTTATTGGATAGTTTGATATGGTGCAAGCGTTATTAATAATAAAAAAACTTTGACAAATGTTGTAATAAATGTTATTTTTTATGTTGTTAAATGAATAATACGAATAATACATTTAAATACCTGATACCACAACCCGATGGGCTCGCCTATCCATATTGTGAAGGATTTTATTTTGTTATATTTTACTGGGCAAATTTTGATGAGTGCTGTTACTATCAAATTTAATTTTAGTATAATTTTTTGTACTAGAACATAGCATCATGTTATACAACTGATATCTCATACTAAGATATATTATCAGAAAATATGACTTCAGACAAATGTTTAACCCTTTGCGGCGCGGTGGTTTCATAGATATACCACGTAATTTCAATTCCCAAACGCCACATTGGCACCGGAATTTTGTTAGAAAAAATTACGGTTTATTTAATGCGTGAAATCTAGCTTTTCCTTATTTATAAATAAAATTGTTTTCAAATTCCGGTGTCGGTCATTAATTTCAATACTTAAGCAATGAATTTGCCCTGCGACGCAAAGGATTAAACTTACGTCAAACCAATGGAATCCCCCACCAGAAATTTGCAATAAGTTTCAGTCAGGTTAGTCAATTTTAACTTTATTTTTATTAAACAATTTTAAATTCATCCCAGATCTAAAGAATAAAATTTTATGCTTCATTTAAAAAGATATATAAAATATATAATAATATTAATAATAATAATAATATAATTGAAATCTCAAATATTAATACAAATAAATAAGGAAAAATAATAAATGGATAAATAGAGAAACATGATGAACATAAATTTAGAAGCCTTAAAATTATGAGTTAAACAGCATGATATATAAAATATACATGAAAACAAGGACAGGGAAAAAAGTAAAAAAAATGATTAAATTTCTGGTAACAAAATTAATAAATAAAAATTTGGAATTCAAAAAAGATAAAATGACGATAACGGCACAAATCATCAATATGAAAACAAATTGGAAATTAAATGAAAATAAAACATGTGTAATGCGCATGAAGCAACTATAAATTCCTGAATTAGCCCCGTGCGACGCAGTGGTATACCTGTGAAACCATTTAATTTTAACACATTCGTGACGGTACCTTTTTGCGGAATTTTTAATGCTTTGCTACCGGTTTTCCAAGACGGAAATTTGTGCCTCATTAAATCGAGAAAATGCTTCGATTAAATTAGGCAAATTTTTCAGTAAAATTTTCCTGGTGGGGGGATTCTTTAGCCTTTTTTGCAGGCCACCGGTGGTACGCATCGGCGTGAACGAGCTAACCAAATGCTACATTGGCACCGGAATTTTGGAAAAGAAAAATATTCGGTTCATTTAATGTGTGAACTATGGTTTTTTTTTCATATTTATAAATAAAGTTGTTTTCGAATTCCAGTGTCAGTCATTAATTTCGGCACTTACGCAATGAATTTGCTCTGCGCCACAAAGGATTAGGAGAATTAAAATGAATGAGAAAGAATTCAGCAGCTAAAACACAGCTATATATAAATCAAGCAAAGGATACGTGTTACTTGATGAGTAGCATTAAAAATGATATAATATAAAGAGTAATCACTCTCTCTATATATACATAATACAGGGTGTCCCAGAACTTCGTGTACAAACTTTGAGGGGTGATAGAGAACATCGTTGTAACCACAATTACATAGGAAAGCATGGTCGGAAAGGTCTTGTTAACCCTTTCACATTTAGTGGTTTGAATAAGAAACTACAAAATTTTTAATACGAAATGAACATAGACACCAGAATTTTAATATGATTTTTCCATTTATTATGTATGTGAAATGTCTGGATTTTCAACTTTGCAAATACATTTTTCAGCAATTTCTGATAGCAGTCATATTTTTTCACATTTTAGCAATGGAAGTGCTTTGGCCATGAAAAGCTCAAAGAAACACAAAGAAACGGTTATGACACAATGCGGAAAGCAGCGTAGAACGCTTTATTACACAGAAAAAAAGTACAAGAAATAATTTAATTTTACCGTAATTTCGGGTGTATAAGCCGCAGATCAAACAATTCTTTTTAGACCCAGAAATTTTTAAGAAACAAATATAACTAGTTAGATCGCCGTAAATATTTGTCTTCAATCACTAAATAAGTTTTCTGGGTCCAAAAAGAATTGTTTGATCCGTGGCTTATACACCCGAAATTACGGTAAATTAAATTTAAAATTATGTTTCTTTAACCCTTTCCGGCACACTGTGCCCGGTCTGGGATGCATAATTCCATACTTGCAAGTGGCACCAATAATATTTTAGTAAAATTTTCCTTTTACAATAAAACCTTAGACTAAAGAGTTCAACATATCTAAAAAAATTGATTGTGAATTCCGGCGTCAATCGATAATTTCTCTTTTTACTAACATATTTTTCCCGTGTCGGTAAGGGTTAAAATCAAGAATCTTAGTAGCTATTAGAAATTGCTAAAATATGGAAAAAATATGGTGATATAAGAAATCGCGGAAAAATGCATTTGCAAAGAAGAAAAAAAAATACATTTCAGGTACATGAAAATTGGAAAAATCATATTAAAATTATGGTGTCAATGTTCATTTTATATTAAAAATTTTGTAGTTTCATAGACATGCCATTGTCTGTGAAAGGGTTAACAAGTGAGGATGATGTTTTTGCCCATGAGCTCCTATGTAAGTGTGGTTCCAAACGATGTTCTCTACCACTCCTCAAAGTTTGTACAAGAAGTTCTGGAACACCCTGTAAATGGTTATGTATATCACATAATGAAAAAAAACCTCTTGAAATAAATTGTGTTGATTCTAAATTTTGGACTAAAATTTGAGGACAAACTGGCAACGCTGGTTTCAACATCTTCTATTATTATCTAATTTAGGAGGTTCGTAGGTTTTGAAGAAATTTTCTACGAGATATATCAGTGTTAGTTAGTATTTTTTATTTTAAAAACGTGATACTTCACTTTTTTTAATTAGTAACTTTTCATGTGAAAATACTGGTGCCAAAAATTTGCTGTTCGGAAACTTCCAGGAGGGTACGAGCCCTGAAGTTACATGAATTGCGAATGAATGCATACATGTGCATTTCACGAACCTTTTTGCTTTTAAGAAATTTAAAAAAAATACGTAAAATCCTGAAAGAAGGATTCTTACTTCAAATAATCAGCAGATATCTATTATTAATTAAAGCAAAAATTAATATTAGGAATTTTTTATATGAATTTGGAATCTCTAAATAAAAAACAAATTCCTCAAATGCATGCATATATGACAGTGTTGCCAGTGAGCTACTTTTTTAAAATTCAGATTTCTTGATTCGCACCACTTTTTTGAAACAGCAAAATTCCGTTTGTTTTTACCTTGATTAATATGACATTATATAAGGCGCATTTTACTGTTTCAAAAAAAAGGTGCCAGTCAAGAATCTGAATTAAATAAAAGTAGCCCATCTGGCAACACTGATATATGATGGGATACAATTAAGTTTTTTTTTTCAGTATTTACGTAAAATTAGCAAGAGATTAAAAAAAAATCTATGTAAAGTATTTTAAGTTTAACTGTTTTTATTAGTTGCATAATTTTACTAGAAATATAACATTTTGAACAAAACGAATTGTAGAGTCATGATAGTAAATTGCTCTTTATACAGTTATTATACCAAATATTTTCTAAAAAATAACACGTTTAACCGCTTCCCTTACAAATATATTTATATATATATATATACGTATATATATCTATCACTCTATCTATCTATCTATCTATCTATATATATATATATATATATATATATACAGTGTCAGCAAAAAAAAATCTTAACACTTGCGATTTTACCTATTTTGTTAAATATCTAGAGAAATACATCAGGAATTATCCTGAATCTCTAAGTGTGTAAATATAATAGAACAGGTCATACATTTCCGTGAAGATTTTTTCCCCCTCAAACTACATACGGGACCACCAACAAATTGAAAAAGAACAAAGATCTTTTGTATGACCCTGTCAAAACTAATATAGCAAAGTCGTTCAAACTGCAGATTATGATTAATTGGCTTATTGTAATTAACTGTGTTCAGTTTTATGAAAATAACATGTATACTCGAAGAGTAATTAAGGTTTTTATGAAAACGGTCCCAAATTTTACAAAGTTTTTAGCTTATATGCAGAGTTCTTAATAAAATACAATGTCCTTTTCAGAAACTCTCAGAAACAGCATTATATATAATACCTTGTTGTCAAAGTTTTAAAAAATATACATACTTCCATTAACCCTTACAGGCACACTATGCCTGGTCTGGGATACCTAATTTTAATTCCAAACTTGCAAACTGCACCAATAATATTTTAGTAAATTTTTGCTTTTATAATAAAAGCTTAAATTAAGGGTTTCAAAATATCTAAAAAATTCGTTTGCGAATTCCGGTGTCAGTCGATAATTCCCCATTTTAATAACAGACTTTGCCTGCACCGGAAAGAGTTAATGGGTCCGGGACACATTTTAAAGAATTTTTTATTCATCGAGCAAAAATTTGAACTTTGTAAGACGTTTAACGACACCATTTGTAAAAAAATCACATAATAAAACTCTCATATATATATACATATATTTTAATTTAAAATTTATTATAAAGGTGGGTTAAATTAAAATCGTTATAACTGAAAATGTTATTTGTAGAATTTCAATTTTTTTAAATTTAAATAAACAGAGATATAGAAATTTTAATTTTAATTCATCATTTTGAAAAATATTAATTTTAAAAAAATCAAAGATATTTAAATTGAAAATTCGGAAAAGAAATTATGTGGTTTTAATTTAAAAAATCCTATTTTCAAAAGTAAATACTTCTGAAATTTTCTGAAACGAAATTAAAGAAAAATGATCAAAAAAGACATGTTCAAGTTTCAAACATTCATCTTTAACGGTTCTTTAGTTATAAAGATTTAAATCCGAGAAATTGGGAAAAACCCATCATGAAGAAAAACGTGTTTTCACAAGAAGTCGTTTCTTGCAATCATTGCTTGAAACCTAGATTTGAAAGCAAATGAAAACAAAACAAAAAATATTTATTCTTCTAATTAAAATAGAAACATGATTTAAATGTCATTAAAAAATAATAAAAATAAATAATAAAAAAACCGAAAAAAAAATTGTGCAATAAATGATTTAATGATTTATAAATTTAAACGTTATGGAAGATTTGTTTCATTTAATATTGAAACAAATCTTTCCTTTTACATATATATATATAGTAAAAAAGTCCAAAAGTACAGCATCATGTGACACCTTTTTTTTATGACAGGAGATTATCTGAACAAATGATTTCCGACAAATATTTAGTAATTGTTAAGTTTTTTATAGTGTTAAATGTTGTTCATCCAAAGATACACCTCAAGCCGATGAGCTCGCTCAACCATGTAATAGCGGATTTTCTTTTATTATTGTTTGATGTTAAAGTTTTAATGTAGTTCAGTGACAATCACGTGTATAATTACTTTTAAAATAAAAGTTTATTTTTTGGGGTAAAATTGCTGCGGGTGAATTTTTGGGTTTACACTGATTTAAATAAGAATTCTTCTGCGTTTTAGCTAGTAGTTTTGAAGTTTTGAAGTTTTTTATTTATTATTTTTTCCGCGGTTGTTCATTAACTTTCAGAAAAAATTATGAAGTTTACACGGCAGGATATTTACATAATGAAATGTTCTGGATGATTTGTTTTATTTAACCTGTCCTATGTACACATAGTGAAAAAACGCACATTTTTGCCACCAGTTCAGAGCATTATGTCACGCAACTGATATATCACACTCAGAAATAGATTATCAGAAAAAATGACTGCAGACAAATGCTTTTGTAATTGTTATGTTTTTTATAATGTTAAATGAATAGTCCATCCAATGACATACCTCAAGCCGATGGACTCACCCAACCGTACAGCGGCGGATTTTGTTTTATTATTGTTTGATGCTAAAGGTTTGATGCAGTTCAGTGACCATGTCATGCTTCGCTTACGCCATACGTGTCTTCAAGAAAACTTCTTTCTCCTATTCAGACAACACTTAGTTTTCTCTAGGAAGCGGACAAAATCTTCCCCGGTGAAGAACTATTTCGAACCGTTGTATAAATTTATGGCACCAAATAAGCGAAACCTGAATGAATTTTCGTTCATGGCTTGAAGGATAAATAAAGTTTAGTGGGTCACTTTAGCTGTCTCGCTGGATTTCTATGATAACTGTCTCAAGGCATTGGAGAATACATTCTTAATGTTCATTTAGAATATATATATTTTTCCTGACATCCGTACGGAATTAATTAGAGGATTTTGGTAAGTAAATCTGATTGATTTTATTTATTTTATTTTGATAAAGGGGTAGTATAATTACTATTTTAATATTTTATATTGCACCTTTATTACTATATTATAATATGTAATGATTACTTTGTAATACAGGTTTCGTACGCACGAGAAGTAGAATACTCGGATTTTTTTAACTCCTTCCGGGGAAAAGCACCTCTATTTATAAAATGTTAAAATAATTGATTGACACCGGTATTTATAAATAATTTTAAGTGTAAGCTTTTCTTCGTGTACATTTTGCGAAGCAAAGATAAAATTCTAAATTCTAGTGTGGATGTGAAATTTGAGAATTAAAATTTAGGGGTATCTATACGTACACCTGTGCCCTTCAAGGGGTTAAACTGATAGTGGTACGGTTAAAATTTAATATAATTTGTGCTTTTAACGTTGATATTTTTACATTTCTTTTATATTGCACCAAGCTGCATCTCGATAATTGTTACCACAATTTTCGGCGTGTAATTCGAGAATCAAACAATCATTTTTTCACACAGAAAATCTCGTAAACGAAATGTAACTTATAATAATTATTGAGATGAAGTAATTTTTTGATAAATAATTCGGTAGATAAAGGGTTAAGTAAATGGTACGGTAGATGATAATTATAGAACCGGCTATGATTTAACAAGCGTAATATCAAGTATTTCAAAGAGGACATTAGTACTGGTTTTAATCAGTCTCGTGAGCTTTTAAATATTAAATATTGATGACCTTAATATAAGCTGTTAAATACACGGTATCATTGAAACATTAGAAATGTATATAGAATTGTTAAAAATTGTAAAAACGTTTAAGATTACTTTCCATTAAAAATAATAAATATTAGTTTATTTTACATACATAGATTTTATTCATTTAAATACTTATAAAAATATTTATTACTAATTATAAACTTCGTATGATTTACTGTTCTTCAAAAGAAGTTAAAAAGTAATAATATCAATTAAAGCAGCGGAAATGCAAAACATGAATTAATTTAAATCGAATTTGTTTTTTAAAAAAAAAGAACTTTTTAAAAATTTAACATAAAATTAGATTAGGTTATTTAACATATGACGCAAATAATTTAAATAACTTTTGTTTCTACAACAAATTTGTATGTTTAAAATCGCTGTATCGCATTAAGTTAAAAATATTAAATTACTGAGCTTCAAATATTGAAACTTAAATAAATATTAATTATACATAATTTAAAATATTAAATGGATTAGAACAAACACATAAAACGGTCTTTAAATACTGATAATAAAAACTGTTTATATAGAATTTTTAAAAACTATTATAATTCGATTTATTTGTAAATAAAAATATAGCATGTCAGGGTTGCTACGCTTCAAGGAAATTTCCAGGTTAAATATCAATATTTTTTTATGAGAAAATAAATCTAGTAAAGAAGCATGAAATTTCGCCGTATTTAAGGAGAGATTTTCTATAATAAAATACTGGTACTGAAGAATTTTTTAGTCTGAAAATTCCCTGACCCGTATCAACCCTGGCATGTTAATTTATTGTACGTATATATTTCGTTTATTTAAATATTTACCGTCAAAGAAGTACGGGCTATAATCAGTTAAAATTAGCTTTTTGTTCAATTCAATATATTATTATCGCTCTATTATTGCTATAATTTTTCGTTTTATAATACTGATATTTATAGTAACCATCAATTTATATATACATACATTTAAACTTTTTCATTACTAGCATATTTACAACAAAAAGACATGATATCATTTTTATTTGGATTCTGGGTTATTGTATCATGTATCTCTAGAAAATTATTTGACATTTTGAAATCCTACTTTTTTTCATCAAACTTCGCCAAATTTGGCATAATCTTTTCATTTGGTGACACTTACGGGGGATTGGTAATCTTCAAAGTTGATTTCAGGTTAAATCGATTTGTCAAAATTGATTGATAATTTTATTATGTGTAATTTGTTTGACCCTGACATCTAAATAATCAAGGCTAGATGACAAGATGTGACGTCATCACTAATTGACCAACTCACTATTGTATTAATTCACACCGGACATTTTTTAATAGCAATTTTCATTAATTTTGTTTATAAAATTTTTGTCATCGTATGAAATAATCATTACGATTTTAAATTACTGGCGAGAATTCAGAAACCCTAAATTAATTCAGGAAAAAAAAATCCTAAAAAAATCAGCTACATGCGGAATGCCACAGTGTTGTCACACCTGGATGTTTTTTTATCTGTAGATTCCAAATTCTCATCAGTAAGTTTAAATAGTTAATATTGTTTTAAAAGATTATAGATAATCCACAAATAAAATAAGAGAAAATTGGTATTCAAAATTTTCTGTGCAAATTTCCAACACAAGGAAAGTCGATCGATTAGCAATGACATCACACTTCGTGTCTTCTTGCCATTGAGTATGTCAATGGCAGTGCTCTGACCCATAATGACACAAAATGACATACTAGTCGAATTTTGTAGAACATGTAACCTAGCACAATGCTTTTCTTGAGCCAGAAAACAGCTGGATACTTAATTTATTCAGAATAGTTTGAGTAGTATTTTATGTATAATTAATTCACTTGAACATAATCCATAGCGACTTAAACATGACCCACTAAAAAAATTTCTCGATTTAATAACTTAACCTAATCGTAAATAACCTTAGCCTAATCCTAACCTAATCGGTTTACTCGTAATCAAAAATGGTAGAATACTATATTTATCCACAAATGGCTAAGCCGTATCTTAGATAAATTGGCTTGACCTTGTAGTGACCCAAAAATAACACACCAACAAAAAATTCGCAAACATGTGACATAACCTAACATTTTTCTCTTGTCTGAAAACGGCTGGATATAGAATTTAATTAAAATTGATTGAGACATTCTTAATGTAAAATTAGCTTAATTCATATCCATAATGACCCACAATTAAATTTTCTGGAATATGTGACATGCCTATTAGTCACCTTGTGACCGAAAATGATTGAATATTTAATTTAATTTAAATAGTTTGAGCCGACTTTTTAAAAATAAAATTAACTTAACCCTTTGAGCTCTGGGGTGTAAATTTCTTCAAAATTCCAAATGTCACATTGGCACCAGTATTTTGCAAAGAAAAAATCCGGTTAACGATAAACACGAAAAAATGCATTAAACTTTTTTGAAGTAAATGTGGTCAAATTTTCTGGTGCCAATGTGACATTTCGGAATTAAAATTATGTGGCAGAAAATTCTACCGGCAGAGATCAAGGGGTTTAGCCACAGTGACCCAAAAATGACTCACTAATCGAATTTTCTTGAATGTGGCCCTTAGCCCAATTGTTCTTCCGAATTCCATAGCGGTAGGATAAAAAAAAATTTCAAAATCGTTAGGTTTTCTTTGACAAAATTACTTTGATACATTGTTAACCAAAAATTAAGCACTAATGAAAATTACCGTAATTTCGGGTGTATAATCCGCGGATCAAACAATTCTTTTTGGACGCAGAAAGCTTATTTAGTGATTGAAGACAAATATTTACGGCAATCTAGCTAGTTATATTTGTTTCTTAAAAAATTCTGGGTCTCAAAAGAATTATTTGATCTGCGGCTTATACACCCGAAATTACGGTACTCGAATATGTGACCAAGCACTGTTGTCTATTCGTGCCCGAGAACGACTGCATTCAAAATTTTGTTACAAATAAGAATTTTCTTAGGTATAATCAGTTAGACCCTGTCCCATATGACCGAAAATGATTTACTAATCGAATTTTCTGGTAGCTATAACCTAATCGGATGATCTTATCATGACCGAAAGGGTAGCGCTCAAAATCTAATTAAATCGTTAAAAAAGATTTTCAGTTGCAATTTATACACACACACACACAAACACAATTTTTGCTGGTATTGTAATAGAAACAAAAACAATATTTACGAATAATTATTAAAAATCATTAGATTTTACATTCCTCCAGTAAAATTACAAACATTAATATCAATTATGTAAATGAATTTATGTAGCATTAATTCATTTAATCTGAATTTATTTTTATAAGAGCTGGTGTCAAACCTAACTAAAATTGAGGGAAACCTTATATATCGTTACATGACATTCGAAACACAATATTTTAAATCGTTTTTGTTTCAACTACATATTTATACATTTAAAATAATTTCATTTTGTAAAATAAGACGTTTTAACCCCTGAAATCTTGATTCCGTGTTTTTCACGGATTGCGAGCTTCGCGGATTTTATTTAGAATTTTTCTATTTCCAGCAGTTTTATAAAATAGTGTAATTGGCTTTATTCTGGCATCATTTTTATTGCCATTTGAATTGGTGAATATTTCCTTTTCAATAAAGTGGTGGAAATAATCAATCTGAATCTTTAAAACGTAATTTAATGCACAGTCTAAGGGTTAAATTACTGAACTCAAAATACCGAAATGTAAAAAAAAAAAAAAAAAAAAAAAAAAAAAAATAATAATAAATAAAAAATTAAGTGTATGTAAATTGAAATCTTGAATAAATACGAATAAAATAATTAGTTGATCCTTACATATTGAAAAAATTCCAGATCCTTAATAGTTAAACATATTTCATGATACATTTATATCCATTTTTCTATCCTAATGAAGTACACATTTAAACATAAAACACATAATTGGAAGCCGCCTAGTGTGTAAAACATAACAAATTGAGGATTTGTGCTCGGAAGTACAAATTAAATATTTTTCATTCTTCCATTATGGATTGTTCTTCCATTTGGATGAAATAATGAAATGATTTGCATTAAAATGATATTATTATGTTGAAAATAAATTTATCTACACAATGAGATGCACTATGTATTGTAATACTATTACGCATTTTGCATTGTAGTATTATGCTCCATTTAATATGTATTTAAGGATAAGGTGAGATAATGGTGGTCTCAGAAAATAGCTTCCTTTTTGCTAAAGTAAAACTGAATATCTTTACTTTGTTGTCTAAGTATCTTTGAAATGTGATTAAATACGAAGCCAGATTTATCAGAAAACAGCTTATTTAATTTCAGAATTATATATTTAAACTGTTATTACAATGTATTTTTCTTTATTTGATGCTTTCATTAAGTATATGAGAAAAACATGATTTTGTTATCAAAAACTTGTGTTTTAAAGTAAATTTTATTAGTTTTAGCTTGTGTTAGGCAGAATCAGTGTTGCTAGTGGGCTGAATGTTTTCAATTCAAACTCCTTGAATGTCACCACAAATTAAAAATGATAAAATTGATATTATAAGTGATATATACATATTCACTTATTATATCACTTATTATATATATATATATAACTAAGGCGAAAACAATGGGAAATTTATCATTGAAGAAAAGTGGTGTTAGTCAAGACGTTTGAATAAAAGAAAAAAAAGACCTCTGGACACCCAGAATGATTTTACCATCAAATGCTTCATTCGGACATAAGCAAAAACGCAGTTTCCAACAATTGCATATAATGGAGTAATTAATAAAGAGAAGGAGACATTTATTGAATTGTCTATCTTTTGCGAATAAAGTAACTGAGGAGGTTTTCACAAGATGACAACTGTTTATTTTAACACGTTGAGTGCCACGTCAGTCACCGATGACTGATAGTGAATTTTCCGTCTAGGCAGCATCGGTCACAGGTGACTGACAATTAAAATATGATATAAAACTATAAAAAATATTTTTAAAGTAATTACTGAATATTTATTCAAAATTCAAATTTTATTTATTACAGTATCATACTTTCTTAGTAATTGCTTAAAACAATATAGGCATTTTTTAAATTTTATATCATACTTTACACTGCCAGTCACCGGTAACTGACGCGGCCTAGAAGGGAAGATCTGTGTCATGAATAAACCACGGTGTGCCGATTAAATTTTTTTGATTACCGCCAATGACAACTTCCATCCGTAAATTCAACTAAAAAATTTTGTGTTATTTTAGCGCCGTATTGGTGGCAAATGTGATGTTAAATATTTTGCAAAATTACTTCATGTTCCATGTGCCCTTGAAAACATTGGTGTTTTCTGCTGTTTTTAAATTTTGAGAAATATACTTTATAGTTTAAAATTTCATAAAATTTAGCCATTTGTACTAATAAGGACTTTTTTAATTAAAAATTACAAAACAGAAGTGATAAAACAAATAAATATATAAATAATACAAGAAAAAGTAAAAGAAAATGTTAGTTTCTAGCGATAGCACGCAGCAAAAAAAAAAAAAAAAAAAAAAAAAAAAAAACTAAGCGCTATAAAAATTACAGTATTTTATTAAAAAACTCACTGAAATGATTAAATGAACAGAAGATTGCTCGTAAATAGGAATTCATTTTCAAAAAATGTTTGGAGTCTATTTTTCCAATAATAAAATGCTTTTTTATTCGTTCAGTGAGAAGAATATTTTTGATCATAAAATGCTGGAAAGATTGACTGTCATCAGAATTTTCAAATAATTTTTTATTATAATACTCATAAGCCTTTTTTGTTTAACCGTGCATAATGCAAGGAAAATTTTCATTTCAAGTTTATGGTGTTAACAGGGCTCCCAAATGGTCCGCGAACTTTACATCAATATTTTTTAACAGAAAATTTCATAGTAAGTTTCTACAGCATTTTGGCTAAAACTAACCTCCGAACTTGGATTCTGTGCAGTTTGAAAGAAAAATATAAAACGAAAATTTTTGTAAGAAAATATTGATGTTCAGTTGGCTGACCATTTGGGAGTCCTGTGCTAATATAGCATTCATGGATTAAAATTAACGCTAGAATGTCCACCTAGTATCGATTCGAGCCAGAATATTTTTAGTTAACCCTCTGAGCTCTGATGGTAGAATTTTCTACCACATAATTTTAATTCCGAAATGTCACAACGGCACCAGAAAATTCAACCAAATTTGTTTGAAAAAGATTTAATGCATTTTTTCGCGTATATAGATAACAGGTTTCTTTCTTTGCAAAATACTGGTGCTAATGTGACATTTGGCATTTTGAAGAAATTTAGCCACCAGAGCTCAAAGTGTTAAATCTTATTTACAGACAACTGAATTAAATAAATAAGTGAAATTGCCTTAAATAAAAATTCTGGTGTTAAAATATATTTACTAAATTTGTGTAAAATTTCCGGACCTTCTAGTGTTAACCCTTTGAGCTCTGATGGTAGAATTTTCTACCACATAATATTAATTCCGAAATGTCACAATGGCGCCAGAAAATTCGACCAAATTTATTTGAAAAAGGTTTAATGCATTTTTTCGTGTTTATCGTTAACCGTTCTTTTTCTTTGCAAAATACTGGTTCCAATGTGACATTTGGAATTTTGAAGAAATTTACACCCCAGAGCTCAAAGGGTTAAATGAAATAGCATAACCGGTGTAGGTGTTCAAGTGCTAGAAATACCAGTAATTTTCTTTAAGTTCTGTTCGCCTTATCTAACCAGAAAATGTTCTCTTATCAATCAACAACAACAACAAAAAAAAACTTCGACAATGACTGGTTTTCATCACCCACCATTGTTACTCGACTGAAATAGCCTTAAAATGAAGGGTTATCATTCAATGTAACTAAAAATATATAACTTGGGAGGATGCACACTGGACCTTAACCACTTAATTCATTCATTCTTTTTACGCACAATAAATTGAAAATATCGTATGCCACCACTTTTTTATGCTAAAATATTCATAATATTTAGTCTAAACATTTCTGCTATTAAATAGTATGCAATTGCTTTAAAAAAAATTAGTGGTGCCAGAGAAGTTTAAGTGATAGATCAAGTTGCCAGCACGTCGTGCGGCAAATCAGTTGAGTGGTTAATAGACACAGATTTCGTATGATATTTGCAATTTTCACCACTACTTTTTAAAAAATAATCTCCAATTATTTAATACAAAATTTACAATAAAACTTTATTAGTGAGAGTAATAAATTATGACTGGAATATGGACGTGGTATGTGCAAAACAGGGAAGCGGTTAATTTTTCTGTTATTTTTCTTTAATTTAAACCCCTGATTACAGCTCAACAAAAAATCATTGTTATGCAAAAAATATTCGGATTTGAGACCCCGTAAAAATTTTTACTTAAATGATCAGATAATTCTAATACGCTCTACGTCATTTAGTTATAATGTCTTTTAAATATATCATTTAACTTCTCAGTATATCATTAAGAAATATCGAAAAAATATTTTTAATAAAAAAGCTTTAATAAGGCATGCTTGTTATCATCACAGTTGAGACGATGTGAAATGCATAATGAACAAAAGCAGTAGTCATTAGAATGAAAAAATGGTTCTTTTATAAAGTACTAAGTAGACTCATTAAAGTTAAATGAATGTGACAGTAAATAAACTTCAAAGGTTGACCCACATATTTAAAAAGTCATTGTTCTTTTAGCATCTTGATTGTTTACATTTAATGATGTGTTATAATAAACTGTGAGGTTCTTGTTTATTTAATGTTAATGTTAGTTATTACCTCAACATTATTAAACGATATGAATTATTTTAATTTTCAAAAATCACGTTAATTATAACTATTATAATATTATATTTAGAAGAAAAAATGTATGTATCTACAAATTATTTTTGTTTCCCTGTATACGAAATTCATTATATTTATCAGTGAGTATTCAAGAAAAAATCATTATACTTGGTAAAGTACTATGTTAAAGTTTATTAAATAAAGTCATCAGATGATGAAGGTGGTAAGTGATTAAAAAATGAGTTTATTATAAAACGGAAGATAATCAAGATGGCCCTCTACCATATTTTATATCATCATTAACATATGGAATTATCCAATAGGAAAACTGTGTCACCAGTGGGCTACATTTTAAAATTCAGGCATTTCTATCGGCATACTTTTTCAGAAATATTAAAGTTTCTCTTGTTCTCTCCTTAAAAATGTATCATTAAATAAGGTTAAATAAAGAAAATTTTACTATATTAAAAAAGTGGTGCAAATCATGAAAACTTAATTTTTAAAAGGTAGTCCACTGGCAAACATTGTTTTCATATTGGATAGTTTGACATACGATAGATTTGCAAGTTAGGATTGAAAAAAAAATTCTCTCTCCACTATTTTCTTTGATAAAATTTCTTTTTATTTAAGTCGCTGCATTAGCGGCTGACTTGTTAAATTTTGGTACTTGCTCTAACCACTTAATTGTTGCGCCCGAGACATTTACAGATGCAAGTTTCATGGTTATTATTCAGAATTGTTTAATTCCCACCAGTTTTATAAAATAGTGTCATTGGTTTTGTTATGGTATCATTTTACTTGTCTTTAAATGGGATGATTTTTTTTTCAAAAAAGTGGTGGCAATAAAGAATTTGAATTTTTAAACTGTAATTTAATGCGACCGTTAAGGGGTTAAAAAATGGCATTTTGGTAAGTCAAAAATTATTAAATTTTTTATTATTTTTTTTTAATTTACCATTGATATATGACTTTTTATTTTATTTATATTTTCTTTTTCCTCTGACAGAATATCTTAAATTAGTATTTTTCATCCGTGTTTCTACATCAGTTTCGTTGAAAATACGATTATTTTCATTTAGAAAATCTTATCTTATTTAACTAAACATTTTTTCTTATCTGCCTTAATATTAGCAAAATTTACCTACGTACTTAACAATTACCGTGACTTACTAACTAACGTATAAACTTAAAATTTTCATTTGAATTTTTTTAGTATCTTCAAAGATAAACTGGAATGAATGTCACTGAAGGTTTTTTTTCTCTTACTTAGCAATATGTTTTTCTGACAGGAAAACAATGTTTTTTAGGGTTTAACATGATGTTAGTAGACTGGCCTTAAATTTTTTGTCAGCTTGTTAACCATTTGAGCTCTGATGGTAGAATTTTGTACCACTTATTTTTAATTCAGAAATGTAACACTGGCACCGGAATATTCGACTAGATTTTTTTTAAGGTTAATTTTTTTTTTCGTGTATATCTTAAACGGAATTTTTCCTTTACAAAATAGCGGTGCAAATGCGACATTTGGAATTTTGATAAAGTTTACCCACCAGAGCTCAAAGGGTTAAATTTTTGGGAGTTTAATGAGCGTCTCTTAAGCATTTTATTAGTGCGAAATTAGATAGGAAAATAAAGGTCATACGCTTGAAAAACTAAACAGAAATTTTCTAAAAATATATCTGCTTAATTTAACGAAATAAAAATTTTCCCCTCATATAGTGACCAGTACATTACAAAATATCTGATACAAAAACACTTACAATCTCCTGAGTCTGTTGATGACTACGAGCCCTTTCAGGAGCGGTGATATGTTTATGAAAGTACTTAGTTTTAATTTCCAAACTCCACAATGGTACCAGAAATTTGGTAATATATTTTTCATTTATTAAGTATGTGAAATAGAATACTTTCTCTTTTTGGTAAATCAATTTCTTGATAAATTCCGGTTTCACTCACTTTAGCATTGAAGATGCTTTTCGCCTGAAAGGTTAAATCGATCATGTTTCATTAAAAGCGACTAGATATTTATACAATTTAACCCACGAGGACTCGCGCAGGGCCTAAAAGACCCTGAGTGCGTGTGGTTTTTACAATTGTAACCACTAATTTTTTTAAAGTGATCGTCAATTTATTTTATCGCAAAATTTGTAAGAATTGTCTCCGTCTTAATAAAGTGACTGTTATAATTAGATTTTATTGGTGGCAAAGTTAAAATCATTCATACCTTGAAAAGCGCGCGTTCTCCCGGGTTAAGTAAAACAAGACAACATTTTTTTTCATTTACATTGATCACTTTGTTTCCCCCCCCCCCCCCCAAAAAAAAAAAAAAATGAAAAGGCATTTCTGCGCGACCCTTTATATTTTACATTAAAAAGTTGATTCAGTGATTATATTTCCTAACTAATTGCTTAATTGTACATGACAATTATTGTCTAAATTTTGATAAAAATACTATAAGCCTATGAGCATTCCGAGTTTGAACATTTGAAACATGTATTTAAATGCTCAGCCAAAGAAAAATACCAATAATAAAGTAAAAATTCATATATATATTCATTCGGCAAACAAATTCATCTTTTTCATAACAGTTTTAATTTAACATATGAAAATACCACATTAAAAAATTTAGGACATCCTCTAAAATGAATGCATATGGATTTAAATTTCTACTTAACTCATTAAAGAGCGGTGCGATATAACCTACATAATTTTAATTCCCAAAGTCCACGACAGCGCGGAATCAGAATTTCGAAATGAAATTTCGTTTTTATAATTGTATGTAAAGGAAATCTTTTACTTATTTTCAAATAAATTTGTTGTTAAATTCCTGTGCGAATCAATGACTTTCGCATTTTATTAACACAAGTACATTGTTTCAGAAAAGGTAAGTGGCCTATTAAAAAATCAAAAATCAATTTTAGAAATCATCATATATATATATTTTTTTAATTGTATATTTTAGAAAAACCCTATTTCAGCAAGAATCGTATTTTCTCATTTTCATTTCCGGTAAATGAAACAGGCCTTCAATGCAAATATTTCAACACGTTTTTTGCAGGGGCGGTGGCAGGACACGCCCAACAGGGGGGGGGGGCGAACTCATAATACATATTAAAGGCACTCACGTGCCCGAATTATTCCCGACCACCGAGCTCGGTATATGTTTTTTTCATCAAACTCAGGACGGGGTTAATTTTAACTAGAAACTCTGAATGGGAATGTAATAAAGGTCTGCATGAGCTGAAAATTGTCGGTCTGGGTTCGGTTCTTCCTGACTCGCCTTTTTACATTTTTGATAAAGGCAAAAGATCTTTGAGAAAATACTGTGAAAGTTGGTGTATTTCATCGAATTTTCAGAAACCATAGCGATAAAATAGAAAAAGAAAAGAAGCTGTCGCCACGTGATAAGTGTTGCAGATAACTCGATACGAAATTTCTTTATCAAACAAGTGAAAAAAGGGTATTTGATTTCAAATCATTTCTATAGTGAGACCTATCGATTTTATGTATCTACACATATTCAGAAATAAATGCACAGATTTCAAGAAATTTTCTTAATTTTTGTCGAAACCGCTCCCTGGGAAATGTTCCGAGTGTATATTTCGTCAAATTGACTAAATTTGTTTCTTTGCTTCTTTGGCGATAGAAATTTCATCAAATGTTCTTATTTGAAAAGTGCAATAAAATGACTGGTGGTGCCGTCTATTAACACCTTCGTGACGGGAGGCTTTTACGAAATTTTTAATGTTTTGTCACCGGTTTTAAAAACTAAAATTTGTGTCTTATTAAATCTTGAAAATGCTCCGATTAAATAAGGTAAATTTTCTAGTAATAATTTACCGGTGGGTATAAACAAGGAATCTTAAGCCTTTTTGCAGCACGTATACTTGTCACTCGTCCTCAAGGGGTTAAGAAATTTAACCCTTTCCGGCGCAGTGTTACCACTCCTAATTCTAATTCCAAACTTACAAACGGCACCAATAACATTTTAGTAAAATTTTACTTTTACAATGACAGCTTAAATCAGGGAATTCTTCATTTCTAAAAAAGTCTTTTGTAAATTCCGGTGTCAGTCAACAATTTCTAATTTTGCGAACAAAATTTGTCTGCGCCGGAAAGGGTTAAAAGTTTCTGCATTTATCGACAGAGTAAAAATAAGATATTCAAGGGGATTCGATCTCCTCCTGTGTGAGAGACCATTGCACTCGCTATAACGTTAAAATGTCTTCGAGTATAAATGATTTTAAATATATATAGTGGATTTTACTGTGCATTTATATTTTTATAAGGTCGATTGTAATTTTTTTTATCTTGTTTTAATTCTTACTAGTTTAAATTAATATTTGTTTTCTTATGATTAAAGTTATAAATAATAATTATAATATGCCTTGATGATTATAATTTATTGGAGAAATTTTTATGACTTAATAAATGATTAGAATATGGTCCGGTTAATTTGTTGTTGAGAAATAACGAATTTTGAAATGCATATTGGGGAAGGTTTTATCACTCTAAGTAGAGGGTAAAGATTTTAACACTTTACTGTTTATAGAGGGGAGAGAGATCAATTATGTATATTTGTATTTGATTTTTATAAGAATATATTTCAGAAATGACAAAAAAATTCTGGAATTTTGAAGTTTTATTGACCATATTTTTTTGCGGGGGGAGGGGTGCAATTTTGTAGAATACAGGAAATTTATTCTCTTACATGTAAACCATAATGAACAAGGCTAATAAAAAATTAATAAATAATAACAAAAAGCACTCCTCAAAACTTTATCGGGTAAAAAGAAAGAAAGTAATGCAGAAACAATGACTACATATATTTCAGTATTTTCTGAAAAGAGAAAAAAAGTGCTGTTTTTTAAATGAATTATGACAGGAATAACATATACAGCATATTTTCACCTTGCTAACGTCAGGAATTGTGGAGGTTCAGAAGGGCCCCTCTCGGCAAACAGCTGTCCCAGCTACTTCCATATAATGTATAGTGAGTGAAGTTAAAATTTCGTCGAATATTTGGCAGTTTACGTTTCGTTAAAAATCACGTGATTTTGATTCAAAATTATTGTCAAAAACTACGAAATACAGCTCAAAGTGTATAGAATCATCAATATCGAGAGTTTTATTTCTGGCAGTGCAGTTAAAAATTAATCAGAAGATCTGTTTCGCGTTCTTGAACAAGACATTTGAGTATATTAAAATATATTTCCACTGATTCCCCAACAGAAATTCATCTTTGAAATTACTATTTTTACGACGCATATTGCCTGCCCAACACACCCGGAACAATTAAGCTCTGTTCCGGCCCATCTTGAATAAGTAAAGAAACTGCAAGCATGATCTTGGCCTGGCACGAGTCCCAACGATGGTGGTGGACATCTGGAGACGTTATATTTCGACATTGTTATTGTTAAAATGCGATCGGTTAGTGCAGCACATTTATACTTATTCTTGCAAAAGTCATATCCATTGAAAATTATTTATATTTCATCGACTACGTTAAAATTTTATATTGGACATTTCTTTTCTTGAGCGGTGGACACGTTTAATTTTTTTTTGTAGTCTAGGTTCGGCCGCTTAATCCCCCCCCCTAATTCTGCCATCCCGGCCTTTGTATTTTGTTTATATGCCCGGCTGGGTCCGTTAAAAATTTTCCCTAAGTCTGCCGGCACCGCCCGTTTGAAAATCTAACTTCATGTCGCTGGGCCTGTGATGACCTCTAGCTCGCGCTACATTTTAGTTTTAACAAAATTGGTCTGGGTCTAAACTTCATTTTTTCCAGGTTTCTTCTGGGTATTATATTTTTTTCTGTGGATTCAGTCTGGACTGGGGTTACATTTCTTCTTCAGAATTTTATTTCTTTTAGAAACCCTGCATTTTTTGAAAAACCAAACTGCAATCCGAACCAAACCTAATCAACAGAATTCGGCTGCCCGTAATGAAATCGAACCCTAAATACTTAAGTCGAATCCAACTCAAAACCCGCAATCACATAAAATTGATCCAAAGCATAATTATGGAAAAAATATCTGCAATCGTGCCTCCAAATATTAATGATAGTTCTTATAAAGGTAAAAAAACATATAAAGAGTAATTCATATTCAGATGTGTAGTTTTTTATTTAAAATAGATTCCTCTCCGTTGTGGCTTATATCCGACCGAAACATCAAGTTTAAATTCAATCCGAAAGCTATCGAAAAATTTCAGTTGATCCGAAACCCGACAACAATTTTTCTATCAACCTTAAACCAAAATACTGCAACCTCAAGCCGACTCGAATAAAAAAGATCATAATTTAATATAGTTCGAAAAAATGGTCTGCAATCATATCTCTAATATCAATTCTATCTTTTATATGTAGAAAATATGCATGTAAAGTGGCTTTTTCATATTCAACTATATAATTTTTCTTTTATAACGTTAGTTTAGGCTTTTTTTTTTTTTTTTTGTAAAATTGATCTAACCAGAACTTTGCTCTTAATTAGTGTTGTCAGGCCTAGTATCTCAAATAGCGGGGCAGACAGAGGAAAGGCGCAGGGCAAGCATTTAAAAATCGTGACATCCCAGGCACTATAGTAAAACCTGTTAAAACGGAACCAGTGTAATATAATAATGCTTTAAACTGAAAAAAATTGCAATATTGGATTAAACAGTACATTACAATTATGACAGAACAGTAAACTTGCGTAAATTAGAAATTTTTCCGACTTTCTGTCCATCTCTATTTTTAATGATCTTGTATATCATTCAAATTTCAATTCAATGATATATTTTAATTGTAAATGACACGCTTAATCGGACACAGTAAACTGTTGGTTAATATTATTGTAATTCTTGGAGTTATCAGGATGTTTCTTTCACGTAATTTGATGCTACTTGATTATCCCGTTGACCAAAAATCTGTCGTCAAACTATAAAATTAAATACTAATAATGGCTTATCTTAAATTCATATTCACTTGGCATTAAAAACGTTACACGTGATTATTACGTTATCATCTGCTTTTTAAATCGACATTTTATTTTTATTTTTATTAATCGTATGCTAATGTATTTATTCTTTCGTTATTTAAAAGAAAAATTTTGCCAATATGTATAATTTACGAGTAGTTTGGCTATGTATATAATTTGTTGAAATTGGTTGTTTGGATAATCAAGTAGTATCTGCTTTTCCTTATTAAAAAATTTTAAATATATATTTAAATTTTATTTTGAAATTTTAATGCATTTATAAATAATGCATATTTTATTTTCATATTTTAAATTATGCATATCCATGATGGGTAACTATTTCGGTTGCCTCCAATGATTAATTTATAAAACCAATATCTGTAACACGACTAATAAGCCTATTTCAGGCTTCTGTACATAGAATTAACACAAATGTTCACGTTTAATAAAATTTGTGAATGAGAATGCATTTAATTGGATTTTTTACATCATGAAGTTTACATAATGATTTTTGAGATATTATTGTTAAAAAATCAGAGCCTATTTTATAAGACTTCAGTTAATAATGTCACAATATAGATTTAATTACTTAACATACCCTGAAGCACCATGTTAATGAAGGTCTTGGAAAATGGAAGCCACGCAATATATTCAATTAGAGCAATTAGCCTTAAATAGAATTTTTGTAAAAGTTTGAAGTTAAGATGAAAAACAACTAATTAATGAAAGTAATTACACATGGTATTTTTTATGAAAATGTTTCATTTATTTGTTGATTAATTCTGTGCAAATATTTTATTATAAATCTGTAAAACTTTATTCGAAAAAATTGTTATTTTTTAATTCCAATCGAATAGAAAAATAAAATATTTCAGTTTAAAAATAATCATCATTGGAATTAAAAGAATAATTTTATCACGGAATACAAAAGAATTGAATCTGTAAAGAATTTATAAAAACTTCATGAAGTATTATTTATTTTTTCGCCTTACTCAGATATCCAGAATTATTCAGATACACATAAGTTTCTAAACATAATTATGTCTCGTTATTTGTATCAAAAGATCTTTAATAGAATTATTTTCAATTAAGAAATACTAATTTTATTTATTATATGTATTTTTATTTATACTAATTTAATATAATTATGTATCTTATATTTAAAACAAATAAACAAAATCTGTGTTTTCTTTACAAATGATTTTTGTCGCTTAAACCCTTTGAGATCTGATGGTTGAAATTTCTACCACTTAATTTTAATTCCGAAATGTCACAACGGCACCTGAAAATTCGAACAGATTTATTTGAAAAAGGTTTAATGCATTTTTTCGTGTATATCGTTAAAAAATTTTTTTCTTTGCAAAATACTGGTGCCAATATGCCATTTGGAATTTTGAAAAGATATACCCACCAGAGCTCAAAGGGTTAACCGTTTCCGGCACAGTGCTTCTACTCTCCCCCCCCCCCCCCGGCCCACTTAATTTTAATTCCAAACTTGCACACGGCACCAATAACATTTTAATAAAATTTTGATCTTACAATGAAAGCTAAAAATATGGATTTTTCAATTTTTAAAGAAGTTTCTAAATTCCGGTGCCAGTAAATATGTTATTCTTTTTTACGAACATAATTTATCTGTACCAGAAAGTGTTAACTCTTTAACCCTTTAAGCTCTGGGGTGTAAATTTCTTCAAAATCTCGAATGTCACATTGGCACCAGTATTTAGCAAAGAAAAAAACCGATTAACGATAAACACGGGGGGGGGGGGGAAATGCATTAAACCTTTCCGAAATAAATCTGGCCGAATTTTCTGGTGCCATTGTGGCAATTCGGAATTAAAATTATTTGGTAGAAAATTCTACCATCAGAGCTCAAGGGGTTAACGGACAAATCATTTCCATTGCTAAGATGTTGAAATAAATGATTGACACCGGTAGTTGCAAAAAAATTATTTTTAAATATGAAAAAGTGATTTTTCACATACATTATAAAAGGGATTTTTCTATATTTAAATTCCGATGTCACTGTTCACATCAGAATTAAAATTTCGTGGTTTCATAGAGAAACCAATGAACGATAAAGGGTTAAAATGGTCTGTTATGATTGTAGTATGATAATGATAGCTGCCAACGTCTTCCGCTTTTTAGAACCACAAAAAATTACAGAAAATTTTATCATGGCAGATCGCCGTAATTCATCGATTCAATAAGGCAAAAAGTCTGTTAATTTTTTTTCGTCCAAAAAGTCAGAAGAGTTGGTAGCTCTACTATAACTGAAATGCTAACTCAGTCACATATACAGGGTGTCCAGCAAATAACACCCTGATTTCAAAATTAAATTTCTCAAAAACAAAGATCGATAGTAATATGCGGTAAACGGTTTTTTCATTAGGTAAGTTGTAAAAATCTTATACAGAAATTGCAAACAATGAATATTTTGAAAAAATTGCGTTGTGATTGCATAGAATGCTTTGATTTGATATTTTTCTTGTTTTAGATTGCCTGTAGAGAAATAATTTTTCAGCTTACAGAGCAATATTTTAAAGATTTTTCAAAGTAAATTTTTAAAGTTTCGAAATTTCAAAAATTTAATTTAAAAAAACTATGAAATATGGCACTTTAAGCCGAAAAACACATTCTCTGGCAGCAATCTAAAGCAAGAAAAATGTCAAATCAAAGCATTCTTTGCAATCAGAAGACAATCTTTTGAAATATTTACCGTTCGAAAATTTGGTATAAAATTTTTACAGCTTACCTGATAAACAAACCGTTTACTGCATAATTCTATTGATCTTTGTTTTTGAGAAATTTAATTTTGAAATCAGGGTGTTATTTGCTGGACACCCTGTATTAATAGCGATATAAAAAAAATTTAATTTACTATGTTTAAACAGGGAGGTCAGTCTGATAGAATCAGGGTGAGTATGGTTTTTCCCAATTGTCATCATTGTTTTTATACAGTAATCTTCAAATTATTTTACCGCTTTATTTATTTATTTTTAATAATTTTCTTCATTTAAATATGTTGAGGATTGTTATTGGCTTTTATTGGTGACAAAGTAAAATAGATTCATACTCTGGGTATGCGCATGTTCTCTCGGATTAACCCTTCAGTACCTATCGTTGCATATAAGTAAACAACAGTTTTTCGAATTCAGTAGATTTTTAAATTTCGATAGTTCACATTCATACCAGAAAAATAAAATAACAATATTTACTTTATTCAGTAGCACATTCCGCAATGAAGCAAAGCTAAATTTATCAATGAAATTTTCTGTTGTAAATTTAAATTATATGAATTACGGAATTTTCAGAAAATAGTCTATCATGGGAATTAATGGGTTAAAAACAAAAAATTCGAAATTTTAATTGGTATTAGTAGTATTTTCACAGCTTCCAACAGTTACTCTTTTTTGTACCACAAACATTAACCCATTAGTGCCTTGCGTCCTTTTTTAGGGACGCTTCAAAAGGTGCATTCAGCACTGTTTTTGACACCGGTAAAAAAGAAACGCAATAATTATTTTATTTAAATGATACATTCTCGTGATTAATGAACTAAACTTAAATCTTCTAAAAATAGTGGTGAAAACCAAATAAAATTTACGCAAAAGATGCTGGGCACGAATGGGTTAATAGTAAATTTCACCTTTTTAAATCGCCGTAATCTTCCGATTAAATAAGGCAAGACTATCTGTTAAATTTTTGTGTTACAAAACGTGTAAAACTTCGCAGTTATAGTATATTCTGGGATGAGCTTGTCCTTATTTTTGAGCATCACTATGTCTATAGTCATTTTCGCTTTATTTAGAAACAGAAATCGTGAATCAGTTGAACGTTATTTTTCGGAATTACTTTTACTCAAAAATAACAGTCTGTGGTTACCCCATAATGAATACAATTATATTATTTTATACGTTCATACAATTATCTTTTGTGCTTATGAGCATTTCGAATTGTCACTGATCACATTGTTTTATTTGAAGTTTTATAATCTCCATTTAGGGAAAATAAAAAGCATTGTTACTTAATATCCTGAAGCAGACGGGGTGAATCCGCGTGCTAACGAGCCACTTGTCCATTGTTTTCGATTAATATTATCCACTGTATTTAAGATCATAAATTGTGTGATTAAAAAAGTGAAAATTAGCATTCGGTAATAGCTGTTATAAGTGGAACAACTATTACCGAACGGTAGCACGGAGGTTTGGCACTGCTGACCTAAAATAAGAAAATAATCACTTAAGGCTCCTGACTTTGCCGGCGAAGACACTCACATGCTAATGCAATTCCTATTGGGAAGTTTTTTTTTTTTTTTTATAATAGCTCATTTGCATTTCAATATTTTTATTATTATTTTATTTTTATTTTTATTCTTATTGTTTTTTTATTTTTATTTTTATTTTTATTTTTATTTTTATTTTTATTTATTTATTTTGCATTGGATAGTTGAGGTCCCTCTCAACAACGCTCCTTTTTTACTTTCTGATTTTGGTTGCAGTTATTTTTTATAAAGTTACTTTCACTTTCAAAATCGGTTCTGAATGTTAAAATAGCTTTATAAAAAATACCTGCTACAAAAACAGAAAAGGTAAAATAGGAGTGGTGTTGAAAAGGGCCTAAATTATCGAATGCCAAAAAAAATAAAAAATTTCGAAATGCGATCGAGATATTCGAAAATAACCTCCCCATAGGAATAGCATTAGTTCACGTGTGTCTTCGATAGCAGGGACATTAGCTTTAATACTGATGCTATTTAAATAAAATTTATGAAGGATTATTCTTTTTATACACACGTGCTATCGATGAATATTAAGTTGAACATTTAGTTGTTATTTGAAATCTTTAAACTCTGGTATGAGAATTTCGTAAAATTTCCATATCCCACATTGGCAGTTGGAGCGTATTTTGCAAAGAAAAAATTAATTTACGATATACACGAAAAAATGCATTAATCTATTTCCAAATAGAATTGGTTGAATATCCAAGTTTCGTTGCGACACATTGGAATTAGTTTTATTTTAGAAAGAAAATAAAAAACTAGACAGGGTTCGTAAGGGTTGCGTTATTTTGCAGGTCATGTACTACTATCCTTCTATTAAAAAAATAAACCTAGTTTAAACGCACGATATTTTGTTTTATTTGAAGAGTGATTTTCATTAAGAAAATTCTGATATCGGAAAATTTCCCGATCTTGAAATTCCAAGACTCCTGCCAACCCTGAGTAGAGCTCAAAGGGTTTTTTCGCTGCTCAAACATTGAAAATGAAACATTTCTAATTTCTGTTGTAGAAGGGTCAGTCCACATCAAACCAACCAATGGACAAAATTTCAGGTATTTGGATTTCATTAATTTTTGGCTTAGATGTTGTACAAGAATAGTAGATAAAAAATACGAATTTGCAATTTTTTTAACCATTTGTTTTTCAGTTATTAATTTTTGAAATTTAAAAAAATAAATGAAATTTGTATTGTTTGGTAATCTTTAATCTTCTGTAACTTGAGACTATTTGACCTAAAGAGTTGAAATTTAAGTCATTTTTTTCAGTATTTTATGCTCTTTCGTAGAATATATAACGTGACCAAATTATTTAAAAATATTTTTTTTCTGTAAAAAAATTATGTAATTTTTTTAAAAATTCAAAATCGGAATTTTTGATTTTGTTTAAAAAAATATATTATATTTAACACCCTTTTAGCAACTTTTGTGCCAAATTATATGATGGTACTCTTATGGTATCATAAAGAAAAAAAATATTTTCTATATCAATGAACGGCCAATTTCTGAAAAAAAATCTCATTATATTATGTTAAAAAGCAAATTGACTATAAAAAGTAGTCTATTTTTGTTTCCAATATTCATATTTATCATTCATGCAGGTGAAGTTCAATTATCAAATAAAATTTTAGTACATAATTTACTAGGTTTTATTATTTTGTTTAACACATAACAGTAAAAATTAAAAGTAATCAAGATAATTAATATTTTGTATAATTGACAAGCTAAATACTTTTTCAATTTATTTTCTTGGAATTTAAATAGATTTTTTTTATTATTCTTAATTTAATATTACTTTTAATGAAATTTTATGTTTAAAAAAGGAATAAATTGGTAATAAATGAGTTAATGAAAGAAAATCTCAAAGTAGAGTTCAATAACACTGGAGCAATTCTATGGCCTCTGTGCACCCAGTCGTCATTTACTACAAAGAAAAAGACCTAGAAACAGGCAATCAGATTCAATTCGATCCAATTTAAATGTGAACTGTCCCTTTAAGGGTTAAAGCGTGTCTTTCACTAAACAACGTACAATGATAGTCTTTTATGTAAAGAGTAAGGTTAAATCATTTCAAGAAAAAAAAATCAACTCGAAGGGTATGCATTGAAAATAAATATAGAATTATAGAATTGAAAATAAATATATAACATGAATATATTTTTGTTTAAATCCATACTTTAGAAATACATTATTAAAGTAGTTTTTCATCACAATATGTGTTTAATAATAATTTCAATATAAAACAACCCAGCTTTTAACAAAGAACCCAGCTTTTAAAGAAACCAAAACATGCAGTAAGTAATATTTTTCCAAATGCATATCACGTATTTTCTATTTAATACCGAAATATATCATGCTTAAGATATTCATGTATGTAATAATAAAACAAATAATTCAGTCTATTTAAGTTAAAAAATGTGCTTATCACAAACAACAGTCTCAATCCTTGCAAGTTAATTCGCAAGCCTATAAGGTGTTAAAAATGAGATATAATTGTGAAAAGAGATACCAGATCCTCGAAATTACTTTTGTTCACTCAAGCGTGAAAATTAATGAGACGATTCATTACCGTCTTGGCCTGATTTCAAAAGAGACTCCGGCACGTTTTAGGATTTAGAGATCATAAAGAACGTCTTTTCTCTAATTTCTTTTCTGGCATACAATTGGAGTTCTTTTTTCTCCAAGCTATTTTCTTCGAGGTATAATAATATAAATTTATACGAGAATATTATACGAGACTTTAGTTATTATATCGCTTTTAATTGTATAGCAGTGTATCATTATGTATGAGTTTTGCTTTTTCATAAGTATATGATTGTTATTTGTAAATATAAAGAAAAAACTGCTCTTTATATAAGGTTGGATGCAGTTTTGCTATTATTTTGAGTTACTTTTTCACCGTATTTGATCGAAAGAAATAAGAAATTCTATGATTATGTAACATTACATAATCTGGAATATAAATAGTAATTAGATTTTTTTTTTTTAATCTGATATATCTGATAGTGGTTACATACACCTCTGAAATTCTAAGAAGTACATGCTTTTTGTTATACATTTTGATATGTAAATATTTTTTTACAATTCGAGTTCTTATTTTTCCAAAGCAATATTCTGGTAGTTATTTTCTTAGAAATATAATGCAATTTTTTTTTTACCAAACTATATACGCAGGATTAACAGGGCTGCCAAATCTTGTTTTTAATCCCGTTCTTAAGTTTGTGAAACAATATACTAGACATTATTTTTTTAGAAATGTAATATTATAAAATTTTCCCAGACTATTATACACGGGATTAACATAGCGTAGAACCACCGTGAGTCGTCATTTTGACGACTAGCTTATGGATATATTTCAGTTTAAACCAGAAATTTGATTATGAAATAAAATTAAACCATATAAAGAAGAAAAATTTTAAATATTAAACTTAAATATAAACTATGCATAAATTATTTAACCCTTAACTGGAGACGTACCGTCTGTGAGACGGTGTGTCTATATCAATGGCGTAGCAATGGACGGGGTCAAAATGCTCTTGATACCAGCATTATTTAAAAATTTTCCTCGCCTTAAACAGTTGAGGAAAAGTCTGCGATTATATAAGGCTATCAGTCTTTTATAAAATTAGTGTCTTACAAAGCATTTGAACCCCGTTCTTGGCTACGCCACTGATGTAAACGCAACCATACTACAGACGGTACGTTTCCGGTTAGAGGCTAAAAAGACGACACAAATATTTAAAAAAGTGTTGAATTACATAATTCTTTAGTACTTTCAACTGTAAACAACCGTAAATTTTAGTACTTTCAACTATAAAGTGAAAGTCAATTTTTAGAAACGGAAACATTGGGAAAATAAAACGTAGATATTGAGGAAAGTGGAATATTACTTGTATTATGTTTCAGTAAGTAAAATGATATAAATTCGGGGTATGTTGTGGAATAAAACGTCATTACAAACAATATTTTCTCTATTGATTCTAGTATGAATAATTCACAGTAATTTTTCAAGGGGCATATTATTTTTGCATCTTCGAAATTAACTTGAATATTTTGCTTCTGGGTGAATCTTGAAAGAGCTGTTGCTGGACGATTGTACTTTAAATCTCACAAACGTTCTTTGACACGATCGTTAAGTTTACGTGAATTCATTCCTATGAATTGAAAATCAGAGATTTCATCGTTCGTAACAGGTTCTATTTTGGCACAAATTAGATCTTTGAATTTTCTTCGAGGAGTGGCGATTAAATTTAATTAAATCGAAAAAGTGCGTGTATGAGTTTTTTGAAAAACCCTGGTATGTACTTCATTTTACAATATCTCGTATAACTCGGTGGAGGTTTTTGTGTATCCATAAGGTTTTTCTGTGAGTGTTCTTTCTAATGGCATTTAATTCATTTTCAAGATAATTAACTGAGTTAACACTAAATGCTCGTCTTATACGTATAAAATTTGAACGGGGCATATTTGTAACTGAAATATAATGTGCTATTAAAAGGAATAATGCTGTTGGACTTATTTACTTTCCTCTCTTGTTGGACTTATTTACGCTCAAGTGTTAAGCTTGGTAAATTTTTGATTAGCACTACGTCAAAAAATGTTAAGTCGTTATTATTTTCTATTTCGATGGTAAATTTTATGTTAAGATTCATATTATTTATTCTGTTAAGAAATATATACAAATCAGATAAACTATGATCCCATGCTTTAAAAATGTCATCCACATAATGGTACCATACAGATGGAGTCAAAACACTGTCTGTTAAAATTCTTTTTTCCAATGGATGCAATTTGACATTCCGAATCCTCAGCAGAAAGTATTGAATTAATGCATTTAAACTTACAATATGCGTACACTCCTTGAAATCTAAAATCCCCTGATTCGTACGAACTCTATTTTTAAAATGGAGCTTTTTTTTAGTGAACAGAGGTATTGAGAAGAAAGTGCAGATTTTAACACTGTCCAACATTCATGAAAAGCAATTATGATATCGGCTCTTTGTCTTCAAACTCGCTTAAATACACTTGGATTACCATTCGTTTAGTACATAATATTGTGGTTAATAATAGGGAATTAAAAATGGAATTAATTTCTGCTCAAAATGGAATAAATAGTATTTATAGTACACTGACAGGAACACTGAAAAGCAATCTTATATTATTCTCTATGGAAAAAAGCATTTGCTGTTTATTTTTTTAAAAAGGCACACTATTTCAAAAACACATGATTCAATATTCATTAATGAGGCTCATTGTGAAATTATCTCTGTTGAATATTGAGTGACTAATATTTGTCATACATTTACAGGGTCACGCAAAAGAGCTCAGTTATAAAATAGACTATAGATAAAAATTGTTTTCAGTGTATTTAAAAAAGGATATATTATTACAAAAATAATTAATTTTATCTTTATTACTGACATGCCCTAAAAGATGGCTGTAGTGTAATATGGAATGCATAACATTTATTTCCTCATTGTAACGGCTACAAAAAATTCGATTCAAGTGCTATCTATTATCAATAATCGCTGAAAGTAAATTCTTTGATGAGAAATACACGTTAACACTAGAATGACGATTAAAGGCCATTTCGCCTCCCCCCCCCCCCAAATGAAAATGTTCGTTTCGAAGCAAAAATCTCTTTGTAAAATATGATTAAAAGAAACAAAGAAAAATAGAATTTATTAAATAACCTAAACAGGTTTAAATAAAAATTCTGCTATTAAATATATTTATAAAACTTGAGTAAGAATTTTCATCTTTCTAGTGTTAAACTTAAAAACCTTTATACATTACGTGTTGTGCGTAAAATATATAGGTCACATTAAAATAAATAAATAAATAAAATAAAAATAGACGATTTTACGGACATTGTTCTGGTAATCGGGACGCTATTACAATTCATTTTTTTGTGAAAAAATATCCGTAAAAAATGAAAAATTTCTAGAATTATGGAAATTTTTCCGTTAAAAAAGAGTAAATTGTACAGGCGTCCCAATACCAGTACAATTTCCGTAAAATCGCTCTTTTTATTTACAGTATACCGTCTATGCGAATGAATTGCTTAGAGGTGTTGTTAACTGCTTCGTGTATTTTCCATTTTAAGTGTATTTAGTTAGTATACACTAATACACTAACATTGTTTGACATATATTAATATATTTTTGTGTTTGAATAAATTCGTAAAGAGATCTACGCAAAAAATCGTAATGTATTGACGTTTATCTATGGTAATTGCTCTAATCTCAACTTTAATTATATTATCCATTTTCTAACTGTATTAAAGTTTAGGTTATTTTAGGTTAGGTTTAGACATTAAAAAAAATCTGCAGGTGGTATACAGACCGGTACAAAATAGTTTTAAGTTGCCATAATAAATAGACGATAAATTATTATTGTTATTTAAATGTGTTCAATGTTTTATGTCTGAATTAAATTTTAGAAAACAATATATACAAATCTATAGACCATATTCATGGATGCTTGAAAGAATTTGAATATCATGAGAAATGTGGTTGCTAATTGCTGGAATTTTGCATTAAATTGTATTAACCTTCTCATTCTCATGTTAAAATACATCTCATAAACCCCGTAGTTCAAGAAGATCCGCAATCTGAACTCCTAACAGAAAATATCAATAAAAAAATTACTTTATATAACGACTGAATGCCTTTTATTAAATAAAGCAAATGTTACTGGTTCACATATCTGATATGAATTTCGGATATCTCATTAAAAATTACTACATTAGAAACAGTGGAGAAAGCATATTTGCTACAATGAGCATTATAGAATTTAATTTACTGTTTAAATTGTATATGTAGATATCTTCTTTTACATTTATTTTTTGAAGTTTCATAACAGCTTTCTGTAAGCATTGAAAAGTGTTTTATAATCTGTGCGTGACGCATGATTTTTCTTTCTCATTCCTTTCTGCTTAGAGTGAATATATAATAAATGCAAAATTAGTGGCTACTGATTTTTGTTCCTATCAATTATCAGCATACATTATATTTTCATTTTCTTCATCTTTATATTTAATGTCTATTTCATTTAATTTGAAATTATTATATTTCATAACAGATACAATAGCATTTTTAAATTGAGTCTTGATGAATAGTGATAGCGTATTCATCTGAATTCTCTTGTAGCCAATTTTTGTGTCCAAATCGTACAACAGTTTGTCAAATCATCAAAGGAATTGCTTTTGTTTATATCTGAAATAGCGATGTATTAGAAAAGTAATATTTTCCAAACATTCGATCATTCGAAATAAAAGATATCTGATGCATTTGTTTAGTCCTTGACAAAAGCTATTTTCAAAATTAAAGCTAAATTAGCAGTTTTGAAACACAGCTAAAAATTTATTTTACGATAATTTGAAATACTGAGAGAATTAGTTTTATCCACTCCTTTCAGATTTCAGTAATTTCATGCTTACATTGTTTATACTACCTTCTTTCAGTATGTGCCAATTAAGAAACTTTATGATGCTTTCCGAAGAATTACAAAGACTTGTAAACAACAATGGGCTATTTATTATTCGCGGGAGAAACCTATTCTTGTCGTGGATCACTGAATGTTTGGGTAATTGCACAACAAAATCGATACTTGTCTAGATCATTATTATATTTTTTGTTGCATTATTAATGGTATTAGGAACTAAATATAAACAAAATTAATGTTTATTAAAAATATAAAGTTTTTATTTTTTAAAATTGCTATGCATTTCTTTGTATCGCCTTTATTACTAAAACTATTGTGTAAATTAGATTAGTGAAATATTAGAGACCAACGATAAAAACATGGTGATGCACGGTGTTGCAAATTGAAGGGACAAACTGTTATTTATTTATTTATTTGTAAGATAGAGTAGTTTACTAAAGGATAACTTCACATTGATCGGTTCAAAATTTTAAGTTATTTTAATTGCTGAAATTGCACATTATATACTCAAAAATAATATTTTATTTTGAAGCATAACTGCTTCTTATAATTTTTCAGACCACAAACATTTAATAGAGATTTTCCATTTACTTAGTCGACAGATTAAAGTAAATAGAAAATGTAAAATTTACTATTAAGCTTTTGTGTGTTACAAAAATAATTCGCAGCTATGGATACGGATGTAGAAGGAAAAAGAAAATGTTGGGGAATTATAAAAGAGCACGCCACAAAAAGGAGAAAAAAACAACTTTAAAAGTTTTTTTTTTTTCCAAACAGCATTTTTGAAATCGGTGCGCACTCTATCTCAATTAAATTTCGATTGATCAACTTGGCATTAAATAAAGAAATAAATTGCCACATATGCTACTAATAATGTATGTATGATTTCAAAATATTGATATCAAGCTTTTCACAATAACTTTAAGCAATAAAACTTTTTGTTGAAAATTTTTACTTCATTCGAATTTGTCATTTTCTCTAAAAATGTAAATTCCTTAAATTTACTAATTGCATTAATTTTTGGAATGATTTTTTTGTGTGTTGTGTGTGTGTATCATTATTTTATAGGGTTCGTAAACTTCAAGGACTTAGAGGCACCAGTTACCAGAATTTTTGTAAAGTATTATTTGCCTTATTTAACCCTTTCTGGGGCAGAACAAATACATAAATAAAGAAATAAAAAATTCATTGTTTCTGCATTAATTCTGTTCTAAGGTTTTAGAAAGAAAATAGGTAAAAAATTATATTTTCCGATTTATTAACCCATTAACGCCCGAATTATTTTCTTCGCTAAAATTTAAATCTTGTCTTTCCCACCACTTTTAAAAACAAATTAATTTTTATCTAAATTTATCGAGTATTCTGTCTCATAAAAGAAGGTATATATTTTTCTTCCTCTTTACTGGTGGGAAAACCGCTATCTTGCTGTTTTTGTAACCGTCCTCAAATGAGGACGCTGGGCGTTAATGGGTTAACTTTACAATTTCTCTTTCTCGAAACCCGAAAAATCCAACTATTGCAATCTAAACAAGAAAACAAACGGAAATTTCACTGTTTCGGATCTGCACACTCTGAAGAGTAAAGCCGAAATTGCAACAATTTTGTTGTTATTTCTTGCCCTCCAGACCCAGTGTTGTCAGACTAGGAACTTTTTAAAATTCAGATTATTTGACTGTCATCACTTTTTAAAAATTAGCATAGTTCGCCTTATTTTTCAGGAATTTTCATCTTTTTTTTTTTTTTTTTTCGATCGAATATTTCTAGTTTAAAAAAGCGGTGACAATCAAATAATTTGGGGACTTTTTGTCCCTAATCAGTATCCTTAGCTGAAAAATTTCGATTTTTTCAAACTGTTCTTTTATGATTGTCCCAGGTGCCTGTTCATTAACACTCGAACGCCCGGAAATTTTACTCAAGTTGATAATAATATTTCACACCGCTATTTTTATTTAAAATTATTTAATCTATTTATTGAACGAAAATCTGTGCGGTTCAAATTCAAAATATTTCAAGAAAAAATATCTGGTTTGAATTGAAATTTAATCATATGGTCGGAGTCGAATCGACTCCTTCCGGGCGTTCTAGTGTTAAATATAAAGAAATTCATATGTAAACGAAATATAATTCTTAGTGTTGGTTTGTTTTCGCTTTTGACGTATTTAGTTTCACATTATTTGAGAAACATTTAAATCAATACACAATTATCTTCAATTATTCTGTGCTGCTTCATGTATTCTTTTACTGCTAGTACTGGGAAATAAACTTTTTTTTTTGTAGGTTTTTTTCTCTTGCGAATAGGTTAAAGTTTTAATCATTTATAAATTTATATTTAGTTACCGATAGTTTTTTTTTCTTATACTATAAAATTAAATGTAATTTTTTTTCGAAATATCTTCACGTCTCCTCTATTAAAATAAAACAGAACTGCAAGAATGGAATAGAGAAGTGTTAATCAATTTATTTCTGATTACAAAAGGAGTTAATTACACTGAATATTAATAGTTTTGAAACAATCCACAACAACAAAATAGAAGATTTGAATAAAATTTTGCTTTTTATAAGCCATTGTGTACCGAAACATCTGTTTTGAAGCGTATTTTAATTTTTAAATCTTTCAAATAAAAAATAATGTTGTCGTTAAAAGAATAAAATTGTTTATCGAGAACATAATTACAGAAATAAATACTTTAAATTGAGTAAAATCTTAAAGGAAAATGTATCCCGAAATTTTTGTGCAAATGTACATTTTGAGACTTAAAATTTACTGCTATAAATAATATACCAACACCCTAGAAATTATTAAGTCCTTATATACTTAAGTCCTTATGTGCGTAAAATAGATTAGAATTTAGTATATGCCATCTTGCTTTTATAAAAAAAAAATTAATAGGTAACTTTTCAGAAATTAAAACATTTTCTAAACAAAGGCCGACAAACTTTCATAACAAAAGGTATTACTTTTATTTTGAATTTAACTCTGTGAAATCTGTTTTAGGTCAATGACAAAAGGTGCCTTGAACTAGGAAGACAGAAAGGGCGTATACCCGTTGTAAGAAATTTCATAAACTTAAGCGCGTTCAGAAATAATAGAATTATCTGTAGCAAGTTAACGTGACGCCCTTTGACCTAAAAAAACTTTCAGGCATTGAATGTTTTACATGCAAAATACCTATTGTTATTAAAGAAAATGCTAAAAAACCAATAGTTTTGTCATGAACTTCAATGTCTATTCTTTTGTGTTGTACAATACTTCCTAACATTTACTAATCCTATTCATCAATAAAGATTTGGTTTTTCCTTTAGCTATACAGTGCAATAAAACAAAGCTCTTCAACGGATATACCTATGTTCATTTCGGGTTTGGAATTCAAAAGATAAATTGTTGACCTTCAAAGTGTGTGCAAACAGTTTTTAAAGCCTCTAATTATTCCCTTAAAAAGGGTTAAAAAATATATATGAAAAGCATGAAATATTGAACACATTTGTATTATATAACTTACATATATATAGGATTTGAGAAAACGAGTTTTGTAGCGCCATATTAAGTAAAACTGAAATTAAGATTTTTAAAATGATGCAGAAGTTGTATTTCAAAATGATATTTTGCCGTTCAAAATTTCCTGGTAAATGCATGTGCCTTTTCTATAAACCACTTCCCTAAATTGCCCGTGAGTGGTACGGGCAACGTGTTTTTGCAAATCGTGATTTGACCGTACCACGTACGGGCATCCATATTACAATCAAGTTTAATTATTCTCACTAGTAAAGTTTTATTGTAAAATTTGCATTATTTAATCCGAGCATTTTCCTTATTCAATTTGGCAAAAATTTCTGTTTTGAAAAACCGGTGTTGAAAGATTAAAAATTCTGTAAAAGACATGAAAAAATTAGGCATTATATAATTTTTAGCATTGTATAAATTTGTTGGAAGCATATTATTACTTTGAGCAAAAGGTTTTGGGCAATTTTTAATCTAATTTGTACAAGAATTTGTATCGTATTTAGGAGTACTAGTGGTATACCTATAGGTATTCAGGAATTTCAGTCCAGCTGTGACTCCATCCGATTACCCTCTTTCAATCAATGCAACACTTTTACGAGGGCCGTCTGTTTCAATCCTTCAATGATGTTGAAGAAGAATGTCAAGTCTTTCGATTTTAAGGAGCCACCATAGTCCTTCCGGCAAATCCGAAATTTGGCTAAAAGTCGTGGACTATGATGAACTCTACTGTAATGAACAATCCTTGTTGCGTTTGTTGTTATTTGCTCACAACATCGCAACTTTCACAAATCTCCCAGAACTTTTTGCTCGTCCTAGTAAATATTTATACGAAGCCATAATTGGAATGAAAAATATAAAGTTTCTGAACACTCATGGCTAGTTGCATTAGTTGTTGATGGGTAAATCATTGATAACTGCTATGCTTTCTGCTCATTATTATTTTCGAAAAGTTCGCTTCGTATTATTCAATTAATTACACATCTATGACAAAATAAGTCACATTTTCCGTTCTAAAATAGTGGTAACAAAACTCATAGCATGTGACTTACACTATAAGTACTCTTGGAACTAACTTCATTTGAATAGTAAACGTTTAACCCTTTACGTTTCAGTGTTCTAGTACATGGAACACCCAACATGTTTCCGAAGTATCACTGGACACTAAAATTCTTGTATAAATATTTTCCGTTTATTATGCATGGGAAAAATATCTTTTTTTATTTTCAAATAAGTTTGTACGTAAATTCCGGTGTCACTCAGCCATTTCAATTTTTTTGCCATGCAGAGCAGTCTGGCAATTTTCTTCACATTCAGCCGCATCAAAATTTACAAAACATTCTATTTGTGTATAATCTTTCTTAAACACATCCTGGTATAAAAGGATTCCAATAAATCAGGTAATTATCCAGGATGTGGACCATATTTTATAGAAAAAATAAATCTAAGTTAAACGGGGAAAATTTTGCTTTCATGTAAGGAAAGATTTATTGTTTTAAAATATTCGCATCGAAGAAGTTTCTGGTCAGCAAAATTCCAGTAGGAATACGAACCGTTTATGCTTCAGAATACTTTTTTTTAAACGTGCTAAAAATAATGTTAAAAATAGTGTAGTTGGGCAATACATGTTCCGATACCTCGTCAAACGTTTTTTGTTAACCCTTTCAAGTAAAGTGGTCCAACGACGGGACCACTTAATTTTAATTCCAATCTTACGAATAACAACAAGAGTAGTTTAATAAAATTTTGCTTTTACAAAGACATTATAGAAAAATGAGTTTACGAGTTTTCACTTTCTAAGAATTTCGTTTGCAAAGTCTGGTGCCAGACAATCATTTCATTATTTTACAAACACAATTTTTCTGTTTCGGATTGAGTTAAGAGAGGGTTTAACAACAACAGTAGAAAACGTACATTTTAAGAAAAGACTAATCCTATTTAGAATGTACATAAATCTTGTTTTATGTACATCCAAAATGAAACAAGCATGTTTTTAGATACTCTTTCATATATGGCATTTGTTTACAGACTTAGTTCATTGTGTAGTGAATGAAAGAGATTTTCTAAACTTTTTAAATGGGCTATTAAATTATTTTTTTTTAAATGTTCTTTGTGTACTATGATTCTGAGACCCACATTTCTTTCAGGTCAAAGAATTTTTATTCGCCAAATGCCGAAATGATTGGACAACACAAAAATTTATAATATTTTTTAAAATGTCAGTAAAAACTTTCCTATAGGTCTGCACGGGCCAGAATTTCCAGCCCCGGGCCCGACCCAGACCGTACATAAATCAGTGAAAATCGGCCCGGCGTGGCCCGATCTGGCCCGAAAAAAATTTCTACTATTTCAAACAAATTCAAATTTTTATCATATCGTTTAGATTCCATTAACAGACATTCCAACCTCCGGCTTTTTAAAAATCAAACAATTATACTTCTAACCAGAAATTTATTGAGTCAACGACATTAAGTAAATTTCGAATGACCCTCTGAGTGAATACTAGACACTTCTAATTAAATAAATTTTCTGGTTCAAAGTACGTTTTCATGAATTAACAAAAGCCGGAGGTTGGCAACTTTGCATTAAAGAATACTTCTTTACATATTTATGGGATGATTTTACATCATATATTATTAGAAATCAGCACAATAGTATCAGTAATGATTACTTAGATTCTTAGACTTTATAGATTAAAATAAAGATTCATTAAATAATTAATGTGGTTTAGAATAAAAGAAAAAGAAGAAAGTTAAAAGCATTATAAATTTTGAATCTGAATAATAATGATTGGCACCACTTGTTTGAAATGGTAAAGTTCTCTTTCTTTTCACCTTTAATTGATATTTCACTAAATAAAGCTTATTTTACGATTTAAAAAAGTGGTGCCATTGATGAATCTGAATTTAAAAAAGTAGCCCATCTGGCAACACTGCAGAGGTCGCAAAGACACCAGTTATTCCTTACGATATACTCAACAATATTTGAAATTTTAAAACCAAACTAAGCAATTAATTATAAAATCTTCAAACCAAATAAGCATAACCTTTTTTTCAGATTCTTTGATTTTACCACTATTTCACGTTGAAATATTCACATTATTTAATGGCAGAAAAATTGATGCACGAATAAAGCCAATTGAACTTAAAAAGTAATATTAAACTGCTGTAAATCAAACAATCTGGATAAAAAAAAGATAAATTGCACTCCCCGTGAATGACACTGACTCGATAATTAAGAATATAAAAAGGAAGATATTTATAAAGTAAAAAATTAATAGCTATGCTTCCCGCGGTTCAGTTATGTAACGTTGATAACATACAGCATAATACATGCAATTCTTCACATTGATTTGCCACTTTTAAAAATATTACTGCTATACGCAGCCAAAAATATGTCTCTTTATAAATATAATTAAATTTATAGATAAATAGTAATAAACGATGTTTCTGAGGGCAAAAAATGAATGGAACAATATACATCACGATATATATATTCCTTAAAACTATGTCAAATAGAACGCATAATTACTAATATTTTTACAGAAATATTGCAAGGAACAAGAACAATTTCATAAAAAAAATAATATCTGAAGATTCAACAGACATATAGTAAAATGGGCAATGGATTAATAGTTAATGGTATTTTCGGTCTATAAATCGGGAATAAAATATATTTGGACGTAAAATGTGGCTTAATAAAAATACTACGTATTATAATGGCGATAACTTACAAAACTTATTTCTGCTTAATGCAGGTTAAAATGCATTTTTAATGTCAACTGATTGATTTTTTAAAGAAACAAATAATGAGCGGAAATATAGTTTTTTTTTTTTACAATTTAATTAATTTTTATATATTTTTTTTTATTTAATATTAGAGGTGCCAGAAATTTCACTCAAGTTTTATATATAAAAAAAAGAAGAATAGTAAACCATAATTTTTATAGCTTTTTATCTTACTTTTGTAAGAAATACCTATTTAACATGTCTAAATTGAAATTTCGGTTGAAATAGAATTATACATATTTAGTAGCAGTCTAACTGGCTGCTCTTGGCGCTTCTATTGTTAACCCTTTTGGGACAATTGTCATGTATACATGTCGCACAAGGCACTCAGAATACTTCATTATCCACACAAGTTATTATTATTTCTTTCAATTTGTAATTTATTTTAAATTTTGCTTTATATAGTTAAGAAATTTCTGCGCTTTAATCAGGCAAAAGTTCTGTTTTAAAAAACTTTTGTAAATTATTAAGAATTCTTTAAAAGACTCTCATCGCGAAAGTGCGAAAATCAGAATTTACAAATTCTTGCATTTTCAAATTATCAGATAGAGAAAAATAAATGAAAATTTCGGACTTTTTCCCATCTAAAACACTATTAAACTAAAAAATCATGCCTGGAAAAAAATCATTATAAAATTCTTATAACTATTAAAGATGATCTGAACCCTCGTAGCAGCTTAAAGCAACTTAAATTTATTAAAATTTCTCGCGCAAGATATAGCAATTTATAGAATTTATTTTCTCAACGTCAGAAACATCCTGGATAAATAATTAATTGAGAAATTTCGTGAGCTGACAGAAGAAAAGATCCATAAGGATTTTCTCAAAAACGTGCAATTTCTGGGGCACACATTTTTATCGATAAATAAGACAAATAAATGCAATTAATTGACCGTGCTAATGTGCCAGCCACCTGGGGCTCAGAGAAAGCTTCCTAATAACTATTCAAACTAGCATAAATCTATAGAGAGAGGATCTCTCATTGAATTAAGACATTTAATAAGATTTCTAGCTCTAAATAAATTTGAGCAGTAAATTGCGTTTTTTATTTTTGTCAAAGAGAAATTATCTTAAGAGTGTCTCGTATCAAAACTTTAGCATTTTCTTTAAAAGCATTGAATAAATCCATTCGATAAACCTTTGTTTGATATAGAATATTTTGTTGTTCCTATGAAATGACATTTACATTTATAAATTCAAGTTATTTTAAATTCAGTAAACAATCTGTCGATTGCAAAATATACAAAATATCGGTAAATATGTCCATAGTGAAAAACAATACTTAATTGAATGAGTGGAATACTAAAAATTGACTTTAAAAAACAATAACAGTTAATTTTCATAAATTTAAAGATTATATTAACACTAAAAGATTAATAACGCTATGAAATTTCACTCAAATTTTATTTTTTAAAAAGATGTGCACCAGAATTTTCTTTTAGAGTATTTTAACCCTTTGAGCTCTGAGTTGTAAATTTCTTCAAAATTCCAAATGTCACATTGGCACCAGTATTTCGCAAAGAAAAAAACCGGTAAACAATGAGCACTCATTAACCCATTCGTGCCCAGCATCTTTTGCGTAAATTTTATTTGGTTGGCACCACTATTTTTAGAAGATTTAAGTTTAGTTCATTAATCACGAAAATGCATCATTTAAATAAAATAATTATTGCTTTTCTTTTTTACCGGTGTCAAAAACAGTGCTGAATGCACCTTTTGAAGCGTCCTTAAAAGGGACGCTAGGCACTAATGGGTTAAACCTTTTTGAAGTAAATTTGGAAAATTTTTCTTGTGTCATTGCGACATTTTGGAATAAAAATTACGTGGTAGAAAATTCTACCAGTAGATCTCAAGGGGTTAAAATGACTTTTTAACTTGTTTTTGGCGTGATATATATATTTAACTCTTTTTTAAAGACATTTCTGGTTCAAATCGAACTATGCACGTGTGGTAGTAGTTAAATTGACTACATTTGGCACTACTAGTGCAAAATAACCTTTGGGAGAAATGGAGTACAACTGATCAGCAACAGTCTAACAACAGGATATAGATGTTGCATATAGATGTAGCATATAGATGTTGTTTTAAAGCAGGTATATCGAACTGTAGCCCGACGGAATGTAATTAATATTTTAAATAAATAAGAGATGTCTTGAATAGCAGAGCTTTTATGAGTAGATAAGTCAAACATTTTATAAAATTCTAGTGGAATCAGACTGACCCCCAATGTTGCCAGTGGGCTATTTTTTTAAAATCATATTTCCTGAATGGCATCACTTTTTTCAAATAAAAAAATTAACTTTATTCAATTCACTGTATTAACCGTCTGATGTCTATACAGCGCTGTCGCGCTTCCAGATTTGAAGCCCAAACAAGCTAAGCGGCGCTATCGCGCTGTCATTTAACTATGGGTCTGTATCTCAGCAAGAGCTTCAAAATATTTGCTCACGCGCAGAAAAACAGAAAAACAGCACCACATTTTAAAAAGAACTTTCCTTGAAGTACCGTAATTTCGGGGGTATAAGCCGCAATCAAACAATTCTTTTTGGACCCAAAAATCTTATTTCGTAATTGAAGACAAATATTTACGTCGATCTAACTAGTTATATTTGTTTCTTAAAAAATTCTGGGTCGAAAAAGAATTGTTTGATCTGTGGCTTATACACCCGAAATTACGGTAAACAATTTCAAAAATTATCTGATTAAATAAGGAAAATTTTATTTTCCTTTATTACTGGTGCCAAGAAAATTTTTTGGAAGGAAATATGATGTCTCCGCAGCGGAGACAACGGAGTGCCAAGGGTTAAATTTAGGAATACCGATTTTTTTCTTTAAAAATCAATTTATATACAGCGTTACTACACTTCAATGACTTTCAAGAATTTCTTACCGGAATTTTCATAAAGTAATATTTGCTCTATTTAATAAAAATAAAAGTTATCTATTGAATTAACCACCAGTACTTTATGAAATTTCTTGTTTAAAAACAACTAAAATTCACCGAGTCCCTTAAAGCGCACGAACCCTGTATATATCGCTTTACTTTTCAGAAATATGTGGAGCACTTAGATATATTATGACTATTTACAAAATTTATTACTTCTTCGAAAAGTGTCCTGCTTGAATCAATAATTAATGGAGATACTTCATAAGAGGATAGATAAAAAGGAATACATAAGTTTATTGTCTAAAACGTGCAATTCTAAATTGCATATCTTTATTGACAAGACAAATAAACGCAATTAATTGACCGTGCTAATGTGTCAGGCACCTGGGACTCAGCCAAATCTTCGTAATAACTATTGAAACTAGCATAAATCTGAAAAGAGTGGATCTTTCGTTGAATTAAGAGGCTTAATAACATTACTCAGTTCTAAATAAATTTGGGCAGTAAATCTTTTTTACTGTTGTTAGAGAAAACTTCTCGTATAAGGAATATGCATTACAATGCATTTCTCTTTTAAGAGCATACGAATGATGCTACGGGTGTTTGTATATAAAATAATACTGTCAATTTCTATGTATTACTAACTTGCTTTGAAATTTTTAATGATTATGTTTTTTGAAAACATAAAGTAACTTGCATAAATACCCACTTCTGAGAAATTATGATTCTCCCTAAATTATGATTCTTGCTGAATTTTGACTTGTTTTAATAAAGAAACAGAAATGTAAATCATGTGTCAAGTGATGCACTTTCCATTCCAGAATACTTAAACAATACTTTGTCGTTTAATACGGTAATAAAGTTACTTAAGTAATCGTTTTAAAAACTGCATGAGTCATATGAAAAACAGGTTTTTGTAATAAGTGCCGACAGATGTAAAAGTACTTCAATTCGTTTGTGGAAAAATACTAGATTTTTTTTTTTTTTTTTTTTTTTTTTTTTTTTTTTTTTTTGCACCGTTTTGCATATTACCTACAAATATCAGTACATGTCACATGGCCAGCTAAAACTTAATTCAGGAAAAAAATACTCTTAAAACCACTGAAATAACACATTTAGAAATTATCATTCATATGAAGGGCTGCCACAGGCGACTATTTTTCTATTCAGTTCGTATCAGTATTTTTCTGATACAAAGTTTCAAGTTTATTTTTCTTGCAAATGTTGTCAAAATGTCTATAAGGTATTTCTGTTGAGTGAAAGTGGTACCAGTTGGAATTAAAAAATGGTCACCTGTGGCAGCCCTGTATATGCGTTTATTTATCCTGTTCTTTATGTGACACTGTATATGATTTTATTTATATTCTACAAACATCTCTTTCAAGGGAACCACTTTTGGAAATGAAATAATTTAAGCATTAAAACACTTTCAAGCTTTCAAATGTAACACATGTTTTCATTAACAGATCTTGTATTTGATGCGAAAAACATGATGTTCTTGAAATTTTAATAAAACACATCTTTGACCTACCGTAATTTCGGGTGTATAAGCCGCAGCTCAAACAATTCTTTTTCGACCCAGAATTTTTTTAAAAACAAATATAACTAGTCAGATCGCCGTAAATATTTGTCTTCAATCACTAAATAAGATTTCTGGGTCCAAAAAGAATTGTTTGATCTGCAGCTTATACACCCGAAATTACGGTATTTTGTTTTTAGGAGTACAAACTTTTAAAAGAATATCTGTTCAATATACAAATAAGCTTTTATGCTTATCAGGATTAAAAAAAATGAAAATTCTTGATTTCGTCATCTCAAAATGAATATATCATACTTGGTACTGTCCTCAACATTTTGAACATGCCCTACAAATTCAACAGTGCTTTATTTTCCTGCAAACATTACCAATGCACTCTATCCCACCATGAACTTGCCTGTGATTTTTTGGACATATCTTAAGCAAGTTTGCAATCAGTAGGAAAATCAGCATAACGTGAGCTGTTAAAATCATCACTGCTGCCATTACTCAAACCATTTATATTCTTTTTCATCCAGGGTTAAATGCAATTTTGGTTGTGAAACTGCCTCATCCTCACTGCTTGATGAAAATCCTAACTTGTTGTGTACTTTCTTTTTCCTTCTGTAAACTGCATTTCGTCTTTTCGGCATTTTTGGAATGTCGTAAAGTGTCCCAACCTGTCTCATCTCGCAGATTAAGTAATAAAAACATTTACACTGTTAAGCTTAGCTTTACAGTCTATTTTTTACCATTAAACTTACAATAAATCCGCGTTTTTTATCACAAGATGCTCCCATTTGTATTATTTTATTTCCTTAATGAAAAAATTATTCTATAAAATACACATTAATGTTACTCAACCTTATTCAAAATAAAAGTAATGGTATTATTTGTAGCCAGAAAATGCCAGCAATTCCAAGACACATGAGAGAGCAGATCTTAGTAGCATACATTGGAAAGATTGTATCATACATTATCTACAGGAAATAAGACAAAGCAAGTCTAAGAAGTAAATATTTGCATTTTCACGCAAAAAAAAAAAATGTTACATTCACAAGGTACGTATTTCTTAGCCTGGAGTCTGAAACAAATATTTAAATTTAGAGAATTTCTATTAAAAATTTCTTTCCAAGAATTTGTAAGCTACTCCTGCAATCAAGGAATTTCTAAAATATTTTTTACTATTAAATAAAGGGGAATTTTCATCTCATAAATGGAGTAAAGCTGCATGCGTCCTTCAATCTCGAAAATACTTTATTTTTACTTATTCTTATTAACCAAATCAGCGTTGCTAAGTTTAAACTTTTGTATATCTAGGCTACCATATGTTACTGAATAGACAACAACAAAGTGTACCACGTCTTATTAAACTAAAAATGTTGTTTAGTTAAAATTTAATTCCACTGCGATTTGAGCTTTCATAATTCATAAATCATTTTTGTAATTTTATTTTTCCAAGTATCGCATTTTAGTTTTTTAAATGAAACAAGGGATTTAATTCTTTCGCGAATTATTTTTCTCAGATACTAAAGACAATGTATTTTAACATTAGTTTATTAATATTTCTTACGAAAGAGAAACGTTTTTTATTTGCCGTGTAAAATTTAAAAAAGCATTCAAATTTCAATAACTTTAGTAATATATTTTTATCTAGCATACACAAAAAAAGATAATTGTTTAAAATGTGAGAAGTTAATCTTAGTTTTATTACTGCTGACAGCTCAAATCCCATTAAGTTTTTAATATGGCTTATTCTTCTTTTCATTTAGAAATGCAAGTTGTTTAATCAATGTTTTAACTTCATTACACACGTTTACATGAAGTTTAATTAACAGGAGTGATATTTTTTTTTTCTTTCAAACGAAAAAGTGTAAGATTTTTTATGACCTCTACAAAAAAGGCAAAAAAAAAATTCAAGTATTGATTAATCAGGAAATGAAAATATTCTAGAAAAGAATGGAAAGACTAAATTGATTTAAATGCAAACAAGTAAAAGAATTTTATTTTATAGAAGATACCTAATTAACACGTTTTGGAATATATTAGATAGTTACATTGAAACTGTTTCTTTGGGAAACGTTTAATAGTTTTTAGCGCAAATATATTTCACTTTTATGCAGTAAATTCTCAGTTAAATCATTTCTAAATGGAAAGTTTTAGTGAAATTTTATCTACATAGCAAGATTATCTTTTACTTTGAAATCAAAATGAATTTGGTAATTTAATTTGCTTATATAATATGAGGAAAATTTTCGATAAACGACAGTTCCAGTAAAGTTTAAACAAGTTTTAACATATTTAATGCTAAATTATAAAAATTATTTCAATTGGTTATTTTTTTTATATTGCACCGGGTTAAATAAAATATATGTTTTGAAAAAAAAAAATCGCATAACCCTGTGCTAAGGTCCCACTCGGTTCGTTTTTTTGGTCCACGATTTTAAAGAAAGTTTTTCTTTATAAATTTTATAGAAACTTACCTGTTAGGGTGTTTTTCTTGCAAATTTTGAAGAAACCTACTATAAATATGTTATACCTACTATAAAAATAAACTCATGACATCTGAAACGGTAAACAGAATTTATTTGCAAAGGAAAAAAGACGATATTTCATATGCAGGCTAAATAGAAAAAATTTATTGTAAAAATCTAGTGTCACAGCTGTATTACACAGGGCTACCTCTGGCAACTATTTTTGCATTCCTGACGCATCAGTAATTCTCTAACATACATTTTAATATATATATCTCTTCCAAACAATGTCAAGCCCCACCAGTGGCCGAGAGGTTCTGACCTCAAACTGATAGACGGTAGGTGCTGGGTTCGAACCCAATCGCGATCGTCGGCCTAACCGTTCGGAGTTTTCCGTGGTTTTCTTCGAACCTTGCATAAATACGGGTTAGGTTCCCTTAGAAAGACCCCCACGGAGGGCATCCCACCCCTTAGGGCCTATATCCCATAGTGTAGATAATTGGCCGACATACATACAACAACAACAACAAACAATGTCAAATTGTCTGTTAAGTATTTCAGTTTTAACACTAGAACTGCCGGGTTTTTTTACACATGTTTTACAAAAAGTGTTTCTCACCAGAATTATAATTTTAAACTATTTAACTTAATTAATTAGTCTATTTTTGCGCTACATGCTTTTAACATATCTTATAAAGAAAATTCTGGTTCGAATCGATTGTTATCGATCTGGCAGGGGTCATTTTGACCCCTAATGGCGGTTCTAGTGTTAAGAACGTGGTGCCACTTAGAATTATAAAAAAGTCGCCGGGTGGCAGACGTGATTCTATAAATAAAATTTTGTAGTTTTATAGATAAAAAATTGTCTGTGAGAGGGCTAACTTGGCCGAGAAAGATTATTTTACTATTATTTCTTATTATTTAATTTTTCAATGCAAGGACAAAGTCACTGTATAAGTATAGGTCCTATAACCTCGAAAGTAGTCGGGTCGTTTTTGAGTTCTGTTTTGGACACATTCGGACTTTCGCATTACGGAAGATGGAAAAAATCGAAAATATTTCTTTTACTATTCGAATATTACCGTAATTTCGGGTGTATAAGCCGCGGATCAAACAATTCTTTTTCGACCCAGAAATTTTTAAAAAATGAATGATACTAGTTAGATCGCAGTAAATATTTATGTTCAGTCACTAAATAAGATTTCTGGATCCAAAAAAAATTGTTTGATCCACGGGTTATACACCCGAAATTACGGTATATTTGAATAGTGTTACATATTTCCAGTTTAGTAATATATTTCTCTCATGGTATTTAGATTATTGAGGACAAAATAAATACTAATTGATGCTAGTTATCGACTTTGCTTTTAAAATGTGCTTAAGAAAATCCGATACCTTTGTTACCGTAATTTCGGGTGTATAAGCCGCAGATCAAACAATTCTTTTTCGACCCAGAAATTTCTGAAGAAGAAATGTATCTTCTTAGATCGCCGTAAATATTTGTCTTCAATCACTAAATAAGATTTCTGGGTCCAAAAAGAATTGTTTGATCCGCGGCTTATACACCCGAAATTACGGTACTTGACTTGTGTGCTGGGGAATTATTTATAGATAGTCACATGGTATTTTGGGGAATTTGTACTTTACATTGGATTTGTAAATGTATTGTTTGTTGAACATAATAAATAACAGGCGTTAAAAACTCCGATACGCGGCTACTGCTGGGATTTAAAAAAAAAAAAAAAAAAAACAGTTCACTCTGCAAAAATAAAATAAAAAACAAATTCTGTCAGGTGATGTAAATTAATTGAAAGCTCATTAAGGCCTGGTTTCTAATGTCTGAAAGCTAGGAAAAACACATTTACAAGAAAACGCGTTCAGAACATTTTTTAATAGAAAATACCGTGGGAAGTTTTTGTCACAGATGAATGAAATTTTAAATTTTTTACGTGCTAGAGCAGGAGTGTAAAATTGTAGAACGAGGATGCCACTAAATTTTATAGTTATTAATATTTTATCGAATAATGGATTTTCTACGATTCAGGAAGAAAAAATTTTCCTTTAAAAATTAGTGGTATCCGATAAGTCGCATTTCTACACTCTTGTGTAAAAATGTAGAGAATCCTTTTCAAAATATTATTTATACGACCTAGATTTAGCTGTCGGCATTTACGTCTTTTAAACAACTAAATTATAATAGTATATTTTGTCTTGTTTAAATGACAAAATTTTTTCCTTAATCTTGGAACAACTAAAGATTTTACTCCCTTTTTACGGAAATAATTTATGTCTGAACTTTTATTAAAATTTTTTGAACTATTTTTGGTTTATATATGTAGTTTATTTAAAAGCAAATTCTTATTTCAATAAATATCTTCACTGTGCCTGTCGAATCAATAGACACGCCTGGTAAGTTGGAGCCTTTCGGAAGTTACAAATATGTACTGAATAAAACAGGTTTGACAGACTGTCGATCACCAAGTGGCATAAAATTTTGCCAAAATAACTGCGTTATCTGATCGAAAAATCTCTGCAATTCATAAAAACAAGTTTTTTTTTTGTTTTTTTTTTGGGGGGGGTGGGGGGAGCATCTTGCGATCTACATTTTTACAGTCCTCGTACAATAATTGGAATTTTCTAAAATTAATTTTTTTTTTTTTTGTACAAAGGTCTACTGTTACTAACATGTTAAAATTATTGAGTAACACCAGAATTTATGAATAATTTTATTTGAAAGTAAGTAAAAGATTTGCATCACAAACATTATAAAATACAAAACTTTATTCCATTACGGTGTCGTTGTGTCATTTGAAGAAAAAAAGGGGACAGGCTTTAACCTATTACATTTGAAAGGTTTAAAAAATAATTATATCGACGTAATTCGTTCCAACATGCAATTTTTCAAATAGAATTGAACGTCTGAAGTTAACGCTTCGTAATTAGTTATTGACTAGCGACGAAAAAAATAATATAATCTTTTATCATAAAGGTATGTTTATTTTCGGAATTTTTATTCATCAATTAGTCTGTTGGATAAATATCTCTATCATTAACCTATGAATTATCACTGTTTAAAAATATAAATATTACTTTTCTCGATAGTATTATGAATTGTTCTGAAGATTAATATTTAAACAGTATATGTGCCTCCTTCGTATTAATAGTATTTGAAGATAAAGAGTTCATATTATTATAGGGCTATTAACATGTGAAGTTGTAATGCCAGTTACATACTACGATTTTTGGCTACCAGTATTTTAGAACGAAAAAAATTGACTTTTTTTATCGGAAATGTCTCAAAAATTGAATAAATCGAAGCAAAATTTTGAACATAACGGTGGCCAACAGGCATAGTAATTTTCAGCTGTGTGACAGACGTGAGAAGTTTATATGGAAATGGCCACATGTAAGATATATATATATATATATATCAATATCAGATTACGTAAGCATCAAGGTATTCGGTTAAATTTAGGTGTTTTAGATCCAGAGATATCGTAAAGTACTGTTCCCCATGTCTGAATATAGCATTATTTTTCATTAAATAAAGCAAATATTACATCACAAATATTCAAGAAAAAAATGTTTGAAATTCCTTGAAACGTACAAACCTGTAAATATGTTAGTTTTTCAAGGGAGAGTTCTTATAAATAATTATAATCTTATACTTCTTATTCGCTTAATGTTCCTCCTATTGATTGAACTTGCGCAACGAAAATCGTCCAGTAAAAATCACAGTTGCTTAGCATTTGTACGCTTCAAACACTTTTTACCAAAATTTTTATAAAGTAATATTTGCCTTATTTAATGGAAAAAATCTATTGTTAGATACGATGGTACTGTAGAAAATTGCTTATACCAAAATACCTAACACCCCCCCCCCCTTTAATCTGTTGAAGCGTACGAACTCTGTTGATTCTCATAAATATCACTTAAGTCTTTCCGGCACTGGCAAATTATGTTCGTAAATTGGAAATTATTGACTGACACTAAAATTTACAAAAAGCTTTTTTATGTACCGTAATTTCCAGCGTATAATCCGCGGATCAAACAATACTTTTTGGACACAGTAAACTTATTTAGTAACAGAAAGCAAAGATTTACGGCGATCTATTAAGTTACATTTCATTAAAAACATTTTCTGGGTCTAAAAATGATTGTTTGATACGCGGATTATACGCCGGAAATTACTGTATCAAAAATATATAAATTCAAGCTTTCGTTGTAAAAGCAAAATTTTATTAAAATATTCTTCGTGCCGACTGAAAGTTTGGAATTCCTATTAGGTGTGATCGGAGTGGGCACACTGTACCGAAAAGGGTTAACCCTATCAAAATTCAACAATGAAATTACTGTATGAAGTTCCATACTTTAGAACGGTGATTTGTTAAATGATGTGATAATTTATGCTTTACTAATATAAAATTGGAAATTGTTTAAACCAAGGATGCAAAAATCTAGGCGCCGGCTAGCTGTCTCTCACAACTAAAATTTTATTTTATTTTTCGCTTTAAATTAAATAGTATTTTTAGAATAATTTTACACACTATATCAGACGAAAAATCTCGAAATATATTTATTGGTGAGAGACTGCCTGCTGTCCCTTAGATTTTTGCACTTCTGCTGTAAACCCAATATTTAAATCTCTGTGTAAATAACCCAAAATGTATACAAAAAATAGCAATGATATTGTGGCATAAGGAATTAAAATATGACAGTCAATTCTGATTGAAATAAAAAATATTGGTAAATTTTTGTTTTTATTTCTGGGACAGTAAAACTACATTTTACTACGTTTTCATTTTTAATTTAATAGTCTAAGTAAATATAATAATCTTTTTTTTTGTTATTATTACAAAACTGTTTCTGAGGAAAATGACACGTGTTGGAACACACGTGGAAATGACACGTGTATGCCATATTTAGATTTTGGAATGTCAAGTCTGAGATAGTCAAGATATTTGTTTCATATAGAGGATTTTTTTTCCGAGCAGTATCATACGCGCAGACTTCAGTAAACAATTTTCTATGCAGATGGTGTAATGCTTTCTTCGTGAACTCAAAATAGCTTTACTATATGGATTAGATTCCGTAGTGATAATTTTTTATACCATTTTATCAGATCATTGGAGTTACAACTCAAAGGAAAAAATAGGATATGCTAACTTCATTAATTTACAAAGACGGTCTTGAACAGCTATTCCCTTTATTTTATTTTACGTTCCGAAGCAAGGAAATCGTATTATTTTAAATAAGCCATTCTATAGATAACATTACTTAAATGAAAATGTTACAAAATAATTATCCCAATACTGTTTTTATGAATATTAATTTTCATCTTTCACCAATTTTAAAGTTTAAATATCTTAAAATAAGTATACCTTCTAATTACTTAGAGCTTAATTAATTTACTAAAGATTTAGGAGACAACTGTCTTTATAAAATTTTATTAGACTATTTCGTCTCCTTAAATCACATAAAGATAATGCAAGGTTTTTTATTAAATATGATAAAAAGTTTGTATTTATGCATTAAATAGAAATTTTCTCAGCAGAAATAGTGGTGTCAGACTCCATGAAGCAAATACACGATAGTGTTAATACCATTATCGTTAGGCATTGTCTGAAAATATCCTTAATACTAGAAAGACAAGAAATTTCACTCAGTTTTTATAAAAAATATTTTATATTTAAATATTTATTCAATATTGTTTAACTAATTTAATTATTTTTTCTGTGTGTCCCTTCAACTTATTTCTTGTTCGAACCTAAATATATTAATTTAGTTGAAGCCAAAATGACAGCCTATAGCCATTCTAGAGTTAAACCTTTTATATCGTTTGCGCCTATATAAGCGTCTACTTCAGAAATTTCTCTTTTTAAACTCAAAATTCATGCCAGGAATTACGTAAGATGCATTTTAACTTAAGTAATCACGAAACGCTGTTACTTAAATAAAGAGAAAATTACAATTTATTATTGCTGGTATGAATTCAGGATTTTAGTATAAAAGTGAGATGCATTAAATGCACCCATCGACAGAAAATGGGTTAAAATAGCATCAGAATTAAATTTAGTTTCTTTAAAGACAATCTCGAAATACAGATTTAACATATTGTAGTTTTGTTTGATTTGCATGCTTAATATTGTGACGTAAAGATCATAGCTGCACAATAAAATTTTGTAAGTGAAGGTTCTGCTCATCTGTAGGTACATTATGAAGCAAAATACAGCTTGTAAGCTTGTATATAACAATTTAACAGCTATTTTTGTTTAAAATGCTCTTTTTTGAAAAAATCATGTTTTGTGTACAAAATTTGGTACATAAATTATTAAACTTAAGAGGTGTTTCAAATATTTTGCTTCATTACACAAGTAAGTGGGTTGCTAATAAATTGTTGAGACAAAAAAGTTAAACATATTGAATAGATTTCGTTATAGAAGTTTTCCCATAAACGATACTTCTTACTAAAATTTAAATAAATATTGCCTAAATTTGAAAAGTTAGTTAAAATTCCATTAAACAATTTACATGAATTCATACTTTTATTCACGCTTTAACTAAAAGAACGTTGAGTTTTTACATACTTTATTTTTACATCTGTGTGTAGGTACATACTTTAACCCCTTGAGCTCTGCTGGTAGAAATTTCTACCACATAATTTTAATTCCAAAATGTCACAATGACACAATGACACCAGAAAATTTGACCAAATTTACTTCAAAGAGGTTTAATGCATTTTTTCGTGTTTATCGTTAACCTGTTTTTTTTTCTTTGCAAAATACTGGTACCAATGTGACATTCTGAATTTTGAAGAAAATTACACCCCAAAGCTCATAGGGTTAACCCTTTAAGCTCTGATGGTAGAATTTTCTACCACATAATTTTAATTCCGAAATGTTACGCGACACTAGAAAATTCGACCAAATTTATCTGAAAAAGGTACAATTCATTTTTACGTGTATATTGTTAACCGGCTTTTTTTCTTGCAAAATACTGGTGCCAATCTGAAATTTGGAATTTTGAAGAAATTTACCCACCAGAGCTCAAAGGGTTAATAGGTTAATACCAATTAAAAAATTTTAAGATCTAAATTTTTTCAATGTTCAAATCATATAATGACTGATTAACCCCTCTGTAGCTTTTATCTAAGAATACGCAAAAAATGCAAAATATTGTAAATTTTCTATCGAAATGTCCAGTCACAAATATGTCAAGAAAAATATTGTGAAGGTGAACAAAACATTTTCCCAAAGCAGATAAAACTAACTTAGATTAATACATTTTCAGAGGATTTCTTTTTACTGGTGTAAAAGACAATTCCTATTACATAAAGGAAAGTGGAATCATTGAAATATCCGACTGTATAATTCTGTCGTATAATGTAAGTGAATATTACATATTCAAGATGCAAGTCAACGGTAAAAAAGACGCGTTATTGGTCCCGTTTGCATGAATAATGCGAAAAAACGCAGCTGGGACAAAATTCCTAATAAAAATTCATCTACATGTCTGATGCTCATCGGTTTTGAAAAAGTGATGGCATAATACATGATGAATATTTTAAAGGCAGCTTGACATCCCTCACGTAGCTCGCATTTGAATATTGCTAGCTTGTTATCCTGAAAACCTTATTTAGAGAGCTTGCGAGAAGATGATATGAAGCCTAACGATTTTTGAAACGAAGTTTCTCTCCCCCAAAAATATGATTTTTGTTTTAAATTTCGGAAGTTTTCGCTCGATGGTGAAATTATATGGTGTGCATGAAGATTGTTTAGGAATGCCTCTTCAAAATTTTCACATCAATCATTTCGTTTAAAAAATGTTTTAGAAAAATTTAATTTAAAAATTATAATACTTTCACAGCAGAGCACTCAGTTAAGAGATAAATCATTTTTAGCATATTTTATGCAACATAAAAAAGCCCGTGAAAAAGATCACAAGAAAAGAAATTTTAGATATAATATTATTTTAAACGATAAGTACGCATGGAAATTTATTCAAGTTTTATAAATATATTTCATACCACAGTTTTAATTTAAAATTTTATGACATTCTTTTTAAACTTAGCCCTTTTAGACTTGGTCGTTTTTTTTTCTTTTTCTTTTTCTTTTCTTTTTTCTTTTTTTTTAATGATTTTTGTCATGAAGAAATTTATGATTTCAACCGGTATATTTTTATTTGACACCTACCAAATGACATGTTATAGTGATAAAATATCTATATAAATATACTTCGCCGTTTAATGAAGTCTTAATCACTTATAAATGTCTTTGAAAAATTCAAAATTATTAATCAAACTTTGCTTCACTTAACGATAAAAATATGATATTTCACATTAAACACTTAATCTTTACAGACCTGATGTCGCCTGTGGGAGGCAATAAAGAACTTCCTTTAGCCCTTTCCGGCACGGGCAAAATCTGTTAGTAAAATGAGAAATTATCGACTGACACCTGAATTCACAAAAGAATTTTTTAGATATTTTGAAATGCTTGATTTAAGCTTTTATGATAAAAGCAAGATTTCACTAAAATATTATTGATGCCGTTTGCAAATTTGGATTAAACTTTAGGTATACCAGACCGGGTATAGTGCGTCGGAAAGGGTTAAATTAAATTAACTGCTTCTAGAATTGTTAAAATTACATTTAGACCATTTTAATAAATGCGTGAATATCATAAACATCAATATATTGACTGATAAATCTTTGGAAATGTTTTACAGCAATTTTAAACTGTTTTCTTATGGTCTTCTGTAACATTTGTCTCAGAGCTGAGGAGAATAATTCTCGCCTCCTTGATATTCATGGGCGGCGATCGTCACGGTTTTTATTCAGAAATGTTTCATTTCCACCAGTTTCTAAAAATAGAGCTTTTATCTTTAATGTGGTATCATTTTGATGATTATTAAATAAGATGAATATTTCTTTTTCAAAAAAGTGGTGGCTATAATCAAGCTGAATTTTTAAAATGTAATTTAATGAGACAGTTATGGTTTAAAAAATTCGAAAATACAAGGTCTGTATTTGAAGTAATGAGAATATTTTTGTCATGACGCGACAATGCGTGATAGCGCGCTCCCTCTGGTTGAGTTGGTAGTGGGCGGGTAAACCTTGAAAACGCCATATGCGGCATTTGCCTGCTACCTTTCGTTGAGGAAGGATCTTGCTTCGCGTATACGTCTAAAAAAAGTGTGTGCAAGCTGAAGATGCAACGAAGTATTGAACAGCGTTACGCGATCAAATTTTGTGCTCGCCTTGGAAAGTCTTTGAGTACGACTCGAAAACAAAACGACGGAGTAGCGAATGGCACACTCCGCAGTCCCTGCGACAGAAAAAAGCTTGCATGTCCAAATCCAAGATCAAAACAATGTTGATCGTGTTTTTTATGCGAAAGGTGTGGTCCACTCGGAATTTCTGCGTGAAGGATAAAGAGTGAATGGCCCCTACTACGTGGAAGTGCTGAAAAGACTGAATAGACAGGTCAATCGAGTGCGACCAGAAATTGCTGCAGAGTGGAAGCTGCACCAAGATAACGCTCCATGTCACATCTGCTACAGGGTCAGCGAGAACTTGACGAAAAATAGCATCACAACGATTCCCCAGCCTCCCTATAGTCCCGGCTCTGCCCTTGCAGATTTTTTCCTTTTCCACAGAGTGAAAACCGACCTGAAATGATGCCACCACGGAATCCTGGATACTGTGAAAGCAGTTTGCACGGGTGCTTTAAGGGACATCTCAGTTGCGGACTTTCAGGAAGCATACGAAGCATGGAAAAGTCGCCTGCAGAAGTGTGTCAATTCTCAAGGAGCATAGCATACTTCGAAGAATAGTGAAGTGTTGCACCGATATTGGTAAGACATTTTTTTCTGCATTTACTCTCATTATTTAAAATACAGACCCTGTATATATACGCTTTCCGGCGCAGAGCGCTTTCATTGGGAAAATGTTGAAATGAGTGAGTGACGCCGCAATTTAAATACAAATATATTTGAAAATAAGAAAAAGCTATTTTTCCATTGATTATAGGCCCAAAATATTTATACCAAAATACTGTTGTTCCTGCGGCATTTGGGAATCAAGTTGGCTGTTCCATGTAATAGAACACTCAAGCACAAACGGTTATACTTTTTCGGCACAGTGGTACCTCTCCGAGAACACCTAATTTTAATTTCCAAATTTGAAAATGGTACCAGGAGTATTTCAACAAAATTTTGCTTTTACGAAGAAAGTTTAAATTTGGGAGTTTTTAGTTTCTAAAAAGTCGTTTGTGAATTCCGGTGTCAGTCAAAAATGGTCTCATTTTAGTAAAAGAATTTGTCAGTATCAAAAAGAGAACCATCTTTGAGAGACAAGTAGTCTCTGTTATACTGTATTCTCACAGGAATAATCGGAAAATTTTATTTTAAAACAAAAACTAGCAGTTTTTCATCACTTTCAACCCAAAGATAAAAACACGAATTTTCGCTAAAAAGTTTTCGTGCGAATCTCATTTAAATTATGTGTTTATCCTACTGCTCCCTCCAGGGGTTAAAAGAAGTCAACAAATATGTTTTTTCCTATCAAAATTGTGTTACGAATCAGAATCTGCTATCTAGATATTTATTGAGTGTTACAATTTTTAAACGAAGTTTTCCAACCAAGAAGTAAATTTTTTGTTTTAATAAAAGCAAGAAGTAAAACTTGTGTTCGGACTGCTTTTTCTTTTCGACGGACAAGTTACACCACAGCTGCCAATTTTTATGCTTTTTTTCTGCACTAATATTTGATAGTGTTTTTTGCTTTGCTTTTATATTGCGATTTCGATGATTGAATAGGATATATTTATTATAAAATTTTAGAAGTATGACAAAAAAAAATTCTAAAAGTTGGCAGCTAATAATTCTACTGTGTTTTTGAAGTTTGTTTAGGAATGCTGGTATAAAAATTCACATAATTATTACTTAAAAGAATCGATATAAAAGAAAAACTTTATCTTGAAAAACTATACAGGGTGTTTCAGCGAAGTGCGGACAAATTGTAAGGGGTGATAGAAGACATGATGACAAAAATTAAGACATAGGAAACCATGGTGCGCAAACGTCTTCTGCAGGAGCCAGGGGGCATCAAAGTTTAGCGTTCAAAAGATCAAGCGATGATAAAACACGGAAAAAAAGGTCGATTCATTTCCACTTTTCGCTGTAAACTTTGTTTATATCGAAAGTTTGTCCAAAAAAATTTTTAAAGGGAACTGTCAAAAAATGACGGTAGAGGGCACTGTGGACTTTGGAGTACGAACAACTACGTTTTACTGATTTCTTTTTTATTCTGTTAACAGTTTTCTAAAGATTGGGCCTTAACTTAAATTTTGAGTACAAAATTGGAATCATCCCAAACGGTTAAGATGTGCAAATTGAGCTGCGAACAAGGGGGGGGGGGGTAAAACGCTCATAATCAATGAGCAAAGTAATCGATTTTGTTGCGGTTTGAGTGCAGGTCATTCCCTTAGTAATTGATTTATTCAAAATGACGTACAGTTTTGGTGCCCTCGTTTTTAGATACAGGGCGCCGCCGATACTTTTCCGACATTTCATCGACATTATCCCTGGGTGTTTTACTAACAGACCAGCATACTTGCAGGAAGTGTAAGGGATGTAAAAACTACTTGTAATCTCATGGGAATGTAATGTTGGAAATGCTTTGTTTGCGAGTTATGGTTAAAAGAAACAGAAAAAATAGCAAGAGAAAGAAGCAGAAAATCAGCAAAAGGTGAATGTGATACAAAACATTTTATTGTAAGGTTTTACTGCAAAAGGCGATTGCAAAACGTTCTTCAAACTTTGGAGTAATGAACAACCAGTATTTTTTGACGGGATATTTGTAGTTATGTTGAATGATTAGCAAAGTTTGAACATTCACTTAAATGTTTATCTCAAAATCGGAATCGTCCAGAATGAATAAGTAGCGAAATTTCACGTATGTATTGAATTGCGTTTTTGTTTAAAATGTTTTGCATGACATTCAACTTTTGCTGATTTTCTGCTTCTTTCTGTTGCTATTTTCCGTTTCTTTTAACCATAACTCGCAAACAAAGCATTTCCAACATTACATTCCCATGCGATTACAAGTAGTTTTTACATTCCTAACACTTCCTGCAAGTATGCTAGTCTGTTAGTCAAACACCCAGGGATAATGTCGATGAAATGTCGGAAAAGTATCGGCGGCGCCCTGTATCTAAAAATGAGGGCACCAAAACTGTACGTCATTTTGAATAAATCAATTACTAAGGGAATGACCTGCACTCAAACCGCAACAAAATCGATTACTTTGATCATTGATTATGAGCGTTTTAACCCCCCCCCCTTGTTCACAGCTCAATATGCACATCTTAACCGTTTGGGATGATTCCAGTTTTGTACTCAAAATTTAAGTTAAGGTCCAATCTTTAGAAAACTGTTAACAGAATAAAAAAGAAATCGGTAAAACGTAGTTGTTCGTACTCCAAAGTCTACAGCGCCCATCTACCGTCATTTTTTGACAGTTCCCTTTAAAACATTTTTTGGAAAACTTTCGATATAAACAAAGTTTACAGCGAAAACTGGAAATGAATCGACCTTTTTTTCCGTGTTTTATCATCGTTTGATCTTTTGGACGCTAAACTTTGATGCCCCCTGGCTCCTACAGAAGACGTTTGCGCCCCATGGTTTCCTATGTCCTAATGTTTGTCATCATGCCTTCTATCACCCCTTACAATTTGTCCGCACTTCGCTGAAACACCCTGTATAATACCATCATATCTGAGCAGGCACTTTATTTTCAAACAAAGAAAATTCTTTTTTTAAATGTCACATCAATTATTTCTTATGAAAAAAAATGTTTGGATAAAAAACTTCTTTACTATTTTTTTTTCTCTTGAAATAAGTTCTGTTTAAATAATAATAATAATAATAATAATAATAACACTGACCAATTGGATTACTGGTCGTATTGACCGTCTACGCGTATTAAAATAATTAAATTTACAAAAAAAAAAAAAAAAAAAAAAAATCTCAGGAAATGGCGAAGTCATTATTTAAGCTAAAACTACAGTATTTTTGCAGTATTAATCTAAAATGCACATTTTTGTTTGGTAATAGTGGTTAGTACTTGTGGAAATGTGTGGAATCCAGATTAAGTATCACTAAATTTATTAATGGAAATATCATTTTGCAACATTAAAAAAATCTTTGATATATATATAGTTTCGGACTATTCAGGGCTCCCACTGGTCTCATTTTTGTAAACCGGTATACCATTACTCCAAATTAATGGTGGTATTCCTTAATGCTGGCGGTCCTTATGTCTCCTATGACGGTAATTTTGAAGATGAAATGAAACCTGCTCTATGTAACTCGCTATTTTACGCATTTGTGTGTGTTAGATGAAACAATCGAAATAAACTAAGTTATGAAACTATTAACTGAGTTTGTCACAAAAGGTTACATTTATCTGGAATATTACAAAAACTTTTATTTTTTCCTGAAGATTTAAAAGTTAAACTTTTTTTTGCAAGATTTAAATTTAAAATTTAGAATTATTTTATTATTTAAAAAAATAGTATTGAAAATTTACAGCGATAAAAATATTAGAATATTAAAAAATTAAAAAATTGGAATATAATTTTAAAAGACAGACCATTTGAATGATTGAGAAACAAAGATAAATATTTACTTCAATAACGCAATCGGGAAAATCAATATTTCGCATATTTACGATTATTTAAATCAATGTTATTTTGGTTGTATTAGGTTCTCTCCTTATATGTAAATTAGATTAATTCATGCAGAGTTGCAAAGTCTCCATCCTTTTGCACAACACTATTATCTTATAGAAAATTTTGTAATTTTAAATCGGTCAAGTATTTCAGTTAATTGAAAGAACATTTTCTATATTTAAATACCGATACAAAAAAGCCGAAGACTTAGCAGTTCTGTTTACATTTAATGCTACAGCTATTGATTACTCATTACATTTGAAATTAACTTATTAATATTATTTTATTTTCAATTACAGTTAAAATTACATTCTTTTTTAATTTAAGATATAATTATCCTAGTAAATTGAAAGCACTCATAATATAAATGAATTATAAATAATACAACATTTTATACAAATTAAAATTTATGTACATGAAATGGTTTTAAACGAAATATTAATGAGTAAAATATTTCACTTTATAAAGTAAACTAATTAATCAAATCATTTCAATCAACTTGCCGTTAAAATTAATTTTTCATTCACAATTGTCCTTTGAATAAATATTAATGAAAGAAAAATGATGAAACAAATTCCCGAAATATATATATCTCGTTTCCGCAAACTCTTCGATCATAGACAAAGGAATCTTTGAAATCATTTGCAGGTGCTAAAATAATGGATATTTGATTGGTAGATTATTTCAGTTCAACTCACGAGAAGTTTTATCAATATTTTGCTTTAAAAAAACACCGTAATTGAAATCTAATTTTGATATTTTCTGAAAACTAATGCTGTGCGCACATACAAATTGAATAGTTATTTTACGTCGAATTTGAAGAAAGCGTTCTTTTATATTTATTAGAAATTAAGAAAAAAAATAAATTATTAATTTATTTATTATCTTGATGTGCAAATATTAATTACACATTCTTTTTAGATGCGTTCGTAATTATGTAAATACGTAGCAACTATGGTTGTCATTCAGTCCGTCCGTCTCTCCGTCCATCCGCATATAAGAACGCAAAAACTACCCAACCTAATCGTTTTAAATTTAAAATATATAATTATTGCATAATTTTGTCGAGTTATTTCAAATTTTATGAAAATCGGATGCATAGACCAATTACAGGGACTATCAAAAGAATTCCGTTACATTACGGTCAATGGGGAAAAATGTTTCAAATGCATTTTAATGGTGTTACACTCATTCGAACATAATAATACTGATATGCAAATATAAAGTACTTATAATATATATTTTGAATAATCTGTGGTGCAAAGAACATTTGTTATTGATTTGCAAGGCCACACAATGTATTCCATTACATAATGATACAGGCAGAATATTGTTTGGTGCGCATTTTAATTTCAGTTAACTATTTACAATTTTATAAAATTGATATATGAGAGTGGTATTTTTAAAACTTCGTTATCGTACGAACCAAATTCAGGGCTCCCAAATGGTCCGCAAACTGAACATCAGAATTTTTTTAGAGAAATTATCTTTTTAGATTTTTCTTGCAAATTGTCTAGCAATCACGTTTGGAAGTTGATTCTAGCTCAAACGTATAATGACATTTTCTGTTAAAAAATACTGATGTTCAGTTCGCGGACCATTTGGGAGCCCTTCAAATTTGTTCTACTTTACGTGCAATTTCCAACTTGCTTTAAATTACCGTAATTTATAGTGTATAATTTGCAGATCAAACAATAATTTTCCGACTCAGATTTTTTTTTTAAGAAATCTGATTCATTAAACCCGTAAATATTTGTCTTCAATTACTAAATAAGTTTTCTGGATCCAAAAAGGATTACTTAATCTGCGAATTATACGCTGGAAATTACACTAATTAACCCTTTCGACTCGAATGTCTTTCGCTTTTTTATTCGTTTAACATCATTTTTTTTTTAAGTTTTCTTTAACTATGCAATTTTAAAACCGGTCGATTTGAATCAGCTAAATTTTATTTTCCTTTATTTCTGGTGCAAAAAACGAATTTTGAAACGAAAAATGCGTCCAGTCAGACTGTACATACGAGTGCGAAAGGTTAATATAATTTTTTTATCGCTGCTTATAAGTACATGTGAAAAGTATTAATCAAATAAAAGGAAGCCGTAACGTACTTTTTAACTACTTCCCTGAATTGCCCGTACGAAATACGGGCAGCATGTTTTTGCTAATCATGATTTCTCCGTATCACGTACGAGGCATCCATATTCCAATCATGATTTATTATTCTCACCAGTAAATTTTTATTGTAAATTTTGCATAATTTAATGCGGGCTTCTTACCGATCCAAGTAGCAAAATTTAGCTAAAATTGCGAAAATAGCAAAAGTGGCAAAAAATTTCTGTTTTGAAAAACTTGTAATAAAAGATTGCAAATGCTGTAAAATATATGAAAAAATAGGCATCATTTGAAAGATTTTTTTTCCAAAATTTTGATCAGTTCAGTGGCTAATTTATAACTTTTTGTACACAATTCCCAAATATATGTATATTTAAATTTAAAAACTAAAATATTAGATAACAGTAAAAAGTTTCTAAAATTGTAACAATTTTGGTACATACCTATTATCCGGGACAAACTCAACAATTGTGCCAAGCGAGACGGGAATAACCACAGTTCCTGCGTTTGAAGAAAGTGGTTCAGTACTTTTTTACACAAAAATAAATCAAGGCTAAAGGCGTGTAACTTCGCGTTATTTAAGGAAATTTCTTTTATAAGAAAATAATGGTACCGAAGAATTTTCTGAACAGAAAATTTCACAGTGCGCACGAACCCGTATGATAGTAATTACGCCAACTCTTACATTTTTCTTAATCATATAGATTACATATTATAGTTTATCGTTTTCTATTTATAATGATTTAGTGTTTGATTTACTGTTTTATAAAAGCATATTTATTGTAGCTTATTTATTTAATTATGATTTCGTATTATTTATCATTTTAACTATGTTATTACATTTAATAACCGTGATTTAGGGTGTATAAGCCGCGGCTCAAACAATTCTTTTTGGACCCAGAAATCTTATTTAGTGATTGAAGAGAAATATTTACGGCGATCTAAGTAGTAACATTCATTTTTAAAAAAATTCTGGGTCGAAAAAGAATTGTTTGATCCGCGGCTTATACACCCGAAATTACGGAACGTTAAATTACAACTTTAAATATTCTTGGTATTAATATAAAAGATTGTCAGTTTGTCTGACGGTCTATTCCATTTCACGAATATAGAATAGTCAATGGTGACTATTTTTATGCTTTACTCGCACCACTTTTTTTTTTTTTTTTTTTTTTTTTTTTTGTAAATATATTTTGTAGTATGCTCCCTCCCCCAAATCCTTGCAAATGTACTCAAAGCATGTGTGAAAGATTATTCATCTGGAAAAGTGGTGCGAAATACAGAGGTCGCAGCGTCCATAAAATTTTCGCACTTTTCTACCAGTTTATTAAATTTGAAAACTTCATCTCAAAGATTCCTTTAACATCTACAATGAAATTCTACAATAAATATTATCGTTTTAAAATTGCGCTAGTAATGTGCAAAAATTTTAGGGACGCTGCGACCCCTGGAAATATAGTAATAATAATAAAAAAGTCGCATGCGGCAGGCTTTAAATAATACGTCTGAACCACAAATTGAACTAAATGGAAATACAATTATAGATATGAAATCATTGCAATGAACTATTATTTTAACACAAACGTATTAGTAAATTTATCATACGATTTGAATATTTCCATATGAGTGAAAAAATGCCAAAGCCAGGAATCGAGCCCAGTTCTTTGGCTTACAGTTATAATGCTCTACAGTTTATATACATCCGGCAAACATTGTAATTAAGTCGATGAAAATCTATCTTCTTGAAAACTCGCTTTATAATAGTATGCAGGCAAAAAAAAAAAAAAAAAAAAAAAAAAAAATTCCAGCGAACGTTTTTAAATTTTTCAACTTTATTTGAACATGCAAATTTTGTAAAATTTTAATAAATTTATAATTATTTATCTTAGCCACTAAAATATTAATGGTAAAGACCAGGGTTGCCTGTTTTGGATCCACTTTTATTCTAAAATTTAGCGCTCGTACGAGAAATAAATAAATAAATAAATAAATATACATATATAAATATATATATATTTAATGAGAGATATTAAGCGATCACAGGAAATAAAATACTTTTTACAAATTTCCGATAGGAATTTAAAATTTGGAATTAAAATTGGGGGGCCAAACCTTGTGTCTATACTTTGGTACAGACATTAAAAAAAATTTTTTTTCAATGGTGGAAGGCATGTGCAGGAGGGCAAAGTTCTAACTATTAAATTTGAATAATTATCCCTATTTTATATTAAATCTCATGTTGTCTCTTATTAAACAATGCGAAGAATACTATTAAAATTTAGTGGTGACATAGGGCATGCTGTATATCTTTTCTGAATGTGTATTTTAAGATTTTTAGGTATCAATACGGAGTTAACATTAAAAGCACCCATATATGATACATATATATATATATTTATATAAACATAGATCATGTTCCCACACTCTAACATGAGCGTGGCCCAAGTAATCGTTGAAATCAGTCGCAGATGTTAAAGTAATGGATTTCTGATTAGAAGAATATTTTCAACCTTCCCGTAAGAAGTTTTATCCATATTTTACTTCAAAGAAATCACCGTAATTAATTTCTCATTTTGACGTTTTCTGAAAACTCACGTTAAAATTGTATGCATACACGAGTAAATTATTTTTTAGATCGAAAGTTATGAAAGAGTTCTTTAGAGTTTATTTTAAATTGCAAAAATGATAAAATTGGAATGTTTTCTAAATTTTACTAACTAAAACGGGAAATACATGAGCTTTCAAAAAATCATTTAATTAATGTTTTTATTACTATTATTGTTATTATTATTATTATTATTATTATTATTATTATTATTATTATTATTATTATTACATCTACTGATAAAAACTGCACTTAAAACTTAAAGTATTCATAAAAGCTGGCAACGTTTACGCTTTTTTCTTAACAATAGGCTATAATACTAAAATTTTCTATTTGAAATCGTCAAAACTGAAAAAAAGAACACTCCCTAATATATTAAACGTCATTTTGACTGCTACAGTTGTTTCGAAGTACTGTTCCCGCAAAAGACGGCAACTTTGACGCCAAAAGTTCTAGCCAATCAGATTTCCAGATAGCAAAACCTTATTGGGTAAACCAAAATATATGTCTCAAATTAGCTCAAATACACCGTGATCAACGAGGATTCGAAAAAATTTTGAATAAAAAAGTTATGTATTTTTGTCCGTTGATTCCGAATCTCCAATAAAAAATTAAGGTTGGCATTCAAGATTTCAAATTTGGATCTGACAGACTCCCAGTGGAAGAATTAAAAAATATATTTATCACATATTTTCCCATTTTTTAATCCGATATGTATGTCTGGAGTTATTCGATTGCTTCCAGACTTTTCGGGAACTCTTTATATAAGATAATTATTGTTTTACTAAAAAGTTGTTTAGAAGTTATTAAAAACATCCCACTGCATGTGAACTGGTCTTAAAAACTCAAAAACACTGATTTTAAAACATAGCTAAAAAAATATGGTACATTAACTTCGAGATCTTTTAACCCATTCGTGCCCAGCATCTTTTGCGTAAATTTTATTTGGTTGGCACCACTATTTTTAGAAGATTTAAGTTTAGTTCATTAATCACGAAGATGCATCATTTAAATAAAATAATTATTGCTTTTTTTTTTTTACCGGTGTCAAAAACAGTGCTGAATGCACCTTTTGAAACGTCCCTAAAAGGGGACGCTAGGCACTAATGGGTTAATCACAAAAGAGACCATTTTCAATGGCATATCTTTACTAGAATGACTATTCTACTGTGCTTTTTTTATATCCGTTTGAGAGAAAAGTCAGTCTATTAATCGTTGGGGGAAGGGGTGCAAACATTTAGGGGCCGCCAAGCAGACTCTCATCACTAAAATTTATTCTTTATTTTTCGTCAAATATTACATCTAAATTTCTTGAAGAATGCCAATAAAATTAAGCAAAGAAAACTAATATTTTTTAACCCGGAAAAACGCGCGCTTACCAGGGTATGAATCATTTTAATTTTGCCACCAATAAAATCAAATAACAATCACTTTATTAAGACGGAGACAATTCTTACAAATTTTGCGATAAAATAAGTTGAAGATTACTTTAAAAAAATTAGTGGTTACAATTGTAAAAAATCATACGCACTCCGGGTCTTTTAGGCCCTGCGCGCTTCCTCTCGGGTTAATGATGAGAGACTGCCCGCTTGCGCCTTGATTTTTCATTTTTTGGTTGGAGGTGCGTATGAAGTTGGTACATTTGTAAGCTAAAACTCTTGATGTTTTCAAAATGTTAAGCCATATCTCAGGTATGTCATAGAATGAAACATCATTACATGCTCTATTGTCTTTATTCAAAATCTCTTAGGATTCTCTAACTTTTAAAGTGTAATAATTTGATGCACGTATTATAATTTTTGCACTTTCAAAATCTAGCTTTTTCCCGGCTTTAATTTTACCTTTCGGTTGATGGAAAAATGAAATATATATGTATACATGGATATATGCAACATTTAATTGTTTTCGAACCGTCCTAAGGAAAGGGAAATAGTCCTAGTATGAGCTAACAACTTTAAAACGTACAGCGAACTGTCTAAGTGTAATCTCTATAGTGAGAGGTATTTTTAATTTTGGTGTTCGCAAAGAAGATGGTAGAAGATGGTAGTTGTAATGTATATCGTAACTTAAACAAATAAAAATTTCAAATAAAAACATACAACGTTTTCTAAGGAAAATATTTATGAGCAAATGAAATTTATGTTGTTTATTTATAAAGCTATATGTTTTAAATAAGTTACAGCGATGTAACCAGGCCGGTACCCAATATCAGTAACATTGCAAGGTTTTCTTCTGCTTCATTTATAGCAGAAAATCGTCTGGTAAGGTAAGGCAAAAATAAGTTTAAAAAATTACCTGTATTTAGAATATTTGGGTACCCGTCCTGGTTACTCCACTTAATTAGATTAAAATTAAAAACAAAAAAGATTTAAACATCATGCCCTTTTTCAAAATATAGCACGAGAAATAAATAAAAAATAATAATACATATTTTAAAACCGATATTTTTGATTTTCTTCCAAGTAAAACATCGCATGTTTGAAAGGATGTTAAACAAACCACTTTAAAATTAAGCTTCGGAAAATAACATTTCCATTGTACTAAAACACAAGTATCGTTCACATCATTTTGAGACAATTCCAAATTCTGCACTCTCGATTAGTCAAGCGATAAAAACACCCACACCTAAAGACGACACATGGAAATTGTGTCAAAAGCATACGGAGGTTCAAAAATTTGTTAATGCCTGACTGGACACGTTCAGATCTGAAACACAGAACTCATGAACTTTGACTGCTGCAGTTATTTTATTTTTATTTTTTAAAAGCCTTATCGTAGTCCGAATGGAAAACTTTATATTTATCTATGTCTGGAGGCGGTAAGAAAAAGAGTAGAACGTAACCTCTAATTCCACGCTTGGCCTGGCAAACTTTTCACTCGATTTGGCTCTCAAAATCCTCAATTCTCCACACCAGTGTATTCCATTTAGATTACTTCAAGTAAGCTGGCTTAGGAAGAATGTTGTAACATTCCAATACAAAATTTGTTGCTGTACTGAAGAAATATGTGCTGCATATTTTTTATCAGACGTGAGTATTTCTAGCATATTTTTCTTTGGATGTATTAGATTCCTTTAAATATAAAATACATTTTAACACGTAATTAAATATTTATTAGATTATTCGTTTATTTATGTATATGTTTATAAATTGAAGCTCATATAAAACTAATTTTTTATTGTAAATATTTCACTATTTAAAAGAGTACTTGGGTATTTCCATGAGCAATTGTCGTGTAAGTCACATTTTTAGTAACTGCTAAATTGTTGGCCACCGTTATTTTCTAAAGGTTTGCATGGCCTTATTCAATAATGAAATATCTCTGATAAAATAAGTCACATTATTCCGTTCTAAAATACTGGTATCCAAAATCGTAGCATGTGACTTACACGACATGTGCTCATGGAATTAACCACTTATATCTTATGTTTGCCTGATGGTTTATTTAAGCTGGTCACTTTTCATACTACAATTTCAGAATGCATAATTATTTTTTGCCATGTTAATAAGAAATTAAATGATTTTCTATTAATTTACTTAACAAAATTACAGCTTAAGTATAAAAATAAAAATATGTATAAAGCAAAATAAACTCAGGGTTCTTACGGGTATCGCTGTATTCCAGATGCAATACCAATATATATATATATATATATATATTACAAACAAATAAATCTAATTCAAACCGTGGAATTTTACCTTATTTAAGGGGAGAGATTTTCGATATGAAAATAATGGTACCGAAGACTATCCTGGTCTTAAAATTCCAGGACTCCTACGAACCCAAAAACTTTTGTCAATGCTACGCTAATTAAATTAATATTTTAATCTCTTTAAGGACGAGATATCGGTATACGTGCCGCAAATTGTGTACAAAATCTTTGATTATTTTCACCAATAAATTTTTTTGAAAAATTTTTTCATTTTTAATCTGCGCATTTTCTTGATTTAGTTAAACAAAGAAAAACTCTGTTTTTAACCTCTGTTTTCTTTCTGCTTTTAAAAACCAGTGACAAAGGATTAAAAATCTCGTGAAATACGCTCGTCTCGAAGGGGTTAAAAGATAGTAATTTACAGATGAATGATTTCAGAGAAAACTGTTTTTAAGACGGCATACTACTTTTAAACCATTAAAAAATCATTTTTTGTGAAACGTACGTATGAAAATTAAGAGATTTTCTACGCAGAAAAGAAGCATCATAAAATTATTTCGACAATTATCCGGGGTTCGCACAACAATACCACTACATTTTTACAGTATTTTCAATGTATTTTACTGCAGAAAAATAATGCGAAATTTGTGAATAGAGGTGGTTTTAGTGAATTATGTTTCTAAAAAATTAAATATAAATTTTCTTATCATTAATAGTGGTGTCAGAGTCCTTACAAAATATAAGGAGTGTGCGAACCTTGTTATCAGTTCTGAATAGAATGGCGCACATATAAAAATCAATTCCTAATACTTACAAATACTTCCCTGTTTCTATTTGATGGACGGTGAATCCCCGTGCCGGAGGTTTAGTTGCCACATCTTTTCATAGATTGTCCTCTTTGCCTTATTTATTCTCAAAATTTCTTTCAATAAATAAGTCTCAGTATATTTTTTTTTAGAGATAGCGGTGGAATTTGGCCATAGGTTCACCGTTCTGTCTATACCTAATCTAAGGCTCCCACTATTTCATTTTTTTAAACCAGTATTTTTACGAAAAATTTTAGTGTAGGTTTCCCAAATATATGCAAGGAGAACCACGTTGGTTTCTACGAAATTTCTCAACTGCATTTTTAGTTGAAAAGTAGTGATATCCAAAAAAAGGACGAGTAGAAAACTTGAAATTGCTATCACATTTAGTATTTACGTGTACTCGTTTTGTCTCAAAAAGCTGTAATTTACGTCCATTTCTATTTTTTTAAATTATTCTCCCACATGTAATTTTTATGATTTTTTAAATCTTTAATTTTAATCGTAAAAAATGTTTTATTTCCAAAGATATATAGATATTTTAATGTGCTTTTCAGTATTTGTTTTCAATTTTCGTAATTTTTTTTAAGAATAAATTTTTTTATAGATATTTTTAATAGTATATACAGGGTTCGCACAGATCTACCACTAAATTTTTACAGTATTTTCAATGTTTTTCACTGCAGAAAAATATTGCGAAAATTGCGAATCGAGGGTGTGGTCGCGAATTTTGTATCTTAAAAATTAAATATAAATTTTCTTAACATTAATAGTGATGCCAGAGTTCTTTCAAAATACTACCTTTGACAATAAACTTCGGCGAATGAATTCAGAACGATCGATCTGGCAACATTGGGGAAACAAAACGCCTTACCTACATAGAGGCAAGTGTAGACAATCTTCCCCCACTGTTGTTCAGTTGAGTGTCTTTTATGTTCTGTGTAAGACGTGCTTTACTAAGTGCTTGTTCAGTATGGTGGTTCTTAACTGAGAACAGGAAAATGAACGAATAAAAGATCAGTTTAAAGTTTGGTTTTAAGCTTTGCAAGACAGCGAAAGAAATTCATGAGGGATGGTGCAAATTGAACACCTACCGTACTCGCCAGATCTCAATCCTCCAGACTTCTTCCTATTTTCACGACTCAAACTCTCTTTGAAAGAGATTTGACCATATTGCTGACATTCAACGAAACGTGACGAAGCTTTTGGACTTCATCCCAAAAGGAGGCTTCTTGCGAACTTCCCAGGGCATGTATAGTAGATCTCAGCGGTGTGAATAGTTATAGAAGATGACTATTTTGAAAGATGACATGGTAACTTTCGTTAATATTTCATCTACATTAATGCTACAGGACTATTCACCGAACTTTATTGTCAGAGGTAGTATAAGGAGTGTGCGAACCCTGATATATAAATCGATACAAAATTATGTCAAAATTAAGTGCAGCTGTTAACAAGATTTCTGATTCATATTTTCAGTCCTTCGATATTGAAATAAAAGCAAGATCTAATCCTTACATAATGCGATGCAATAAAAATCACATTTGTTTATATCTGGAGAACATGGAGCTAAAAAATTAATTTCTGAATGTTGACATTTCCGCATTTCCAGTGGCGTGCCCAAATGCTCTGAATACCGGTAATTTTTTTAATTCTGTTATGACTTAATTTCGCCTTATCAAGACGGACAACTTTCAGATATAAATTGATGGGGGGGGGGAAACCTTATAATATTACTATCTTTGGCCTCCACCGTGGTTACGCGCGTGGTTTCATCTGCAGTAAACTTTGTCCAAAAAATGGCAAGAACTGAATGAATGTGGCAGTATTTTCTTATACTGATCGGCTGTCGTGAAACTTCAGTTCATAATGTGGGTTTTTTCTGCTATTTACTGCTATCTTAAAAATTTCGCTTCATAATTACAAAGTTTGAAGCTAATGGCTATCGACTACTAGATGCATTAAAATCAAATCTGTGGAATTTTCTACCAATTTAAACCATTTTTTTTAATCTCTTTTTTTGTGTTAAGCTATGCTGACTGTACACTTTTGTTTACTGTATACTTCTCAAACCCCGAAAACTATTTAGTATTATTCTTTTAATATATGCATTAGAAGAAAGAAACATGTTTCTTATAGATGATACATTCTAACCAATAACTCAATAGTAAAATTAATGAATATTTTGTTCGGTTTCTAAATTACGTTTAATTTGCTCTTCCTTCACGAAATAGAGAAAATTCCCTTTTGAAGTAATTGAATTTCGGTTAGCATAATGGCGCATTTTGCTTCACACAAATAGGAAAGTGAATTAGCTTTTTTTTATTTATTGTGAAAACCTAATTTAAAAATTAAATTTATGTGACAGTTTTTTCCCCTAGAGATTTTTAAGACATGTTAGTCGAATAATGTATGGATGTACTTAAATTCGATTATAAAATAATATATTTTGCTGTATAAATGAAAAAATATGTATATTCGCATTTCGAGTAATTACCTTACTCTAAAAATAACCGATGCAGAAAATATTTCCATTGATATGATATTTAAGAATACATTTTGAATATATTTATTTCAATCTTATAATCATGCAATTTTTTAACATTATAAATAATGCGATGTGACTAAAATAGATTTCCTGGTTATAACAGAGTATATAATAATTTAATTTGACTACCTTTTTTACAGGGTTCGCACAACTGTACCACTAATTTTTTACAGTATTTTCAATGTATTTCACTGCAGAAAAATAATGCGAAATTTGTGAATAGAGGTGGTTTTTGCGAATTCTGTTTCTAAAAAATTAAATATAAGTTTTCTTATCATTAATAGTGGTGTCAGAGTCCTTACAAAATATAAGGAGTGTGCGAACCTTGCTTTAGATTTTTTTTGCGGGAGAGTGGGGAGGAGTAATAAAAAGCTAGTTTTTTTAAATATACAAAACATTCATAATATTAATTTCATTAAATACTGAAGTTTAATCAAGAAATCTTCTTTCGTTCTAAGTCAAAAAAATTTCTCTATGTGAAAACACGTTTTGAATGACGTGTTAGTCAAAAGCATTTCGTTCATTAACATTCAGTTTTTAAATTCAGATTTGTTCGATCCTGCCCCTGAATAATGGGCCTGAGTGGTGTGACGAAAATAGCAGCTGTTGAAGTCCAATTTTTTTTAGCGATTTTACTCTCCCTTATGCATTCTTTTTTCTAACCGAGAACCAGGCCCCTACCTTCCGAGTTACTCGGCTTAACAGGTTAGATACTTGGTATCGGGGCGGGTGACGACCTAATTGCCTATACTTTCAACGGAAATAACTTTGGCCCTTTAAGCATAACTCTAGCCCATAGGGGAAAAAAGGGTAAAATCGGCTATATTTTCTACATCGCGTGAGCTATCGATAAAGTTTTGGTCTCAAAATATAGGTGGTAGCATTAGCTTGACGCTGACAGCTCATTGTAAGTATCCCGACATTGCAGCACCAATCAAACAAAAACGTGGAGAATTTAGTTTGTAAAACTTTTGCCTGCCAAGCTGTAAATGAATTCATTTGGATCTGGGTAAGTACGTATTATTATAACCTCAACAGTGTATATCAGGGATATAGAACTATGACTCATAGGATACCACTACAATTTTATAGTAATTCTTGACTTATTTAATCATTGAATCTCTAACATTAAAAAAATCTGCTTTTTTCCTTAAAAATTCAATTTTATCTGGCTGTTCACAGTTTGGCACCCATAGTGTAGATCAAGGCCTAATCAGATTATGCGTTGTCTTTCCTCTCTAACAACCTCTCAACTGGTAGACGGCAGGTGCTGGGTTCGAACCCAATCGCGGCTGACGGCCTAACCGTTCGGAGTTTTCGTGGTTTTCTTCGAACCTTGCATAAATACGGGTTAGGTTCCCTTAGAAAGACCCCCACGAAGGGCACTCCCCCTCTGGTCCTATATCCCTAGCGCAGATAATCGGACGACAAAAACAAACCAAACCTTTCCTCTCTAACATTCCAAAAGCCTGCTTTTTTCCTTAAAAATTCAATTTTATCTGGCTGTTCGCAGTTCGACACGCATAGTGTACATCAAGGCCTAATCTGAAATTATGCGTTGTCTTTCCTGAGATAAAAAAAATGTTTTTTTTTTTTTATAAGTAATTTCACCCAACATTTAGGTTGACATTCGTTCAAATAATTATCTTTAAAATTTTTTATACACTTTCTGATTAATCCATAAGAAACTGTTACATTTAAAGAAGAGATTTTTCTTATTTTGTCTAATTTAACCACTGGTGTGTTAGTTTATTTTTGGTAAACGTATGAAAATAGATATTTGTGCTTATACAAACAATAATTTATCTGGAAATTCATCCAGTGTATTGATTCTAACTGAACCAAACAAGAAAGATCTTGACAAAGACGACGGAAAGTTTGAAATTTTGTAATTTTGCTGTTTATTGACAATCTTTATCATGAAAGGATTACTTTGAAATCGAAGGAGCTCTGTGTTGCTTAATGCGTGGAAAAACTAAAGTGTTGGCGTTGACCACAGTGACCGGACTTGATGGCGAATGAATGGAATTATATTGTTACAAAAAATATTCTACCTCACTGATGCACAACCTCTTAAGCTAGAAATAATGTTTGAACGGCAATGTTTGACTTATTTAATAGCAAATCTTCTGCCATTTAAGAAGGAGAAACTATTTAGTACGATGATAGCAGTATTTTTGTGGCCCGTGGGCTATCGGTTATACATCTCCACCTAAACTTTTGTCTAAGGCAAACTAGTATTCAGTTCGAGACTGGACAAAACACGTTAAGAACTATTTATGAGTTTTGTAATAAGACCTTTATTAGAACATACAGTAATTTACTGTCTTTTTTACACGTTTAGATTTCTTACCCTCTTTTCCCCACCTTTTACAATAAAGTAACATTGCTCGACATCATGTGGTAAGCCCTATAACGTTCATTTTAATACACGAGACAGTTTTGCCCCAGTTCGATGTAGCATTGGCCCAAAACAAATAAAAAACACTTTTCGGTAAAATAATAATAATAATAATAATAATAATAATAATAATAATAATAATAGTAATAATAATGTCGACAAATTTATGTTAACACTAGAACCGCGGAAATTTTTTTCTCGAGATTCCTAAAAATAATTCACACCAGAATTTTAATTTTAAACTAAATCACTTATTTATTTAAATTATTTTTCTGCATCATATATATAAATTTCATAAAGACATTTCTGGTTCGAATCGACATCTAATCATTTGTTCCGGGTCAAATTGACCCGGTTCCGCGGTTCTAGTGTTAATGTTATTGTACCATATTTTCTTAGCAAACAGAAAGTTAATATATTGTTTTTTTATGCAGAATAAAAGGATGGTGAGGCTGTACATGCCATTAAACGGAGAAATTTAGGCCAAAGTTAGACTAGTTAACGATACCAATAAATTCTAAAAATGTTTTTTACCCTATTTATCTTAATTTATAAAATTCAAATGAAATACGTGGAAAATACTGGTGTCTAAATAAAGGGTACAGTAAAAATGCTGAAAATAAAATCCACTTACGAACATGGTCTTTTTGTGTCAACTCGTATTCCGAGTAATCGTGGGGGCAGTAAGTGGAAAGAAATTGAGGTCATTTTAATAAACTCATACCTTTTTTTTAATATGAATTAAAATAGATTCTTAAAATTATCATATCAAGTCGATAAATCGTTTTACTGTGGCTAGCAGTGGCATTATTTAGCAGAAAAGTCTTCACGCTTACTAAATAAATGTCCCTTTACTCAGTTACCAACAGTAATAGTAGTAGGTCCTATCCCGTTTATTCCCCGCCAGCATAATTTAAAAATAAAATTTAATAAGTGCAATGCATCTACCAGCTTCTTTGGAAGATGCGTCGGGATTTAATATGTGAAATTACCAAAATCGTGCTGATCTTCCGGAGCCGATAGCAGAGTTAACTCTTAGGATTTTTTGTGGTACAAAAATTTAATGCACATTTTTCCTTGATATAATCGGAAGATTGCGGCAATTTAACTACTTAACTGTTACTCAATATACACTGCTCAAAACATTTAAAGGATATTGCAGTTTTAGGTGGATTTTGTATCTGGGAAACTTTTTAGCTGATTGACACATGGTCGACAGACATAGTAGGTTATATGGGAATAAATTACACATGTTTGGCAGAAAAAAATGCATTTTATTGCACATTTGTGTACAAAAGGAAAAAACACAATTTGTGCATATGAGAAAAAAAAGAATAAGAAAAAGTGTTTTCTTCAAAGAAAATCATTTTCATTAGCGGGTATGGTTTCCACGGGCGGCCAGCAACGTTGAACCCCCTTGAGGCATGGAATCAATGAGGCTATTAATGACGAGTTGGAGTATTCTGCCCCACTCTTCCAGAAGAGCTTTTTCCAGTTCTTGGAGAGTTTGTGGGGGTTGTTGGCGGCCAGAAACTCGTCTTCCTAGAGCGTCCCAAACGTGCTCGATTGGATTCATGTCTGGAGAACACGCTGGCCATTCCATTCGAACGATTCCTTCCTCGAAAAAGAAATCCTCCACCAGGTTTGCACGATGTGGCCTGCAGTTATCGTCCATTAAAATGAAGTTATCTCAGACTGTTGCAGCGTAAGGGACTACAATAGCTCTGAGGATCTCATCCCTATATCGGCGACCAGTCAGAGCTCCATCTCGAATGATGTAGAGGTCAGTGCTCCCGTCAATGGAGATGCCACCATACACCAACACTCCTCCACCGCTAAATCTGACACTTTCGTGCATGAACGCAGGATTATTCCTATTGCCACGGTCCCTCCAGATGAAAATACGCTTATTATCCGGATGCACAGAAAAACGGGACTCGTCAGAAAACAGAATATTGCTCCATTCATTTCTCCTCCAGTTGACATGCTCGGTTACCCAATCCCTGCGGTCGCGACGATGCCTTGATGTTAATCTAACACATACCATCGGTCGGCGAGCATACAGACCTACAGCAAGGAGCCGGTTTCGGACAGTCTGAGTTGAAATCGTGGTGCCTGTAGCCGAGCGAAGGTGTTTTTGGAGAAGAGTAGCGTTCATGTTTCGGTGTCTCCGAGCTGTTAACGCTAAATACCGATCTTCATTGGGCGTTGTTGCCCGTCTACGACCTTGCCCTGGTCTTCGTCCTGCACATCCACTCTCCAAAAAACGGTTCCAGATCCTGGAAATGACACTTTGTGACACTCCAATGGCTTGCGCTACTTCGGCTTGAGTTTGGCCCCCTTCTAACTTACCAACAATTCTCCAAGCTTCTGAATCTGTCAAATGACTTCGCTGAGACATCGTACTCATAGAAACAAAGCAATCACTGAATGCCGATCAACCTTGTCTTCATTCTCTTTTATCCAGTTGAAAGTCAACTTTCATTCGCTGCCGCTGAAACAACGTTTTTGACGTCGAACTCAAAATTTGCATACTCCACAGTTTGAAAACCGGAAAAATTTGCATTTGTGATTCTCTTCTTCTATTTTCAGCAAAAAAATTTTCGTTTATATCTTTATTTTATATAAAACTTCAAATATCCTTTAATTGTTTTGAGCAGTGTAGATATAAAAATTTCTTTTAGGGTAGTGCGTTTTTCAGAACGTTTACAACAGGAGTGTGAAACAGTAGACTGCCGGATACCACTATTTGTTTTAAAGAAATAGTCGTCTTGTCAAATCGCAGAGTCTCGGTAATGATATAACACAGTTATTTCTGTTAAATTTTTGTGACACGCGGCATACAAAAATTGACACACTTTTTACAATATTATTTTTATACTCTATGATATTCATTTACATAATTAAGGATCAAGAAATCATTTATTTGAAATACTAATAACGTTATTTAATAATTTTCTTATTGTACTAAGTAATACCTTTAAAATGTACCTAATTCCAAGTATTATTCTTTAAAAATAATGTATATATATATATATATATATTTATATATATATATATTTATATATAAATATATATTTATATATATATATATATGTTAACAGTCTTCGGCCGCTACGCTGGTTGTTTTCTCTAAAAGAATTTTAAATCAAACGAAGTACATTTAGTAAAGATTTAAAGAAAAAAAACTTTATATCTATTCAAACATCCATAATTGTTGTCTTATTCGTATAATCTTAGATTATACGGTTCAAAGTCGATGTTAGCGAATCGAAAGGTAAAATAGCTCTAAAATTACTGAAGTACCTGTGTTTAACTATTTTTTAGTAGGTGTGTAATCTGAGCAGCAGATTTAGGTAGAAACGGCCGTTTCTACCTAAATCTGCTGCTGAGATATGGCGAAATATCTTAGAGTCGCTGGAGGTATATACGAGGTCAATTCGGAAAGTAAACTCCGTTTATGAATTTAAAAACTAATGAAAAGAAACATGTTTTATTACTTACGTATGAAAGACATTTTCTTCAGCTACTTCTCAACATAATTGCCGTATTAATTAAAACAATTATCATAACGGTAAATCAACTTTGAAATTCCATCGTCACAGACCTCTGCCGCCGGCCTATTCAACTGCGATTATTTTTAAATTCAACTCGCACCTTTCTTTCAATCCAAAGTATTGTAATATATTCTTTTATTCATATTGACAAATTCCGAATTGCTATCGTAATATTTTGCTTGGCCCACTATTTTTTAAAACATTTTTGGTAGTACATTTATCAGCAAATACATAGAAAAATATGTTAAAATTCTTTGGATTGAAAGAGTGGTGCGAGTTGAATTTAAAAATAATCGCAGTTGAATAGGCCGGCGGCAGAAGTCTGTGACGATGGAATTTCAAAGCTAATTTACCGTTATGATAATTGTTCTAATTAATATGGTAATTATGTTGAGAAGTAGCTGAAGAACGTGTCTTTCATACGTAAGTAATAAAACATGTTTCCTTTCATTAGTTTTTTTTTTAAATTCATAAACGGAGGTTACTTTCCGAATTGCCCTCGTAATTTGAAATAATGATCAGAGTTGTCCAATGATTATCAAATGAGGGTTGTAGATCAAGTTTAGAATACCCCTTTCTTCCGGAGTTCCAACTATCAAGTCTTCCCGGTATAAAACATTCCCCTCATCTGAAATTTTCTAATATTTATTAGATAATATTATTTATAATATTTATTTAATAATTTTTAACTAATATTTATTTGAGGGCTGCGTAAAAAATATCCGATTTGCTATCATAAAACGCTACGATTTCAATAAATTTCGAAAACAACCCCCGAGGGGGTGGGACAAATTGGGGTGCGGAAAAACGTTCATAATATGGAAGAGTAATCAGAGGACTTTCTGATGATCTGTAACATGACGGGTCGAAAAAAAGCTTGGAATTTTCGACCCCCACTTTAACCCCCTCGAGTGTGGAAATTTTAAAATCGCTGAAACACATCTTTAATTATATTTATAGATTTATTTTCTGTCGTTTCATGCTTCTTCTTAAAACGAGTGCGGATATGTGCCAAATGTTCTAAAATGTTTGACCCCTCCTTTTAACCCCTTAAGGGGGCAATTTCTAAAATTGCCGAAATATGTGTTTAATATTTTTTTAGTAGATTTATATTCTGGAATTTTACGACACTGCCTTACACGTCTACTGAAATATAGGAAGATGTTCCAGACTTTTCAACCCCCGTTTGCCCCCCTTAGAGGGGGAATTTTCAAAAATTCCATTTAGTGCACACTTACATCATAAGAAGTATATGTACCCCAATTTTCATGTTCCTACGTTCAGTAGTTTGGGCTGTGCGTTGATTATCAGTCAGTCCGGACAAACTAATTTATATATGAATACATAAATATACATATTTTTAAAATTTTAAATTAAAAAAGACAGCAATCACATTTTGTTATTTCGAAGACATTTTATACAATGATTTACATCAACAGCTTGCTTATCTGATCTTTCTTTCAATATCTAAGTATTTAAAATTAAGTGATAATCGTGAAATAGTATTAAATTGAAGATAACGACTTTCGGATGTTTAAACTGGAATTTTAATTTTCTTGCTACATTTAAATCGTTATTGTTAGGCAGATAGAGAAGAGAAAATGAGATGATTATTAGATCCCCTTATATTATTAAGGCACTTAAAACACAGACAGTATTTCCTTTTATTTGACACAGTGCAATTGTCTTTATTTATGCATCCAAGCTTTATCATTAAATTCTGTATTATGATACGAATATTTCTTTCGATCATTTTTATCTTAGTAGATAAAGATCAAAATTATGTCATCATTATTGTGTAAAGTTATCTCAAGATAAAGAATGACTGAAACAGATTAAATATGCATTCCATACAGTTGATACAAGAAAACAAGTCACAATACATAGAACAATATTTCATGTATAAGTAATATATAAATATTTTTATGTTGTATCTTCTTTTAGTCTTTATTTTGTCGCACAAAATATATGAGAGTAATGAAACTCATTTAGTAAGTGTCATTTATAATACAGTTTACCGGACTATTTTGAGTTTTGTTACATTTGTTACCATGCATTAAGAATTTATTTGCCTTCTTAAAAAGAAACCGATGTAAGCTGTAAGCAAAGTTGCAGGAAGAATAGTTTTATAAATCTACATTGCGCCAATATAGCTATTCATATGTAGATTATTTTTATCATGATTTAAAAACTTTATTTGTTCGGTCAAAATACATTTTAGTTTTAAAATGGTATTTTTTATGTATGCTAAATGGTTATTTTTTAAATGTTTTTCACTGGATTATATTAATTTGTTTTTTCTTACTGATTTGCATTCTAAACATAACTAATGTTTGTATTCTTTTGAATTTTTTTTTATATAAAAATGCAAATTAATTCCATTAGTTTCTTAATAAACCTAAAATAGACAACATATTAACACTAGAACAACCGTGAGCCGTCTTGTTTGACCTGTACCATATGTATATATTTCGATTCAAACCAGAAATTTGATTATGAAATAAGTTTAAAAGAAACAACGAAGAAAAAAAAAAGAAGCTAAATACCCTAATTTCCTGCCTGTAGTCCGCGGATCAAACAATTCTTTTTCGACCCAGAAATTTTATTTCGTAAATGAAGGCAAATATTTACGGCGATCTGAAAAGTTATTTTTTATTTAATAAAATTTCTGGGTCGAAAAATGATTGTTTGATCCGCGGATTATACGCAGGAAATTAGGGTAATAAAGTTAATCTGTTTTGAATCAAAATTCTTGTGTGAAATATTTTTATAAAACTTGACTCAAATTTCCGTTAGTTCTAGTGTTATTTCTTTAACCCATTAGTGCCTAGCGTCCCTTTTTAGGAACGCTTCGAAAGGTGAATTCAGCACTGTTTTTGACACCGGTAAAAAAGAAAAGCAATAATTATTTTATTTAAATGATGCATTTTCGCGATTAATGAACTGAACTTAAATCTTCTAAAAATAGCGGTGCCAACCAAATAAAATTTACGCAAAAGATGCTGGGCACAAATGGGTTAAACAATTTGAGTGGCAAAGCACTTGTATTCTTAAAATACTTAAATGTTAGTGTTACACCATATTTTAAAAACAAATTTAGTTCAAAATTGAAAGAAAAGCGGGCTTTTCCTAAAGTACTTTATGTAATTAAAATTTTTATTTCAAAATTCTGGTGTGAATGTGACAGTTCGCAATTAAAATAAAGTGTGACATATTTTATCCCACCGCCCTTTAATGGGTTTTGAAGGATTCTGGTATAAAGTAAATCCCACTTAATTTTAATTACGAAATGCCCCACTGACACCAGAATTTTGAAACGAAAATCTTAATTTCATCAAGTATGTGAAGAAAAGCTTTTATCGATTTTGAAATAAATTCCTTTCTAAATTCTGCTGTCGGTCAATCATTTCAGTGTTTTAATCATAGAATTGCTTTGCCCTTCAAGGGGTTAATATTTTTTTCATCACGTTGGTTCTATTCGTTTACACATTCGCTCATATATAGCGATTTCTATAGTGACGCATTTCTTTAACCAAATGTTGTAAGACAATAGCATGATCTGTCTCACACACCAGAACCAGGGTTCTTAAGCTTCAGAGTAAATTTTTATAGAAAAGTGAGCCTAATTTAAACGCGCAAAATTTTGCATTTTTTAAGTAGAGATTTGCTATAAGTAAGTACTGGTACCGAAGAATATCCTAGTCTAAAAATTTTTAGCGGTCCATACGGACTATGAGAATACAGGGTGTTTCAACACCGTAGTGCAATGTTTCAAGAGATATAGATTACACCTAGATGACTGAAAGTAACATAGTAATGTATGTTCGAAAAAGCTTTCTGATGCAATAGTTATAATACAAAACTCATAAAAGACAATATAGTCGTGAAAAAAAAAGTAAACACCCACAACAATTTTATAAAAAAAATTATCGTAAAAGAAAGTTTTTGGTAGAAAACGATTGGAAATAAAGTCTGCCTTTAAATTAAATACATAAAATTTGCTTAGGGGGCGTCTACATGTTTAAAAAACCCTAACATTGTTTTTTCAATAGCGATACCCGATTCTGCTAACATAAATGAACTCTACACACCTAAATTAGCCAAAACACAAATTTTCATGCAATTCGTACAATACGTTCCCGAGAAATTAATTATTTTAAAATAAGCATATTTTAGGGTCTGTATCCAAATTGAAATTCAATATTCCATTATTGACCGAGGGAGCCTGCTTTTTGATCAAGACATCGTAGGCTCCACTGAAGCAGTTACTGAAAACTGCTAGATAGAAGTTTCAAAACATCTAGTTTTCTTCTGTCATTGATCGTCCCTTAAACCATATTTTTGCAGTTTTTTATGCATAATTCGAAAACTACTTGGAAGAAAAATTTGAAATTTTGGATTTCCGTAAAGCAGGACTGAATAAATCTAAATCCATCAAAAAGAATTGTAGGTTGCAATTCATACTTTTTTCGAATATTAATTTCTTATTTCATTATTTATATCATAAAATTATAAAAGTTTGCAAATTCTACGTATTTACGTTTGCGTGTTTTAGTATTATTGCTACATAAAAATTTAACACATTAGAAGTATAATTTCATAACAAAATTAATACAAATATGAAAATTTCATGTAACATAAGAAATACTAAATTCTGAATTTTATAATTCAAATATTTAGATTAAAGTGACAATTTTAAAAATCATACGCATTCTGCGTCTATCAGTTTTGGCGCCCGTTTTCTCAGCTTAAAACATTGAGGTCCAAGTCTATTATGTCTGTCTTCCCTTTTGGGCCTCAAATAAGATTCTCGTTACACAAAATGTTATTTAAAAAATACCTTCAAAAGTTTCTAAAGCGCTGCGGTTTTTAAATATTACTGTAAAGTATGCTACAAAGAAAATTCGAATGAAAAATGACCAAATAGTTAATTAAGCAATTTTTCTGATAACTGCAAAAGACAACCGTTTTTAGGTGCGTTCGTAATTACGTAAATACATAGCACCTATAGTCGTCTTTCAGTCCGCCCGTCTCTCCGCATATAACAAAGCAAAAACTGCCCAATCGAATCATTTGAAATTTAAAATATATAATTGTTACATAATATTGTCAAATCATTTCAAATTTTATGAAAATCGGTTGTATAGCTCAATTACAGAGGCAATCAAAAGTATTCCGTTACATTTCGTTCAATGTGAAAAAATAGTTTGAAGTGAAATATAATGATGTTACACTCTTTCGAACATAATGCAATTCTGATGCATCTATTAAATATACACTAAAATATTCATTCTGTACAATCTGTGGTGCAAAGAACATTTTTTATTAATATACGGGTCCACACAAAGGTATTCTATTACGTTATGGTATAGGGGGAACATTATTTGGGCTGCATATTAATTATATAAATTTATTTCACATTTTATGAAATTGGTATGCGTTGCTGAGGTTTACTATAAGTTAATTTCAGTATAATAGAAAGCATTTAGTATTTACAGGGATACATGAAATATTTTCGGATACCGTCGTGTATCCGAAATTCTGTATATTTTAAAAACTTTGTCATAGTACGAACGCACCTCATATGTTATGTCTGACATGCAATTTCCAACTTGTTATATTTATTGTGTTTTAAGAAAACCCATTAATTATTTTTGGTAAGAAATATTGAGCACATTCGTGACAAATCCTGAAATTTCTCAAAATTTATTTAGAATGTAACATTTCAATTTAGATAGTATTTTGTACTCTCAGTCACCAGTGACTGACACGGCCTAACCGGAATGATCAGTGTTAGTCACCGTTGCCTAATGTAGCATCCAATTTGTTAGTGGAATTCTGTTGCTGATTGTTTCAACAACTTTGGGATCATGGGTGCATTTAGCCTCTTCAGACCCCAGGGTTCATTTAGAGGGTCACAAAAATCGATTTTTTGAAGATTTGAAAGGATATGCGTTCGTTAAACCCTTTGAGGGGCAAAACACTTCTGTACTAAAAATGCTTAATTTCTTCATTTTCACCAAAATTTAAAAACAAATTTGTTTCAAAACATATAAAAGCTTTTCTTCACATATTAGATAAAATTAAAATTTTCTTTTCAAAATTATGGTGTCAGTGTGGCATTTCGGAATTAAAATTAAGTGGGATATATTCTATCCAACCACTCTTCAAGGGGTTAAGCATGAAGAAATCTTCCTACTTAGTGTCGTAACAAGTGGGGGTTGCCAAAGCCAGTAACATCGTAAATTTTTTTTTCTATTTCATTCATAGCAGAAAACTTTCTGTTTAGATAAGGTGAACAGAACTTTCAAAAATTACCGGTATTGAGAGCACTTGAGCACCCACCCTAGTTACGCCACTGCCGCTAACCTTTTTAAAATTGCTCGGACATGTACGATCCAGGGAACATATTTTTATACTAAAATCATTTTTGAAAAATAATCTTCTTAACCCATTAACGCCCAGCGTCCTCGTTTGAGGACGGTTACAAAAACAACAACAAAGCGGTTTTCCCACCAGTAAACAGGGATAAAAATTTATACCTTATTCCACGAGACAGAATCCTTGATAAATTTAGATAAAAGTTAATTTGCTTTTAAAAGTGGTGGGAAATACAAAATTTAAATTTTAGCGAAGAAAATAATTCGGGCGTTAATGGGTTAATGAGTTTATCTGGATATTATCTAGAGAAATCTACGACAAATGAGAGTATTTTATGAATTGCGGTACCGTTGAGTATAAAAATAGTTAGAAGTTCTGTACCGTGGTCAAAACTTTCATAACAAATTCTAAATCTTAAGCAATGTTCACTCATTTAAAAGTGTAATTAACAGAGGTTAACCCTTTGAGCTCTGCTGGTAGAATTTTCTACCACAAAATTTTAATTCCGAAATGTCACAATGACACCAGAAAATTCGACCAAATGTATTTGAAAAAGGTTTAGTGCATTTGTTCGCGTATATCGTTAACTGGTTTTTTCTTTGCAAAATACTGGTGCCAATGTGACGTATGGAATTTTGAAGAAATTTACCCACCAGAGCTCAAAGGGTTAATACATAAAAAAAAAATTATTAAATAAAGGGTATAGCGAGGTAAGAATGGCAAAATGGCCCCCATGGTCAATGACTGAATTATTATTTGTACTAGTATCAGCACTCTAAAAGAGTACGAAATACAAGGTCATTAACCCCTGATCTTGACCTGTCTTTAAGATATTCGATAAAGTTCGTACGCGCGCCGTTATTTTTTAAATGTATTTTTCTGAAAAACGATAAAAGCTAGAAAGATGGTTCCAATCGCGAATATTGAGAGATACTTTGAAAAATATTTTATATTTTTTTCAGAGTTTTCGTGAAATGACAACTGTGCAAAATAACGAAACAAAGTATAAATCTTTTATTTTAGTACTGTTCTGTTATGTCTACCGCGCCAAAAAAAATATATAATATTCTTTAATTTATATACTTATAGCACACAAAAAATTATCAAAATCAAAGAGGCGCTTTTTGAGTAATATCTAAGAAGAAAATAGAAAAGGTTAAAATAAAAATTCTAAATAGAAAAGGAAGAAAAAGAGAAAAATTGATACCGGACAAATTTAAAAGAAAAGGTAATACTGATATACGGTTAGTGAGACACTGACATATGGCTACTGAGTGGGTGCAGTAGTGAAAGTTGCAATCGCCCCGACGGACATGCGCATTATAGTCTTCGTAGGGCGATTTTTCTGTTTTGATACACCAGTCAATGGACAATTATTACCGTAATTTCGGGTGTATAAGCCGCGGGTCAAACAATTTTTTTTCGACCCAGAATTTTTTAAGAAATAAATGTAACTACTTAGATCGCCGTAAATATTTGTATTCAATCACTAAATAAGATTTCTGGGTCCAAAAAGAATTGTTTGGTCCGCGGCTTATACACCCGAAATTACGGTATGTAATTTGAAGATAGCCCGTCAAAACGGCGTGTTTGCATTTTTAAAGGATGATCTAAATTACAACAACTGTGGTCAATCATAGCTACTTTAGGCTGAAACAATTTTGATAAATACAGCGATTAAACTTGGAAAGAGAAAAATCTAACCAAAAAAAAAAAAAAGAAAAAGAAAAAAAAGAAAGAAATTTTCAACAGAAATCTGCATTTAACACTATAGCAAAACTATCTGGTAGATAGGGGTGGGGATTATAATGAAATTTAAAACGCATCCGCGGTTTGCTTAAAAAAAAGTTTTAATTAAATAGTGTTTTTGAAATCGTGGAAAGATTTCAAAGCGAAGTAAAATGTAGTGACGTCATTTACAGCTCCCGCTGTAAATGTGACCATTGAGAACGCTCCATTACGACTATGGAACGGTTTCATTACTGAGAAAATAGATTGCCTTTAAAATCGGAGGTAACTTTTCACAATGTTTTTTATGCATATTCACAGTATCCGCAAAGAAACCCTTCGAGAGGGTTGAATTCTGATAGGGATTGGCCGACGCGTTTTCACGTAACTTGGCGATAATTATACTTCGCGAGCGATAGATGCTTCCGTCGAGGAGTTTGATTTCCTTCCGAACCGAGTACAAAGTAACTTTTCTCTTGCAGCATTGCATTGGATGGAACGTATCTTACTGAAAGCTGTACTCTTTAAAAGTTTTTAAACACAAATTTTTACTTTGTACTCGGCTCCGAAGGAAATCAAACTCGCCGGAAGCGTCTTTCGCTACGCCAAGTATAATTATCGCCAAGTTATGTGAAAACGTGTCGGCAAATCCCCATCAGAATTCAACCCTCCCGAAGAGTGTCTTTGCGGATACTGTGAATATGCGTTTTTTATAGATTTGAAATTCTCAAGAGTCATTCACGGCTGTAAAGGAAAAAAAATTAAAGCAACCCGAACATAAAAAATTTAACAATATTGCATTTAAAACGCACCTTTCGCTTACCTTTAATAAAAAGTTTTAATTAAATATACACTGTAAAAAAATTGACTCATTTCCTACAGCGTCACTCCACCGTTTTTATAGACAACGGGTACTTTACTGTGTTATGGAGCATTCTCATTGGTCATAAAAAAGATATTCTATAAAAGCTGTGGATTGCCGCTGCAGCAAATGGGTCACATTTTTAACAGTGTACTTTTTGAAATAGTGGAAAGATTTCAAAGCGAAGTAAAATGTAGTGACGTCATTTACAGCTCACACTGTAAATCTGACCAATGAGAACGCTCCATTACTACTATGAAACGTTTTCATTGGTGAATGAGTTTCTTTTTCTCGTGGATAGGTTGCCTGGTTTGTCATAATTAGGTGAGAATAATTGTTTACACCCGCCGAAAGTTGTATGGTGACAACAATGTTCGTGCAATGTAAAGTTTGTGACATTTTCGTGCATAAAGTTCGTGGAAGAAAGAAAGTTATCGCTACTGAAGAGGATGCTAGATTATATAGTGACTCGAGTAAAAAAACAGTTTCTGTTGGTGACATATTATGTGGAAAGTGTCGGCTTATTATTTACAATGGTAAATCAAATGTCGCATCAACTTCTGCAATGTCTACCCTGGCTGAATATGAAGACCAAGAGGAGTTTACTGAACATTTAGAAGTAGAGGAAACATCTTCGATTGTTCCATTTCAACAAGAAAGTGAAATGAATTTGCCGTGTAGTTCCGAAAGTGACGATGATGATGATGATGGCAATGATGCTGTTCCGTATGTTGCCGATAACAACGAATTTATACATCTATATATACCACGCGTTGTATCTACCCACAAGTATTGTTGTATATGTCAATCCACAAAAAACTTAATTCGAATACCGTTTGAAGCACGTTACAAGGTTTATACAAAAATTGGGATTTTCATACCAGAGGGTAACCGTTGTTGCTGCACACATATAATAGGAAAGTCATTTTATGAAGACGAGTTGGTTCACCTACGTGTTATATCTAACACCAGCAAAATATGTTCCAAGGAAGTTGCTCATTTTTTAAAATCACTTTCAGAAAGAGCAGAGATGTCGCTTTTCGAAAAAATTAATGAAAATGATATGCCTGACAATCAGATAAAGATATTGGCAGGACTTTGCTGGCAAAACATAATTGAATTAAGGCAGCTATTAACTTCTATGCGAAACACAAGCGTACGTACTATAACTCAAGCGTTAGTTGTATTCTTGTTTAAATTAAAAACTGGAAATTCTAATTCAGTGATAGCAGGAGTGCTGGGTTTACCATACGAACAACATGTGTCGTCATTTTTTAAAGAAGTATTAAGAAGTTTTGAGATTGATATTTTGCCTTATTTTGGATTAACCTCCATTTCTCGAGAAGACATAATAAAGAATACAAGTTTAACTGCTCGAATGTTACTAAACCTTAGAAATGATCAGCTGGTATTGATATTTGACGGCACATATATTAGGCATCAAAAAAGCTCTAATAATGAATATCAGCGAAAATCGTATTTTGGTCAAAAGAAAACCCATTTATGTAAACCGTTTACAATTTGTACCACGAACGGGTATGTAGTTGATTTTGCTGGGCCATTTTATGGTACGGAAAATGATGCTACTATTATGAAAAAAGTGTTACAAGATGCTAAACTTCAAACTCTATTACGTCCAAATGATATATTTGTTGTAGATCGCGGTTTTCGTGACGCCGTTGACTCTATCACCAAAGAAGGCTACGCCGTATTAATGCCAGCACTTAAAGGTAATCGAACCCAGTTACCTACCGAAGAAGCCAACATGTCACGACAGGTGACTAAAATCCGATGGGTAGTCGAAGCTGTGCACGGGGCCATTGCTCAGAAATATAATTTGCTTCATAACAATCTTGATAATAAAATACTTCCAAAAGTAAGTCTATTATGCAAAGTTGTCGGATTTTTACACAACAAATTCAGTAAGCGATTAGATTCTGATGCAGGCTTAAATGAGATAATTGTTCAATACATTAAAGAGCGAATGACGTTATCAAACTCTTTAAGTGGAGAGGTAAAAAAGCAGCTCTGGAACCGTAGAAAAACAGCTTTTCAACGACTGGTATCATCAGAAATTTTGGATTTTCCACAACTAAATGAAGAACAATTAAAAATAATATTTACAGGTTCCTATCAGCTCTCATTTGCCATTTCATACCTGGCTGAAATAATGGACGACACGAGTAATCTCTGTATATATTACGTTAAACAAACCCCAAATATTATCAAGTTAAATGTTCGTTCCAGGCACGTAAATAGTAAATATTACCGGGTGTTCATTGATTATGTTCCTAATATTAACAAAATCGAAGGAATCCGAGGATATTGTTGCGATTGTCCAAATGGAAACAGGACAGTTGGATGCTGCGCCCATGTCGCAAGTGTCATATATTATTTAGCTCATGCGAGATATCTATCTCGCATTTTACGTCCTGCTGAAATTCTGTCTAAAATTTTTTTAAATGATGAAGTCACTATTGTAATAAATGAAAATAGTGATGATGATGATTGAAATTATAGTTCTCATGTAACTATAATAAATAATTCTAAATAAAATCCTCATTAATTAGTTCCTACCATCCGTATTCATACTTACCAAATTCATAATTACTCAACGAAGCACCTCTTTGATTTTGATCAGCTTTTGTGTGGTAAAAGTATATAATCCGGGAGAACGCCAGGGAGAACGCTTATCCAGGGTATGTATGTTTTTAATTTTGTCAACAATGAAATCAAATTATAACAGTCACTTTAATTAGATGCAGTCAATTCCTACAAATTTTGCGATAAAATAAGTTGAAGATTACTTAAAAAAATTATTGGTTACAATTGTAAAAACAATACGCACTCCGGGTTTTTTAGGCCCTGCGCGCGTACTTAGGGTTAAATTAACCCTTTCCGGCGCAGCGTGTCCGGTCAGGATACACCTAATTATAATTCTAAACTTGCAATTGGCACCAATAATATTTTAATAAAATCTCGCTTTTACAATAAAAGCTTAAATTAAGGAGTTCTTGATTTCTTAAAAAGTCGTTTGTAAATTCCGGTGTCAGTCGATAATTTCTCATTTTACTAGCAGAATTTGTCCGCGCCGGAAAGGGTTAATGAATATTATATATTTTTTGGCGCGGTAGACATAACAGGACAGTACTAAAAAAAATATTTATAATTTGTTTAATTATTTTGCACAGTTGTCATTTCACGAAAACTGAAAAAATACAAAACATTTTTCAAAGTATCTCTCAATATACGCGATTGGTCTCATCTTTTTAGCTTTTATTGTTTTTCAGAAAAATACATTTTAAAAATAACGGCGCGCCTACGAACTTTTTCGAATATCTTAGACAGGTCAAGATCAGGGGTCAATGACCTTGCATTTCGTACTCTTTTAGAGTGTTGATAGTAGTACAAATAATAAATCAGTCCTTGACCATGGGGGCCATTTCACCATTCTTGCCTCACTATACCTTTTTTTTTTTAATGATGAAGTCAATATTGTAATAAATGAAAATAATGATGTTTGAAATCATATTTATGATGTAATTATAATAAATATTTCTAAAAAAGACCTCTTTAATTAGTTCCTACCATCCGTAACAGTAGGGGCTCGTCAGGAAGAGCTGCATCAGATTTTTCTTACCACTAAAATTTACCAGAATCTTTTATATTATTTATTCGACAAACTTGGTTGATTAATTAAAACTGAAATTCCTATACAATTTTACTGGTGTGAAAAATTTGCTGCAGCACTCCCTGACGAGCCGCTGCTGATCCGTGATCTTACTTATTAAATTCATAATTACTCAAAGAAGCACCTCTTTGATTTTGATCAGGTTTTGCGTGGTATAAATATATAAATGAATGAATATTATATATATATACCGTAATTTTGGGTGTATAAGCCGCGGCTCAAACAATTCTTTTTGGACCCAGAAATCTTATTTAATGATTAAACACAAATATTTACAGCGATCTAAGTAGTAACATTCATCTTTAAAAAAATTCTGGGTCGAAAAAGAATTGTTTGAGCCGCGGCTTATACACCCGAAATTACGGTATATTTGGCGAGGTAGACATGATAATGATAGTTATAACCCTAATTATCATCATCATCTCTTTTTTCATTTATTACAACATTGGCTTCATCGCTTAATAAAATGTTTAGACAGAATTTCAACAGGACAAGTATATTTGGGGTGTAGGTCGGGGCGATCCCTAGTTTCACCGCTCTACCCACTCACTAGCCGTGTTTCCGAGGTCACACTAGCCGTATTACAGTGTTACTTTTTCTTTTAAATTTGTCCGGTATCAATTTTTCTATTTTTCTTTCTTTTCCATTTAGAATTTTTATTTTAACCTTTTCTATTTTCTTCTTAGATATTACTCAAAAAGCGCCTCTTTGATTTTGATAATTTTTTGTGTGCTATAAGTATATAAATTAAAGAATATTATATATTTTTTTTGGCGCGGTAGACATAACAGAACAGTACTAAAATAAAAGATTTATACTTTGTTTCATTATTTTGCACAGTTGTCATTTCACGAAAACTCTGAAAAAAATATAAAATATTTTTCAAAGTATCTCTCAATATACGCGATTGACCCCATCTTTCTAGCTTTTATCGTTTTTCAGAAAAATACATTTAAAAAATAACGGCGCGCGTACGAACTTTATCGAATATCTTAAAGACAGGTCAAGATCAGGGGTTAATGACCTTGTATTTCGTACTCTTTTAGAGTGCTGATACTAGTACAAATAATAATTCAGTCATTGACCATGGGGGCCATTTCGCCATTCTTACCTCGCTATACCCTTTGTTTGTTAAAAGTACTTTTGTTTAACATATGACAATTTGAGACCGTTGTACCTTAGAATATGGAAGATTGGCAAGTTGATATAATCATAAAACGAAGAAAAAAACAAGGTTTAATAGCATTTAAATTTTAATTAAGGTAATTTTTTTGCTAAGTACTTTATACATGAAAAACAATATGGTGATGCATATTTTTTTATTATTATTTGACTTTTTCAAACTGATTCTGTTAAAGTTGCCAAAGTCATGCATTTGAATTACGTCAAACCGATTCTGGTTTACGTAAAAATACGTGTCAGTGTGAAGTCCATACATTTGTCTATTTCCTAATTTTTTACTACCAATAATTTTTTACAAAAATGTTTGCATTTCATAATTGATAAAATTGTGCGATATCATAAAATGAGTGTTTCTGCATAAAATATTGGTATTAAAAAATCGGCTGGTTGACAACTATGTTTATATTATCCTTAAATATAATATAAATCTATATACCGTAATTTCGGGTGTATAAGCCGCGGATCAAACAATTCTTTTTGGACCCAGAAATCTTATTTAGTGATTGAAGGCAAATAATTACGGCGATCTAACTAGTTATTTTTATTTCTTAAAAAAATCTGGGTCGAAAAAGAATTGTTTGATCTGCGGCTTATACACCCGAAATTACGGTAATTGAAAATTTAATTAATCGCGTAATTGAGTGTTTTATACATGAAAAAATCTACCTGGTAAAAATTAATAAACACTAAATCCAATCAAGAAGATCAGATATTTAAAATTATTATAAAAAAAAGAAAAAAAAATGTGTTGATTTAATTGCCCAGAAATGTCGCGTTAAAACAAGTCCTTAAAGCTTTTATAAACCTAATTGGATAAATGAATCACTAAGACAGCTATTAGGTAGGAAGTCGATTAGAAAATACCCATTACACGAATATTTAAAGAAATGCACTTAAGATCATCCATTTACTTTTTTCTTTTTCCCAATGGATATGGTCAAGAAAATGAATAGGACATAATTTATTAACGAAAAAGAAATTCGTGTTTTCCTAAGTGATTAGGGCTGCGGGGACATGTATGCTTATCAGCCGTATATTAATATGTTTGAGAAATTCTTATAAAGGAAAAAAAACTTTTGTGCGAGTATGAGATCAATGGACTTCTTTTGTAAGATTAATGTGTAAAGGAATAAGATAAAAAGAAAGAATTTTAAAAACAAAAATCCTTCAAATGGTACTAGTAGGGGAAGATGGGGATACTTGAGCCATTTTTTAAATTTTAATTTTTTTTAATTTTTTAGAATTTCTTAGAACAAAATAAAATATTGAAAATGAAAATTTGATATTTTTTCTTCATTTGAAAACCACTTTCAATTAATTTTGAACTATTTTTCTATGTCTAATAAATTTTTACTTTTTCTTTTACATTGTGGCTCAAGTATCCCCATGGAGGGGATACTTGAGCCAGATGTCACATTCGCACCAGTATTTTGCAAAGAAAAAAACCGATTTACAATATACGCGAAAAAATGCATTAAACCTTTTTCAAATAAATTTGGTCGAATTTTCTGGTGTCGTTGTGACATTTCAGAATTAAAATTTTGTGGTAGAAAATTCTACCAGCAGAGCTCAAAGGGTTAATCACCATACTTTAAAAATGGTACCAAGGTATATGATTTCTTTTTTACATGTTCAGAACTATAAATATGTTACCATGTTGCCAGTTTTAGAAAGAAAAATTGAACAACTGTAGAGATAAAGGGGGTGGCTCAAGTATCCCCTATGCTCAAGTATCCCCACTCTCCCCTATGTCATATTAAACATGTCCTTAAGCAATAGATACCAGCATCTTATGATTTTTTTGCACCACAAAAATTAATGGTAAATTTTATTTTTGTAAATTGCCATAATCTTCCGATTATTAAATTCGAAATTTTTTATTAAATTTTTGTTATGCATAAAATACGATTTCTTTGTAGCTATACCCTAACACCTTCAATAGGAGTGAGTTTTATACAGAAATTTATCTTTTATCCCCATTTTTTCCAAACAGAAATGTTTACCTGATTGATTCAAAAAAGTGTGAAATAAAGCGTAATTCACAATAAAAAGCAACTTATGAGAATAATCAAGGATTCCAAGACCCTTAGGCGCCACCATGAGCTTGGAACTATTAAGAAAAAAATATCTGGTATATTCTTAAATTGGTAGAGCTACCATAGTAACAGCTTTCGCTGGGATTCTTTTCCATCGCGGAAAACTTCCACCAATAAATATATGTAGAGTAATTTTCTGTGTTTAACCGATTCTTCAACGGGAAATTTCAATCAAAAATAATGACAGAAACTGGTATTTATTTTTAGTAGTGGAAGTTTACTTTGGCAGTAGTAGCTTCTCCATATTGTGACAACGAAGACAACCTCCGGTCAATGTCATAGAAAATATTGTAATACCTGGGCAAACCGACATCTCTAAAAAGAAATAGAAATTTTGAACCATATTTGTGAGAGAGTTTTCCCATCAAACAGGCGATTAATTAAGACAAAAATTTTTCATTTAACTTAACTGGTAGAAATTACTACTCGGCCGATTTTGATGAAATTTAAAATCCATGTTCATTGGATTATGCTCATGACTTACAGCAGATAATTTTTTAGTATCTAAAAACTTTTTTTAGTGTAGGGGTGTCTAAATTGTGCCCTCCCAGATACAACTAAAATTTTCTGGTAAAGACTGACTTATCTAATCATCGAATCTCTGATGTTTAACAAAATTGCTTTTTCTTTTAAAAAATTATTAATATCCGTCAGGACACATTTTGACATTCCTGTTTTACGTCAATGTCAATTTTTCAGGGAAAAATTTCCTGAGGCAATTTTTTTTAATAAACTGCCTCCCACTGCTTAAATTTTTACTCCACTACTGAAAAAATAATGAAATAGCTTGAGTACTTTAGGAGTTAAAGGATTTTTGTCTGAAAAGTAAAATTTTTCGGAGAGCTAAAAAACTTACACTTTTAACTTGTGTGAAGTTCTTGCACAATTTTATCGATGACGAATTAAAGTACATGTAGACACTCGGATAAAATATTGTTTCTGATAGTAAAGGAGTATAAAATATTAGATTAAAATCAATGTGAATGGGCATTGTGAATTGTCGCGTCTTCCCTTAACCCCTTCGCGACGGGAGCTTTTAAAGAAATTTTTTATGTTTTATCACCGATTTAGAAACAGAAATTTGTTCTTTATTTAATTGTGAAAATTCTCCGATCGGATAAAACTTATTTTTAAATAAAAATTTACTGATGGGAATAAAAAGGTTTCTGAGGACATTTGCGGTACGTATAGGGGTTGCTCGTTCCCAAAGGGATCAAACCTTTCCAAAGTAAGGTACTTGTAATCGCAAAATGTTGAAATAATTGATTGACACCAGTATTTAAACGAAAATTTATTTGTGAACTAATAAAAGTGTATTTTTGCTTATTTAATAAAAATGAAATTTTCCTAGAAAAATTCTGGTGACAGTGTAGCAATTTGGAATTAAGATTAGGGGTTGTCATTTGCCAACACCGCCCTTCAAGGGGTTAAACAATTCGTACTCTAAATGTTACCACTTAACTGCTTCTTTTTTTACATGAAATAAATTGAGAATATAGGATAAGCACCACTTATTTTAATCTAAAGTATTCGTAATATTTATTCCAAATATTTTTGCCATTAAATATTGGGATAAAAAATAAGGTATCAAACAGCCTTAAATTATGGATCAAGCAAGCTCATCTTGCCCGTATGACGTACGGGCGAATCAGAGAAGCATTTAATAGCTATTTTTTCTTTTCTCTAAGATAATTTAGCAATCATGGGGTGATTTTTTGGGGGGGAGGGGGGTATTTATTTTGGTTTGCCAAATTTATGTTTGAAAACAGTTTTCCCTTATGAATTTTTTTATAAAAAATTTCTCATGTGTTGTCTTTTTATAAGGTATTCCAATTTTATTAGGCATTCCAATTTCTCATCAGTAAATTTTAGTACCTATTTTTGCCTTATAAAGTAACAGATATTCTTTAAATAAAACAGAAGAAAATTGCGATTAAAAATTTTTTAGAACGAATTCAGTATTTTCAAATAAAAAGATGATGTAACAGTCACGGTAACACAATTTCTGGCATAAAGTCCGCTGCTCAAACATCATTATTTGGTTGCAGAAGCTTTGCTTGGAAAGATGTGAATTACTAAATCTCGGTAAATATTTGACTTCTGGGCGTAAACATGATTATTTGATTCGCGGATTATAAATATTATGAACCGAAAATTACAGCAACTCAATTTCTATTGTACAATATCAGATTGTACGTGGGCAGGATGTCGACTGGTCTGAGGAAAAAAAAGAGGACACTACCAGTATTTTCTGCTGAAAAAGTTTTGTGAGGTAACATTAAAAATTTTTCTTGCAATGAAAACTTTACTATTTCCTCACGTATGGTTTATTTCATAGCGGAGAAAACTTCTTTTTTTTTTCTTGAATCTACATTTACGTGGAAGTATAGAAAATTTTTTAACCCATTAGTGCCTGAATTATTTTCTTCGTTAAAATTCAAATTTTCCATTTTCCCACCACTTTTAAAACACGAATAACTTTTACCTTAGTTTATCGAGGACGTTGTCTCGAGAAAGAAAGTATTTATTTATACTTCTTTTTACTGGTGTGGAATGCGCTTACTTGAATTTTTTAAAACTGTCCCAAAAATGGGACGCCAGGCACTAATGGGTTAATGCCTGCGAACATTTTAAAATTTTCTTTGCACCACTGCCAAAAAAAAGTACCGTAATTTCGGGTGTATAAGCCGCAGCTCAAACAATTCTTTTTCGACCCAGAATTTTTTTAAAAACAAATATAACTAGTTTGATCGCCGTAAATATTTGTCTTCAATCACTAAATAAGATTTCTGGGTCCAAAAACAATTGTTTGATCCGCGGCTTATACACCCGAAATTACGGTATATTTTTTTACAGATGTTCTCAAAGCATGGATAAAATATTTTGTTTGGAAAAAGTGGTATGAGGTTGCATTGAAAAAAAGTTCGTGTGTAATTGAAACTTTGCAATACTCCCTCGTATAAACATTTTAAGAAAAATATTAAACATAAATTTTACTTTTCTTTATGATTATTTCATAATTTCTTCCACTGTTTGGAATTTCTGGGTTCAGCGCATTAAAGAAACGAAAACTTATTAGGTATTTTTTTTTCAAAATTAAGTATTTGTATACAAAATTTATACAAGCCAACATTACCGCTAAACTACTTTTCCGCACATAAAACGAACACATTTTCCCTATCGATTATAATTTTGGTTATTTTACAGTGACAAATTAATAAATATATTTTATAGTTTCTTTCATTCATTTTTTAGGGCTTCAAGTGCTTATTAATAGCATTTGGTACTGCTTAGGGAAATTGTAAATTCTTTTTAAACATATCACTATTATTTTTTTCTTTTGTAAATTGCTGTCTGAGACATTGCCATTTAATATATAACGCAAAAAGATAAATAAATAAATAAATAAATATAAAAAAATCTCTTGGAAGAATTGACAAGAGACTTTTTATTTATATTATTTAGATTTCTTAAATACTTCATCATAAATATTTCAATAGAATCTCCCAGTTTTATAAAAATAAAAAGCGAATGAAATTACAAACAAAGCAAAAAATAGATTAGTGGTAAAGAATTATCCTCATGCAAAATGTGCTTAATGGAAACAGAATTTTATTCAAGAAAAAAGTTGCATCAAAGTCATCACTTTTTGCTTCATGAATAATTCATAAGGTGTAACTAAAAGTAGAAATGAATTTTTTGAATACGTTACGTTATTATTTTTTCTAACTAAATAGGAATACTCAAATTGGGCGAATATTTTTCCATATAATTTTTTTAACGAACCACATTTCCTTTTATTTAGAATGTTGAGGAATTTTGATAATGTTTAATAATAATTTGAAATGATAACACTAATGTGGATGCACACTTGACATATGATTAAATATTGTTTAAACCTCTAATGTACTCAATAAAATGTGTTCTAGAAATTCTGTAATTCAGAGAATCAGAATTCAAACCAGAAACTCTATATAACGAATTTTGTTTTATTCATTGGCGATATATTTTTTTTTATTATTAAATTAATCAATGATAACTTTTATAAAATTTCTGGTATAAATTTTGGATGTTTGAATAAAACAATCCACTTAAATTATATGAACACTGATGGTAGCATTTACCACATACCATGGGAATGCACATTGTAGCATGTACCACATACCATGGAAATGTACATGGTAGCATGTACCATGGGGATTAACCCATACGCGATGAGAGCATTTTGCTTAATTTTTAATCTTTTACCGTCAATTTTTCAAAACAAAAAATTTTCTCTATTTGAATGGAGGAATGATCGGATTAAATAAGGTAAGTTTTACAATAAAAATGAATAGTGTGGATGATGAAGAGTTCTGTGTACCTTAAGTGGCACATATACCAGCGGAGCAGTGGATAGACATGAGGAGACATATAACGTATTACCTAGTGGTTGCGAATAAAATAACTGAGGAGACTGTCATAAGATGTATGCTGCTTTTTTTATTAGATCTATAGTTTCTGATTACCGCTAAAGTAAAACTTCCACCAGTTAAGTTGAATAGAAAAATTCGTCTTATTCTAGGTTCTTGTTAATGGCACTAATTTCTCAGAAGACCCGTAAATATACTCATTTGTTTTTACTGGTGTCAGTTTCCTTGGAAAAATAATATATAATTTGTTTCACTGACTGTCGCAATATAGCGGAAATGCAGGGTCTGATTACAGCCAAAGTAAATTGTTAGGAGTAAAAGTGAAAATTCATCCATTTTTCATTTTTTACGTTTGGAATTATGCATTAATAAAGCGTTAAAAAAAGGAGACAATTTTTGTACAGATTTACTTGTGTGAGTTGCTACCGTCGCTAATCAACCCCTGCGAAATCGGTTACAATTGAAGCTTCACTATAAGGATATGTCATTTCATCATTATTAATAATTCCACGCGTACACCGCTCGCTCGTCCCCAAGAGGTTAGAGAGGTAACCCTTTCCGACGCAGACAAATTCTGTTCGTAAAATGAGAAATTGTTGACTGACACCGGAATTTTCAAAAAAGTTTTTGAGTAATAAAGAACTCCCTGATTTAAGCTGTTATTGTAAAAGTAAAATTTTACTAAAATAATATTGATTTATAAGTTTTATATTAAAATTAGGTTTGCCCGGAGTGGACACACTGCGCTTGAAAGGATTAAGCTTAGATCTACCTGAAATTTTACTGAGTTTATATAAAAATATTCTACACCAGAATTTTTATTTCGAATTTTCAATTTATTTATTTCATTTACTGCAGTCTGATTTAAATATATACAGTTTATCTTAAAGAAAATCTTGGTTTGACAAATATTTTGAAGGTGCTTGTCATGGTCACGAACTTGTCTTTTAGGCGAGGGTTGTTTTTCAAAATGTCATAGTTACTAATTTAATTTAGTCATTCAACAAAAACTAATATATAATACCTATATATATACCTATATACCTATATATATATACCACTAACATTTTGTAAAATCAAACAAATCAATATAAAAATATTTCAGATTGGAATTTTCTAAAAATATTAAATTGTTTATTATTTTGTGCTTAATTCAGTACGTAGATCTTCGTTTTAGACAAAATTTTACATTTAGTTAGTTGAATATTAGAAGAAAGATTTCCAACTGAATAGAAACGGTGCTCTTTTTTTTCTTAAGCAAATATATCTTTTTTTAAGAAAAGACTTTTTTTGCTAATTTTAAAATAATATGCACCTTAAATAATGTCAGAAAAATTGCGAAAATATAAAGTGAAGATTTCTCTTAAATAGACTGATATCTCTGCATTATCTAGTGATTAGCCCTGAATAATCGATATAATTAATAAATATGCTAAAACAAGAAAAGAAAAGAAAGAGCGTCAAGAATTAATTGTATAATTATCAAGGAACAGTTAATCGGTTTAAACGAGTGGTAATTTATTAGAGTTATTCAACTATGACTTTATTTTTGTCGCATTTTGATTCATTGCGAAATGCTACTTTGTGAAGAGACTTGTATTAAATCCTTTAAAATGCTTTAGTTTTGCTTAAAATACATCATCAGTTCTAAGGAGGAATTACTGAATTTAAATTTAATTTTTGATAGCATTGAAAAAGATTTCAATTATTTAATGCATTAACATTTTAGAAATACAATTTCCGATTATCAGAAATTAGATTATTCGTTATTGCTGCAGTAGAATTCTTTTGCAACACTTGAAAGATTTAAATCATTAATTATTCTTAATTGCTCATTCTTTAACGCATTTGGGACCATGGATACATATATTGTTTTACATAATAAAAGACATTACGCATTTAAATACAGCCAAATTTCTTGTATGAATTCAGTTTTTCTGAATTATGAGAGTTCTAAAATGTATTCTACCATGTGAATTAGAAGGTTAATTTAAGTGTCTTCAATCTTTTACCATAAAGTTCTTTTTCACCCAAAACATTCCTGAATGTAATTTTCACATTATTTCATCATAACCTTAGTTTTTGTCATTAAACAAAACATATTTTCCTGTTTCAAATGCATGGAAGCTTTGTGGGTTGGGGGCCCCAAATTGACCATTACTAGAAAAATGTCTTTCATAATTTCTTCTACTAAAAGTAATTCTGGGTAACCAGAATTTTGATGAATTTGACGAGGAAAAAATGCTTAAAAGGTTAAAAAAAAAGGTAATATCATGGCTAAAATTAAAGGTGGAAACCATGTTTGGTACATTTTATAGGTGTGCAACTTATTTTATGCTAGCACACAAACAATTGTATCTAAAATAAATACAGTAATGCGGTGCGTGAATATTTATTAAAATAATGCTATATGTATTAATTGTTTGTAAATATATGTATATATTTGCGTGCACCTGAATCTTGTTCTTTTAACGAATTTAAGTTCGAATGAATTCCCTATCCTGTAATCATTATTAATCTAAAATTTTCAAACAATGATAATTGAGCTATAATAAATTGTCACTTTTTTATTGATTTCTCTTCTACACACATACAAACTCAAAATTGTATGAATTTCACCCTGCTCTGTAATTTACATACATTGTTTATGTGCAGTAAATTCCTCTGAACATATTCTGCAAAAATGAATAAAAAAATAAATCTGGATTTCTCTTTTCAGAATGAGTGACAAAGATTGCATAATAGGGTGGAAAAAACTTTTCAGGTAAAACATCATTCTCATATAAAAAGTTCTTAATGGAACTAAAATTTTGATGCGAGAAAAAACTTCCATCGTAGCCGTCTCATATTCCTCATGAATAATTCATGAACTGTAAGTAGAAATGAAATTTCTAGAACCAGTAAGGGGGAAAAAAACTTAAATTTACGAATATAATTTAGTGCTAACAAACGAAAGCATTATTTTAATCTAAATAGTTTTCTAAGAAACCTGTTAAGTATTTTTCACGCTATTGTTTTTTAATTGTAAGTATCTTATAAAAGAAATCTAATCATAGTTAATAATACAGATTTTTTGTGTGTTCCAAATATTTCTATAAATTCATCACTAAAATGAGTGATGAAACTAAAATGAGTGTCACCAGTTTGGTTTTTTTTGTTTAGTCAGAAGTCCGAATTCAAACCAAAAATTCCTAAGTGTATGTTTTGCTTCATGTAATGATAGACACTTTGCGAAGGCATAATCTATTATTTAACATGAGGGCGACCAGTTTCTAGTCTCAAAATAAATACTGAATTTCAAATTCATCTAGTAAATTTTGAAAGAATAAATTTCACTTTAAGTAATCGATAAAATTTTGCTTATAAAGCAAAGCTTAACTTATTATTCTTTACTTCTGGTATGAACTTGAACTTTCTGACTATAAATAAAAGCCAAAGTCGCAACCCTGTTTCATAGTAACCGCTTCCCTGTTTTGCACGTACGTAGTGCGGGTAAAGTACTTATGCAGAACTGCCAAGGCTCCGGCTTTTTGGATACCAGTATTATAATATAGAAAATATTTTTTTTACTTAATTGGAAGAATTGGGGGATTTAAAACAATAATAATTTCTCTAAGATTATAGTGGTAATCAAAAAGTCGGAGACTTGGCAGCTTTGACTTATGCCAAATATGGTTTGCCCTATACCACATATGGGCGTCCGTACTTCAATCATAATTTATTATTCTCACCAGTAAAACTTTATTGTAATTTTAGTGTTATTTAATCCGAGCATCTTTCTGATTCCGTTAGGCAATTTTTTCTGTTTTGAAAAACCGATGAAAAAGAACAAAAATTCTGTAAAAGACATGAAAAAAAAAACACATTGTTTGAAAGTTTTTTCAAAAATATCGATCACTTAAGTGGTTAATCAAAGGAGCCACGACTCTCAATCCTGGCGGTAGTAGCGAACAGGGTTGTTGTTTTGGCCGCCTGTTTATTTAGAAGTACTGATTTTTTAGCGGATATTCTTGAAATACAATTTTTAATTTAAGCGATCACCAATTCACTATGAATAATTGAAGAAAAATTTACTATTCGATTTTCTAGCGTGGAGTAGGAATTACCGAATACAGAGCTGCCACGCCCCACCAGTGGCCGAGAGGTTCAGACCTCTCAACTGGTAGACGGCAGGTGCTGGGTTCGAACCCAATCGCGGCTGTCGGCCTAACCGTTCGGAGTTTTCGTGGTTTTCTTCGAACCTTGCGTAAATACGGGTTAGGTTCCCTTAGAAAGACCCCCACGAAGGGCACTCCCCCTCCCTGGTCCTATATCCCTAGCGTAGATAATCGGACGACAAAAATAAACCAAACCAAACCAGAGCTGCCACAGGCGACAATTTTTTTAATTCTAACTAGCACATATTTTTCAAAATGGAAATCCTTAGTACTTTTTGACAGCATTTGCAAGAGAAATATCCTTCAAAGTTTATATTATATAAAAAAAAGTTGTGGGAGTAGAATATAAAAAATAGTCGCCTGTGCGATGATTAATGATTAACAACTTACAGATTTTGAAATGTTCATATTTTAATACACAAACAAAGCATTAGAAACACTGTAAGTGTTTCTTTAATACATGTATCAACAGATATGGTTTCAACAAATGCCTTTTTTTACAAAACTGTTTCATAACGCAGAATTAAAAGAAAAATAAAACGCTCATGTAAATTCAGGACGTTAATCAATCTAAGCCTATATCTGAGATTTATAAAAAAAAAATTTTCTACTGTCCAGAATTCTTGGGTCAAACTGTAAAGTTCACTCAAAGAAGAAATTTCGGCAGAACATTCTGGGGCTGGAAATGAAAATTTTTGGCGAAAAACAAAAAATGTGGAGTAAATGAAAGCAAACATTTTATAAACATAATAGTCACAGTAAGTGCTCAAATGTGTCACAACTAACATCGTAACCTACATGAAAGTATTTATCAAATGATTCGCATAGCTTTTCGAAGTTTTCAGATGTCTCATCCGCGAGACACTGGTTGACTCTCATGAGGACCTTAGTGCAAAACTTTCAGTTGGTGCTGCAAATGTTCGTGCAACGCTTGGAATTTGCAAAAAGGTACTCCAGTTACTTGCTGGACTTTACCAGTGATACTTTTGTACACTTACTGTAATTGTTATGCATACTTGCCAAACTCCCACTTTCTTATCAATAAGAAAACGCAGTTTAAACCAGAAAATTTATTAAATTAAATGTTTCTCACTTCTATGTATTAGTTATTTGAAATCGGTATGATTTCATTTATTGAAAAAAATTTCTGGTTGAAAATATGTTTTGTTGAATTTATAAAAGCGAGAGGTTGACAAATATGGTTATGTTAACCCTTTAAGCTCTGGTGGGTAAATTTCTTCAAAATTCTAAATGTCACATTGACACCAGAATTTTGAAAAGAAAAAAACCGGTTACGATTATACGCGAAAAAGTGCATTATACATTTTTCAAATAAATTTGCTCGAATTTTCTGGTGCCGTTGTGACGTTTCGGAATTAAAATTATGTGGTAGAAAATTCTACCATTAGAGCTCAAAGGGTTAAAAACGTTCTCTTTCATTTCATCCAAGTTTGATGTTTTTCGCCAAATCGTCACAGTTTTGACCTCTTATTGTAAGGTTACCACAACCGACTATTTTTATATTCTATTCGAATCGCTATCTAATTTTTGGCGCCACCGCTAGCCACTATACTAATAATTTTTTTATTTTTAATCTATGGCTATTCTTCTTTACTTTCCACAGGAATGCAGTACTCAAATTTCCATAATTAGATAAGAATAACTAAAAGTTAGAAAAATAACTAATATTTCAAAACTAAATTGAGAGCCATTTTTGAAACAAATAGCATTTAAAACTACATAAATTGAGTTTTAAAAAACATTTTTTTTCTCTACACGACGATGTTATGATCGTTACTTACTTTTTTTTCTAAATATAAAGCATTTCGTAAAAAATGAAATAAAGTGTGACACCACTTGGTTAATTCTTGTCCGAAAACAAGAATCATTTTCCAAATAGTTAATATCTCTCTCTTCATATATATATGTTAATTTTCAAAGAAAAAACTTTTATAATTATTTACTATTTTAAACCACATGATACGAATCGTGCTTTAGAAGAGGTTAATTTTTATTAAAAAATTCCGGATCTAGATAAGAAATTCTGAAAACTGATTTTTACCGTGTTTAATAACAGGACTTTTCGAGACTACATAAAATAAGAATTCTGCTTTTGGCAAATGTTGCAAGCAGGCTACTTTTTTTTCCTTTAATTTAGCTTTGTTACTTTTTAATTTTTTATCTAAAAGAATAGAAATTACTGCACTTCATTTACACTACGTAACAAGTTTCAGTTATGTTTCTGGTTTGAAAAATACTCGTTTCTGATTAAGTGAGCAGCAATTAAATATAATAAAGAATACTGCCCAGTTAAACTGATGGCATTGAGCTCACAGGCTACAAATACTAATTGTACATTAAAGCCTTATATTTTCAAGGGTTAATTCCGTTCGAAAAAGAAATTAAGAAGGGGAAACAGCTCTCCCCTTTCCTCTTTTTTTTATACTTAATCATTGAATCTCCTATACTATCAAAGACATGCTTTATCATATAAAAAATCTATATCCAAAATTCAGAGCAAATTAGATAATTCTTAATAAAAACCCATTTAGCATTTATATAATTTAAAAGGAGTTATCCCCTTCCTTTATACTTAACCATTAAACTTCCAAAACTATTCAGAGATTTGAACGAAATCTGAAAATTCTGCTTGAAAAACCCATTTATATAAATTAAGGGGGGGGGCATTAGAACCCCTGTTGCCCCTATTTATACTTATTCAATGAACACTTAATAGCAGTCACGGAATCGCCTCATCAGAATGATCCTAATCTAAATTTTGAACGAAAACTTAATTCTGCATGAAAATCCCATTTATATCAACTAACGGGGGGGGGGGCATTAGAACCCCTGTTCCCCCTATTTATACTTATTCAATGAACACCTAATAACAGTCACGGAATCGCCTCATCAGAATGATCCTAATCTAAATTTTGAACGAAAACTTAATTCTGCATGAAAATCCCATTTATATCAACTAACGGGGGGGGGGCATTAGAACCCCTGTTCCCCCTATTTATACTTATTTAATGAACACCTAATAACAGTCACGGAATCGCCTCATCAGAATGATCCTAATCTAAATTTTGAACCAAAACTTAATTCTGCATGAAAATCCCATTTATATCAACTAACGGGGGGGGGGATTAGAACCCCTGTTCCCCCTATTTATACTTATTCAATGAACACCTAATAACAGTCACGGAATCGCCTCATCAGAATGATCCTAATCTAAATTTTGAACGAAAACTTAATTCTGCATGAAAATCCCATTTATATCAACTAACGGGGGGGGATTAGAACCCCTGTTCCCCCTATTTATACTTATTCAATGAACACCTAATAACAGTCACGGAATCGCCTCATCAGAATGATCCTAATCTAAATTTTGAAAACTTAATTCTGCATGAAAATCCCATTTATATCAACTAACGGGGGGCATGAGCCCCCCGTTCCCCCTCTTATACATATCGAATGAACTCCAAAAACTAATCAGGGAAGCGCCTTGTCAGGATATACCTATATACAAAATTTCAAGTGGATCCGATATTTTTATCATGAGTTATCGCGTTACGCACATACGCACATACATACAGAACGGGCGGGCACATAAGCTCTCAGGCTATGATAGCCTGTGAGCTAAAAAGTAGTTATACCAATGAAAGTTTGCTTTTGTAGCTGTCTTACATAGCTGTCAACTTTTACACATTTTATTTTTGGTACTACTATACAATAGAATTTTTTTCAAATGTAGCATAATTATCTAAAAGTCCTAATTGAGTACTAATTACTGTGTTTCATAAGTCTGGGACTAATAAGGATTCTTTTTTTAATTTTCAAGATAACAACTGTCAGTGAGATTTCGCAAATTTCAACTTTCCGTCGTCCTGATCACAAAAGCAAAGTTTACGATAGAGCCAATTACAAAATGATATTGATTATCCAGAAAAAAAAGATGTGTTTTAATTCGCTATCAACTTATCTTTTATGTCTACTATTCTAAGATTTATATTCGGCCAATGAGTTGTTAAGCTAACTTCTGTTATGTAGTCTGTGGATTGAATCGTAAAACTGAAATATTTGACAATGATTTATCAATTGGTTAACTCTTTCTAGCAGTGATAAGTTCTGTTCGTCAAATGTTGAAATGATTGACTGACAACGGAGTTTACAAATTACTTTTTTAGAAATGAAAAACTTAATACTCCAAACTTTCATTGTAAACGTAACAAGTGGTTAATTGATATTCTATTAACCCCTTGAGGAGCGGTGAGATATATTTTATCCCACCTACGGTTATTAAAAATATGCACCAGAAAAATGTTATTAAATTTTACATTTGTAACTTTGGTGGAAGTGGGGGGAATGGTCGCAAAACAGCTATTCCGTATACTGATATAATTTTTTTCCAAATTTCCGGAGGGACTTCAGAATTACAAATACGCAATTGCTTGCCTTCAAAATTTTAACATGTTTCTTTTTGTTCGTTTATTGGTTAATTCCTTAATTCTTTGTACAGTGTTCCTACATATGAAAGGATTCAGTGAGATTTTAGGTGTTGCACCAGAAATTTCGGATAAAGTGATAGCTGAAAAATAAAATTTTTTACATCAAACAAGTCAAATATTTCTTCATAAAGATTCTGGCAAAATGTGCTTGAAAATTCTTGAAGCACAAGAACCTTGTTGTAATGACGATGAATATAGGTATTTATTTTTTGCTTCCACTATTTCCGAATACCAATCTTTGCCTTACTTAAAACTGAATCCTGCGTTTTAGCAAGAACAATATTATGATTTATTCCATTTATAAAGCTTAACACATTTTAATGTGAAGGACTTTTTTCAGAAATTCAGAGTTTATATTGTAAATTCAGAATTTTTTTTATGGTTAATGAGCTAAGTTTCATGATTAAATTAATAAAAAAATCTTTCGGAACTTCCTTTGTGGATTCTGAATTTCTGAATTAAAACATGAACCACAAATGAGCGCAAATACTTATTAATGATGCAAATGGGTCAATGAAAAAACAATCATCTTATCATAAATGCAAAAATAAAAAAACAGAAAGAAAAATATAAAAGAATTAAATACAGGACACAAAACTTCGTATATTACAGTTGATAAAGTCAAGACTACAGTTCAAAATAATACATATATATGATTTTTGTTTATACAGGATTCGTATGCTTCATGGCCATGTTATCAGAGTTTTCGTAATGAAATGTTTCGCTTATTTCATGAGAAAACGTTTCTAACTTTAGATATAGTGAACACTATTTTACGAAATTTCTGGTACTAGAATGCTTAAAATTACCTGAATCTCTTGATGCGTTCGTACCTTGTACTAAAATGCTGAATTCGCGATGGGTTTGATTTTAAAGGATATCTATTGCCCAACGCAATCTCTCAAACATTTGAATTAATCGAAGTCATTACATATCATTAGTTATTTATTGCTAGTTTAAATTGAGACAAGCGGGAAATGCTGATAAGCTTATGCTTACAGTTAAACATATTAAATATGCAATAGTTTGCCTGTTAGGTGATTTTAAGGTAATCGTAATCATGCCTTTTCGCTGTTAATTTATGTTTCTGTAAATTATCAAGTTCAATAAGTTTTTATACAAAAGCAAAATTAATAATTTATAGATTTAACATAAATATTTGATGCAACTAATTTTAATTAAATTGGTCCCTGGGATTAACACTTTAATAATAATTGTCATTTTTGTCTTTAAATTTAATCGTCTAAAAGACCGATTTAAAATTTTCTAACAAATATAATTGTAAATGTTTATAAGAGAACATTTAAAAAATTTTCTTTTGAAATTTTTTATCCATCAGTCTTTTTTTGTGTGTGTGAAATAGTGACTGTAATGTCATTGTGTCATTAAGCGGAATGCATTTAAACTGTTAAGCAACGTAACCAGAGTAGGTGCCCAAACGCACTGAATACCGTAATTTTTTAAAGTTCTGTTCGCCTTATCTAACCATAAAAGTTTCTACTATGAATCAAGGAGAAGCAAAAACTTCCACTATTATCGGTTTTGGGAACACAACTTAGCTACGCCACTGACTGTAGCTGTGTATTTACCAAATTTAAATATCAGGTTCCGTATAGGGCAAGTTTGCTAAGCTGTTAGAATACCATTTTCGACTCAGTTAACAGTCGAAAAATGTTGCGATTTCTGGGATTAATTACAGGAAGAACTTCAGTCTGAAATATTTCTAATCTGAAGTGGTTGTGCTGTACTCGTTTGAAACACAGAGTTTCTACTCCGTCTGTGATTTCAACACTACATTTCCAACCTCCCCCCCACCCCCCCAAAAGGAAAGACATGCCTTCTCTATAAATTTTGCAAAAACTTGGTTGGAAGCGCGTTTTACATTCAATCGTCGTGAAAACCTACCACTAACATTTTCTTAAAAAAAAAAAAAAAAAAAAAAAAATTGAAAAATCTGATTAATTTTTAGAGCCTGATTATCAACGGAAAACATTTTCATAAGCAAGTTTCAACAGAAATTTCTATTTTATTTAAACGCCGTATTCATGCATTAATTACTATCCCGAATCAGGTAAAAATTTCTCTATATTTTTTATTATTGAAGTTTTCCCCGCGGTAAACTAGATCCTTCCGGTTAGAGGTCTAAATTATAATGAGCGTACCTACTTCAAATATATACAACTTCGTATGTTATTTCAAATGTGAAAGCATTCACATTTAATAAAATAAAAAAATTATAATTTTAGAAAATACTTAATTAAATGTGTTTTGTTTTATGTGGCAGTTATGTTTGATTTTAACTTGATTTTGCATATTAAATAAAATTTTGGTTTCATTATAATTTGAGCATAGGTGCCAACATTTAATGCTTTTTTGTACCACAAAAAGTTTATAGTAAATTTTGCTTTTTGAAATCGTCGCAATCAGCCGACGAAGTAACGAGAAATTTTCTATTTTTTTTTTCTGGTTCTAATAAGTGGATGATTTGGCAGTTATAGTTTGACTTACAACAATAAAAGAAATGGAAGCTATATTTTTCGGAGCGTACTAGGGGTAATCAAATTGTGGACACTAGATACCATTAATTTTTTAAAGAAATAGTCGAGTTGTTGAATCACAGAGATTCTAGGATTAGACAAGGTAATGATTACTATAAAAATTTAGTGGTATCAGCTGGGACGCAATTTAACACCCCTGATGTACACACAAACACATATGCTCTGCTAATCTTTCTAAAAATCTGATGAAAAATAATTATTAATTTAAAAATCTTGTTATTCAACCTACGAAAAAGTTTAAAAATATCTTCAAAATAAAGTTTATTAAAAATTTTCATGCATGGCTTACATGCACATAATCGTAAAGAATACAAACTTTTTACAGCAGCTCTATTAAGTCTTTCTTTAATCATCTGATTTATTTTCAATATAAATTTGTTATTGTGAAAAAGTAAACAGATCTATGTGCAAAAATAATTTTCTTCCCATCCCATTTTATATTTTTAATTTCAAAGCTAAACGGAAAAAAATTAAACGTAGTGTAATTTATTTTAAAATAATTTTATTTTTTTCTTCCTCTAAGTAAATTAACTTTTCCCCCTCTTCTTCTAAAGCACAACCTAACTATTATATTAGTCGCTGAAAATATTAATTTTTTTCTTCTCCAAATTTTCTTTTTAAATGCGCAATAGTAATAATTTAACCCATTAACGCCTGAATTATTTTCTTCGCTAAAATTTAAATTTTGTATTTCCCACCACTTTTAAAAGCAAATTAGCTTTTATTTAAATTTATCAAGGATTCTGTCTCGTGAAATAAGGTATACATTTTTCTTCTTCTTTACTGGTGGGAAAACCGCTTACTTGCTGTCTTTGTAACCGTCCTCAAACGAGGACGCTGGGCGTTAATGGGTTAAAAAAGCGTTATTTTATACATATTATGTATAACGTTACGTATACGTAATAATATACGTTTGAATACGGTCACGTATTAACATATTTATGTAATATTATAATAGATATTATACTGTAACCTCTTCGTTACTAAGTATTAATGAAATATTATTAATTATTATTGATTTATCAGGGTTCGCACAGCTCTACAACTAAATTTTTACAGTATTTTCAATGTATTTCACAGAAAAAAATTATAGCAAAAATTGCGAATCGTGGAGGTGGTTGCGAATTCTGTATCTTAAAAATTAAATATAATTTTCTTATCATTAATAGTGGTGCCGGAGTCCTTACAAAATATAAGGAGTGTGCTAAGCCTGTTTATGACTTCTCCCACTTGACTTCTGAGCAAGATTTTTAATATATTAAAATTAATTTGAATCTTGATATCGAAGCATATCATTATAGTATCGAAATTGTAATTATCGTAATTTCCAATCTATAACCCGCAGACAAAACAATCTTTTTTCAACCCAGAATTTTTTTTTAAATAAAATTTTACTTTTTAGATCTTAAATATTTAGCTTTTATCACTTATTAACCACTTAATCGTCGCGCTGCTGTAATTCACGGGCTGCAAGTTTCACAGCTCGAATTCAGAATTGTTTTATAAAACAGTGAAATTGGTTTTATTCTAGTATCATTTTACCTTGTCAATAAGTAATTGTTTTTAAATGTGGTGGCAATAATGAATTTAAATTTTTAAACTGTAATTTAATGCGACCATTAAGTGGTTAAATAAAGAATAAGATATTATTCTTCCTTTATAATGTGAACACTATATTTATGATAAAAAATGGTGACCAAACTGGCAATCCTGAAATTGTTGGCAGTTTTAATACTTTACTCCATATATACACGAAACACGATATTTCATTTTTATAAAATAATCAACAGTTAATAGTATTTGTTTTTACGACATGTTTTCACGAAGTTCTATTCTATCCGGTACAAGAACTAGACTATCATTGCATACCTTCTCAATAGCTAACGTGTTTATGAACCGAATGCTCGGAAAAACCAGATTGATATTTTTGTCCGTGGGCGTAGTAGTATTCATTATTAGCCGATAAAATGGGAATGGTTGTAAGCATTTTAGTAAATGTAGTAACAAATTATTCATGTTCTCTCACCGAGTGTCATGCGCAATACTAATACGACGAATGTTTTAGAGTAACAAAATATTTCTAAAATGCTTTTAAATAGTTGTTCCGTTAAATAATATATACTGATGCTAACCAAATTTAATAAGTATGAATTTTCAGTGACAATATCACAATATAATAGACCATAATAGAATTCTTAATAAAAAGTAAGTACCGTAATTTCGGGTGTATAAGCCGCGGATCAAACAATTCTTTTTCGACCCAGAAATTTTTAAAAAATGAATGTTACTAGTTAGATCGCCGTAAATATTTCTGTTCAATCACTAAATAAGATATCTGGGTCCAAAAAGAATTGTTTGATCCGCGGCTTATACACCCGAAATTACGGTAAAAATATTGAATGATTAAAGAAATCACACGTTTCTAAATTGGAATAATTTTATTTTATCATAAATATAAAATATTTGTGTTTTTACTTTGTTTTCAATTTGCATATTATGAAATAGTACGTATTTACCCACGTATACGCCGACCCGTAAATTCGGAAAAAAATAAATTGCATAACCTTAGTTTCTCGTAACTATATCAATCTTATTTCATTACATCCTGCATTTAGATTAGACGGAGATAACTTTTTAAAAGTACTGGTATGTAGTCTATTATTTTTCTCGAATCCTGAGTCGGCTTATACGCGAGTATATACGCTAATTAATGCCCTGTAATAAGAATACTCTACATAATTTTTCATAATTTTTTAATTACTAATATATGGTTACTTCTTTTTCTCATATATTACAATTTATATCAAGGGTATCAAACTGTGGCTCATTTACAACACTAAATTTTTAAAGGAATAGTTGGCTTCTGGAATCCAGAGTATCGATGAAAAATAAGGCTATGATTACTAAAAAAATTGTACCATCCGGTGGGCCACAGTTTGACACCACTGCTTTCTATTCGTCATACATTAATCCATTTGATTCTTAATTTTTTCTCTTTTTGTTTCAGGGGACTGAGCATGGATGCTTTACAGCAAAGGTCTGTTCCTTTTAGTGCCATTACAAACAGCAGTAGCTGTGGTACGCCCAGTGAATGCGGCGACAGCCACCAAATAAAATTTACACATAAGGAAGGTTGCACCCCTACTGCGTGCGCCTGTGTCATTTTAGCCATTCTTTTTGTTTCTCTAGGAGCTGCTGCGGGAGTATATTTTGGACGTAAGATTTCTTTAGTATTAATTTAAGTAAATAACATACTTAGAGACATTCAGAATAATACACAGAGTGTCTCAAAAATAATGGGACAAATTTTAAGGGGAGGTAAGGGACATCACATGGATTAAGATTTACATATCAACCTAGGGTCGGAAACAGTTTCCTGACGCTGTAGAGACGACACAAAATACATGAAACAAAGGACACGAAAAGGGAAAGAAAATATGTTTCATATTCTTAGTGCTACAAAAATACCAGAATAACGCTGGAAAGTTCTGATGAACTTGTAGCACGCATCTTTGCAGCTGTTGGGGAAATTCGGGACATTCCTGGTGTTTTCTAGAGAACATTAGATCTTCTATGCACGAGAGATGCGCCTATATGAATCCAGACCCGGGGTCGTAATTTTCAACACTTACTTTGATAACGATCGTTGTTTTTATAATGTTCTTTTTTCTTATTTTTCTGTTGTATTAAGAATAGTAAAGATATTTTCTCTTCTTATTTTGTGTCCTGTCCTTCTTGCGTTTTGTGTCGCCCCTACCGCGCCAAGAAAACGTGTCCGACCATGGGTTGCTATACAGTTCTGAATCCTTGTGATGTCCCCTACCTCCCCTTTAAGTTTGTCCCATTACTTCTGGGACACCCTGTATATGTATAGATACATACACAGAGATACCGTCAATACCATCTGAAACTAACAAGTATGAAAACAGTGTTACCGATGAAATACTTTATTAAAATTCAGATTTCTTGTTTCGAACCATTTTTCTGAAATGATAAATTTCTCTTTGTTTTCTCGTTAATTAAAATGGCCATTAAATAAGTTTGAGTCGAATTTTACTATTTCAAAAAAGTGGTGCCAATCAAGAAAGGCTGAATTTTTAAAAAGTAGCAGATTGGCAACACTGTTTTCATATTGGATATTTTGGCACAGTACCGACGATATATAAGTAGTATGATTGGTATTTTAGTTACACAGGACTTTCTAGTATAGTTGAAATTAGGGTGAAACTTTATAGTCGAGTGGAAATGGATAGATAATTCGAAATGCTATTTAAGAAGCCCTCTAATCGATAATGGTAGAAATAATTAGTTTAAGCGAAGAAAAAAAAGAGCCTACAATAGTATCTCCCACTCGCATTTTGTAGTTTCTTTTTGAGGAAATTTGTTTTATCACTTATTTTTGGTTTCTTTTAGTGCTTGCTAATTTTCAGAATTCCAAAATGTGAGCAAAATTCTTATATTATTGTACATTATAAAGTTAATTAAAATTATTTTCCCACAGTTAAATCTTTATTAGAAGCACAATTTTAATTAGCTTGGTAGTACACTCTAGGTGGATAAAAAAGGGAATCGGACAATAGTAATTTCCTATCTGGCGAACAATGTTAAAAATAAACGAAGTCAAAATAACAGTGGAGTGATTATGAATTTTGTAAAATTTATAAACTGGTGAACATCTTTTTTTAAGTTCGTATTTTAATATTTCTCCAAGTTTGTATTTAAATTTTAAGCCGTTACTTCTACATTTAAGGTACTGATAATTAATTTTCCTGTTTAAAATATGTCATTGCTTAAAAAAAAAACTCTCTATTTCCAGGAAGATTAACCCTTAGATGCATGATTTTTTATTTTATTTCGAAAAAATTTTAATGATTCTCAAAAAGATTTATTACACAAGAAAAATGATGAAAAAACTGAGCTTTTTCTTAAGTTTCACATCTGCATTTCAAGTAAAAACTACTGTCATAAATACAACATTGCAAATTTGTAAATATTTTTTATAAGTCTAAATACCTTATTTTATATAAATTTTCATTTTGTAAAACTTAACTCTTCAATGCATCGATTAATCTTTTATTCTTATATTTCCCTTTTTTATTCTTATATTAAGAATTAAACACCAGAAATTTTAAGATAGATTTTTAACTTTATTTAGTAGCATATTTTTGCATTTATTATCTAATTAATATCTCTATATAAATATAGTGGTTTCGCGAGAGATGAAAAATGACAGAGATATGCATCTATATATATTTAGGTTTTAACATACCTTAACTTCCAACATTTTAAATTTTTTTGTAACACAAAAATTTAACATGAAGTTTTACGCTTTTTATACGCCGTAATCGAATGATTAAGTGTAGCAATTTGTTTTATTAAATATCACAGGTACAAAAAGCGTAAAAGTTGACAGCTATGACATATCAGATGAAGGTGCAATAAATCGGATGATTTGCCTTTTCAAATAACGCATTTTGTTCATAAAGAGTATAGTTAACAATTTATATAATGAAGGTGACAATAATAATAATGCATAAGAAAACGTGCATATTTTTTTTGACAATTTTTAATAAATTCTGCTAGAAATTTTCGATTTAGCACATAATTATGTTTAAAATATCTTTTGACGAAAATAAAATAATTTACATTAAAGAAATTTGGTACGTTAATTTGGAAAATAGATTGTTCTTATACTATTTTTTTAAATGCTTCCTATGACTAACGCTTGCACTAAAACGGAATTGTGTTAAAAACAGAAACGAATAAACGAAATAGATAACATTTTAAATTGCAATTTTTTAAATACATTTATAAATATCAACAAAATTTATACGTACATAAATATATACATCATATATTAAAACACCATTCATGAAGAAAACATTGCATAAATTGCCTGATTCTTAATCTTACACTGAATTTTCAGACTTCACACTATTCAGTGTTTTTTTTTAATCAGTAGTTCTTAAGAGAAAAAAAATTCATAGAATTTTGCAACAATAACAACAAAAAAGCATTTCAAGAAAAGTTACGATGAAAATTATAAAGACGGATTTCCTTTGAAGACAGTTGGTATTCAAAAACCGTGGGACCTTTGTATTTTTCTAAATTAATTCAAGAAATTTAATTTTCTCTTTATTATTATTATTTTTTTAAATGCTGGCCGAAGTCAAAATTAATGTCGAATCTCTACTAATTTTTTGCATAAGCACTATAATGGCATTTTTAGCACTATAATGGCCATGAACGGTCCTTTTGGCCACTACCATATGAATTTATTTCGGTTCAAACCAGAAATCTCATTATGAAATGAATTTAAAAGGTACAAACAAGAACAATGTTAAATAAGAATGTTAAACTGTTTTCTATCAAAATTCTTGTGTGAATATTTAATATAAAAATTGACAAAAATATCTAGCCTTTCTAGTCTTTCCTTTCCGGCACACTGTTCTTAGTTCGGGATATCTAATTTTAATTCCAAACATGCCAACGTCACCAGTTGTACTTAGATTTCTATGTATATTTTTATATTCTGTTCGCACTACTATTTAATTAATCTTTTTCTTTAACCCATTAATGCCCAAATTATTTTCTTCATTAAAAATGAAATTTTGGGTTTCCCACCAGTTTTAAAAGTTGAAAAACTTTTATCTGAATTTATTTAGGAATTTGTTTCGAGAAAAATATTGCTTGCTTATCTTTCTATTTACTGGTGTGAAAAGTGCTTTATTGCCTTTTTTATAATCGTCCCTAAAAAGAGACAACTGGCGCTAATAATAATGGGTTAAAATTTCAGTGGTGCCCGGCGCGCCACAGCTTGAGAAGCCCTTTAACCACTTAATGCTCGAATTAAATTACGGTTTAAAAATTCAAATTCATTATTTCCACCACTTTTTTGAAAAAAAAAATATTCATCTTATTTAATGACAAGTAAAATGATACCAGATTAAACCAATTATACTATTTTATAAAACTGGTGGAAATCAAACAATTCTGGATAAAAGCCGTGAAACATGCAGCCCGTGAATGTCTCGGGTGCAACGTTTAAGTTGTTAAACGAATATCTAGGTATTCAAATCCCTTTAATTTCTTAAAACGTACGAACCCTGTTAAAAAGTTAAATTCTTTTTTCTATTAACATCTGTAATAGAAAAAATATCAATATCCAAAATAGTATCTGAGAGAAATATATAATTTTCAACATTTTTTTATATGTTTGTACTTTTTAACATTTTTCAAAGAAAAGTTTTTGGTAAAAGTTCAGGGTTAAATTTTAGTGTTAGGCAAGTTGATCATCTGCATTTTAAGTACTGTAATCCCTTAGCATGCCCTAGATTAGGTTCCGCGAATGTCAAATTCGGGTCTGCAAAACTACTATTTTTATATTTCGTTCGCACGACTACTTAAAAAAAATAAATTTTGCATTATACTGCTCTTAAAAATTTTGTTTTTATAACGGCTGATTATTAAGACAAGGTATATCGGCACTAAGTGTAGTTTTCCCTCCGCTGGAGTCTTTTTAAGGGAACCAAACCCATATTTACGCAAGGAAATCCAAGGGTCGAAGAAACCACGGAATATTCCGAATGATTAGGCCGACGGGCAAGATTGGGTTCGAACCCAGCTCATCCCGTCTACCGCTTTCAAGGGCAGAACCTTTCGGCCACTGGTGGGGCTAAAGCTTACGTAAAAGATTTTTCTTTTTAAAAAGATGCGCGTATTTTGAAATGTTTTGCATTTTACATGTCGCGAATAATGAAAACTCGTGAATGTTAAGGCATTACTGTATTTGTACGAAATAATTTTGTCACTCGAAAAGAAACATTTATAACGATCTGTTAAATTATATTTTCAACTGTGGAGTTAAATTAAAAATGGAATTATTTCCTATTTCATAACTGCTTAGGTCTAATTATAAGCTGTCTTTTATAATCACTATTCTCTCTAAAATTCTTTAAATATTTTAAGCTAGATAAATTCAGTTAATGAGAACGAAATATGTATTCCTGTTGAAAAGCTATGTCAGACTTCCTAAAATTCTATTAATTATTAAAATGTGTTTCTGTTAATCTAAAAATACCATTACCTTAATAATATGGAATAAATCATGGAGTCTTTAAAAAGGAGTTATTTAATGATGTTACCTTGTTGTTACAAAACAATTTTGATAAATATGGAAAATGTAAAAGTTTATTTCAGTATCGTCACGATCTGGGAATCACTTCATTGACTCTATGTGTGGAGATAATTGTTCTGTACTATTGTTAGCGTTATTCTATAGCAATTAAAATATCTTTGTGTTGTAAAATTTTACATGAAATTGAACAAGTTATTTAAAATATTAGTTATTTTGCTGAACAGGTAGCAAGATTCTGCAATTTTTTCCACATCAATTTCATAGTTAATTTTGCAACATCTAATAAACAAAACAATATTCCTTTTTAAAGGAGGAAATACTAATTTTGAGACATAACAAAAAAATAAAGTTAATACTAGAACCGCCATTAGGGGTCGTTATGACCCCTGCCAAATTAAAAATAGCAGATTCGAACCAGAAATTTCCCGATAAGATTTGTTAGATATGTAAAACACGGAAATAGCCTAATTAAATAAGTTAAATATTTTCAAATCAAAATTCTGGTGTCAAACAGTTTTTATAAAATTTGAATAAAACAGCCGGCGGTTCTTGTGATAAAAACATAAAAATTTAACTGTTTTACGTGTATTTCCTTAAAGGTTCGCGTAAAGAAAAACTTTTTTCGACGTATACGGTCAAATTTCGTAAATTTTATGCCATTAAAGTAAAATTCAGGAATATTGAGACGCTTTTATGGACAAAACTTGTTTATCTAATCGCAAAGATTCGGGCGATCTCAGATCCGCTGGGATTTCTCGTAATTTTACAACGTAAAGTTTATAATTACAAAGAATTAGAACTGTTTTGACAATTAAAAAAAATCTTCAAATGCGTTCTATTATATACAGTAGCGGCTCGTCAGGGGGTGCTGCATCAACTTTTTCACACCGCTAAAATTGTACGGTGATTCTAGTTGAGTTTAATCAACAAAAATTGTCGAATAAATAACATGAAAGATTCTGTTACATTTTAGTGGTGTGAAAAATGTGTTGCAGCACTCCATGATGAGCCTCTACTGATTATATATTAATACACTCACACATTTATATGTGTGCGTACATTTGAATGTATAGCCATAGTTTGTACGGGTGGCTGTTATTTTCCAGATGAAATATCAATATTTTTAAAAATATATATATGGTTTAAAAACGCAAAATTTCACCGTATATCAGGAGAAATTTTCTATTAGAAAATACTGGTACCAAAAATTTTCCTGGTCTGGAATTTCCAGGATCCGCATCAACCCTGATATCTATAAAGAAATAGAGAGAAATTGTAAAATATTATTCCACATATTTCTTTAAACAGCGATACCGTTTCTAAGTTTCCAAGTCTCCGAATTTTTGCACCACACCATTATCTTAGAGAAATCGTTAAAATAATCTAAATTTTCCATTTAAATAAAAGAAAATTTTCTGTATTAAAATAGTGGTATTCAAAAAGCTGGAAAGCCGAAGACTTAATAGCTCTGCCGTTTTCAAATATTATAAAAATGATTGTTTATTCAAATTTCTAACAAAGAAAATTTGTAATAGATTATAATAATAATAATAAATTCTACATATGATATCTAAAAATGTAAATGCGGAGCATTTCATCGCATTTCACATATTTTCCACATATTTAACTGGAAATGAGAAAAAATATATATACTCATATATAGTACAACGAAATTTTCATTATTAAAATTCTGGTGCCACTGTGGCATTTGAGAATTAAAATTAATAATATGTTTTCATAACTATACCATTTTCCCTCAAAGGGCTTAACCTAAAACTTTGTGCATCACAGTGTCATATATCATAGTTATCAACATTTCTACCAAACATTTCTACACAGAATTCATTGTGTGCACATTTTGTCTGTATATACACATATTTCAGAATATGTTATTCAATATTACTAAAATTAGGCAGAATATCCTATTTCTTATCTTTAAACAACTTTGCTACTTTATATAATGCAAGTATAGTGTTGCAGAATTCGTAAGTTATCAAATGATTTGGAGGAAAAAATTCTCACAGTTTATATAATTCACATGATTTTTCTTTTTAATTTTTGCTTACTGATTAATCTGGAAATTTAGATGTATTTACATATTTTTTCTTTTTTAGTCCAATTCCTGGATTTAGGAAAAAGAAATGGTAAGTTATTTTGCAGTCATTATTAAACATCCTCTATTCATTTTATTTTGATCACAAACTATTTTATCATTTTTAAAATCTATCGAACGAAATATATAATATTGTGTTAAATGAAAAAGAAATATTTTGTGATTTTCTGTGTTATATTTTTTATCCACTCGTCCAAATATACTCAATCAAACTTCAATAAATTCATAGAAATTGACAATCTCATAGAAATTCATAGACTTCTGGAAAAAAAGTTCAAATGAATTTGAATGAAATATTGCACACTGGGCACTTAGCTTTCTGTAATCAGTTTTGCTTCGCCTTTAGAATGTCTTTGAAAATACAGGCAAAGATATCGAAAAAAAATTGAGCCACTTCATTTCACATTAGACACAAAAGTCATAACATTAAAAAATTGTATTATAACACATTATAATTCTACATACCAGAATTTTTTTGTATAAATGTTCATCTTATTAATGATATTAAATCCGGTTATTTCCATGAAAAATTGTCATGTCTTTCACATACTACGATTTTTGGTGACCAGTATTTTAGAATGAAAAAAAAAATGTGACTTATTTCATCTAAGATTTCTTATCAATTGATTAAGGCGAAGCAAACTTTTAGATAATAACGGCAGTAAACAAGCATTAGCGATTTTCAGCAGTGTGGCAGGGATGACAAGTTTTCATGGAAAAAACCCTGTACGAATTCTGTTTGGTTTATTTCGGATATTTGTGCTGTTGATGTTTGATAAAGAATCCGGTTTTGCCATCGAAAGTAGGAGAAAATATATTTAAACTCCTTTTGATTGAAAATAATCTTCTTGCCTAGACCTTTCTTGGACAAGGCACTTTTAATGATAAAACTTGTAAGAAATCATTACCACTGGAAACATGGAACAAATTTATTCGCAAATAAGAAAAAAATAACAATATTTCATATACATAATAAATGAAAAGAAATTATATTAAAATTCTAATGTGACTCTTGCATGTCCTAATTAAAAGTGTATGGTTTCATAGACAAACAACTCTCCGTGAAAGATTTAAATCGTTCTTAAACATTTTTTACCAGTAAATCAATCTTTATAAATATACTGTAAGCAATGCATCGCCGCCAAACTCTTACGCTTTCCTGTACCCCAAAATATAATAGAAAATTTTTCCTTAATTATGCGGTAGACTACGGTAATTTAAGAAGGTTAAACTTACTATTAAATTTTAATGGAATGAAAAAACTTGAGAGTTGAATAGCTATGTCAAAACATAAATGCTCTTAGTTGCAAAGGGTCATGGATTTTAAATACTGCCATTTTTTTTTTTCTTTTTTGTAATTTCCATTGTAGATTTTCAGCGTTTATATAAAGCAAAGAGGAGTAAAAAAAAAAAAAATACAAGTATCCAAATACGGAATCACTTTCATGTATCTTTTTATGTAACATTATTTTCTTGCTGAGATCAACAAAATAATGCACCCATTTTTTTATTTCGATAATAATAATAATTATTATTATTGATTAATTTTATTTCAAACTGAAAGGTAATACAGCTGATATGTAACAATTATATGAATAAAGACACGATAATCTGAAGCTTGTTTTTATTAATGTAAATATCATGTTTACGGAATAATAATGTTGAACTTTTCAGTCATTGTGTAAAAGACGTTATAGACGTTATAGCAACAATTTACGAGAACTATGTAAAGAAGATGAGGAAATCAAAATTTACTGTGGAAAAAGAATATAATAAAAAAAATAGATTCAAAACACATTTGAAAGACACAATTTTAATAAAATCGAACAGATGGATTGAAATTTTCATTCAAATAATTTAAGAGATGTAATTGTATTTTATTATTTAGTAGTAGAAATAGTCTATTATAAATTAATCCTTTTTTCAATTGTTTATCGTGTCATACTCGTAAAAGTATTTTTTTAAATAAAGATTGATATATAAAATAATCAACAACAGGTATTTAACCCTTTCCGGCGCAGTGTTACCACTCCGGCAACACCTAATATTAATTCCAAACTTACAAACGGCACCAATAATATTTTAGTAAAATTTTATTTTTACAATGACAGCTAAAATCAGGGAATTCTTAATTTCTAAAAAAGTGTTTTGTAAATTCCGGTGTCAGTCAACAATTTCTCATTTTATGAACAGAATTTGTTTGCGCCGGAAAGGGTTAAGTGTTTCATTCCTGTATAACAGGCATGAGAGTGTTCCAACCGAAATGACCGATTACTACCATTAAATTTTATAAGTATACTTTGGTTTATAGCTTCTCAGAAATTCTGTCGTTAAATAAGGCCAGAAATTTTAATATAATTTAGTGGTAGTAATCGGTCATTTTAGTCGGAGCTCTTTCATCCATGGTATAAATACAAGATAAAAATACTCCCTTTTCACACCACTCATGTGCACAGCATTGCATTAGGGTTGCCATTTTGGCCTCCATTTTCATTTTGAAATTTCAATTTAAAACCAGAATTTACAAAAGAATTTTTTTCACTTATATAATCACGACATGTCTGCCATTCCAGGAATATTAATTTCTAGTGTGAACCCTAAATTTTTCCTAAAAAATAGAAGACAAATTGGCAACCCTTCTCTGCTTCATTCATTGTTGCATATTTTTCTTCTTCTTTTTATCTGTGAATTATTTTTTTTTATCTAATTTGATTTCTGATGACTTAAATTATCCTAAGTGCTTTTGTGTTAGTAAAATAACCAACAAATATTTAATTGTAGATCAAATATATGTTTATATTATTTGACGTTTAATGAATATTTAACAGAATTAGGTAACCTATAAGGCATTTTATCCAATTCTAAAATCATTAAATTATTTTCTTGTATTATTTGAAGAAATAATTATTAAATTTTGCATTTCAAGGGCGATATCGTATTGATAAGAGGTAAGTATGTATTTTTTAAGAAATTTAAATAACGCTTCTATAAGAGTTCAGCCTAACTATTCTGAGCATTTCGGTAAGTAGATACTCAAATATTTATGATAATAAAAATGAATAATATTTAAAAATATAGAAGTATAAAAGTGAAATATAAATTTAATGCAATCTACAGAAACTATTATAAAATGTATCCAATTGAAAATACGAAATATGTCCCCCCAACATGCTTTTTTTTTTTTTTTTTTTTTTTTTTTTTTTTTTTTTTTTTTTTTGTATTAAGAGGCTCATAACAGAACCATATTTTTCAATATTTTTAATTAAGAATAAAAATTTTCACCTTACATAATCTCAAAAATTAAAAAAATGCAATTTAATAAGGATAAGATTGTTAAAATTAAACAATGGTGCACAAAAATATGATCCGCATGCACCCTGTCTAAACCTATAGCGGTATTTGTCAATTTTTATTAGCAAAAATTTTAAATGTACAGTAATATTTTACTTTTATTAAACAATCACACCTACTTTAAATGTTGATTGGCAATTTTCTACCTCTTACAGAACGAGTCTACAAAGGCAGTTTTGTAATTGTTGGGGGGGACAAGTACACATCTAGCCTGGCAGACACTCTCTCAGACGACTTCCAGAAAAAAGCACAAGCATATAAATCAAAGGTAAGTTTTTATTAGTTTTTAATTTTCATTTGAAAATTCCTCAGTACCTAAAATATCCATGCGGTAAGCATTATGATACAACATGTGAATATTTTATATAATAAATAAACATTTGATATGTAGAAATACTTTAGGTAGTTAACTCTTTGAGCTCTGGTGTGTAAATTTCTTCAAAATTCCAAATATTACATTGGCACCAGTACTTTGAAAAGGAAAAAATTGGTTAATAATAAACGCGAAAAAATGCATTAATTTTTTTCAAATAAAGGGCATAGCCGGATAAGCATTGAAAACATGCCTTTCAATCAAATCTCTTGAATTTTTTCCCAGTTGTGTCCACCTATCTGACAATGTATTTCCCCTTGTATCACTTTATAAATATTTATATTTTATGAGATAAAAATGTTTTTTCAGTTTTTTAAAAACCTCAATTTCTCATAAACTACTGTAACGAATAGCATGCCATTGATTGACTTGATATAGACGTCAAAGATGTATAACTGGGAATTTTTGCTTAACTTTCTAATCATAAAATGTGTGTGAAAAAGCGTTTAAAAAATTTACAAAAATAAAAATCATATCTTACAGTTCTGTGAAAATTACCATTTTCTTGTAAACAATTCCTCATATGTGCCCGCATATTATATATAAATACCGAAGTTTTCTGTTGGGTACTACATATAAATATTTACAAAAATGTGTAAAAAAATTATTAAAATTCATTTAAAGGCGTTATTTGGGGCGGAGCTAATCCACTTCCACATTCGAAGAATTTTTGGAATATACACATACAGAATTTCTGTGTTTTAAATCTTAATGAAGACATAGACATCATTCGTAACGCTGAGGATACTGTTTCGATATCAAAATTTGATGTTAGCTTCGCATGGAAGAATATTTTTGACATAGAATCTAACTACATACTTCGATATCGAAATATAACGATAGTGATCACAATCACTTTAAATGAAAAAGTCTTTCACCAGTTTTTATAAAGAGAAATTATAATTAGTATTTTCAAGCATTTTATATAGAGTTCCTACCTAAGTAATAGTTACGAACTACTGTTAATTATACTAAGGAATAGTCACGATATTTTATAGTTTTTCTAAAGATATATTATAAGTTATGATTTCTATTTGTTACGATGTCATCTAAGAATGATAATCCGAAATGTGATTGTTGTGAGAGTTTTTTGAAAAAAAGTTGCGGCTACCGAAAAAAAATTAAAAACAGATGAAGAAACCGTATTATTTTCCAGTTCTTGAAATTGAGGTCTAAAACACTGAAACTGACTATATCTTTGATGGATATGTATTTGCATATAAGTTTATAACATATTCGCAAAAAGCTAGCTGTCTTTACAATATTTTAATCTCCTGGTAATTTTCCCATTATTTTTGGACTAATATTTATTTTTTTTAAGTTTTTATCTCATCAAACATTAAACGGTTCAAAAATATTAGAAATATATTTTTCCATACAAAATATCATGCAATGTTACCTTTCTTTTTTTCTTTTCCCTCAAATTATGTACCTTTCTCTAATATTTATCTTTGGACTATACAGCACGGGAATTTGTCATTAGAAAAAAAATGCGAGTAGCATGTATCTTGGATAAAATATTGTCTATTAGCACCCAGTCCAGGTAATATCTCAGTATTAAAACAACATATTAGGTTCTAATTCCAGCAATGCAACATCCATACATATTTATCTTATTTTATTGTAATTACTCACTACAAATTTAACGGAATTAGTTACTTGTATTACTTTTTGTTAAAAGTGGTGAAAATGTTTGAATAAAAATCATTATATTAACCGTCGTAACATTTCAATGTCGAATAATGTTGTTTTCCAAGCAAAAATATTTTTCTCTATTGTCTCCGATACAAAACATCTGTTTTCGATATCGAAATACTATCGACAGTGTTGAAAATTATGGCCTATCTGCTTAATGAAATCTAAATTACAGCAGTATGCTCAATGCCTGCTGACATTGTCCAAAAAATTCTTCGAATGTCGAAGTTCGTTAGCTCCACCCCAAATAACGCCTTTAAATGAATTTTAATAATTTTTATACATATTTCTGTAAATATTTATATCTAGTACCGAACGCAAAACTTTGGTATTTATATATAATATGCGGGCACATATGAGGAATTTTTTACAAGAAAATGGTCATTTTCGGAGAACTGTAAGATATGAATTTTATTTTTGTAAATTTTTTAAACGCTTTTTCACACACTTTTTATAAGCCGAAAATTATACAAAAATTCCCAGTTATGCATTTTTTATGTCTATATACACTCAATAAATGACGCGCAATTCGGTACAGTAGTTTTTGAGAAAATGAGGTTTTTAAAAAATTGAAAAAACATTTTTATCTCATAAAATATCAATATTTATAAGGTGATAGTTGGGGAAATACATTGTTAGTTAGGTATACACATGTGGGAAAAATATCAAGAAATTTGGTTGAAAGGCATGTTTGCAGTGCTTATCCGGCTATGCCCTTTGATCGAATTTTAAGGTGTCGTTGTGACATTTCGAAATTAAAATTATGTGGTAGAAAATTCTACCATCAGAGCTCAAAGGGTTAAAATATTTACCGACTAATGTCCATTGTAGCTTTTATGCTACTATCCGAGTTCCCGATGTAGTGGATATTTTTAATCACATATTCAGAATTCACACCAGAAAATTATATTAGAAAGTTTGCGTAACGTAATAGGAGGCACTTCGTTATTTAATAAACCAAATTTATTATTTGGATTTGCAGAGATAAATGAAGATTATTTAAATTTGGGAATTTTTAGAATACTTTCTGCCGTGCGCAATAAAGGATTAATATTTTGTTGTAATTCATTTATTACTACTCTAATGGCCATGGTAGCATACATGCCACCAATAGTGTTTTAACATTCCTACCCTGAATGGGTCTAATCGATCCATGACTATAATATGTTTTATACGATTCGAACCAGAATTTTTTTCATAGAGAAAGTTAAATAATAGATTCAGAGAAATAAGTCAATTAAATATATTATAAAATTTTAAATAACAGTTCTGGTGTGAAATGTTTTTATCGGGATTGAGTAAAATTTAAACAGGGTAGGAAGCAGTAGCAGCTCGTCAGGGAGTGCTGCATCCGATTTTTCACACCAATAAAATTTAACAGAATCTTTCATATTATTTATTCGACAAATTTTGTTGATTGTATAAAACTGAAATAGCCATACAATTTTAGTGGTGTGAATAAATTGATGCAGCACCCCCTGACCAGCCGCTACTGGTAGGGGTTAAAGTTAATACTTAATAGAGTTAATACTTTACTGGTAAGGTTAAAATTAATGGTATATATAAGAAACAATAATTGAAGATATAAGATATAATATAATAATAAGAAATAAGAATATAAGGTACCCTGGGGTAATAAAGCCACGTTAAGGTTCTACCAATTTTCACAGCTCAGTTTTAGATTGTATTTTTCAAACAAATATATGATTTGATACAGCAACTCATTGACTATCTATATAAAAAAAAATAATTTAACACTAAAACCGCCGGATATTTTACTCAATTTTTATAAAAGGTGTTTCTCACCAGAATTTAAATTTTAAACTATTTAGCTTATTTAATTAGTATATTATTCTGCTGAATAATTTTAACATATGAAAAACATTCTGGTTCGAATCGAGTATCATCAATCTGGCAGGGGTCATTTTGACCCCTAATGGCTGTTCTAGTGTTAACAGATATGTATTCATAAAATGTAATGGCGTGATTTCTTGACCAATGCTATTTGGCGTTATTACCCACCTATATGTGTAATAACGCCATGCAAACAAAACTATGAAATAAGATGGAATAACTGCATGTAGATTGCCCAATTCTAAAAATACAAACTCTGCAAACTTAGAAATTGACAAATTGCATTCTAAGCTATTGAAAATGTTTAATTTTTTTGTGAAAGTGTAAGAAAAATAAAGGTGTGGTGAGGGGGGGTGGGAGGATGAGGCAAAAGAATATCAGACCGTGAGCTTCTTTTTGTCTAAAAAGGACCGCCTAAATAGAATCGTATTTAATAAACATTGCCCAGTTTTAACTGTGTTTATTTGAATCATTATTTAGGATGTAGTTCGGCCACTGTAGGGAATCAACCGGGGTATTAATGCCAAGGATGGGCGTTATTACCCCGTTATAGTTATTGCACTGTACATTTTAAATTACAAATTATCTCGAGAAGATATCCAAAATCTTCAACAACATTTTGAAAGTCCATGAAATGTACTACAGATTTATGTAATTAACAAAGTATTTCCGGATAAAAAAATAGTCTTCACATTACAAAACGTATCTCGCAAATTTTAGTTTAAGCGTTAATTTTAGTTGCTTGTAAAAACAATAAGACCTAAAAATGAAACAAATTAACTTGAAGACATTTTTTGCGATTTATATTACTTAAAACCCTTCTGCGCAGAGCACATGGGTGTCATTTACCAGATTATTTCATAATTATGCATAATATTAGCACTTGGCGTTACTACCCCGCCTGGCGTTATTACACCAGACCACCTTATAAGAAATTCATTACAGAAGCACGGTTGCCAAATTTGGCCTCTTTTTCAATTCTTAAATTTTACTTTCGCTACAGATTCCGACGCAAATTCCTGATATGAATTCGAAGATTTTAAATTAAAATAGAAGCCAAACTGGCAACACGGATTAAAAGATTTAATAACAACATATTCCATATGTAATGACAGACAAGTGAAATATATTTTTGAAATTAGTTGGTATGAATTCGGATTCAATGAATTACGAAATTTTCGGAAAGTATTCCACCATGCGAATTAAAGGAAAAATTCATTTGCTTCATTATAGAATTTTAAGATTTTTTTTAAATCAGAAATTTTGGATACTTATCAGATATTCCAAAGGGAAAGATTTTATTTTATATCATGGTTAAATATTTCTCATTAAACAAAGAAAAATTATTATTCAGAATTTCTGAATTCAAAAGAAACTTCTGAAATGCAGGTTTCAGATTAAGGTGTGTGTAGGGGGGAGTAATGTATTTTATTGTTTTAAAAATGAATACTGTTTTAAAAGAATCCACTTATTAGCACCTATGTTATTATCATTATGTTTCGCTTAGATAAAACAAAACAAGAAAAACTTTAAGAAAATAATAGCACTGACATTCATAAAAAAAACTGAAAAATAATGATCGGAAGTACCGTAATTTCGGGTGTATAAGCCGCAGATCAAACAATTCTTTTTCGACCCAAATTTTTTTAAGAATCAAATATAGCTAATTAGATCGCCGTAAATATTTCTCTTCAATCACTAAATAAGATTTCTGGGTCCAAAAAGAATTGTTTGATCCGCGGCTTATACACCCGAAATTACGGTAATTTACAATTTTGCGTCAGTACATTGATTTTATATTCATAGAGCTGTGTTCCGATAACAGAGTGTAGGAAGAGGTTTTTCCGCGTTTATACATACCAGTATAATATTAGAGAAAATATTGTTCTGTTAAATCGCAGCATTTTTTGATTAAGTAAAATAACATTTTCTCTAAGATTACACTAGTGGCAAAAACGCGGAAAATTCTCATCCCTAAGAGTTTAAAAGTAAATACAGCTCATTTTATTACTTTTTTATAGATCTCAAGAATATTATTCAATTACTGACTTCTGCGTAAATTAGTTACTAGTTTTGTGAAATCACACGCGCTTAAAACTTCAGTCACAAAATAACTCAACTTGAGACGAAACTCACTCTTTTCCCTATTTGAAAGTCAGCTTCTCATAAAGAGCTTAACACTAGAACGCCGGGAAATTTTACGCAACTTTTATAGAATACATTTAAAACCAGAAAAATATTTTGAAAATATTTTATTTGTTTAGTTCATTTTGTAGTAATTGATATATAACTTACTTTTTGAAGATTTTTCTGGTTCGAATCGACCATTAGTCCGGTGACCGGTGTCGAATTGACACCTTCCCGGCGTTCTAGTGTTAAACAACTCGAGAAAACGAGTTGTTTTTAAGCAATTTAAATCAAGAAGAGTAAAACGCTTAATAATCAACTGATTCCCAATCTAATAAATTACAGCTCTATCCTGGGAAGGCAAATCCGCTCTTTTGTTTTAAGAGTACTTTCAAGAGGTTTGACTGTGCTTTTCACCTCTGGTTAGTTTTCTAACAAACTAAACGAATCAAAAATATATACAACAAATGCATAATTTGACTTCACGCATTAATTAGGTTTCCTACATGTCAAGGAATTTCAATTAAAGTAATTTATTATGTACCAATATTTTTTTTTACAGAAAACTCTACTTAATGATGCTATTTTTTTGCGTTAAAACTAGATTTATTTTTGTATAAAAATACATCTGTTTATCTGGTATATTTCCGTGCAATGTTTGAACTCTGTTAAACAAAAGACAATATATATTTGCCCGTTACACCTGTCTTTTATTCCAAACTAATCTTGACTTATTAAAACAGAACTCTACAAAGATACCTCAAATCAAATGATATCTTACCATAATATACTCATATCAAACTATCTTCTTTCCAAATGAATCTGTACAGTTATATATTTGCAATAACCTTTCCAGTTATTCGTTCGTTTGTGCAGAAAACTGTTATTTAATTGTAATTTAACTATATTATGGCCATATTATATTTCAGATGCTAGGAATTGAAATAAATTACGGTTATGAAACTATTTTATACAAAAAAATCGAAAGACTGGGCAGTTTTCTGCAAAGTTTGAACATTGTGTTGTTTGTGACGCTTCTACCTTCGGCAGTGTGCATCGGATGTGCTACTCACATTACAAAATAACCTGGAATTTCCATGTTTTTATAACGCTAACGCTTTGAAGGGAAATTGATTGCGTTTGTGTTATTCTGAATTTCAAATGAAATTCGGTAAAATTTCATTTCTAAATAAGGATAAGCAATTTTTAAACTACTTGGAAAAATTTTCAACCCTTTCCCCCATTTCAACCCTATGAGGGGCAAATGCTGAAATTATTCAATGACATCACAATCTTAAAACAGTTCTATTTGGAAATGAATGGAAGGTTTTCTTCACGTACTTGATTAAATTAAAATTGCTTTTTAAAATTCTGGTGTCAATGTGATTTCGAATTAAAATTAAGTGGGATATATTTTATACCACCGTCCTTCAAGGGATTGAGCGTTTATCATGTAAATTATTATAATTTACTTATATTTATAAAATGAGTCTTATATTGAAGGGTTAGTCCGCATCAATTTAATCAGGCAATTTTAGATGTATTAGAACCAGAAATTCAAAATACCATTTATACATATTGGTTGCTATATATGCAATTTCCATGCAAACTTGTCTGTCACACACTGCGATTTTTTGTTGCCAGTATTTTAGAATGGAAAAATGAGACTTATTTTATCGATATCTCACCAATTGAATAAGGCGAAGCAAACTTTTCGAAAATAACAGTGGTCAACAAGCATAGCGTTTTCAGCTGTTTGACGTACATGACAGGTTTACATGGAAAAGGCCTATAATGATACAGCTATACATCCAGGGTTGCCAAAATCTATGCATCAGCAGGCAGTCTCTCTCCACTAAATTTATTTCGTTATTTTTCGTCTAATATTTCGTGTAAAATTCTTGTAATAATGATATTAAATTTTAATCGAAATTTTTTTTTTAAATTTTAGTGGTGCGAGATTTCCAGCTGGCGCCAAGATTTTTTTTTACCCCTCTTGCTATATATATATCATCTCTCTATATATATTATTTTACAAACGCTCTGGTAAAAGGTGCTTGAAAGTTATTGAAGCAGTCGAACTCTTTATTATTTTACCAATACATTCTACAGATAAATTTCTATTGAAAAGTTACAATCAATCTTAATTTATTTTGCCCTTTGTATGTGTTACAATAATATATGCGGTCTAAAATTTATAGCGCAAAGTTGCAAACATACATTTTTTTTTCAGAAATGCCATTTGTAAAGTAATAACTTGTCTCATTATTCCCTTGATAGATGGTGGTTAGTAATTTAACCACTAAGCCTTAATCTCTAAATGCCAAATTGGCACCAGAATTTTTTTATGATATTTTAAATGATTTAAATTACCTGAAGAAATTTTAAAAAAATTGTTTGCTGGCATTCAATCAATTCAGAATTTTACGAATAAAGGAGCTTTGCTTTGAAAGGGTTGAGTTTAGAAGGATTACTTTTCTTCTACATTGTATTTCAATTTCATATTGTATTTATGAAATATTTTTAATCTTATTTGACGGTATAGCTAAAATTCTTTTAATCAGTTATTAAGATATTAAATTATGAGTAAATATACAGTAAAAAAAAATGAAATAGTATTCTATTTTAATTCTGATGAAAAATTTTAAATGGAAGTTTTACAGTAATTTTTTTTTTTTTTACTTTATGTATAAAGAATAATTTAAAAAAAGATTTCGTTTCAATTTGAAAAATATTCTGTGCATGATTTATGCTTGAGAAAATAAGATAGATTTAATAATAAATAACAATTCTCATTTACTTTATATACGGCATTTCAGCCATATTATTTGAACACTCTAACTAGCTGCATTAATTAAAAAGTTATATTTATTGTAAAAGTTTCAATTCAAAAGTAATAACTTGTCTAATCAAGCTGTTTTATTTTCCATCAATAATATATATAATTATAATTCATGTAAAATACAGAAAATAAATTACTCTCAACTTATTTAAGTTTCTGTAATATAAAAAACCATAGTGTATGTAGATCACATAAAGTATTGAAGATAGAAGAGAATAAACAGCTTTAATCATATGATTGATCCCAGCACAATTATACATTGTCTTTGAATTTAATCTCACAGGAGATTATACCAAAACTGTCTAGGAGAGTTCATTACATGTAGGTATAATTTATACAGCAATCTTTTGTAGGGATTAGTCTTATTCTTCTGTATGTATAGTAGTATAATCCTCTTACAGCGTTTCACAGGGGAGTAGCATAAGGGGATGCTGGCATTTACTCAATCTACGTTACTTATGTTTTAATTACTTTTACATTTGTAAATGAATATGGAGAAGTAGTATATAAAATTTAAGTTTTCAATCGCTTTTTATGTTTTTGGGGATCTCTAATTTAATTAAACATAACTTTAAAACGTCTTTTTCTTTTTTCTTCGATTATTTATGTTTCAATTGGGAGATTTACGATCATAGACGCTAACATTTGCATTTTTTTCCTACCACTATTTCTCAAAAGAAAGATTTGCATTATCTAATCATAAATTTTCACTGATTATTAACTACTACATTGACTAATTTTTTTTCGATTCAATTAAAGTGTTAGATAAAAAGCGTAAAAGTTGACAGTCATAATTACAATATATTCTATAGACTCTACATTTGATTTTCGAATATTTTCTTTATCACTATAAAAACATATTCTACTTTATGTTTAATCAAAAAAAGTATTTTACATTAACACTTTGAGCTTTGACGGACGAAGGTTTTTAAATTTAATTTTAATCTCCAAATGTAACATTGGCACCTGAATATTCACTAAATTTATTTGAAGATAGATTAATGCATTTTTTGGTGTATGTTATAAGAGCAATCTTTTGTTACAAAATATTGGTGCTAATTTGACATTTCGGTATTTCTAAGATATTCATCCCCTAAGCTTAAAGGGTTAAGCATATTTGCTAAGGCTTCTGATTTTTTGGCCTGGGAAATTTTAATATAATTTTTTGCTAATTAACTATAAATTAACTATAAATTTTTTCCGGGCCAAAAAAAGCGGAAGATATTGGCAGCAATGATTAAGGAAAAAATATTTGTATTAATAATTGTCATTTGTAAAATAATTGTATCAGTATTTTTTTCTTTTGAAATTGAACTGAAAATTAAGAATATAATTTTTTTTTTAGAAAATAAGATATATCAACAATAACTCATGATATTCATTTCGTTTTTCTGTAAGATTTGTGAAATTTTTACTTAGTGTTTGTACGCTTCAAGGGCTTTTACCAGAAAGTTTGTCAAGTAATATTTGCCATATTTAAGGTAGAAAAATTCTATCTTCAAATATAGTGACCAGTACTTCAGGAAAATTCTCTTAAAAAACACCAAAAATCCTCTGAATGTTTCCATGCTTACAAATCCTGAGTGTAACCCTAACAACAAATAATTCCAAAGCTATATTTGTTAGAGAAATCTCTTTTGTAAAGTAACAACTTAAAGAGCTTAATGTTGGAACAAATGGTTATTTGCCATCAATAAAGTGTAGAATTCTAATTCTTCAAACATACGGAACATAAATCTTTCTTAACTTACTTAGGATTGTTATTTGAACACAATATTTTATGTAGCTCCCATAAAGCACTGACGATAGAAGTGAATGATAAAACAGTATTAATCATCTGATTGATCTAAAGTAATCATATATTATCCTTGAACTTAATCTTGAAGCAGACTATTATGCGTCTTTAGAGGAGGGATATTTGCGAGGAGACATAATTTATACAAGAAACGTTTGTAAGGATAAAAGTTGTTTTTTAAGGGTAATAGCGGAATCATTTTATTAAGTTTTAACGCCTTCTATATTTGTCTTTTTATTATTTATAATTGTATTAATAATCGTTATATTTAAATTAATTGTATCAGTAGTTTTCTTGAAATTGCGAAAAAATGTTTATTTGCACATTTGCGATAAAATGTTTGCATCTCTAAAAAATTATTTTATTTATTTCTCGTTAGATACACAAAAAATTAAGAGTATGATTTATTCTTTAGAAAATAAGATATATAAACAATAACTCATAATCTTCAATTAGTTTTTCTGTACGATTTGTGAAACATTATTTGTAGTGTCAGGGTTCGTACGCTTCAAGGCGTTTCAAGGACGCGTTACCAGAAATTTTGTAAAGTAATATTTGCCTTATTTAAGGTGGCAAAATTCTATCTTCAAATGTGTACCATTACTTTAGAAAAATTATTTTATAAAACACCAAAATCCCCCTGAATGTTTCCAAGCCTGAGTCTACCTCTACAACAAATACTCCCAAAGCTGTATTTGTTCCAGAAATCTCTTTTGTAAAATAACAACTTATAGATGTTGGGACGAATGTTTATTTTACAGCAATAAAGTAAAGAATTCTAATTCTTCAAACGGACGGAACATAAATCTTACTTAACTTACTTAGGATTGTTATTTGAACACAATATTTTATGTAAATCCCATAAAGCACTGATGATAGAAGTGAATGATAAAACAGTATTAATCATCTGATTAATCTAACGTAATCATATGTTATCCTTGAATTTAATCTTGAAGCAGACTATGATGCGTTTTTAAAGGAGGTGTATTTGCGAGGAGACATAATTAATACAAAAAAACATTTGTAAGGATAAGTGTTGTTCTATAAGTGTAATAGCGAAATCCTTTTATTTTGTTTTAACGTTTTCTATACGTGTCATTTTATTATTGAGAAATACTATATTCACCCTTTGCGGTGCAGTCAGGGTGGCGAGTGGTTAGATAAAAACACAGTCAATACAGATGATAAATACCAGTATTTTGTTAAAGATAAATTCAGTTTATATAATTTCTTTATATTATTTGAAATATTTTCTGTAAGAAATTACCGGTATTTTCCTCTTTTCTTGGAAGTGTTTTTCCCGGTTTCCCCTGACCACTCGCCACCCTGGCAGGGCAAATTCATTGCTTAAGTATTGAAATTAATGACTGACACCAGAATTTGAAAACACCTTTATTTGTAAATAAGAAAATGCTATATTTCACGCATCCAATAAACCGTATTTTTTTATTTACAAAATTCTGGTGCCAATGTGACGTTTGGGAATTAAAATTAAGTGGTATATATGAAACCACCGCATCGTAAAGGGTTAAAGTTAACGTGATCATATACCGTAGTTGACAGTACTTTTAAGTTAATTATCCTTTATTACAGTAAATAGACTTTTTAAACGATATTTTAGTTTGTAATACGGGTAATTTTAGGATGTTTTATTTTGGTTGCTCAAATTACAAATTTTTTCATTTCGGTATACAGCTTAATTTTTATAAGGACAATATTATATTACATTTTTTGTAAATTGGACAAACAAACTAAATCAGCATATTGATTTAAAACTATGATTAAAAAATTTCAAAGCCTTTTTTTGCAACAGGGTTCGTACAATTCAATAATCTTCAAGGCATTTTACCTGAATATTAGTGAAGAAATATTTGCTTTATTTAAGGGGGTCCAAAGCACAAAAATCAGGGCTCCCAAATGGTCCGCCAACTGAACATCAATATTTTCTTAGAAAGATTTTCCTTTTATATTTTTCTTGCAAAGTGCGCAGAAACTGCCTTTGGAGGTTAGTTTTAGCACAAATACTGTAGAAACCTACTATGAAATTTTCTGTTAAAAAATATTGGTGTTCAGTTCGCGGACCATTTGAGAGCCTTAAAAAATCTACAATTTTTCAAAAATAAATTCATCAAATTACTTACGCTTAGAATGACGTTTAAATCACATTTATATTTTAATTATATGAGGCAATATTCATATTTTTGTTTTGGTTTGTTTTAAAAATTTACCTTATAAGCAGTGGTTGTGAAGGAAATGACTTCTTGTGAAAGTGCGTTTTTCATCATGCTGAGTTTTTTCAAAATTTGTGAAATTAAAATTGTTATAATTCAAGAACCGTTAAATATAAATGCTTCAAACTTCGAATGTATCTTTTTTGATTATTTTGCTTTAAATTTGTTTCAGCAAATTAAAAAATATATTTATTTTTGAAAATATGATTTTAAAAATAAAAGTTATATCATTTTTAAAATTTAAAATTTTAATAATTTTATTTTTTTTAAATTAATATTTTATAAAATGCTGGATAAAGTTAAAAATTTAGATATTTCTGTTTATTTAAATGTAAAAAAAAATAATTTTATAAAAATATTTTGAATTATAACGATTTTAAATTATCCCACATTTTTAATAAATGTTTTATTTAAATTGAAAAAAAAGAGAAGTTTTAGCATGAGATTTTGCTTACAAATAATATGGACAACAATCACATAAAAGTTCAAAATTTTAACTTAATAAATATATTCTTAAACGTATCGCGGACCCCCTTGATGAAAAAAATGTATACATATCTTCTGATACAACGACCAGTACATCACGAAATTTAAACACCTAAAATCCCATGAATGCGTACATTTTCTGTTGCAATGAATTTTGTATCTATAAATGTCTATTTAAACTGTTTTTTTTTTTTTTTTTTTTTTTTTGTAAAACTTTATCTATGTAACTTATTTTAATGATTATAAAATAAATGGAAGAATAAGTAACAATAATTATTTATTTTATGCATGAGATTTGTGCAAAATTATTTGTTATCTACAACGTACAGCGTATAATTAGAAAGGTACATTTGTTGCTGAAACCGTTTTCAAAAGTAATAACATGTCTTATTAATATTTTTGTTGTATAAAAAGATTATTTTGTATCAATAAATTAAGTACTCTAATTCTGTAGCCGATGGAAAATAAATCACTCTGAACTAACTTAAGCTACTGAAATACGGGCGTAATATTACATGTAGTTCGCATAAAGAATTGATGGTAAAGGAGAATGATAAAACTATAATAATCATCTGAATTATTCCAACGCAGTTACACGTTGTCCTTGAATTTAATCTCGGAAGAGATTATGCAGAGTCTGACTAGGAGAGTTAATTGCGGATAGACATAATTTTCCCAATAATCTTTAGTACGAATGGATCTGAATAAATATTTATAATGACAGAATGCTCTTACTGAAGTTAAACTTCTCCTGGGGAAAAGCACTAATGTTGCCAAAATGTTCAAAACATTTATAGACACCGATATTTACACAAATTTCTATGATAGAAAGTACAACCTTTTCCTCGCGTATAATATAAAAAGTAAAACTTGATTACCAAAATTTTGATATCAATGTGGCATTGTGGAAATAAAATTAAATGGTATATATAATATACAACTTAATATCACCACATTCGATGAACACTTTCATTCACCACTTTCTTAACATAGTACATGTGAATTATTATTGAAAACACTATGTAAAGCCAACACTGCACGAATTATTATTTTGATACTATGATTTTATACCCATATGTAAGTTTTGATAACACAAATTTTAAATATGATTTCTTCTCAATATATCCTAACAGACTTCTGTGATTACATAAGGCATGTATTTATATTTAAATATAATGGTAGCAGATATACCGGGTGATCCAGAAGTTTCGGGAGTTTTGAAAAGTTAATAATTAGGAAACTATGTATAATACAAAGGTTCTGTTTTCAGATATATGCTCAGAAACATGTGGGATTTTTGTTTAGATTGAATTTTTTAAAATATATATAGTTACCATTTTTAGCAACAGGTGGCGCTGTTGTATAAGACTGAATGTACCTATACCATGCGTTATATAGACACATGAATTCATTGCGAAACTTCTTTTCTATGATATTGATGATATTTCGTTTTAAGGGTGGTTTGTTCAAACATTTTTTGTAAGGTAAATGAAATTGCATTATAAGGGAAATTGATACAAAATTTCATGAGCAACTGCAGTGTTTAGATATTGTCTAGACTATGTTTAGACACATCTTTGCATGTCGCGTTGTTTTCATATCGTACAATACGTCAAGTTAAAACTGCAAAAGAATCGATGGCCATTGCAAATGTGAAATGCTATGGTAAGCAAGGTTTGAGAAAAAGGCTCATTGGAAGATCGTAATAGAAACAAGAGATCCCAAATGTTTGTTACAATCGTAAATTAGGTAGGATTCTATGCCAATACTCTGTAGAAATTACCAGTTCATGGTGAGTGCAGTAAACTTGTGATATCACAATGAACTGAAATTTCTTCTGGAATTTCTTTCTGTTCTGAGGATACTGTGCATGCTGTTTTGCATCGGCTCACGGCGGTTTTTATAAGCCATGAGCGTCATGATTAAACTTTGTAACCCTTGGACACTAATTCGTTCTTTTAAATGAGCTGTATCATACTATAAAAACAATACTATCAATTTTAGCGCCACCTGCTGTCAAAAAGTGCAACTAACATAATATGTTTTTTTCATCGAAAAAACAAATCCCACAAGTTTTTCAGCATTTCTGTGAAAACCGCATACTTCTATTGTTTATGGTTTTTTAATTATTAGCGTTTCAAAAGTCCCGGGACTTCTGGATCACCCGGTATATTGACCACGGAATTTACAAATGACTTCTTTAAAAATTAAAAACGCGTTAATTCAACTTTCATTGTAAAGCGAAATATTAATAAAGTATTCATGCTGCCGTTTACAAGTTTGGCATGAAAGTTAGGTTTTCCAGGTGTGGGAACACTGCGCAGGAAAGGGTTAACAGGTTTATTTATTGCCGTTTATTATATTTTTAATAACAAATTCTAATTACTTTGAATAGTCATTTAAAGTACTTTTATTAGGATCATTTGTCTTTATAGTAAGCATAAAGTACAGAATATATTTGTTTGTTTGTGTTTTATGACGGCCAGTTATATACACTAGGGATATAACCCCTAAGGGGGGTGTCCGTTTTTCTAAGGTAACCTACCGTAATTTCCGGCGTAGAATCCGCGGAAAAAACAGTTCTTTTTTGACCCGGAAATTTTTTGAAATAAAAAGTAACGTTTTAGATCGTGGTAAATATTTGGCTTCAATTACTAAATAAAATTTCTGGGTCGAAAAAGATTTGTTTGATCCGCGGATTATACGCCGTAAATTACGGTAACCCTCATTTACGCGAGGAAAATCAACGTTCGAAGAAAACCACGGAAAACTTCGAACGGTTAGGCCGACGGCCGCACGTATATATTGGGTAGGCAATCAAGTTACCCCCGTTTTAAATAATTTTTTCAATAGGAATCTAGTTATTTGTGTTTTTGATCAAATTAATTTATAAATTAACTTGATGAAAATAAAAAATAAAAAATATAAAAAAATTCAGGAAGAAAAAAATAACTAAATAAACGGCGGGAACTTAGTTGCCTACCCAATATAATAACCCTTACACGCATCGTGATGTAGATCTGCGTAACTTTTATTTAACTTTTAATACATAAATTAAGTTTTTTGCAACCATTATATATTATACATATATTAGTCCTGCTAAAAATTACAAAATTATGCTACTAAATAAAGTTTAAAATCTATCTTAAATTTTCTGGTGTTTAATCCTTAATAAGACAGAAAAAGCACAATTCTGAGGGGGAAAATTCATACATTTAACCCTTTCCGGCACGGCAAAATCTGTCAGAAAATTAGAAATTATCGTCTGGCACCGGAATTCATAAACGAATTTTTTAGATATTTTGAAACCCCTAATTTAAGCTTTTATAGTAAAAGCAAAATTCTACTAAAATGAACTGATGGCGTAAACAAGTTTGGAATTAAGTATCCCAGATTGGGCACAGTGTGCCGGAAAGGGTTAACGATTAAATTTTTGGCAAAAAGACACACGAAGAAATATATATATATATATATATATATATATATATATACATACATACAGGGTGAGTCATAAATATCGAAACAATAGGCTATCTCCTTAAATATTGCCCTTAGACCTATACTTCCAATTGCAAAAATTCATAAAAAAATGTGAAATTTTTGATAAGATAAATTGCGACTCCATGGGGGGTCTAGTTGAAAAGTTACGAAAATTAAATTTTTATACGGCCCCCGTAGGACAAAAATTCCAATTAGGAAAACTTTCCTTATTCGGTCCTGAATAAGACACAAAAAGTTGCATCTTCATATCTCCAAAATTTACAAAGTTATAGCCGTTTAAAAAATTCATCAGGTTTTAAGGGATTAGACACAAATTGAAATGCGCACAATTCAAAAAACAATGTTAATTTAACAGTTCTAGAAAACGCGTAAAAAATCTATTTCTTGATTTAAAATTTTGATTTTTTTTTCTTTTTTTGTGATGGTTGGCCTTATAATTTGCTAAGAAAATCACATTCTAAAATTTCTCATACAATTTATAAAATTTTCATGTGGTTAGTACTGGTTTAAATAGGACAATCAAAAATCGTTATAACTCGTAAAATTATTTAACGGATTTCAATTTCTTTCCATTTAATTAAAGATGAAAATCTGATTTTAGTTTTGTTCCAAGGTTTTTTTCTATTAATTTTAAAACTATTAAAAATGTTTATTGAAAAAATAATATAACTTTTAAAAAAATCATATTTTCAAAAGAAAAATTTTTTCAAAAGTAAACATTTTTTTCAAATTTGCCGAAACAAAACTAATGTAAAAAAATCAAAAATGACATGTTTCAAGTTCTTTTTTCTTTTAAAAATTCTTAACATTTAATAATTTAAAGACAAGAAATGGAGGATAAAAAATTCATTATGCAGAAAAACGAAGTGTATTGTTTAAATGTCCGTCAGTTATTTAAAAAAATGCTTTTTCTAAGATGCACAATAAGTCAATTTTTTTTTTCAATTTACTTTTGACAACTTCATGCTTTTTATCGTCCTTCAGAGGATGTTAAAAAATCTGTATTCTGGGCCCAGGTAGGGCCAGGACCGAGATGTTACTTTTTTCTGAAGACCCGCCAGGCCGGGCCTAACGTACTTTTCATAAAGGATGGGACTTCCTTCAACTTAGGTGCACTCTGGATGAAATTTCACCGGTCACGGCAAAACCCGTATTAAAATCTCTGTCTCTGACTGACTTAATACGTGCATAAAATAAATAAAATTCGGCTCAATCGATTTTTTTACGAAAAACATATAGGTTTTAAAATCTTTATTTTACAAAAAAAAAAAAAAAAAAAAAAAAAAAAAAAAACTTTAAAATTTTAAATTTATTTTTTAAATAGATTATTCAAAGGCTAAAAAATTAAATATAATAAAACCAGTGAAAAAAAAATCTACCTATGACGAAATTCCGTCTTAAACGGAAAATATGTTGATCCATGCAAAATAAATGCCATAGTACCTGAAAAGAAAATAAGCTACAATTACATCTTCTAGGTTGAACATCTGTCTATAACGTACTTTTTCATTCCTATGTGATTCCGTCTTAAAAAGTTTTAGTGTATAACATTTTTCAGAGTCCCCAACGCATGGGATATGGATTAACGATATTAAAATATAAGTGAAACTTTTACATATAAATAGAGATTCATTGACAAAATAAATATATTACAGCCTTTGGCGCTTCTTTAATAATAAAAAGTATAAATATAAAAAACGAAAAGCTATAAAAGTATACACACATAGCGTATAGTATATTTGGACGTAAAATATACTATACGCTGCTATTTTATGTCCAAAGAAAAAGTGGTCTCTTACACCGATTTTTAATAAATTGCAATTTGTGAATGTTCCCTAACAAGCGTTGAAATTGAGTCAGTTTAGAGGCAGGGAAAAGTGGTGTAAGTCAGGAATTTTTGAAGATTTTGGGATTTAATATCTCTGTGGGATTTTTAGATACGGAGATGAAATTTGTTTTGTTCGATTTAGGAATGGATAAGGAATAATTTCCTAATTGGGAATTTTGCCCTACGGGGGCCGTATAAAAATTTAATTTTCGTATTTTTTCAAATAGACCCCCCATGGAGTTGCAACTTATCTTATCAGAAATTTCACCTTTTTTTATAAATTTTTGCAATTGGAAGTATGGGTCTAGGGGCAATATTTGAGGAGTTAGCCTATTGTTTCGATATTTATGACTCACCCTGTATATATATAAATTAATTATGTATATGTATATATACATAATGTTATGTAAACATATGTATGAAATGTAATTATGTAAACATATGTTATGTAAAATTATGTATACATTATGTTATGTAAATAAATTATGTATATATATATACATAATTTCTAAGACGAAAAGGTTTTATGGGGGAGTAGTGGATATATTAAAAGTCTCCGGGGCAAAAAATTATTCTGTTCTGCGTATTATTCTGGGTCTGTTTATTTAAATGTAAAAAAACTGAAATTCAGCTAATAATATTTTGAGTTGTAATGATTTTAAACTAACCTAACTTTAATATTTATAAAATTTAAAAAAAAAAATGAAAGTTTTATTATGTGATTTTCTTTACAAATGATATGGTTTACCATCACAAAAAAAATTAAAAGTTTTAACTCAATGCATAAAAATTATTTAAAAATTTGAACCGGACAATTAAGGCGACACTTAAGGCAGATCATACTTTGAGCAGACAAGCGATAACAAAGCCTGATTCAAGGAAAATTTCTCCCCATTAATCCCTTGGAGGGCGGTGGGATAAAATATATCCCACTTAATTTTAATTGCGAAATGCCACATTGATACCAGAATTTCGAAATGAAAATTTTGATTTATCAAGTACCTGGCCTGGGGTGGGGGGCGGAGGGAGAGAGTGTGATTCATCACTTCTGAAATATTTTTTTTTAAATTATTCTGATGTCTTTCAATCCTTTCAGCATTTTTTGAATAGAAGTGATTTGCCTCTCAAATTGTTAACGCAGTAAAAACTGGGTTTGAACAGTAGAATTTCCCACTTATCTAATGCTTTTGTCGCCTTGTTTGCTAGTATGTGATATGCCTAAGACACGGTCACAGAATCCGCATTCCACAGTTGATTTCCTACCACTTTTACAGAATAGTTTTCTTCGTCATACTTAAACTTTGAAACTGTTTTCATTTTATTATCCTTTCAAGGGTAATAAATATTGGTTTCTAAAATTGTCAAATTAGCAACAGGATTACGAACGATTGTATTTATAAAATACAAAAACAATTCTTTACTTACATCATAAGAACGACTAAAATTTATTGCACATTTCTGGTGTCATTGAGGCATTTGGGAATAAAAATTAACCACTTAACTGATCAATATTTTTGATAAAAACTTTCAAATAATGCCCATTTTTTCATGTTATTTGCAGAATTTTTACTTTTTTTATCACAGGTTTTTGAAAATGAAAAATTTTTGCCTAATTGAATCTGAAAAGTGAAAGGATTAAATAAAGCAAATTTTACAATACAAATTTACTCGTGAGAATAATAAAACGTGATTGGAATGTCGGGTCTCGTACGCAGTCCGGGCAAATCATGATTGGTAAAAACACGTGTCCCGTATCATGCACGAGAAAATCATGGAAGCGGTTATATGGGATGAATAATGTATAGTATTCCCTTTTCTTTCAAAGAGTTAAATAAGTCAAAGCCTATATTTCTGAAGTGTGGTGTTCATTTGGTTTCTAACACGCAAGTATCTAAAATAAAAAGTGATTTGAAAGAATAAACTAACATTCCTCACTTATTTTATGAATGAGATTTGTGAGAAATTGTCTGTAGATTACAAATAATATAATTTCAAAACTACATTTGTTGCGAAATTCACCAAATTAACAACTTGTCTCATCATGATAATGTTGTAGAAAAAGATTATTTTCAATCAGTAAAGTAGAGAATTCTAAATTCTGGCGCAGGTGTGGAAACACATATAATTTTTAATTTACTGACCATTTCAGGAACAAACTGTCATTACTAAGTTATTGAAATAAAAGATTGAAGAATAAAATACTGAAGTGTATAAAGTAATGAATAGAGTACTTTCATTACTAAAATATTGAAACAAATAAATAGTAGCGGAATTTACGAAAAAACTTATTTAAAATATATATATATATATTACATAACATTGTAAATTGAAAACAAATGGTGTGTTATACAATAGCTAAAGAAAATTCTGGTATCATTGTGTCGTTTGGGAATTTAAAATAACCCCTTAACAGTTTTGGCCGAATGCCGCTCGTGCAAGCAAAGTTCCTTATTTCGCTCATAAAATCGTTCGGCACCATTAACTTTTTTTTTTTTTTTTTTTTTTTTTTTTTTAACAATTGGAGAGACATTTTTCGGTTTTACGAATCACATATTTTAGTACGGAAAAAAAATGGAAAATATTCATAAAATTTGAAATGATTCTGCAATAATTTTATAATTAAAACTCCAAAGCATACGGTTGGGTATTTTTGCTCTGCTATATGCGGACGGATGGACCGGGCAACGACTAAAGGTGATACGTAGTTATAAAATTAGGAAAGCACCTAAAGACTTCATACCATTTCATTTATAGACTTTCGTGTGTGATGAAATGGTTCTCTAATAAAGCCTCTATAACTCACACATTCATGGGAGCTGACTTTTCGAAACCAATGGAGCAAATCAGGCAAGTTTTCATAACTTAGATTAAAATATCATTTTAGTCTGAATTAATCACACTGATTAAATAAGATAAAACAGAAAAAAACCGTTTTAAAAACTAACCGTAGATGTTTGCGCGATTGTGCATTTCGCCAGCGTGAATTCGGCACATACGAATACGCATTAATTTTAATGGCCTCATCTGAGTTACAAATTCTAGTTACGAATAAAGAAAAGGAACACATCGTCTGTACAATGTCAAACTACTCGATATGATAACAGTGTTGCCAGCAGGCTACTTTATTATTATTATTATTCAGATTTCTTGATTGCCGTCACTTTTCTGGAATGGTAATATTTATCTTGTTTTCGTCTTAATTAGCATGTTATTGAAGAAGATTATATAACGTGAATTTCACTGTTTCAAATCAGTACTGCCAATCAAAAGATCTGAATTTTAAAAGGTAGCCCACTACACTGTTTCTATCCATCTACATTGTACACTACACAAACCAGCTACACTGTTTTCATATTGAATAGTTTGACATTGTACCGACGATATAATGTCTTCAGTGGCGTAACCAGGCTGGGTGCCCAAATGCTACGATACCAGTAATGTTTGAAATTTCTGTTCGCCTTATCTAAACAGAAAATTTTCTGTTATGAATGAAAGAGAAGAAAACCTTACAATATTACTGCTTTCGGGCACCCACCCTGTATACGCCGCAATGTTTTACCAGTTGAAATTGAAGTAACTGAGGTTATTATAACAAAATAGCTGCTGTTTTCGTTTTTTAATTTGATCAACAGCTTTTTATTATTGCAGGGGGATTATTCCGATATTAAATTGAATTGAAAATTTCGTCATATTTATGTTGTTTATTAATTCTCAATTAAGAAATTAATCATTCGCTGAAACTTCTCCCGACTTTTAAAATATATTTATTTTTTAAACCACTTAATCGTCGCACTCGAGACATTCACGATCTGCAAGTCTCACGGCTTTTATTCAGAATTGTTTGATTCCCACCAGTTTTACAAAATAGTGCAATTGGCTTTACCCTGGTATTATTTTACTTGGCATTAAATAAGATTATTTTTTATTTTTCAAAAAAGTGGTGGAAAAATGAATTTGAATTTTTAAACCGTAATTTAATGCGTCCATTAAGGGGTTAAAAAATTGCTGAAAAGTAAAAATCTTTTTTTCTTTGATACAATAATATTTCAAGTATGCACATATGAACCTAAAATTTTGTAGGAAAAAAAAAAACTTTATATAAATTTTTGTCTGAGGGCCTTATTATACACACGTTTTGCATTTTTTTTAAATAATAAAACTTATTTTTAAAGCATGTATGGGTATTTAAACTTTCAAATGTTACATTTTAATGATTAAAAAATTAAAAGTCGCACAAATACATTAAAATGTTTGCACTGGCAGATAATTTCAAAATCAAGATAATAATTAATTTATATAATTATACATCCACTTTAAAAAATATGATATAAGTATCATGTTATTATATATTTATTGAGTTTGATATAATTAATTAGATTTCATAAAATATTTAATGAAGTAGTTAAAGTTTACATTGCATAGTAAATGATTTAATGAATATTAATTGCATGTAATTCGATGCGTTCTGTATTACCTAATTTGTTTTCATTTTATTTCAGCTCGACGAACTGTACAGGAACAGTGTTTATAAAAATGCGTATCTGCATTCAGAGATTTTAGCATTAAGCAGGTAAATAATTTGTTACTTTAATACTTTATTTTAATTAGTTTATGTATGCAAAAGAAAATAAGTGAATTAAACCAATAATGCGTTTAAACGTAAATGAGGGGAATCCGAATAAATTAAAAAATAATGTAACTTAAAATTTTATTATAATAGAATAACGACAAATTTTCGACTGTTATGAAATTGTCCTTTTATTTTCATTTAATGCCTAGCTATGATATCTATAAGACAATTTTACAATTTTTATATGAATTGTGCATAGATCAGTAGCAGTGCTGCCAGACTGCAATTTTTTTGTTAAATATTTATATCCATAGCTGCCAACTTGCGCAGTTTTTTCTTACCACTAAAATTTAAAAGAAAAAATTGACTTATTTAATTGAGGATTTTACCTATCTAAATATAAGAAAGCATTCATTTAAATTTAGGTAGTTAGAAAAAAGCGTAAAAGTTGGCACCTATCTCTATATAATACAATGTAACGCAAAGCGCGACAAACTTGTTTTTCCCCCCAAAAAACTGTCATTGGTAAATATAAAAGTTTTGCACAATTTTGTCAAGTCATTTCAAATTTTATGAAAATCGGATGTACTGTTTAATTATAGGGACAATCAAAATTATTCCGTTAGATTACGACGAATAAGAAAAAATAGTTTTAAGTGCATTTTAAGCCCCTGACTGCCGTTCAAAAAGGCAACATTGTAATGTTTTTTTCTCATTAATTTATTTTAAATGTAAGAAGGTTTAAAATAAAAGAAGGATAGGCAAAACAAGGTTTTTTTTTCCCTCGTCAATTTATTTTTAAAAAAGGATTTTCTCTCATAGTATAATCTTTTTGTTACGTATATGCTTATAAGCCTTGAAAGCATCAAGAGTGTATCAATCATAACTTAATTTCTTAAAAGTGGATTATATTTGTAGAATCATATTAATTTAAATAAATCTTCAACTGCAGTGAAACCTGCAGCCTGGTGAATGGATATATCTGGTTGCGGCAGTCGGGAGGTTAATGGTGTTAAACTAATTCGAAAATAACAATATTTATGTACATCTATGAAGTATACACTAAAGTATGCATTTTGTACAATGGGGTGCAAATAATACTTTTTATTAATTTACAGGGACAACACAAATGTATTCCACTGCATAATGGTATAAAGAGAAACATTGTTTAGAGTGTATTTTAATTATATTAAACTATTTCACAGTTTATGAAATTGGTATACGTTGCTGAGGTTTACTAAAGGTCACTGTATAATAGAAAACAAGTAGCATTTACAGGAATACACATTTTTTTATACTTATACAGTATCTAAAGTACTGTATACTATTACACCAAGATCTGAGTATTTTTAAAACTTCATTATAGTCCAAACGCACTTCAACTGCTACACTCTAAATAAAAAGGAGTGAATAGTCACTCCAGAATAGTGAATACTCACTCTATCGCAGACTCAAAATATGCCCAACCTCTTTAGAGTGACTATTCAATTTGAACAAAAGTGGAATCATTGACTCTTTGAAAAAGTGAATACTCACTCCTAGGAATAGAATATTCACTCTACACAGGGGTCAATAATCACTATTTCTGAGGAGTGACTATTCACTTTTGCTAAAGTAGTGAGTTTTTTCCCTCCTAGTAGAAGTGAGTAGTCGCTTTTTCATAGGAGTGAATGCTCTTTATTTTTTTTTTTCAATGAATTCTCTTTTTTTTTATTGCTATTATCGGCATTTTGAAAGAATCGTGTCTTTTAGAACATACAATGAAAATAAATACAAACGTGGTCAAGATTGGAATAAAATACTTTATTGACAATATTTATTTAATTCAAAGTATATAACATTAATTGAACTTTTTAAGGGAAAATGTAATTAAAGTTACACATGAATTAAATTAGATTATTGACAGAAATAAACTATTTTATTCCAATCTTTCTCCTTGTGTTTGCTTTCATTGGTAGTCCCATAAATATATGATAGTTTTAAAATGCCCATAAGAGCAAGTTATTAAACAGTTTTAAAATATTAAATACACACTTTTTTAGATACCCATTAAGTTTTACATATTATTTAAATAAATCCATAATGCACGTTATCTGTTTTTTTATGTGTAATTAAAATCTTATTTCTGAAAAATATATATTAATACAAGCCGTATTTATAAAATGGCATGGTAAGTCATATTTAATTTTAATTTTTTATTCCCGTATATAGAGTAGATGTGCATGTAGTACCTGCCGGCGAAGACACTCACGAGCTAATGCTAATCCTATGGGGAGAGATTTTTCTAATATCTCCTTTGCATTTTGACATTTTATTTATTTATTTATTTTGCATTGAATAGCTGAAGTTCGTCTCTATATCGCATCTTTTTTACTTGTTCGATTTCGGTCGCAGATACTTTTATAAAGTTTCTTTTACTTTCAAAACCGGTACCAAAAATGAAAGTATTATTTAAAAAAATATCTGCAGACAAAATTGAAAAAGTAAAAATAAACAAATATTTAAGCGAGAAAATGTGTTTTTGACGACTTCTGTAACTTAAGTGTTTTTATTTAAATGGTGAACGATTGAGCCCTATAAGCCCCTCTTTGACTGCGCCCTTAAAAAAAGTTTTCGGCTTCATGAGTGGTTTGATTGCCAGATTATAAAATAGGCAAAACATAGTTAGATTCATTTTGAAAAAATAATAATAATAAAATAAAGAAGATATTGAAATTTTAAAATTTTAAAATTAAAAAATTTAATAAATCATATTAATATAACTTAAAAACAACTATTTATAAAAATTTTGGTGTCATTACATTTTGGTAAGTGCAATTTAACCCCTTGCGGCGCGGTGGTTTCATAGATAAGCCACTTAATTTTAATTCCCAAGCTCCACATTGGCACCGGAATTTTGTTTCAAAAAAGGACTGTTTATATAATGCGTGAAATATAATTTACAAATAAAGTTGTTTTCAAATTCCGGTGTCAGTCATTAATTTCAATACTTAAATAATGGATTTGCCCTGCGCCGCAAAGGGTTAAAAATTAAAATTGATTACCGTAATTTCGGATGTATAAGCCGCGGATCAAACAATTCTTTTTGGACCCAGAAATCTTTTTTAGTGATTGAAGATAAATATTTACGGCGATCTAACTAGTTATATTTGTTTCTTAAAAAATTCTGGGTCGAAAAAGAATTGTTTTAGCTGCGGCTTATACACCCGAAATTACGGTATTTAAGTTTTTAATTAAATCAAAATATTTTTTGCACTATAAACCTTACCATAATTGCTTTTTTAACAGTGCCTATATCAGGTGTATATTACTGGAAAATGACTACTTCAGTATCCCAGTAATGGACACTCCTCTCAAAACCTTAAAAATTAATGAAATTTTATAAACGACATTAAATACATAAAATTCAAAGATTTCTTCAGCTACAAAAACAAAAAATTGCAAATTTTGCAATGAAATAAGGAATACATAAATTTATTAAATGAAGCCAGCTCTTAGTATGATTTTCAATGAAAACACGATTTTCAATGAAAAACAGTGAAACTTAAAAACATTACTTTGTGCTTCCTGATTGATTTAATTAAGAGTGTCAATAATTGTGCAAAATTATAAGATATGCAAAGGCGAGTTACGAAAACAATGAAAGCTAAATTTTTATTAGTTATTATTTTTTTATAAACCAAAAACATTCAGGTGTGTGCACTGCTGCTTCTACCCTATGATACTGCTACATCTACCCTATAGTATTCTATGAATGTGAGTTAAAGTTTTATAAAAAATATACTCGTGTAGGAAAAAGAAAAATGAAGAAAATATAAAATAAAAGAAATGACTACATAAGTGTTGAATTAAGACATTTTTCTCCGGAAGGGATATTTCTGGCTCCGGGGGGGGGGGGGGCATTATAGAGCTCCGGGGAGGGAAATTGCCCATTTTGACCATTGAAAACACAAAATCTCAAAATTTCCGAGGGGCATTTCAATGCTCCGGGGGAATACCTCCCCCGAGACACACTCTGAATTGAACACTGCTACATATATTTTATTCTTACTGTTGGAAAAACAATTTTAATGAGTTATTAATCTCTAATAAATAAATGTCATCTAATATAAGTCATACTGCAATTTTTAAAAATTACTAAAGCGTTTTATTCTGCAATCTTTGCGTCAGCGATTTTTTTTTCTCCGAGCAGAGGTAGAAGACAACTTCCTGTGTAAAGTTTAACTCAACATTCTAGAATTTACTTTCGGAAAATAAAAAGTTGAAAGTAAAATTGACTTACCGTTTTTTATGTTAAATATTATCCCTTGTTTGATGAATAATAATCCTTTGTTTGATAAATAAGATATGTGCAGTGCAACATTTTCGTCACTGAGTACTAATGGAGTATTATTGCTTTTTACTGAATTATTTGTTCTCCATTTTGATCCAGATCAAGAAACTTAATCTATGTGGATTATTTTGAATCATAAGATATCGGGGTATATAATTCCTAGATCTAAATTTAAACTACTTTTCAGTATTAATAATACAAATTAAAGATCCACATTTGTAGACCGAGGAAACGAAACATAACGGACACATAACAGACACGATAAAATGGAGGAAACATTTTTATCATCACAACTGAGAAGACGATTTCTGATTGGCTGATGTGTAATACATATCTAAGTCACTTTTTAAGAGTGACCGTTGACTCTTTCGAAGGATTGACACTCATTTTTGAAAACGAGTGCGTTTTAATAGCAAATAAGCGAAATTTTATAGGTTATATTATAAAATGTAGTTTTTGAAAAGTAAGAATTGACATATTTTGGTACTTTTTATTGTTTTACTCCATATATTGGTTCAAAGTTGAGCGGGTATTTTTTTCAAGTGTATAATGCCGGGCTTTCACTCTCTTTAACGGAGTGAGATTTTTCACTCTTGACCATGGAGTGAGATATTTCACTCTCGACAACGGAGTGAGATATTTCACTCCTTTTTAGGGAGTTGGAAATTCCACTCTTTAAAGAGTGTATTTGTATAAAGTTCACTCTAAAAAGAGTAAAAATGCAAATCACTCCTACAAAAAGTGAGCTTTTCACTCCTCCCAGTTTTAGAGTGTATGTTTGACGTGCAATTTCCGACTTGTTTTCATGACTTAAACACTTTCGTCATTCGCCATCTCACAGCTTTTCACGATCTTATAGATAATAATTGCTTAAGAAACTGGCTATATCATTTACATTTCAAATCGACTAACAGGGTTCGTACGCAGTAGGAATTCGGGAAATTTTACGTATTTTGTACGAATAATTTCGTCACTAGATCTGAAGACAGATGCTTTTCCATTAACCCTTGATGACGATAGATTTTTTATTTTATTATTATTATTATTATTATTATTATTTTTGCTTAATTTTGAATCTTTTACCAAAAGTTTTTCAAAACAGAACTTTTTTTAATTTCTTATCTTATTGAATCGAGAAAATTCTCTGATTAAATAAGGTAAATTTTATAGTAAAAAATACTTGGTTGCAATAAAGTAGAATTCTGAGAATCCGAAGATGCACGTATACTGGTCGCTTATCCTCTAAGTGTTAAATGATACAAATACTGAGTTGTCAAATTTTCGGCTCTTTGCGCATCGCTATTGTCTTAAAGAATTGTCTTAAGTCTTACTATTCTTTTAAATCCACCAAATGTTTCAGTTAAATAAAATTTTCTTTTTAAAAATACTAGTATCTAAATAGCCGGAAACTTGGCAGCTCTTCAAATATTACTTTTCAAAAATTTTGGTAAAATGTGCTTAAAAATCATTGTAAAAGAGTACGTATTCTAGACTTATCCTAGAAATATTTTTTTATTTCGATCAATATATTTTTACACCATAAATGACATTTTTAACTTTTTCATTTTTACAATTTCAAATTTAAACAAAAGATAATTTCATTCGAATTCCCACAGAGATGGGATACACACCAATGGGAAAACTTTTATTGTTCACTGTTCAAAATATCAACCCCATCCATCACTATGAATCACGCCCCCTGTCTCCAAATCCCTACTTACGGGGAACTGAAATATTTCCAGCTAGAAACCCAAAGACCGAACCCCAGATAGAACCAGATTCAAGCGACAAACTTCTCAGCCGTAGCTGCTAACTTTTACGCTTTTTTCCCGACAGCGATATTTGAAAAGAAAAAAAAAATCTAATAACTTAATCGCCGAAAATTTTGTCTTTAAAGCAAAATTTTTGAGACCGGTTATTCTCCCTGAGTCCGTCACCTTGTTTCTTTGTTAGACATTTATAGCCACTTTATGCTTAAATTTTTAACAATTCAGAAATTAAATATGAACAGCAAGAACAGCAACGAAATTTTAAACAGAAAAACAGCACTCCAAACATTATTTGTAAAAAAGAAAAAAAAAAAAAAAAAGGAGACAGGAAATTCGTAACTGTGTTGAATTCAGACACGTTTCATTGGAGGGATTTCTGTGACTCTGGGGGAGGGGGTATTTGAGTTCGGTAGGGGGAATTAAAAACATTAAAAACATAAAATCTTAGATCCTCCGGAGGACATGTGCCACTCCGCTGAATTTAATCACTTAATTGATTTACCCGTACGCCGTTCGGGCAAGACGAATTTGCTTAATTCATCAGTTAAAGTTTTTTGACAACACTACTTTTTTTAAGTACGACTTCACACTATTCAATTTCAGAAATGTTTGGAAAAAATATTACGAATATTAAGCCTGGAAAACTGGTGTTAACCCACATTTTCAATTTATTGTACGTAAAAAAGGGAATCAGTTAACACTAGAACGCCCGGATGGAGTCGATTCAACTCCGACCATGTGATTAAATTTCAATTCAAGCCAGAAATTTTTTCTGGAAATATGTTAAATTTGAACCGCGCAGATTTTCGTTAAATAAGTTGATTAAATAATTTTAAATAAAAATAATGGCGTGAAATATTATTTTTAAACTTGAGTTAAATTTCCGGGCGTTCTAGTGTTAAGCGTTAACACTAATTCATAATTACCGTAATAAACCGAGTATACGCCGCGACTTAATTAATTCTTTTTCAAACCGGAAATTTCATTTAAAAAATAAAGTCAAATAAATGCTAAGCAACAGCAATTTATATTTTATTTAAAACTGTTTCTGTTCGGAAATCGAGTTATCTGAGCCCGTATACGCGGGAAATTACGGTACATAAATTTTAAAACAGCAGAATACAGCAAATTTTTATTATTTTTTAAATATGCTTTCCGAAATTAAGTCAAAATAGCTACAGAGATTAAAAATTCAAAAACTACAAAAACAACAATAAATAAATAAATCCAAATGCAGAAATTTAACCTTTGGCACTCCGTTGTCTCTGCAGCGGACACATCATCTTTACTTCGAAAATTTGTTTTTGGCAGCAGTAATAAAGGAAAATAAAATTTCCCTTATTTAAACAGAGAATTTTTGAAATTGTCTATTACAAGGAAAGTTCTTTTTAAAAAATGGTGCTAATGGAATAAAATTTGTGTAGGAGGCACCTGAGTCCGTTAAGTTAAAATCGGCAAAAAAATACGCCTTCCTAGCAGTGACGTAACCGGAGTAAGGGAGGGCGTCCAAATGCTGTCCTCCTCACTAAAATTGAAGAACTTTTCGGTTTCATTAACCCGCGAGAACTCGTGCATGAGGTTTTCTTTCACCATCGTACCCTTTTTAAGACTATTTTTAAGGCTGTTTTTCATTTTAATAAAATTTCAAAATGTGATTTCGATTACTAAACTTCTTTTCTGAAAAAAAGTACTAAGCCAATAAAAAAAAAATTTGATATTAAGTGACTGTAAAGTAAAAGAAAAGAATTGGACACCGTGAGAGAAATTCTCATAGCGAATTCTCCAGGGTTAATTCTAGGAAATTCTGCGATAAGATAAAAAAAAGGAAACTTTATAAAATTAGTGATGTCAAGTGCATCTGGTTCCCTCCTCTGACTAAGCAAATGCTCCCCCGGGCGAATGCGGCAGGATTCTCTTTTCAAATTTAGTGGTAGCGTAATGGAAAAAGCATAAAAGCTGCAACTATGCTTTTTCTTGTTGATTATGTTTCATGACTTGAATTCATTCAAGGTATTTGATAGTTTCTATTATGCACTAAAAATGATTATAAAGTGATTTAAAATTATACAATTGTAAAAATTGTTTTTATAATCCTTTTTTTTACATTTTTGTGTTTTAAAATGTGAAATATTTTATAAAACGCTCATTTACTCATACTATCTTAAAATCGGGCAGGTCAGAGTGTTTCTTTATTGAAATATTTTTTTCATTTAAATTTAACACAGAATTTTCTATAAATGCTTATTCGTTTCCTGTGAAGCAACGCAAGTCCTTATCTGTATGGAATTAGATTTTATTTACATATAATTTATAAAATATTATTCTATTTCTTTTAAATATTCGAGATATTAAAATTAATCGTTTGGTAAAACATATTTACAAAATACAAACTATCTTTTATCTCATTTATTATTTTATCTTTTACATAATAAGTCACTAAGGTTAAAGTTAAGAAATAAAATTGAGTGCGAACAGACTTTGAAATGTGAACAGTATCCATATCTTTTTCTTAACGTCAGATGTACACATGATGAAAGATTATTTTATTTCGATTTATCTATTCTTGTATAACTGGTATTCTAGCTCTATTAGTCTTATCGTTTCCATCAGTCATTTTTCTGCTCGATTTCAAACCGGTCTAACTCCGCTCTTGGAAACGCTCCGATATGATTTAGATCTATAGCATATGATATGGTACATGATTTCTTCAGTTTTATCTGAAACATTTATTTTCATTTATTTTCGCTTCGATAAAATCTTTAATCTTCATGATATGGAAAAACTAAAGAAGGAAAACGAATTATGTTCTAGATATTCCTTTTTCCTCGAAGACAGCATTAATTGAATATATATGTAATAATAAAGTGCATAATAAAACTTGTACATTCTCAAGTAAAAATCAATACTTTTCTGCATTTCACTTTGTGTGAGAGGACGGATTTAAGATTCTGTTATGAATGGAATGTCCCAGTAGCGGCTCGTCAGGGAGTACTGCATCCGATTTTTCATACCACTAAAATTTAACAGAATCTTTCATATTATTTATTCGACAATTTTTGTTGATTAAATAAAACAGAAATAACCATACAATTTTAGTGTTGTGAATAAACTGATGCTGCAGCACCCCTGATCAGACGCTACTGGAATGTCCGCATCATTTAATACTTTCGGGACGAGCGTCTTTTACATAATTTTTAATGTTTTACCACCGGTTGTTTAAAGCAGAAATTTTTTCCTATTTTAATCCCGAAAATACTCAGATTAAATTAGAAAAATTTCCAACAAAATTTTACTGGTGAAAATAATCAATGATTCTTATCTTCTGAGGCACGTATACCCGTCGTTCATCCCCAAGGGTTTAAGGCAGTGTTATATGATAGTTACTTAACATTTACACAAATTTTCTTAAAATCGTATATATCAGTATTTTTGTTTATAGAAAGTTGATTTATACTCTTTTTGGTTTTTTTTTTCTAAACATCTTAATTTATTGCAAAACTTTCTATAAATGCTTATTCGTTTCGTGTGGAGCAATGCAAGTCCTTATCTTTATAGAATTAATTTTTTTATACGATTTATAAAACATTTTTCCATTTCTCTTAAATTTTCGAGATATTAAAATTAATCGTTTGGCAAAATATATTTACAAAATACATGCTATCCTTTATCTCATTTATTATTTTATCATTTACATAATAAGTCACTGACTAAGGTTAAGAATTAAAGTTAAGAAACAAAATTGAGTATGAATTGACTTTGAAACTTGAACAGCATCCATATCGTTTTTTTAACGTCAGACGTACGCATGATGAAAGATTATTGCATTTCGATTTATCTATTCTTGTATAAATGGTATTCTAACTCTATTAGTCTTATCGTTTCCATCAGTCATTTTTCTGCATGATTTCAACCGGTCTATCTCCGCCCTTTGAAACGCTCTGATATGATTTAGATCTATAGCATATGATATGGTACATGATTTCTTCAGTTTTATCTGAAACATTTATTTTCATTTATTTTTGCTTCCATAAAATCCTTAATCTCCATGCAATGGAAAAACTAAAGAAGGAAAACGAATTCTGTTATAGATATTCCTTTTTACTCGAAGATAGAATTGAATGAATATATGTGTAATATTAAAGTGCATAATAAAACTTGTACATTCTAAAGTAAAAATCAATACTTTTTTGCATTTAACATGGTATGTGTGTGACACAGGTAGCCGATTTAACATTCTATTATGAATGGAATGTCCTCTATCTTTAACCCTTGAGCAGGGCTCCCAAATGGTCCGCGAACTGAACATCAGAATTTTTTTAGAGAAATTTTCTTTTTAGATTTTTCTTGCAAATTGTCAAGAAACCACTATTGGAAGTTGATTCTAGCTCAAACGTATTATGATATTTTCTGTTAAAAAATACTGATGTTCAGTTCGCGGACCATTTGGGAGCCCTGCTTGAGGGAGGAGTGTCTTTTACAGAATTTTTAATTTTTCGTCACCGGTTTTTTAAAGTAGAAAATTTGCTTAATTGAATAGCGAAAATGCTCAGGTTGAATTAAACAAAATTTGCAACAAAATTTTAATAATAAGAATAATCAATGATTCTGAGCAACTTCTGTAGCACGTATACAGGTAGTTCATTCCAAAGAGGTTAAAGACGCGTTATATGATAGTTTCTTAACATTTACACAATTTTTCTTAAAATCATATTTACCAGTAATTTTGTTTATAGAAAGTTAATTTAACCTCTTTTTATTTTTTTTCTAACTATCTGAATTTATTGCAATACTTTCTATAAATGCTTATTAGTTTCGTGTGGAGCAATGCAAGTCCTTATCTTTATAGAATTAAATTTTTTATACGATTTGTAAAACATTTGTTCATTTCTCTTAAATTTTCGAGATATTAAAATTATTCGTTTGGCAAAATATATTTACAAAATAAATGCTATCCTTTATCTCATTTATTATTATTTCTTGTACATAATAATTCACTAACTAAAGTCAAAGTTAAGAAATAAAACTGAGTACGAACTGACTTTGAAACGTGAACAGCATCCATATCTTTTTCTTCACGTCAGACGTACACATGATGAAATATTATTGCATTTCGATTTATCTATTCTTGTTTAACTGGTATTCTAACTCTATTAGTCTTATCGTTTCCATCAGTCATTTTTCTGCGTGATTTCAAACCGGTCTATCTCCGCCCTTTGAAACGCTCCGATATGATTTAGATCTATAGCATATGATATGGTACATGATTTCTTCAGTTTTATCTGAAACATTTATTTTCATTCATTTTCACTCCGATAAAATCTCTAATCTTCATGCAATGGAAAAACTGAATAAGAAAAACTAATTATGTTCTTGATCTCCCTTTTTCTTCGAAGATAGCATAAATTATATATATATATATATATATATAATACTAGAATGCATAATAATTCTTGTACATTCTCAAGTAAGAATCAATACTTTTTTGCATTTAAGTTTGTGTCTGTGTGAGGGATGGAACAGATATAAACATTCTATTAGGAATGGAATGTCCCTACCATTTAATCCTCTCGGAACGAGCTTATTTTACAGAATTTTTAATATTTTAACACCGGTTTTTAAAGTAAAATTTTTTTTCCTATTTTAATCGCAAAAATACTCAGATTAAATTTGCAAAATTTCCGATGAAATATGAATGCTGAAAATAATCAAGGATTCTGAGCACCTTCCGTGGCACGCATACCGTCCCTAAGGGTTTAAGGCAGTGTTATATGATAGTTACTAATGATTTACGCACTTTTTCTTAAAACCATACTTACTAGTATTTTTGTTTATAAAAAGTTAGTTTAGCCTCTATTTTTTTAAGCATCTTAATGCAGATCTTTCTATAAATGCTTATTCGTTTCGTGTGAAGCAACACAAGTCTTTATCATTATGGAATTATATTCTTTTATGCGTTAATGAAATGTTCTATTCCTCCTAAATATTCGAGATATTAAAATTAATCGTTTGGTAATATATATTTACAAAATACATGCTATCCCTTATCTCATTTATTATTTTATCTTTTACATAATAAGTCGCTGAGTAAAGTTAAAGTTAAGAAATAAAATTGAGTACGTATTGAAATTGAAACGCAAGGTTCGCACACTCCTTGGAATTTCCAAGGATTCTGGCACCACTATTAAAAACAAGAAAATTTACATTTAATTTTTAAATCACAACATTCAAAACCCTCGCCTTCATTCACAGATTTTACGATATTTTTCTGCAGTAAAACACCTGGAAAATATTCTTAAAATTTAGTGGTAAAATTGTGCGAACCCTGGAAACGTGAACAGCATCCATATCTTTTTCTTAACGTCAGACGTACACATGATGAAAGATTATTTCATTTCGATTTATCTATTCTTGTATAACTGGTATTCTAACTCTATTAGTCTTATCTTTTCTATCAGTCATTTTTCTGCTTGATTTCAAACCGGTTTATCTCCGCCCCTTGAAATGCGCAAATATGATTTAGATTTATAGCATATGATATGGTACATGATTTCTTCAGTTTTATCTGAAACATTTATTTTCATTTATTTTTGCTTCGATAAAATCTTTAATCGTCATTTAATGGAAAAACTAAAGGAGGAAAACGAATTCTGTTCTGGATATTCCCATTTCTTGAAGATAGCATTAATTGAATATAAATGTACTATTAAAGTGCATAATAAAACTTGTACATTCTCAAATAAAAATCATATTTTTTGCGTTTAACTTTCTGTGTGGATGTGACAGAGGGAGCAGATTTAACATTCTATTATGAATGGAATGTCCTCTCTCTTTAACCCTTGAAGGCCGAGCATCTTTTACAGAATTTTTAATTTTTCATCACTGGTTTTTTAAAACAGAATTTTTTTCCTAATTGAATCGCGAAAATAGTTAGGTTAAATTAGGCAAAATTTGCAACAAAATTTTAATAGCAAGAATAATCAAGGTTCGGAGCCCCTTCTGTGGCACGTATACCGATTGTTCATCCCAAAGGGGTTAAGGCAGTGTTATATGATAGTTACTTACCATTTACATAATTTTTCTTAAAATCGTACTTACTGGGATTTTTTTTATAAAATGTGTGTTTATCGTCTTTTTATTTTCTTTATTTTCTTTCTTTTTATAGAAAGTTAATTTATACTCTTTTAGTTTTTTTCTAAACATCTTAATATATTGCAAAACTTTCTATAAATGCTTATTCATTTCATGTGGAGCAAAGCAAGTCCTTATCTTTATAGAATGAAATTTTTTTAAACAATTTATAGAACATTTTTCCATTTCTCTTAAATTTTCGAGATATTAAAATTAATCGTTTGGCAAAATATATTTACAAAATAAATGCTATACTTAATCTCATCTTGTACTAGTCACTAACCAAGGTTAAAGTTAAGTAATAAAATTGAGTACGAAATGACTTTGAAACGTGAACTGCATCCATATCTTTTTCTTAACATCAGACTTACAAATGAGGGAAGATTATTGCATTTCGATTTATCTATTTTTGTATAACTGGTATTCTAACTCTATTAGTCTTATCGTTTTCATCAGTCATTTTTCTGCTTGATTTCAATCCGGTCTATCTCCGCCCTTTGAAACGCTCTGATATGATTTAGATCTATAGCATATGATATGGTACATGATTTCTTCAGTTTTATCTGAAACATTTATTTCATTTATTTTCGCATCGATAAAATCTTTAATCTTTATACCATGGAAAAACTAAAGAATGAAAACGAATTCTGTTCTAGATCTTCCTTTTTCCTCGAAGATAGCATTAATTGAATATATATGTAATATTAAAGTGCATAATAAAACTTGTACATTCTCAAGTAAAAATCAATACTTTTTTTGCATTTAATATTGTGTGTGTGTGAAGGTGGATGCAGATTTAACATTCTATTATAAATGGAATATCATCTCCATTTAATCCTTTCGGGACGATCGTCTTTTACACAATTTTTAATATTTTAGCACTGGTTTTTTAAAGAAGAAATTTTTCCCTACTTGACTTGCGAAAATACTCAGATTAAATTAGCAAAATTTGCAATAAAACTTTACTGGAGAAAATAATCAATTATTCTGAGAATCTTCTGAGATTCGTATACCGGTCGTTCATCCCCCAAGTGGTTAACCCCTTGAAGGGCGGTTGGATAAAATATATTCAACTTAATTGTGAAATGCCACATTGACAGTATTTTGAAACAGAAATTTTAATTTTATGAAATACGTGAAAGGAAGCTTTTAAATATTTTTAAATATTTTTTTTAATTCCGGTGCTATTTAATCATTTTAGTATTTTAAGAATTGGAGTACTTTGCCCCTCAAAGGGTTAAGGTAGTGTTATATGGTAGTTACTTAACCCACTGAAGCTCATAATTTAGTACATTCTAGAAATTTCGTAATTCAGAATATCCGAATTCTTACTAGAAAATGTAAGTAATAAATTCCGCTTTATTTAATGCCGCAATGTATGTTATTAAATAGAGCGAAGATTTAACATTTTATTATGAATGGAATGCCTTTTCTCTTTAACGCTTTCCGGGGCAAGGCAATTTTACTAACAAAATGTTTAAATCATTGAATGACACCAGTATTTACAAGGAAATTTATTTGTAAAGACTTAAATACCGTAATTTCGGGTGTATAAGCCGCGGATCAAACAATTCTTTTTCGACCCAGAATTTTTTAAGAAACAAATATAACTAATTAGATCGCTGTAAATATTTGTTTTCAATGACTAAATAAGATTTCTGGGTCCAAAAAGAATTGATTGATCCGCGGCTTATACACCCGAAATTACGGTTATGTTTTGGCGTTTTTAATAAAAGTGAAATTTTTATTAAAAAATTTCGCTGCCAATGTGGCTATTCGGAAGTAAAATTATGTAATGCCATGACGGCATCACTGCTCTTCATGGGGTTAACCCATATTACAGTCAGCTGTTACGTTCACGCAGCGGTAAAAAAAAAAAAAAAAAAAAAAAAAAAAAGATGCATATATTTCAGTTAATTAGATATCCACCATCATTTACGAATTTAAAAAAATGGTCTTGTTTAGAGACTTGAAATGTTAAGATAATATAAAGCTCTTTCAGTGTTCTTTTATCTTTCAGAGTTTGTGGTAGCAAACGACGTTCAGCTAAAAAGTTAAAATTTCAACCTTATAGTTTTGAAGCTAATGGGTGAAGGCAGTGTTGCTTGTTATTTACTGAACACTCTAATGTTCATACCAGAATGCGTTCTAGAAATTCGAATATGAGTTTGAAATTCCTAATTAAAATTGCAGACCAAACTGGCAACCCTGCTTCTAACATCCATTAAACATGTCGTTCAAAAAAGTCAGCATTATTTAAACAGTAAACTCTTTGATAGTGATGCATGGCCACTTTTACGGCATCCCTTTAATTCCTACTGCAGATAATACGTTCTAAAGTTCCGTGATTCAAATAATCCGAATTCATATTAGGAAGTTTCAATAATAACTTTTGCTTTCATTGAGAACGAAATGGGTATTATTAAATTAAAAAGTATATATATTTCGATTTTAAGTTTCTGGAACGAATTTGGAATATCCGAAATAAAAAAACAACAAATTCGAAACACTTGTGTTAGTAAATATGCTACCACGCATTCGAGAGTTAAACCAGTAGTGTCAAACTGTGGCTCGCCATTTATCATTAATTAAAATAATAATAATAATAATCGACCTCTTGTACAACAGAGATTAGGTGATTAGTTAAGGCAATAATAATTGTAAAAGATTGGTCTTTATCACTCGGCCATATTTTGACAGCTCTGTCTTATAGGAAAGCACTTGTCATAAACACAACCATGTTTCTACCACTTTTATACAAAGTGTTTTTTATTTTATTTAAAGCAGACACTTTCCGTTTTTCGTATAGATATTGTTACTTTTCAGAAAAAGTGGTTTGATTTTCAAATGTGTCCCACTCAAACACTATGACTATGACACTTCAGTTTAATTAATTATAATTAATAAACCAATTTATGTAAAAATGCGCTGTTTTAATATTTATAAATAAAGATTCTTTTGTACAGAAGAAATTAAAAAATGTTTTCTTTTATTTTAGGAGAGAAGAAGATAAGAATTTAATTGTACATTTTAATCTCCATTTATCTCCCGAACAAGCAGGATTAAGTGCCGCAGATTTATATGTTATCCTTTCCGAAGAAGTAATGAGATCTAAAACAGGTGTTTTTAAGCAATTAGAAATTGATCAAAATTCCATTCAAATACAAGGTAAGATACTTCATTCTTTTCTCATTTAATATTTTAAAACCCGTTTTCTTTTCCTAATAACTTATCTGTCATTTTGCATGTTGTTTTGGCAGTAGTTTTAAGTTCAGTAGGGCCTAAAAGCAACTGCATTCATCAAGATTAATTGTACAAATTATAAAAATAGAAAATTTTTGAAAATGTCTTTTTAACCACTTAACTGATCAATATTTTTGAAAAAAAAAACTTTCAAATAGTGCCTATATATTTCAAGTCTGATACAGAAATTTTTAATATTTTATCACCAATTTTCGGAAGAGAATTTTCATCTAATTGAGTCGGGAAAATGCTCGGATTATATAATGCAAAATTTACAATAAAAAATTACTGGTGAGAATAATAAATTAATAATAGAATGATGATTAATAGAATAATGATTGGAATTTGGATGTCTGTATGTGGCATGGTTAAATCATGATTGGCGAAAACACGTTGCCGGTATGATGTACTGGTAAATGAATAAAGCGGTTAAAATATTGCTCTTTCCTGTCAAAAAATATTTAAAATTATAGCGGTTCCTTCAATGCCGCTACCTAGAATTTCAGATTTGATTGAGGTTTTACGTTAAAATGTTTATATTTAAACTGAGGGGCAAGAGCATGGTAGAGTCAATTGATAAATTTAACCTAAAAAATGTGGAGATCAATCACTAATTCTTTCCTCACTAACGATAACTAGCAGATTATTAAATGACAAAATTCCAGTACATATAGATCCCCAACAGTCTAAATCAAAGCTGTTTTTCAAAATTTACGTACAGCTTTAGTTGCAAATAAAATTATTTCAAATCTTGAGCGCAGTCTAATTTTAGTAATCTTCGCAACCTTAAATGAGGAATTTTCACGTTTTCTAATTTTATCTATAAACAATAGAAAACTAACAGATATGACGGGCAGTGATTTTTTTTTATTTATTTTGAGCTGTAATTATTGATTTATAACGGCTTTTACATAGCACTATTTACCGTGTCACGAAAATAATACTTTTCCTACGCTGTCAGTGGTGATGTCATCGTTCATGACAACACGCGTCTGTTGATACGCGTTCTGAGGGACTGCGCGTTGAATACCGCGTTTGATATATCGACTTTCTTTTTTTCTCGCTATAAAATCAATGTGTTCTACATTATCTATTATGACTGACATTACACTCTCATTATAACCATATATTTTTTTTAATAGTTTTATATTTTGTCTAATTATTAGTACAAGTATGCAAAATAAGACATGTTGTCTAAATTTCTTATTTGAAACAGTTGCAATCATTTAATTTGCGGAACATGGCATTTAATTATTCTAAATCCGGAATTATCTCTTATCATTATCACAATGACAATACAACAATTTTATATACAATGATATAGAAGTAAAAAAAAAGTGTATTTAAAAAAAAAAACTGTACTTTTTAAGCAGAGAATATACCCTACAGAGTATATATTAAAGCTTTTTTGATAAACAGAGGGTGTATGGCGTTCCTTTAAAAAATGAAGGTACATAATAATGGTGTATGTCACGTTTATCCTTTTTTTTTGGGGGGGGAGGGGGTAAAGGCAGAAAATGCAGTTAAGTCAATGTTTAGACACCAATTTCCAGACGTTATAAGGCAGGAGAAGAAAAGACTGCTCTAATGAAAAAACAATCATTTATAGATCAAGATTTAAATAAATAATTTAAAGAAAAACGAAAAACTGTCCAGTTACAAATCGCTTTGATAATCATGCCTGTAATTGATGTATTTTTAGATTGAAAAATGGGTCAAAGTTCCGCTTTATTGATTAGAAAAAAATATATTTTCAAGATCATTCTTACCCAAAAAAAAAAAAAAAAAAAAAAAAAAATGCACTCACAGCTTTTATACTATTGACACATTTGATCTCAAATCTTGCACCTTCCTGGATTTTGTTCAATGAACCCATGGAGGCTTTTAAATCCAAAAGGGCAACATTACGACATAAGTTTTAATATATTTCTGTTCGGAAATGCATAAAACTAGCGGGTGTTGTTCAGAAACTATATTATCGCACTTATTTTCTCTCTCTCTCTCTCTCTTTTTTTTTTTTTTTTTTTGTTAAACACAGTAGATTTTTCAGATAATATTGTCAAAGTTGGCGTTTTAAACCGAATTTCTGATAGAAAGAATCATAACCGCTCAAACAGGGGTGAGAGCGTGTTGATCACGTGATCAAAATCACTTGTAACTCATTAGACATTTTTTTATCACACAGTGAAAAATATATTTCGATTCCAAATCGCTTTCACAGTCAAGCTTATCAATTTTATAACTTTCCGTTAAAAAATAAATTCATAAATGTGTCAAAACATTTTGCGCTTGTTAAGCAGAGCAGTTGAAAACAGCCTTAATAAAGGGCAAAACTTGAAAATTTCATTACTGGCCAGTTGTCAGTAATACCAGTTTTACAATTGTGCACTTTCTTTAAACTGCCAGTCACTTTTCTATTTAAAAATACTAAACAGTAAACTTTTGTCAAATTTCTATTAGTAATAATCTGTTTGTTTGTTTATTGAACAACATACATCTGACTTGTGTGCTCGACATGAAGCCTGCTTATAAGCCATCGTCAATATACAGGGACGAGATAGCACACAAGGAAATATTACAACACAAGAGAAGTACAACCAGGAGCTAGTGTGCAATGGAGCCAGTGGGATAGTAATCATCTAAAGTTGAATAACTCAAATGAATATGCTAATATAAACGTATTGCAACCAGAAATAATAGAATAATACGATGGAATGCAAGAAAAAAATTACGTCGACTTTTGCTCTTGATTGCATAAAATTTTTTCAACGTGCTACAATGCACGAGTATATAGGGAAGGGGGCAGGGAGGAACCTGCACAAATCTCTTTTGGTCTGTGCACAATGGATTCCAAAATCATTGTTGTACCCAGTGTCTGTGCTCTGATTTTGTTTACTTCTGACAATTTTCTTTTATTCTTTGATTTTACATTCAAGCTTCTCTGACCCTGAAGCCAGGTTATTTTGTATACAAATCTACGTTTAAAATCGAGTTTGTTTTAAACTTTCACTCGCTAGGAAATATGGAATTTAGACCAGGAAAAAATAATTAATGTACATTCTTGAGTTTAATATCCAAGTATACAGTTAAAAAGGGGGTAAATGAATTGCAAAGCCATACATAGAGGTGGGGTGAGGATATCACGGTTGCTAAAAATTAAATGTTTATTGACAACTACAATTTTCAAACAATAACATTTCTAGTAGGAATTTACCACGAAGATTGTTTTAAAACAGGTAGGAAATGTAAAAAAAAAAAAAAACAGAAAATGTCATTTGTGGCAATCATGAGAAATGAATGTTTTAAAGAAATTTATGTTCGGTAAAAAAAAAAAAAAAAAAAAAAACTTTTATATTTTTAAAAATATGATAGTCCTTCTCAAATATGCACATTGCGTTGATGCAGATTTAAGACAACTGTTTTGCTTATTATTGTTATTTATACATATGTAATTTTCCCTAAATGCAACATTAAAAAAGTTTTAACTTATATTTGACAAAGAGAATTTACGTTTTTAATTTATTAAAAAAAAAAAAAAACAATCTAGCTGATTTTTTTTAATCGAAACTTTTCTTTAATACTGGAAATAATTTTATTTTATTTCCATTAATACATTAGATTGATTAAATCTAATAAAGATCAAAAAGAATAAATAAATTTGGATGTAAGAAAAATTTTAAATGCTTCCTAAACATTGGCTTATAGAATATAACACCGCTTTCTTACTTAGAAAATGCCTGCTAACAAAATGTAAACATTGGGCATATCGTGAACTATGACGCCACAGCCAATCACGCGGCGTTTTCGAGTCGCGTGCTTTTCTGTTAACTTTAAGCTTAATTTAAAAACTATTGACCGCTTTTTTTTACATTTTTGATGACATTTTTGGAAAGTATGAGTCTGTAGTTATCAGAAAAACATGTCATTGATTGATTTCCCGATGTGTGCAGATTCCTCATTGTTTACACACGTTTTTAAAATAAAACTGCAATTTAAAATATCTGATCAACCGGCAACTTCTTACATGGCAAATTTGAAATTCGTTTAACTCGTATCAAAACCTTGGCTTCTATTCTCCGATACAGACATTCGTTACTTAAAGGGACAGAACTCGATCAAAATATAAAAGAATGACGTACAGATTTTTGCTTCTTCTTTTATACTCTTCAGCAAGACTGTCCAACCTGGTGCACGCGTGATGCTAGAAAATTCTTACAGAAATCAAACGCTTATTGAATCGGATATATTCGGAGATTTAATAAGCTAAAAAATTTTGAAGAATGTTTCTGGTGTTCAAAATATTCTGGACAAACCTGCTCTGCAGTACTGACGAAACCATATTTACTTAAACTTACACCGAAAACCAGGAACGGTAGATCCAAAGAGCTTAAAACTCACTTCGAAAATTTAGAGTAAAATAAAGCACAGATATTGCTTTTGCGCTCATAGCAGGGGTCGGCGCATATAGGACAAATTTTATTGTTCTTACCAGTATCTTTTATCAACAGTCTTCATAATATATCCCCATTTCATATCTTATAAAATGTCTGTTGAACATTATTGATAAAAGGTACTGGTGAGAACAATCCAATTTGTGTTATATGCTCCAACCCCTGGCCCACAGGTTAAATATTGGTATCACGTTCACATTAAAGTCACCAGAGTCTCTTTATAAGAGAGTTACTAGTCCACTACAAAATTAAGTACTCAAGATTTTTAAGTAATATGTGCCAATTATTAGCTTAATTGATTGATGATGCATTCGATTTAATTTGTATGCCAAATACGCACAATGTAACATTGTTATAAGGGATAAAATTATTGGTTTACTATTTATGAAATTTGTGTTTCTTGAACTATTTAATAATACGAAAAAATTATGAAATATCTTAGATGGCTATAAACAGATTAGATTCACAATGAATTCACTTCATTACTAAATTTACAGTACAATCGAGTCATTCAAAATAAACTGAATCAATAGAGGTTCTTCCAATTTTGGAAATATTTGCTATTGAAAAAAAAAGTTTTAAATTACAAGTCATGCATGAAGTACCGTAATTTCTATCTTATATTCCGAGGGTTTATACATTCATTTTTCGACACAGAAAATTTTAAACATAAAATGTAACATTTTAGATCGCGGTAAATATATGATATCAATAACTAAATACATTTTCTGGGTCTGAACAGAATTGTTTGATTCGTGGATTATACGCCGGAAATTACGGCAGTTGGCACCTCTGCAAATCAATTTGTAGAATATAATAAAGAAAATAATTTGTTCAAAAGGGTAGATATTTCATATTTTTGTTATTGACTCACAATAACCTGAATAATTTTTATATTCAATTTTTAAAAATAATTAGCACATTAACGCCCAGTGGAATATTTTTAGGTGGAAATAAGTTTTTCTCACCAGGAAAACATGAAAATAAATATGGACTTTTTATCCCCAGACAAATACATTGAAAAATAATATAAAAATTACTCTTATTGTAAAAGTGGTGGGGAATCCAAAATGTAAATTTAGACGGAAAGAGTAATTTGCACGTTAATGGGTTAGTATTAATCATAGCGAGAATTTTACTATAGTTTTACAAAAAAAAAAAAAGAAAAAAAAAATCACACTAAATTTTTATTTTTGAACTATTTTTTTATTATTATTTTTCTGCGATTTGTACTTTATTAATTTTAGAAAGAAATGTTTGGTTCGAATCGTAATATATCTATCTGATATATGCCAAATGACAGGTTGTTGATATATTTAGCATAGCGGACGAGACCTGAAAAAATAATAGAATTTTTTCTTTATTTAATAAACAGATTACGGCTCTTAAAATGGGTAAAATTGACTGCTACTGGGTTCGTACGCATAAAATTTTCATGGTATTGTAAATGTTTGTGTACCAGAAATTTTGTATAAAACTATAGTGGTTATATCTGAAGACAGATTTTCTTTTATTCTCGTTAAATAAGGCAAATATTACTTGAGGAAAATTCTGGTAAAAGCTGCTTGAAAGTCCTTAAAGATAACGAAGTGTGTGTTCATTTTTGTGGTTAAAAAAAAAGAAAAAAAAAGCGAAACATTTGGCAGTTATATATTTAGTGATGAAAATATTCGCCGTCTCTTAAGTAGCAAAAAATACTGAGTGAATATTGTTTTTATTTGCAATAATTCTGTTAGTATTGGAGATATCAATCCTTTGCACTCATATGTTCAGTCTGACTGAAATTTCTCTTTGCAAAATTTGATTTTGGCACCAGTAATAAAGGAAAATAAAATATGTCTTTTTAATTAGAATATTTTCGATGTTGTGTAATTGAAAGTAACTCATTTGGAAATGTGATGCAGACCTTATAAAATTTATGCGAGAGACGTCGGACTCAGGGTAAATTGTTTAAAATGTTGCCTAACATTGGGATAGCGAGATTTTGTCAAGAATGCACCATGACATAAATAAGAACGTTTCTTAATCATTTTAGTAGGTATTTTTATTCAGAATTTTTCTCTTAAATATGCATATTACGTTTAAGTATCTAAAAATTAAAAAAATACTGACAACATATAACATCAAATATATATATATATATATCAAAGTATTCAATCAAAGCAGTTTTGCTACTTTGTAATTGAAAGTAACTTCGCTTGAAAAAGTGGTGTCGACCGAATAGGATTTGTGTGAGGTACGCAGGAGACAAAAGGGTTAAGAAAAGTGCGTAGTGTTGAAATAAAGGGTATAGCCGGTTTTCTTAGTAAAATATGCCCTTGAGTCAACCACATCGGGTCCTACATGGATCGATAGCCCATAAAAAGAAATTCATTTCTCCTAGTTTTAAGTTTGTGTCTGAAGACCATGGCGGGGTAAAGGCCCTAAATGTCTGTTTTGGAAATGAGCGCATTGTGACGAAACTACTAAGCAAATTTCAACGAAAAAATCAGATATGTAAAAAAACACCATAAGAATGTTTGACAATTTTTTTCAGATTTTATTAAATAAAAGAACAAGTTTTCTAAAATTTTTCCTGTTTTTAAATGTACATTTTGATTAAAAATAAACTGAAATTTCTGAGTGACCACCTTAATTTTTTTGCATGAAATACTATGAGACATGATGCATATTCACTATCAATTTCAACTTTCTACGTATGGTGCATCATATTAAAAAAGGACACAATCATATTCCGGCGGCAATGTGGGGCGTGCCTCAGACTAATTTCACGCCTTCTTTTAAAAATACGGTGTGAATTAATATGTGAGATTTGAAAAGAAGGCGTGAAATTTGTCCGAGACACGCCCCACATTACCGCCGAAATAAGATTTTGCCTTTTTTTTAATATGATGCACCATATGTAGAAAGTTGAAATTGATAGTGAATATGCATCATGTTTCATAGTGTTTCATTAAAAAAAATTAAGGTGGTCACTCAGAAATTTCAGTTTATTTTTAATTAAAATGTTGATTTAAAAACAGGAAAAATGTTAGAAAACTTGCTCTTTTGTTTAAAAAAATCTGAAAAAATTGTCAAACATTCGTATGATGTTTTTTTACATCCCTTATTTTTTTTCGTTGAAATTTGCTTAGTAGTTTCGTCACAATACGCACTTTTCCAAAACAGGCAGTTAGGGTCATTACCCCCCCCCCCCCATAGTCTTGAGATACAAACTTAAAACTGGGGAGAAATGAATTTTTTTTTTATGGGCTATCGATCCATGCAGGACTCGATATGGTTAACTCAAGGGCATATTTTACTATAAAACCCGGCTATACCCTTTATATTCTTTATGTAAATTATTGAACACAGAGTATACCTTTTTATTACATAACATTTGATAAAAGCTGTTTCGGTTTTCCTTAATTCAATTTGAAAACATACATTCTATCTGAAACTAAATAGAGATACTAGGACAGTTATCTCCTGAAATCTTTACATCCTTTCCTTTTTTAAACTTAATTTATTTTTTCGAGGAAAGAAAACTCATTAGTCATGTAGACGTTAAATGCCCAAATACTTTTTCTTTCTTCAAAGAGTTTAAAAGGATTCGGTAAACAAATCTTTTTTTTTTTTTTTTTTTTGAAAGCATTTTAGATAGTCCTTGAGAATTAAGGCACTTTTGTAAAAAAAGTCACTTTACATACACTTATTTAAGAAAACTTACATAAAATGAATTCTAAATTCAATTTCTTATGTAACAATAGAATCTATTCACATTTTAAAAGACTAATTCGATATTTTTTTCACGAGTACTGAGAAAGGGATTAATTCTGTGGACTCCTTGAGTTCATTTAAAATATATATATATACAAGAAAATCAATTGTATGTTTTCAGAAGTATTCTTTGTAAACATTCTGTTACAGAAAACGTCCAATTCAACAGCAATAAGCTGTCTAGTCATTCCGCTGTATTTAAAGATAATGATATTGAAAAAAAAAAAACATTTTTTCGTTTGTTTTTTATATAAATGATATATTTTTATAGTATTTTGTGGTCACAGAATATAAATTAATCGTTAAAATTTTAATCTTAGCTCTCGGTGTAAAAATGCAAATGTGCAAATTTTTTACTCAAAGATTTTTACTCAAAATATGTATTTTTAAACTGACGTTTAAACAATATGGAAATTTTAATTTATGTGTATTTTTTATTTAAATTGATTCTGAGAACATACAAATACTTGAGACTAAAACTCCATCACATTCTCACAAATTGTTATCACCACTTTCAGTTGTATTTTGACAATATTTTCAAGAGAAATATATAAAATTAAAAGTTAAAAATATATAATTGTGCGAAAACAATATAAATATAATCGCCAGTGCTAGCCCTGCTAATTTAGCTTCCGATAGGAGTTAATACCGAAATTAGGCGTCATATTTAGAGTCATCAATAGATTTTACTTTCAGATATCAGCAATATTTCATGAAGATTTAGAGATTTTTCGTGATTATTTTTAGATATTTTGTGACATAATTTGGATATATACATATGTGATGTTTAAAACGGCTAATATTATGACCTTTAAACTCCTATCCTTCACTGCTGGTTTTTTTTTAACCCATTAACGCCCGAATTATTTTCTTCGCTAAAATTTAAATTTTGTATTTCTTACCACTTTTAAAACCAAATTAACTTTTATCTAAATTTATCAAGGATTCTGTCTCGTGAAAGAAGGTATATATTTATCTTCTTCTTTGCTGGTGGGAAAACCGCTTTCTTGCTGTTTTTGTAGCCGTCCTCAAAAGAGGACGCTGGGCGTTAATGGGTTAATGAAAAAAATGTTTGAAATCTATATATTACTCAGGTAATGTTAAAAAAAAAAAAAAAAATTCAAGTTTTCAGATGAATTTTTATATTTTATGGCTTGTAACCTAAAAAACAATTAAGGTTTTCAAATACTGTATGTTGTCACAATCTTTACTTCTTTTCTTTTTTTCAACATAATTTATTTCCTCTTGTAAAGAAAGCTCATTAGTCATGTAGACGTTAAATGGCCAAACAATTTTTCTTTCTTCAAAGAGTTTCAAAGGATTCGGTAAACAAATCCTTTATTTGAAAGCAATGTAGATAGTTCTTGAGAATTAAATCACTTCTGTAAAAAAAAAGTCCTTTTTCATACACTTATTTAAGAAAACATACATAAAATAAATATCCTAAATTCAATTTCTTTTGTAACAATAGAATCTATTCACATTTTATAAGACTAATTCAATTTTTTTCGCGAGTACTGAAAAAGAAATTATCTTTGGACTCCTTGAATTATTTTTAAACATAAAAAAATATATTCAGGAAAATCAATTGTAGGCTATCAAAAGTATACTTTGTAAACATTGTGCTATTAAAAAAAGTTCAATTCAACAGCCATAAGCTTCCCACTTATTCAGCTGTATTATATTTAGAGATAACATTAATGAACAAAGGAATACTAGTTTTTGTCTTTTCATAAACGACATATTTTTATACTACCGTAATTTCCGGCGTATAATCCACGGATCAAACAATTCTTTTTCGACCCAGAAATTTTATTTAGTAATTGAAGCCAAATATCTACCACGATCTAAAACGTTACGTTTTATTTCAAAAAATTTCCGGGTCAAAAAAGATTTGTTTGATCCGCGGATTATACGCCGGAAATCACGGTAATTCGGGGTCATAAAATATGAATTAACAATCAACCAAAAAAAAAAAAAAAAAAAAAAAAAAAAAAAAAAAAAAAAAAAGATGCGAAAAATTAAGATTTTTCTTCAAAATATATATTTTTAAGTTAATATTCAAACAATATGTTAAATTTATCCTATATATTTTTTATTTCAATCTATTTTGAAAAAACTTCAAATATGTGAATATTTAATTACAGCACAATACCTCAAGATGTTTTTAAGATTCGTTTAAAAAGTTAAGGTTATGTGAATGAACAAGGTAACCTGTTTGGAACCAGCATATCTTATACGAATTTTATTCGAGTTTCGCCAGTTTTTTACTTTTATTACTACCAATTTATATTGTACTTTGAACATATTTTCTAGCCTGAAGGAGCCGAAAGGATTAACCGTTTGCACTCGTAAGTTTACTTTGAATGGCCATAATCCATCTTTGCAAAAATTGTTTTTAGCACCATAGTGAAGAAAAATTAAATGTTCTCTATTTAATCATAACAATTTTGTTAGTGTAATTCAAAGTACCGTAATTTTCGGCGTTTAATCCGCTCATCAAAGAAATCTTTTTCGGCGTTTAATCCGCGCACCAAAGAAATATTTTTCGGCCCTGAAATTTTATTTAGTAATTGAAGCCAAATGTTTACCATCATTTAAAATGTTACGTTTTATTTTAACCACTTAATGGTCGCATTAAATTACGGTTTAAAAATTCAAATTCATTATTTTCACCACTTTTTTGAAAAAAAAATATTCATCTTAATTAATGACAAGTAAAATGATACCGGAATAAAACCAATAACACTATTTTATAAAACTGGCGGAGATAAAATAATTCTGAATAAAAGCCGAGAAACTTGCAGCCCGTGAATGCCTCGGGCACGACAATTAAGTGGCTAAAACTTTCTGGGTCGAAAAATAATTGTTTGATCCGCGGATTATACGCCAAAAATTACGGTAACTGCTTTTGAAAAAGTGTTGTCAACCGAATAGGATATGTGTAAGATACTCTCGGAGTCGAAAGCGTTTAAAAAAAGTGCATAGATTTGAAATAAATCTGTATTCTTCATAAAATTTTTTTAGAACAGAGTGTTTCTTTTATTACATGACATTTGAAAAAAGCTTTTTCGATTTTCCTTAAATCAATTTTAAAACACACATTCTATCTGAAACTAAATAGAGTTACTGGGATAGTTATTTCCCGCAATCTTTATTTCTTTTCCTGTTTTAAACTTAATTTGCTTTTTCTTGGAAAGAAAGCTTATTATTAATGTCGAAACCGTTTAAAAAAAGTGCATAGATTTGAAATAAATCTGTATTCTTTATAAAATTTTTTTAACACAGAGTATTTCTTTTATTACATGACATTTGAAAAAAGCTTTTTCGATTTTCCTTAAATCAGTTTGAAAACACACATTCTATCTGAAACTAAATAGAGTTACTGGGACAGTTATTTCCCGCAATTTTTATTTCTTTTCCTGTTTTAAACTTAATTTGCTTTTTCTTGGAAAGAAAGCTCATTAGTCATGTAGACGTTAAATGCCCAAATACTTTTTCTTTCTTCAAAGAGTTTAAAAGGATTCGGTAAACAAATGTTTTATTTGGAAGCATTTTAGATAGTCCTTGAGAATTAAGACACTTTTGTAAAAAAAAAAGTCACTTTCCATACACTTATTTAAGAAAACTTACATAAAATGGATTCTAAATTCAATTTCTTTTGTAGCAATCGAATCTATTTACAGTTTAAAAGACTAATTCGGTTTTTTTCATGACTACTGAGAAAGGGATTACTTCGGTGGACTTCTTGAATTATTTTTAAACATAAAAAAATATATTCAGGAAAATTTATTTTAGGTTGAATATTTAATATGTAACTATCACATTGCTTACAAGTCGTAGTACCAACATAGTGAAAAAAAAGGTCCAAGCCGGGGATCGAACCCGAACCCGTTAACAAGTGCTCTACCATTTGAGCTACGAGGACGATGCACAGCTTGTCATTTCTCACTTACATTTTTTGGTAAGGCTGCTACTGCAGCACAATATGTTAACGTCTACATGGGCGCACTAATCCGTGGCGTAACATGAGACACAAATAACCCAGCATCGGTAACTATATCATTTTAATTATAATTAATTTTTCAATATATTTTCAGCAGTGAAATTACGCTTGAAATTATTGAATATTTAATATCTGACTATCCCATTACTTAGAAGTCATACAGTTTTAGGTTTTCAGAAGTATTCTCTCTAAACATTCTGCTATTAGAAAGCGTTCAATTGAAGAGCATTAAGCTACCCAGTCATTCAGCTACATTTAGAGATAACATTAGAGAACAGAAAAAAAAACTATTTTTTTCCTTTATATAAACGATATATTTTCATACTAATATGAGGTCTCAGAATACGAATTAGCCGTTAAAATTTTTATTTTAGCTTTATTTTTAAAAATAAACATACGCAAAATTAAGATTTTAATTCAAAATATGTACTTTTAAAATAACATATAAACAATATTTGAATTTGTATCTACCGTAATTTCGGGTGTATAAGCCGCAGATCACACAATTCTTTTTCCACCCAGAATTTTTTAAGAAACAAATATAACTACTTAGATCGCCGTAAATATTTGTCTTCTATCACTAAATAAGATTTCTGGGTCCAAAAAGAATTGTTTGATCCGCGGCTTATACACCCGAAATTACGGTATATATTTTTATTTAAATCGATTTTAACATCTTACAAATACGTGAATCTAAAACTACAGTACATTTTCTCAAGTTGTTTTTAAGATATGTTTAAAAAGTTAACGGCATGTGAAGTAATGAGGTAGCCCGTTCGGAACCAGCATACTTTTCACAAATTTTATTTTGTTTGCACCACATTTTTCTTATCACAAATTTCATTTGAATGTTGACAGTATTTCAATAGGAATCTGTAAAATAAAAAATAATAAAATGTATGGTTCCCAGCAAATAATATAAAAGTAATCGTTAGTGGTAGGCCTGCTAATATAGTGTCAGATAATTGTTCTGTCAATCCTTCACTGCACGATATTTTATATTTTTATCAAAATAAATTTTTCGAAATCTACATCGGTCTAGCAATGGGAGAAATAGAAAAATTAAATTAAACTTAACCTCTTCGCTACTGGCGATTATTGGGTAAATTTCTCCAAAATTCCTAATGTCACATTGGCACCATTATTTTGCGAAGAAAAATTTGGTTTACAATATAGACGGGAGAGGGGAGAGGAAGCTTTTCTAAAAAATTTGGTCAAATATTCCGGGGCCCATGGCACATTTTGAAATTAAAATTAAGTGGTTTAAAATTCAACCATTAGAGCTTAACCCTTTGAGCTCTGGTGGGTAAAGGGTACAGCCGGATTTTATAGTAAAATATGCCCTTAAATCAACCACATCGAGTCCTACATGGATCGATAGCCCATAAAAAGAAATTCATTTCTTCCCAGTTTTAAGTTTGTATCTCAAGACTATGGTGGGTAATGACCCTAAATGCCTGTTGTGGAAAAGTGTGCATTGTGACGAAAGTACTAAGCAAATTTCAACGGAAGAAATAAGGGATGTAAAAAACAACCATACAAATGTTTGACGATTTTTTTAGATTTTTTTAAGCAAAAGAACACGTTTTCTAACATTTTCCCTGTTTTTAAATGAACATTTTAATTAAAAATAAACTGATATTTCTGAATGACAACCTTAATTTTTTTGCAAGAAATACTATGAGACATGATGCATATTCACTGTCAGTTTCAACTTTCTATGTATGGTGCATCATATTAAAAAAAGGCAAAATTTTATTCCGGCGGTAATGTGGGGCGTGTTTCGGACAAATTTCACGCCTTCTTTTCAAATCTCATACATTAATTTACACGGTATTTTTAAAAGAAGGCGTGAAATTTGTCCGAGACACGCCCCACATTTCCGCCGGAATATGATTTTGCCCTTTTTTAAATATGATGCACCATATGTCGAAAATTGAAATTAATAGTGAATATGTATCATGTCTTATCGTATTTCATGCAAAAAATTAAGGTGGCCACTCAGAAATTTCAGTTTATTTTTAATTAAAATGTACATTTAAAAACAGGAAAATGTTTGAAAACTTGTTCTTTTGCTTAAAAAAATCTAAAAAATTGTCAAACATTCGTATGATTGTTTTTTACATCCCTTATTTTTTTTCGTTGAAATCTGCTTAGTAGTTTCGTCACAGTGCGCTATTTTCCAAAACAGACATTTAGGGCCATTACCCCCCGAGGTCTTGAGATATAAACTTAAAACTCGGGAGAAATGAATTTCTTTTTATAGGTTATCGATCCATGTAGGACTCGATGTGGTTCACTCCAGGGCATATTTTACTAAGAAACCCGGCTATACCCTTTCTTCAAATTTCCAAATGTCACACTGGCACCAGTACTTTTCAAAGAAAAAAACCGGTTAACGATATACACGAAAAAAAAAATGCATTAAACATTTTGCAACTAAATTCGGTCAAATTTTCTGGTGTCGATGTTACATTTTGAAATTAAAATTATGTGGTACAAATTCTACCATCAGAGCTCAAAGGGTTAACACTAAAAAGACGGGAAGTTTTATACATGTTTATGAAAAATATTTAACACCAGAATTTTTATTTAAAACTACTTCAGTTACTTAATTAACCATTTTCTCCTTTGTTTCTTTTAAACATATTTTAAAAAGAAATTTATGGTTCGAACCGAAATATACTCACTTACTATGGGCCAAATTGTCCCCTTGCCGTCATTCTAGTTTTAACAACCGTTTATCTACCGCATTATGAATTCATGAAAATTTTACATTCTAAAGCATTTTACGTAAATTGTTTAAACTAAATTAAAAGATTTACATAATCATTTAATTTTTTGAAGGATTTTAGAAGGATTGGAGGATTTAGAAGGATTAATAAAATTTGAATTTACACGGTTTTGGTGCGATATTTATAACCCCACTCAAATCTTTTATTTTAAATTGTTTTCTTAGTATTTTATGGAATTATAAAATGTACACATATGATGTTCTTTCAATATAAATATAGGCATAATTCCGAATTAAAAAATTCCCAGCCCCCTCCCTCAGCGCCAAGAAAGCTGAAAAGATTCAAAGTCAAAAGAAATCATCCTTTTAAAAATATTTTTGTTTTGTATAACCAATAATGCTTTGGAACAAAATAAAGTAATGTATCTGTAACTCATTCTAAACAGTATAACAACTAATTAACGTATTAAAAGAATTTTATAATAAGTAATTTTTATGGAACTTATAAGTACCGTCGGTAGATAAAGGGTTAAAAGGCTAAGAACGTAGCTTGCCGTCGTATTCGGAGTAATCAATACATTTAGTTTTGACCCAAAAAGATTTCCCGAAATAATTTGGGTAGATACATCCGTGACAATTGAAACTCCTAATATTAAAAACTTTTTTTTCTAAAACAAACTGCAATACGGGTAATTTATAAACATAACATAAAACTGCTTGATGGAATGAGCTGCCAAGTTGGATTCACATATTAAAAGATTCTAAAAAACGATTTCTGAAAAAAATTTTCATAGGTTACGTGTTATATATATATAGATAGATAGATATAGATATAGATATATAATATTAATTCAAAAATCTTAAATTTGCTAGTTTGTATTTCTAAAATAAGAGCTGAGGAAAGTTTTTCATAAAGATTTTCGTATTCGGTAGGTTTATTTAATACAGAACTGCACACTTTCAATTCAAGGGCAATTTTCTTATTGTAGAATGTAACGGTTAATTAAACCCATTGTGTTGTGTTATCCTTTTCAGTATAGAAATAAATATATCGGTACTTTCCTTGTATAAAAAAATGTCCAGAGATATATTCCTTTTATTTTCGAACAAAACCTTAGTAAATTAGTAGTGATTCCACTAATTTATTAATGACTAATTATGCTAATATAAAATATATTCTCAATACTTCTTTATTTTCGGAAAGTTTAACAGTGGTAGAGATGGGAAGAGACGGGTAGAATGAAATAATTTACTAACAAATGAAGGCATGCGTAAAAACATAGTTTCCAACATTTATGTATATTTTAAATCAAATTGTACCAAAAATTTGTAAAAAAAAAAAAGAAACGAAATCATTTGCCAAATTATAAAAAAACTTTTAATTAATTATATTTCGAAATTTTGTAGAAATTGATTTTTATATTTTTACAGTGTGCTTAATTATTTATATTAATTAAAATAAAAATCTTAATTTTCAATACAAGATTTCTGTGAGAGATTAAAAAAATATATATATTTATTTATACAGGACATTGTATACAGGTCACTATAACATTCATTTATTGTACAAGAATGCGTGGGTGCAAAGGTGTGTTTAGGAAGAAATACCAGGGAGCAATTTGACCCCTTTTTTATTTCAAAATTTCTAATTCACATCAGAAAATAAAACATTATTCATTTAGTTGTTTAAAACAGACATTTCATGTTTAAATAAAGAAAAAATTCTTCGTTGAATATTGCCGGTATGAAATCCAAATTTTTTAACTAAAAAAAAGAAAAAAAACGCATAACGTGCAAATCTGTCAAGCGCTGACATGTAAAGAAATGGAATTTAGAATATAGAAACATAGTTTTTTTTGTAATCATTCAAAAATTTCGATTTCACACCGGAAATTTTCAAATAAGAATGTTCTCTTTAAGTAATCATGAAATATCTGTCTTGAATAAAGAAAAGAATAACATAAGAATTTTCTGGTATGAATGAGAAATTTTGAAATAAACAAAAAAGTCAAATTGTCCTCCTGTAGTTTGTACTTTAACCCCTTAAAGGGCGGCGTTGGCAAATGACAACACCTAATATTAATTCCAAATTGCCACACTGACACCAGATATTTTCTAGGATAATTTCACTTTTATTAAATACGCAAAATATACGTTTATTAGTTTACAAATAAAATTTCATGTAAATACTGGTATCATTCAATTATTTCAACATTTTACAAATACAAGTACCTTGCTTCGGAAAGGGTTAACGCGTCATTTGCACCCATACATTCCTACGCTATAAATGTCCTGTACCAATCCTTAAAGTTTGTACATTGAATTTAGAATCACCCTGTATATATCCGGCCACCTGATTACTAAAGAAGTTATTAACAGGGCATTATCTAGCAGTAGCGAGTGAAGAAGCATAGGAAATTGTCACAAGATTTGGAGTGTTTCTATTAATCAAACCAACAATTTCTGATAACCACCTGCGAAACTTTAAATCAATAAACTTGAATAAAATGTTTCTTTCAATTTAAGCACCTTGCTAATGAGAAACTTCTCTCACAAATGTGGTAAAAAATTACTTTTTATTTTTACCGGTATTAGTTTGCCCAAGTATTGTAACCGTTTCATTGACACATACGGTATGTAATCTTGACTGTCACAAAGTGGTGGAGCTACCACAGCCGAAATTAACTTTTGCCGGTAAAAATGAATGTTAATTTTTGCAGGTATTTTGCAATGAAAATTTCCGTTAATGTAGCCGTTTTTTTTCTTTTTTTTCTTTTTTTAAGAGAGAAATTCATTACATATTTTATTTGGGAGAAGATTTTCTTGGTGGTAATGAACCTATTTGAAAGCGGTTACAATTCACGCTTCACTATTTTAAAGATATGCCAGTTCCTCTTTCTTAACACTAGAACCGCCGGGTTTATTTTACACATGTTTTACAAAAAGATGTTCTCACCAGAATTATAATTTTAAACTATTTAACTTAATTAATTAGTCTACTTTTGCGCTACATGCTTTTAACATATCTTATGAAGAAAATTCTGGTTCGAATCCATTGTTATCGATCTGGCAGTGGTCATTTTGACCCCTAATGGCGGTTCTAGTGTTAATAGGTCTATTGAATTATACGGCTCAGTGCTTACACAAAAATGGCAGCTGCCGAAGGCGATTTTTTTTCTTACTTAAATACGATCCCTTAAACAGAGCTGCCAACTTCTACGCCTATTTAAATCTTATAAACATGTTTCGAAGCACAAAAATATTTTAGTAAAATGTATACCAAATATATTAAATTTTATGTATTACAGAACATATTCTTAATTTTTTACTAAACTTTCTGTTTCTAAAGTGTTTATTTGACTGTAAATAGGCGTAGTAGTTGGCAGCCATGCTTAAATTTTGACACCAATATTTTACAAAGTATTCCTTTGATTTCTTTACTTTCAGAAATATAAATCGCAAAAACTTTTTTATACCAAATTTCAAAGGATCGTACATATGCTGGAGAAAACCCACCTTCAACAGCCGTAATTTTTGTACTCAGAAAATTTTTGTTTTTAGATTTATCTTACAAAATTTTACAGAAATCGACTGTGAAATTTATTTTCATTGGGCATATTATAAAAATATACCACGAAAGTTTTTCTTCAGAAAATCTGAACAAGTCGGAGACCTATTATGGCTGAAATCACACAGAATATGTATTATTTAGAAATTCAATTTATTGTCTAATTAAATGCATTAAAGAAATCTTGCTGAATTAAAAAAAAATTATATATATATATTTCATATTTTTCATATTTAATTAGAGGAATGTGAATTGATAATATGTGCTTGCATGTTTCACTGCGTTATCCCTGTATTTATAGTAAATAACTGAGATAAATAATAAAAAAACAAAGCCACAGTTTATAAATTAAACGAATATCTAGAAAAACATTGTTATAAAAATAAACAATTTGATAGTAAGATTTCAAAAATGAAATAAGGCGTAAAATGCCTAAAAATCTGAAATCATTTAAATGAATAATAAATAAACTATTATTTTAGACAAACTGATTGCTAAAGTTATATTACAAATTGAATATTTTTGGCCCAGTTTGCTTAAACGGTTAAGCATTGGCCCTGTAAGCCAAGGATGTGGTTAAAATTCACGGCCTGGGGATTTCCCCCCCTCAGTTAGAATTATTAAATTTTTATGGTAACTTTACCAATCAGTTTGATGGTGTTAAAATAATAGATTATCTACGTGCCTATCATTTATATGTAGTTCCTTTACTTGCGGTCTATTCTGATGAGCTGTCTAAATGACAGACCAAATGTTATTACCGATAAGGTTATCTTAGCCAGAGTTGCTCTGAGGTTGTCGGCCCGGTTAGCTTAAACGGTAAAGCAGTTTTAATAATAAATATATTATAAATGAATAATTTTAGAATTTAATAAAAATTTAAATATAGGTTAGAAATTCTTTCAAAGAATTCCCATCGTGTAAAAAATACCAATAACTAAATACGACATGTTTATTACACGCTATTAAATTCAAGGAAATTGATTCTACATAGATTTTAAGCTATTTTGGTCCTATGACCAAAACTTCAGGGCTGCCACAAGTGACTATTTCTAATTCTATTTCGTACCATTTTTTTCAAAACAAGAATAATTTACATACGCTTTTACAACATTTGCAATAGAAATAAATTAAAAAATGTATTTTTTAAAGCATAGTGGTGCGATTTCTTAGAAATAGTTGTCTATGGCAGTCCTTAAACTGTGACGCATTTGGTGGAGCAATAATATGAAACACTGTAGTTCATATGAATGTAAATTTCAGTTAACATTTACAAAAAAAAAAAAAAAAAAAAAAAAAAAGAAAAAAAAAAGTTTTAATTTTTTTATTTTATCAATTATCCCCTTTTTTATCACCTGCTTTTCTAAACAGAAAATTTCTGTAATTGAATCATGAAAAGGCGTTGATTAATCAAGGTAAAGTTTATAAATATTTGTGCCAGAATTTTGAGTAAAATTTTACTTCATTAATTTGGTTATGCAAAACCATGTAAAAATGCATTTACTTATTATCGTATAAAATTTTCTGACCAGTTTTGTTTTGAATAAAACGTAACACAAACAAAATTATTCCCGTTGAAATTATTCGCATTAATACCACTATTCTATTTAAGTTTTATAAAAAGTGTTTCATCCCACAATTTGTATGTAACTCTTTCAAAGGCAAAGTACTTCTGTTGCTTAATCCTCTAAGCGTCCTGCAGAATTCTCCATTTGTCGTTAATGACTCGAAAGATAATAGCTATGAAATTTATTGGCATGAGATTTTGTATTTGATAGCATTACACATTTATCTTATTCATTTGAAAAAATTAGGTTTAATATTGTTTTTGTGTTACACTAGTCTTCGATTCTAAAAGTTAACCCTTTGAGCTCTGATGGTAGAATTTTCTACCACATAATTTTAATTCCAAAATGTGACAACGGCTCCAGAAAATTCGACCAAATTTATTTGAAAAAAGTTTAATGCATTTTTTCATGTATATCGTTAACCGGTTTTTTTCTTTGCAAAATACTGGTGCCAATGTGACATTTGGAATTTTGAAGAAATTTACCCACCAGAGCTCAAAGGATTAAGTGAGGAAAAACCCGGTTAGAATGCTTAAATTGTTAAATATTAAAGCGGTCACGTTAAATGCTGAAAGTCACAGATCTTTATGAGCAAATTTATATTAAAATATGTAAAAGACATTTTTTTCGCTTACAGGCAGTTCTATGCATGCCTGTAACGTCAGTTACGAGCTACGATTTTTTCTACCAATATTTTCGTTTTGAAAAATGAGACTATTTTCTTCGGGGATACCTCATTAATTGAATAAAGCGAAGCAAACTTTTTGAAAATAACGGTGGACAACAATTTCGCAGTTATAATCTTCGTGACTGACGTTATAAAACCTCATGGAATGACCCTTACATTATATGAAACAAAATTTTATGCCTGAATTTTGTTGCCAATGTGTCTTCTGTGAATTAAAAGTAAGTGGTTAACATATCAGTGCTCATTAACGAATATGAGACTTGTATGAGAATTTTTCCATTTATATTTATTTTTTATTTTACTTTATAAAAAAAAAAAAAAAAAACATTTTTATTGACTCATAAAAAAATGTAATAAGTATATATTTATTGAATTTAGATGCAAATATGAGGGTTCGTACGTGTCAGAGAATTTTCTTGACCAGGAACCCCTTTAGCGCCATTATTTTCTTATAGAAAATCTCTCCTGAAATAAAGCGTAATTTCACTAGCTTAACCTAGATTTATTTTTCTGAAAAACAAATACTGGTAATACCTGGAAAATTCCTTGAAACTGAATGTAATTTAAAAAATATATGTTATTATATATATGCATAGCTGCCAACATTTTCCGCTTTTTTGGCCCGGAAAAATTTTATAGTAAATTTAATCGTTTCAAATCGCCATTGTCTACCGATTAAATAAAAAAAAAATATATTTATTAAATTTTTCCCAGCCAAAAAATCGGAAGAGTTGGTAGCTATGTATATGAGTATGTTTTCCACTTTAATTAACACGTCACATATCTTTGTATTTAGAGAGGAAACCTCCCGTTGATGATGTTTTAGACAGATGGGTTCCGAGAAGACAGTATCCAGGATATGTTGAAGGTTTGACGACTACTCCAAGTTCAGCAATGTCACGCATCATAACTCGGCAGTGTACGCCTATAGACGTACCATTTTGCAATATTCTTCCATACAATACAACTTCATACCCAAACATTGTGGGCCACAGTAATCTATCTGAAGTTTTAAATAATTTGGTAACATTTAGACAAATAATAGACTTTGAATGCTACGCTTTAGCACAAGAATTTGTTTGTCAATTACTCCAACCAGATTGTAAACATGACGATATCATCATGCCATGTAAAGACTTTTGCGAAGGTTAGAAATACTTACTATAGAGTAATTTGTGCATTTTCCGTAACGTTAACCCTTTGAGCTCTGATGGTAGAATTTTCTACCACATCATTTTAATTCCGAAATGTCACAACGACACCAGAAAATTCGACCAAATTTATTTGAAAAAGGTTTAATGCGTTTTTTCGCGTATATCGTAAACTGTTTTTTTTTCTTTGCAAAATACTGGTGCCAAAGTGACATTTAGAATTTTGAAGAAATTTACCCACCAGAGCTCAAAGGGTAAAAAAACATACATATATTCATTTTAACATGTAATGAAAATTTACTTTTTTTACAGATTTTTATAAGTCTTGTAAAAAGCTCTTGCCAAAAGCTGTTATTGAAAAAATAGATTGCTCGAAATTTCCAAAGTTTAGTGGACATGGGACATGTCATCAAAAACCCGGTAAGTAAAATTTTTTTGTTTCATAAATATAGTGTGCACTGGTCAGCATGATCACTTGATTGGACACAATTTTTCAAAACTATTATCTTCATTTTAGAATTGCAAATACTTTTTGCAAATACCATTGCAAATACTTTAGATATCCTTCGCTATAGATGTCTATAGCAAATTCTTTTTTTAAGTCCACAGTGAAAGTTATTGTTTGGAAATAGTGGTAGCGAAAATACGTAGTGCACTTGTTTTTCCATAGTGATAAATTTACATAACTAACGATTCATTAATAAAAAGCATCTGCAGGAAGAAATATGTATTTTATAGTGCTCAAAAATAGAAAAAAATTCAGATTTCACAAAAACGGATGCAGTCTTTAAAAAACTTTTGTGGTTTAATGCATACATATCAGTTTCAAATCGATTAATACAGAGTCGTCATTTTTATTTCAACACTCAAGCCTAGAATTCAAAGGGTCGCCTAGAATTCCATAAAAAGTAATTTTCATCAGCAGATTGCTATGCTCTGTAGCAAAATGTTAGAAAACTGAATACGTAAATCTGAATCAAAATAGCTTGACATTTACTTTTCATTCGCTTTAACGCAGTAAATAATACATTTTTGAAGTCAGTTTGAGCATTAATCTCTTTAAGGCAATGCAGCGCCATCAGTGGGATTATTTGAATTATTTTTAAAGTATAATATACAGCATTTATTTTTATATCACATATTTTTCTCTTATATTTTTTCTTTTATATCGAAATTCAAAAATCAGCTATTCTCTCAGAGACGCTCCGTATATATTTCAAAGAATTGAGAAAGATAAAAAGTTAAAGTTAAAAGAAAAATATAGAGCACTTAAGAAAAACATTTCTATGTTGAAATGCATTTTATTAAAAAAATCTGTCTTTTTATGTATTAAAAACTAATATGACCTTAGGGAAAATCATGAATTATGACTTGCAAAAGGTTTTTTTTTCTTAAACAAGAAAAACATGAATTGCAAAAGAAAAAAAATATGTAACTGTTATAATTTATGAAAAAATAGAAGATAGCCAAAGAGGATTGCTTAAAATCTTACATTATCATTAACAGCAAAACTCTATTGGGTATTCCAAGTATATGAAAGATGATACAAAAGAATGATAATATATGTACATTTTTTATAACTGCAAAGATACTGAAGATTTCATTTTGTTGAGATCTATATTAACATAATAAAGAAAGAAATAAGACAAAAAAAAGATCTTGTTCTAAAAAAATACATATTTGTATCTTTTTCTTGTTATTTATCTCTCTTATAAGAATCGAAGTTACTAAATATTTTATCTTAATATACTTTAAATAAAATAATTATAGAAATGTCTAACTGAAAATTATTTGTGCTTTACTGAGTGCATAAACATATAACACAATTATCACACAATTATTACACTTATTTAATCGAAAAAAGTAACAATTAGAAATGGCAATTGCAAAATCTGAAATTTAAAAATTAAGTATATTTTTTCTAAAGTGAATCAAGGTTGCCAATTTTGCTTTTGCTTATATAAAAGACTTCAAATTCTTACCATCAATTCAGATTAATACATTTTGCGAAATGTGAATGCAAGAAACAAGGGATTTTACGTAATTATGAATTATGAAGCTACCTTATGAGCCCTAGTGAAATGATCGAATTATTTTACTTAGTGTATTATATGAAATCAAAAGGGATCTAAAAAATTACTGGTGCTTCTGTCAGTATGGGCATTAAAAGTAAGAGATTGCTTTCTGTAAATATCGCCCCTGAAAGAGATCAGTAGTTATGCGGCTGCAGGAGAACGCAGAAATGATTGAAAATTTTTAGGAAGGTATGTAGATAAATTTCATTTAGTTGAATACGTGAGATGGAGACAAACTATGTGATAACTAGTGTTGCCAGGTCCAGTGTTTAAAAATATTGGACAAGGGGAGAAAAAATGCGGAATAATGGCTTCTAAATTCCGACATAAAAGTTCATGAAATCCCATGCAAATGGAACCTGTCTCTAACGGAAAGTGCCTTAAATACTAAAATCTCATTTTCAGTGCTATGCAACTGAAACCTGCACTCAAAAAGTCCTGTTTAAAATGGAATTCTCCTGAGACTTGCAATTCCGTCTAACCAGGTTTGTTTAAGCATCATATTTTCTAAAATATGTTTTATAATAGTTAAACCATGCATTGTAAATTAATTTTGCTTCTTCAAAAATCAATTTTATTTCTATTGACAAATATTTCAATATAAAACTAAATGGGTCAAACCTCTCATGTATAGAGAGCCTTGTCTCATGTGCAGAGAGCCTTATTTTGCAGTATGCAAAAGTACACCTTACATTAGAGTGCGCAATTTTCTCTTTCCGAAATCTCAGAAAAATAAGTCGAATAAAGCTTTAAACAATTAATGGTATATACGATCAATTGAACTTAGAAATGCTGAAAAACATCCACCTTCGACAACTGCCACTTTTGTGGGCTCATATATGAATAATATTCATTAGGTAGTGGAGGGTACTTCGATGAAACATTTTCTAGGAGTTTTAGATAACCAGTTTTAGAACCAATCCAACTGTTAAATTTACAATCATTAGGCATTGTCTTTTTAGTAGTCATCGGTGAAAGTCCGTAAGTATCTAAATTGGATTTCCGACTACCACTATTTTCTTATCATAACATTCGACTTTTATAGTTATGGAATATCGTGATTACATATAGCAAAATTTCTATATGAAATTTAACACAAGAACCGCAGGAAAATTCATATAAAATTTAGAAAAATATTTCTTACCGGAATTTTTATTTTAAACTGTTTAAGTTATTTATTGAAATTATTTTTTATTAGCTTATGTTTAGCTTATTTTATAAAGAGTTTTCTCGTTCGAATCGACATCTCTGCATATGATACAGTTTAAAATGACCGTTTCCGCGGTTCTAGTGTTAAGATATTAAGGTGTAATTTGTTGCATTTTCCTGATATTCCTTATGAGTTTTTAATTGATCTACAGCTTTTGGAATTTAATGTATGGTATTCTAGTATTTCTAATTATTGATCTACCTAAAATTCCCTGTAATAATTGGATTTTATTAAATTTTCTTATTTATATAAATATTACGAATAAATGTTTGTAGTTATTTTATGCAAATATAAAAACACAAGACATTTTTAATAGGATGTTCTAATGAATTACGAGCACGTGGAATGTCAGACAGATTATGTGATGGCGTAGTTGATTGCAAAGATTCGTCGGACGAAATAGATTGTGGTAAGTATATTTCAAAGTTATTTTTATAGGCTTGTGAAAAATCTTGATTTACCGTAATTTCGGGTGTATAAGCCGCAGATCAAACAATTCTTTTTCGACCCGGAATATTTTAAGAAACAAATATAACTAGCTAGATCGCCGTAAATATTTGTCTTCAATCACTAAATAAGATTTCTGGGTCCAAAAAGAATTGTTTGATCCACGGCTTATACACCCGAAATTACGGTATATTAGAAAATAACAATTTTTTTCTTTACAAACAAATGCAGTTTTTATACTTTTGATATTCGGAATCTATATTTTCATATTCAAAATCAAACTTTATGTTTATTGAGAAGTCTGACTACACACTCATTTAACAAGTTGGAAATTGCACGTCAAGCATAGCAAATAAGGTGCGTTCGCCCTATAACGCAGATTTTCGGTTACAGTATAGTAGCCAAAATTTCTGTGTGTTCCTGTAAGTACAATCTGCTTTTTATTATACAGGAAGTAATTTGTAGTAAACCTCAGCAACGTACATCAATCTCATAAAATGTGAAATAGTTTAATATTACTCAAACATGCCCTAAACAATGTTTTCCCGTACACCATTGTGTAATGGAATGTTTTTGTGTGGCCCTGTAAATTAATAACAAATGTCTGCACAGATACTACAGAATGTATATTTTTGCATATCCTTCACAGATGCATACCAATTTCACTATGTTCGAGAACGTGTAACATCATTAAAATGCACATGAAACTACTTTTTGCAATTGTCCGTAATCTAACGGAATATTTTTTATTGTCCCTGTATTAAACTATCCATCCGATTTTCATAAAATTTGAAATGACTCGTCAAAATTTGTAACTATTATGTATTTTAACTTTCAAACATTCGGTTGGGTAGATTTTGCTATGTTATATGTGGATTGACAGACCGACAGACGGACGGACTTAACAACGGTTATAGGTGCTTTGCATTTACATAATTATGAGCGCTACTAAAATTGGTCCATTCTGCAAAAAAGATAATAACATGAAAAGAGAAATTCCATTAATTCGTATAAAGTAAATTTTACAAGATAATCATTTGTCTCTTGTTTTACTGTTTAATTTCCCCTTATCCCCGAGGACGCTCACCGAGCCTGATAGACTTAGATGCATATGTTTCTTCACAGTTGTCATCACTACTTTTTAAAGTAATCTTCAACTTATTTTATTGCAGAATTTGTGAAAATTTTCGCGAATATAATGGCGATTATAATTTGCAACTTTTGGCGAAAAAGTAAAAACTAGGGATGAGATTTCCGCTTTTTTGTACACCAGTATAATCTTAGAGAAAATGTTGTTATCTTAAATCACAAAAATGTTCCGATTAAATAATATAGCATTTTCTCTAAGATTTTACTGGTGTCCAAAAAAGCGGAAATCTCATCCCTGAAAAACCGTTCATGCATTGTATTTGCTCGCGTTCTCCTTGTTTAAGTCTTTATTAACTGATTTTTCAAGGGCGTCCAAGCTACGCTCTTTCAGAAGGGAGAAATTTTAATTTTTTTAATGGCAAATGTTTTTATGTAAGACAGGAAAGCTGCAAATTCTTCCGATAAAGGGAACATTTACTATATTTTTTGCGGTACGAAAAAATGTAAGATGTTGATAACTATATAAATATATTATTTTTTTTATGAAAAAATACATAGTTCAAAGCTATGAAATTTGAACCAATAATATTGTAATAAAATTTTGATTTTATAATGAAAGGTTAAATTAAGGAATTTTTAATTTCTAAAAAATTCGTTTGTAAATTCTGGTGACAGGCGATAATTTCTCATTTTACTAACCGGATATATACGTGCCGGAAAGAGCTAGGGAAATATCAGTTCATCCTTATTAACACTGGAACCGCCGGGTTTTTTACACATGCTTTACAAAAAGTGTTTCTCACCAGAATTATAATTTTAAAATATTTAACTTAATTAATTAGTCTTTTTTTGCGCTACATGCTTTTAACATATCTTATGAAGAAAATTCTGGTTCGAATCGATCTGGCAGGGGTCATTTTGACCCCTAATGGCGGTTCTAGTGTTAATACTTTCATGTGCTACACTTCACACTTCACACTTCACATTTTTTCCTTTCATTCTTCATAGTTTTGTTTCTTGATTATGCATAGCATCCTTTCTGTGATAGATTACCACAAGATAAGGATATCAAAACTCACAGTTTCTAACCTTGCGCATTTCCAAATAAAATATGTATTTGAACAAAGAATTTTACTATATTCATGAAGTGAAATATCCATAACATTGAAATTAAACACATATCATTGCGTGTATTTTCTGGTTCAAATTTGAATAAGAAAATGAGTACCGACTATGCTAAATATAAAACATCCTATTAAAAGTACATTGAAGAATTGTATTATTCAAATATTTATAGGATATAAAAATTTTTCATTGTTAAATTAATTTAATCTCTCTAGCAATAGAAAAATATACAATACATTCTGATTTAGTAAAAAAAAAAAAAAAAAAAAAAAAAAAAAAAAAAAAAGTTGTTTTAAAGGCAGCCGTATTTTCTAAAATCTGTTCGCTTTGTTTGAGACCATATTGCTTAAATTCAAATAAAATTCAATGATCTTATGGGGTACTTATTGTTCTCTTTTCAATGTATTTTCCTAGATTACTGTAAACCTGGACAATTTATTTGTGGTGATAAGCAATGTGTGGATAAAGATAGAAGATGCGATTTACGTGAAGACTGTTTAAATGGCGTAGATGAAAGAAATTGTAGTAAGTATTTTATAACTTTATTTTCTTTTCAAATCTTCTCTCTGTTTCTTTTTTGTTTTAGATTGCTTTTTTTTCCCTATATAATTCAAAAATATTCTCCAATTTACGCGCATTAATAAAACAAATTAAAAGGAGAACACCTTTTCCTTTTATTGTTATTATTTTTTATTTTATAAGTAACTTAAAATATTTATAGCCCACCGGATGCTACTAATTTAAAAGAAAGAAAAAAAGTGAACTTTTTGAATTAGTGAGATTCAATTTGGCAAGGATTTCTGTAAAAGTTTAGTAGTAGCCTGCGGGTCACAGTTTGACACAGATGATTTAACTCTTTCCGGCACACTGTGCCCAGCACGGGATACCTATTTTTAATTCCAAACTTGCAAAAGTCACCAATAACATTTTAAAAATATTTCGCTTTTGCAGTGAAAAATTAAATTAAGGATTCATAATTTCTCAAAAAGTTGTTTCTAAATTCCGGTTTTCCATTTTACTAGCAAAATTTACCCGTGCCGTAATGGGTTAAGAATTAATATCTATACTAATAAAAGAACAAAACGCTCTGTCTGTCTGCGCGCGTGTGTGTGTGTCTGCGATGGCTAGCAAAATCTATGGGACGTAGGAGGCTCAAAATTTTTATGAGAGTAGCCCAATATCTCTCCTGATGCACCTGAAGCTCAGAATTTCAAAATTCTATTTATTAACTGAGTAATTAATTAAATTCCAAAGCTCACTCTCATTAAAAATCGCCTTTTTTCGCTTTTTTTTTACCATTCATTTTCTTATGGTTGATTGGTTGCATAAAAGTTTCGCAGAAATAATTAAAAAACCAGGGACAGACCTTTAAAATTCATAGACTGGCAAACTGTCAGTTTAAATGAGGATTTTTTTTTTTTTTTTATCACAGCTGCTGTACGCCATGGAGAAAAAGATAGGTGGAGGCGAAGTAAACCGAAAAAAAGGTTTGCAATATTAAACCATTTATCGCTGAAATTTTAATGTCTCAAACAAAAGCACGAAGAAGGAATTTTGAATTAATAAAACGAATTGAAAGAAATGAATTACAGCTGAAGCATATTTTACGAAGATATAGTAATTTTTTAAAATGGTTTTTTTTTTCTATTATATTATTTAGGTTAAAGTTAGGTTAAAGTTAAATTGCATTTATGTTATGGTTAGAATAAGGATATGTTACAAAAATTGAAGGCTAGGTTACATTTATTATATATTTAATTTACGGTATGGTACTGTTAAGTCGCTGTTAGGTTACAGACAGGTTCTGGTTACGGTACAAAAGTTTAAGGTTAGGAATTTATACACAGAGTGAACATTAAGCAATATTTGATTAAAAATAACACTTACTTTTGTTAAATAGCTCTGAAATTGTAATACTATATACCAATATTTTAGCTACCATCGCACAGTGGGGCAAAATCCCGAAAAGCTGGCCAAAATATGAAAATGTTATTCAAATTGTACGAAAATTCGTATACAGGTGTTTTTGAGGATGCTAAGTAAGAATACAAAATTAAAATTGAAAAAAAAATGGCGGATACAATATGGAGGAATAAAAATTTAAATGTCTCAAAAGTTATTCAATTTATATGCAAATTCGTAAACTTTTCAGGATGCTAATTAGGATACAAAAGTTAAATTTTAAAATTAAATAAATAAATAAAATTACAGATTAAGAGTAAAAACAATAAAATTTAAATAAAATTAAAAATTTTGAAGTAAACTTAAAAGAGAATTTTCAAAAAACCAAGACATATTTAAATAAAATTTAAGTACATTAATGGAAAGTAAAACATTAGACAATTTAATTTTTATTTTATTAAAATAAAAACGAAAATATATTCCAGAAATTAGCCTTTAGAATCAACTGTAGTATAATAAAAAGATTCTTCAGAGGTCAAGGTGTCGAAATAGTTAGCAGAACTTGTTGGCGGTATTGGAAGATCCTGTGACTCTTAGGATCAATGATTTTAATTTCTTCTACGATAATTTACCTAAACTGGAAAAGAAAGAATCTGATGACATTAAAAGACATAAAAATATCTTTTTTTTTCTCTCGCTACTGCATCTTTGCGATAAATCTTCTCGATGCCTTTTGATCAGTTTGTTGCATGATTCTTGAGTATCTTATGACATTTGACAAATTGGCAGTAATGAAGATAATGTTATTTCTTTGTCATTAATAAGTAGTTTGTGTACTGAAGTAAGCCTATAGAACCAGGGGTGCTGCTCAAATCTACGAGCTATTTGTAAGGGAAAATTTTCGAAGTTTATTAAATAAATAGCATGGCTACAAGAAATTACTTATGGAATAGAAACGTTTAATCAAATCTTCGTATCTGCTCGTTTAGCAACACAAATAGCTGCGTTTTCAAAGAATCGTTGAATTGTATTTCCATCATTTGTGCTTCCAAATCTGGGTTTTAGTTTCTCGACGAGAAATCTTGATTGTAAGCGAAATATTTTTTGCATATTTTATTTTGCAATTTCAGTGTTCTTCTTTTCATGCAGAGTACGAGCTTTACATTTTTTCTATCCAGGTGTCTGCCAGGTGTAAGGCCTCTCTAAACATCTTTGCGTGTAACTTAGATATTCTGAATTCTAAATTATTTCAATCCACTTTCAATAAAAAATGTCAGATCTGTAAGATGCTGTTTTGGTGCTGTCTGACATAGGTAGCAACGTTGAGTGTTACACTAGTTCATTTTTAACGACTTTTTCTTCTGTATCAATGATTGTATTAAACGAAATAAGTTTATTCTGGTAGTATTTAATGCAATCCCATTCATTGACAGTTGTTTCCGTATTTCTCGAAAAAGAAAAATGGATCTTGATTGGCCCGATAAAATCAATGAAATGAAGATCTCGATATTTTCAAATTGACTATTCATGAATTATTCGCAATATTTATGTATTCTAGTAGCACGGAAGAAAAGAAAAATACATTAGACATAATGCCATCTTCATAGCTAAATATTTGTTTAAATGTACTCAGAATAGATGTGCCATCACATCCTCAATTGCAAATCAAATCCAAATTACTAATATAAGAAAAAGTGATATTCATAATGATTTTTACTCGCATTAATGAATTACGCTCAGTAGTTTGATCTAACAAATATAGCCATTGTCAAAATAATTCTTCTAATTATAATAGAACAAACAAAATTACTATCTATAAAGATAAGAAAATGTTATTCTACAGGATCAGTAATAGAGAATAAGTTTTCATTTTCTCATTACTAAGCTTACTTATCAAATTAATGTAATCTTATGATTATAGTACTTATTTACAATATAATAGGAAATAAACTATTATAAAATTGAATAATTCAAAAATTTGAAAAATATTTATCGGCTAAAATATGTGAAAAGTAGTCAATTTCAAAATTTTTGAGGCGGCCGAAAAAGTGGCATTTTTACTTGCGGTTACTAAAATATGCGTAAAATGCAGAAAGGCAGTTTTCGGCAGCTGGTTTTTTGTGAATCACTAGACAATAGCCGAAGTTATTATTTCCATTAAATTTCGTTGCGGAACACTGTGGAACATTTAAACTTTTTGATGTTTAAAAGCAAAAAAATAAATTTTTTTCTAAAATTTTTTATTAAAAATGACAATGAATTTATTAATTTTTACGTGCTTAATATAAATTTTGTAATACATGCAAATAAAGTACATACTATCATAGTGTGAATCCATTTCAAATCATTAAAATCGGATAATATTATAAAATATAGCACGCGTTTAGAGGAACTGCTGTTTTGCTGTTTTCGTTCGCTCTAAATGATACTCCTTCAAGCATCATTTTTGAAATGATGCTGCTTGTAAGGGCAAAGCAAAAAACTTTTTTTAAATACAGATTCTGACCCTCCAAACATTATTCTAGCCAACTGTACAATCGAAATTCCCTAAATCGTAACTTCATTTTTCGACTTTTGGCCAGCTTTTTGGGTTTTTGCCCCACTGTGCATCGTGTTTCGATTTCCTTCATGGTATAGTCGGATTTAAAAGTGATATAATTAGTTTGAAATTCAAAATATTTCACTTGGGATTTGTATGTCAAAATAATAATTCGTGACGTGAATTAACAATGAATTTTACGGGTAAATATCAACTTTTTAACACGAAAATCACGCAATCGTTGGATACATATTTCCTCGCGCGTTTCTCATTGTTCATTTTACCGTAATTTCGGGTGTATAAGCCGCGGATCAAACAATTCTTTTTCGACCCAGAATTTTTTAAGAAATAACTGTAACTATGTAGATCGCCGTAAATATTTGTCTTCAATCACTAAATAAGATTTCTGGGTCGAAAAAGAATTGTTTGATCCGCGGCTTATACACCCGAAATTACGGTAAGTATTTTTAGAGCTTAATATTAGTTGTTGTTTTGAAAACCGATTTTTCACACAGTCAGTGGCTACGTATTTCAGACAATGCATTTCTGCATGGAACGAGTTAATGATAAAGTCATACAAATTTCAAGTTCGTTTAATATTGTTAATACGGACTCGGGCAACGCCGGGCGGGTCAGCTAGTATATATATATATGTTGCGGCCAAAACCCGAAAATGGCCAATTCCCGAATTGGCCAGCAACGTTAAAAAATGACTGGCCAGCTCTATAATTGGCTGGCCAATTCGCGAGCTCGCCAGATGCAACTGGCCAATTCGCGAACTGGCCAGATGCAATTTTCCAATTTGCGAAATAGATATAGGCACTCGGCTTAATCCTTTCAACATAGTTGAAAGTGTCAATGAATTCTAATAGTGTAGCCGTCAGCCTCTCCGTGTTCTAACTAGAGTAAAGTTTCCGGTTAACTTGTAATTGTCATCTTATTTGGTTTATCAATTAATTTCGATATTGAAAGGGAATTGTGTATTATTTTTGATTAATTTAGTTGGGTACACAAAAATACTTTGTTTCAGTATAATCAATGGGAATCTTTTTTACTGTGCAGTTTAATGTTACATTATCTTAATTACAAACAAATTGGTACCTATGCATCATAGTTCGGGTGTTGGCCATGGCTTCCTGGCCAGTTCGCGAATTGGCCGGCCAAAACCCGAAATACGCTATTCATTTCACGTATTTCGGGTTTTGGCCAGGAAGCTTGGCCAGTTCGGGTATTGGCCGGCCAGTTCTAGAATTGGCCAGGCTCCGGGTATTGGCTGCAACATATATATTATTCATGCATTTATGAACTGAAAAACTAAAAGATTATAAAAAGTCTATTTAATAAATAGAAAAAAAATCTATTAAATAATTTTAAACTGAAAGAAGATCTGGTTTTGATTGAAACATTGTTTACGTTCAGATTTACTACTTTGATTTCGGCGTTTAGAGTGATATACGCGACTTCTTAAAATCTTGTACATCATGTAAAATATATAATATACTAGCTGTTTTACTCGTTCTACGCACGGATTGAAAACACTCCTTCTCATTGACAACCTATGACTGTAAAATGGAAGCGCAGGACATTCAGAAGCCACACTCTAATCCTTTTAAACATGTGGGAAATATAAAATAGAAGTTATTGGATCACAATTAGGATTCAGGGCGTTCATTTTACACAGTTGATTTCCCGTCGGTTTTATGCAGATATCCTTATTAGCAGGTGGTGCCCCATCCGAGCTATTAAATACCATGGCCATCTAACTTGATTTTGGTGCGTTGAATCTGCCTCAGTGGTCCTGCTGCTGGTCCACAGATAATTTTTTATCACATATATACGGGCACAAACTTTCTGCTGCTTCAGATTCTTCTTCTGCGAAGTCTAATTCTTCCATTTCATGAGGCATTTGAAATGCATGTGCATACAGGTTAACATGCCTGATAACATCGTTAAGCTTTTTCGTGATTTCTCATTTTCATTATAAAATTTCTCTCCTGTTCATAAGCTGCCGCAGTGCTAAGTCAGAATCCAACACATAATGTTGAAAAAAAATTTCCCGGCAAATTCACATGGATGAAGATGAGAAATATTGTGATAAATTTGTTCAAGGATTCTAAAACAGTACAGGCCAGTTCCAGAGAAGGGGGGGATTTGACAATTCATAGAGACAAGAGACAATGCACTGATACGTGAACTTATGTGTTCCTTAGTACCCCTGACTGCCGAGCAAAACAAAAAAATTGTAAAGTTGTTTTCTCTGTACATATAATCTAAAACAAAAGATGATTTTTACAACTTGACATAAAATAAGTTATTTCGTATAGAAAAATAAGCCTTTGAGAGTATTAATCATAACAAAGTTTTTTAAAACTACTTTATAAATTCGGAATAATATTAATTTAAATAATGCTTATATATTTATGTGAAACCTGCGATTAGAAAATGGATATATCAGTTCGCGGTGATGAGAAGGTTAAAGAGAATATCTATCACTGCCATCTGTAATCTGCCAAATCTGATTTGGATGTGGTTGAAGATGTTCCAAAATTGCTTGGCCATTATAACAACGGAGAGTATAAATCTTTCTTGTATTCCTCTCTATATTAAAAAAAATACACTACACTTGATATAAACATTCTATGTATCCTCACATTGCTGTCCTTCAACCGTTGGGTATAACCCACATCTTCCGACATTATTTATACTATTCATTGTTCGACGTCGAGCAATGTTTTCAAAGAAATTTTCCCAGACAGCCAGTGATTGGATGCCCTCATCGTGACATCATTGTTGAGCTCTCAGTGCCGATTCATATCTTCTTGAACCATCTTCGTTCTGCGTTTGTCCCATTCTTCTTTATCAGTCTCTTTCTGCTATGCTTTCTGCCTTTTAGAGGCAGTTTCACTTTTTTCTTCATGCTTTCCATTCGTCTTTCAAAGTCTTTTACTGCTATGGCGAGAATTCTTGCAGCAGTTTCTTCCTCTATTTCATTATCTCGCTTATCACATTGTATTATTGTTTCTTATTGCTCTTATTGCCCTGTTTTAGTAAGGAGTTGCGAGTTATTGACATTTTAAGCTTAAACACCTTATTCAAAAAATTCAGTTCCCGAGGTTATGACCAAATATTTAAAAATATGTAAATATTAAAGTAAAAATATTAAAAGCAATTATATAAAATATTAAAAATAAAAATATGTAAAAGTCTATTCCATGACTTTTTTTACTATACATTAAAAATCAAAATCCGTAGGAAAAGTAGCAGTACGCTAAAAATTCACATCAAATACATATACTACGAAACGAAAATTAGCATAAAAATACAATGATAACAAACGACTTTAAAATTTCTAAATAAAGAATAAAAATAAGAATTCCCCTATTAAAGTGTTGAGTTGTTTAACAACTATTCGATTTAGAAAAATATTGTTCTACTACTGTGCATTTTTTAATAGAATTTGATTTATAGTGTTGCTATGGCAGCAGACAATAAAACGATATGTTTGGAATAATGGAATAAATAAAATAAATAGCTTTGTTGATGTTTGTGATAAAATGCTTTATTTATTTATTTTAAAGGCATTAATTAAATATTTTCTAATTGTTTGCGTGCGAGGTAAAAGAATTATCGTGATACATGTTACAGCTTCTTGGTATTATTGGTGTGGCGTACGAAATATGTGTCTCTCATATTGCAATAAATATTCAGAACTGGTATTCTTAGTATTGTAGCATGGCTTACGTAATATGTATACTATATCTTACCGGGAAGTAAACATTTAGATGTATTACACGCACGATTTTGGGTTTAACATAAAAAATGACAATTTTTTTCAAAAGCCAAACAAAAAAGTATTTAAAATTTTCGAATTTTTGGCCTTAGTCGTTTATGGGCTAATAATAACCAGCAACCCGTGTGCCAAATTTTGTAGCCCTACGCTCTGCGGCTCCGAAGTTTTGGAGAAGATTTAGAAACGCGCACAGATATTATTGTAATTGATTTTTGATAGTTTTTAGTACTTTTTTGTCATTGTGGCAACAGAAGTATGTCAGATAAATCTCAGATATATCTATTCTTCTCCGATAACAACAACTATTTTCCAAATGATTAGAAAGGGCAAAAATTCTTTAAAAAAATATAGTTTTTTTTTTAAATTTTGACTTCAATCGTACATGGGCCCCCTACTAGCAACTCTTGTGCCAAATTTCGTTCCCCTGCGCCTTGAGGTTTCGGAGTTTTTGAGCGTAGTTATATACGGTCACAGATTTTAATAAAGTAGATAATAGGGGATGAGACTCTAAGTCAAGTATCTAAATTGTGAAAATTCCAAGCTATAAAATCGAAGCTTTTAAATGGTGGCGTGAGTCAGTCTTGGTATGTGAGACTTCACATACCTTTAACTTTTTGAGGGGCAAAGTACTTCTAATCTTAAAATTCTAAAATTAATGATCGACACCGGAATTAAAAAGTAATTTTTAAAAAAATAGATAAATGCTTTTCTTGACATACTTGATAAATTTTAAGTTTTCATTTTAAAATTCTGTAGTTAATCTTGCATTTCGCAATTGAAATTAAGTGGGATGTATATTTTATCGAACCACCCTTCAAGGGGTTAAAATGGTAAAGAGATATTTCCTCCTTATTTATGAAAGTGTCTCTAATAATTGAGTGAAATGTTATTCATTTTCACAGGTGAAAAATTGGCACAGTAGTACTTAGGCTCTGTCGTTCCTTCATATAATAAGAACAAAAACAGTCCTCCTATTAATATCAGGGAATTTCATTATCGCCAGCCACATCTCCACCAGTAAATTTGGATGAATATTACTGTCTTCTTTAAATGTTGTATTCATTTATACTACCTATAATAAATATAGCAAAAATTTCTATTAATTTTTACTGGTGAAAATTTACCTCGGAGTTAATCAGACATTAATATCACGAATAACATTCGGCATTTGTGAATAGCAGAATAGTTATTTCACTCGCAGCCGGTTGACGCTACCTTATCTGTCACATTTTCTTTATTCATTGCTCCATTCGGACCCCACCAGTAGCCGAAAGATTCTGTTCTCAAAACTGGTAAACGGCAGGTGCTGGGCTCGAACCCAATCGCGGCCTTCGTCCTAACCATTTGGAGTTTCTGTGATTTTATTCGAACCTTAAATTTCCTTGCATAAACACGGATTAACCCCTTGAAGGGCACCGGTATATAATATATACCAGTTACTTTTAATTCCCTTATGCCACATTGGCACCGGAATTTTAGTATTAAGATTTGCTTTTTGCAATATACACGAAAAACAGCTTTTACTTTCTATTTGTTTGTGAATCCCGGTGTCAATTAATCCTTTGAACATTTTAGGAACAGAAGTGCTTTGCCCCTCAAGGGGTTAAAGTATCTTAGAAAGATATATAGATATCTGGTGTTGATAACTGGCCGTCACAAACACAACAGTAAAATTTAAAAAAAAATCTCACTTTGTTTAAACATTCTAATCATTCGAAATTAGTGTCATGAATAAAGAAAAAGATTATATTTATTTTTACCGGTAGGAGATTGCCCCGTTGGCAATCAAGCCCTGCCAACTGTACCTCCACTGAGTCACCCGTAATACACAAGTCTTAAGTAAATTTATCAATAAAACCTTGTGCGGAAAATTAGAATCATTAAAATCAACGTTTAACACACAATAAATAAAAACACGCTACAGACGTATACGTTTCGCGAGCACCAGGGCTCTCTTGCTCAGAGTACAAAAGGTAAAAATGTTTAAAATTAGAACCCCCCCCCCCCCCCCACTGACAGCAAGTCAGAAACCCAAATGACCGCAAACACAGTACCAAAATATCCTCAAGCTTCAGTAACCAATAGAATCAAACCGGAAATTAGGTGTTATGACATAATAAATCTAACCAGAAAGTTGAGATGTACGGAACACTAGATAAATCATTAACAAAGGAGTTTTTTACTTTATTGATATGGAGTGCTTCAAAAAAGTCTATGTCAAGCGGAGTAGTGCATTTTTGAATAATCGTGGCTGAGGTAAATATAAAATTATGGCCCTCCTCCCAACAATGAGAAAAGAGAAAAGGGTTGAATTCCTCTATTGATTCTCGTTGTTGGGAGGAAGGACATAATTTTTATTTTACCTCAGACACGATTATCCAAAAATGCGCTACTCCGCTTGATTTACAAGGAAGGTCTCCATTGGGGGCATACTCAGAATTTTTTGAAAAAAATACGAATTAAACTACTCATGTAGATAATAAAGGATCAGTGAAAATTAGCGGCGGAATTACATTATTAGATATGTAAAAAAATAAAATAGTTTGGAATAATTGGCGTGAAAAGCTGAAAGCGACGCGGGATTTGGCGAGCAGTGCATTTCCTCGCCAAAAGCAGACGATTTCAACGAATCTGAAAATTGATTTTAATTTACTTCACTGTTAAAAATCTGCAGCATTTACTGCAACATCACTCCATTACTTTTATAGAATATCTCTCTTCTGGCCAATGAGAATGCTCTATGGCACGGTGAATTGACCGTTTTCTATAAAAAGCGGTGGAGTGACGCTGCAGAAAATGGTACAGATTTTTAGCGGTGTTGTAGCTTGTGAAATATTGCATTTTGTTGCAACGCACTCCAATGCTTGTATATAATATCTCTATTCCAACCAATGAGAAAGCTCCATTTCACGGCCAAGTAACCGTTTTCTATACAAGCAAGGGAGTGCGTTGCAACAAGATGCAGTAGATTTTTAACAGTGTATTTTTCAATTTGGAACAATTTTAATCAATTTAAAATGTGTTTTAAATGATAAAATATATTAATTTCATTTTGTTATAAGTACATATAAACGTATATGACAAAATTACACTTAAAGTAAAGTGCAAATGCAAAACTAAAATTACTTAAACTAAACTTATTTAAATAAATTGAACATAGAAAGTTTTTCTTTAAAAAGTATTCGAAGCGTAAAAGCGTATTTCTCAAAATTTCGTTCTTTCGCCAACCGGAGATAAATCGCCAAATAAACGAAATTTTTATTAATTTTTTACGAACGTTATAAGGAGGTTCCGCCGAAATTTTTTTTATAAACATATATAACTATATGAGAAGAACATTCTGTAATTTTTCCAGATTTTTCTGAGTATGCCCGTATGGAGACCTTCCTTGTTAGACTTTTTTGAAGCATTGCATATCAATAAAGTAAAAAACTCCTTGGTTAATGATTTATCTAGTGTTCCGTACATCTCAACTTTCTGGTTAGATTTATTATGTCATAACACCTCATTTCCGGTTTGATTCTATTGGTTACTGAAGCTTGATGATATTTTGGTATTGTGTTTGCGGTCATTTGGGTTTCTGACTTACTGTCAGTTGGTTTTTTTTTTCTGATTTTAAACATTTTTACCTTTTGTACACTGAGGAAGCGAGCCCTGGTGCTCTCGAAACGTAGACGTCTGTAGCGTGTTTTTATTTATTGTGTGTTAAACGTTGATTTTAATGATTCTTAAGTAAATTACTTCTAATATTTAAATGTTGAAACGAGTGACTGAAACCAGAATTTAGAGCTAAAATCATTAAGAAAAACAAAAACCATTTTTAAATTACATAAAATAATAAAAAAGAAATCCAAAATTTACGTGTCTTTCATGAATATATTAATTAAAATTAAGTGTTCCAAGAAAAAAAAAAAAAAAAAAAAAAAAAAAAAAAAAAAAACCAGCTCGTCAAGTGGTTAATGTCATTCTAAATTCTATTGTATTGAATATTTTACTAATAGGTTATTTAAAAAACATAACGCTCTTTCGGTTAACGCTCTAATTCTCATAAAAGAAGGCGTGAAAATTCCTAAGTTTAGCAAGTCTGAATTCATGCCAGAAAATTTCAATAATGAATTTTGCTTTATTTAAATAAGGGATATCAGCTATTAAAGAAAGCAAATATTGCTATTTTAAATTTCTGGTATGAATTCGGAATATCCGAATTAAAAAATACTCTACATTCGAAATACTGTTGGTACCATATTTGCTAACATAAGCATTTACAGTTTCCGGCGCAGGGCACTTTCATTGCGAAAATATTGAAATGGCTGAATGACAGTGGAATTTATGTATAAATTAGGTTAAAGGCTGGTAACCGTACAAAGGGACTTCGTCATAGATGCTGTTAACCCCTCTAGCTCTGATAATAGAATTTTCTACCACATAATTTTAATTCCGAAATGTCACAATGACACCAGAAAATTTGAACAGATCTTTTTGAAAAAGGTTTAATGGATTTTTTCGTGTTTATCGTTAACCGTTTTTTTTTTCAAAATACTGGTTCCAATTTGACATTTGGAATTTTGAGGAAACCTACACCCCAGAGCTCAAAGGGTTAAGAGCTTCGTAACATGCATTGCGTTTAAATATTTTCTCATTTTAAGATTAAATTAGCAGGGTTTTTTTTCTTTTGATAAAGAGATGAAGATATTTTAGAGTTTGGGCCATCAATTACTGATTTGGCAGCACTTTCGATTAAACAAAATTTCAAAAATATTCTGTTTTTTGTGTGACAGTATTGGTTTTTGTTTAATTAAGTTTGTTTAATTTTTGATTTGTTTAACCGTCGTATAGTCTTATTTCCATACTAATTTCTATCTATTTCATTAATCTGGTACTAATATAGATTTGGATTTAATTTTCAAGGTATCTAAAGTCACTGAGATTTTTTCCATAATTTTTTATTTCTTTTTTCTTTTTTTGCGTTTCCGTTAGGGTTGTGAATTTGTCCTCCACTTTTATTAAAAACGTCGGATTCATACTAAAAAATGCAAAAAGGTACGTTTAGATTTATTTATTTATAGACTTTTCTTGATTACTTAGAGTAAAAATTCTACATAGAAATTTTCCCTCTGATGTCGAAATTTCAGTATAAAAATGGAGACCAAAATGGCAACTCTGGTTTCCTCAGTAACCATACGTAAATTTCAACTTTTCATTCTCTTGACCACAAAAGGACATTTTTTGCGGCAGTAAAGTTTTTCGTATTTTTACGATAGAACCAATAAGAAAATTAATTTGATTAGCCAGAAGCAAAAGTCGTGTTATTATCAATCGCTGGCAAGGGATTGTTAGACTATTAAGCAAATGTTGGTCCAGTATCTGAGGTAATAGTTTTCAACATGCATACTGTGTCCCATTGTTGAGCTATGAAAGTATTTCAGCTATACCATAAAAGTATCTTGTCGTTTTATATTACAATTTTATGAAGCAATAAAATTTAACACTAGAATCGCTGTAGAGAATAAATAAAAATAAATTGAACCAGCAAAAAATTTTGAGAAAAAATCAATATGTACCACAACGAAATAATTTAAATAAATAAGTTGAAATGCTATAAATAAAAATTCTGGTGTGTAATATTTTTAAAACACGTGGGCAAAATTTAAGGCAGTTCCAGCGTTAATAATACAACAAAGTAAGTAGGTAATATAGTTATAAAAATTAAATGTAATAAATAAAGCAATACATTTTTTAACGCAGCGCACTTAAAGTGGCAATTTTCTTTGTGATATGACTTATTTTAAAAAAATATAATTTTGTGTGGATTTCTTTCAGTTTGAAATGCTGCGGATTTTTTTTGAACAGATGATGTTTACACGGAGTAAATATAATATAATATCTTTAAAGAACTGTACAAACTTAATATCTATTGTATATACATTTTGCAGTTTTTCAAGACGACATGCACTACGCATTAAATAAATTGTTATGGTATGTTATGCGTCTATCTGAATATCTTCCAGAACCAGTATTCTAAAAATGTTCAGATATATTATTTTAACTCATTAGTGCCTAGCTTCTCTTTTCAGGGACGCTTCGAAAGGTGCATTCAGCACTGTTTTTGACACCGGTAAGAAAGAAAAGCAATAATTTTTTTTATTTAAATGATGCATTTTCGTGATTAATGAACTAAACTTAAATCTTCTAAAAATAGTGGTGCCAACCAAATAAAATTTACGTAAAAGATGCTGGGCACGAATGGGTTAATCCATATAATACATAATATAATGACGAAAGAAAAGTTGAAAGATGGATCTTATGTGTTTAAAATTAAAATGAAAAAGAAATATGTCCATTTTATCTCATATTATTTTAGCTGTCAACTGTTACGCTCTTTTGCACCGAATAATTTTAATAGTAAATTTTACCTTTTGAAGTAGTCGTAATCTGCAGATTAAATTGGATAAAATTTTCTTTTTACATTTTGGGGTAAAAAAGGCGTAATATATAGACAGTTATTTATTATTATGTTTAGATAATTGTGCCACAGAAGTATAATTACGCATTCAAATGTACCGCGAATTTTCAACTATGTAATAAATTGTGCCTTGAATATACAATTACGTAATAAATTGTGTCATTTAAAAAAATAAATAGCTGGAAGATTCCAGTTTCCTGCAATATTTATAATATCACCTAATCCTCCCTATTATTTAATTTTTCTAAAATGGTTTTTTTATCTAGTGTCCATTAGCCCTGGAAATTGGGGATTGAAAGAAAGCTTTTACACCTACAGCAACACTGGATTTCTACTATATTCCGACTCCGGAGAAATTGCAAGGATATGCTCCGAAAACTTGAACTACAGTTTACCATCGACACGCAGAGATGTCATTTTACAAAGTTTGGCTGTATCCACTTGTTCATCTCTAAATTTTGAGTAAGTTATACATTTTTGTGTAAGTATTTTATAAGCAATATAGATATTTAAATGCAAACTGATTACATGGTATTAACACTAGAACCGAGGGAAATTTTACCCAAGTTTTATAAAAATAATTCACACAGGAATTTTTATTTACGTCTATTTAGCTTATTTATTATTTAATTAATTTTTGCGCTGCTTATATGTAAATCATTTTAAGAAGACTTATCTGGTTCGAATCGACATCTTTTCACTGAGCACGGGTCAAAATGACCCGTCTCCGCGGTTCTAGTGTTAGCTAACTAAATAAAAGATAAATACTACATGATCTAGCAAGAAAATTTAGCAAAAGTGAGAGAACGTTCTGAAAAACTTTTTTTTATCTTGAGAAAGCAAGACAAGCCTTTCTCTTCTCTCCATTAAACGCTGTTGGACTAGCCATCGATTAAAGTCTAATTTTCTCTGTATTTAAATACACATAAATAAGGCGAAAATTGCAATGCACAATTACTTGTGAAATTTGTTTTCTCTTTGACATACAGGTTTCTGAGACTTAAAGAGCCATCTATAAATATCTTTTGATAATTTAAAATTTGATTTCAATAGAAACTAACGAGCTGACTGTAATATTATACATGTACATTTTAAAATGCAGTTTCTGAAAGCATATGATTTGAGAATGGGCAACGAATATCGAAAATACGTCGTATATCTATATATAGCAAAATGTGTAATGTATTATTTTTCTGTGTATTTAAACATATATAAATAAAGAGAAAATTACTACACTCAACTGTTGGCACGGTCAATTTATTTTTCAGCTTTTTTATCTTAAATTAAATACTATGCACATAGCATTTATAATTATTTCTTGGTATAAATAATAATTTAGGATATTCACAATTATTCTAAATGCATTTCTTGTATATAAAAAACCTATTCGTAAAAGAAAAAGTTTTATGTAAATCCCTTTTTTATTTATTAAATTTTATTGTTTTAACCCCTTGAAGGGTATTGGGATATATTTTATCCTAACTAATTTAAACAAGATTATCTCCAGAAACTTTTAACGAAATTTTTTATTTTTAACTCTGTGAAAAACTATTAGAAAAAAATGTTTTTTTTTCCTGATTTTAAACTAGTCTTTCGATTTTTCAGGTGATAATTCAATAGCACAGAGACATCATAGCTTGGTCCTCAAGTGGTTAATGCTGACCATTTTTAACACTTTAACTGTCAAATAATATGGTACACAATACCCTGTAATCAGAATCAGAAAAAAGAGCAGGTTTATGAAATGATAGTTTCCTGCGCATGCGCAAACGTAATCAAAATATCATGTACATGATGTTTTAGCGAAATGTATAGAGAAACTTTAGTGAAAGTCTCAAAAACCTGGCAATTATGGCCAATAGGATAAGCCAAAATCATTGTTCTCAAACGGAAGATGAGGAGTTATATCCAAAATGGCATTTTTGTGCAATATTGTGTATGCTATATTGGCACTAATTAATAGATATATGAATTTTGAAACATTTGCAAGAGATATATACCACAAAATGTGTTTAAAAATATAATGGCGCGAATATAAATATAATCGCCTGTAATTGAAACTTTACAATATCCCCTTGTATATATATATATATATATATATATATATATATAAATAAATAAATAAATATATATATATATATATATATATATATATCATATTTGTATATTGAATTATTAATTTGCCATATTTATCTTCATTAATGAATGGCGAAACAAATTTAAAGCTAATATATATTTATATATATATATATATATATATACCGGGTGTCCCAAAAATGACTGATGGATTTTAAAATTCAGTAACTTGCAAACGGTGACAGCTATTTAAAAAATTTTTGCAGGAGGATTACGTATATGTATAATGTCAGGAATTTTTTTTACCGTAATTTTTTATTTTAGTTCGAATTTCAAAAAATAGGTGGCGCTGACGGCGATTGAAGGCCAGATCGACGCTTCACTCAGCACTGATCACCTGGCCTTCAATCGTCGTCAGCGTCACCTATTGTTTAAAATTCGAACTAAAATAACAAATTACGGTATAAAAACTCCTGACATTATACATAACCCTCCTGCAAAATTTTTTTAAATAGCTGTCACCGTTTGCAAATTATTGAATTTTAAAGTCCATCAGTCATTTTTGGGACACCCGGTATATATTGAGTCAGTATAATTTAAAATTAATATTAGGTGTGTTAATTTAGAGAGCATCCAGTATCATTATTTTACTTTAAAACGTAGTTCCATCTGCTCGGGCGTTTATCCTCAATATATCTTAAATAAAGATTTATTTGCCATAATTAATTACTGCTGACTCTGAATCGTATCCAGTTATATTCATGATGCAGTAAATTATAACTTAATCGCAGTTAACCTTAAGATTAATAGACGAAAGGAATGAGTTTCACTCTTATTAGGCATGAAGAAAAGGATGTTATATGATTAATTGAGAAATTGGGCCTTTCTTTAGTGCGACTTAAAGTAGACGGAAATAATTACTGTTTATTTTTCAGTTACAGATTAACCCCTTGAAGGGCACCAGTATATAATATATACCACTTAATTTTAATTCCCAAATTCCACATTTGCACCAGAATTTAGATATTGAGTTTTGCTTTAAGAAATTACCGTAATTTCGGGTGTATAAGCCGCAGCTCAAACAATTCTTTTTCGACCCAGAATTTTTTAAGAAACAAATATAACTATTTAGATCGCCGTAAATATTTGTCTTTAATCACCAAATAAGATTTCTGGGTCCTAAAAGAATTGTTTGATCCGCGGCTTATACACCCGAAATTACGGTATACTCGAAAAACAGCATTTACTTACTTTCATTTGAATTTGTTTATAAATACCGGTGTCAAAGAATCATTTTGAAACTCTAGCGACATAAGTACTCTGCCCCTCAAGGGGTTAAGTCTTGAGATAGAAATATGTTATATTTCTCTAAGAAATCTTTTCAAATATTATTTTAATAATCACCGTTGTATTATTGTTGTGACGTTAACCAATTGAAATGGTGGTGGTTCTTTTTTTCGACCATTTATTTTTTAATCTCTAAATGGCGTATTTGCACTAAAATTTTGAATGATTTTTTTCTTTTACAGGGGTACCAAATGGTCCGCAAATTGAACAGCAATATTTTTTTTTTAGAAAAAAATCTCTTTTTAGATTTCCTTGCAAATTGCACAAAAACCAGCTTTCGAGATTAATTCTAGCGCAAATACTGTAGAAACCTACCACGAAATTTTCTGTTAAAAAATAATAGTGTTCAGTTCGCGGACGATTTGAGAGCCTTGCTTTTAATAAGTCCATGTTGGAAAGATTTTTTTTCATTTTTTTTAAATTCTAATGACATTAAGTCTTTTAGCCTTTTACGATTAAAAGCACGTTCCTCTTGAAAGGGTTAAGGTAGTGGTGTCAAAGTGATGCCCTACGGATATCACTAATTATTCAAAGAAATAGTCGATTTCTTCAATAGCAGATATCGGATGATGAGTTGCAGCAAAAATATCTATAATAATTCAGTAGTATCTGGCGGGATAGAGTTTCACATCCCTGTTTAACCCTTCAACGCGCATAATGGCATGGTTTCTAAAAATTCTGTAGTTTAGAAAATCCGTAATTATACCATAATTAAAAAAAAATTGCGATTTTTGTTTTCAGAGAATCTTTTATTAAATCCTTTGAGGGGCAAAGTACTTCTATTCATAAAATGCTGAAATGATTGAATGGCACCAGAATTTAAAAACAAATTCCTTTATAACGATATAAATGTTTTTCTTTATGTACTTCATAAAATTAAAATTTTCATTTCAAAATTCTGGTGTCAATGTGGCATTTCGCAATTAAAATTAAATGGGATATATTTTATCTCACCGTCTTTCAAGGGATTATATAAACTAAGATCATTTTTTTTTAAATTTCTACTATGAATCTGCAATGTCTGATAAAATTTCCTCTATATTATAAACCTTGATGGTAACGTATATGCTACCATGAATTAACATCAGTACAGTTGGTGTGATGCAGAATTACATATAGTATCCTTACATTATACATTTCTTTTAAATTTCACTTAAAACTAATCTTTAATTTCTTATCCATTTTATCTTAACTTTATTTGCGTTTCCACAATAATTTTCCTGCAAAATAAAAGAAAGAAAACATGTTTAACATCTGCTTTTGTCACTAAAGCGGCTCTCAGATAAAGAGAATTCATTAAGATGATTATTCCCTAGAAAAAATAACTAAACTAGCTGGAAATAATAACTAAAGGATAAAGATCGACTTTGCTTACGATCAGTAAAAATATATCTTTTCTCTGCTTAAGTTTTGAGTTTAACTGCCTCCTTACATAATAATCTTTTCATGTACATGCGGTATGTTTTGTCTTTCGCAGTATGTTCTCAAAGCATTACACCTAATGTACGATTTTGCAGTTGAAATCTTTTCGGTTTAGGACTGCTATTTCTGGTTACCCTGCCATTAAATTCAAAATCCTCTTAATTGTTTAAAGCGTAAAAGAAAATTCCGCGTAGATGATATCAGTCGTTTTTCATGTGCACTTTGTCTCCAATTGTGTGTTTCCAATGTGTGAATTATAGAATGGTTAATTGAAATGCCTCACCCTCGCTTACGATGTTTGTAATGTAGAAATTCTCTTAAAAAGGCTTCCTGGCACCATCCTTACTCATTTTTCTGTATTAAATGTTTTTAGTTTTATCTCTACTTCACATAAATTTATTTTTAAAGCATTTATTCCTGTAATTGGTCACAGCCTAAAACCATATAGCGAGTGAAATTTTAAAACGAACCTGGTCAACAATATTTAAAATTCAGAACTACATTACAGTTGGGAAGTACTCGACCAGTATAGAGTTCGTATATTTTTATTCCTTTACTTTCATAGCATATTACTCGCAAGATTCCTCTTTCAAAATCGTAGAATTCTTGAAACACTTTTTTGAAAATAAAGTTAAAACTAATTAACAGAATTTCAGGAATTAGAAATTTAAATGTGGTTAAATGATGTCTGTTTCGAAAGGAAAAAGAGAAATAAATAATTTATATGAATATAAATATATATATATATATGAATATATATATATATATATATATATATATATATATATATATATATATATATATATATGTATATATATATATATATATATATATATATGTATATATATATACAGAGAAAGAGAGAGAGAGAGAGAGAGATGCAGAGTATTACTTTAAGATTAATATTAAATGTGTTAATTTAAAGAGCGTTCAGTATCATTATTTTACTTTAAAACTTAGTTCCATCTGCTCGGGCATTCATCCTCAATATATCTTAAAGAAAGATTTATTTGCCATAATTAATTACTGCTGACTCTGAATCGTAGGCAGTCATATTCACGGTGCAGTAAATTATAACTTAATCGCAGTTAACCTTAAGATTAATAGACGAAAGGAATGAGTTTCTCTCTTGTTAAATATAAAAAGAAGGATTCTATATGACTAATTAAGAAATTGAATCTTTCTTTGGTGCTACTTAAAGTAGATGGAAATAATCACTGTTTATTTTTCAGATTCATTTTAAGTCTTGAGATGGAACAATGTTATATATCTCAAAGAAATCTTTTCAAATATATGATTATTTTACTGATCACGTGTTTTATTATTTTCGTGTCTTTAATCAATTCAAGTGGTGGTAGTTTCTTTTTCAAGCATTTTATTTTTTCCCATAAATGGCACATTTGTAAAATTTTGAATGATTTTTTTTCTTCTATTAAGTACATATGAAAATCAAATACATAAATGATATTTATTTTCAGCCATTTATTTAAAAAATTCTTGTGTCATTCTTTTTGTCAGTCTCTTAGCATTTTAAGATTAGAAGTATTTTGACCTTGGAATGGTTAATCCCTTGAGCTCTGCTGGTAGAATTTTCTACCACATAATTTTAATTCCGAAATGTCACAGTGACACTAGAAAAATTGACCAAATTTACTTGAAAAAGGTTTAATGCATTTTTTTTTCGTTTTTATCGTTAACCGGTATTTTCCTTTGCAAAAATACTGGTGCCAATGTGACATTTCGAATTTTGAAAAAATTTACACCCCAGAGCTCAAAGGGTTAAAGTAGTGGTATCAAAGTCGAACAACAGAAATTAACCTTCCTACCCTGGATGGATCTAATCGACCCATACCTATAATTTATTTTATGCGATTCGAACCAGAACATTTTTCATAAAGAAGCTTAAATAATAAATTCAGAAATTCAAGCCAGTTAAATATATTAAAATGTTTCGAATAACAATTCTGGTGTGAAATGTTTTTATCAAGATTGAGTAAAATTAGAACAGGGTAGGAAGGTTAAAGAAAAAATCGACTTCTTCAACGACAAAGATCGCATGATGCGATGCAGCAATGATAGCTCCAAAAGTTTAGTGGTATCCAATGGGCCAGAGTTTGTGATCACAGTTTAACTCTCCAATGCACATAAAATCATGATTGCATGATTTATAAACATTCCGTAATTACAGCAAAATTTTAAATAATAAATATTGCGATATTTTTTTGGATAATCTATTATTAAATAAAGTGAAAATTATTAAAAAATATTCTACTATGAATTCGCGATGTCTGATTTTAAAACAAAACAACAACAACAAGAAAACAACAACATTAAATTAGAAACACTGATGGTAGTATATATGCTACCACGGGTGTTACAGGGTTTTTCCCTTCAGTACTGTTGGAAAGTACGTGACCCATATAGAGTCCATATAGTTTTATTTAGTGATGGGCGATTCTCAAAAATTTAACAATTGATAAAGTCATCGATTAATTTCGAGAAGTTTAACAATCGATTATTAAATATTTGTAATTACATGTTTAAAAAGGATAATTTACTAAATACATGGTAATTGAAAACAGATGTATTTAAAAAACAAAAACAAACCGAAAGAAGGCTATAATGGAACCACAATAGTAGAAAAGCCATGCAGCGGCGTTTTCTGGATGCAAAAAGTTGACAAGTCGCGAATAGATATGAAAAGGCAAGGGGAGTTTAAATATCAAAAATTAAATTTTTCGACAATTAGTAGCAAAATGGCCAAAGAAAAATAATCAAAAGCACCCTTTGCAGTATGAACATGAACTTTAAATATAGTAAATGTGATCAAAATCTTTTATTTATTTTTGTACAGCATTTGAGATAAGTTCTACCATTTCCTCGTTATTAGAAGACTATCTACTGTAATATATTCAAAGAACTCCCGGAGGGCAAAGAGGTGGAGGAGAAATGAAAGTGCATAATATGAATAAATGATCATAAGGTTTTGCAACAATATATCACATGACGGGTGTCGGTTAGATTTAGAAAAGAACCTCCTCGCGGTGGCAAACTGGAGGGAGGAGCGCAGGAGGTACATAAAATAAAATAGTAGGCACAGAGTTTTCCAATGATATATCACAAAAGAGATGCCAGCAAAAGATAGAAAAGTGCCCCCTTAGAATCCCAACTATTTCCCCTCCCTGCGGAATGCACTCTTCTCTCCCTCTTTATGATTTTTTAATTATAAAGTACATATCGTAAGTCTCCTTAAAAAAATCCGATCTAAAATGACAAAAACACGATTATTTCAAAGATGTTTGAAAAGTACATCTATAAGGGGGCCAAATAGGGGAAGGGAGAAGAAAAATTCATACTATGACAGAGTGGTCCGAAAACTTTCCAATGATCTAGCATGTGATGGGTCCATAAAAAGTTTGAAATTTACACTTCACTACTGCACTACTGCTATTTCTCTGAATACACTCAGAAATCGCACAGCCTCTCTTTAAAATGTTTATATCTAATAAATTATATTTACCAGACAGCTCCATCAAAAAACCACATCTAAAATAAAATTTATTCTCGAAATAGCTACGACTTAAAAAACTCTTCATTGCTCCCCCTCACCCCTGCTGAAATTCAACTCCAGGAGGAGAAACGTTCATAATATGAAAGAGAGATCTGAAAACATTCCGAGATCTATCTCATGACGGGTCCAAAAAAAGTTTGAAATTTACTCCTCACCTGCGGGTTTACTTTTTCTTGCCAAAATACTTCGGGAAATCACGCAGCTCCCACTTTAAAATGTTTATAATAATTAAATATTTTTTTCCTGAGATTTATATAAAAAAAACATTTATAAAATGATGTTATTCTCGAAATAGCTACGATTAAAAAAATTCACCCCTTCATTGCTGCCCTCCCCCACCTAAAAATTTAACTCCAGGAGGATAAAGGTTCATAATATGAAAGAGTGGTCCGAAATCTTTCCTATGATATATCACATGACGGGTCCAAAAAAGTTTGAAATTTCCTCCTCACCCATGCCGTGGATTTACATTTTCTTCCCAGAATATACCCGGAAATCTCGCAGCCCCCTCCTTAAACTTTTTGTATTTGATAAATAATATTTACCGGAGCGCTCCATCAGAAAACCACATCTTAAATTATATTTATTGTCCAAATAGCTACGACTTAAAAAATTCACCTCCTCCCCCTCCCTCCGCTCCTAGAATTCAACTTTAGGAGGAAAAAAGTTCATAATTTGAAAAAATGGTTCGAAAATATTCCAATGATCTATCAAATGACGGGTACAAAAAAAGTTTGAAATTTACTCCTGCCTCGAGGGGTTAATTTTTAACCCAGCATACACCTAGAAATCGCGAAGCACCCACTTTAAAATGTTTATAATCAATTCTATTGATTAATAAATATTAACCATAGCGCTCCATTCAAAAACCACAGCTAAAATGATATTTATTGTCTAAATAGCAAATATTTAAAAAATTTATCCCTTCCTCGTTCCCTCTCTCCAACCCCCCTCGAGAAATTCAACTCCAGAGCAGAAAAATTCATAACATGAAAAAGAGGTCCGAAAACTTTCTGATAATATACAACGTAACAGGTCTAAAAAAAAGTTTGAAATTTACTTCTCAACCGCGGGTTCTTTCCAGAATACACCCGGAAATCACGCAGAGCCTACTTTAAACATTTATAGTTAATAAGTAACTTTTACCGAAGCGTTCCATAAAAAAAAAATCCACATCTAAAATGATATTTATTGTCGAAATAGCTACGATTTTAAAAATTCACTCCTTTATTGCTCCCCTTCCCCCATCCTTCTGAAATTTACTCCAGGAGGAGAAAGATTCATAAAATAACAGAGAGGTGCAAAAACCTTCCCATAAAATATGATGGGTCGGAAAAAAAGTTCGAAATTTACATGTCACCCGTGGGTTCACTCATTTTTCTCAGAATACAAGTAAAAATGACGCAGCCCTCACTTTAAAATCTTCATATTTTATTTACCGGAGAGTTCCATAAAAAAAACTCCACATCTGAAATGATATTTATTGTCGAAATAGCTACGATTTAAAAAATTTACCACCCTCCTCGTTCCCCCTCTCCCCTCCCCTCCTGAAATTCAACTCCGGGAGGAGAAAGATTCGTAAAATGAAAGATAGGTGCGAAAACTTTCCGATGATATATATATATATATAACATGACGTATTCAAAAAAAAAAGTTTGAAATTTACATGTCACTCAAGGATTCACTCATTTTTCATAAAAAACACCTAAAAATGACGCAGCCCCCACTTTGAAATCTTTATATTTAATAAATAATATTTACCAGACAGTTCCATAAAAAAAATCCACATAAAAAATAACATTTACTGTCGAAATAGCTACGATTTAAAAAATTCACCCCTTCATCGCTCCCCTCCCCCCCCCTTAAAATTCAACTCCAAAAGGAGGAAGTTTCATAATATTAAAGAATGGTTAAAAGAGCTTTCGTTAATGCCTCTCATTTCAGCAAATCTCACCTCGATAAACTAAGACACCTCGAGAAACTCGTTGCTTAGCGATGAAAATCAACCTCGATGAGATCTGAGGTTTATCGAGGGACTTGTAACTTGCGATGAATTTCTACCTCGATAAAGGCGGAATTTCTTGTGGTTTCCCGATGAAAACCTTTTTCGATAACGATGAATTTCGTTCTCGCTCAGAACAGAGATGAGAGTGTTTATAGAGAAGAGTTTTACGATGAAGCTTTGTGAAATGAAAGTTTTATCGAGAAACGAGGTACAGAAATAAGCATGAGAATAAGACAATAACTTGTGAAATTAACACATAATTTTCAAAGTTTCTCGTATTTTAGCCTTACCAAGCTTTTACGTACCAGGAACCCTCCAATAAATGTTATTTATTAAAAATATTTTCAAAAAGGGGCCTGGAGAGGGGACATACGTATGTTTAAAACCGTAGCAATTTCTACAATACTTATCATTTTAAGTGTGGTTTTTTGATCGAACCATTTGGTAAATATTAATTATCAAATGTAAAAAAAATGAAGTGCGGGCTGCAGGAATTTGAGGGCGAAAGGGTGGACCTAAGGGGGTGGGGGGAGGGGGAATATCTTCACTTTTTTAAACCCGTCATGTGATATATCATCTTGAAGATCTCGGATTACTCTTTCATATTATGATACATTCTTCCCCCCCGCCTTCTGAATTTGGTTCCCACGGCGGGGGGGGGGGAGGCATTTTTCGAAACTTATTGCGTTTTTATAATTTTAGATCGAATTTTTGAATTGAAAACGTCTTTGGGCGCATTAGGCATTTTTTTGAGATGGAAAAAAACCCAGTAAACTCATCACATTGTTACCGTAACCTGGGCACATTGTTTTAAAGTTCTCTCTTTGAGGGCCTTTTACGGGGGGGGGGGAGCTTGACCCCCCCCCCAACATCCACCTTAAAATATCGCTATATCGCTCATTTAATTATCTACCAATTTTAACGTAAAAGTTTAAGCTACATGGCACCCCCGGGGATGTGGACCCCCCCCCCCTTGTCGGTTCTTCACCTAATTGTGCTCATTTTTCACTTCATTTCAATTTTTAAAAGGCTATAACTTTGCTTCTATGGGAGCCACAGCGGGGAGAAAAATTATAGCATACTTAATTTTTCTTCGCCGCTATTTTTTTAGTTTTCTATTCCCCCCCATAGCACCGGTTCTTTATTTTTTTGGGGGGGAGGGAGGGCGTTTTTTTAATTTTTGATAAAATATGTCTATTTTAGCTTATGCTTCATACATTACAAATCTAGCATAAAAAAATTTCTCACGTCATTCTGTATCACGTTACGTACTCGTAATTGTTTGAAATTTGAAATTTCTAAAACTTCTTCGAGGTTTTCACCAAATTGGCATCTGAAAAAATCGTGCAAATGTGGTGTGTGTATGATATTTGTGCCATTTAAATGTTGTTCACCACTGCTGGGACTCTAGCATGCTCTCAAGTGTAGGCGTTAATTTACCGCGAGTACTTACTTAGTCCTTGTATTTCCTGCACAATAAAATATTTCCTGACGATTAAAAAAATACACACGTAATTGTTCAAGTTTTCACTTGTGTCGGCACTCCTAAAGTGCCACTTTTTTTTTCTTTACGGAGCCTCTAGCAAATAATATTTATAATATGTGGAATTTAGAATAGCAGGAAGTGGTAGTATGGCCTGTGACCACTTATTATTCTTATGTGTCTCGATCTTGTATATTTGCCCCTTATCGCTACCTTGGAAGAGAGGGGCGAAAATTTAGCCGAGACTCCTCATGTGATACATTGTTGGAAAGGGCTGTGACCATTACTCATGTTATGCACTTTCCGCAGCCCTTCAATGCACTTTGACCACCACGAGGAACACTTTTATAAATTTAGCCGAAACTCCTCATGTGCCATATCATTGGAAAAGCCTGTTACCCCTTTTTCATGTTATGCACCTCCCACGGATTTCTCCTCATTTTACCTTTTCCCGGGGAGCATTCTTATAAATTTACCCAAGACCCGTCATGCGACATGTTGTCGGAAAGGTCTGTGACCACTTTTCAAGTTATGCACCTTCCTTGCCCCTCCCCCCATTTGCCTCTAAGGGAGGACATTTGTGTAAATTAAGATCGATACCTCTCAGGTGGCATATGGTTGGAAAAGCTTGTGACCACTTATTGATGTTATACACCTTCGGCGACCCTACTCCACTTTGCCCTCTCAGGGGCACTTCTCTAAATTTTGCCAATACTCCTCATGTAATGTATAGTTCGGTAGCAGTATGCCCACTTATTCATATTATGCAGCTCCGATGCCCCTTTCCCCACCTTTCACACCCCCTAGGATCCGGTCAGAGGTTCGTTTGGTTCGAGATTTTATTTTCTTATTTTAGTTTACAAGATTTTTCTGTGCGTGCACACCACCTTTAGTATATGATGTCGTATACAACGAGGACCCAGGTCGAGATTTCATATTACAAGATTGCGTATAAATTAGAGACACTAATGAAAGGAGGGGCTCACTAGCTAGTGAATCTGTAGTGTCTTTATTAACACCGATTCATTCACCTGCAGACGACTCTTGATAAAATCGAATCCTGTATGGTATAAAAGCAATTGCAAACTGGAGTCATCGAGAAAAAATTTACACAATCGAAATTTATCGAGATGTTCATACAATCGAGAAAATCGAGAAAAACTTCTCGTTATCGCCCATCACTTGTTTTACTCGTTCACTTTCAGAGTATAATACTCGCAAGCTTCGTCTTCCAAAATAGTAAAATTCTTAAAACACATTTTTGAAAAATAAAGTTAATTTACCGAATTTTAGAGATGTGGTTAAACGACGCCCCTTTTGAAAGGGTAAAGGAAAAATAAATCATTTATATAAATAAACCACACTAAAGCGCTCGTGAGCGGTCATTTTGACGGCTACCACATGAATATCTTTCGATTCAAACCAGATATAGCATTATGCAATAATCTTAGAAGATATAAGCTGAAAAACGTTAAATAAAAAAGTTAAAATATTTTAAATTAAAATTTTTATGAGAAACATTTTTATAAACGCTGTCGAAAATTTATGCTCTTTCTAGCTTTAATACAAAATTTTTTTGAGTTTTTATGTATTTTTTAATGAAGCTGGAGCTAGCTTAAAATTTGATACAATTACATAAAAAGTATACAGATTATATTAATAAAAAATTTTGATTAATATATTTATAAAAGCAGCATCCAAATCTTTATTTTTCTTTAACTCAAGGTTCGAAAATTTTATATTCCCGACATGAGTTTTGCCGACGGGCTACATTGTAAAATTTAGATTGACACCGTTTTTTTGAAATGGTAAAATTGCTTTTATACAAAAGCATATTAATAAAGTGAAATGTGATCCTTTATCAAAAGTGGTGCCAATAAATTTCAAAAAAGTAGCCTATCTGGCAACACTGATGACGGTCATGTAGATTTTTCGAGCCTTATTTTAACCCCTCGAGGTTCTATTTTAAAGTTGGGTGTGAGGTACATTGTATCCCACCTAATTTTAAAAATGATTTGAACCAGAAACTTTTATATAAGTTCCCCAAATATAATTTTAATAGAAAAAGGGGGAAATTGATTTTATTTATTTTGGAATAATTTTTATTTTAATTTTCCGCTGTGAATTCAAGTTTATAGAAACACGATTGTTAGCCTCTCAAAAAGTTAACACAAGAAAGACCGGAAATTTCACCAAGTTTTGTAAAAATATTTACACCAAAACTTTTATATAAAATATTTCAACTTATTTATTTAACGCTTTACTTCCTAGTTTCTTTTAAATTTATTTTTAAAAGAAGTTTCTGGTTCGAGTCAAACTATTTTTAATGGGCAGAGATTAAAATAATCTCTAACAGTCTGTCATGTGTTAAAACTTATACCCGTCTACTGAATAATATTATACTGAAAACATCAATGATTTCATTAATATACTGAAAAAAAATCTGAAGGTTTTATGCATAGTCATTCCACCGCTTTTATAAAAAACGATTACTTGACGATATTATGAAAATTCTCATTGGTCAGAATAGAGGTATTATATAAAAGCGGTGGGGTGACTATGGAACAAAAGTTGTAGATTTTTAACAGAGTACAATTAAATACAGACTTTTAATTTTTGATTCGCTAAGATACAACTTAATTTTAGTTAACCTTACAAATAATGGATAAATGGAATGAGCATTTTCTTATTTAGACATTAAGCGAGTTTGGTATTGTATAATTAATTGTAAAATTAGATTTTTATTCTCAGCATAATAATGTAGCCGGAGAAATTTACTTTTCATTTTTTAATTAGTATAAATATAAAGATTAGGAATGAAAAAAATATTTTTGTATAATATATATATATATATATATATATATATACAATGTCTCACATAAGTGATGGGACACTTGTGCTTTACAAAAGGAAACTAATCAAATAAATTAAATAACATGTACACATTTTTTGTGGGTGTGTTTCATACTTAAATTTTTGTAAAGATTATTACATAACATACATTTTGTCAAAATATTAAAATATTAATTTAATAAAAATACAAATGTTTAGAACGGAGCAAAAAATAGCTCACATAAGTGATGGGGCACCATTATATATGCAACAACAATCGTCTGAAATAAGCAATAAAAATATTTTTGGGGGTTTTATTTTTACTTAAAAGCAATTGGCAATAATTTATAAAATCGTCTGCAGTATTTCTCTCCAGTTTGTTTTGGAATTCTTGTGTTTTTTAGCTCTGTGTAGCCATGAATGCTAAACGAAAAAAAACTTCGCCTGAAATTCGAAAATTAGTTATTAATTTGCATGTTGAACGTGGAAAATCTATTAGAAAAACTGCTGAAACAGTTAACTTGAGTCGTTCAACAGTTTTCAGTATCATTAAACGACATAATAAGAATCATATGATTCAGGATAAAAGAAATCCTGGCCGACCAGCAAAGCCATCGAATGGAATAAAGCGAATTATCGTTCGAAATATTAATAAAAAATCCAAGAAATAGTGCTTCAAAAGTTGCTGCTTATTTACAAGCATTATATGGAATAATTGTTAATCCTGAGACTATTAGAAGGGTAATTCGATCTGCTGGATATCACGGTAGAGTAGCCAGGAAAAAATTCTTCGTAAGTGAAAAGAATAGAAAACTCAGACTAGCTTTCGCAAAATCCAACATAAATAAGAATTCTGATTACTGGAATAAAGTTATATTTGCTGATGAGAGTAAACTTAATATATTTGATTCTGACGGTAGAATGTTGGTGTGGAGAAAACCCAGGGAAGAATTTCGCAAAGAGAACTTGGTACCAACACTAAAACATGGTGGAGGAGGAGTTATGGTATGGGGGTGTATGTCTTCCGCTGGAGTTGGTAATCTTGTTTTTATTGACAGTATAATGGATCAGTACAAGTATATTGATATTTTAAAGCAAAATTTGAAATCTTCAGCACGAAAATTGAATCTTCATAACGATTTTAAATTCCACCAGGACAATGACCCCAAGCACACTGCTCTGAACGTTAGACTCTTGCTGCTATATAACTGTCCTGAAATAATAAAAACACCACCACAATATCCAGACTTAAATCCCATAGAGAATATTTGGCAAGAATTGGAATCAAGAATTCGCAAACACACCATTTCTTCAAAACAACAACTAAAATCGGTGCTTCAAGAAGAATGGGGTAAAATCACTCCAGAAATCACAAAAAATTAGTCGAATCCATCCCAAAAAGATTAAATCATGTTTTAAAAGTAAAAGGAAATCCAACAAAATACTAAAACCTTTTAAAAAGCAAAATTTTTGGATAAATATTTGATGGAAAAGTAAGTGTCCCATCACTTATGTGAGCCATTTTTTGCTCCGTTCTGAACAATTGTATTTTTACTAAATTAATATTTTAATATTTTGACAAAATGTATGTTATGTAATAATTGTTACTAACTTTAAATATGAAACACACCCAAAAATTTTTTGCACATGTTTGTTTATTTATTTTATTGCAGTTTCTTTTTATAAAGCACAAGTGTCCCATCACTTTTGTGAGACACTGTATATACTTACTCTTCTGATTATTTATGGTCTGATTATTTTTGTTCTTTCAAAACAAAAAGGGATCATTTATATGTAAAAATGTTTTATTCAGATTGATTATTTATCTTTATTTTTGTATGCTATAAGAGGGACTTCAAGATAAGAAAATGAAAAAACAAAAATATATATGTAGGCATACAGTATTACTTTAAAATTAATATTAAATTCGTTAATATAAACGTATCCGATATCGTTACTTTACCCTAAAACATAGCTTCATCTTCTGATGTGTTTATCTTTAATATATCTTAAAGAAAGATTCCATTACGAGACTAGAATTAATTACTAACTTTGAAACGCAGGCAGTTATATTCACGGTGCAGTGAATTATAACTTAATCGCAGTTAACCTTACAATTAATGGACGAAAGGAATGAGTTTCTTCCTTGTTAGGCATTAAAGAGACGGATGTTATATGATTAATCATAGGAATAGAATCTTTATCTACCTTTAATTTAAAGCAGATGGCGAAAACTACTTTTTGCTAGTAACATTTCAAGCTTGGTGATTGAAAACTATGTTATATTTTATTAAATATATGTTTTTGCTTGAAAACATGTATTTTATTGTGTTTGAGATTTAAGATTGAGAAATATTTATATAAATCATTTAATATGAAATTTTATTAGATTTAAAAAATATCATTAATAGAACAGGGGTTTAAATTAATAAAAAAATTAGTAATCTATACCAATTTAAAAATACTGTTATAGGTATTGATGTAAAGAGCATCCGATACCATTATTTTATTTTAAAAACCAGTTCTCTCTTCTGGTGATTTTGTATTGAATACATCTTAACGAAAGATTTCTTAAATATAATTAATTACGGACTTTTAAATATAGACAATTATCTTTTTGGTGTTATGGATTACAGCTTAATCCCAGTTAAACTTGCAATAAATGGAAAAATGGAAAAAAGTTTCTTTCTTTTTAGCCATTACAAGTGATTAAATATTTTATGATTAATTATAGAATTAAAAAAAAATCTCTAAGCGTACTAATGCAGTAGGAGAAAAAAATATTTTGTATTTACTTTTAACCCATTGACGCCCTAATTATTTTCTTCGCTAAATTTTAAATTTTGTATTTCCCACCACTTTTAAAAGTAAATTAACTTTTATCTAAATTTATCAAGGATTCTGTCTCATGAAATAAGGTATAAATTTTTCTTCCTCTTTACTGGTGGGAAAACCGCTTTCTTGATGTTTTTGTAACCGTCCTCAAACGAGGACGCTGGGCGTTAATGGGTTAAAGTTTAGGGGTGAAAATATGTTACATTTTTGACAAATATTTTTCAAATAGATTTATGTTTCTCATCACCTATTCTATTGATTTTGTATTTTTAACCCATTGAATGACACTAGTATTATATATAAATCTTATTTTTAATTCCGAAAAGCCACATTGGCACCAGAATTTAGGAATTATCGTAATTTCGGGTGTATAAGCCGCAGGTCAAATAATTCTTTTTTGACCCAGAATTTTTTATGAAACAAATATAACTAGTTAGATCGTCGTAAGTATTTGCCTTCAATCACTAAATAAGATTTCTGGGTCCAAAAAGAATTGTTTTATCCGCGGCTTACACACCCGAAATTACGATAAATTTTCCTTTAAATAGTAAAGTGTTTGCGTGTTCTTAAAGTTTCTAACTCTCTCACCATTATCTTAATAGGATAATATTTATTGTACGCTGCTGTTGCTGATCTTAAATGTATTAACCCCATATTTCAATTTAACCCCTTAAAGAGCACCGGTATATGTAATATATTACTTAATTTAAATTAGCAAATGTCACATTGACACCAAAAATTAGGAATTAACCTTTATTTCATATAAGCTAATAAAAGGTTTAACTTAGTTTCATGTAAAATTGTTTATAAATACCGTTTTAATCAATCATTTTAACATTTTAGTAGTAGAAGTACTTTTCTCCTGAAGGGTTTTAAATTGTGATACAAAGCGCATAAAATTTTAACAACTCTGCGAACCTGGATAACACAGATATAAATAGCTTTAACTTACTTTTATAACAAATTTCTTAATAAATACCGGAGGCACTCAATAAGTTTAACATTTTAGTTACGTTGCGTGTAAAAAAGCTAATGTATATAAAAAAAAAAAGCTATCACTTATGCTAAAAAGTTAAAATTAGATTTAAATTGATACCCCCTTCCTTTATTAAAACTAAAACGGCGGGGCATTTTTGTAAAGATTTTTAATATATATATATAAATATATATCACATTAGAATTATTATTTAACCCTTTGCGGCGCAGGGTCAACTCATTGTTTAAGTGTTGAAATTAATGACTGACACCGGAATTTGGAAACAACTTTATTTGTAAATAAGGAAAAGTTATGTTTCACGCATTCATTAAACCTTAAATTTTTTTTACTAAGATTCCGGTGTCAATATGGCATTTGGGAATTATAATTAAGTGGTTTCATTGATATACCCCCACACCGCAAGGGGTTAAAACAACTGAATCAATTCATTTAAATATTTTCCTTTGTGGTCTAATAATCGAGGTCGAGAAATAACTTATTTTATAAAGTTATTTCTCGTTTGAATCGAAATGTATTATTCTAGTATGGTTCAAAAAGTGCCCTCGTCGTCGATCTAGAATTATTATATGCTCGAAGAGACTTGAGGATCAGAAAATGAAAAAAAATATATGTGGCTACATCCATGAGTGCTTGAAGTGTAAAGAACATGCTGCTATTTTTGCTACCATTATTTTAGAAAGGAAAATGTGGCTTTATTTATCGGAGATATCCCGTTAATTAAATAAAGTCCAGTAAACTCATCGGAAATAACGTGGATGACGAGCATAACAGTTTTCATCTATGTGACGTACACTACAAAAAGCCATGGAATTAGCCATGCATGAATATAGACATTATTGCTTTAAAATTTATGTTCAATTCATTACTATCAAAAATATCCACAATCATTACTTTATTTTAAAACCCGGTTCCATCTCCTGACAAATTGCAGTTCAATATATCTTAAAGAAAGATTTCATTATGGAGTTAGAATTAATTACTAATTTCGAAACGTATGCATTTATATTCACGGTGCTGTGAATTATTACTTAATCTCTATAAACCTTACAATTAATGAAGTAAAAGAATTAGCTTGTGCCTTGTTCGGCATTTAAGAGACGGATATAATACGATTAATTATAAAAATAGAAGCCATGTCTAGACGTAATTTAGAGTAAATATAGAAAATTACTGTTGATATTTTTCCGGTTACATTTTAAGTTTTGTGATGAAAAATATGTTATAGTTCTGTAAGCTACCTTTTTTTCAATGATATGTTTACGATTCTGATTATTTATTATATTATTTTGGAGCATTTAATAAAAAATAAATTATTTATATATCTCACTTAATGTTGAATATCAACTTTTTTTAGATTTATTAATGGATGCTGGAGGAGGCTTAAAGTTAATAAAAAGATATAGTACGTGGGTGGTTCAATAATTACTGTCCCTATTGGATATAAAATTTTTGTATTGCGATGGTATGTGTGTAATATTGAAGACTAATGTATTAGATGCTTACGCTCAATTTCAGAACAGTGGCTGGTACATTAATAGATTTTTGGATGAATGAGTGAAGTTTTAAAGACCTACTTTTAAAGGTTTTTTAAAAGGGGTGTAAGGGGAAAAGGCTGGTTTGGAGCTTATTGGTCTACATTTGTGACATTGGATGAGACATTTCATTAAGATCCTAATTATGTATATACTTAATAATAAGCATTTCTTAAAGTGATAAAGGATTTTCTTTTTAAAAAGTCCTTTAAAGAAAAAAAATTAAAAAAATTAGTTATTTGTGATTATAATTTTTCAAAAACTTATTTAGTTCAATTAAGGGAATATACCGTAATTTCGGGTGTATAAGCCGCAGATCAAACAATTCTTTTTCGACCCAGAATTTTTTAAGGAACAAATATAACTAGTTAGATCGCCGTAAATATTTGTCTTCAATCACTGAATAAGATTTCTGGGTCCAAAAAGAATTGTTTGATCCGCGGCTTATACACCCGAAATTACGGTATTTTTTTTTATGAGCATTTCTATGTAGCTTTTATCATATGTACATCGATTATTAATCAATATTTTCAAAATCTATCAGTTCGATTAAAATCTATTGCATTCCCGCAGAATTCCTGTCTACCTTTACTACCTGCATTTGAAGTGGACTTAACATGAAGCATATTTTGACATTTGAAGCACACGAAGAAAATTGCGGTTTATTTTTCGGTTACATGTCATGTCTTATGCTTGTTGCATTTTATAGTCTTATAATTTATAAACGGGGGAATGAGTTTCTTCCTTGTTAGGAATTAAAAAGATGGATATTGTATGATTAATTATAGAAATAAAAACCTTCTAGAGATATAATTTGAAAAACATGGAGAAATTTTTGGTTTATTTTTCTCTTACATTTTATGTTTTGTGATGAAAAATATTTTATATTTCTGTTTAAGATTTTTATTACATATTTTATTATTTATGAACTTATAATGGTAAATAAATTATTTATAGAAATAATTTAGTATTGCATTTTATTTAATTTTATTTAGATTTATTCATGGATGCTGGGGCAGGCTTAAAAGTAACAAAAAATTAAATAACAAATATTTAGACTCTACTGATTTAAAAATAATGTTAAAGGTATCGATATAATGGGCATTCAATATCAATTTCTTTTATACCTTGTTCTGTCTTCTAACGATTTTATAATTTAATACATCCAAATAAGATTCTTTTCTTTTGTTTAAATTAACTATAGTTATTGAAAATCAAGCAATTATATTCATGGTGCAGGGAATTACAACTTAATAATATTTAACCTTACAATTAATTGACAGTTGGAATGAGTTTTACCTTGTTAGGTATTAAAGTACGTTCATAATTTATTATTAATTATAGAATTAGAAACTTTCTCAAATCTTGATAGTGCGGATTGAGAAAAATACATTAAATTTTAGATATACTTAAAGTTTAGTGGTGAAAAGAAACACTTTTTTGTAAGATATTTTTTTCAAACAGTTTTACGCTTCTGATAGCCTATTGCATTAAATTTGTGCTTTTAAGGGGAAAAAAGTGTCTAATTTAAAAAATCAATATCGAATTAAATTTGTTTTTTTTTTTTGTTTTTGTTGTTTTTTTTATCTTTATAATGCAAACTTGAAAAATCTTGACTGCCAGAAATTAAAAAAAAATGTATGTTAGCAGTATCAATTAAAATTAACGTTAGAGTTTTTAATATTAAAAATATCAAATATACCGTAATTTCCGGTGTATAATCGGCAGATAATCAATTTATTTTTCGACCCAGAATATTTATTTAGTAATTTAAGCCAAATGTTTACGGCGATCTAAAACCTAACATTTTATTTTTAAATTTTTCTGTGTCTAAAAAGGATTGTTTGAACCGCAGATTATACGCCAGAAATTACGGTAATTATTTTACATTAAAACCCAGCTGTCGCTTTTGATGAGTTATCTTCAATACATTTTTAAGAAAGATTTCATTACTGTACTATAATTAATTTCTAATTTTGAAACGTAAGCAGTTATATTCATGGTGTAGTGAATTATAACTTAATCGCCATTCCGCTTACTCTTAATGAAGAAATAAGATGAGTATCTTCTTTGGTAAGCATCGAAGAGACGGATGGTATATAATAAATTATAGAAATAGAATCTTTTTCTATTTGTAATTTAAATCAGACAGAGAAACTACTGTTTATTTTTCAGATGTAATAAAAAGTATTTTATAAATTTGAAATGTGCATTTTTCAAATACTTTTTTGTGTTTCTGATAGCGTATTTTATTCTTTTTCACCTCTTAAGATTAAATAAATCATGCATAAATAAATTTAATATTGAATTTTATTTTTATTTTTTGCTTCATTAACCCTTTGAGGGACAAAGCACTTCTATTCTTAAAATACTTTCGACGTAGCCAAGTCTGTTCATAAATCAGTAAAATTTTGCTTGGTCCAAAAATTATTGCAAAAAAAGCATATACGTTTAAGTCGTCATTATTCTACAATTAAACATTAGAATTTATTCTTTTTAAAGAATCGTAGATTACTCGCTCGATTTAATAGCTGGGCTTATTAAAATAGAGTTAAACACATAAAAAAAAACCTGATTATGAAGGAATTTTCTTTTAAACTGAAAACTGCAAAGGGGGTAGCGGGTTAAGGGGGGTCTGGCGGCCCCCACCGAATCTGGTAAAATCGTTCCAAAAATCTTGAAGAGGGTCGAAAAACAAGCAGTATAAGCTTTTTACCGACATTACAACCCCAAACGAAAATGCAGTAATGGCGAAAAATATGATTTTTTGTGATTTTTATTTTTTTCAACCAGTTTAATTTATTTTTAAATGGTTTAAACGCAATTAAAAATTTTTTTTGTATGTGTGGAAGTCCCCTGAATTTTTTCAGATTTTTTGGTCAAGTAAAAACATGTGAATTTTAGGTTTAAATGCGAAAAAATCGTGAAAAATGCGTCATTTTCAAGATTCAACCCTCGAGTTTTTAGGGTTGTTTTCATTTTCCCGAGGGGTGCTGTATAGTATAGAGAGCGGCAATCGTCCTCTTTCGAATGCAGGCAACTGGACTCAATTTGGTCAATTTTCGTAAGCGGGGCGATTTTTTGAAAAAAACTCGAATTTTCAACTTTCGGTAATCTACGGCGCGTACTTGGTATAATGTGTCTTTGCTATAAAAAATACATCTCTATAGGGATTTTTGAGGTCTCTGATCACGAATTTGATGTCAATTTTTTTTTTTTTGACAACAAATTCACCCATAAATATTTATTAACACAGGTTTGATAATGTAAAAATATTAATGAAAGATTTTTTTAATTTCTCTCAATTAACTGTTTTTTAGTTTTTATTCCAGAAGAAGTTAATTAATAATATTAATAGTAAGATTAATAGTATTAATAATATTATTAATAATATTAACATTAATTTAAAAAAATTATGTGTCGTTGAATTTTCATCGTTATTTTATTCAGTCAAAAATATAATAATTACCGATAACGTAATATGAATTTTAACTGCATTGATAATGGTAATTTGAAATTCAAATGAGTTGACTGAACCACCATCTGGTAAAAGACTACACTACTAGGCCCACGACTCGAGGCATTAGGCCCAACCCGAAGTCATGCTACTGCGCATGCGCCATAGCGCTGTAGCATCACTCTAGCTTCCTTTTCCTCGTCAGCGTTCGTCGCATACACGTGTCAAGTGTCACCGCTGCAACACGTAGTTGTTACTTTTACATTCTTTACTAAATTTTATAAAAGGTAATCTTTTCTCTGTTCAAAGCGTTGAACTTGTTATTGAAGAAGATAGTGACGAGGATTAAAACTGTAAAAATGTTAACTTAGCTCTGTAAAAAAAGTATTATGCTATTTTATATTACTGTGTGACTATTACGTAAGCTTGAATAAAATATGATTTATACCAGAAAATTTAGTTTCATTGATTATATTAGTTGAACACGATATTAAAATTGTTTAAATGCTGTGATTCAATGATATTTTTTACATTATCAAACCTGTGTTAATAAATACTTATGGGTGAATTTGTTGTCAAAAATTTTTTTGACATCAAATTCGTGATCAGCGACTTTAAAAACCCCTATAGAGATGTATTTTTTATAGCAAAGACGCATTATACCAAGTACGCGCCGTAATTTACCGAAAGTTGAAAATTCGAGTTTTTTTCAAAAAATCGCCCCGCTTACCAAAATTGACCAAATTGAGTCCAGTTGCCTGCATTCGAAAGAGGACGGTTGCCGCTATTTATACTATACAGCACCCTTCGGGAAAATGAAAACAACCCTAAAAATTAGAGGGTTGAATCTTGAAAATGACGCATTTTTCACGATTTTTTTCGCATTTAAACCTAAAATTCACATGTTTTTACTTGACCAAAAAATCTGAAAAAATTCAGGGGACTTCCACACATCCAAAACAAATTTTTAATTGCGTTTAAACCATTTAAAAATAAATTAAACTGGTTGAAAAAAATAAAAATCACAAAAAATCATATTTTTCGCCATTACTGTGTTTTCGTTTGGGGTTGTAATGTCGGTAAAAAGCTTATACTGCTTGTTTTTCGACCCTCTTCAAGATTTTTGGAACGATTTTACCAGATTTGGTGGGGGCCGCCAGACCCCCCTTAACCCGCTTCCCCCTTTCTTTTAAACTTCTTTTAAACTGTTTATCCATACAAAATGAAAACAATTATACGCGAGAAAAAATATATTAAACATTTACACCTACTAAGAATGGAACGTATTTTTTTCTTTTCAAATACGGTTCACTTTTAGAAGATTTTACTTTTACCATATGCCATTTTTTAGATACATTGCATTGAATATGGATTAATAATACTAATGATAAGTGAAAAATTTACATACAACAAGCAAAAGTGCATTAAAAACATAAATATATCAGCCTATGGCACTTCTGCATAAATGAGATTATAAACATAATAAAAAGACTAATATAAGTTTTTTCGGACTGAACTTTTCCGAAGAGTAAAGATTAATGTTCTGTAAAAACTTACTCAGGCCAGGCAGGGTTCGGGCCGAATTTTTACATTTTTCCGGGCTGGGCCGAGCTCGGGCCTTGCTTCTAGCTAATATATCGTGCCGGGTCGGCTGCTAAGTTTTCTTTACGGGCCGAGCAGGGCCGGGTTCGAAATTTTAACTTTAATAACGGGCCGGACCGAATTTTTTTTACTATGGATTGGACCTGGCTCGGGCGTAGAAATTTTGTCCCGGAAAGACCTCTATCGTACAATTTCATCTAAACTATTGAAAGCATACTGGTCAAATACTAAAGCTATATCGCAGTCTGCATCGTCAATTCGTCGACGTCAATTGCACTGTGGGCTGTGTGGAAGACCTTTATACGGGATCCTTCTCTCGCAAAACTATCTTTCTTTTCTATCTCTCTTTAAAAGTATTCCTAGAGGTATCTTTCACAGGATATTGCCCGTCCACATGCTTGAAGAAATGTTGAAGTCTTCATGTTAGCACAGAATATACAGATTTTATCGTAGCTTGTGTATTGGCCGGATATGCTACCTATTGAACATGTGGAGAATTTAACTGATTGGCGTCTGGTTCGTTATCCTCCACCTATAGCTTCTAAAACAGAAGTTTGCGTATGCATGCGCATAATATAAAATACACTTCCTTAGATATATATTCAAATTCTGTTTGACTCTATACCACATCGTATAGCAGCAGTTATTATTATTAGCAGCGCATTTTTGGCGTCATCAGATTCTCATTTTGGACACTCAATATTTTTTTTTCTTTGAAAATGGAATTATTTATTTGTGCCATTACCAGTCGTTTGTAAGTCAAATTTCATTTAGTTTTAATGATTCCTTCATGTTTTTGCATAATTCACAAACGTTAGTGTTATATTTTCCCCTTTTATGGCATTCATAGAAGGTTAATTATTTAATATATATATATATATATGTATGTATATATTAATTTAGGAGTAATTTTGGAACCGTTTACACTATTTTAAACAACATAATACTTTAATTGCCATTAAAATAATTCGGATCCAGGATAATTGTTGATAATTACCTACTTCTAGATGTAAGTAATTAATTATAAATTAATAATAAAAATAATGTTACTAAGTAATTTACTATATTAGCAAACGTAATTTACAAGTTTTAATTTTTAAGAACCTTTATGATAATACGTTCTACATTTAAAAGGGCAAAACTTTCTTTATCCTTAAACACACTGATATCAAAAATAAATATAACTTCTTACATGCTTACAAGCAGATAAAACAATATTATTTAAAATTTACAAGTTTACTAATTAAGTAAATTCAGCATTATTTAAAATGAAGAGAAGAAAATGCTCTTTATGATTGCATTAATGTAAGAATTATATCCAATATCTAAAAAGTTCCTTTATACTACCGATACATTATAAAAATATTTATTTTCAAATTTCATTGTTACATTTTTTATCATTAACTTTCAAAACTTTTGCACGTTTGTGTAATTTATTCCCATAAACGTCCAGTAAGGTGTTGATTTTTATTTTATCACGTTTCACTGCTGCTATTAGTTTCGAATGATGGATGCGGTGAGTGATAACTGATCTTTTATGCACGATAAAACTTCTGGCACGGAAATATTTATGATATCACACGAAGCGTACAGGGAGTAAAAAAGAGCGAATGCGTGGTGGGAAATATAAATAACATGATATTAGTTTTTAATATTTGTAATTACTTATGGTTGATGTAAGCTAAAGAATAAGATTTTGGTAAGTGTGATATTAAATTAAAAAAATAAAACATTCTCTATGCACATAAGTATATATTTTTAAAAATGCAACTAAAAAAAAATTATTTTTTCCATATAATTTATACTTGGAAAAGCCAATAAATTTTATAAGAGGTATATAAAGCAATTTTGAGTATTACAATATTTGAGCTTCGAAATAGCTTTTCACCATTATTTTTGAAAAAACAAATTACTATAAATAGTCACAATTTTTGTGTCCTAAGGTGAATTAAACTATTCAAAAACAGTGACAGCTAATCGTTCCATTTTTCGCAATTTGAATAGATTTTGTTTCGGAAAAGAACCACGGAAGGGTATTTACACGAGCACATGTCGTGTAAGTCACATTCTATGATTTTTGATACCAGTATTTTAAAACAGAAAAATGTGGCTTATTTTATCAGAGCTATTTCTTTAATCGAATAAGGCCATGCAAACCTTTCGAAAATAACGGTGGCTATCAATTTAGCAGTTAGTAATAATGTGACTTACACGACAATTGCTCATGGAATTATCCTGAACTATTTTTACATGGAAGAAGCAATACACATATGAGAAATTAAAAAAAAAACATTCGGAATAGAACCTTATATATTTTTCATCGTTTGTTACAGATCCAGATTACCAATGGGACAGACTTCTGTTAGTAGAGTAGAATAGAGACTTTTCTGTCATTCATGACATACATTCTGCATAAGAAATATCTCTTACAAAAATTAAAAAAATAAACATTATTTTAATTTTTGTAAGAGTTATATATTATATTTTATTAAGTATTGGTGGAAGTTTACGCAGTTGTTAACCAAATCGTTTTTAATTGTGAAAATTAAAATTACTAACGATGTATTTGTCCAAATACACATGATGTTTAACCATTAAAGCCAACACTGCATGATATATATATTTTTTTAAATGCTAAGGCGTTCAAAAGACACTAGTATCGCTTACGTAGTTAAGGACGCAACCCCTATTAACACACGACACATAAATATATTTTGATCATCATTATCCTGTAAAATCTTATGTATGGCCATCGCTAACTTTTTAGCAATCGTAAAGCGCGAATTACATAAGTAAAGTTGAGTTACCAAGTCCCCGGCTTGTCTCCTTGTACTTTACAATTAACTTAGAGAAAATGTAGTTTTTTAAAATCAGCAAAATGCTCTAATTAAATTAGACATTAATTTCTGTATCAAATTACTAGTAATCAAACAGTCGCAGACTTAGCAGATATGATAATCTATATTGACCATTGCATTGTGTAGTTTCGCGAAACGGTACACTCTTAACCCTTTGCAGCGCAGGACAAATTCATTGCTTAAGTGTTGAAATTGATGACTGACACCGGAATTTGAAAACAACTTTATTTGTAAATAAGAAAAACGATATATTTCTTGCATTCAATAAACCGTGATTTTTTAAAACAAAATTCCGGTGCAAATGTGGTGTTTGGAAATTAAAATTAAGTGGTATATCTGTGATACCACCGCGCCGCAAAGGGTTAAACAAGGTGTGTCAAACTGTGGGCCATCGGATACCACTAAAACTTTATAGCAATCATAGCCTTATGTAACCATCGAGTTATTTCTTTAAAGTAACAGTGGTATTAGGCGGTTTACAGTTTTATACTTCTGTTTTAAATCGTCTAGGTATAATTTACAGCACACAATCCAATGATAAAACAAACTAGCTTTGAAAAAATTGACCAATGAAGTATCTAATAAATGGGGAATTCACACGACATTAAAAACAATTGTAAATATTAAATTAAACATAACTCACATATCCATACATTATTTACAATGAACTTAAGTAAAAGAAAGTATTAAACCATTACACTGTTGATTGAAAAACTTATAGTTACTAAGCAATTTTCCAAATTACTCGATAAATTAGATACATTTATTCAATTCATCATTATAAATTATAAATTATTCTCCACACTGTCAAATTCTAAAAGCGACTAACACCATAATAGGACATATATAACATACAAACTTATACAGTTATACAACCGAGTGAGATATTTCCCTACTTCAACAAGTTAGAATCTGGATGTCCTGGCATCTGAGGATTGAGCTGAAATATTCTCAATAAATTGAACATATATTCCATTTTCAATAATTTCATGTAATGACCAACCACGCGTCAAACTTGGGATCATCATGGAAGTTGATATCTTGCCACTTTACCCTCATAGCATGCATGTTCACAGTGACGTCACAATGACGTCACTGTGAGTCACTTTGGTCACATCACATCTGTGACGAAAATGCCACCACTCAGTGACGTCACAATGTGACTAAGATGTGACTTTCTAAAAAAATTTTCACAGTTCGTCACAATGTTAATGTCAAAGTAGTCACAAATGACACACTTTTCACAAATTGGTTACATTGTTACGTCACAAAGTGGTCACAACGTGACGTCACAAAAAAGCTCTAAAACGGCCATAACGACTTCACATTTTAGTCACTGTGACTTCACATCGACGTCACGTGACGTCACATCGACAATCGATGGTCACAAAGTCACAATGTGACTTCACAACGACGTTGCAGTGACGTCACCATGTCTTACGGGTATGGTCACATTTATATTCTTATTTTGACCATTCAATTTAAAAACTCCCGAATGACATATTATATCCCGTAAGACATGGTGACGTCACGGTGACGTCGTTGTGAAGTCACACTGTGACTTTGTGACCGTCGATGTGACGTCACGTGACGTCGATGTGAAGTCACAGTGACTAAAATGTGAAGTCGTTATGGCCGTTTTAGAGCTTGTTTGTGACGTCACATTGTGACCACTTTGTGACGTCACAATGTGACCAATTTGTGAAAATTGTGTCATTTGTGACGATTTTGTCATTAACGTTGTGACGAAATTGTGACGAAAGTGACAATGCTTTCAACTCACATTGTGACTAAATTGTGAAATACAGGGTGAGTAAAAAAATCATGGAACAAACTTTGAGGGGGCGGTAGGACTCACTATAACAAATAATGATGGCACAGAAATATATGCCCGGAAGTGACCCGTCAAGACGCTACACTAGTCACCAAAAAAAGACCCGGATGATAATGTTAAGTCTATGGGGGGGCGTTGTTTTCAAATATCTTGCTCAAATTTCAACATTTTACATGATATTTTTTCCATAAGATAGCTGAGGACGATCCACAGCCGGACTAATTTTTACTTTTTCGATTTTGGTTATATTTTTTTATATTACAATAGTTTGAGTTTTAGAACCGGTTTAAACTGGTCCTGAAAGTTAAAGTATTTTTTTTAATCTGTAACAAAAATCAAAAAAGTAAAAACCAGCCCAGTTGCAGGTCGTCCTCAGCTATCCTATGGAAAAAAATATTCGAAAATATTAAAATTTTAGCGAGATATTTGAAAATAGCGCTTCCATACACTTAACATTATAATCCGTGTCTTTTGCAGTGACTAGTGTGGCGTTTTAACGCGTCACTTCCAGTCATATATTTCTATGCCATAATTATTTATTATAGTGAGCTCTACCACCTCCCTTAAAGTTTGTCCCATTATTTTAGACTCAGGCTGCAGATCATTTGTGACAAAACTTTCGTTAACACTGCGATGATTCTGTGACGATTTAACTTTTCTTAACGATTCTCTAACAATTTAAAAGAAACAGGATCTGATGAAACTGTAACTCCATGCCATGTTCCTGTCAAAATAGGGTTTGAGTCCTAAAATCATATATTGACAATTTATGAACAAATACTGTATAATATATAAAAATAGTTACCTGCAGTAAGGAGACTTTCTTCTGAATTAAAGTTAAAAATTCGATTTACCTCACATGCCTTACAACTCTGGTGTTGTTTTCAAAATTTGAAAAATATTACCTTTCAAAAATATTTATATATTTTTCCCCACATGCTGAAAATTGCATAGCTTCAATTTTATTTATAACTGACACACATTTTGTAGTATGTTGTTCAAACTGTTTAATCTTTTTGAACTTTTTTTTTAAACTTTTACTCGCTTTAATATCCACAAATCCCAGCACATATCTAAAACTGTACAGCTTGCCAATATTTCTGACCAATAATCCTGATGTCTATAAATATATAGGGTGGATGTTCCAGTTTTGACCACATTAAGAGAAAAGTTTAAATGGAAATTTTATAGTTTTAGACTGAATAAAGCATATTAAATCGCAATAACAGTATTCTTTAGTAAATTTAGTTGTCTTTCTGTTAATTTTAATAACTTTCTATCAAATATTTTAGATTGTGAGTAATAACTCGTTAAGTAATTTCTTTCAATTTGCACCAGTTTTGGCCACCCCTGCACCAGTTTTGGCCACCCTAATATCTTGTAATTTTGCAAACATTTTAACTGATAATGAGTAAAAATAAAGCATTTTTGTGCAAAATCTGTTTTACCACACAAATATTTGTTTGCTGTTTAAAAAAAGATTTGCATTTTTTTAAATGAAATCATAAAAACATCAAATAAAATATACTTAAACTGATTTTAACTGAACACTTAAATTTAAAAACAAAAAATATATTTAATTCATAAAAAAGACTTATAGGATATAAAAAGCTTATATTAACATTTTGCATAATTTCATTTATATGTATCATATGTTATACTATACAAATATTTACAGTTATATGACTAGAATCTTGAAATTATTCCATTTTTTCATGAAATAGTATTTTGACAATCTCTAAAATCCATTTTTTTCAACTGATTTTTAACTTTAATTCCTCGTACTTAGCTGCCTGTCAGCCTAATCATTTGGAGTTAGTTTTCTTCAAACCTTAGATTTCCTTGTGTAAATATGGGCTAGGATCTTAGAAAGACCTTCACAGAGGGCATTCCCCTTCTCTTCGGCCCATATCTCTCATATAGATAATTGGCCATCATAAATAGCACAACCCTATTACTTGAGATTCAAAAATAGTAAAAACTGGTCTCCATTCTGTAAACTTGTGTTGCAAGGTAGAACGAGATACTACATAAATTTAACTTTTTCAAAAAAATGTATAACCGACTCCAAAAAAAGCGCTAAAAAGAATTAAATAATTCTATAAAATTATCGAATGACAAATCGTTATCCAATAACCACACATCGACTATCATGTACCGGCATAAAACGGTTAAATTTAATATATAGAATTTAATATCCACCAAACATAGATTTTCCAGAGAATATTTTTTACAAGAGATTAATTTATATATTTTTGATTTAATTTTTGAATATATACATATAAAAAGTAATGAATTACTTTTTGAAGTTGGTGCCAAACAATCATAATCGATAATGATTTCCCCATTTTATTTATGGTACTAGACATAATATATCCACAATTCTTACTATACTTAAGATAGTTTGGCACCAACTTCAAAAAGTAATTCCTTACTTTTTATATGTATATATTCAAAAATTAAATCAAAAATATATAAATTAATCTCTTGTAAAAAATATTCTCTGGAAAATCTATGTTTGGTGGATATTAAATTCTATATATTAAATTTAACCGTTTTATGCCGGTACATGATAGTCGATGTGTGGTTATTGGATAACGATTTGTCATTCGATAATTTTATAGAATTATTTAATTCTTTTTAGCGCTTTTTTTGGAGTCGGTTATACATTTTTTTGAAAAAGTTAAATTTATTTCCTACTTTTTAGTTATTTATACCGTGATACATAATTATGTGTACTGACATATGATGGCTCTTTTCAACGCATTACTAATGAACGCACTTTGCTGAGTTCTGATCTATTCGCTTTACTTGTCACTGTTTGATTGTCAACTTTTCAAAGGATACTTACAATATCGATTAGTATCGTTGTGAATCTTTAGGTTTTTTGGATGTGGTAACTTCTTCAGATCTCGCACGACGAAAATCTACCGCATTCATGAAATCTTAAAGTTAACATCTAATCGTACAGACATCGGAAGTGGTTATCGAAAGGTGACAATGCCTCAAGTAAAGTGTCCTTACACATAAGCGCGCGGCAAAACGCTTCCATATATGAGTAAACAGCAAAATGACTCCATGTATCAATGAATAGTAAAATGCTTTTCTAGTGTAGTCAAAAGTACTCCCCCTTCAGTCAGAAAAAGCAAAAAGAAAGATTTTAACAAAAATCGCTCTATGATTCAATAAATAAACAACAAGAATCTAATTCCTATAAATGCAGTAAAGGCATCGGAAATGAGCGGTGATGATTCGACGAGGAATCCGAAAATCATAACCTGTACTTGACTGCATTTATAAGAGTGACAGCATTCGATGCCCAAATACTTTTTTCACGGACGCTTTTGTCCCAACTAAACTGTTCAAAATTTGAAACTCACTCCACCGCTTTTATGGAAAACGATTATTTCAGCCTATCATGGAGCATTCTCATGGGTCAAAAGACAAATATTTTATAAAAGCGGGAGAGTGACGATACAGCAAAAAGGTAATTTTTTTTACAGTGTATGTATGAGATATTCCATAAAAGAAATGGAGTGACGATGCAGTAAAAGTTAAATTTTTAACAATGTATCGCAATGCTATGCATTTTCTATTATAAAATTTGATGATGATTTCCTGGTAGAATTCGATTGTACGCCGAATGATCCTTTATTTCTACACAGACATAAAAACATAATCCATATTATTTTACAAATTCGTGAACATACATGGACAAGATAGCACAAGGAAATGTTACGACACAAGAAAAGTACAACTGGGAGCTACACATAAAGAGTGTGTGCAACGGAGCCAGTGGGATTCGAACCCACAATCTCCTACGCTCTCAAGAGATTAGCAGCGTGGTGTCTTAACCACTCGGCCACAAGGACCCCCTTGATGACTCATTTTTGTCCAGAATCTTTTCAATCAATCATATACTGTGCTCCATGAATCGTCATATTCACATCGAGGAATCCTACATGAACAAAATCTGAAATCACTCTGGTATCTAATCCGGTAACCAAATCTGAATCTAAAGATAATTTTGTTACACATATCTATGCACTTTATTTTGCATTGATATGTAGAGATAATTTTTTCCTCCGGAGCAAAATATATACTAAAGGATTTTTATCTTTTCAACAACTTAAGGATGTCGATTGGTATCGATGTCTATTTCCGCTTTAGTGGATGCGAGAACTTGTCCATTTAAACTTTAACATTTCGGAAATTTATCGCATCCTGCAAACTTTAAGGCCGCACACTAGGCACAGAAAAAGACCCGGATGATAATGTGAAGTCTATGGGGACGTTCTTTTCAAACATCTCGCTCAAATTTTAAAATTTTTACGTGATTTTTTTGTTTTTTTTTGCATCGGATAGCTGAGGATATTTTACAACCGGCCTAGTTTTTACTTTCTCAATTTTGGTTTCAGGTTTTTTTAAAATCATTTTAAATTTTCAAAACCGGTTTAAACGGTTCTGAAATTGAAACTATCATTATATAAAACATACATAAGCCAAATCGAAGAAGTAAAAACTAGGCCGCTTGTAGATCATCCTCGGCTATCCTATGCAAAAAAAATCATGTAGATATATTAAAATTTGAGCGAGATATTTGAAAAGAACACAGCCATAGTCTTTACACTAACATCCGGGTCTTTTTCTGAGACTAGTGTAGTGCCTTAAGGTCCACATTGAAATTTACAGACTTCGTAAAAAGCATTGAAAAGCTGACAATCCATCAGTATACGTTAAAATTATTGTGAAAAATTACCTTTGTTTTTAAAGCTATCTATTTTCTGACTAATGAGAGCGATTTAAAAACGTTTATGGAGCGTTTTCATTGGTCAGAAAATAGATAGTCTTTAAAAACAGAGCTAATTTTTCAAGATATTTTAAACAGGGTACATTGTTAAAAATTTGACCCTTTTGCTGCATCGTCCCTCCAGCGCTAATATAGAAAACGATTACTTCAGCCTATTATGGAGCATTCTCATGGATCAAAAGTAAGATATTCTATAAAAGCGGGGTAGTGACGATGCAGCAAAAGGGTCAGATTTTTTACAGTTTAAAGTACGTTTACACAATCAGAGCGCGTCAAGTTGCTTCTATGATTCAATGCATAGCAAAGTAATTCTAAATGTTCATATGCATTAAAATACCCTTTTCAGTCATAAAAACTAAAAAGGAAGATATTATCAAAATCACACCATGATTCAACATGCGTCTATATGAAAGTAGTAATATTTGAAGTTAAGAATGTTCTTTGATAAACGCGGTTTTCCAAAGTACAGGAAATTTAAGAATTTGTATTCCAGAACTTGGCGGTAGTTGCCTGAACGAGTTCGTTTTATGGGTGAAAGAAGTTAACTAGCTTAACTTTAATGGTAAGCTTATCAAAATTTTTCGTCATTTATATTTGTCCAAATGTAAATCTAGCACATAGCAATGTACTTTAATCACTTTGTGAATCCGGCATAACAAGCACCCTGATACACAGACACTCTTGCTTTAACGTGTAAGGCTCTTTAGAGATGAATTTTCAGCTTTTCGATATCGAATTCTCATGCCTGGATCGATGTGGATCTTTCACTTTGGTGGATACGAGAATTGTTCCAGCTAAGATTTCGTACTTTGGAAAAAAACTAGCATTTCTGCAACAGTGGTTAGGATCCAAAAGGATTATTCGCTGTTCAGCAAAACAAGATTGACCAGCCATAAGCCTTCATTTTTGAGAAGTTTTCATTGTTCGAAGGAGAGAGTCTGGAATACATGGAGTGAAAATCTGCTATCGACACTGTAAAAAATTTGACCCTTTTGATTCATCGTTACTCCATCGCTTTTATAGAATTTCTTTGTTTTGACCAATGAGAATGCTCCATAATAGAGCGAAGTAATCGTTTCCTATAAAAGCAATGGAGTGACGATGCAGCAAAAGGGTTCAATTTTTTACAATGCAAGCAGTGATAAAAATTTGTATCCTTTAAATGTGCAACGATGCTACTGAATTCCAAAGTGTCGATTACAGCGACATCTGCGACATTTTCGTGATACATTATCTAGACTAGCAATAATTCTTACATTTTTAGAAAATGTCCTGCAGATGTCGCTTCTATCTTTAAATTAGATTAGCATTGTTGCACATTTAAAGAGTAGAACATTTTAGCCCTTTTTTTAAGTGTTACAGAGGGCGTGTTGAGCACATCTTACCGGTTACTTACCGACCACTTACCGATTGTAGACAAGTACGAAATGAAAATCAAAGCGAAGTGTGACGTCAGCTATAATTCAACAGAATAGTTTTCATTGATGCCACAATTTGCTTTCGTACTGCCCTACAATCGGTCAATAACATTGGTTATTTTTGTAAGTTTCTCTGAACACGCCCTGAGATAGCCGATTTCCACACTATATCCCCTAGATGCTTCCGGTTTCTTGCATAAGAGAACTTGTCCGGAATCCAGGTAGAATTTGCGCTGTTAGTGAAACCAGATTAAAGAATCACAAGCCTGAATTTTAGCAAATTTTTCAATGTTTTAAATAAATTTTCTTGTTAATAAATCTCGTTTGAAACAGCACAAAATTTATGTGAATCCTGGCCCTCGTTCAGTTAGGATTTTGCACTTTAAACACTGTTAAACATTTGAAACTTTTACTTTATCGTCAATCCATCGCTTTTATGGAAAATGATTACTTCATTGTATTATGGTGAATTCTCATTGGTCAAAATAGAGATATTCCATAAAAGCGGTGGAGTGACGATGCAGCAAAAACTTTAAACTTTTAAAAGTGAAAATATCGTGTGTCTATGTAAGTGTAACATAAAAGCATGCAAAATGAATACTTCTAATTGGTCGATTGCTTCAAAATGAATTTGAAATTTAAAGTTTTTATTTTTAAAAAAGTTCTAATTATCAGATTTTTATGAAATTCGAATGGGACCACATGGGCCTCATACGCTTTCAAACAAAAAAAGAATTATCAAAATCGGTTCATATTTGCAAAAGTTATGCGTGAACAACAAATACATACAGGTCGAAATCATAACCTCCTCTTTGAAGTCGGTTAAAAACTTAACCATCTTGAAAAGCTGACAATGAATTTTGAAAAGCCATAATTTTACTTCCTATCTTATAACAGTGTTTAATCTAGACCATTTTTAAGAGTACAGAATTGTCTTTTTTAAACTTGTTAAAATGAATCCTATTTATAGTGTAAAGATTTTCACATTATTTGTTATTTCTAAATTCATGTGCTTGAAATTTTGCAAAAGTTATGCAACTTCCTCATTTTGTTTTGAAAAAAAATACAAGAAACCACTAAATCATGCTGTAATTTCATTGAACTTTTAAATTTATAAGTCATAAAACATTTCAAAATATATTGCTGAAATTTTCACTATAATTAGTCTTGTAGCCAAAAAGTGGAGCATAATGTTGTGCCCTTTTTGTCCACACCATGGCCATAACTGGTACACATAGCAAATTTAAAGTACCAGTTTTGGCCACCCCTACTTTAAGCTGTAAAAATAATTAATTTAGATATGAAATTACAACAGAGAGAAAGCCTACTTCATAAAGCTTCATAGCAATTTGTTTCAGAACAAATAAAGTTCGATAAATGCCTAAGATTGAAAGATTATGAAAACTTGTTACCTAAGCAAAAACCTTAATATATGTGAGTGCACACTATAGTTCTACACATTTTTTTTTTTTTTTTTTTTTTTTTTTTTTTTTTTTTTTTTTGCAAATCATATTTTATCAAAAAATAAACAAATGGGATTGGAAATGATAAAAGAGTGTTAGATTGAGGAGTAAGAATGCATATAATTGTTAAAATCAATTTACAGCCTAAATAGAGGGTAAATCATTCCAGTGTGGCCAAAACTTGTGCAGTTGCCAAAACTGGAGCATCCACCCTATATCTTTTAATTATCTTTTGTTGTAATTTTCCAACTGATTGAAAAAGTGTCCAGGTCAGGATTCGAACTAAGCAGTCTTTCGCGCAAATTGTCAATACTTTGTCGACTGAACTATCCTGGAAGAATCTGACGCACACAATTCACACAGTGAATACGAACGCATACTTATCATTATTATACATAACCCTATGTAATAATACTTTAATTTTTTTTTCAAACTACCCGTATGATAAATGCATACTATTCGTATGAGTATATAATGATATTTCTCCTGGTGAATTGTGCGTGCTAAGTTGCTCTGTTGGAAGAGCATTGGCAGCATACATCGAGGGTCTCTAGTTCGAATCCTAACCTAAACACTTTTTTACTCATTTTGGAAAATTAATATTCGTTTGATTAATTTATCAATTAAAATCATTCTGTTAAATATAATATAGAATTATCTTTTGATAAAACTACGTGAAGTTTATGCGCAATATTCGTAATATAGAGATTTTATTTGAAAATCGAGTACAAATGAAGATGAGGCAATTAGTTCTAGTATTACGCTTAGTTATTTTCTTACTATAGTGGCCTGTGCGCATGTATGATTACACCATGGTTTAAATTCGTAGTTAAATTCATATATATATATTGTATATGTCATATAGTATAGATGTGCCGGTAAAGGACATCCTTAAGGAATTTTTTTTTTAAAGTTTCTTTATTAATAGTTATAATTATTAGATTTCATTTTTTTTTTGTATTAGATGAATCTATTAATAATATTTAAGTATTCTCAGTCTCACTTCCCAATATTAGAAAAAATTTTATTGAAAATAATAGAAATGCATCAAACACTAAAAATTTCAGCAATGTACATCCCACAAAAGCTTACATGTAATTGTTTTTATGACTATTTAGAACCAGGATTTAATGAACACATACTAAGGAAACAAAATTGTTATTTTCAACACAATTTAACAATTAAGATATAAAAAATTAATAAAATAATGCGATAATTACTCATTTTTTAAAATCAATAATTGTTATTACCACAAAATCAATATCCTAATTATTTTAGATACATGGTTTAAAATAATAAATGTCATGGAATTACAGTTATCAAGTTTTTGGGATTATGAGAAATTCAGAAAGGTAATAAAAAAGTTTTACAATAGTATTTTTGCAATATTAGTGCATAAATTAGTATATTTATCATTATTTTCAACAATTAAACAACCCCAAACTCCTTTATATATTAATTATAACGTTAACTTTTGATTATGTGTATATTTTTTAATATATTAAAATGTGATTTTAACCATGTAATTAAAAAAATGTGATTAAAGTGCATTTTAAAAATAATATTATTAACTATTTTCAAATCGTTGACATGCTGTTCCGTATTTCAACAAAATAAATGTTAAATTTATTGAATTTACTAAGGTAAGTGAATTCAAAAAAGTTAAATTATTATGATACTTATTCCTTTTATAACATGTTTTTTACGAAATTAACAGAAATCATTACAACAAAAGCAGGAAAAATAACATTTTCTTACCTCTTTCTTATCGGCAGTATCCTCTAATTCCAGTTTCATAATCCAAATAGGGAAGATAATTTCGAAGTCGGAATGTCCGAATGAAGTACAATGACATTGGCGCGCTCATATTAACGAAACGCCACTGACATTGTATTTTTTCGGACCGACATTTTATATAAAATGTCACCTGATCGCAATTTTGCATCAATTTTTAAAAATTTTCAACTTACGTACTAAATATACACACATAACATCATAACAAAGTTACTAGAGCAGCTGCATAATATTCTAAAGAATAAATACACTAATGTCAACTATTCTGGTCGTTGCCAAACGATATTTTTTAAGCAGGTGATTTTTTGTTATTATTGGTTGTTTGAGCTTCGAAGATTTATAAGTTGAATACGCATGCGCATTAGTTTTATGAGGGTATCCCTAATTAAAATTTTGAATTAAAATTTTTTTTTCACGCATTTCTATTTTACTTTTAATTAGTTTCGAAATACAGTGGAACTTTCATTTAACGAAGCCCATATTTAATAAAATTATCTACTTTTTTAATTTTCTGTTGAACTTTCATTTAGAACGCAATTAACATTTAAATTAATATTCATATTAAAAAAAAATTCTACTTAGCAAAATTTGTTGCACTTCCGTGAGTGCACAATATTGAAAAGGATAGATTGCTGTTAAGATTGATTGGTGAATAAATTTCAGCGGATTGTATGAATTGAAATTATGTATTTATTTTATCTTTTAAATGAAAAGGGAAAAATGCGAAAATTTTTCGATATGCTAAGAAAGGGATTCTAGTTCCACGAAAATATTATAGGTCCATTCTCTGAATACTTAAAAAAGATGCGAAAGTTTTTATGAGTGTTCTTTCATAAGAGATCGCACACAAAGTAATATTCCAATTTTTTTTTAATTTTTCGATTTGAAATACAAGAGAAAACGAGAAATAGAACGCTGCGATTCAGTTTTTGTTTCCCTTCCTTTATTACGTGGTTTTTTAGATATTATACTAATGATTTTTTTTTTTTTATGTGGCTATATTGCATAACAAAAATTACTATCCAAATTAAAACACAGTTTTATAATATTTCCATTTTTATTTGTAGCTTACTATACAAATTTCATGAATTTTCGTGGGTTTCTATTCAACGATAATTTTTTCATAACGACGCATTTAAGTGTAAAGAGAAATTTCCTTAAATGGAAGTTTCACTGATAGGTTAATTGCTGGGTGCTTAGTTTCATATAATGGGAGGTTTTTCTCACATATGTGATATGACGTACACGTTACACGCAGTGCATGTAACGTGTGACATAACAGCGATTGCACAATATTCTTCTGAAATGCCAGAAAACACGTTTTTTGCCAGTAAATAACATGGTTTGAAGAATTTTTGTAATTTTCTAAAGTTTTCTAAGAAAGTCACATCTGAGTCACAATGTGGCGTCACTGAGTGGTGGTAATTTGGTCACAGATGTGATGTGACCACAGTGACTCGCAGTGACGTCATTGTGACCATGCATGCTCTGAGGGATCTTTTGAAGAATTTTTGTATATATTTTTTAATTTTCTCAGAAGGTCACATTTCAGTCACAATGTGACGTCACTGAGGGGTGGCATTTTGGTCACAGGTATGACGTCACATTTCAGTCACAATGTGACGTCACTGAAGGGTGGCATTTTGGTCACAGGTGTGACGTCACATTTCAGTCACAATGTGACGTCACTGAGCGGTGGCATTTTGGTCACAGATGTGACGTGACCACAGTGACTCACAGTGACGTCACTTTGACGTCACTGTGACCATGCATGCTATGTGGGATATCTTCGAAAACACACATTTACAAAAAAGTACAAGTTCGAAGATGCTTTTTTATAATGGAGTGACAAACTCAAATATTATAATTAGAATGTCACTTTATGAAACTATTTTTTTTAAATAGCTTGACGTCATCACTAATCGACCGATCTTTTGCTAAAGTTAGAATTCACACCGGAGGTTTTTGAATAAACAATTTCTTTTATTTTTTGGTGAAATATCTATCATCTAATAAAACAATAATAGCTATTTAGACTTCTGGAGACAATTTCGAATCCCTAAATAAAAATTCAGCCAGATACGGCAATACTTGGCATTCTACATCTGGCTGAATATTTTATTAGGGATACAAAACTCTCACTAGTCAGTTTAAATAGATATCGTTTTGCAAGAGGACAGATATTCCATGAGTAAAATAAAAGAAAATTACTATTCAAACTTTTCCGGTGGAAATTCCAACACTAGTGATAAGTCAGTCAATTAGTGATAACGTCGCACCTCGTGTCCTCTGACCTTTAGTATATCCCTTTGAAGGCCCTTGGGAAAAATATACTCCACATACCGTAATTTCGGGTGTATAAGCCGCGGATCAAACAATTCTTTTTGGACCCAGAAATCTTATTTAGTGATTGAACACAAATACTTACGGCGATCTAAGTAGTAACATTCATTTTTTTAAAAAATTCTGGGTTGAAAAAGAATTGTTTGATCCGCGGCTTATACACCCGAAATTACGGTAATTTTAACTGCTAAATGCCACATTGACACCAGAATTTTGAAATGAAAATTTTAATTATAGCATGTACGTTAAAGAAAACACTTATCTATTTTGAAATAAATTTGTTTTTGAATTCTGATGTCGTTCAATCATTACAGCATTTTGTGAATAGAAGTTCTATGTCCCCAAAGGGATATCGATCCCAGCGGCGCTGCAGATAGAAACCTGTATTTAAATAAATAAATAAATATTCATCAATTAATTTTTCTGGTTCAAAACGTTTTAAAACTGAGTCGAATTATAATCCACATATTACGATATATTACTAGAAGATTTTCGCTCCATTATAATGTGAATATTTTTACTGAAATATAATGGTAGCCAGGTAGAGTATATTTCATTTAAATTCAAAAATTAAATTTATTTATCGATCCATCACTGCGATGTGTAAGGTTAAAGGTGTTTGTCATCTAGTATGCGGATAGTATTTTTTGCAAAATTTATTTCTTCCGTGGATTTCATTAGCTATGCCCGTATTGTTTTACAGAACAATCATATTTTATAAACTAAACTAAACATTTTTGTTAAAAATACCCCTCTGAGATAAGAAAGAAGTGTAAAATTAATTAGTTAAAAGCAGCGCCGACAGATAAACTGAACTGTGTTAAACACATTTGGTATACTTTACCATTGTGATTAGTTAAGCCAAAAATAAATAAATAAATAAAATTTGTTCTGGAGTTTTGTATAATTTGTATCTTCATCAACTCCGGTCGGCGTGTATGATTAAAAAATCTTTATTTACAAATATGTTCTATGCCGTTATAAAAATGAGACAACTTCCTAGAAATTATTAGTTTAAAACAAAATTATTTTAATTTTTTTTTAAATACAAACCAGGAATAATAAAATAACGCTTCCGACTATCATTTTATTACTAACAAGAGCTCTTGACTCATCAACGGTCAATATTATAAGACTGGTATTAACAAAGTTTTCGCTGGATGACGATTGCTGCCACACATTATGAAAGATAATTTTCCTTTAATTTAATATAAATTTTTGTGTCTAAGTATGGCTATTTTTTTTCGTTAAAAAATAATTCTGCGATGGAAAATAATTCACACATGCTAACTTATTTTGACCGTTGCGTCAGCGCAACATCAGCGGGTAATTGTTAAGTCATTCCCTATAGGCAATGATCAGAACCTGTGGCGGTTGGAATTACAGAAAGAAAATGGAGGCCAAACTAGCAACCATGGTAGGATATAAACAAAGCAGTAGACTATTTCTTTATTATACAACTTTTTGAAAAATAACCTCTTCCATACATAAACATTAGTATATTTTCAAGCAAACTCTACCAGAAAAAAATTGTAGACTGTGCTACGATAAGAATACTAAACAATCGCCTGTCCTTTATAGTAATCAAAGGTTTAGCAGTTTTACTTATACACCGCACATAGAAAAAAAAAGGCTTCTTGCGTTAAAGAATTATTTGTTTTATCAAAATATTTAATTGTAACTTTAACTTATTTAAGTAAAAAAAATCGATAGAAAAAATAATTTGGATTTAGAAAAGAGTAGTGTTTCGCACATATTTTAGTTTACTGTGGGGTAATTCCATGAAGACATGTCGGGTAAGTCACACAAGGATTTTGGATACTAGTATTTTAGAACGGATAAATGTGACTTATTTTATAAGAGGTATTTCATTAATTATATAAGCCCATGCAACCTTTCAAAAATAACGGTGGCCAACAATTTAGTAGTTACTAGGAATGTGACGTACTCGACATGTGCTCATGGAAATACCCTGTTGCAAAGCAAAAGACAAATAAACTGTAAAGGTAAAAGAAAATAAGTTAGGAATTATCGATATCATAATAGAAATCTTCTCCATTTAAAGAACCACTTTTTCCGAATAAAAATTATTTTATCTATGGTGACAAAAAGAAAAAAAAATAATTGTGAATAAATATTATGGATATTACTGTTAAAAACTATTGGTATTCATATGCTGGCCTCTTAATTTTATTCATTCTTTTGGAACAGCTCGTACATTGCAATAAATAGATAAAATTTTAAAAATAATAATAACTATTCTTACAAACCATGTTCATTCGGGCTAGAAATTTCAGCTTTTAGAAAAAAAAAAATAATTAGCTACAATTTTATATGATTTTTGAAACATTCATAATCTGAAAACACCTTTTTATTTACTATAAATGACCTATTAATTATTTTTTTTTCTTTTAGCGTAACAGAAACAGTAGAAATGAGAAAAGATACAAATGCTGTACCAACTGATTACGTTCAACTCCTCGACCCACTGGCATCTAGCATCACGTAAGTAACAAAATTCGTGATTAATATGTGATGGGTGTAAAACCCCCACATCACTCAAACCAGACAATTCTGTAAAGAAAACTAACTATTCGAAATAAATTATAGAAAAAAAAGGAACAGAGGACAGTTGATGGACAGCTCAGACAAGAAATTTATAGCGGCAATAAGACTGTGACGGACGGCCATAAATAAAATGACAAAACAGAGACACTTTCACTAAGAGTGTATTTACAACAGGGCAAAAGGCGAAATCTCCGTGTGGGGTAATAATTATCAACCACATAGACATTCTGACGACTAGGCCGTTACAAGCCCCTAGAAAATTAAAATTAGGGGGTGTTCAAGTTAATAGTCAATTTAAGGACAGCCAATAACAGGGGACCGCCTTAAAATAAGCACAAATGAAATAACACGAGAATGGAAGAGGAAAAAAATATGTTAAAAAGAAAACTGTGAATGGTCGAAGGATATTCGACTACAGAATAATTATTATACATTTTTACTTCTTGAGTTTTTTTTTTTTTTTTTTGATATAATATAACAGTCAGTCAGTCAGTCTACCAAGTGTGCTCGAGTGAGATGTGCCAATATGAGTAACAATAATTTGCCGGACTTCTCATCTGACCGGATATACATTTGCCTATAGTGTCAGCAACTTTAGAAAAGGTATGCTTTTTACCGACTTATTTCCCCTTATTTTGCCCACAACTATAGAGTATGATAGAACAATCAAATAATGGTGAAACACTTGCACGCCAATTGTCCCGAAGGTTAATTCATTATGGTGATGATAACTAATGAATTTATGAAAGCAATTTCAATGTTGAAAATATCGTGCTACAAAGCATAAAATGTATTTATGCAGTAATGCCAACAGCTATAAAAAAAATGAATAGATTTTGATTTGATTATTTTGTATCTTTGTAATTTATTTATGTGCATGTATATATTTAGTATATTATGTGTGTTCTGTGTTGTACAAATAAATGTTTTTGTTTTATAAATGACAAAGCATGGTAATGATTTATGGAGTATGTGTCGAAATTACTCTAGGTGCATGCTGATCAACGTTTCATAAGGATCTGATAACATCGAAATAACACAACGCATAAATTAATCTAAATTTTTTTGGATGAGAATATTTTATTTTTGTGAGAAATTTTAATTGGAAGTATTTTGTAAGGAATGTTATCATTTTTATTAGGATTATTATTATTATTCCTTAAGCTGCAGAAAATATTCTTTTCCCTGATCAGATCCTAGAAACATAATACGATCACTAACAGATTTAATCATAATTATTATAAAATAAAAAAAATTGGTTGATCAAATTGATGCACAATTTTGGGGAGAGAAATCTCGGAGAAGAATCCAAGGTAATAAGGAAGTAATATAATTATCACAAATTATTTTTAGGTATGTAAAAATCTCTCCATCAATATGTCTTAACTACCTGATATCCAAATGCATATTAATTAAAAGTACTCATCAATTCGCTGTACGCATGTTGAAAGAGCTAATCCCAAAGACTAAAAATATTTCTAAAAGATTAACCAGTAAACTGATTCTTTTTTTTACGTACAATAAATTGAAAATATGGGATAAACACCACTTGTTTTAAGCTAAAATAGTCCCGAAATTTAATTTAAACATTTCTGCCGTTAAATAGTATAAAATTGTATTTAAAAAAATTAGTGGTGTCAAAAAGGTTTAAGTGATGGATCAATAGTTTTTGCCCGTAAATTGTTACTATATATAATTGTTTTTTCCGTAGGATTTACGGGCAAATTATGTGGTTTAATTGTCTATTTGTATTTATATAAAGATGCTTCATTTTGCAGACAAAGATCATTTGCGCACTGAACAAAATTGATCAGATTAACAAAAAATAAAGGCAAGTACCATACATTAGCCATTTGAGAATCACTGATACACTGTACAGGGATGCCACATGCGACTATTTTAATATATTTGGTTCTGAACACCATTTAAAAAAAATGTATTTCGTAGTACATTTCTTTGGCAAATGTTGTCAAAGATTATGTATTTTTTTCTGTTTTGAAAAAGTTGTGCAAACTAAAATAAAAAAAGTGAAGAATGTAATGAGAGATAGATATGCTTAACCCTTTCCGGCACAATGTGCCCAGTCTGGGATATCTAATTTTAAATCCAAACTTGCAAATGTCACCAATAATATTTTAATAAAAATTTGCTTTTACAACGAAGGCTTTAATTAAGGGATTCTTAATTCTTAAAAAGTCGTTTGTAAATTCCCGTGACAGTCGATAATTTCTCATTTTACTAACAGATTTTGTCCGCGCTGGAAAGAGTTAAAAATTATTTTTTCCAGATAGCAAAAAGTGGCCGCGAGGTTCTGACCTCCAAACTGGTAGACAGTAGGTACTGGGTTCGAACCCAATCGCGACCGTCGGCCTAACCGTTCGACGTTTTCCGTGGTTTTCTTCGAACCTTGCGTAAATACGGGTTAGGTTCCCTTAGGAAGACCCCCACGGAGGGCAACCCACCCCATAGGGCCTATATCCCATAGCGTAGATAATCGGCCGACAAAAATACACCACACCACACCAGATAGCAAAAATCTTTGATCATTTATTTTTTCCTTATCACATCAGCTATCAAACTGTAGGACGGGATACAAAAATAGATAAGTATCTTTGGTAATTAAACCAAATATGAAATTGTGTTACCCCAACGCAATAATTATAAATTATGCCAAAAATGTACAGGTCTACACAATATATGAATCTATGTTTTTACTATTTAATCGCTGGTTAATAATACAAATTGTGCGATTAAACAATGCGATTACAACTTGTAGGATTTAATTATTAAATAGAAGATTTACAGTTTTAAACTTTGGTGCTCCTGGTCTCCTGGGAAGTTCTAAAATCTACAAGCAGCTTTTAGTCAAATCTAGATTCTTTATTATAAAATTGTAAAATTTATAGTTGAACTTACACATTAGTATATTTTAGTATAAATTCTCAGGTAAAAAGTATTTATTCATTTTATTATATTTCATATTATTTGGGCTTAGTAAAATTTATCTCACGTACTTTTGACGCTTATTAGGTAATAAACACAAAATTGAATATAGAAATATACAATAAAAAAAACTGAAATTCCAACATTAATAATGAAAAATCACAAAGATATGAATAATAAAGGTGTTCTATATGCACTTAATAAGTGATAAAAATATCATAGCTAAGCCCTAATCTCGAATTCGAGACCTATGTCAGAAACACAGTCGGTATACATGCATTACCGAATGCATTTACCGTAACTCACGTAAATTCCAAATGTGTTGCACATCAGTATTTGTGTTTTGCTATCTGCCCTTTATTCAATACAGTAAAGATTCCAAATTCAAAAAGACGAAGATAACTTTAACCCTTTGATGGGCAAAGCATTTCTCTTCTTTAAAATCTGAAATGATCGCTTGACACCAGAATTTAAAAATAAATTTATTTTAAAATAGATAAAAGCTTTTCTATAATTATTTGATCAGATTAAAATTTTCATTTCCAAATTCTGATGTCAATGTGGCTTTTCGCAATTAAAATTAAGTGGGATATATTTTATCCCACCGCCCTTCAAGTGGTTAAAGGAATTAAGTCTATCGTTGAAGTCAATCTTGGGGTCGACTTCTAGGCGCCTATCTATGTCAATACCAAAAACTATGCTGGTTCGATGCCAGAATGTATGGGAATTTTAGAAAAACATTTTAGAACAGGCTTTTACCTCTATTATATGTACTTCTGAATTTTTTTAACGTTGTGTATATTTAGCTTACTTTATGAAGGATTTTTTTTTATTCGAATCGAAATACAGAGGGTATTCCTGAAACGAATTGCCAAATTTGCAAAATATCTATCGTTAAATAAAGCAGAAATAATTTAAAAGAATGTTATGGTATGAATTCGGGATTTCAGAATTAAAACGAAATTTCTGAAATGCGCACTTAGTGTAAAATGGGTAAATACATAAAAATATTTATTTTTATTTATTTAGAATCATCAATAAATACATTTAAAGAGACACATACAATATACATAATATTTAAATTTCGCTACAAAGTTTTAAAATAAATTAACATAGATAACAATATTGGAGCACTGAAGCACAAAGGGTTAATGAAAATAGTTATATGAATGGAATGAGAAATTTTTAATGTTTAACACTTTGTGCTATAGTGATCTATTACATGGAATACCGAACTTGACTCCCAAATGCCACAGTGACGCCAGAATTCTGGCACAAATATTTTCCGTTTATAATGTATGGGAAAAAGATATATATATATATATTTTTTTCAAATACATTTGTTCAAAAAATTTCTGCGTCATAGAGTTTTGTCAACATTTTCGGAATAAAAGTGCCCTTAGCCGGAAAGGTGCAAATGAAATCGTGCATTATAAATTCCCTCAAAAGAGATCATTATCTAGCGATACTAATTATGTTTTATTATATATGTGAAAGCAGAGTTGGAAATGGGCTACTTTTTTACAAATACAGATCTCTTGCTTGGCAACAAATTTTTCAAAATTGTAAAATTCAATGACATATTATTTAAGGTAAAAGAAAGTGGATTTTTACCATTTAAGAGAAGTGGTACCAATTAAGAAATCTAAAACGTCGCCCTCGGGCAAGACTATTTGAAAGGCGCAACCCTTTGGGAACGAACGACCGATATACGTGCCACATAAATTAATCAAAATCCTTTTTTTTTTCACTTACGCCTTAACCCCTTCGCGACGGGAGCCTTTTACGAAATTTTTAATGTTCTGTCACCAGTTTTAAAATACAGAAATTCGTTCCTTCTTAAATCGAGAAAATGCTCAGATTCAATAGGGCAAATTTTACAGTATAATTTTACCGGTAGAAATAAAGAAGGATTGTTAAGCCTTTTTGCGGCACGTATATGTGCTGCTCGTCCCCAAGGGGTTAACCTACAATGACGGGCAGAGCCCGAGTACGATGGTACGATAAAATTCATCATTTAAAAATTTCTGACACCACTATTATTTTTTTTTTAATTTCATACTATTGAAAATCAGAAATCTTTAAACTAAATTTTAGGAATATTTTATTTAAATAATAGTGGTGTGAATCCGTTTTTTTCAATTTATTGAATGGAAAAGAATTAATTAGTTAAGGGGTTAATATACGTTAAAATTAAATTTCCAATGTTAAAAAACACTCAATATTTAATTAGATGTTTTTTCCAATGGTTGTTATTTTTTTCTGCAGGTTTGTGCAAGTTTCCTGTGACAGTCAAAATGTTGTATACGTCAAGTGTGGGAGTAGTAGTAAGTATTATAATGTTTTAGTCATAGTTATCTTTATTCATGTACATGTTTGTTTAGTGTAATTTCTTAATTTGCAAGTTAAATTGAAAAAGATAAATGATTTTTCGCTTGCTCATTATGTTAAATTTCATCACCTGTGCAGAAATTAACACGTCCCCACACACAATAAAAAAAATTATGCCCAGTTAAAACTGATGGCATAGAGCTCACTGGCTATGCAGACTAATTGTATATTACAGACTTATATAATAATGCCTTAAAAAATAAGAAAGGAAGTACCCCCCCTTCCCTATTTACTTTCTTTATACTTGAATTTATTTTATCATTACTTTATCATTGAAGCCCCAAAACTAATCAGGATACGCCTTATCATATAATAAACCTGTATTCGAAATTCGAAGCAAGTCGAATAATTCTGCATAAAAACCGATTTTTGTAATTTAAGAAACGTTGTCCCCCGTTCCTCCTTTATAATTAACCATTAAACCTCCAAAACTGTTCGGAAATTCAACTTATCAGAAAGGACCTACATCCAAAATTTAAAGCAAATCGGATAACTCTGCATAAAACTCTAGCTAACTTAAGGGGGAAGTAATCGTCCGTACCCCCTTTATAATTAACAAAAGTACACTACAACAAATGAACGAAGCTTCTTATTACCATGAACCTGTAACCGAAAATTGAAATAAATTGGTTAATTCTGCATGAAAAACCATTTACATGAATTATGAAGGGTAGTTTCCCCTATCCTCCCTTTATACTTATCCAGTGAATTCAAAAAACAAATCAGAAAAGCGCCTTTTCAGAATAAACCTATATACAAAATTTGAAGCAAATCGGTAAATTTTGCGTGAAAAACCTAAATTAAGACGGGGGAATTACCCCCCATTCCCCCTCTTTAAACTTATCCAATGAAAACCCAATACTAATCACGGAGGCACCTCATTAGAATGATCCTACATCTAAGATTTGAACGAAATCTTCTAATATTGCATGAAAATTCCATTGCATCCATTTATAAAAATTAAGGGGAGGGGCAATAGTCCCCGTTCCCCTTCTTATACTTATCGAATGAACTCTCAAAACTAATCAAGGAAGTGTCTTATCATAATAAGCCTATATCCAAAATTTCATGTAAATCGTATATTTTTATCATGAGTTATCGCTTTACGTACGTACGTAAGCATGTACATACATACATACAGAGCGGGCGGGCACATAAGCTCTCAGGCTTTGACAGCCTGTGAGCTAAAAAGAGAAAAAAGATTAGCTCTCTAATACAAAAAATGTTTTAAATGTATTAAGATAATATTTTGCACTTAAAATCATGGACCTTTCAATTTGGAGGAAGTAATTTATCCTCAAAAAGATGAAGCTTCCACTGTAATAAATTTTACAGGGCCTGGTTGTTTCCTAGTCAAACTTTCACTGTTCAATTTAATAGACATTTCTTTCTAATCTGAGATCCCTGATGCTGCAAAATTTTTGTAGCAGCTAAAGTAAAGATGGATCTCCACCAGTCGTTTTTCTGGTGGATGTTTTCAACAGTGATAGTCATGTCTTGTGGTTTCGACAGGCTTGTCAGATAAATACCGAAATTTTATTTTGAATACTACTAGTTTAGTATGGTATTATTCGCTTATTTTACCAGAAATTTTTTAATGAAACATGGCAATATTTTTGAAAGAAAATTGTGGTATTCAAAATAAAATTTAATTTTTTTTCTAGGCACAGTGAGTTTTTTCCCATTGTAACAGTATAAATCAGCGGTGCACAACCTTTGGCCCGCGGACCACAAACCTACCACTATTTTCATGCATAATAACTTTCCTTATGATAATGACGAAATCTTTGCTATTAAATAATACAAACGACTCTTTTCAAATATTCTGGTGGCAAACAATTTTCTGGCCAAAAAGGTTGTGCATCACTGGTATAAATTATCTCACTGTCAATGTCAGTGAATTTGATTATGCTGAAATGACTTTCATCAGTAAATATGAATAAATTTTGTACACAATTTAAACACTTTATTATACCGCATTTCTGTCTTAAATAAAAAAATTAGTTTTTTTCCAGGGTTATAAGTTTTTCCAAAACTTTTATATAAATAAAATCGCATGTCACTTTTCTTGCGAGTAAGCGACATAAGAATACAAAAACCTCCAAATTCCAGGATTTTTCAAGAATACGATAGCTTTTGAAAATACCTTGAACACCAATATAGTAGTTTGCTCACAAAATTTCACCTTATCAAATTTAATTTCAAAACTCAGTATTTAATTAAAGAAAAAAATTTATAAATAATGATAGACAAAAAATGTTCTGCCGAAAATGTTGTTGGAAATTACATCATGGTTCATACACTTTACATAGGTGTCAACCTGACATCGATTATCCGTAATACATGAGTTTATTTGACCCTGGTTTAATGAGTTTCGAACCAGAATTTTTTCAAAGAAATGAATTTAAGTATGTTCAAGTAACAATCCTGAAATTAAATAAATAAAGATTCATGAAATATATTTTCTGGTTTGAAATGACGTTAACCTGGATCAAACTAATCCAGATATTACGGAAGATTAGTTGAAAGTTGGCAGCTATGTCTTTAAGACTTTCAAGCACCTTTACCAGAATTTTTGTAAAGTATTATTTGCCATATTAAATGAAAGTAAACTCAATCCTCAAATATAACGATGAGTGTTATTCGAAAATTTTTATGCTAAAATACCTAAAATTCCTCTGAATCCCTTAACACTCTTGCCAATAAAAAAAGATTGTCATGTATAAGTCAGCATTCTTTCCTTAAATGTTAAAATGCATTATTATGAACTCGTATGTCGAAATTTTGCTGAATTTTGAAAGTTTTTCATTTATTGCCTATTTACAAAACGTGTCATAAATAGAATTAAATACACGTCTTAATGAGTTTTCTAAGAAATATAATTTCTAATAAAATAAATAATCACAATAAATTATAACAAAATTATAATAAATTATCACATAATTATACAATAAATATATAAGTTTGTGATAATTTATTCTTTGAATAATTTAAGACTTCCGTCTTCTTTGCGACTGACGGAGAAAGACTCAATTCTTTCGAAAAGCCTTGCGCAATTTAATTTATCTTATGATGCTTTAAAGAAGTTTTTTCACTTCAATAACAATTTGGTTTATAAAAGTGGGTTTGAAAAACAGACCGAGTACCAGACTTCAATTTACTGAAATTTTTGGCAATAACATCTGTTGCACTATCTGAAATGGCTCAGACGAATAAAACGATAGTAAAAAAAATCATTTGTTCAAATCTGCACCTTTACTCGGAATTTATTCTACGTATATTATTTTTTCTATTTTATAGAAACAGCATTATGGTAATATTAACATTAATATTAATAACAATATTAATGTTAACATTAATATAATATTAATATTATAATATGGCAATATTAACATTGTACTTTTAATAGCAATCTCTTCAGTTATCTCTTACAGTAAAATACATTCTTTTCAATTTTCAAAATGTTTAAATCTTTTTTCTGAAGTGCTATTTATATTTCATACGTAAAAAGTCTACTATTGTAATTAATTCTTCAACATATGTATAGGTTGAAAATAAAATTGCGATTATGACATGATGAGTTTGTAAGGTGGAAACATTATTATAGCATAAAATAGAACATGAATATGAAAGCTGAAAACTACATAAAGCAAACAAGTTAGCACTAATTGCATTTACATTAAATAAAGCGAAACAAAGAGGATAAAAGGAGGAAATGATCCCCAATAACATTAACTAAATTTCGTTATCCTAAAGCATATTTGCATATTTCGTTATCTCAAAATGTTTTGGTCAACTAATTGACTTAATCCCCTAATATGTTAATTGTCTTTAATGCTTGTTAATTGCGGTTAGCTGTCATTTTTTAATCTTTTTTCAAAAGAGATAAAACAAGGCTAAAATGCATTTATTTCAGCTTTTAAAAGATCTTACGTGGTAAATAAATGTGCTTTCATAACACAGATATACTGGTTTGATTGCTTCTTTTTAAATAGTTTACAGACGTTAACCCTTTCATGGGCGAATTATTTATGTTAATAAAATGTTGAAATCGTTGTGTTACACCGGAATTTCTTTTTAAAGCTAATCCAAAGTAGTAAAAAATTTTATTCCGTTATAATTATAAAAGTAAAATTTCAGTCCAAAATTGCGGTGTGGTTGTAGCGTTTCGCAATTAAAATTATGTGGGATGTATTGTACCTCACCAATATTAAAGGGGTTAAATTTTTATTTAAAATTTTCGTAAAATATTTTATACAAATCGGCATGTACCTCTGTCATACGGCATTTCAAAAATTACGAATAGCAATTTTTGCTTTACTCAATGACATACAATTCGTAATTACATAGAGTAGAAATTCTTTTTTTCTGAATTTATGGCTTGAATTCTAAATATCCAGGGCTGCGAAAGGCTATTTTTAAATTCACTCTCGCATCACTTTGTCCAAAATAAATTATTCAATATACAGTTTGACAAAAGTTGCAATAGAAATATGCAATGAACTATTTTTTAAACTAGTTGTACTAATAGAATAGACAAATAGTCAACTATGCAGGCTTGAATATATAAATGAAAAAGAAGTCGAGACGTTTAAATCTCGTATTTTAAACAGTGGCGTAACCAGTTTGAGTGCTCAAAACCAGCAATACTGAAAAGTTTTTTTTATCCATGGTTCATAGCAGAAATTTTTCTGGTTAGAAAAGGCGAATAGAACTTTTAAAAATTACCGGTATTAGCCCTTTGAGAGGCGGTGGGATAAAATATATACTACTTACCGTAATTTCGGGTGTATAAGCCGCGGGTCAAACAATTCTTTTTCGACCCAGAATTTTTTAAGAAATAAGCGTAACTACTTAGATCGCCGTAAATATTTGTCTTTAATCACTAAATAAGATTTCTGGGTCCAAAAAGAATTGTTTGATCCGCGGCTTATACACCCGAAATTACGGTAATTTTAATTGCGAAATGCCACATTGACACCAAAATTTTAATTTTATCAAGTACGTAAAGAATAGCATTTGTCTATTATGAAATAAATTTGGTTTTAAATTCTGTTGTCATTCAATCATTTTAGCATTTTGTGAATAGAAATGATTTGCCCCTCAAGGGGTTAAGAGCCTAGGGGTCGTACCCTTGTTACGTCATTGGTAAATATGCTGCAAAACTGTTGAAAAAAGTCTATCACGCTTGAACTTTAAAACGCAAACTTTTGCTCTAAAAACCGAAATTTTATTTTATTTAAATATACACAAAAAAGAATAAATAATAGTTCAAAATTCTGTTCATATTATGGCATTCTGGGATTGAAGTAAAGTGGTGTAAGTATTATAATACTCGCTTCTCCGGACTATGATATAACAAAAAAGAAAGAAAATGAAAGAAAAAAAAAAAGAATGAAATTAAGTTTTGTTTGGTCCCAGCCAAACAAGGTTATAATTTTTCAAAATAAGTTTTTACATTTTTCCAAACTTTCAAATCGAAGAGGAAAACACAGATCTCTCAAACGTTCCGATTTTTAAAAATTAGGATTTTCTAAACAAAAAAAAAAAATCATCTACAATATTTAACACTAGAACCGCGGGAAAATTCATTCAAGTTTTATAAAAATATTTCTCACCGGAATTTTCATTTTAAACTGTTTAATTTTTTTATTGAAAATATTTTTGCTCAGCGTTTATTTAGATTATTTTATTAAGCGTTTTCTGGTTCGAATCAACATCTCTCCATATGATACGGGTCAAACTGACCCGTCGCCGCGGTTCTAGTGTTAAAACAAATACAAACCTCTAGGTTGTTATCAATAAACTTTGCCTAAGAAATCTATAAAGGTGATTTTTTTCTGAAAAAAGTGACATGTATTCGGGATGAGAAGACTCTTTCCCAAATTACTATTTGCTGCTACAACATTGTATTTCTCAACTTATTTTATACTAGAATCGCCGTAGCGGTTAGTTTGACCGTTACAAAATAAAACTATTTCAATTTGAACCAGTAATGTTTTTTAATAAGTTCAATAAGCATATTAATAAGTTAAATATATAAGTTAAAAAGTTGTAAATATAAATTCTGGCGTGTAATATTTTTAGAACACATGGGTAAAGTTTCCGGCTATTCTAGTGTTAGTGACAAAATTTCTGATATTAAATAAAGAAACGAAAATTTGTGGTAAAAATCAACCATTTGGAACCATTTGGTGTGTAATTCTCATATCTGATTCATACAACGAAACATGAGGAAGCCTAAGTAAGAGAACGTCGAAATAAAGATAAAAGACGTTGAGACACTTTATAAAATGTACTATTATTTTGCAGTTTATATATAAGACTGTTAAAAATCGTTTTGTACCTCTGATAAGATTTTCTTCAAAATGTAGCTTGTGGACTGAGGCCAGCTTATTCTGCAAGAGTTGCCAGAAATTTTGCCCTCAATTTACCACAAGGTCCATATGGAGCAGTTCACGGGCAATGGCCATGGCATGTAGCTTTATTTAAAAATGGAGAATATGCATGTGATGCAACTCTGATATCAGACGACTGGATAATAACATCTACATCTTGTTTTGAAGGGTAAGTTGTTATTATGTCGTAGTATAATATACACCTTGATACAATTTAAGTAAATATTTCATGTAACTTTATCCAAAACGTAGTTGGAAGATTAAAAAAAAAATAAAGTTCACATGTAAATTTTTTTGTAGAAAAGTACCAATAGAAAGTTCATGCACAAGAATTTAGATTTTAGCCATAATTATTCACATTAGCTTTTAGTGATTCCATTATGAAAAGTAACAAGTCGGAAATTGTACGTCAAACAAGGAAAATGAGGTGAGTTCGAACAATAACTAGTTTCGAATACATTCAGATCTCTCTACAATAACTATCGAACTCTCATTCAAAAATGCGTGAATAAAAAATTTACTACGATTATTACATGTATTCTGTCATACAGAAATATGACTCTATCTTAAAAATGACGTAATCGTTATGACAATCGAGAATTATTTCATATCATGGAATATAATTGAATTAATTGTGTATGATAGGATTTCATAGAATGAAGAATAATTTTACTAATATTTTTTAAAATTTTGATTCAATTTTTATAAAGTTTGAAATGACGCGACAAATATCTCCAACAATTACATACGTTAAATTTCAAACCACATTTTTGGATAGTATTTGTTCTGTTATATGCGGACAGATGAGAGACAAGCGGGCGCATAAGACAACAACTAGAGGTGATATATATTAATATAATTACCAATGCACCTAAAGCCTATTTTTTCAACTGCCCGTGAGAAATTACTTCCAGAAAATTTCTGTGAATTTCCATCGATCATGATTCGTAGGTCAGCCCTACAAATATTTTATAATCGAGTTAAAAGCATTTTAGTTACCTGTGTTTTAGAAAAATAAACTAATGTCAAGTTACGTATTATTTTAATTTATCTATTTTAGAGAGCAGCATTCTCTGTGGACAGCTCACATTGGTATTGTGAGACTATCTTCAACATCACCGTTTGATCAAGAATCCAGAATTACTGGAATGGTAAAATCTCCAATTGGATCAGGAGTCCTTTCTTTACTAAAGTTAGAAAAACCCATAAATGGGTCAGACTATGTCCGACCGTCCTGTCTTCCGAGTCATAACTATTCATTAGCTGGAATTCCATGTAACACATTGAGGTGGAATATCAGAAGTAAGTGATTTTTTTTTTCATAAAATATCGTGTGCAAAAGTTATGCAAGAGTAATGTAAAAATATTTCTGTAATCATATACTTCTTACTGTTGCATGTATTATTGATTTTATTTTATACTCATATAATTTGTTTGATGAAGTTCTAATATCTACCCCAAATTTTCTTAAAGAGGAACTTGTGAAGGTAGATGTCTAAAGATGGTTCGATAGTGATTGCTTTTCAGTGGTACTGACAAAATATTCCAAAACTCAAACTAGATGCAAAACTCCAGAAATAAAATAAATATTTAGAAATTATGCTTGTACGTGTTCTCCGTTGCCAGCCACCATTTTTTGATTACTAGTTTTTATGCAGAAACACTTGTTTTACTCATTTTAGGGTTGTTTCTGCAATTAAGTAAAGCAAACAATCCTGGAAGAATTTAGTGGTATTCAAAAAATTGGCAGGCTAGAAACTATGTATTTCATTTGAAACCAAAGTCAGTTTGATATTGCCATAATAAAAAAATATCCATAATATACTTATGGGTTAAAAATGTATCACGAAATCAGATATTGCCATTCAAATTGCATATAACAAAACGTTTTTACAGTTTTTACGTAAAAATATACTAATTCAAATTTAATTATCTTTCGTAAACATCGTGGGGAATAGCGACCGGTATTCGTGCCACTTAAGGTGCTTAGACACCAGTTATTATCACCAGTCATTTTTAAATGTAAAATTTGCCTTATTTAATTGCAGCATATTCGTGATTCTATTACAGAAGATTATTTGTTTTGAAAAACCGGTGTTAAAAGATTAAAATTGAGGAAATAGCTCTCGTCGCAAAGGGATTAAATAGTGTGGAAATAGAAATGGAAATAAGTAATGAGAACCAACTAGCAAGAACTAATAAAATACGTTTCGCAATTTCGGAAAAAATAACTAGTGGAATAAAGAATAAAATATGTTTCGCAACCTGCTGAATGCCTGATGATCAGATCTCATAATTAATTGCTCTCAAAACTAATATTGTGTTTTTACCCCAAATCTGGGGAAAAAAGAATATGTGTTTCTATACATGCGTATTTTTTAGCGCGTGGATTATTCAAACCCTTCATTGAGATTTCGAAAAGTATTCCATAGCTTAAATTTTACTTTAAAAAATTGTTTTAAGGGTGTCCATTGTATAGCTATTGAAAGAAAAATTCAAACAGACATTTATTACTATATCTAGTAAATAAATTTTTTTGACAAAAGCGTGTGTAAGAAAGTGGCTCATGGAATATAAGGGGCTGGTTCATAAAGAAACTATTGAGTCGTTCGGAAAGTCGTGTTCATTAGGGAAAATTAATTTGTGCCGGTAAATTCTGCCCATTAATTACTTAACGTTAGATATCAGAAACAATATCTTGTAATTAATTTATAGAATTTTTCGGTACGAATTATTTATCCCAAACGGACACGACTTTGCATGTCGACCAGTATGTCGAAACCTTTGCACCCGTATGTCCAGTCTTATTGGACATCAACTTTTTTTCTGCAAAAATTGTTTTTGGCACAAGTAGCAAAAGAAAATAAAGTATGCCTTAATTAACCCATTAGTGCCTAGCGTCCCTTTTTAGGGACGCTTCGAAAGGTGCATTCAGCACTGTTTTTGACACCGGTTAAAAAGAAAAGCAAAAATTATTTTATTTAAATAATGCATTTTCGTGATTAATGAACTAAATTTAAATCTTCTAAAAATAGTGGTGCCAACCAAATAAAATTTACGCAAAAGATGCTGGGCACGAATGGGTTAATTAGAACATTTTTGATATCGTGCGTTTGAAAATAACTTCTTTAAAAGAGTAGGGCTGAGAGGGTGAAGCTTGTGTATGAAACAGCGGTTTCGAAAGGTTAATCCGAAGCATTTCGCTATCAAATAAAACGAAAATAAAATATGCCTTATTTAATTGAAGCTTTTATGATACTGTGTAATTGAAAGTAACTTCTTTTGAAAAAGTGATGCAGACCGAATAAAGTTTTTGTGATAGCCGTCGGAATGGACAGGTTAATTCGTAGCTGTTTCGCTGCCAAATAAAATGAAATGTGAAATATATTTTTTCGAAGGTATGCGTTCCATATTGTGAGAAATACGAATATTTTTAGCCTTAATGGTTACAATTACAGGCAGATTTTTGTTTAAATTTCCAAGTAGCAACGCGAATTTTTCAATCCTAAAATAATCAGCACATCAAAATTTTTTATTTAAACGGTTTATGTAGCACAGAAATGTTGGCGTAGAACACATTAAATAATAGTATATTAAACAAGCAACAGCAACAGAGATACGAGGTGCCTAAGCATCAGACGCAGAACCCTATTTTTAGAAAACGTTTAAAAATCACAGCGGAAAAGTTAAGTCAATTAACCCATTAGTGCCTAGCGTCCCTTTTTAGGGACGCTTCAAAAGGTGCATTCAGCACTGTTTTCAACACCGATAAAAAACAAAAGCAATAATTATTTTATTTAAATGATGCATTTAAGTGATTAATGAACTAAGCTTAAATCTTCTAAAAATAGTGGTGCCGACCAAATAAAATTTACGCAAAAGATGCTGGGCACGAATGGGTTAATGTAATTACATAGCAGTTACATATCATTTTAATCCGCAGTGTTGCCAGTAGGCTACTTTTTTAATATCCAGAGTTGTTTATTTACACCACTTATTTGAAGTAGTAAAATCTGCCTCATTTAATTACATATTAATTAAAGTAAAAACAGGGGAAATTTTACCATTTCAAAAAAGTGGTGTCGATCAAGAAATTTGAATTTTAAAAAGGTAGACTACAGACAACACTGTTAACCCGTGCGAAATGATTAAATGTTGATTTGAACGAAAAAACGTGTTCACAAAATAAGTTACATTATAAACATAACCCCTTAGTTCTCGCTCTCGTGATATTTGAAGCTTTTATTTAGAATTGTTGGATTCCCACTAGTTTTATAAAATAGCGTAATTGTCTTTTTTCTGGTATCGTTTTGCTTGTCTTTAAATAAGGTAAATACTTCTTTTTCAAAATAAGCGATGGCAATAACCAACATGGAATTTTAAACCGTATTTTAATGCGACCATTAAGAGGTTAATTACCATTAAGATGGCACAGTGTCGAAAAATACTTTTAAAAAGTCACTGTTGCTTCAGATGTACCAATAATTTAAAATTTATAGGCGTTTTTTTTTTTTTTCAAATAAGTTTTGAACTATACACATCGCTTACCCGCAAGAAAAGGGACACATCTCATAAAAATTCATTTTGTGTTTTATTCCAGAAATAGATCTTTTATAGGTGCGTCTTGCTACAAAAAAAAGTTTCATTGGTGTAGTTACATGGAAAACCCCTTTATTACGCTATGTTTCGAGTTGTGTCCATAGAGGAGGAGTGGCTTGTGTGGGGAGCAAAATTTATCCAATCCTTCTACCTCATCCTATATCTTCATTCTTAAGGAATTTTATGTTTTTGTACAAATTTTTATCCCTGCATGCAAAGCTATGTGGTATAATTTCACATTTCTCGAAAGCCACGAAAATGTTTTTGGCTCTCCTGTAAATGTTACTTTTATCGAGATGTTTTATTTTTCTTTCTGGTAAGCGATATGTTCTACTAACTTGAAAACGATTTTTTTCAAACACCTTATTATTTTTATAATCTTTTTTGTTAGAAGTAGTCATTATTTTTTATTTTTTCACATTTACTTAATTTTAATGATACTTTTTCCTTCAATGCATAAACTCACTGTTGATATTTATTGTTTACAATAACATGCATAATATATTTTCATAGCTTCCAACATCTTCCACTTTTTTTCGCCCGGAAAAATTTATACAAAATTTTACCATTTCAAATCGTCGTGATCTGCCGATTTAATAAGCCAAAAATTTCTACTTTATTTTTCGGGGCCAAAAAATCGGAAGAGTTGGCAGCTATGCATTTTACGGGAAAATAAATAATACTCCTTTAAATAATATACATCTGGAGAAACATTTTACTCCCCAGTGTTCATTAATAAAAAAAAAATATTTTTATATAGATGTTAATTCTTGCGATTTTCTTTTACCATTATTACAGGGCTCCCAAATGGTCTGCGAACTGAACATCAGTATATTTTAACAGAAAATTTCATAATACGTTTGAGCTAGAATCAACTTCCAAACGTGGTTTCTTGACAATTTGCAAGAAAAATCTAAAAAGAAAATTTCTCTAAAAAAATTCTGATGTTCAGTTCGTGGACCATTCGGGAGCCCTGTTATTATTAAAAAGATATTTTTGCCTTTATTTTAAACAAGAATTTGGTGATTAACCCTTTCCGGCACGGACAAATTTCGCAGTAAAATGAGAAATTTTTGCCTGTCACCGGAATATAAAAAGAACTTTTTGAGAAATTAAGAATCCTTTAATTTAAGCTATCGCTGTAAAACCAAAATTTTACTAAAGTATTGTTGGTGCCGTTTACAAGTTTGGAATAAAAATTAGGTATCCCGGACCGGGCACAGTGTGCCGGAAAGGGTTAAAAAAATCAAAATTTCCCATTACGTTTCAAAGATAAAAAAATGGGGTAAATGTTTGAATCTATGTTTTTAGAACATTCTTAGTAAATGCTCATTAAATTCGAGATATGCTAAAGGCTCCCAATGGCCAGTTTTTGAAAAACAACCTTTTTTAACCCCTTGGGGACGAGCGACAAGTATACGTGCCGCAAAAAGGCTTAAGAATCCTTGTTTATTCCCACCGGTAAAATTATACTGAAAAATTTGCCTTTTTCAATCGGAGCATTTTCTCGATTTAACAAGCAATAAATTTCTGTATTTTTAAACCGGTGACAAAGCATTAAAAATTTCAAGGCGCCCGTCGCGAAGGGGTTAAGAAAAAGTTTCGTCGTAGACTTTTGAGACTATAGAGACAAAAGCAACTTTCGAGATATGTTTCGGGGAAAATTATAAAACTGAATTTTTTCAAAAAAAAAAAAAAAAAACGGGCCAAGTGGGAGCCCTTAATGATGAATATTTACTGTATAGATTTTACTGAAGTTTATTTTATGCTAATTTCAGAAAATCATTTACATGAAGTAAAATTAACAATAACAAGCAACTGCAGCAGTGAAAATAGCAGTTCTTCAACAATAGACCAAAATTCTATATGTGCTGTCCAAAATGATATAATGGACGAGGAAGATTGTCAAGTAAGTCCAAAAATTTTGTAATTCAAAATAGTATTCAATAATTTGTAATTCATGGTATGAAAAACTATTTTTCTTATTGAAAGTGTTAATAATTATCGAAAATGAGCTGAATTAATAGAATTATTAACAAAATAAAGTCATTTTGGGAATTGTAACTTTTTTATGGCGTGATATTTTTGGATGATTCTTTTTACAAAATTATAGTAGATTCACTGTCTCCTGTATAATAGGCCTGAGCAGCAACACATACAAAAAAATAGCGGTTGCCAAAAGCAATTTTTTTTTATTTCTTTTTCGGGAATTTGTACACTAAATGTAACGTATACTAAATATCCAGTATTTTAAAAGTGATTGCTTTGTACTGTTTAATCTAAGGAAATTAAAGTAAAAAACAAAACTTTTAAATATTATTCATACCAAAATTCAAGGGATCGAACACACGCTAAAAAAATCCGCATTTAGCAGTCGCCATTTTTCTATATAGGCTCAGGCGTACTATCCAAGGAGAGCACATTGGGATGTTTAGATAACGTAGGTCAGTCATTCTTTTTTAGCACTTTCCAACAAAGTTGAAAAGTGCTTATGCATTCGGTTTGTCTGGCCATCTGTCCGTCTGTCCGTCTGTCCGTCTGTCCGCGCTCTAACTCCCGTAAATATACTCGGATTGCTATGAAATTTTTATACGTTATTGAGGTTTACCCTAGCACGAACCCTATTGAAAATGAAGTATCTACCCTGATTAGTTTATCTACAGAGCGAATCAAAAGTTTCCCATTACATTACGCCCTATGGGGAAAAATCGTTAATATACTCGGATTGCCATGAAATTTTAGGACATTATTGATGTTTACCCTAGCACAAGTCCTATTGAAAATGAAGTTTCTACCATGGATAGTTTATCTACAGGACGAATCAAAAGTTTCCCATTACATTACGGCCTATGGGGGAAAATCGTTAATATACTCGGATTGCCATGGAATTTTAGGACGTTATTGAGGTTTACCCTAGACCGAACCTTACTAAAAATGAAGTATCTACCATGATTAGTTTATCTACAGAGAGAATCAAAAGTTTCCCATTACATTACGGCCTATGGGGAAAAATCGTTAATAGACTCGGATTGCCATGAAACTTTAGGACGTTATTTACGTTTACCCTAGCACGAACCCTACTGAAAATGAAGTTTCTATTATGATTAGTTTATCTACAGGGCGAATCAAAAGTTTTCCATTACATTACGGCCCATGGGGAACATAATCGTTAATATACTCGGATTGCCATGAAATTTTAGGACGTTATTGACGTTTATCCTAGCACAAGTTCTATCGAAAATGAAGTTTCTACCATGATTAGTTTGTCTACAGGGCGAATCAAAAGTTTCCTATTGCATTACGGCCTATGGAGAAAAATCGTTTCAAAGGAATTTTAAAGATGTTATACCATGTCAAACATATTAAAATATGCATTCTATAAAATATAAGGTGAAAATGTAGCTATTATTCATTTACAGGCCCACATAAAAGAATTCCATTAGATAATGGTAAAAGGAGGAATTGCGTGTGACATATTTCAAATATTTTAAGCTTTTTCATGTATAATAAAATTGATATATGTCACTGAAGCTTAATATAAATTATACGCAACTGTCTTGCATAATATGAAGTACATAGCATTTACAGGGCCACACAAAAGATTTCAAATAGTATATTTTTTCCGAAGTACCGTATATGTGTCCGATGATGGCTGATGGAGGGATGAAATGCATTTTAATTATGATATTCGCGTTTATATTTCGCTAAATATATGCACATTAAATGGTGTGTATAAATGTTATAGTTGATATACAGGGCTACCCAAAAGAGCTCACCAACGTTACTGAATATGAGCATAAATTATTTAAAGGTGGTTCTTAAATAAGCTATGCATTTTTACGCTGAGCTGCATTCAATTTACTGAGAAATGTTTGCAGAATGTAGATAAAGGGATATACAGGGCCACGCAAAGAATTCGGTACATGGACGCCTATGAATGATGATTTATGAGAATGTGATTTCAGTTGTTTTAAAAATGTTTTAGTTTACAATAAATTTTAGCCTAATGCTGACGTGTAATAAAGATACAATGTAATTTACAGGGCTGAACAAAAGTATCCAAGTATGTTTTCATCTAATAGTATGAATTGCTGAAAAAGAAATTTCAAGCTATTGGGTATTTTCTTGCTAAGCTAAATTTTCCCATTATATGAACTGACATATGAAATACAGGCCTGTTCTAATGTGCTGGAATACATATTTGGGTATATTTGGCTATACACTATTGTTTCCCTATATAACAAAGTTTTGTTACAGATTTCATTAAGTGTTGGAAAGTGCTTCATAATCTATGCTTAACGCATGATTTTTCTTACTTGTTTTTCTTTTGCACGCGGGCCGCAAACAGAAGTTTCAGACTTAAGGGCGTCACAAACAGAATTCTCCGACTTTAGTTGGTCCGCAATACACTTATAAAACCTTCTAACCCATTTCGGGTCATAGTACTTGTATACATAAAATGTTGAAAAAATTGATTGATCCAGTATTTTTGAGAAAATTTCCTTATAAACAAGTAAAAGTGTGTTTCTGCTTATTTAATAACGGTGAAATTTTATTTAAAAATTCGTGTGGCAATTAGGGATTAAAATTATGTGATGCCATAGCGACATCACCGCCCTTCAAGGGTTAAAAAAGTAATTAAAATAATAACAGTCTAAAAATGCAATGTAAAATAATTAAAGCTAACTCTTGGCTTGTCGCGGAAGAGACGTGACCACCAAATAATTTTCTTTTCAGTCGATTTCTATTGCAAACGCTGCATAATTACGCCGCAAAGTTTGCGGTTTGAATTTGATGTTGTAAAATGTTTACGGTGGCAGTTTCTTTCTGCTACAAAAATTCAACCCTAAAAAGTAGTTATTAGATATGAAACGTAATATTATAACAAAGCTTAATTTCTCAATGAAAAAAAAAACCCTGAAGAAATCGATAGTCCAAATTTAATTTTACATGACGGTTGATTATCGTTGAAGATTAAAAAATGTGTACATTTACTCTAAGACAAATAAAACAACGCTGAAGATCATAAATATTATTTTAATGCGCAATTCAATGAATTGCATAGTTATTGATTGATGATTTTGTGCTTCGGGTTGCACATAAGATGTCGCCCGGTCTTATACAGCCCGTGGGCTGCAGGTTGAGTACAGCTGATCTAGGTGGACAAAATCCAAACTTTCGATTATCTCGAAATTTAACGAAACCACGTATTCTGGTAGTTGAATGTCTCTATTTTCGATATCCGTACAAGTTTTGTCCAAAAATTCATGATGTCGATTAATTATGATCATACGAAATACATTTGCGTATTTGGCTTGAGGAAGTGTCAACAGTTGCAAAAACTTCCTGTAAGTATGAAAGCTCGTCCTGACTATTCTGTTTTATTTCAATGCACGAGTTTGCTAAACATACGTCACATAAAGGTCAGATTTAGCTCATTTTTCTTTGAAAATAAGTGATATTACAACAGCTTAACCGCTTTTTTCAATGATTGGGATTCTATATAATCCATGACACTGTTTGCAAATTTTATCATGACTTTTAACATGTTATTCAACATTATTTAACAATAAGTATTTTTTTAAAATCAAAGTAAAGTTCCTATTGTATTGAAAGATGAAAAAAATGTTTGCAAATCATTAAGTTATCATTAAAAAATAAGATTTATTTTAATGACAAAAAATATTATTATAATTTGAGAAGCCTTTTTTAAGTTATACTTTTTGGTTACACAAAAATTTAGTTTAAATTTTGCAAGTTCATTATAAAGCACTTCCATCTGAAATTGTATTTGTATATCTGATGCAAACACAATATTTTTATAATTTATGAAACGTAGGAGTTAGGATGTGTTTAGAGGGTCTCATAACAGTTTAGTTCAAAAACTCCAAGACAATTTTACACTATTTTCAATCATCTGATTGTGCTAAAACTTTGCCTACATGTGTTTTACCGCAATGTGATTAAACAATGGTTTGAAGAACACAGAAAGTATGTATTTTTTACAGAGCCACAAAAAAAGATATCTGAATGATTGTTGATAATAAGCAGAAATTTTAATTAAATTTCAACTAATTACTACAGTTATTGAGAAACACAATAGTATTTTTTAATGGAAAATAAAGCGCGCAGCACGTGTATTTCTTTTGCAAGGAAATATAAAAAATTCGGATAAATTATTGTCTATAAGCAGAAAATTTATTTGAAATTGAATAAAATTTATAGACGTTGTTTATTCACACAACAGCATGTTTTTTCAACCGAAATTAATTTGGTTTGTATTTATATTCTTTACAAGATCTCCGAAAACATAAGTTTTTGTTTTATTTTATTATATTTTTTTTTCATTTCAATTTGAATACAGGAATTTCTAGAAAAATTCTGAGTTAAAACAAAAACAAAATAAAAAACTTAAACGTGTTTATTAAATTATTTTTTACTTAATAGTAAAATAAGTAAATGTAACGCATTTTTTAAAATTCATTGTATTTCTATTTTGAGAAATTATTGATAAATAAGCTAACTATTTATCGCTATTTGAGTATTTTATTAGGAATACATCCGTGAAATCAGCAAAAAGAAATAAATTCCAAAGAAATAATTTTGTCCACGTAGATCGTTAAATCAACCTCCTAAGCGGTCTGGGTAGAACAGTAAACATTGTGCAATATAGATCTAAATAATATATCTATTATTTCCATTCCAGGTGATCAGATTAAGAGTTTGAATTTAGAAAATAATAGAGAAAATGTTTTTTTGGTTTCATTTTAGTAAATCATTAATTTACAGTTAATCCAAGAAATGGCTTGCTTTAATTTTTAACCCATTCGTGCCCAGCATCTTTTGCGAAAATTTATTTGATTGGCACCACTATTTTTAGAAGATTTAAGTTTAGTTCATTAATCACGAAAATGCATCAGTTAAATAAAATAATTATTGCTTTTCTTTTTTTCCGGTGTCAAAAACAGTGTTCAATGCGTCCCTAAAAAGGGACGCTAGGCACTAATGGGTTAGTATGCAACTTTTACAATTAGAAAAATAGCTGAAAATTACTTACTATTAAATTTGCTGCGCAAAATTTATATATCATGATCAAAATCTGTATTACTGCGTGCATACTGTACTACCACGATTTTCCACTAGATTTTAGCGTAAGTGACCGCAGAATTGTTTCAACATTCAGAAATTAACCACTTAACCTTTTCCAGCATAAGAAAATACTGTTCGCAAAATTATGAAATGAATGACTGACACCGGAATTTATAATCAACTTTTTTAGAATTTACAAATGTGCTACCTTAAAATTTAGTTGTGTAAAAAATGTTTAAAAATGTATTCTTTGTGTTGTTTGTAAGTTTAGAATTAAAATAAGGTGGTCCCGATGTTGGCCCACAGTACCGGAAAGGGTTAATGTGTTCTAATATTTAAGAATACCCACGGAGTACGGACAGAACCTCAACTCGGCTTGAAAATGGCGCCCTCAGTGGATCACTTAAAAACTAAACCATCGCGTTGGCGATTTTTATCCTCGTGGTTTCTGTTTAACTGTAACCATATTCTGGCTTGGCACTTCTTGCTGAATGCTGATTTGATTATCTTTGCACACGTATTTATGCTATTTGATCTTAGATTTCCGCGCTTATATTGATTCGTAATTATTACTGTTATTGTTCTTGAATTTTCAAGTTTAAATTATTAGGTCGTTATGTTAAGAAGAGACACATGTATTGTTTGCAAGACGAATACGTCAAAGTTATATCATATTAAAATAATTCTTTCATAAATTTCAAAACAAGAAGCAGCAAACCGTCGCTGTATTTTTTTTCCTTATCATTTGTCGCCAAGGAAGCGATGTTTCGCCGAATTAGCAACCTCTCTTATGTTACGATCGTAGTTTCAGAGTGGTCCGCTCGTGTCGCCACTGTCTATGCGTAATCCCATGTTAAACAAGTTGCCATTACAGTGTATGAAAGCTGATTCTCTGTTCCGTACTCTGTGAGAATACCAATCAAAGGTTTCTAATCTGAAATACTGTCAAAGAACATTGAATTTCTAAAAAGTATACATATCTCGGTATGAATTTAAATATAGTTATACAGATTTCCATCACGAACCAATTCACAAGAACAGTCTGAATCTAAAGAAAAATAAAAAAAAATAAATCCCAATTCGTTTGTGAGAAATCTTTTACAAATTTTTAACAGAATTTTTGACTTACTTAACTGCACAAATATATTATTATAGTCTTCAAGATACGCTTTTTCTCTATCACTATTTTTCAAAAAAAGAAAAGTATGCCTTAATTAATTTCTGAAAACAAGATTCGCACACTCCTTGATATGTCCAAGGATTCTGGCGCCGCTATTAAAAATAAGAAAATTTACATTTAAATTTTAAACCACAACATTCGTAGCCCCCACCTTCATTCACAGATTTTGCGATGTTTTTCTATAGCGATACACTTTGAAAATATTCTTAAAATTTAGTGGTAGATCTGTGCGAACCCTGTGAAGATATAGGATTAACTCTAGAACCGCGGAAAAATTCATTCAAGTTTTATAAAAATATTTCTCACCGGAAATTTCATTTAAAACTGTTTAAGTTAGTTATTGAAAATATATTTTGGCCAGCATATTTTAACTTATTTTATTAAGATTTTTCTGGTTCAAATCGACATCTCTCCATGTGAAACGGGTCAAAATGACCCGTCGCCGCGGTTCTAGTGTTAAATAATGCAGCTTTATTTTCCAAAATTGTTGTGCGGCAAAAACGTAAAAGATGGATGCTATGTAATACGAGGATAAGTACGGGTCATAGAATTTCGAGACAAGGAAATTCTTTGGTGCCTGTATTTCCTTACAGAAAATCTCGCCTTAACCTCTTGAAGGGCGATGGCTAATTTTAATCCCTGAATGCCATATTTACACCAGATTTATGGAATGAAAATTTTCCTTTTTTTTAAATACTCGACAAAAAAAAAAAAAAAAAAAAAAAAAGGCTTTTACTTATTTTCTAATACATTTTGTTATGAATTTCGGTGTCATTCAATCATCTTAGCACTTTACGAGTGCATGTAATTTGAATTTGAAATGGTTTAATAAAGCGAAATTTCACATGTTTGAGCAAGACTTATTCTGAAAATACTGATATTTCACTCTGAAAAAAAAATAAACGGAACAGGTACGAACCTTGGATACAGACTGATTAAACGAGGCACTTACAGAGTTGTTATGTATCCTGCATTTTGAATACCAGTATTTTCTTAGACAAATATTTTAATTTTCAGAATGCTCCGATTAAACTTGAATTCATTTTCTGTACTAAAAGGATTATTAATAATTTTTTTTTTTTAAATCTGTTTTTATAAATCTTTTTACTACCGTAATTTCGGGTGTATAAGCCGCAGATCAAACAATTCTTTTCCGACCCAGAATTTTTTAAGAAACAAATATAACTAGTTAGATCGCCGTAAATATTTATTTGTCTTCAATCACTAAATAAGATTTCTGGGTCAAAAAAGAATTGTTTGATCCGCGGCTTATACACCCGAAATTACGGTATATATTTTTTTAAAAACTTTTTGGATTATTTATACGAAAAAAGCGTCAGGAATGTAATAAAGGGATTCTTAAGGGACGTATCTCAGCACGTAATCAAAGATTTTACGTTGATGATGGTTTTTATACAGGGTGTTTCGCTACCAGACCGACAAAGTTTGAGGGGTGATAGTAGACATAAAGACAAACATTATTAACCACTTCAACGGCTGCCCCGAGATAAGTTGGGGGTTAAAGCACTGTTTCCCCATACTCATCGCCGGTTAAGTGGTTAAATAGGAAACCATGGGGCGCAAATGTCTTCTGTAGGAGCTAGGGGCCATTAAAGTTTAAGGTCCAAAAATTCAAACGCTGATAAAAATTAGAAAAAAGGGTCGATTTGTTTGCGGTTTTCTCTAAAATCATTCTTTAAATCACAATTTTTTATTTTTTTAATTTTAAAGGTTAAGTTCGAAAATTGTCGATAAAGGACGCTTTAGACTTTAGAGTAACGAACAAATACTTTCTGCCGTTCTTTTGTGCATGAGGTTGAAATTATTCTAAAGTTTAGACTTTAACTTAAATTTTAAGCCCAAAATCGGAAACATGGGGATCAGTTAACTAGCGAAAATTTAACTGTGAACCGAGGGGAAGATTTTAAACGCTCATAAAAATTGGACAAACTAATCAATTTTGTTGCGGTTTGCGTGTAGGTCATTCCCTTGGTAATTATTTTATTCAAAAGAACGTGCAGCTGTGGTGTCCTCATTTTTTCATAGAGGGCTCTTCCGACACATCTCCGACATTTCAATGGCATTACTCCTGGGTGTTTTACTACCAGACTACCATACTTTCAGGAAGTGTTAGGGATGCGAAAGCGACACGGAATCACAAAGGAATGTAACGTTGAAAATGTCTTTTTGCGAGTTATGGTTAAAGGAAGCAGAGAAAAAACAACAGAAACAAGTAGAGAAACAGCAACACGTTAATGTGACATAAAACAATTTATTTAAAGGTTTTACTATAAAAGATGTTCGAAATTACGACCAGAAATAATTCGACATGCTTGACAGCGGCGTCGTATGTAATTCCTCACGCTTTGAAAGATTCCTGGAATCTTTGATAGATTTCTGGAAGCTACAGAAATACGAGCTGCTAAGTCTTTAATTGATGGTACGGGATTCTCATACACCCGACTTTTCATGTGACCCCAACAGAAGAAGCTCATACTTGATAGGTCCGGTGATCTGGCAGGCCAATAAACCGAGACACCATGACCTATCAACCGTTGTCCATATGTTACGTTGAGGTATCGATGAACATCATTGGTAAAATGTGGAAGAGCCCTATCGTGCTGGAACCACATAGAGCTGTGCAACGAAAGAGAAACTTTCACACGCATTACCGTTCAGCGCCATCTACCGCAAGAAAATCGCAGCGCCATCTACTATCGCTGTCAAGTAGTTTGCCGGACATTTTCTGGTCGTAATTTCGAACACTTTTTGCAGTAAAACCTTTAAATAAACTTTGTTCTGTCACTTTAATATGTTGCTGTTTCTCTGCTTGTTTCTGTTGTTTTTTTCTCTGCTTTTCTTAAACGTAACATGCAAAAAAAAAAAAAAAAACAATTTTCAACGTTACATTCCTGTGTGATTCCGAGTCATCTTTGCATCCCTTACATTTCCTGGAAATATGGTGGTCTGGTAGTAAAACACCCAGGAGTAATACCATTGAATTGTCTGACATGTGTCGGAAGCGCCCTCTATCAAAAATGAGGACATGAAAGCTGTACATCATTTTGAATAAAATAATTACCAAGGGAATGACCTACACGCAAACCGCAACAAAATCGATTAGTCTGTCCAATGTTTATGAGCGTTTGAAATCTCTCTCTCGGTTTAAAGTTAAATTTTCGCTAGTTAACCGATCCCCATGTTTCCGATTTTGGGCTTAAAATTTAAATTAAAGTCTAAACTTTAGAATAATTTTAACCCCATGCACAAAAGAAAGGCAGAAAGTATTTGTTCGTTACTCTAAAATCTAAAACGCCCTCTATCGACAATTTTTGAATTTAACCTTTAAAATTAAAAAAATTAAAAATCGTGATATAAAGAATGATTTTAGAGAAAACCGCAAACAAATCGACCCTTTTTTCTAATTTTTATCAGCGTTTGAAATTTTGGACCTTAAACATTAATGGCCCCTAGTTCCTACAGAAGACGTTTGCGCCCCATGGTTTCCTATTTAATAATGTTTGTCTTTATGTCTACTATCACCCCTCAAATTTTGTCGGTCTGGTAGCGAAACACCCTGTATATTGTTTTTTACTATTTACCTTATTCCTACAAGAGATTTTCAAAAAAAGTGTTCAGTACAAGGAATTAATTAAATATTTAAAAAAATCCATTTAAAGAAATTTGAAATTTTTAAAAAGTTATTTTTAATATTATTTTTACAGTTCCGTAATTCTAATCATAAAAATAATAGGCATTCGCTTGAACTTTTTAAGTAATTTTATTTTTAATCTTTTTCATACGTTATTTTTTATGACTCACCATTATTTGAAAAAAAAAGAAAAAGATAAGTCACACACTTTATTAGCAATTTGATCACCCTAACTAAACAACTTATTTATTTATTTATGCCTAAGTGAAACAAGATCACCAGATCGCTAGGGTCCGGTGTAGACCCTATTTGTCCTACCCGGTAAGTTCCCCTGCATGCGGGGATTCATTACAATAACTTCCAGTCCTAAAGAAAGAAAAAAAAACATAATATACAGGCCGCTAGAGTACAAAGCTCTTTCGCGACAGACAGCTGCGAGCTGAAGGTGGAAACTTGACTGTTGATTGAAGGTAAGTCTATTGATTAAAGGAAAGTCTATTGATTGAAAAGTCAATTGGCTGAAGAAGAAAACTTGATCTGTACAACATCACCATAGTGGTATGCGCACCGGAGACCTGTTCCATCGCGCCAAGGAGCGCTACGACTGCCGAAAGTGTGACAAAGGCTCTAACGCGACAGTGGGCATCCTTAGGAGTGCAGATATAGAACGGTTAAGTGGTAGGATTGGCCAGGCCCATAAGGAAGTGATAAATTTGTTCCAATTGGGAATAGGTGTACCTGCCTTTACTTGAAGCATCCCAGCAGAGTTGCCAGTCTGAAAGAATGTTCCTTTTAAGGAAGTGGCGAATATGAGACGGGGGAACAGGAAAGGGAATATCTATGTTTGGACGTGAGGTGGCCTCCTAGGCCAGTGCGTCCGCTAGCTCATTGCCAGCTATTCCGAAAAACTAAACAATTGAACAATTAACTAAACAATTGTTCAAATTGGATGCACGTGCTTGTTCTCGTTTGAGACACAATTGTAATTTTTGGATAATTATGTGAAACAGTGAGGAATTTAGGGCAATCAGCAGTTTAGAGAAAAAATTAAACGCTTTGACCCTTTGAAATACCTTTATACAACATCTGTTTCAAAAATGTATATTTTAAATACATAAACTGCTGATTTTGTTATATTAAAAGAACAAAAGCATTGAAAAAGGATTTTTGGTCTATTTTGTTTATTGAAAAATTCAACAAGCCTTACACTTAAACAGTTCTGATATGTAAATTTCTTCTGATTGCTTTCTAAAAAGTACATCATTAATTTAACGAGAAGCTTTCACGCTAAGCAACATGAATATCTTTTTAAAAGAAAGTTTTTTAATATTTATATTTAGGTTTTTATACAAGGAATTAAAAGAAATTTCTTCGCCTAATATAATAGCACACTTTTACGGTCGCATAAAGAGAAAAGGACTCCTCTAAACTGAATTTATTTATTAAATATAAAATTTATATTGATTTATAAATACTTCACTGCCCAAATAAGATCGACGCCGCCCTGGTTATTATCTCTAAATGCCTAAGACTATTTCCATGCGAATTTGTATGTCTGTTACACAGTTGAAAATCGCTATGTTTGTTTACCACCGTTATTTTCTGAAAGTTTGCTTCGCCTTTTCAAATGATGAAACATTTTCGATAAAATAAGTCACATTTATCCTCTCTAAAATACTGGTAGCCAAAAATTGTAGTATGTAACAGACAAACAAGTTCGCATGGAAATAGCCCTAAATAAAAAAATCCTTTTGTTGTAGGTGGACTTTTTTTTCAGAGTTTGTACAGTAACTTGAATTTGAAAATCCAATAATTTTTAAAAGTTTTCTACACTATTTGTCTGATACAATCTTAGTATCCAGGGAAAGGCTGTTGGGCCAGTAATGCATTTTAATATAATTAATCAAATTATTGTAAACCACTAAAATAATTTTCTATCAAATGATTTTTACTAATTACTCTAGTGCCCTCAAATATATTTATTTGCTAGATATTTAAGCGATATTATTTTACTCACTACAGCTCCTGTTCATCAAAAGCCAAACAAATATTGATTTTTTTTTAATCGATATAGGTTTTTAATAAAAATTTTATCTTTCTCCTTCTTGTTATAAATTCCTTCAGTTAATTGCACAAAATAATGCACATATATCTCTTCAAATAATATATTGTAGGTATTTTGAATGCATAGGTGCAAGAATACTTAAACCAGTAATTTTGAAAAGGGTTTTAACCTTATAAATCAATGTGATTAATTAATGTAAAAGTAACATTTTAAAATTAGTAGTGGAAATTCGCCGGCTTCGACTGCTTTAAGACGACGCCTATGGTTGAATGCATGTTTTGTTTTGTCTTGCTTTTTTTATATAAATATAACTTTAAAAGTATAAAAAAGTAATATTTTAATATTTCAGGGAGATGAATCTGAAGGCAGTCCACTGTTGTGCAATATAAATGATAAATGGTATGTCCTCGGAATTAGCAGCCAAAAAGTAACGTGTCCAAGTTCAAACAAAAGAAGAAGATTTCATCATACGTTTGATCACGTCCAGTGGATACGCCATACTCTCGAGTCTCTGAAAGGCCATTAACTAATGAATTTGCCTGTGATGACCCAAAAACACTTCAAATTATTACATAAAAAAGCATTATACATCTGCTAGTTTTTAAATATTAACAGTGATGAAAGTCAAAAGAGATGATATATTGCAGTACAAGTCCATTCATTATAAACAACTTGCATGCCAAAACAGTGTTGCGGATAAATCGCAAATCTCAGACAGATAATAACATCATGTGTCATACTGCAAAATGTTAATATCATTATTTTGCCGGAGTACTTTCATGTTATATATTTCTCATGTGATCATCCAAAAAATTCAAGCAGAAGCATTTATGTAAATGTCATATGATTTAATTGCGTTTTAAACTTTTGTAACATTTGAAATGTCGCAAATGTCACATGATATGCATATGTTAACCATATATTTTTTACATATTTTCGATAAAGCGAGGGAAAAATAATTCAAATGAGTTATGAATGATTTGTTATTTTCAATTACATGTGTCAAAGAAATGTCAACAATTAAAATTTTCAAAACGAATAATAATATATATATATGTATATTTATGAAGTAACTATTAGAAAAATAAAATACGAAATCTGTAAACTTTAATTTAAATAGCAATTAAAAAAAGTTTCTTTTCTAATTTTAACTTCAACACTTCTTTATACAATATTGACCATTTTGTTTGAAATGTAATATAGTAGAGCCTGGTAATAGGTTCCATGGCAAGGATGCAAGCGCTGCACCAAAAATGGCAGATTTCTATAACTAATTTTTATAGCGTTCGACAACATATTTAATGGCAGAATTAATGAGATTAAATAAAGCGAAGAATAATATTAAAATTAAGTGTTGAAACTCAGCCATTTCTGGCGCAACGCTTCATCCCTATTCCCAAGAAGTGTTTACAGTGGGCTACTTTTTTAAATTCTCATTTCTTGATTGACACTTTTATTTTGAAGTAGTAAAATTAACTTTATTTAATAACACATTATTTAAGGCGATAAGAATGGGAATTTTACCGTTTCAAAAACTGTTGCCAATCAATAAATCTGAATTTTAAAAGAAGTAGTTCACAGGCAACACTGTCCCAAGCTGTTTTTTATATCATTTGTTCTCAATGGTTGTATTCGCCTAATTTAATTACATGAATTCTTTCATTATATAATGAGAATATTGCCATTCGAAAATTGTGTTATACAAAAATAGGCACCCATAGGAACCCTGTTTCTGGATAAACTATTCAGTTGTGCGTACTGTATGCAAAATTAAAACAAAATAAAAATGTTATGCCCTTTACACCATTGACTTCCTATTAGGAAAAAGTCTATATATATTTTACATTATATATCTTTTAAGCCAATCTACATGTAAGTTTATTTTTAAACATTGAAAATTCGACGAAAGTAAATTTAAAGTGGTTTGTCTTGTAAAGTACTGTAAACTACCAATTATGAAAAAAAAAGTTATTTTAGGAATATTCATATTCATCAGAACATTATTTCATTCATATTTTCATATATTTCGTAGTGTCATGCTCCATTATCTCTTTTTCATAATATTTGATTGAAATCACTTCTTACAAATGGAAACACATGATTATTTTTCAAAATTAATTAAAATGAATAGTAAAAAAAATCAAGAATTTTTACAACAAACTTGTTTCATCAAATGCTGACTCATCAAAACGATGAAATTTATAAAAGCATTATATATGTAAATACAATCTAGAATATTTGTGATTGTGCGCAATGGAAATAAAAATTTTCTATATGTACTTGTCTGTGTTATTTTAAATTTCGTGTCAAAGGAATTAATCAGTTTTATAAGAGTAGCGTAACAAGGATGGGTGCTCTAAACCAATAATATTTTAACGTTTTCTTCTGCTTGATGTATAGCAGATATTACGGTGTTATTTACGACGACCGATTACCCGCAAAAGAGATATAGATCCTAGGTGGGAGTGCCCTCGAATGAGTCTTTCTAAGGGAACCTAATCCGTATTTACGCAAGTTTTGATGTAAACTATGGAAACCCGAAACAGTGGGCCGATGTGCACGATCGGGTTCGAAACCAGTACCTTCCGCCTAACAGCTTCGAGAGCAAAACTTCTCTGTCACTGATGGGGCTGATACATAGCAGAAAGGTCTCTGGTTAGATAAGGCGAACCGAAAAAAAAAAATGGTATTCAGAGCACTTGGGCACCCACCCTGGTTACGTCACTGTTATAATAAGTGATATATTAATGAATTTGTATGCAATTTTTATTCACACGAAATTCAAATTCAGTTTTTAATTCACGCTACCGATATACAAAGGATGACGCAGTGTGGCAGTGGGAGTGTAATGTTTTAACATGTTCAGAAATCTCATCTAAAATTTCTTTTAAAAACTAAGCAATTAACATACGTATTGTTTCCAGGCAGCATAATGAATCTCAGACAAATATTTTATTTTATCACAAGTTTTTGCTACCGGAATGTTAGTGACTACTTACCCCTCCCCCCTCCCTGAGCCGCTGTCATCGAAATACTCAAGGCCACAGGTCTTGAAGCGTTGTCTCACCACGAATCGACCGACTTCTCACTAGTGTTAGAATTCATACCATCAAAATTTGAATATCAATTTCCTTTTATTTTATTTGTTGAATATTTCTCATTTTATAAAACAATAATAACTTTTTGAACTTAGTCGTGAGAATTCGGAATCCATAAATTAAACTTCAGAAAGATTCGAATTGCCACATTGTTACCACATGTGTACTGTAAAAAAAAAAAAAAAAAAAAAACCTGTTAACATGCACAAGTGTTACCATAAAATTTAACAAATAGCTTCCTTTTTTCGAGAAAATAGTAAAATTTCTGTAATTAACACTTAACTTGGTTCTTCCCTCAAACTATTTTGACTATCAATTACCAAGAATTGCCAAAAACCTATTTCTTGCCAATCAAAGAGAGAATTTGTGGCCTAAATTGGATTTTTCAGCCGGAAAATGGCCCCATAACCGTTGCTAATTTCTCCTAGGAATGGTTTTTGGATAATTAAGAACATGTTAACGAGTGGCCTGTCCGGTACCTTCATCTAAATCCCCAAGAAAGTGTGTGGGGTATTCTCAGTAGAGCTTTAATCGCCAATGACAGGTAGTTCAAGTCTGTGGCAGAATTGCAGGCCATCATTCAGGCCTGGGCAAATACTGATGCTAATGTCTGCCAGCGATTAGTAAATAATATGCCACATCGTATATTTCAAGTCATATATAAGCATGGTGGATATATCAGCTATTAACAGTAGTGGCTTTATATCGGCGGAACACTTTTTTCTCCCTCTTTTTTAATGCATTCGTTTTTTTCCTGACCAAGTGGAGTAGGCAGGGCCTGATTACTAACGGGGCACTCTCCCACCAGGAAAAAGAAATAAAGAATTTTTCCTTATTCATGACAGTAATCTTGTATGAAAAGGGCGTTTAAAGAAGACGAAAATTTCTATAAATTTTTTCTGGTGAGAGAGTGCCCCGTTAGTAATCAGGCTCTGGGAGTAGGGAGTGAGTTATTCCTCGTAAATATACATTTCTATATAATCATTCCTAATATATTTGTGTCATTCACATAGTTTTGTTTCCTGTCGAATTACGGTACAAAATCATGGTGGCTTAAATAAGGTGGGACGCACTGTAAGTAGGCATGTTGGCGAGGTATCTGAAATCAACTGTATAGATTTTAGCAGAAGTGCAAAAATCTACTTGCCAGCGGGCATTCTCTCACCACTAAATTTATTTATTAACTTGTTTTCTTCCGCCTTATATTTTGTGTAAATTTCTTGCTAGAATACTATTACATTTTCATCAAAGCTTTTGTTTTAGTTTTAGTGGTGAGAGACTACCTGCTGGCCCTTAGATTTTTGCAACTTAGGTTACAAGAATAACGTAAATTTCTGCTTTTTGGATTATTCTAGCTGACTCTCCTTTCATGTTCTAAACTTCTTTGCCGAATCTGATACACTTAGTCTAATACTCTTCCGGTACATTTAGTTCACTTATCCTATAAAATAATAATAAAAAAAAAATAAAAATACCGTAATTTTCTCGCACTTAATTTGCGCATCAAACAATTTATTTTCGACCCACAAATTGGTAATTGAAGCCAAATACTTGCCTTGGTCTAAAAAGTTATGCTTTCTTTTTTAAATTTTCTGGGTTAAAAACGGATCGTTTGATCTGCGAATTATCTGTGGTGTAACCAGGGTGGGTGCCCTGGGGGTCTGAATACCGGTAATTTTTTTAAGTTCTGTTCGGCTTATCTAACTAGAAGATTTTCTTCTGTGAATCCATTAGAAGAAAACCTTACAATATCACAGTTTTTGGGCTCCCACCCTGATTACGCTATTGATTATACACCGGAAATTACTGTAATATTTCAATTAAGTCACGTAATTTAATTAAGTCATAAATATTTACCTTATTACATATATGTGTTGCCACTTTCATCTTCTTTTTATTCAGAAATTCCGAATTTATTCCAGAAATTCTGAATAAAAATTAAGCTGTCTACAATGTCACATGATTCATGGTTAATTTATGTGATGGCTGTATTTTCGTGATCGCGCTTGTTGAAGAATTTAAAGTATTAACGCGGAACAAAGAAAAACAAGCCAAACAAGACTTTACATACTATTTTAAAGGGTCGCACGCTTCAGGAAATTTTTCAGGACAATTATCAGTATTTTTTGTAGAAAACTTGGCTTTTGTTAAACACGCTAAATTTTGCTTAATTTAATCTGAATTTTTTTTAAACAAGTAGAGGTATTAACACTAGAACCGCGGAGACGGGTCATTTTGACCCGTACTCAATGAAAAGATGTCGATTTCAACCAGATAAATCTTCTTAAAATAATTTACATATAAGCTTCACAAAAATTATTTAAAATGAATAACTAAAATAGACTTAAATAAAAATTCTGAAGTGAATAATTTTTATAAAACTTGGGTAAAATTTCCCGCGGTTCTAGTGTTAAATAATTTCCTCCTAGGAAAATTCAGGAGGACTATAAACCTGTATTATAATGTTCTTTTCAGTGCATTTAATTTTATTATAGTGAATATTTTCTAAGCACCTTTATGTTTCTGGTGGAAGCATACATCACATGAAGTGTTAAAGTTACTTATATGAATCATTTGCAGTTTGTGTATTCCTCCAATGCAGATGGATCTTTTAAATGAAAATTTTTGTATGCACTACTTTTTTAAGAAATATTTTTAGTTGCACTTTAGCATCACCTGAAAACGAAATTCACTAAAACATGTATTATTAAAATGTAGTGGTGCGAATAGAGTATAAAAAAGTAAATAAATGTATAAAGTTAAGGCGGCTATTTGCTGACCCTCGACCGATAAGTGCTTAAGAGCCCACACTGCTGACTGAAAAAGACCCGGATGATAATGTTAAATCTATAGGGGGCGTATCTCTCTCAAAATATTTCTCTCAAATTTAAAAATTTTTTATCATTTTTTATATAGGATAGCTGAAGACGATTCACAACCGGTCTAGTTTTTGCTTTTTCAATTTTGATTTCAGATTAAAAAAAAAATTACTTTAACTTTCGAAACCGGTTAGAACCGGTTCTGAAATTAAAACTATCATAATATAAAAAATATATCACCAATATCGAAAAAGTAAAAACTAGCCCGGATGTAGATCGTCCTCAGCTATCCTATGTAACAAAAATGATATCTATACTAATAAAATCCGTGTGCCTCTGTGTGTCTGTCTGTCTGCTTGAAATCGATTACAGTTCGCAACGCGGGCGAGTTGGAAGTCGCGAGAGGTGTCTTTCGATTCGAAAAATTCCGAGAAAGTCATTTCGGGCATTTTTGAGACCGTGGGACCAAAATAAAAAAGTTATGAATTACAAAACCCCTTGAGAAATGGAACGCAAAACGTCTCATTTCCCAAAAAGAGCTTGCCTTACACTGCGCCACCTTGCGGTGAATGACTAGAACTTTCCCTTTTGGCTAAGAGCGCAAAAAGAAGAACCAGCTGAAAACCTCCTTTTCTCCCCGCGCTAAGTGCGCTTTGTTCCGCATCAATTTTTTGACTTGCCGTCGATTAATTTACCGTAGTTTTCGCTAAAATATTGAACTTAGAAATAAACAGGCCGCCGCAGAGAAAATATACCGAAACTTTTTTTGCGCGTTTTTTCTTAAACCATCATGCAGACAGTTTTTAAAGTAGAAAAAACTGATTACATATTCAGAATCTGCGTAAAAGTCTGCTTCTGATTAACCAAGAAAATACGAAAAAATGTCTTACGGGCGCGTAGCGCCAACCATGCAACACCAAATATTTTTAACGGGACGATGCGCGCGAAGCGACCATGGCGAAAATTTTTTCAAGTGCGGCCACCGTGCGAAATCACATATTTTTAACGGGATAATGGGTGCATAACAACCATAGCTCTTTAGTTTACTTTTTTGTGCTTGAGGATTCGAACACCAAGACTTGCTTATTAAACGATTTTTTTTGCTTATTATATACTGCTTAATATAGAGGTTCGTTTGGAAAAAGTGGTCCAGCTGGCGGGCGTAGCTCGCTAGTAAAAGTATTAAAATTTAAGCGAGATATTTGAAAAGAACGCTTCCATAGACTTAACATTATCATCCAGGTCTTTTTCAATAAGTAGTCAGGGATCTTATGGTTGAGCATGCCTTGGAGTGATCTACCGTAATTTCCCGTAGATAACCCGGAGCTCAAACAATTCTATTTCGACCCAGAAATTTTCAAAAATAAAATGTTGCATTTTATATCACGGTATTTATTTATCTTAAAATATCGAATGAAATTTCTGGGTCAAAAAAGAATTGTTAAACTGTGGGTTATCTACGGAAAATTACGGTATTTTCAACGGAGACTAAATCAAATCATTTATTACACCTATTCCTTGCGAAATTTTTCGTTTTAGGTTTATCTTGAAAATGTCGTAGGAACCCGCGTCGTGGTGAGCTTTTTCTTTCAGTTCTTATATTTACCTACAATAAAATAATTTAATAGAAATACTGGTGAGGAAGAATGTGACAGCTTTGATGTTTGACTATGAGCTATCTACCAGATATAAAATAAAAATGCCTACTATGCAATCAGTTTTATCATTTATTTCAGTTCGGGAGACTATTCGATTATACTTGACTTCCAAAGAATGGAGGGCTAATTACGGTAAAGGACTACATATTTGAAGAAAAGCAAATAATTTGTATTTATAAAGAGCAACCTTTTATATAACCGACAGTATTGTTTTCCTCAGATATTCTGCTTGGTATATACCTAATAGTCTTAATAAATAATCTTATGCGATTTATCTTTAAGTCTTCAATTTTTACATTTTTTAAATCCTTACAAGGAAGTATTAGGTTCGTAAAAATTTTCGAATTACGGTTTTCGACAGATTTACACGTTTTATGCGTCAAAGAACCCGAAAAACATGTTTTTAAAAAATATTTGGCTATAAGTCTGTGACTTTGTCTGTCTGTCTGTACGTGACACAAATTTTATGGGCTCTCTTTCTCAAGAACTAATGCACGGAATTTAACCCATTAGTGCCTAGCGTCTCCTTTTAGGGACGATTATAAAAAAGGCAATAAAGCACTTTTCACACCAATAAACAGAAATATAGATATGCACTATTTTTCAAGAGACAAATTCCTCAGTAAGTTAAAATAAAAATTATTTGTCTTTTAAAAGTGGTGCGAAACACAAAATTTCATTTTTAATGCAGAAAATTGTTTGGGCTTTAATGGGTTAATGAAAAATTATATCCAATTAGTCCATGATGTAAAATGGTGCTGATTTATTTTTGTAAAAATCTCTCGGTGGCACTGCTTAGCAGCTTTTTTAACAATATCCGCAATGGCTCTATCTTCTGAACTAAAGCACGGATTTTTATCAAACTTCATATTCGGTTAGTCAGTAAGATGAATTAGCATTTTCGATATTTTGGTGTAAATCGAACGCCAGGAGGCTCTGCTATTCAGGATTTATCACGGTTTTTCATATAGCTCTATCTTACAAACTAATGCATGGATTTTCATCAAACTTCAGATTCAGCTAGTCCTTGAAATAATTTGAAGAATTATGCATTTTGGTGTAAATCGCTTAATGACGCTGTTATGCAACATTTTTCACGATTTCCCCAATAGTTTAATATCGAAAACTAATCCACGGTTATTTATCAAACATAAGATTCAGTTTGCTCTTGACGTGAATTGACTTTTTCAACCTTTTGATGTAATTCGGTTAACAGATGGTGCTGCTGTGCTGCATTTTTTCAAATAATTCTATCTCTAGATGCAATACACCATACATGCCAACCTCCGGCTTTTTATAAATTAAAGAAACATACTAAATAAACCAAAAATTTATTTAGTCAACGATATCCAGTAGATTGCAAGTTAGAACAATATTTAATACAAGATACATTCAAGTAAAACATTTTTCTGGTTCAAATTACGTTTACTTGATTTACAAAAAGCCGAAGGTTGGCAAGTATGAATACACTGATTTTCGTAAAACTTCAGATTCGGTTACTTCATAATATAACTTGGCGTTGTTTAGATTTTAGTGTAAATCCCCCACGGTCGCATTGCTATGCTGCATTTTTCGCAATTTTTGCCGTAGCCCTATCTCTGCCGTTGACTAAATAAACCAAAAATTTATTTAGTCAACGATATCCAGTAGATTGCAAGTTAGAACAATATTTAATACAAGATACATTCAAGTAAAACATTTTTCTGGTTCAAATTACGTTTACTTGATTTACAAAAAGCCGAAGGTTGGCAAGTATGAATACACTGATTTTCGTAAAACTTCAGATTCGGTTACTTCATAATATAACTTGGCGTTGTTTAGATTTTAGTGTAAATCCCCCACGGTCGCATTGCTATGCTGCATTTTTCGCAATTTTTGCCGTAGCCCTATCTCAAGAATTAAGGCAAGGACTTTCATCAAGCTCCAGATTCAGTTAGACGTTGATATAAGTTATTTCAAATTAGGTGTCTGAGTAAATCACCAAATAAGTGGCACTGCTATGCTGTATTTTGTATGATTTTCGTTATTATAGCGATAATCATATCTCAAGAACTAACGCACGGAATTTTACATCATTAAAATTCCCAAGATGGGCATAGATTGCTATTTAATTGTGGTACTGTTATAACGAATTCTGAAATGTTATCATGGATGAGAATGAAGAAAGTCTTGGGACAGTCACATCCGGCTAACTGATTATTGTTTAGCATGATTAGCTTCCTCATTATTCGTAGTTTCTTTTGTCATTTAGCATGAAAAAGTCACAGCAACAATATACCACAATGTTTGTCTGTCTATTTCTATTTTCTTCTATCTTTACAAGAAGAAAGTATTCGATTCGTGAAAATTTCGAATTCCGGTTTTCGACTATTTTTACGTTTTAAGTGTCAGAGAAGCTAAAAAACAGGTCTTTTGCACAGTATCTGTCTGTGAGTTTGTATATGAGAAAACAAATTCTGGGCATTATATCTCAAGATCTAAAACACGGAGCTTCACAAAACGTTATATCTAATTTGAACTTGATATCAATTGGAGCTGATTGGTTTTCGGTGTATATTTCGCAAGAGAGGGCGCTGCAGAGAGGCTGCTTTTGCTATTCCCGCAGTAGCTATATCTCGCGAACTAATGAACGGTGTTTGGTAAAATTTCATTCCATTAGTCCTTGATATAATATGCTGCTGATTACCTTTTGCTGTAAATCGTGCAATATGTGGTACTGCTATGAAACATTAGTCATGATTATTTCAATCATAGGAACTAATGCACAAATTTTCATCAAACTTCGGATTATTTACTTCCTGATATAGAACAGTATTTTTTAGTTTTTGAGTAAATTGAGTCAATAGGTGCCGTTTATACACAGATTTTTTTGCGATTTCTGCATTTCTTCTATCTCAAAAACTAACGCACGGATTTTCAGATTCAGTTAGATCGTGACATGTGTTGTTGTTGATTAAATTTTGGCGTAAATCCCCTCAGCCGTGACGCTTTTATGCATAATTTTTCTTGTACTATTAACATGAATGAGGAAAAGAAAGTTTTCTGTTTGCAACATTTGAGTAGTTAATTCTGTCAGCGTAAGTTTATTCTAATATTTATTTTCATTTAAATTATTTGATGTTTTATATTAAACCTTGGCACGTCTTTTTTGGTATTTCGCTATTTTTTGTAAGTTTGGCATGTAAGTGATGAAATAATTAACGAAAAGATAAATAATCCTAAACTAATTTTATCTCGTAAAGCATGGAGATTAATACTCTTCACTTTCCAGCTTTTGTAGCATTTTTTTAAGTTCTGTATTTGCATTAAGAACTGGAATTCTATAAGATTAATGATAAAAAATATAATGCTTGTTTTACTTTTTACATCTCACTAAACAATATTATTTATAATATACATATATTTCCTTCATCTTCATTTCTATCTAAAATTTCATCAAAGAAAGAATTATTTCCATGTTGCACAACTGAGATGAGAAACCGATCAAATAAATGTAATTGTAAGAAAATGAATATATATATAATCTCTAAATCATCCCATCTGATATATTACATGCCTCCTTTAATTTAAAAATTTTAACTAGTACATATTATTGCATATCCCAATTCTTTCTTTCTATATATGCAGATATTTGGAGAAATAAGAACTCTTCTATTTATTGAAAACAACCCTATGTAAAATTTCCTTTCTCAGAAAATAATCATTTGGAATTGTTCCCATTTTTCTAGAAATCATTATTTTGAGATATTGTTGACTATTAATCTAATATTTTGCAATACCTTATATTTTATTTGTGTATGAAATCTAATCTAGTCTCATTTTTTAGAATAAATTGAAATATATATATATATATATATATATATTGCATTATTATTAATTTTAACTCCTTGAGGGGCAAGCAGTAATACCTCTGTAATTGTGAATTTCCTCAGGAATAAAAAAAATATGCTTTAAACTAAGCAAAAGCAATTTCATAAAATCCCCCCCCCCCAAGTTAAAAATATAAAATTTAGTTAAATTCTTTTGGTGCGAATTTTGTTTAAATTAGGTGGGGTAAAATATATCCCACCGTCGTTCAAAGGATTATCCTATAGATGCCAACATCTCTCTGGAGTCTAATCGAAGATGAGCATGTTTTTATTTAATCAAAATTTTCAAAATGAAACTGAAAACATACCTCATAGAAACAAGACACGTTTTCATATATATTTTTTCGGGTTTGAACATGCAAATTCTAAATCAGAATCCGGAATAATTAAGTGATGTTGACATCTGTGATAAACCCCTTCTCTCTAGCATTTTTAGCGTCTGGGTTGCCAGATTTAGACTTTTTTTTTAATTCTGAAATTTTACATTCGCACTAGATATTATGTATCGTATTATTTTCTTTATTTAATAACAGACGTTTCGTGATTTTATAAATTTAAAATTCATCTTTAAGAATTTTTGATGTGAATTACAACATTTTAAATTGAAAGTAGAAGCCAAATTGGCAACCCATGTTAGCTGATATACACTCACAGAATAAAAAATTACCAACAGCAAGAAAGATGAACGAAATCGTGTAGACGTATTTATTCATCTAAAAGACGATATCAATTTAAATTTTGAACTTCGCGCATAAGTGTGGCGCTAATAGTGCCACTCTTAACTTTCTAATCAGGTTTGCCTTAAATCCGTGCTTTAAAGTTCGTAATCTTTAATTATCTTCGAAATTTTACGAATTGGGTTGATAATAACCAAGAATGCCTTTAAGAAGACGAAGAAGTTATTATCAAAAGCTCCCCGAGTTGGAAAAACAACTTGGGCGGAATGTATCCACCATCTATGATTTTTGGGAGCAGTGGTCAAGGGGTGGTACTGTCTCAGAAAGAGAAATTTCCCGGCGACCACGTGGCTCAATGAAGAGAGAAAACCACTGTATTCGGCGTACGGCTGTGAAGCATCGTACTGTGTCTGCGGCAGAAATTCGAGCTGCAGTTGGTACCACAATAACATAACGAACTGTTAGAAATCGGTTAATTCAAGGATAGCTCCAAGGTGGCGTGCCTTGTGGCGTGCAATCCACTAATTCCAAGACATTGCCGTTTGCGACGCAAAATGTGGCAAGCTTATTTTTACTGAGGGATCGAATGGATCTCTATTGTGTTTTCTGATTAAAGCAGTGTCTGCATTGGTGACAATGATGGCCTTAAGTTAGTCAAAAGGGAGTCAGGGTAACGCCTACATCCAAACTGTCTGCTGTCTATGTAAACTGGGACTACACCTGCAGTATTGGTCTGGGGAGCGATTTCCCATGACAGCATGAGCACTCTCGTAGTTATCCCAACACACTCACTGAAATTTGTACGTTAGTCTGGTAATCCAACCTGTAGTGCTGCCATTCATGAACAACACTCAAGAAGGTCCTTTCCAACAGGACAACGCTCGCTATCATACCGCTGTGGCAACGCAACGTACTCCATATGTTACCCTGGATCTGTCATAATCTGAGCGACTCCTCACAGGTTAATAATGTAAGATGGTAAAAAATCAAATGTTTATTTTAAAGATTAACGATTTAATCGAAATAAAACTGTTGAAAAATAATTATAATCACATATTCGTGTTACCTTTTTCAGAATCGAATGTTATAACTGACATATTTTTTTATTCCAAATGTGTTATTTGTTAAAACTGTACATCTGATTAACCCTTTCTAGTATAGTAAAACCATGCCCCAAACCACCTAATTTTAATTCCAAACATACAAGCGGCCCAAAGAATATTTTAAAACCAGTTTGACTTTATAATAAAAGTTTAAATTAACGAGTGTTTCGTGTCCGAAGCTGCCAAATCTCCGGCTTCTTGGATACCAGTATTTTAATACAGAAAATGTTATTTTATTAAATTGGAATATTTAGAAGCTTTAACAGTTCAACATTTTCTCTCAAATAATAGTGGTGTGCAAAAGCTGGGGACAAGGCAACTCTGCATATCTAAAAAAGCCGTTTGAAAATTCCCATGCTAAACAAACGTTTTATCATTTTATAAACAGAATTTTTCTGCGCCGGAGTGGGTTAACCCTATAATTCCATTGGTGGAATACATTCTAGATATTTCATAATTCAGATAATCTGAATTCACACCCGAAAATTATTGTAATAAATTTAAGTTAATTTAAATACGAAAAATCTGTTATTAATTAAAACAAATATTACTATGTTAAATTTCTGTTATGAGTTTGAAATATCAACATTAAATATTCCACAAAATTCGAAACACTGTTGGAAGCATATATGATACCATTGGCATAAGAGTGTTAACACTTTTTGACACAGTATGCCCATTCACCCGGGTATACCTAAATTTAATTCCAAACTTGCAAACGGTATCAACATGTTTTAATAAAATTTTGCTTTTAAAATGAAAGCTTAAATTAGGCAGTATTTAATTTCTAAAAAAGTCATTCTTAAATTGCAGTGTCAGTCAATAATTTCTCTTTTTACGCACAATTTGTTCGAGCCGGAAAAGGTTTAGAAGTAAAGTTGTATAAGAATAAACATAAATAATACAGAGTAATATTTTACACTTTATATCATATACAAAATCCTTTATATTTTATTTTAACAGTACTAATAACCAGAAAAGAGAGTTACTTACAAGTGAGCGATAAGATAACACATTTGAATATATATAAATTTATACTACACTTTAACAACACTGATATTTCCTTCGTCTGAAAACCTTCCCATAAGTATATATTAGATCATTCGTCGAACTTAAAATGATTTTTCACTTTCAAATATCATTATAGATTCCTGTTCTTTCCTTCTATATATGCAGACATCTTGAAAACTCACAGCTTCAGCTTATCAGAAATCCCGTTTCCCAGACAATTTCCATTTGGAATTTTTCCAGATTTCCAAGAAAACAATATTTTGAGATAACTTTGGTCGATTATGTAAAATTTTCGAATATTTATTTTTTTCTTCTTTAGCTGTGTTATATATACAGGTCCTACTTTTCAGACTATTATACAGGAAATATATCAATAATTTTTTATAGAATAATAAATTTAGGCTAAGCATGCCATATCTCGCTCAATTTAAGGAGATATTTTCTATAAGAAAATACCTGTACTAAAGAATTTTATGATTTGGAAATTTCAGGACTTGTTACGACCCCTGATATAAAATTATCTGAATGACAAGGAAAATATTCACATGAATTTACATTTAGGTGCTTTTTTAAAAATTTAACAAATGCGGAAAAGCAGTACGCAATTGATTAAAAGTTACAAAACTTGGTATCAATATGAAACTGAAAATATTTTAAAGTATGCATTGGTTTAAATATTTTAAAATTTGTTAACGATTTTTGAAAAGATTTATGTATAACACCAGAGCTCCCACTAAGTCTTTATTAAAACTTTTAACGAAACTTATCTCATTCCATAGCAGAAAATATTCTCCATATAAATTTTGGTTTAAAAAAACCCAACTCTATTTAACCCTCCTTCTAACAATTTTTAGTAATTTCTGAAGATGCCTAGTTTTACATGATTCAAACCGGAATTTTAATTTTAATACATTCAATTTTTTCCTAGGAGATGTCCAAAAATAAGTATAAATTATCATTTTTTCTGGTTTGAAACATAAAAAATTTTAAAATAGGAAAAGACTGGGAGTCAAGTATGATCCTAATGATACTAGTAATATAATGTATCTGAAATTAGATAATTAGAAAGAAACACACCTATGAAGTGTTTATTCAAACTTAAACATAGAGATTATTCAAAGTCAATGTAGCAGCCTAACTACAATGATTTGTTTGTGGTCACAAGTATAATCGGACAATGCTTTGATTTTTTTTTAAATAATTTGATTATTAATTTATACTTGGGTTAAAATCTTCAGTCTTATTAAAGTCATTTGAAGGTACATTTGCAGGATTAAAAAGTTATCTTTGAGTAGCGCACGTTTTGAGTGCCTAAAGCACACCTTGCATAGCTACCAACTCTTAATCATTTCTGTACAACAGAAATTTAATGGTAAATGTAGTCTTATTTCATTGACAGATTGCCACAATTTAAGGAGGTGAAATTTAATATAAAATTTTTCTGATGCAGAAAAGCGTAAAAAGTTTTAAAATATGCATCATTTAACCCCTTAAATGATTTGCCCGTACGCCGGCCGTTCGGGCAAGACGAATTTGCTTAATTCATCATTTAAAGCTTTTTGACACCACTATTTTTTTTAAAAATAATTTCATACTATTTAAAGGCGGAAATGTTTAGACTAAATGTTACGAACATTTTATTTAAAAAATTGTGGTGTGAATCAGTTATTTTCAATTTATTGAGCGGAAAAAAGAACCAGTTATTCCTTTGAGCTCAGGGGTGTAAATTTCTTCAAAATTCCAAGTGTCACTTTGGCACCAGTATTTTGCAAAGAGAAAAACTACTAAACCATAAACACGAAAAAATGCATTAAACCTTTTTAAGTAAATTTAGTCAAATTTTCTGGTTTCATTGTGACATTTTGGAATTAAAATTATGTGGTAGAAAATTCTACCAGCAGAGCTTAAGGGGTTAAGGGGTTAACGTTAGAAAGAAAGAAATAGAAAGACACGCATATATTTTCATATTTTTTACTAATAATACTAAAAAGAAATACAGACTTCTCCTATACTTCAGAGGAGATTATATTCAACTAACCATACGGAAAAATACTGAACTATATAAATATGTAAATTTTACTCTAACAATATATTTCCTACTGCTGAAAAGCACACAATAATCATGCATTACATTCATCTTCTAGTTTAGCCTTTTCAACGGCGGTCATAGGTACATGAAACGGTTTAATTTTATAAATATATACAGGACAGTTGAACCATAAAATTTAACTAATAAGAATGTATTTATTAAAATACAGCACATTGCTCATTGGTGCACAAAACAAGAATTTTAATATACACTTGTACAATTAAAATAAAATAGAAATATCAACGTTTCACGCAGTCTTCTGCTGGCGTCTTCAGGAAAATATGATAATGGAAGGACTAAGTTTGCATCTTGATCGAGAGATAATATTTCTAATAAATTAAAATAGAAATGAATTAAAAGTTTTAAAATGTTGCCCCTTACACGTGAGTAAAAATTAAAATATTGCAACGAAATAAAAAATTTTCGTTTAATTTTAACATATTAATTTAACATAGTTTAATTTTAATTACCAAATGCCATTGTGTCACCATACATTTTTCTGTATAAATTTCTGTTTAGTATGAATGTGATATACAGCCTTTTTTTCTAATTTCCTAATAAACTTGTTCACGAATTTCGGTGTCATTTGCACATTTCAACCTTTTAACAATGAAAGTACTTTGCCCCTGAAGGGGTTAAAAGAGTTTTTAGCCTAAAACTCTTAACATGTCCAAATATTAGGTTGTCCCAATACTTTCTTCCGTTTTCTGACCAACCGTTTTTAACCCAAGAAAATTTAGAAAACAGCGAAATTTTTTTAAAAAGAATATCTGTACTATTCTGTTTAGAAGTCTGATAATGCATTCTTTCCAAAAATATTTTAATTTGGGTCAAAGATACTTACTGAAGTGGTATTTATGTCATTGAAACAGTTATTATTGATGTTATTATTTTGGGGAAGAGAATTTTCAACTGAAAACACCCAAAATAACCGGATAGAGCAATTTCCGATGAGTAGGGAGTGTGCGTGAGAACTTCAGAATGGAAAGCAAAGAATTTGTTTTTCCCAGTCAAGGATTGTCCCAAAAGCTTCTTTTGTCATTCATATTAATTAATTTCGTACCACTTTCTGAAAATAAAAATCTTTTGCTCACACTTTTACAACATCTGGAAAAACAAAATAATAACTACAAAACATGTTTAAAAAATATTGGTGCGAGTAGAATATAAAAATAGTTGCTAGTGATCGACCTGTGCATGAGCTGTGGGTGAGAAAATTTGTAGATCGCATTGGGGGTAAATATCAAAAAGATCCATTTTTGAAAAGATTGATCCCAATAGACGGATGTTGGATAATTTGTAACAACCAGAAATGCAAACAATCCTCATTCAGTCGAGCTAAAGCTCCCATTCTTGTCGCTAGAGCCAGACTTTTACAGAAGAAAGTTTTTGTCGATATTTGGAAAAACTGGATCTACAACCAGCGACTTCTACCAAACCATGTCATTAATTCTGAAAATTACTACTGATTACTACTGACAACAAGACGAATTGAAGGTAGCAATAGAAATGGAACACTGCGAAATAGAAAACAAACGAGGTTTTATCTTCTATTATGAAGACTTCATTCCACATGTATCTTTTACTCTCAGAAATAAAGGGCGTGTTCAAGGGACACCATTTTTGCGCGCGCGCGCGCTCAGAAGAGTGTGCATGAAGTAGGTATCATCGAAGAAGGGAATTTTAAAGTTATTCAATTATTGCATCATTTTTCAGAGTGGCGAGTGGTCAGGGAAAATCGGGAAAAACACAGTCAAGAAAAGAGAAAACTACAAGTATTTTCTTACAGAAAATACTTCAAATCAGGGCTCGAAAATTCCACATGCCCGACATCAGTGTTGTTAGACGGCGACTTTTTAAAAATTCAGATTGGCACCACTTCTTTGGATTGGTAAAATTACGTTTCGTTTAATGACATATTAATCAAGAGGAATTTTATCCTTTAATAAAAGTGGTGCCAATCAAATTTTTAAAAAGTCGCCGTCTAACAACACTGATGTCGGGCATGTAGATTTTTTGAGCCCTGCTTCAAATAATATAAAGAGATTATATAAACTGAATATATATTTAACAAAATACTGGTGTTTATCATATATATATTGACTGTGTTTTTATCTAGCCACTCGCCACTCTGTTTTTATGGTTCAAAATTCGTAATTACAAATGCTATATCCCTTGATCCTTCCAAAATATGATTTTCGTAACAGAAATATATACCTGTGGTCACTCAAATAAATCTAAAATATTCCGGAAAAGTATCACGTGACCTATTTCATCTAATCCCGATGAAAGCCCGATCGCATTTAAAATATGACCACCAGCCCTGGTGAAAGCTCGCACGCGCGACGCGTTTTGTGTTTAGCTGTTTATTCATTGCTCTTTGATTAGTAGGCTGACTCATACAATTTAACAATTGATTATTTAAATTTTTTTAATAATTTTCTTTTTATTTATTTAAAAATCATTTATCAGTTGCTTTATATTTCTCGTATTAAATAGAATGCTGTTAATAAACCAAGGTTGAGATATTCACATATTACAAGATTGATTTATAATATACAATACTCGATCGATTTCATTGGAATTTGCACTGTTATTAGATAATTTTTCAGAAAAAGTTTTAGTATGTATATATTCCTTATTTAATGATTGTATATTTTAATACAGTGCTGAAAACAAGTCAAAATATATCATAAAATATGAGAAACAAACTACATCCGAAATCATGTTAGTGTGAGCAAAACACTTATTTACACTCTTAATAGAAAAATTATAAACATTCTAATCATATATTATTCATTACAAAACTAGAAGGCAAACGCCAAATATTTCTCCTCTTTAAAAATATCTGTGCAGATAATTTTGATAAAAAAAGTATATCTTTTACATTTTGCTTTTATAATATTTTCCATTTTGATTTTAACACCGTAAAATATCTACGCATGCATTATATTTGCATCCTAATGTCAATAAAAACTTACTTCTAAAATTAAAAAAAAAAAAAAAGAAAGAAATTATTGAACGCGTATACTGATATTTTTGCAGAATACTTTTTCATTTTCTTAATACATATATAAATCACTTTGCAACGATATTTAGAATATTAAAAGTGTTAAAATATAAAACTTTCTCCGCAAAACTCTCATTTTCTCGTGTTTAAATAGCTTCTGTATTATTAACATAAAATTTATCTTTAATAAAAATGTCTTATTCATTCATGTAAAATTTATCTTTAACAAAAATGTCTTATTTATTAATGTAAAATTTATCTTTAATAAAAATGTCTTATTTATTAATAAAAAACAACGAATAGTAATAATAATAATAAAATTCATAAATCGACTTTTGGCCCGCAAAAATTCGAACCCATGACGTCTAAATGCCAGCTCAACGCTCTAACCGTTCGGTCATCGAGCTCACCTTCATTTGTAACAGACTATCTTTATAATTAGCACCGTAATTAATCAAATCAGTGATCTGTTCTCCACCTGTCATTGAGTGCACAGTTGCAGCACCTGTAGCAGAGTAGCAAGTAGTGAACGGATATCCCTTCCGCGGTAAGAACTCACTCCATGTCCCTGGCTCCCGAGCGCGGGCGGTCAGTGCGTGTAGCCTCTGAACACGCCCAAACACTTTACATTCGATTGAGACATTCTAACCTATCCTCCTTACTCTCCGGACATTGCATCGTCCGACTACTATTTCATTCTTTTTCTCAAAAACTCTGTTCACCAAAAAATGAACTCATTGAATGATATAAAAATCAAATTGGTAAGTATTTTGCTTCCAAATCAAAAAACTTTTGTAGAGAAAGAGTTATTGAACTATCAGAAAAATAGAAGAAGGTTTGTTTAAAAGATTGGCGAAAGCGCACTTCAATAAAATGTTGCCTTTATCGAAATATCCATGATTTATTTTTAAAAAAGAATAAAAAAAGGAAAATTTTTCGGCAACCTATAATCTTTCTTATTTATATATATATGCAGACAATTTTGAGAACTCTTTAGAAGCATAATTATTGGAAACCATGCTATTAAAAATATTTTTTCGCAGACACTATCTATTTGGGAGAGTTCCAGTTTTCTCTGAAAACATTATTTTCGGATATCTTTGGTCGGATTTCAAAACATTTTCCAATACTTATTTTCCTTTTTAATTTTAATCTGTCTGGAATGGTGAACCCGCATAACGGAAGTCTAAATGTCACCACTTTTCATAAAAAGCTTGTTTTTCTTATTTACTCCCAGAAATTTTGTTTGCAAAATTAGCTGCCTATACTTCTGCTACTTTTATCACGTAAAATATAATAGAAATCTTCGTCTTCTTGCTTGATCACAGATAATGGTGATTTAAAAAGGTAAACTAGAAACTTTAACCGTTTCCGGCACAGACAATATCTGTTAGTAAAATGAGATATTATCGACTGACACCGGAATTCACAAACGAATGTTTTAGATAGTTTGAATCCCCTAATTTCAGCTATTATTGTAAAAGCAAATTTTCACTGAAATATTACTGGTGCCGTTTGCAAGTTTGGAATTAAAATTAGGTATCCCAGACCGCGATATGTGTGCCGGAAAGGGTTAAAAGGTTACTTCAAGGTTCGCACACTCCTTGGAATTTCCAAGGACTCTGGCACCACTATTAAAAATAAGAAAATTTACATTTAAATTTTAAATCACAACATTCGTAATCCCCACCTTCATTCGCAGATTTTACGATGTTTTTGTGCAGTAAAGCACTTCGAAAATATTCTTAAAATTTAGTGGTAGAACTGTGCGAACCCTGCTACTTTAAGGTTTTTGTGGTTCACGTGTCCTATGTTGGAAGCTATGTCTTTAACCACTGGTTTTCAGTCTCCTCATTTTTTTAGTGCCAGTAAATTATTAAAAAAAATTCACTTTATTTAATTAACGGAATAGCGAGATTATACTAAATAAGTATTATAGATATTAAAAAATCGAGTGTTTAATAAAAATGTTAGGCCCTTGATGGTCGGTATTCCGATTTAGCAGCTCTTAGCCCTTTGAACCCTGATGATAGAATTTTCTGTTACTTAATTTTTATTCCGAAACGTCACAATAAGACCGGAATATCCGACAAACTTTAATTGAAGAAGGTTTATTGCATTATATATATATATATAAACCCTAAATGCCAAATTGGCATCAAATTTTTGTAACATATTTTTTCAAAATATTTGAAATGATTTTATAAATATTAACATAAATTAGTTTATAAATTCTAGTGTCAAAAAATCATTTCAGCATTTTACGAATATAAGTTCTGAGCCCCTAAAAGAGTTAAATAAATGGAAGAATGGTGTTCCAAAAATGTAGTGGCAATTAGTTTTCTGCGACCCGGTTTCGTCCGTTCAATGGGATTGACTCTTGTCCGGGGTATACAATTTAATCTAAACTATCGCATTAAAATTTCGATTCACACCATCTATTTTGATAGAGCTTTTACTGTAAATGATCATGAATGTTAGCCATATGTATATAAAAAAGAAAATTTTCTACCATGAAATGCTATTGTTTGGACATTTCTGGAATGGAATGAAAGCCGGATTACTAACACTGCTCTCCTCTAAATGTTTAGCAAACCTATCAAAATAAGTCATATATTAATTGCGAAACGAAAAACTCGTTCAATTTTACCCATCCTACAATATCTGGCATGACACTCTCGTGTCATTTTCCCTTATCTAGTACCTTGTCATTTAGAGGTAATAATTATTGAACCCTTTAATTCTCGCTCCCGTCATATTTACGGGCCGGGAACTTAGCGGCTTTTATCCGGAATTGTTCGATCCCCAGCTGTTTTATTAAACAGTGAATTTGCCTTTATTCTTGTATCATTTTCCTTGTCATCAAATGAGGTTAATATTTCTTTTTTAAAAAAGTGGTGGTAATAATCAGTCTGAATTTTTAAGCCGTAATATAATGCGCAGCAGACGGGATTAACCCCTTAACTGATGCCTTTTTTTACGTACAGTAAATTGAAAATGTGGGTTAACACTAGTTTTTTAAACTTAAATATCCGTAATATTTAGTCTAAACATTTCTGAAATTGAATAGTATTAAATAGTACTTTTAAAAAAACTAGTGGTGTCAAAAAGCTTTAAATGATGAATTAAGAAAATTCGTCTTGCCCGAGCAGCGTACGGGCATATCAGTTAAGTGGCTAAAGAGCATTACAATTACGTTTATTTATAAACTATATGCTGTAAACTACTAAAAATTAATGCCATATAACCAACAATATCGTATGCATTTTTAACTTACTTCTAGATAAAAAATATGTCTCTCTGTGACTTGAACTTGTGCATGCACAGAAGTTTTACTTACCCTCTCACTCACAAGCACGTTTTAACACTTCACTAAGCTCTAGTTTCACTGCAATGCAAACAACATTTAAAATGATTCATTTAATGAATTTTTAACCCTTTCCGGCACGGGTAAAATCTGTAGTAAAATGAGAAATTATCGACTGACACCGGAATTCACAAACGAATATTTTAGATATATTGAAACCCCTAATTTAAGTTTTTATTGTAAAAGCAAATTTTTACTAAAATATTATTGGTGCCGTTTTCAAGTTTGGAATTAAAATTAGGTATCCCAGACCGGGCACAGTGTGCCGGAAAGGGTTAAAATATTGAACAGTAATTAACCCTTTTCGGCACGGGCAAAATCTGATGCAAAATGAGAAATTAACGTCTGACACCGAAATTCACAAACGAATTTTTTAGGTACTTTGAATTCCTTAATTTAAGCTTTTACTGTAAAACCGAAATATTATTAAAATATTATTGGTGCAGTTTGCAAGTTTCGAAATAAAGTTAGGTATCCCAGACCGGGCACAGTGTGCAGGAAAGGGTTAAACCTTTCAAGGATAACATTCATATTCGCTTTTAAGTTTTTAACCCCTTGAGCTCTGCTGGTAGAATTTTCTACTACATAATTTTAACTCCAAAATGTCACAATGACACCAGAAAATTTGAACAAATTTATTTCAAAAAGGTTTAATGCATTTTTTCGTGTTTATCGTTAACCGGTTTTTTTCTTTGCAAAATACTGGTGCCAAGGTGACATTTGGAATTTTGAAAAAATTTATACCCCAGAGATCAAAGGGTTAATATGAATCGTCTTTGTTTAGTATTTAACCCTTTCCGGCACACTGTGCCCGGTCTGGGAAACCTAATTTTAATTCCTAACTTGCAAACGGCACCAATAATATTTTAGTAAAATTTTGCTTTTACGATGGAAGCTTAAATTAAGGATGTCAAAGTATCTAAAAAAAATTCGTTTTTGAATTCTGATATCAGTCGATAATTTATCAATTTATTACAGATTTTGCCCGTGCCGGAAAGGGTTAAAACAAAATGCATAGAAAACAATATTACAATTTTGCCCTTTTGCAAGACTGCGAGAGGGTTAACTACATGCAGGTTTTTCAGTGTTTTTTATAAATATGATAATCCACACACACATTCCCCTATACCCACATTGTGTACCACTCCCCCAAAGTAAGGTTGACATAATTATATCTGAACATTAAAAGTAAAATCATTAGTTTATCATTAGCAGTGTTCAGGGCGCCGCTCTCCTAGTAGTTGGCCTGCGTGCTGACACAAAAATTGCGGCTGTTGAAGGAGGATTTATTTTAATATTGGTACGAATATTTAAGGGACAGTACACATGCTGAAAAAAATCTCTCGTTCAGCAGCCGCCATCTTCGTATCAGCGCTCAGGCCTAGTATTCAGGGGGCTTTGGTTCAAGAATACAGATTCGTCATAAACTTAGATGCCAAGATCACTTAATTATTCCGGAGTCTTATCTAAGATTTGAATGTTCAAACTGAAAAAAATATATAAGAAAATATGTCTTGTTTCTATGAGGTACGTTTTCGATTTCATTTTGAAATTTTAGGTTAAATAAAATTCTCAATTGAAAACATGTTCATCTTAGATTAGGCTCCGGAATTTTAAAGAAATGTTGGCATCTAAACGTACGCCTAGGAATGAAATTGAAAAGTTACCTATTTAGTCAGTATGTATAACGAATTACAAAGAAACATGCAATTGGAATCAGGGCTGCTAGTTTGGCCTCAGATTTTAATGAGAAATTTAGATTTCATACCAGAAATTAAAAATGGTATTCTGTTATTTCTTAAATGTGAGATATTTAGTGACTACTTGAGGCAACAGATCTCTTCTTGGAAATTCCAGTTTGAATTTGAAATTCCTAATAAAAATGGAGGCTAAAGAATTTTACTAGAATTTACTAGAATTTTACCGTATTTAACCCTCATGTGGTGTTTATTTCGAATGTACAGATGGGGTACAAAATAATACGAACACGTGTGAAAATGTATGACGTATTTCAAGCCTGCAGTACGGCCGAATCACCTGCAACAGAAGTCTGCCACCTTGTGAGCGTGAAGAGGAAGGTGTCAGTCTCTCAACAGCAGTCACCTGTGTTGCTTGCGTCAATCAAACTGTCTGCAATTACTTGAAATGTCAGACCTGTCAGAATACCAAAGAGGCATGACTTTTAGAGCGCGTTTAACCCTTTCCGGCACGGGCAAAATCTATTAGTAAAATGAGAAATTATTGACTGCCACCGGGATTCACAAGCAAATTTTTGAGATATTTTGAAACCCCTAATTTAAGCTTTTATTGTAAACTCAAAATTTTACTAAAATATTATTGGTGCCGTTTGCAAGTTTGGAATTATAATCAGGTATCCCAGACCGGGCACAGTGTGCCGGAAAGGGTTAACCACTTGAGCTCTGATGGTAGAATTTTCTACCACATAATTTTTATTTCGAAATGTCACAATGGCACCGGAATATTTGATCAGATTTATTTGAAAAAGGTTTAATGCATTTTTTCGTGTTTATCGTTAACCGGTTTTTTCTTTGCGATATACTGGTGCAAATCTGACATTTGGAATTTTGAAGAAATTTATATTTTAGAGCTCAAAGGGTTAAGTGGAGCATCGTTTACGGAAACAGCAAACCTTTTGGGTTTACAAGGAATACGGTACAGCAGTTATGATAGCATACACGAAAAAGGGTAAGACAACGTCTTTAAAGCATAACAGTGGCCAAAATTCCAAACTTGCTGATAAGGATACACTAGTCTTGAAGCCCATAGTAGCCCGAAAGCACAAGCAATCGTTATCCGAGATAACATCCGAAATGAACAAACATCTCCAGGATCCCATTTCAACAAAAACTGTCAAAAAGGAACTCCATTCTGCGAGCACTTATGGCAGAGTGGCAATTCGAAAACTCTTGGTGACAGCAACTAATGCTTTCAAACGACTCCAATGGTGCAGAGATCAAAAACGGTGGTCCCCACAGAAGTAGCAAAGGAATTATGTCAGATTAATCGTCATTCGCCCTATTTCAGTCGACTGGACGCGTTTATGTCTGGAGAACGCCTCGAGAAGCGTTTAAACCTAAATGCCTGATGCTAAATTTGAAGCATTCGGGTGCCTCCATTATGGTCTGAAGTTCGATATCTTGGCGCGGTCTTGGGCTACTTGTTATTCTGCATGGGAGGATCAAATCCAATCTCTATCTAACTAGTCTACGGGATCATGTCCATCATTTTGTCCAGAGTTTATTCCATGGAGAGTGAGCGCTTTTTATATACGACAATGCCCCTATCCACACTGCAAGGTGTGTTCAAGCTTGCTTCGACGAGCTTGACGATAAAGTTGAACATCTTTCCTGGCCCGCACAGTTTCCGGATTTTAATTTATTGGAAAATTTGGAGTCCAAACTTCGTTCTCAATTGCTTCTCCATCCAGCCTTTCGGAATTAGAGACCTTTCTGCAGTAGTAATGGTTTAATATACTTTAAATATTGTCCATGACCTTTATACATCTATAAAAGGTCATATTAAATCTGTACTTCAGTCAAAGGGTAGTCCAACCCCCTACTAATAAAGATTTTCCATTATTTCACAGGTGTTCGTATTATTTTGTCTCCCATATGTATATTATTTCAAATATGCAGACCTTTCATGCTTCCTACAAATATTTTAACTCAATTATCTTTCTTTTTCGTAATTGAAAATTACAGACAATTCGCAGAACAACAATTTCTCTAAAATAAAATGGTGTGCAAAAAGCCGCGGACTCAACAACTGTGAAAATAACTTTTGGGTTGAAATAGACCCTAACACAGGGGTGCAAAAATCTAGGCGCCAGAGGGTAGTCTCTCACCACTAAAATTTTAAAGTTTTTTTCGCTCAAAATTTAATAGCATTCTAGCAGGAATTTTACACGAAATATTAGACGGAGAAAAACAAAATAAATTTTGTGGTGAGAAACTGCCTGCTGGCGCCTAGATTTTTGCACCCCTGCCCTAACACTTTAGCAAGGTATAAATAATTAGAATGTGTATATGCGAATCCATAAGCATTTTGTTATAACGGACAACATTAATAAATTTTGAAGGGTAGTGTGAGACAATAATCGAAATTTTACTTATTTATTTTAGTATTTTACTTTATTTTATTTTCATTTATTTTGATGTTGTAAAAATTACATTAACCAAAAGAAAACCTAAAAAAATTTTCTCTTATAAGTTAAAGAGTGTTTCTCACACCAATTGCACTAATGGTTATTATTATTGAAAATTTATCCCTTACTTAACAATTGAAAACGCATAAGACTAACAATAAAATAAGGGCAATATTTTACGTTTTATATCTTACATAACAATCTCCTGCATTTTTGCTTTATCTTACCTTTTTACAATATTGATAACCAGAAACGACAGATATTCTTGCGCACTTGAGATAAGAAACAATTCAAATGTATGTAAATTCAAATTTTACTCTAACATCTAGACTATTTCCTATCGCTGAAAACCACCCCATAAGAATAGATTAAATTTTTCTTCTAGTTTAAAATGATTTTTCACTGTCAAATATCATTGTATATTTCAATTCCTTTCGTATATATAGATACGTATGTATGTGCATATATTTTGGGAATTCCCTATTCACCAACTCATCAGAAACAACCATATTTAACCCTTTTTGTGGCAAAATAATCTTTTTCGTAAAATGCTGAGTTGAAAGCTTGTCACTAGTATTTATGAAAGAATAGAATTTAAAATAAATAAATGCATTTATATCAATACTTTATAAGTCACTGTATTTTTTTAAAAAAATGTGATGCAGCTTGAATTCATATTACATTGTCACACTTCTAACCATCGTTTTTGAAAGGATTAACCCTCTAGTTTCTATGGTAGAATACATTCTAGAAAAGACATAAGTAAGAAAATCTAAATTCACACAAGAAAATTTAAATAATAAAATTTGCTTTAGTTTACAAGGCAATGTATGTTATTAAATAAATCAAATATTGCTACTATAAATTTCTGGTGTGAGTTTGGAAAAATCTGATTAAAAAAATTCAACTAATTTAGAAACAGCGATGGTCCATAGATGCTACCATGGGCAGTACTGGGTTAAAATACTCTTTGTTCTTTTAGAATGGTTCGAGTTTTTCAAGGAAATTTTATTATGAGAAATTATTAATTGTTTATCCACGCAATGAATGTCAAACTGTAGTCCACGGCTACCACTATTTTTTTAACGAACTAGTCCACTTATTGAAAAGTAGGGATTCGAAGATTAGGTACTGATAAAATTTTACTAGTATCAAGAGGGTCACAGTTTGATACCCTTCATAAAAGCATTGCAAAATTTACCTTTGTTATTTTTGTGTAGTAGTGGTCAAGTTGTTTCTGGATATTGATTTCCCACCTGAAATTTCGGAAGCTAGTTTTCACCTTACCTGTTAGAAACGGGTTTAGTTACCGGTAGCTGTCATTGGATAAGACGAATGTTTCTGTTCTAAAATATTGGTAAATACATGACTAATGGTAATAAATTAAAGGCAGGTTTGCCGATTTTTTCTCCATTAGTATTCCGAAATTCTGATTTCAGATCATATCTTTGTGGAGAAGAAATTTTTAAGTAATCAAGAATAGTCTGTGATTAGTCCGTTCGGGACGGGAGTCTTTTAAAGAATTTTGATGATTGTACCACCTTTTTTTAAAACAGAAAATTTTCTAATTCAATCGGGAAAATGCTGGGACAAGGCAAGGCAAAATTTACAATAAAATTTTACCGGTGAGAAAAATCATGTATTATAATTTCCATGCGTATACCGGTCACTCGTCCACAAGTTGTTAAAAAAAATTATAAATATTTCTTGTATTTCCTTATCACTGGAGGCTAAATTAACGACCTTGGTTCGGCCATAAATTGTATGGCGAAATAAAATTATTAAATTTCACTCTCTTTAATATCAGAGTTCTTAAATGCTATGCTTTTAACACTAGAACGCTCGGATGGAGTCGATTCGACTCCGACTATGTGATTAAATTTCAAATCGAGCCAGAAATTTTTTCTTAAAATAATTTTAATTCATACCACGGAAATTTACGTTTAATAGATCAATGAAATAATTTTGAATAAACATTCTGATGGTAAATATTATTATCAAACTTGTGTAAAATTTCCGGGCGTTCTAGTGTTAAATTCAATTTTTTCTGAGAAAAAAAAAATTCTTGTTGGTTTTTTATTGAAAATTTTTGTTGAAATAACTTTCAGAGATTGAGACTGGCGAAAATGTTGTGCAAAATTACCATGAAATTTTCTGTTGAAAAATATTGGTACTCCGTTGGTGGATTACATGGGAGATGTGTAATTTTGGTAAATACAAAAACGACAGAGGCATATAAATAGCTATCACAAAACTTATTTATTTAATTTAATCAGTAGATATTGCGTTATAATAAATTTAGAATGAAGTAGATAATGAAGTAAATATAAACAATTGTATACAAAATACATATTGAGTGCTAGTTAAAAATTCTTGCCTAATTAAAAAGTTAAAATTTGTGGATTAAATAAGGAAATATTTACAATATAACTTTATTTGTGAAAATAATCGAGTATTAAGAACATCTTATGGAACTCGTATATCGGTCACTCGTCCCCAATTCCTAAATAATGTTTTAAGTATTTTTAAATAAATTGATGTTGTTAAATGCATGACACAATGGACGGCGAACTCTCCTGCCAAAAAGCCACTTTACAAAACTTTTCCCAAATTGTCCTCTCATTCTATGTTTATAAAAATTCTTTTCATTACATTAGACTAAGAATATTTTTTTTAAATACTGGAGACAATTAGCCTTCTATAACGCAGGTTTAAAGTAATTGTAATGCACTTAAAAAAGGAGACAAGTTTCATGATTTTGAAAGACTGTTTTCCAAAATATAGTGTTAAAACTTCAAGTTACTTGTGATTCTGAAATGCGTTTTATTATCTTTAGCATGTTTATCTTTAATTTATTAGACTTTAGAAAAAAAACGAAAAATTTTATTCGTTTTTAATTGTTGGGCGGTTTTCTTGGCAGTAATAAGAAATTGCTGATTCTATATGTATCCTCCTTTTTTTTCTAATCTCCATTCAGCTAATAGCTATTTTTTCTGATTTTCTTTCAAACACTTACTCATAATCTCCCAGTTTACATTATTTGTTCATAATTTGAATAAGTAAGTAATGATACAGATAAAAACAGTATATAAAGAAAATAGAACTAATTAGTAATTTACATTAAGCATCCATTTCATTAATGCCAATAAAAATAATAAATACTAAATTTGACTTTTTTTTAACTGTCGCAATTTGCCAAATAAATAGAGGAGAAATTTCTACAAAAAACTAACTAAACTTACTAAAAGCCTAACATTTGTCATCTCTGGTTTTCACGTTGCGATTTGTTGCTATTTATGATTTAGTATGTATGTATATATACACACACATATATATATATATAAGGCAGAGTTTCACGTCTGCACTTTACATTTCACTTTATATTTCACATAATAATATCCATGATAATATTTTATCATCCTTTTTTCTATAATGTTAACAAGAAAAGACAGACTTCCTTGCACCCTTCAGATAAAAAACTCATTTAAATATACGTAATTTCATTTTTTACTGAAACAACATGATTTATTTTCTTCTGTTAAAAGCCACAGTATAAGAAGAGATTACATTCTCTTTCTAGTTTAAAATGATTTTTCGCTATCGAATATCATAGAAAATCTTAAATTTTGTGCTATTTATATGCAGATAATTTAAGAACTCACAACACTCCTATTTATCGGAAAGAAGCCTATTTAAAATTTCTTTTCTCAGACAGTATCCATTTGGAAGCCTTCCAGTTTTTCTGGAAAACTGTGCTGTGAACTATCGTCGGTCATTTATCTGAACTTTTCAAATACTTATTTTCTTTTTTAGTAGCCTGTGGGATTTACACATGTCTAAATTTTTAGCTAAAAAAATATATTAAGTTGCATTTGTGATGGATATGGAAACTTTATAAAATACGCTCAGAATTAAAAAAATATATTAATTGTATATAGCGTTAAATGTGTTAAAATGAATCATTCTGCATAGTTACCAAAATTTTACGCTTTTTCTGTACCACAAAATTTAATAGTAAATTTTAGTTTCTTAAATTTCCGTAATCTGCTGATTGAATAATGCAAAACTTTCTATTAAAATATTCTGATATAAAAAAGGCCAAAGGGTTGTCAGCTATGATTTGTATTGCAGAATTGTCTTTTTCCCATCAAGTGCGGTGATTCATTTTTGGAATACTCAGTTTTAACCCTTTTACTGCTAAAGCTTTATAAAAAATCTTCAACTTTTTTGAAAAAAAAAAAAAAAAATTGCCACCACAAATTTTTGAAAATAATCTTTCCTGTATTTATTGCTAAAAGTTTCATTTTGTTAATAAAGCAAAATTTTGAACTCAAAATGTGGTTGTTTATAGTTAATTTCAGAAATATGCATTTATTTGAGCGAGACGTATATATACGCCCAGGGCAGTTAAGGGGTTTATCCTTTAACGCTCACTTGCACCAGATTTTTCGAATGAAATATTTCCTTTTATTGAATACGTTACAACCCCTCCCTCCTTTTTGTGTACTCTGGTGTCAATCACATATTTCTAATTTTGAGAATGGAACAACCTTGTCCCTGAAAGGGTTAATTTTATAATGAGAGTCCGAAAATAATCTGGATATTTTTAAATTAAAATACACGTTTGATGAATGAAACAGTTTTTCAAAAAAATATATCCGTTCAAAAAAAATATATATATGTTGTATAATACATTATTAAACAATTTAAACCCTTGAAGGGCGATGAAAAAAAATCTATCCCACTTGATTTTAATAGCGAAATGTCACATTAACCCTTTGAGGGGCAAAGCAGTTGTATTCTTAAAATTCTGAAATGATTGAATGACACCAGAATTTAAAAACATATCTATTTCAAAATAGATAAAAGCTTTTCTTCATGTACTCGAAATAATTAAAATATTCATTTGAAACCCTACTGTCAATGTGTCATTTTGCAATAAAAATATATGAATATATTTTATAACACCGCCCTTCAAGGGTATAAAACCAGATTTTTGAAATGAAAATTTTAATTATATCAAGCACGTGAAGAAAATCTGTAATCTATTTTTAAATAAATCTGTTTCTAAATTCTGGTGTCAATTCAACATTTTAGATTTTAAGAATACAAGTGTACTCACCTTCAAAGGGTTAAGTGGCGGAAGTTTTACTTATCTTTCTTTTTTTACTGCATTTACAGTTTTTGATTACTGCCGATGAAAACTTCGCCAGTAATCATGAATAGAAAATTTTGTCTTAGTTCAGATCATCATTAATAAGAAATTTCACTCACAATCATTGCAATATTTTTCGATTTATTTTTACTGGTATCAGTTTTCCGTGATGTTATGTTTTTCCTAATACTGACAGGGAGTTGTCTTGGTTTTCACAATATGGCGGATATACTACGACTTAAATAAACTTCCACCGGTAAAAAATAATAACCATTATTGGCATTATTCTTTGACTGACGTTTTCCATTAATAAAGCTTTAGAATTAAGAAAAAAATCTACTTAAATTTATTGGTAGATGTTTGCCCGATGGCTATGAACCATGGTGTAAAAGAAAGAATAGAGTGGAAATATAATGCCTGGAGATGACGCCAAATATGTAACCCTAAAATCCGTTACATTAAGCCCAAACACAACCACGTGCTTTCGCAAAAAATAAGAAAAATTTTAATAATACAGTAGTAAATTCATATTTCAATTAAGTATTACTTTAGAATGCCAATCTTTTTCATTTTGAGAAACATTGACGACTTATCTCAAAAAATGCGATCCCTGTTCCACGTGACTGTTTTGTTTAGCCTAACGTGTCACGAATTTGATTAATATTTTGTAATTACATTGCTGTCATATTCTCATAGTGACTCCATGGTCATAGTTTTTATTTTTCGTGCAAGCGATCACGAGCAATGATAAAAGCAGTAGTAGAATTTTCTGGAATAAAATATGTGTTAAGTTTTTTATCTGAAATGTTTGAAGCTTCATTTTTTGTGTGAGATAATTAAGTTATTTTCACACGTTTAATTATAAAACGACGATGTCTATATTTTCGGGTAGATTTTATAGCATCGACATCGCACTGTTTGTGATATGAGAACTTTTAAATTTGAGCGATAACGTGGATCATATTGCAATCCAATTTCAGGGAATACTGCACTGCCATTTATTTTTTTCCTCCATGGTAATAAACCTTTGTAAAATAAGTTGCAGTTGAAGCTTCGTTAACACTAAAACGCCCGGATGGAGTCGATTTAGCTCCGACTATGTGATTAAATTTCATTTCGAGCCGGAAATATTTTCCAAAGAATAAATTATATTCAAATACCGGAAATTTGCCTATAAAAAGTCAATTAAATAATTTTGAATCAAAAATATGATGGTAAATATTACTTTCAAATTTGAGCAAAATTTCTGGGGGTTCTAGTGTTAACCCATTAGTGCCTAGCGTCCCTTTTTAGGGACGCTTCAAAAGGTGCATGTAGCACTGTTTTTGACACCGGTAAAAAAGAACAGCAATCTTTATTTTATTTAATTGAAACATTTTCGTAATTAATGAACTAAACTTAATTCTTTTAAACCAAATAAAATTTGCGCAAAAGGTGTTGGGCATGAATGGGTTAATTTATCCTTTGAGCTCTGGTGTGTAAATTTCTTTAAAATTCCAAGTGTCACATTGGCATCAGTGTTTTGCAAAGACAAAAATCGGTCAACGATATACGCGAATAAGTGCATGAAACGTTTCTCAAATAAATTTGTTCGAATTTTCTGGTGCCGCTGTGACATTTCGGAATTAAAATTAAATGGTAGAAAATTCAGCCATCAGAGCTCAAAGGGTTAAGGATATGTCAGTTCCATTTTCTTAAAAGTAGGATTTCTTTATGAAACACTTTAACCTTTACTTTGTGAAAATGCGCATACATAAAAAAATCACTTAAAAACCATAGTGGTACGAACAGTATATAAAAATAGAATCAAGTATATAATGTTAGAGTAAAATTAATGTAAATGAGTGTAGCGCTCCCAGTCGCATCTTTCCTCATGTATTAATGCCGTACAAGATAAAAAATTAAAGTGCGATATTTTACGTCTTATCTATCACGCAATAGTTGCGTAACCAGAGTGAATGCCCAAGTGCTCCGAATACCGGTAATTCTCAAAAGCTCTGTTCGACTTATCTAACCAGAAACATTTCTCCGATGAATCAAGGAGAAAACTTTACAATATTACTGGTTTTGGGCACCCAACCTGGTTACGCCTATTCCGCAAAAATTTCCCAGCATTTTATTTATTGTCTTATTTATGAATGTATGTAACAGGAAAAGGCAGACGTCTTCGTACACTTGATATAAAAATCGGGCACAAGGAATGAAGGCTTAAAATTTGCTACTCAATATTCCATTCTGCAGGAATTCGCTACATAAGTTTAGATTGTAATATTCCTGTAGCTTAAAAAATTCTTTCACGGACAAATGTAATTGTATATTCGAATCCATTTTCTATACTGGGTTCGTACAGGTCCTGGAATTTCATGACCAGGAAAATCTTCGATACCAGCATTTCCTTACATATTTTTTTTCTTGAAATAAAAGCGCTAGTAATCGCCCTAAAAAATAACGATTATAGAACTAACCAGGTTATATATACAGCCTTGGAAAAAATTATACAAAAAATCGAAAAATCTCCAAATGTAAGTGTCGCTACTCTAGAGTAAATTATATTAATATTTGTATGATAAAAATGAGGCATTTAAAAAAAATAAGTAAAAAATTTGGAAAATCATTGAACGGCAAATATTTAAGATGTTTTAACCCTTTGAAGGGCGGGGAGGTAAAATATACCCCACTTGATTTTAATTGAGAAATACCCCATTGACACGTGAATTTTGAAATGAAAATTCATATTTTATCAAGTATGTTATGAAAAGCTTCTGTATATTTTGAAATGAATTGCTTTTTAAAGTCAGGTATCGATCAATAATTTCAACATTTTCAGAACAGAAGTGCTTTGCCCCTCAAAGGGTTAATTGGTTGCTACAAATACTTATATATATATATATGTATATGTATATATATACAAGGACACGCATTTCTTTTCAAATCACAAACAAAATTTTGCATATGTCGTAAGTTCATAGGATTTTTAAATGTAGCCTAAAACTATTTTCCAGTAAAATTGTACACTTTCTCTTCTTCGTCATGATGCCAAAAAAACACAGCAATCTGAATTTGAACAAGTCGGAAACTGCACGTTAAGCGTGGCTAATGAGGGCTTTCGTACTATAGCGAAGTTTAAAAAATAGTTCGAAGCTAGCGATAGATTTATAAATCCATTTTTAATACGTTAAACTTCATTTAAGTATAAATTTGAAACTATTTTTCGTTAAAAATATATTTAAAATAGACATATATAACAATTTTGACTTTTCTTTCTCAGTGTTGTTTGTTTCCAACATAAAAAAAATTTTTTTAGACTATCTTATCATAAACGAATTTCTGTTTGGATTGGAATAAACACAACTATAAATGATCAAGCCAAAAACACTATTTCTTCAGCCATCAATAACGACGGTAGGCAACAAAGTAACATATGAATTAACCTATACATTTATTAGTTACCAGTAAAATTTCATAGAATTTTTTACATAATTAATCCCCAAAATCTGACGCTTATTAACGATTAAATAAAGCGAGCATTTCTATTTAAGAGCTTACAATTACAAGGTGGTTACTGTGGCTGGTGAAACATTCAGCATTTGGAAAATATTGACTTTTTTTATCGGGAAAAAAGATTTTCTTTTTCAAAAACATCTAGCACTTCGGGAAAAATAACTGCGTTATCCTCTTTCAAGTTAATGAACAACATTCACTACATCATTTTCTAGGAAATCTCTTCGGCATTTATAAAGTGAAGGATCTTTTACAAAATAGCTGCAAATTTTTGAAACGTACAGAACAGGAATCTTTCAAGAAAGTTTGGTTCAAAGCAGTTGTAGAGATTGTGAAATTTTCTCTGAGAAACCCGAAACAAAGAGTGGATTTCGGAAATCTATCCTGATTATAGAAAAGTTGCCAATCAGCTACTTTTCTTTAAATTCATATATTTTGATTACCGTAATTTCGGGTGTATAAGCCGCGGATCAAACAATTTTTTTTGGACCCAGAAATCTTATTTAGTGATTGAAGACAAGTATTTACGTCGATCTAACTAGTTAAATTTGTTCCTTAAAAAATTCTGGGTCGAAAAAGAATTGTTTGATCTGCGGCTACCCGAAATTACGGTAGTTATAAAATTTTCAAATAAAAAAATATTGCTCTTACTTAATTGCCGATTAAACCTTGTGCAAAAGTGTTTTGTATTTTCTGTTATAAACTGTAAAACGAATGCATTTTGCATTTTTTATAGAAAATGGTTTTTCAGTGTATTTTTCCCAACTCTGATCAAGAAAAAAAAACATTGGAAACATATCGTCTTCGCTCGATAAACGGAAAAACGGACTTAAAGCTGAATATTTTATTTATTCTTAAATTCTTTACATATTTTAAACATTCATAAACGTTGTATTCTGATCACGAATACAACAGCGTATATCATTTTTTATAACTTTGGAACCTCAAGAATTAAGTAAATAGTGAGACTTCAAAATTCTATTTTTAAATATTAAATGTTTATTAATTTTTATGCGTCATTTTTCATTACATTAAAAAGAAATAATTAAAATCAAGCGTTTTTGATGTCAGCAAAATTTCATTCTATATATTAACACTAGAACTACCGTGAGCCATCATCTTGCGGTTCAAACAAGAAATATTATTATGAAATAAGTTTAAATCCAACAAAGTAAAACGTTAAATAATAAAATTAATCTGTTTTAAATAAAAATGTGGGTGTGAATTTTTTTTATAAAACTTGACTTAAATTTCCGGCAGTTATAGAGTTAATATTTTGTCTTTTTTATAAATTAACTGTGCAGAACTTATTTTAATTTTTGAAAAAAGATACAGATGAATTCTACTGGAAAAATAATTTTCACACACTTTAGAAGACTACGGCCATTTGAAGAGAAACATTTTGCAATTTAAAAAACACCATAACTTCCGGCGTATAATCCGTGAATCAAACAGTCCTTTTCCATAAAAATAAAAAAATAAAATGCAACATTTTGCATAGTGATAAGTATTTGGATTCCATAACTAAATAATATTTCTGGGTCCGAACAGAATTGTTTGGCCCGCGGATTATACGCCGAATATTACGGTAATAATATTTCTTGAAAGAACTTTTTTTATTTAGATAATTAACTACAATAATCAATTTAAATTAATACGAATAAAAATTAATATTGTACGCTATGCTGTCAGAATATAAATGGTACAAACAAATGAAAACACGATGCTTGATCTTGCGCAGTTATTTTATAGATGTACAGTTAATAAGTTACGCAAAATAAGAAAACATTTATGTATATTTCAGTAGTTCAACCCCATCCACAACTTGGCGTATGACCTCAGTTGATGTGACCTCGCCTTTAATTGCCAAGAAATATCTGCGGACCCACTTGGAATGATCGCAAAGAAAAACGAAATTTAAAATAGGAGAATTGTGGTGTCCAATTTTTGCCGGACCGGCGTTATAGGTAAATCTGCCCATAAACTAAGTTTGAATTAATTTAGATCCCCAAAAAATTCGATGAGAGTTCTACCTACATATTTACAAAAATGTTGAAAGATAAAAAGTTCCGTCAAAATTTATAGATTTTTGATAGGAATTTACACGCTTCGATGTTGAAATGACACCGTCAGGCGTCCTAGTGTTACCCCATTAGTACCTAGCGTCCCTTCTTAGGGACGCTGTAAAAGGTGCATTTAGCACTGTTTTTGACACCAGTAAAAAAGAAGAGAAATAATTATTTTATTTAAATGATGCATTTTCGTGATTAATGAACTAAACTTAAATCTCTAAAAATACTGGTGCCAACCAAATAAAATTTACGCAAAAGATGCTGAGCACGAATGGGTTAAGCTGTGTCATTGACAAACTTAAAATTATTTACCATTACTCCCTGCTTTAACCCTTTCCGGCACGGGTGAAATTCTTAGTAATATGAAAAATTATCGACCGACACCGGAATTCACAAACGAATTTTCAAGATATTTTGAATTCCTTAATTTAAGGGCTTATTGTAAAAGCAAAATTTTACTAAAATATTACTGGTGCTGCTTGCAAGTTTGGAATTAAAATTAGGTATACCAGACCGGGCACAGTGTGCCGGAAAGGGTTAAAATAATGTTTATTTCCACACCATACATTGGATTGAATGTATAAAAATTGTATATTAATATAAAATTTCTTAAAAAAAAATTACAGTTTGAGATGAAAAAAAAAATATTGACTTAAATGTGATTTTAGATGTGGTTTTGATCAATTCCGTTCTTCGCTTTCAAAATAGATTTTTGCGAAGTCGCATTATACTTCTACTTAAAATTATAGTCTAAGGTTAATTGGTGAATATACTGTAAGTATTGCAGCTTCTCTCATATTAATTTTCACTCAGCGACTATTATAATATAAAGTATGTAAAACTTGATAACTGGATTTCTGCCATCATACGATAGGGGTGGGATGCCATTGCATTTCAGGAGATCTATAAATAGTTAATGTTAGCAGGTAATAAAAGCATCTTTTTAACAAAAAGAAAAATTCAGTTCGTTTTAAATGCGCTTCAACTGTAATGCAAATCGAGGAGCTCGTTCTTTCCAGATATAGAACAAGATAACAAGTAATTAACTAATTCCTGAAATATTTTTTAAATTACCAAAATTATTAAATGTTTTTTGCCTTTTAATGCAAATAATGAAATATATATAGATATGTTTATCAAGAATAATAAAAATCATTCCTTTGTTATTATTCACTTACTTTTAAAAGTGTAAAGTTTGATAGTACGGACCTGGAAAATCCCAAATGTCATTAAGTATAAGTTTTGCTGAGTATAAAAATTCAAGGTAACAACATTTTCTGTGAAAAAAAACAAACAAACAAGAATCAGATTTCTAAGACAAATAGTTTTCACTTACTTAAAGATTTCCACCTCGATGAACCAGGTGTTAATCCTATTCAATTGATTTAAAATGCGCCAATCTCCTTTTTAAATTAATTGGCAGCTTTTAAGGCGGTCCTCCCAAAATAAGATTAAAATAAATTTTTCTCATATAACTTGTGACCTCCCTACTGTATACCATACAAAATCCGTGGAGGCGTTCGGGTCTTTTTCGACCAAAAAGCCATACTCAGAGCTTGTGAGTCTGTAACGTTTTGCACACCAGTATTATTTTAGAAGAACATTTCTTTTAAATCTCTCTAATATTCATACTAAGTAATAGAACATTTTCTGAATTAAAATATTGTTAGGAAATTTGGAAGTTCAGAATATTTGATGTAATGTATATTCGAAATGAAAACCTTATGCAGGGTTCGCACAGCTCTACCACTAAAATTTTACAGTATTTTCAATGTATTTCACTGTAGAAAAATAGTTCGTAAATTGCAAATCGAGGAGATGGTTGCGAATTCTGTTTTTTAAAAATTAAATATAAATTTTCTTATCATTAATAGTGGTGCTGGAGTCCTTACAAAATATAAGGAGTGTGCGAACCCTGTTATGATGGTTAATTTTAATCCCAAAATGCCACAATGTCCAGAGAAAATTTTAATGATCCAAATTTACAACTTTTCCAAGCAGAAGTTTTAATTTATTATGTTTTTCGTCTGTATGGGGAATTTATATTCATTTCTGAAAAAAAAGTAGTGAAAGTTATTAACCCTTTAACGGGCAAAGCATTTTCATTGCTAAGATATTAAGATTAAAGGTGACAACGGTAATTGCGAACAAATAAAATTTTAAATAAGAAAAAGGGATTTTGTTCACATACATAATAAAATGAATTTTTTTAAATTAAAATTCCGGTGTCGATGTTGCACATCGGAATTAAAATTTTGTAGTTTCATAGAGAAATGAATGGGAGTTAAAGGGTTAAACAAGGGAAAAATTGCACGCATGTTACCGTGATCTTGGCATCTCTTTGTGACTGTATGCATTACTTTATTCAACGTTTACTGACAATTTTAGCGTTACTTTCAAAGCATTTACTAGATTTTATATTCTAGTGACATCTTGCTTCTTTTATTTAATACTTCTCTAATAACCTCATTATTAAACTATTTATGTTTTTTTCCATACTTACGATTATAAAAGAAATAACACTTCGGCTTTTCATTCTTCCATCCAATGAGCAATTAGGAGCCATTTAATCCATTTAATTGCTTATTGGATCAGTGACTATTGTGGCACCTCAGATGTTAGATGCAAAAGAGTGAATTTTAGTAGCAGAGAAAATTATCCGGAAAACGATGGGATGTATCTGTTAAAAAGAAAACTTTGATATAAAACCGAATATTTTAAGAGATAATGAACATCATTAGCAATTTAAAAGGGTGCATGGTTTAGAACAATATTTTTTGTTTCATTTTTAACGCAAAAGTCAATAAAAATTAAGAAAAGATGTGAAAGCCAACATATGTATTAAAATGATCAGAATATTGATTTATAGTTTTATTTAGTCATTATTTATTTAAAAAACTTTTTTCATAGCGAAAAAAAAAATACCGTAATTTCGGGTGTATAAGCCGCAGATCAAGCAATTCTTTTTCGACCCAGAATTTTTTAAGAAACAAATATAACTAGTTAGATCGCCATAAATATTTGTCTTCAATCACTAAATAAGATTTCTGGGTCTAAAAAGAATTGTTTGAGCCGCGGCTTATACACCCGAAATTACGGTATGTTCATATAAGTAAAATTTCTATGTACGTGTAAGAAATAAATCCAATCTAATGTGCTTTATTGTATAATTTATTGCTGTCTGTACACTTCTTTTAAGGAATATAGAAATAAATTTCATAAGCCATTAAAATATTACTATTATACGCTTACTAGTATACACCTGACTTAAATTCTCATAAAAAAATTTCGTTGATTTGATAAAAAAACTTGAGATCAATAGCATACGAGTCTACTACAGTGTCAAGTTCTCAAACCGCAAAGTTTAACTTTCTAAAAATGATATTTTAACATTCTAAAAATGCACAGTGCAGATTTCTAGAAAGAGAAGTTTAAAGCTCTAAAATTATCATATGACAGTTAAATCAATGTCATTAACCAAAAGAGAAGGAACACGCAAAAACAGCATTTTTTAAAGGGCATATATGGTGTGGTAATTTTGACATTATGGTGTAAGGTGCGGTTGGAGTCACTTTCGGAACAACATATCGAATCTGACACAATAAATGGATCCATTTAAAGTTTCGAGCCTTTTTTATTAACATTTTCCAATACAGTTGTAAAATGTGTATGATTTCGTTTTGTCTGGCCATCTCGCCGATTTTCCTCGCTCTAACTCTCACAAATATACTCGTATTGTCCTGAAATTCTAGGATATTATTAACGTTTATCCTAACATATTTTAGATGAAATTTGTAGCATGTTTAGTTTATCTACAGAGACAGGCAAAAGTTTTCCATTACAGTACAGCCAATGGGAAAAAATCACTCCAAATGTATTTTTAAGATGTTACAGCCTTTTGTCAATACAAAAAATGTTTTGCATTTATGAAATGCACTAAAATATGCATTCTATAGAATATTCGGTGCAAAGAATAGTTATTAGTAATTTATAAGGCCACACAAACGAATTCAGTTGCACAATAATATAGGGGGATATGTAGTTTGCGGCTTATTTAACTCTGTTAAACTATTTCATATTCATTTCATGACACTATTCAAAGAAATTAGATAACATGTTTGGCTCTGATAGGTAAATGGTGAAATCAGATTTTCAAATATTTATCTGTTTTCTAAAATGTTTACATAGTTATCCTTTTTAGCTTATTTCATGAACAACGAATTTTTGTTAAAGATTTCAGAAAGTGTTCGAAATGTTTCATAATCTATGATTAACGCATGATTTTCTTTCTTATTCTTTATAGCGAATCTAAATTTTGATCGTAAGCCTGCAAGGAAAGTGACAAAACTCGCTGCAATTCCCTTTGACTTTTATTCCCTTATTGGATCTGTAATAGGTGATTCTTGCTCTGCAAATTTGCTTAAGATGCTTAAAAAATGCTTAAAAATCGCTCTAATACAATGCATATCCTTTTGTGACCTCATAAGGCGCGGCAAATTTTCTGGGAAAGTAAAACTACTAAATATTGCAAACCACATCTGATGTCTTCATTCTTACGGGTTTAAGCTTTTATGGGCGTTTTTACCGCCGCTTGAAGATATAAGTGCAATAATTTTATCTTATAGTAAAAGCATGAGAAACTTCTTTTGCTTCTCCTGTGAAACTTCCTTCAGCTGAGCTGAATCAATTTTCTTGCGGATGAATGATATGACTAATGTAATACAAAAATCAACTTTTTTATTTTCTACTCTAATACTGGTTTCTTTTTAAACAATAATGCAGAAAAATGCATAAAATAACCTCCATCATATATTAGAGTACAATCAAACCATTTGTCTTGTGTGCATGCAATACTATTTAAGAAATTCTTTGAACAATTTTGACGAAATTTCGTACACTACTATTTTGGTGTACGAGAAGACCATTGAACTAATTCACATATTCGATAAAATTCCATTGGTGAGTCCTTTTTAGATCACTACCGATCACCGCCTTTCAAGGGATTGAAGTTTCAAATGTTGATGAGTGTCTAATTATGAAACATCGTTCTCATTTTAAAATGGAACGCGCAACTTTTTCGTCGTTTTCTCTTTAATTCAAACAAATGTTAAATTATGTAAACTTTCGCATACTAATAGACATTTACGTCGTTTAGTAAGCCATACAAAACATTTTAATAACAAACTTTTAAATATAAAGAAGATTCTGAAACATAATTAAACATTTAACATATTTTATTAACATTTGATATACAGTGGAATATATTTCATCCCACCTAATTTTAAATCCGACTTACATCAGAAACTTTTTATTAAATTTTGTTTTTATATCTTTGGTTGTAAAAAGTTCAAAAATAGCTTTCCTTATTTTGAAACTTAAAAATTCTTGTGCGAATTCAGTGTTACAGAAGCACAATTGCTTGCTTCTGAAATGGTTAATCCATATTTAACGAAAAAAGACGGACATTTTTCATTAACCACTCAACAGATCAATATATTTAAAAAAAGTTTTAAATAATGCCTACTTTTTTGCGTCTTACCAAAAATATTTTAATAAAATATTGCTTTAATAATGAAAATCTAGAAAAACCAGGTTTTTATTTTCTGAAAAATTTCGTTTGTAAATTCCGATGTCAATCAATTATTTCACCATTTCTAGACCAGAATTTTTCTACTACCGAAAGGATTAAAAGAATATAAATATCACATATCTATAAAATATTCAATTTTTTAAAACTAATATCCAGTTTTGAATGCAAAGACCATCGTTAATGTCCGTTATGTTTCCGAGGGGTGAGAAGACCATTTTTGATGTTTATATAGAAAGTATTCAGAAAATGTTTAATTTAAATATCCGATTATTTATCAAATATTGCATAGGATACGAAAGTATGCTTTGAAAGAAAATACATTAAAAGTTTGGGTTGTAAAAATTTTCATTTCATTTGTCTTCAAAAATGTGGTATTTAGCTATAAGACAACATTTAAACATTAATGTTTAATTTTTTTTATTCTAAAATCTTATAATATTTTACACTTTTTTATATCATTATAAAAGCATTAGGCGGACACCCTCCTGCGAGCTACGCCCCACAACTCCCATTTAGGCTTTGCAACAGAGTAATTTTCCCTCTTTAACCCTTTACGGTGTGATGTCATTAAAAAGAGCACCTAATTTTAATTTTACTTGCGCCAAAAATATTTAATTAAAACTTTTCTTTTATAACACCCCTGAAAATAAGCAAGTTCAAATTTCCTAGGAAATTTGTTTACAAATTATGGTGGAGCCAGTTATTTCAAACTGATTTACTCCTGATTTACTCGCACCTAGGCACCCACACTGGTTACGCTACTGCGTAAAAATATAAAATAAAGTTAGAAAATACAATACTTATTTTATGTCTGAAAGCATTTCTGCAATTAAAAAAATTTTTTTAACATCAAGTTTTAGTAAAATTTACGTCTATATTAAAATAATAACATGAATAATTTGTTTTGAAATTCCAAGGAATTTCGCATCGCTTTTTCTGGGAAAAAAAATCTGTCTAAAGTAAAAAAAAAAAAAAAAAAAAAAAAAAATGCAGTATTTGTAGCCATCTTGTAAATGAGTCGAAGTATTCTCGAAAAAGTTTGTGAAATTGCAGTCACCCTGTAGAAATTAATTAATATTTAAAGACAATTTTAATACGGATCTAGGAATTTTTCAGACCTAGAATTCTTCGGTACCAGTATTTTCTTATAGACAGTCTCTCCTTAAAGAAAGTCAAAGCTGAACACGTTTAAGGAAGATATATTTATCTGTAAAAAATACTGATTTGGATCCTGAAAATATACCTGACACTAAGGAACCCTTAAAAAGGACTTTCAAACTGTAGCCTGACCACTACTTTTTTTAAAAAAATACAAATATTTGACTTCTTGAATCTTAGAGATTCGATTAACGTTGCTCATATTATTGCACTACTAGTTTAACCCATTAACTACCAGTTTTTAGCTGAATGTCGTCACAACAAAATCAAAAACGTAATTTTTGTTTTGTGTTACGTTAAAATTATATGTTTTTTAAATAAAGCGAAATTTTTTATTAAAAGTAGTGGGTTTGTAAATACTTTAATCCCTTGGGGACCCCCAGTGTACATGCCACTGCTTAAAATCCTTAATAATTTTCACTAGTAAGTTTACGCTGTACATTTTGCTTTGTTTAATCCTAAAACTTTTACGATTCAGTTAGGCAAAAATTTGCTGCTTTAAAAACACGGTGTTAGTCAAATATTTTCATATATTTTACATTAAACTAACAATTTGGAATTAAACTCAGTGAAAAAAATACTACTAAAAAATGACATTCTGTTCAAAATCCAAATAATAAAAATTTCGCACGAACGCTATTAATATTCATTTAATAACATACTTTTTAATTACACGTTATGTTGGAGAAGTAAAATAAACAATAAAAGAAAGAAAAGCATCTTTTTAAATCAGTTTATCTCTTTAAAAGTGCAACTGAATTTTTAACCTAATTAAAAGAAAAGAATTTGTTGTTCACAAAAACCCTTTTTAAAATATAATTTAAGAAATAAAGCAAACCTATTTGACTTTTAAATACTCTAGAATGTGCAAAAAATAGTAAGAATTATTTTACTTACTTGAAGAATGAAATATTATATTTAATTAATGCATACATTTTATTAATATTTTCATTGTAAGCTATTCATATACTCAGGCGTGATTCAGTAACATCAAACAAGCTTTTTAAAATAAAAATGCCTTAGATTCACTTAAAAAAAGTTACCAAAGCAATTCTAATATTCATTTTATTCTTGAAAATGAGCAAATGCAAATATTAATTTCAGTTGAATCTTTGAATAGAAAAATAAAATGCAATTGAAGAGATTTTTTTTATTTATATCCAGTATGTTTAAATATACTGAAGTAAATATGCTGAATAAAAAATGAACGTATTTTCGTTTATACTTATTTAAGAAAGGGAAAAAAAATGAATTTAGAAATATGAATTATGTGTCATAAATATTTTATAATAAAACACTACAAAGATAGGGTTTTTACTCAAGTTTCATAAAAATATTTTACACCAGAATATTTATTTAGAACTGCTTAATTTAGTTATTTAACTATATTTTTACATGTTTCTTTTGAACTTAATTTATAAAGTAATTTCTAGTTTCAACCGAAATATATTCATTTGGTAAGGGCCAAAATGGCCCTTCACCGTCATTCTGGTGTTAAATTAAAATCCAAGAAAATATGTGAACAATGGATCTTGTACTAGTATACGTTTCTAAAATGATGCTTCACAAACATAGTCACCCCTTTCAGAATGAAGCAATTGTGTTTCTGTAATGTCGAAATACCACTGGAATCTTTGAAAATTTCTATTTATAATAATGAAAAGGAGAGTTTGGGACCTTTTTTCCCCATCAGTATTAATAAAGTGAAATTTAATTAAATTTTTCTGGTGCAAATCTTCATTAATCTCAGTTGGGATATAATATATCCCACCGCCAAACAAGGTGTTAATAAAAAGTAGCATTTGGTTGGCACCAAAAGTCCCGGGATCGATGAATTGAACTTTTTTCATATAAATCAATAGTAGGATGTCATACGAACTTGGATTGAAAAGACATTAATATGTTTAATGAAATTTATTGTTAAAAAGCCACTATTTCTTACCGTTACGCGGAAATCGATCAAGCTAAAATATCGCTGCTAAGTTTTACGACTTTTCCTACCACTATTTTACAGCAGAGAAATTTGTGTTATTTAATCATCGAAAATAAAGGTTAAATAAGATAAATTTTCTAGATAAAAAACGAATGAAAAAAACCCCGTAAAAGTCAGAAACTAGGACCAAAGCATTTTACTGACAATTTTGTGCTATTTCAGAGAAAAATATGTTATGACAAACTGTGTTTCACAGGAATTCATTGACATTCTTTTAAACCCTTTCCGGCACACTGTGCCCGGTCTGGGATACCGAATTATAATTCAAAACTTGCAAACGGCACCAATAATATTTTAGTAAAATTTTGCCTTTACAATAAAAGCTTAAATTAGGGGTTTCAAAATATCTCAAAAATTCGCTTGTGAATTCCGGTGCCAGTCAATAATTTCTCATTTTACTAACAGATTTTGCCCGTGCCGGAAAGGGTTAAGGAGGCGACCGGTTATAAAATTTTACCATTATTTTGCTTAGAATTTGTATCTGTGGTGCCATTATTTTGCGTCTCGATGCTGCTAAAGTGTCGACAAAGGTATCTGGGGATGTTTGATGGACGTGAGCTAATGACTGCTTCAATTCCGACGGTGTTTTAATTGAACCGTCATGCCTAGCTTTCATTGTCATACACTCATACCGAGTCTGTCATACGAATTATTATGAAGAAGCACAAAATATCCTATAAAATATGCTCTAAGAATAATCAATATTCGTGATAACTCGAATACCCTATATGGCCAAAGGTTATCGGGCTCTTTCAAGTTTAGATTTTTGGTGAAGTACCTCAAAAAATACATGAGGAATTATCCTGGTATGCCAGGTATGCAAACAGAAAAGTACAGGTCATATATTTCGGTGAAGAGTTTTTCCAGAAACCCTTCATAGGAGACCGTCAGCAGATTGTAAAAGAACGAATATCTTTCTTGATTGGCACCGCTGCGATCTTCACGGTTTTTATTGGAAATTGCTCGATTTCCACCAGTTTTATAAAAAAAAATCTAATTATCTTTATTCTGGTATGAATTTGCTTTTCATTCAGTAAGGTAAATATCTCTTTTGTAAAAAAGTGATGGCCATAACCAATCTCGATTTTTAAACCGTAATTTAATTTGACCGTTAAGGGGTTAATTAGATAAAAGTCCACATATAAAAAAAATGGACTGACAATACAGTCTCGGGCATTAATTACGATGAATCTCAGCGCTAAGAGGATTTAAGTATTAAATATATCAAAAATTGTTGTTAATTTTTGTGTTTATTTAAATAGTGAAAATAATTCAGTTATGACATGCGTCGTACACACAGACAATCTGTTATTATTAACCCTTTGAGCTCTGGTAGGTAAATTTCTCCAAGATTCCAAATGCCGTATTGGCACCAGTCTTTTGCAAACAAAAAGTTCGGTTTACGATATACACGAAAAAATGCATTAAACCTTTTTCAAATATGTTTGGTCGAATATTCCAGGGTCATTGTGAGATTTCGGAATTAAAATTAAGCGGTAGAAAATTCAACCACCAGAGCTCAAAGGGTTAAAGATACGGATATTTAGTTATTTGGAAGTATCTTGATCGTGTGTTAGGAATAGTATAATGTGTGTTTTTTACCAGTTTTATTTAACGTTCCTAAACAAATTTAAAATGTACAGCATTTTAAAGTTTAATGAGAATGCATTTTCAAAAACATAATACTCGCTTATTGCCGACTAATTACCCACTTACTGGAAAATCGTCCATGTCCGTTTTCATTATTAAAATACTCTTAAAGCGTCTGGATAGTTTTAGAAACCTGTGAAAAATATTTATTCTACATAATTATGATACTCAACTGCCCATGTGGCGCCAGCGTGTCTCAATGACATTTTAATTTTTAATGTACGGAAAAAAAACATTGAAACTTTAAAAATTATTTTGTTTTTAAAATTTGACTGAAGTCAATCATTTCAACAATTGTGAGACAGACTGAAGTTATTTTAGATATGGTTAATGAATGTAACATAAGTAAACAATCTCAATTCTAAACACTAACAACCATGGTAATGTCTGGCCTATTATATCGGTTCATACAATTATGTTCGGACTCAGAAATCATATTTCGTAAAATGTAATTTATTAATCCAGTAACTAATCAATATTTTTGAAAAAGCTTTCAAATAATGACCATTTGTTTCATGTATTTTACCGAATTTTTAGTCTTCTATCACCGGTTTCTCAAGAAAGAAATGTTTGCCCAGTTAAATCAGAAAAATGCTCCGATTAAATAATGCAAAATTTACAATAAAAATTTACTGGGGAGAATAATTAATCATGATTATAACATGGATTCCTATAAGTGGTACGGAAAAATCAGAGAAGATGTTAAATTGTGGTAAATATTTAATGTCATTGATTAAATTATATTTCTTGGTCAAAACTTGCTTGTTGGATTTGCGGAGGCTGGAAACAACGGTAAAAATCTTTTTTTAATGCGAGATTAATAAAAACACATATTACTTACCATATGATCAAATAAAAATAATGAAAACATTACCGTATTTTTGACTTGTAAACTTTTTTCAATTGTTGCAGATATTTTCGATTTACATTAATGCACAATTAACCATTCCATGAATTTTTCCCGTTAATCTGCACTGATGTGCGCATCTTGCATTTTTTAATAAAATAATATCTTTTTAAACATATGTTTTTTTCATCATGATAAGAATTTATTTATTATTATTAAAACTACATTGTAAAGAAACATTCTCAAATTTCATTTTCTGTGGAATAGAATTTTAAGTAGCAGCTTGTATATAGGACGGCATAGTATTTTATTGAAAGAAACCTTTTAAATCAGATGCATGATTATGAATTACGTATACATCAGGGAACGCCAGAATTTCAATAAAAAATATGCCATACGTATTCGAACAGATGCCATAGGCAACAGTATTTAATTCTATTTCGTACCCCTTTTTGAAAACAAAAGTCTTTTAAATACGTTTTGAGAACATTTGCAATAGAAATATACTACAAAATTTATTTTTCAAAAATAGTGGCGCAAATAAAATAAAAAATAGTCACCTATATCAGTCTTGTAATTAGAAAGTTATGATACCATATGTATATTCTTTATAAAACTTTGTCTTAAATTATTAAAGAAGATCAGCATGTAAAAAAGACATAATTACACACATTATAAATGACATTCTATTTTAAATATATTATTCCAACATTCTTCAATCGTATGCCCTACAAAGCGTCATTTATTTACAAAGACTATAGCATACTAACGAGTACTTTTAGGTAGCTTTCATTACAAAAAGTAAAAAGCTACCTATTTCTTTTCATATTGTAATTTTTTTTTTTTTCAGAATAAAAATTAAATTTAGTCAGCGCAAAAAAGTAAATTAATATTTCTGATTTTGTATGCTTAAATCCTTATAATAAACTGTATATCTAGATCACAAAGGGATTTCGTACGTAAAAGCTCCGCAAGAAAAACTTTTTGTAACAAAAAACAGGGCAATAAAAAACTTGCCATCAATGAGGAAAATACAGCCCAATAAAATCTGATAAAACTGCTATACTTTATGTATTATGTATGTGTGAGAACCTTTTGAATCTCTCATTGATGCACATTAGTAACGGGTGATTTTATTCTGCGGAAGATGAGTTTAGTTCTCAGTAGTCTCCCCTCCTCAGTGGAGCATGTTCAATTCTCGCCTGTCAGTAACAGATGGAAGTTACTTAGTATTCCCCTTAACTTATGATGTTTAATGATATGTGAATTGGATTTTCGTGTAGATAAATCACGAGTTCTATGTGAAAGACGAGAGAGTTGCTCCTGTGAATATATCGAACGATTTAATTCTTTTTGTATCATATTTTACTCCTTAGCCTTTTGAATACATATTTTTAATGCTATTTTTGCACTATTAAGAAAATCTGTATTAATCATGTTTCTTTCTGTATTAGTTTTTTTTTTTGTTTTAACGTATTACATGTAAAGAAAATCATTATTGCCATTAACCCTTTGAAGGGCGGCGGGATAAAATATATCCCACTTAATTTTAATTGCGAAATGCCTCATTGACACCAGAATTTTAAAATGAAAATTTTAATTTTATGATGTATGTGAATTAATTATTTAAATTATATTAATTAATTATATTTATTATATTAATTTTGAATTTTTTTTTTATTCTGGTGTCAATCGATTATTTCAGTTTTTTAAGAATAGGAGTGTTTGTCCCTCAAAGGGTTAATATATCTGTAATTGTAATTATTTAGTATGCATTTGAAAATAAGTATTTCACTTCATTTTTTAGTGAGCGTAAATATTTTTCACGTAGAATGCATATATTCGGAAGGTTTTCGTATATATGATTAACGATACACATGTTTGTTTCTCTTTTTCACAGTAATCTACATGAATCCTTTATAATTCTCTAGTATTTAAAATGTTATTTAACCCATTAGTGCCTGAATTTTTTTTCAGGCTATCAAAGCCTGAGAGCTTATGTGCCCGCGAGTTCTGTATCTATATACGTATGTATGTGTATGCATGTAACACGATAAGTAATGATAAAAATATTCGATTTGCTTCAAATTTTGGATATAGATTTATTGAGATAAGGCTCCTTCCTCAAAAGTTTTATGAGGTCACTGTGTAAGTATAAGCGGGAAACGGCGGGCTGATAATTGCTTCTTAATTTAGATAAATGGGTTTTTCATGCTAAATTATCAGATTTCATTCAAATCTAAGTACTTCTATTCGCAAAATGGGCAAATTATTTCTATTCTCAAAATACTGAAATGAATGAATGACACCAGTATTAAGATACAAATTTCTTTCACAGTATTTAAAGTATTTTTTAAACGTACTGAATAAAATTACATTTTTCATTCCAAAATGTTGGTGTCAATACGGCATTTCGCAATTAATATTAAGTGGGACATATTACATTCCACCGCCATTCAAGGGTTTAAGATATACGGTCATTCTGATGAGGCGCATCAATACCGTAATTTCGGGTGTATAAGCCGCGGCTCAAACAATTCTTTTTGGACCCAAAAATCTTATTTAGTAATTGAAGACAAATATTTACGGCGACCTAACTAGTTATATTTGTTTCTTTAAAAATTCTGGGTCGAAAACGAATTGTTTGTTCTGCGGCTTATACACCCGAAATTGCGGTAATTACCGTGGAGGGGGGGGTCCCCCCCCTTAATTTAGGTAAATGCGTTTTTTACGCAGAATTTCCTGATTACCTTCAATTTTAAATATACGATAATTGTGATGAGACGCCTCCATGATTAATTTAAATGTTCATCGGTTAATTTTAAAGGAGGTAGGGGGATGTGGGGTTACAACCCTTAATGTAGGTAAATGGGGTTTTTATGCAAAATTTACCGATAAGTTCCAGATTTTGGATAAAGGTTCATTCTGATAAGACGCTTCTCTGATACGTTTTGGGGCTCTTTTGTTATGTATAAACGCGATTACCCCCACCTTAAATTAGATAAATGGGTTTTATGCAGAATTATCCAACTTGATTCTAATTTTGGATATAGGTTCTTTCTGGTAAGGCGAATCCCTGAATAGTTTTTAGTGTGTAATGATTAATTATAAAGGGGAGAACGAGGATAGCCCCTATTAAATATAATAAATTGGTATGCTGAATTATCCGATTTGCTTCGAATTTTTTATATAATTTCATTATGATTAAGACGCATTCCTGATTAGTTTTTGGGGGATTGAAATGAGGGAACTAATCTTCCCCTTAATTTGTTTTTCGGGGGGCATTTTTCCTTGTAGAAACAAGGCTGTAATATAGAATTAGAGTAATTAGCCTGTGACCTCAGCGCCATCAGTTAAACTGGGCAATATTCTTTTTATTTTTTTATTATTCTGCTCGTTAGTTGAAGTTTCGGAAATTTGTCGCTATTAATTTTGTCGAAAATACTTTTAAATAATTTTGTAAAATTGTACGTAACCTGGATAAAATAAATATTTCTTATAAAATACGAATATTTAAAAGGGTTTATGGACTTAATCTTATCAAATTTACAACTTAAAATAGTAAGGATTCAACACTTGAAAATTATTTTAAAAGATAAATACATCATCATTATTCTTTTATATTTCACGACTCTATTCAGAAAACACCTAACGTCTACTCACTATCTATTAAAAGCTAAGAAAACTCATCCATTTTGCAGTTATAGTTTTGAAATTCTTCTGTGAATGTAGCCTAAAAATGAATTCCAGTATTTCTATATCCAAAGTGTTGAAAAATGATTTCGAGTATTTCCTTCTAGTAAGAAAATACATTTGGAAAGAAATGTTTATTTCTCAATCAAAATACCAATTATAACTAAAGTGAATCGTTTGAGGAAATAAAAATAAATTTACTGAAATATTAGATAAATTGCAAGTTTTTTTTTTTTTAAAGAGATTAAATGTTTTAATGCTTTGAAGGAAAGTCTTAAATAGTTTTTAAGATATAAAAATAAAGAAATCGAAGCTGGTTTTCATTGCGAGCAGTTTCATTTGACAAATACATTATTATCATCCTTTATGCTTTGAAATTATCTGGCTCCGTATTTTAATTTAAATATTAACTTTTCATTTTGCATATGATTTACTCTTTCAAAAGCATAAAAAAAACATGCTTGTAAAATGAGTAAATAATTGTTTTACATTAGGATTTGCAAACGAATTTCTAAAAAATAAAAACCTGATTTTCTACTGTTTCATTTTAAAAGCAGAATTTTTTCTTAACCTCCTTAATTCTAAGAGAAATAGTACGAGGGACAACGAAACCCAGTTTAAAATTATTTTGAAAATCTCCATAGATGTAGACGTCTATACAGGGTGTCCCCTCTCAACGGTGGCCAATGGCTAATTTCTAAACCGTTGGTCATAGACATATAGTTCCAATTGCAAAAATGCTTTAAAAAAGGCAAAGAATTGTTTTTTAAGCGATTTTCGTCAAAAAAATGTTTTACTAAAAAATTACGAAAATTAAATTTTTATACGGTCCCCCGGTCCTATAAGTGATATTTAGTAAAAAATTTTCAACACTCTAGCAAGTAATACAGAAAAGGTCCCATTCATGTAACATTAAAATTGACCGAGTTATGAAACTTTAAATTTCATGACTTAAACCATTTTTCTATAGCTGAAAAAGGATGAGTTCGACGCAGCTTTAAGGGAACGTACACTAGGTGCATAAAGTATTATAAAGGGAGTCGATTTACAACGCTGTTCAAAGGCTACTTCCTAAACTATTTCTCACAGACATATAGTTCCAATTACAAAATGTTTTAAATGAGCGATTTAACTGAAGGCGCTGTCACCGTATAAGTTTTACGGTAGTGTTAATTATAATTAATTAACTTCTAGATTGGTTATTAAAATAACTGAAGACATGAATTTCAAAATTCTTTTTATCGAAAAAATCAAATTTTGGGAAATAACGAAAAACCTTCAAATGCATCTATTGGTTTTCATTATAAATTTAGGGATTGCATTGTTACAATAGTGGAGGTTTGTATAGACTGATAGAGAAATCAGAAAGCGATAAGTCGAGTTTTAAAATTCATATCCTCAATCGTACTTTTACGTATGTTTTATTTTGTAAGCAAATGCAGCTGATTCTTTTCGTGATTTTATTTTAAAAAGGTATGTTATTTTGATAAACTTTTATTTTATTTATAGTTTTCGTATGTAAATTTTCCTAGTTCAAAACTTATATTCAAATTTTAACTCACTTCCAAATATCTGATTGAGGTTCAATTCCCATGCTTATTTAAATTCGATGACAATATAATATTAATACGATTTTAGGTGCGTTCCATTTATTTATTTTATAAGACTACATCAAATTTTATTAGGTTGAGTAATCTAATAGAGCTTTAAATATGTATCATTTCGTAACGATTTGTGACTGTTGCTTTTCATAGTTTAATTTAACAAAATTCCTGTTATTTTTTTACTTATATTTTTAGCACAAATTGCATATTTTACTTTAACATGTAAATGCCAACATAAATTCAGAAACAACATTGTAATTTTTTTTTTTTTTACTCTCAATGTTTAAAGTTAAATTTTCTATCTGATGTTTATTTTTATTTCCAGTAAATTTGTGACTGACCCCTATTTTGCAGCAAAAAATATGCTTCAACTTTGAACAGCTATAACTCGGTCAATTTTGATCGCAGAGGAATGGGACTTTTTTTGTCTTACTTGTTAGAGTGGTGGTAAAAATTTTCTAAATATCACTTGTAGGACCGGGGGACCGTATAAAAATGTAATTTTCGTAATTTTTTAGTAAAACATTTTTTTGACCTAAATCACTTAAAAAATAATTCTTTACCTTTTTTAAAGCATTTTTGCAATTGGAACTATATGTCTATGACCAACGGTTTAGAAATTAGCCATTGGCCACCGTTGAGAGGGGACACCCTGTATATGGGTAATTATAATATGCATGCATTTATTAAAAGGGTTTAAAAGTAATTTTAATAATTCTAGAAGAATTTCAATTAATTTAAGGGATATTATTTAGTACCTCCTACAGGCGACGCCAGGACTGAGGAGATTAAATGGTCTTGAACCCGTTTGTCAGATTCGGATTTAAATTTAGGTTCACGCTGTTTGATCCCCGCCTTTGTAAAAATTAACATAAATACTTCTATATCACCTGAATTTTAGAAATTTGAGAGCGTAAGAAGCTTTTTGCGTTAATATAATTATGTAATACGTCAATGATATCCATAATTTAAACTTAATTAATGGAAGAATAACTACCGCTTTAATTCGCATTATTGTACGTAATAAATACGATGTGATGCAGATCTTCTGACTATTCCACTAAATTCAGCACCTTAAAATTGTTAAAATCACTCATTTATGAGCCAGATACAGAAACAATGTAACAATCTGTTGACCACTGTTATTGTAACTCAAACTTTGTTTCTTTCTAACCGATAACAAGGCTCCTTCCTGCCGGATTTCCCCAGCTAAATGGGTTTGATGCCTGGTATCGAAGCGGGTGACCGCCTTATGACCGCGTGACGGAAATAAATCTGATTACCACCTAGATCTTTAACCTAACGGCATTGGTTATTGCTTAATTGCAAACTAGGTTAATCCGGTTGATTATCATTTTGTTCTTGTTGTTTGGTCCCTGCATTTTTCTACTTCAGTTGATCTCGTAATTTAGAGCCTTGATCAGATGACGAGACTTTCACCTGGCCAGGCACCTCCAGAGGTATAAATCACAAGTAACTTGCAGGACTTTTCACCCACGACGGATTTTACATGCACCAGGTACCCTTAGTGTACATATCGGATATCGATTGACTAAAATCCGATGACCAGACCCATAGCAGCGACATTCCCTTAGCCGAATGGGTTAGATGTCTGGCATCAAGATGGTTGTCCACCTGATCGCCGCATGTTTCATAGACAAATTCCTCGGTCGAATTAACAGCCGAGGAGCCTGTTGTTTAATGATTGCTCTCTTATACCGATTGCTAAACAAACTGACTTTATTGATTTGGCTCCTACACATTACACACACAAATCTTGCATCTGACTATTTCACACTTATTTAAAAAATTTACAAAATGGATGCGTTTTGTTTTGATAAACAAAAAAATATTTTGTAATTTTTTGAGCACTTTACTAGTGAAAATAATAAAAACTTGTCAGAAAACCAAAGTAAAAGGAAAGCTATATGATCTTTTTCTGCGAAGCTCATCTAGTTCATTCTAAAGAAAAAATGCCCAATTCCACTACCATGAAAAGAAAAAAACATGGAGTGAATGATTTGAAAAGAGCTTCAAAAACTGTTTAAAGGACTGGTTTTTAATCTGAGCTGAAAGACGAAATAACTTTTTCAAAGTATTTTCAAAGAAAATCGTTTCTTTGTGGACACAAAAACATATCAAAAACTTTCTTTTAATATTCGGAATTTGTAATGAAAGATTTTAATCCTTCACAGATTAGAAATTCGTAAGCAGAGTTCTTGAAAGGAAAGTATGTTTGTCATAAATATGTCATTTTATAAATGGAAATTCTCTCTAAAGTATTTGTAAAAATACTGGATGTTGCACTCACTAACATGCTGCGATTGAAAAATTCGTGAAATTTTGATAATTGTACTTATCATCATTCCACTAGTCATTATTGCTTATTTAGCAAATTAACACTTAACCCATTCGTGCCCAGCATCTTTTGCGTAAATTTTATTTGGTTGGCACCACTATTTTTAGAAGATTTAAGTTTAGTTCAATTATCACGAAAATGCATCATTTAAATAAAATAATTATTGCTTTTCTTTTTTACCGGTGTCAAAAACAGTGCTGAATGCACCTTTTGAAGCGTCCCTAAAAAGGGACGCTAGGCACTAATGATTTAATGTCAGTATAGGCAATTGAAAGTTTTAGCAATTAACACTCTAATACCCATGGTAGGATATATAGGGTCATTCTAAATTCCTGGTAGACACTTTAAGATTGGTCCAGGGGACTAGAACAATCATTTATTGGGGAAATACCTTACTGAAATTATATGTGCATTCAAGATTTCTTTAACCCTTTCCGGCACACTGTTCCCAGTCTGGGATACCTAATTTTTATTCCAAACTTGCAAATGACACCAATAATATTCTAGTAAAATTGTACTTTTACAATAAAAGCTTAAATTAAGGAATTGGAAATATTTAAAAAATTCGTTCGTGAATTCCGGTGTCAGTCGATAATTTCTCATTTTACAATAGATTTTGCCCGTGCCGGAAAGGGTTCAGTAAATTTGCTATTTACATAATGAATATGCTTCAAAGACTGCATTATCTGTGGTATTGGCGTGCCAAACGGTGCCTTTCCGCATATGCCTCATTGTCTTACATAAGCAAGAAAATCTGTGTGATTCAATAAGTCGACTACTACTTTAAAAAATTGAAATAAGCCAAGCCACAGTTTGACACTCCAAATTTCGATGATGCCATAAATATAGCCTTTTGCGTGTCAAAATTTAGGTATCGCCAAAATTGTTTATCGAGTTTCAAACGAAATTATTTATTTGAAAGAAAACGAAGGACAAAAGGAATGATACATGAAAAGATGCACACTCTCTTAAAGCTCTAGTACATATTAAAGATTTTTAATGTGGATTAAGGAGAAGAAAAACCTTACAATATTACTGGTAAATGTCAGCAGAACGTTTAAATAGGATTTTTTTTATTACTTTATAATATGATCTAGTTCCAAACATGAAATAAAAGCTAATTCATTTAAGCTAATTTTCTGCATTGAATTCAGAATTTTTACTCATAATTTTTGCTTTCAAATTGAACGTTTTATGCTTAATAATATAATATGTATGAATTTTTGTACATTCTTCAATTATTGCAAAATGTGACATAAATATTTTAATTCATTTTTTCATAAAATGTGTTTTTCAAAAAAAAAAAAAATTCCATAGTTTAAATAACAAAACAGTCATAAATTTCTGAAAACACATTTTATTTTTATTTGTTGTTAGCAATAGACTCAATATTAACGCCCTCTTGTTGAAAATGTAATTTCTTTGCACACGGCGTCTGTGACGGATTTCTACTTTATATATTTCAAAACACCGTACCTCAGTTCGGGAAGCTATCATTATTTTACCAAAGCAAAATTTGAATTATTCGCAGAAACTTTTCTCTTAAATAAAGTAAAGATTATATTTCTGAACTTAAAACTGCAAGCTACTTTGAGACAAAAAAGATTGGAGATCTCTTCTTAAACAAACGGTTTTATTGTATCAATTTCTTTCTGAAACACGTGAATCTTGTTATAAGAAAAAAAAATCCATTTAAAGAGTATTTTTGCCTTCAAGGGATTCAGACTCTCAATGCCATATTTTTAGTAATACTTAAAAACATAGTTTTTCATTAAATGAGAAAAATATTGTTTAACGATAAATACAATATTCTACCACCTGAGGCATGCAATCCCAGTTTCGCATCAGCGAAAGAAATCAGAATGTGATTAAGATAAGGTAATTTAGGCGAAATATATAAATATTAATGAGTTTAATTCATTTATTTATATGAATTATATACTTTTAATACAATATGAGTTTATCATGTCACGATTTCTTTGCCATGAGTACTATTCCACATTTATTTTAAAACATAGACAAAGTAATAAATGCTTTCTTTAAAAGAAACAGAGATTAAAATAAATCTTACGATCATTTAAAAATATTTATAAAAAAGTCTGTAAAAACTATTGCTTTTTCGACAGAATAAAAAAGATTTATTTTTAAAAGTAAAAATTTTAATCCCTTAAAAGCAGCTTTGCAAGTTAGCTGATATTTCAGGAAACTTTCTTAAACGATTTCGTTTATTTGTAACTGCTATTGTAAAAATAAAAGAAACTTAAATTTCGATCTTAAAATTATTTTATTTTCGTTGAAGAGTTGCTCTTTACCATTTTTAAAAGCCATTTTTATACAGACCTTAAATACACCGTGACGCATTTAAAACATATTTGAAGAAAAATTTCAAAATCACAACAAAAAAAAAAAAGCATTTGACTTTTGAGCTTAAAACACATCCGTACCTGACAGCTGTCATCGAAATACTCAATGACAGAGGACATGCGGTGTAGCGCCATCACTTATCGACCGGCTTCTCGCTAGTGTAGGAATTCACACCAGAAAATTTTTAATACCAATTTTCTTATACCTTATTTGTGCAACATCTATCATCTTAAAAAACAATAATAATTATTTAAACTTAGTAGGGAACTGCAAGAAGTGTAAGTCACCGATTTTGACGAAAGTGGTATCGTTGGAAAGATCTCATCGTGAGCACTAAAAAACTCAATGAAACTACCCGTCGCAAATCAGCTGTTTTCGAGATATCCGACAATTTATGTCACGTAGCTAGTGCATACTTAATTGGGGACTGCAACAAATTTTAGTCTCGATTTTAACGAAAGTGGTACCGTTGAAAAGGTATCATCGCGAGGATTAAAAAACTGAAAGGAATCACCCATCAGAAATGAGCCTTTTTTCAGATATCCGACAATTTGTGTCACAATGCTAATGCACACTGCTGGGAAACTGCATTAATTGACATAAATTGTCGGATATCTCGAAAACGGCTCATTTCAGAAGGGTAGTTCCGTTGAGTTTTTTACTTCTCACAATGATATATTTGCAACGACATCATTTTCATCAAAATCGAGAAAACAATTTTTTGCGGTCCCCCATTAAGTGAGCACTAGAACAGTATGCCGTAGCTACGTGAGATAAATTATAGGATATTTCGAAAACGGCTCATTTCCAACGGGTAGTTCTATTAAGTTTTTTCTCCCTCACGATGATATCTTTTTAACGATACCACTTTCGTTAAAATCGAGACTAAATTTTTTTTCGGTTCTCCTTTAAGTATGCACTAGTTACGTGACATAAATTGTCGGATGTCTCGAAAACGGCTGATTCGCGACGGGTAGTTCCATTGAGATTTTTACTGCTATCGATGAGGTTTTTCCAACGATACCACTTTCGTCAAAATCGGTGACTTACACTTCTTGCAGTTCCCTAGTATGTGATGAAAATTTCGGAAACTAAATAATTCAGCCAGACTCTGAATTATTTTTTATTGGAGATTCAATTTTCTTGCCAAAAGTTTTAAATAGTTATTATTATTTTATAAAGTGATAGATATTTCACATATGAAAATAAAAGAAAATTGCTATCAATTTTTTTCCAGTTTGTATTCCAAAAGAGTGAGAAATCGGGTGATTAGTGATGATGTCACACCCGTGAGTATTTTGATAGCAGCGGCCAGACACTTAGGTATCGCTTGTTACTTGAATTTAACCAGAATAGTTTTATACATTTTTTTAATGAAACTAGTTTTATGAGTACTAAGCATTTTTCATTCAACAGCGCTTGGAGATTTTACCCAAGTTTTATAAATAATTCAGCAGTGTTGCCGCGTTTGGAAAATTGTTTTATTTAGAAATATTGCATTCACCCCCAAAAAATTTTTTAACCGCAATTACATTTTATTTATAGAATATCTTCCATTTTATAAATCAAAAACAGGGTAGATCAAAACAGGGTTCTCTATAAAACAGGGTCTACCAAAAAATACTAATATCGCTACAATGTTTTCATATCCCTAATTTGTGCTTTTCCCATTTACATACTGTTATGTCAACTAACGCCAAATTAAAAAATATATATACTGATTTGTCAAAAAAGCCAAGTTTGCTTAAATTTTAACTTGTATAAGCAGAAAAGGAAGTGTACAACTGTTATAAGAAAGGTTTTTTTTTATGTGAGACATTTATTTGTGGTGTGTACATTTCTTTTCTTTGTTTACGTCAGTTACACATTTGAGACAGTTTTTTCAATTGAAATTCAGAATTAATACATCGTTTGAAAGTTTTTTAATAAAAATTTTCTTAAAATGAAATATTCTGAGTAGGCTTAACATTTCGCTAAATTTTAAAGATAACGTAACAATAAAAATTCCCCTTTAAAAGGTATTTTATTCAAAGAAATACTTTTATAAAGTAAAAAAAAAAGTTCAACTATTTTCTTAACTACTTATTTTGTTGTTAAAAAAAAAAAAAAAAAAAAAAAAAAAAAAAAAAAAGTCGATTTATTTTTACGGAGTTGCTTGCGCTTGCAAACATATATGCCTTTTGTACAGGTGTGTACAAAGAACTTGATGTAATTTACAGGATGTATAGAAAGCAGCACTTTTGATATTATAAGAAATTTTTTGTAGAAAGTAAAAATACAAATTTTAAAAGCTTTCTAATCATACCCTTAGATTAAATATATCATTAATTTTATTTAGAACTTAACCCTTTGAGCTCAGATGGTTGAAATTTCCGTCACTTAATTTTAATTCCGAAATGTCACAACGGCACCAGTAAATTCGAACAGATTTATTTGATAAAGACTTAATGCATTTTTTTTTCCGCGTATATCGTTAATAATTTTTTTTCCTTTGCAAAATACTGGTGCCAATGTGACATTTGGAATGTTGAAGAAACTTATCCCCAGAGCTCAAAGGGTTAAAATGATGTTTTTCTGTGGAATTGCCTCTTACGACATTTGTGATACTAAAACACTTAAAATTCCGAGAATCCCTTGATGAGAATCAGCGTTGTTTTATATTATAAAGCAAAAAGTTTATTAGGTTAACTCTAGAAATATGGGCCAGGCTTTTTAAAAATTGAAATAAAAGTTCTTAGAATGCAAATAAAAAGTTATTCATACTTATTTATAATTCGTTTACATATACGCATAAAATTTTTCACAAAATATAATTAAATATTGAGAACAGAAATTGCGAAACAAAATTAAAATTAAAATGGCAGATGGCCTCCTTTTCTGACAAGAAATAAGATATAAAGTTAAAATGGCAAAATAAAAACAAAAGCACATTTCATGTAGTTAATCATGAAAAACATTTAGTAATTTTTAAAGATGCAATAATATCAGGGAAAATCAGTGAATAAAATTTGAAAAAATAAAATATGAAGTATATTTTCAACCCTTCATTTATCTTAACATTCAACCACATTTTCGGCAAAGATCTTGATAGTTAATAAGTTATTACGAATAAATAACAGTTATAATAATTGTTATATCAGGGCTGCCACAGACTATTATTTTATCTTACGTTCGAACCAGAATTTTTCTAATATAAATTTCAAAGTTTATTTTTCTTACAACAGTTTCATTAGAGTTTCTGCTTAAAAAATTGGTGTCAGTTAGAATTAAGAAATAGTCGCATGTAGCATCCCTGTATAAGGATAGTTAAAAATTCGTTTAACCTTCCTACCCTGTCCAAATTTTACTCGATTTTGATAAAAACATTGCACACGAGAATTCTTATTTAAAACATTTTAATATATTTAATTGACTTATTTCTCTGAATCTGTTATTTAACTCTCTTTATGAAAAGAGTTCTGGTTCGAATCGTATAAAACAAATTATAGCTATGGGTTGATTAGACCCATTCAGGGTAGGAAGGTTAAAATTTTGGCAAAGAGCTTGGTAATTGATAGGTTTAATGAAACCATTTCTACATTGTATCGAGTAGTTTTTTCTTGTGTGTGTGGTATTATATTCTTCTCCGCAATCCACATAGTGATCCTTGTCCAATTCTATTCCCTTGGAGTCTGTAGAATCTAATAATTTCAATTACATTCGATCTACTTCTTTGCTATAAATGTTTTTTTTATCGTGTTTATATTAGGATTTCTTAGGTTTTTAAGTTTATTTATCAACTTTATCATTTCGGAAATTTTTCATTATTTTTTGAAACAAAACAATACATCGTTAGGCCCTATTATATTGCTGTTATGGAAATATTTATACTAGTTAAAATTTAAATAATTTCATCAATTAATATAATTATAAATATAGAAATTATACAATTATTTAAAAAATAATTATATTTAGTTAAAAAACCCATACCATATAATTTTGAAATATGGATTATAGGTGGTCATCTCTTCTCGATTTGATGAGGTACTCTATTCTAAAAATGATGGAGAGACTGCCACCCGATTTAACCACTTAACGGATTTGTCCGTACATCGTACGGGCAAGAGGAATTTGCTTAATCGATCTTTAAAAGCTGTCACTTCCATCACTAAATTTTTAAATACTATATCATAATATTTAACGGAAGAAATATTTAGATTTTGTATTGCGAATATTTAAGCATAAATAAAGTGATGCTCCTCCCACATTTTCAACATTTTGTATGAAAAAAAGTAATCAGTTAAGTGCTTGAAGCGTCTCTCTGCCATTGTATGTCTATGTTTTAGAATTAAAAGCAAAGATTGGACCATATACGTGTCTTAATCCGTAAGAATGTGCGCTTACTCAGGTATAAATGGTTTTTACTCAGTCACCAATAAATGAAAATTATAATCGTCACCTTATTTTGTCAGAGAAAATTGTTATAAATTCTGAAATAAAATAAATTGAAGATTACTTGTGAAAAAGTAGTGGTGATAACTGGAAAAATCCACCAGCACTCTAGGTATGTCAACGCAGGCGCACGACCTCCTGGCTTAAAAGTCCTTGTACAGGTCTGCCGCAGGCGAATATTTTTTAATTCTAACTTCCACTACTTTTTTTAAACAGAAATTTTTAATAAAAAAATTAACAACATTTGCACCATATAAATATAATTTAAAGCGCATACTAGAAAAATACTGGTGCCAACGGAATGTAAAAGTTTTCGCCCGTGGTAACCATGTTATTAAAAAAAATTAACTTACGTAATGCAAACCATTCAGACACCAAACTCATCAAAATTATCCTACAACTAAAATAATCCCTTGAGGGTGGTGGGATATATTATACCCCACCTGAATGTAATTGATATTCACACCACAAACTTTTAATTTTTCATTTTTAAACTGGGGGGGGGGTTAGGAATTTGAAATACTGCTTTTCCTTATTTAGAAATACTCTTTTGTTCAAATTTCCTGCGGTAATTCTGCATTACGCAAACGCAAGTGGTCGCCTTTAAAACGTGTAAATAAGCTTTAAAATGATTAATATGATAATTAAGATGATAATTAATGATAATTAAAAAGCACAGTTGTACGTAGCAATAAATGAACAAAATGATCTATTTCTTGAAAACATAGTTTATGCTGCAAAATATAATACAGCTTTTTATATATTTAGAAAGGCCATGTCTTACTCTATGGTCATCTATTCTAGAATTCCGCATAACATTCTGGTGCTCTTATGGCAAGTAAAGAAAGAAGTTAAATCTTATAAAAAATATACCATCACCTACAAAGAATCAAAGACTGGTTTTAGTGTAGTCATTTAAAATAATTTTTCAAACTTAAACTAATTTAATTTTTCGATATTGAAAAAATGAATCTATTTTTCAATTCGTGCTCTGATTAATAAACAGATAAAATGGAAAAATCAGCTTACAAAATGAAAGTGAAAAAAAAGAAAGAAAAAGAAAAACAATTAAAACGAAAATTTTATAAGTATATCAAGATATACCCTTTATTTTTTAAAGAGAGTTTGGTTGATTTTTTTACGACTTATCAAAAGAAATAATTGAAATCTTTCTAAAAAAATGAAACTGTATAAAGCCTCTAAATTTTGAATCAATGGAATTAATTTGCACCAAAATTTTTTAGGTTTTTATTACTACTATTATGCATTCTTTCCTTAAAGACGTTTCTAAGATTCTTAAATTAATTCTTCTTTATGCGATCATGGCAGATGAGAGACTTAACAAAAGGATTTTTTTTATTAAAAGAACATCATTAATTAGAATTATTAGTTTATAAAAATAAAAGCTTCAAGTGTTATATTGTTACAGAAGATTATATTTCTCAATTCTAATCAGTTTCTTTAAGAGGACAAAAAACAATCTAATTAATTTTTCAGTTTTCAGAATTATGAAATATGTTAAAAATTACGTGTGGTATTTTGCATACATGCGATATGGTTTAAGTTCTTTGGCATCTATCTATTTTATTAAAAAACAAACATATCCGTGCTTAACGCTGACGTCATTATATCATCGGCAAAAGAAGACAATTAAATTTAACTTTTATTAAATTTTATTGCAATTTTTTTAACTCCTAATACCACTTATTTTTTATTTTTATACCATCAAATAAGGACAAAGTGTACTTTCAGATGCAATACATTGAAAAAAACTGTATCCAAATGTACGCAAGTTTTACTTTATTTTATCTTAACAAGAAGAAAAACATTGGATTCGTGTAAAATTTTTACTTCCGGTTATTGATAAAGTAATACATTTCAGAAATCTCTGAACACGATTTGATAATCTTTAGAAAATGTCAGTGCGATTTTCTCTGTTATTTTATTAGCCTGGGAGTCTGTATGTGATAAAAATTTGTGAGTGCTCAGTCTTAAGAAATAATGCACGAAATTTCGCAAATTAATAAATTCAGTTAGAATTTTATATAATCCTTCGAGGGGACAGGAATTCACAGAAAAAAATTGAGCACTTTCACTTTAGAATAAGGAAAAACAATTTCTCAACTTTTTCTTGTAAAATATTATCAAATTAAAACTTCATTAAATGTTTCTGGTGCAAATCTTAAATACACTTAGGTTGGATATAATATAACACACCGCCCCTCAAAGGAATAAATTCGTGTTGATTACTTTTTGGTGCAAATTGTCTATTGGATAATGCTGCTATGCTGCATTTTCCACGAATTCCGCAATAGCTCTATCTCAAGAACTAATACACGGAATTTCATAAAACATCAGAATCAGTTAGTCCTTGGTATTAATTGCTCCTTATAGCCTTTTTTTTTTCGTAAATAGCTAAACATGTGGCGCTAATATGCTGTCATTTTAACGATTTTTATAATAGCTATATTTCAAGAATTAATGCAAGAAATTTTCATCAAACTTTAGATTTAATCATACCTCGATAAATATTGATTCTGATCATGTTTCGGAATAACAACCCAACAAGCGTTTGCGTTGTGGGAAAATTTTCACAAAATTCTATAATAGCTTTATTACAAGAATAATATAACAGCTTTATCTCAAGAAAATTTCATCTAATTCTAGATTTAGTTAGACGTCGACACAAGCTGTTGCTGATAGATTTACGTGTCAGTCGCCCAATATATGACGTTGCTATCCTGGATCTCCCAAGATATTTGTAACAGCTCTATCTCAAAAATTAATGCACTGATTTTCTACAAACTTCAGGTTCCAAGAGACGTTGACATAAGTTGATGCTGATTAGATTTTTGTGTAAACCAACAAATGACGCTTGTTTGCTGATATTTACACGGTTTACATGCTTTTAGCGATAGTCATACGTCAAGAACTAATGCACGAAATTTTATATCTTCAAAATCCTCATGATGATCATAGATTGCCGTTTAATTTTGATACTGGGATAGCGAATTTTGAAATAGTGACACGTGAATGATAGAAGAAAGTTTTGGGATTGCCACACTCGACTAGTTGTTACATTAAACTTATTTTCCAGAATAACCTACTTTTTTAGATCTATTTTTACTGCGTGCTGTTTATAAGAAGCATAAATCAGTTCGCACAGAAATTAATATAAATAGCTAATGATTTTTTTCCATAACAATTTAAAACGTTCATTTGAATATCGCACTGAAACTGAGAGTTGCCAGACGGGCTACTTTTTAAAATTCAGATTTCTTGATTGGCACCACTTTTTCGAAACGGTAAAATTTTCTTTCTTTGAAGCAACATTAATTAAGGTTAAAAAACAAGGGGAATTTTATCAATTTAAAAAAGTGGTGTCAACCAGGAAACCTGATTTTAAAAAAAGTAGTCCACTGGCAACACTGCTGAAACTACTGAAATAATTTCAAAAAATCTGATTGTAAATAACTATTGTTTTGTAATTTCATATGTTATTAACACCTAGCGTGAAACATATATGAAAATATCGCTTTTATTAAGTTTCATTACTTTTTATGAACTTTATATATTTTATATTTACCTTATATCGTTTATTTTTAATATATATATATATTTGGTATTGTTAGTAAAGTTTCATAATAATATATAAGAGAAAATACTAGAATTCAAAGGCGTAATCAGGGTGCTTAAAACCAGTAATATTGTAAGGCAGGGCTGTCCAACACGGTGCTCGCGGGTACCATGGGGCCCTTTGAGGCTTCTGTTGGCGTCCTTATTAAGGTTCCCTGTTAGTTGTATTTTTTAAAATAAAATTTCATTTTAAAGGATACTTTATTTAAAATCCTTAATATTTCCGTGAAATGTTTTGAAAACTCTTATAAGTAAACCCCTTTCACGCTTCAAAAAGGAAAATGCACTTTACAGTGTTATTGCGTTTCTTCTTTACTTTATAATTATTCCTTATAAAACATTTTAACAAAATTATGAGGACGAGAATTGATAAAAATTGGCAATAACTTTTTAAATGTATAAAGAAGTAAATGTATAAAAATAGGCACCCCACCATCATGCATGGAAGTACTACTATTTTATTATTGTTGATATTTTTAAAACAGTCCATTGTCATATAAGACGGAAAATGGCGCCATTTTCTCCTCAGACCACTGAAATGTTAGGCAATTTAACTGATTTTTTAAAAAAAATCTATAAAATCACTCAAAATGATTTCCATCAATTAAAAATTCTTCATGCTATCTTTTTGGAACTACCCATGGTCACTATATCATGCCTATCTTTGTTTCTGTACTCAGAGCCTGATTACTAACGGGGCACTCTCTCCCCAGTAAAATTACATAGAAAATTTCGCCTTGTTTAAACGCCCTTTTCAATCAAAATTACTATCACGAATAAGGAAAAAATTTCTATTTATTTTTTCTGGTGAGAGAGTGCCCCGTTGATAATCAGGCCCTGCCTGTACTTTTTATACTGACAAATTTGCGTTTCCAAAATACAACAAGGAATATTTTTGCGTTTTAAAAGAAAACTTAACAATATTTCTGATTATCATTTTATTTTAATTATAAGCAAGATTTAAGTTTTTAGTTCCTTCCATTTCAAAATTTTTTAAAAACAACCTCTCAAAAAAAAAAAAAAAAAAAAAAAAAAAAAAAAAAAAAAAAAAAAAAAAAAGCCTTAAATGCTTAAATCCGAAATGTACTTTTTTTTTTTTTTTTTTTTTTTTTTACACGAAGCTTTAGATTTGTAGTATTATGTCTTCCACTGCTAGATGCATTTGCATGTGCGTTCGGTCTTTATATTGTGAGATTTTTTTTTTTTTTTTTTTTGCATGTTTTGAGTCATGCTCATAATGATGCAAATCCGTTGTTCAGTAAGAACTGAGATACGCCCCTGCTTAGCAAAAGGTTGGACAGGCATGTTGTAAGGTTTTCTCCTTGATTCATAGCAGAAAATTTCCTGGTTGTTTAAGGCGAATAGAACTTTAAAAAATTACCGGGATTTAGAGCATTTGGCACCCACCCTGGTTACGCTATTGAAAATGTACATGGTATACTGTAATAGCTTTGTCATTCTTCATTTTTTCGAAAATGCCTCACCAGTGGCTGAGAAGTTCCTCTCTCTAGGCTTGTATATGGGAGGTATTGAGTTCGAATCCAATAGTATCGGTCGGCCAAACCGTTTGGAGTTTTCCGTGGTTTTCTTCTAACTTTGAATGGCCTTGCGTAGATTCGGGCTAGGTTCCCTTAGAAAGACACCTACGGCCTATATCTCTCGTGCATAAAATTGGTCGTCATACGTAACATCAAAACAACATTTTTCGCAAAAAAGAGATGCTGCAGCTTCGGAAATAGGAAAAATGCATTTAGCTTCCTACTCTTACACATTTTTGTTAAAGAAAATTTTAATATATTTTTTTTTCATTTTTGTTTCTTCAAAGTTATCCGATAAAAAAAGCAACAATTTCTATTAAATTCTTTCTATAAATTTTTGTGGTGAAAAAAAGAGTATTCGTTGACAGGAAAAAAGACAAAGATGCAAAAAGTAAAAAGAAATGGCAATAATTTTACAACATTATTTTTGAGTGTTATAGAACCAATTTAAATTAACTTTTAAAAGGATCTCATTTGCTTAGAATTCATGAAATCATTAAAATAAATAATGTTACAGAAATAATTTCGGTTTTATAAAAACTATATTTTTTCTGTTCGTGTTATTATTGGTGGATTATTAAAAAGGAAACTACCTTTTTTTTAATGAAACAAAAACACAAATTAATGCATTTATAGTGATAAGAAACACACGGACAAAGAATCTGTGACAGAGTTTTATCGATTTTTATTCAATGCCATACCTTGAAAATCTAAATAAATGAAATATTTTTAAAACCTATGAATATTGGAAGCAAGAGAATTTTGGATCGTCCGAAGTAATTTATAAAGAATGTTCTTACCCTTTTCTTTCTTACTATTATGCATTCTTTAGTACCAGAAAAGTTTTTGAGACTTAATGTTATCATGGCAGTTTAGAAGAATTAACAAAAGTTTATTATTATTATTATCAAGGAAAGAATTTTAGAATTTATAATTATTAGTTAGTGAAACATTCTTATCCCTTTAACTCTTTATGGCACAGAGCACTTCCTTTGCGAAAATGTTGAAATAACAGAATGACACTGGAATTTGCGTACAAATGTATTTAAAAAATAAGGGAAAACTGCATGAGTTCTTTCTGAGAAAAGAAATAACACATGTATGAGGAAAAAACTATTCTTCTTATACATGATAAATGGAAAAAAATTATACCAAAATTCTGGTGTTATTGTAGCATTTCGGACATAAGTTCAGTGTGCCACGTTAACCTTTCTACCCTGTTGAAATTTTACTCAAACTTCATTAAAATGTTTCGCACCAGAATTTTTATTTAAATTCATTTAACATACTTATTTACTTTAAGAAAAATTTTCTGGTTTGAATCGAATGAAACGCATTATAGTACTGGGTCGATTAGACCCATTCAGGGTAGGAAGGTTAAGGAACACTTAAAAATAAAAATTTAACCACTTAATTGTCGGGATAAGATTTTTTGCACATATTTAATCTAAATATTTATACGATTAAATAGTATGAAGTTAAATTTCAAAAATTGTGTGGTGTTAAAAAGTTTTAAGTAATGAATCAAGAAAACTCTTCTCGCCCGTGCTACGTTTCAGAAAATCAGTTAAGTGGTTAATTCCAATGAGAGAATACATTCTAGAAATTACATAAGTCAGAGAAATTCACTTTTCATCAGAAAATTTCAAAGGTTTATTTACCTTTATTTTAAAACGGAATGTTTGTTATTAAGCAAAGCAAATAATGTTGGAATTTATTTTCGTGTGAATTTGGAATATATGAATTTATAAATCTATTAAATTCGAAGCACTATTGTTTGCCTATAATGAAAAGCTGTGCTATAAAGGATTGAGTTATTGCGTTATTGGAGAAGTCGAAATCTGATTAAAAAATCATTTAACCCCTCCGCGACGAACGTCTTCTGTAGGACCTTTAAACTTTTATTTCAGGTTTTCCAAAATTAAAATTTTTTGGCTAATTTAATCTGGAAAATGCCCTGCTTAAATAAGACAAAATTTACAAGAAAAAGTAACTGGTGGGAATAGTCAACAATTCAGAGCATTATATTTAGAACGTGTAAGAGACGCTTGTCCCAAGGGGTTATGGGACAAGAAACATTGTAATTAATTTTCAGAGTAATTTTCAGAGTAATACACAAATAAAAACTTGAAATAAATACAAGTTATATTCTAATTTATCAGTTTTTTGTGTTTTTTGAAAATTTGTATCCATTGGGGAAAGCATAGTTTTAATGTTGGCTACAGATATATATATATATTTTTCTCAATTCCCTTTTTTCCCTAAATTCTTATAACATTAATTCGTTTAAGTATTTTCGCATTTTAAGTATTTAAAAAACATACTCTTTCCATAAAAGGTTTTTTTTATTTTATATTTACCCTACATACAGACGAATTATTTACGAAAATTAAATTGTAAGACATAACGCTTAAAATTTTCTGTTTTTTCCAAAGAAGATTACTAAATATTTTCTTTAAATAAAGTAATTATGCTATTTTTGCGATTGCAAAAATATTTAATTTAAAGACCTGTAATTTCTTCATTTAAAAACATTAAAAATAAACTTGACATTCTACCTTGAAAAAAAAATTACTTCTTGAACGCAATATCCTGAATTTTTATATTTCAGAAATTATTTTCATAAAAAGCGGAAGTGTTTGCTGAATAACTATTCTAAGATAAAAAATTTCTATCTGTTTCGATGGGAATGCTTTAAAATACTTTTGTAAATAAGCACTAAAAATGATTTTTTGTCTTTCTATATTAGTATTCAGACGATGAAAATAATTCCTTGAAGCATTAATTTATTTTTTTGTATTTAATTGTTCTGTTAGTTAATTTTTGTGTCTGTTCAAAGTGCATACATATAATTCTAATTTTTTATAGAATAAAAATTCCTTAAACGTGACATAATAATGATTGTCCTTTTCATAAATAGGTTAATGTGAAATTGTCAGCAAGTTAGAAAGTCATTTTATGTCAATACACACTTTCAAATAGGAAACAGCCCTTATATTTGCATAAACTAATGTCATAAGATGTTTTCCAGTTTAATCAGATTAAAATTCTTTATGTATATCAGCAAATCGTTTTTTCCCAATAATAAAATCTTTATGCTTAGTCTTTCTTGGTATTTGTTATAAGATATCTTTAATTTAAAACAGAAATATCGAAAAGGAAATTTCTGAAGCTATCCAAACATGTAAAATGTAAAACCACATGACTGTTTCTGGAATATTTTAAAAATAGGGGAATAAAATAAGTAAGAAATACTGGAAGGGCTTCTGACTTGTGAGTTCTGTAAAAATGAAAATTAGAACGGAAACTTACCTTTAATCTACGATTTTGCGCTTTGTTAATGTGTAAAATTTAGCTCTTTTTCCTCCAGAATAAATTGCTTCAATCAATTTTCTCTCTCTGTTAGAAAATAAATTTTGCTTACTCTTATCAAATGATAGACAGCCAATTTCATACCCATTTTCCTCAGATAATTTTTCATTCATATTAAATGAATCAGGACCAGTTACATTAATTTAAAATTCAGTTCAATTTTTTAACGGTTCTTGTATGTTTATTATTAGATTACTAACGCATACACGCCAACCTCAAGGGGTCTCTGTGACACCCCACTGATAAAAAATTGATACTTTTTCTGCATCGTTACTCTGCATCTCTATTTTGACCAAGGATAATGTTCCATTATACAGAGAAGTACTTGTTTCCTATGAAAGCGGCGGAGATACGATGTAGCGAAAAAATCAAATTTTTAACAGTGCACGCCGCTAATTGCTTGAGACCATAGGAGGTTTTTTGGGTCCGATTCCCACTGGCTCCATTGCACACAATTCTTTTCTGGAGCTCTCGGTTGTATCGATTCGGTGTTGTAAAATTTTGTTGTGCTATCTCGTCCCTGTATTTTGAAGATTACTTATAAGTAGGCTTTTTATGTCGAGCACACAAGTTAGATGCATGATATTGAATAAACAAATAAACGCAAACTTCAAGATTTTGAAGGATCTCATAAAAGTATTTTAAACCACAGTTTTATCTGGTGAATGAAATTAAATAAATTTCAAATGATAACCTCATTTAATACAAGAAATATTTAATTTAACACATTTTCCCGTTCAAAGTACGTTTCCTTGATTTAAATAAAGTCGGAAGTTGGCAAGCATAATAGTGTATTTGTAATATTTGTATATCTTGTAAAACAGTTCTCCAAATATAACACTTAAACTTATAACATGTCCCACAAAGGCATTTCACAACTCTGATAAAGCAAATCCTACGTTAGGGCTGCAGAATCTTTTTACCTAAAAGTTCATTAATACCACAATTTCCTAAGAATACGTTTTGTCTTTTTTATCCACAAAGTTTTTACCTTCACAATATGGCAAAATTTTCTTTATTATATCGTACGTAGCCAATGTTGCTGCATATGGCTGATTTTTTCTTTAGGCACCCTGAATTCTCATCAATAGATTTTAATAGTTATTTTTACTTTGTAAGACGCTAGATATTCCATAAGTAAAACAAAATCTGTTATTGAAAATTTTATGGTGTGAATTGAACTGTTCTAAATTTTAAAAAAACTTCTAGATGCACCAAAATTGGTAGCACCCTATTCACCCAATGAGCAGTTACTGTTTACTCCTATGATGATCATCGGAAAAATAAAAATAAAAACGTTTGCAAAATTAATTATGAAAGATAACCTTCACTTTGTTTAAAGATGAGATTTTCTGTTAATAAGTAAGTCAATTTTTTAAATAAAAATTGATATTTAATTTAAATATTTTCAGACTGATATTTAATTTAAATATGTGCATTTATTTTTACCTTTTTGTCAAAGGAAGACCAGAAAGGAATGGATAATCGTAATTTTCGGCATATAATCCGCGGGTCAAACAATCAGTTTTTGACCCAGAATTTTTGAAAAATAAAATGTGAATCGCAGTAAGTATTTAGTTCCAGTAACTAAAAAAATCTTGGGCCAAACAGAATTGAATTATCCGCAGATGATACCCCCGAAATTACACTAAAAGAAATTGGTGATTCTTTAATCCTTTCCGACGCAGTTGTCCCAAGTCGCTACCACATTATTCCAAACTTATAACTAACGGCACCAACAATATTGTAATAAAATTTTGCTTTCGTAATGAATGTTTAATGGAACATGTTTTTAATTTCTGAAAAATATTTTTATAATTTCCAGTGTCAGTTATTAATTTTATCATTTTACGAAAAGCATCTTCAAGTATTGGAAATGATATAATAAAATCTTTATGCTTAGTCTTTCTTAGTATTTGTTTTAAGATATCTTTAATTTAAAACAGAAATATCGAAAAAGAAATTTCTGAAGTTATCCAAACATGTAAAATGTAAAACCACATGACTGTTTCTGGAATATTTTAAAAATAGGGGAATAAAATAAATAAGAAATACAGGAAGGGCTTCTGACTTGTGAGTTCTGTAAAAATGAAAATTAGAACGGAAACTTACCTTTAATCTACGACTTTGCCTTACGCCTTGAAGGAAGACATAACACATAGGTGCCAACCTGACATCGATTATCTGTAATACGTGCGTTAATTTGACCCTGGTTTAATGAGTTTCGAACCAGAATTTTTTCAAAGAAATGAAATTAAGTATGTTCCACTAACAATCCTCTAAACAAATAAAGAAAGATACATGAAATATATTTTCTGGTTTAAAATGACGTTAAACTGATCAAACTAATCCAGGTATTAAGGAAGATTAGTTGAAAGTTGGCAGCTATGCATAACATATATCATATATCACTTAATTTTATAACCAACCAACCACCAACTATATAATATATACCACTTAATTTTAACCCCAAAATACCTTAGTGTTGATAGAACTTTGTGCCATAATTTCCTGCGTATAATCCGCGGATGAAGGAATCATTTTTCGACTCAGAAATATTATTAAGTAAAATATAACTTTTTAGATCGCCGTAAATATTTGACTTCAGTTACAAAGTAAAATTTCTGGATCGAAAAAAAAATTGTTTGGTCCACGGATTATACGCAGGAAATTACTATTAAGATATTGCATTTATATTGTACATGAACAAATTCTCTTACTTATTTTTAAATAAATAAGTGCACAAATACTGGTGTAAATTTATCATTTCGACATTTTTGAGAGATAAGTATTTTGTTTTGAAGTTTAAATGTAAGAAGTGTCGTGATTTTGGATCAATGAAAGTAATTCACACCGAATTTTTTTAACCTTTTCTTTTATTATTATCCATTCTTTCATTAGAAAAAGTTCTATAATGCTTAAATTAATTCTTCTTTATGTTATCGTGACAGTTCATAAGGATTAACAAAAGATATTTTTCTATTAAAAGAACATCATTAATTAGAATAAGTAGTTTATAAAAAAAGTTTAAATTAATACGCTGTAACAGAAGATTATGTTTTCCAGATTCTAATTAAAATTTCTTTAAGATGACAAGAAACAATATAATTAATTTTTTTTTTCACTAAAAAAGTATGCTACGTAGAAAGAATGGTATTTTGAAGCCTTCTACATGCATTGAAATGTATTATGATAGACTTTAAACGAAAATTTCTTTTTAAAAAAGAAAAACAACTAATTGTTAGATTGGTAATATTGTGCTGAAATTTAGTAAAATTCCCAATTTTATTAAATACTGAAGTATTGTGTAGCTTATTATGTTTATCAGATTCGCGATATCTTCGCCTTTTTGCACTCTGCTTTTAATTTAAAGAAAATGTTGTTTGTCTAAATTGACCAAAGTTTCAGATAAAATAAAGAAACATTTTATGTATGAAAATATTTGAATCCAAAAACCAGAGATTCGGAAGCTCTGATAAATATATATGTGACATAAATATATGTATGATTTTTTTATTGTGAATAAGAAGTTTTGGAAAAGAAACAATTAGTGATTTTAGCACAATTAAGAAAAACAGTTAAAATCTAAAGGTTACGTGCATTTTTAATGATATTCACTTGTGCATAGCTTAAAAACTCTAAGCTTTTTGTAACAGAAAAATGTAATAATTTTTTTGACTTAGTTAATCGATAGATCACGGAGATAAAAGACGGCGAAATTTACATGTAACTATAAATGAAGAGTAACTGACATAGCTTCAAAATCTCGAAGTTTTAGCTGTAACCGCTTACTTAAAGGTTGATTGATGCAGGCGTAACTACCCACCAGTAAATTTTAATACGGCTTTTTTTATTAATTATATTACTTTGCCCCAGTGTTGCCAGACGCACCACTTTTATGACATTATAAAATTCGCCTAAATTAATGATATATTATTTAATGTGAAAACAGATGGAATTCTTCCGTTACAAAAAAATGGTACCAACTAGTAAATGTGAATTTAAAAAAGTAGCCTACTGGCAACACTGCTTACTTCGCTTTTTGTACCAGAAAAATATAATAAAATTTTTGCCTTAGTTAATAGATAGATTACGGAGATTACAAATGGCGCGATTTACATGTAACTGTAAAAAAAAAAAAATAACTAACATATCATCAAAATCGCGAAGATTCAGCTGTAACCACTTACGCAAAGGATGATTTCTGCCTGTGTAACAACCCGCCAGTAAATTTTACCACAGACTTTTTATTAATTAAATTGCTTATTAATGCAAAATTCAACGATAAATCATGCAAAATGAGATATTAATATTTACTGGTGGAAAATTATTTTACTGAAAGCAGATATTACGTTTCTGCCATAATGTGACAACTTCGACAAAATCCTATCAGCAGCGTCAGTAAAAAAGAACCATAGAACCATTGATAAAAAGGATCTGGCATATCAGTAAAATAGTGAAGCTTTAACTGTGACCGCTATCACTGGGGTATTCATTACCAATGCTCAAAGCTTCCACCAATAAATTTATGCAGAAATTTTTTTCTTCTTTTAACGCCACATTAATTTAATATTTCCGTCAAAGATAACGGCAAAAAAGGATATTTATATTTAAAGGTGTTCCATTTTGATGATGCTAGTTCTGCCTTATTGTCACAACTAAGACAACATCTTGCCATAGTCTGAGAAAAGATTATAATACCTTGTCAAACTTAACCAGTAAAATGAAATAGAAATTCTTAACCACATTTCTGACAGAAATCTTTCATTAATAAGGCGTTAGCATAATTTTTTACATTCTTCTATCTTTACAAGAAGAAAGTATTGGATTCATGAAAATTTTCGACTTCCGGTTTTCGACGGATTTATACGTTTTAGAAGGTCCTGAACACGTTTTCACTATATTTAGAAAATGTCTGTCTGTGAGTCTGTCTGTCTGTCTGTCTGTCTGTATGTATGTGACAAAAAAATTGTGGGCGCTCTATCTCAAGAACTAATGCTCGAAATTTAATAAAATTTTATATTCAGTTAGACCTTGATATGAATTAGTGCCTATTGATTTTTGGTGAAAATTGGCTTGCAGGTGGCGCTGCTATACTACGTTTTTCATGATTTTCAAGATTGCTATATCTCAAGAACTAAATGCACAGAATTTCACGAAACTTCAGATTCTGTGACCCCTTGATATACATAGACGCTGATTAAGTTTTGGTGTAAATTGGCCAGCAGGTGTCGCTGCTATGCCACATTTTTCATGATTTTCATGATAGCTATATCTCAAAAACTAATGCACAGAATGTCACCAAACTTTAGATTCCGCGATACTTTGAGATACATAGCCGCTGATAAGGGTTTGGTGTGAACTGCCATATAGGTGGCGCTGCTATGCTACATTTTGCACGATTTTGCGATAGCTATATCTCAAGAACTAATGCAGAGAACTTCATCAAATTTTAGATTCTGTTACACTAGAATATATAACATAATTAGAAGCTGATTACATTTTGGTATTAACCTTACAACAGGCAGTGCAGCTATGCTGCATTTTGAACGATTTTTCCGATAGCTATATCTCAACAACGCGCAGAATTTCACCAAACTTCAGATTTTGTTACAAAATGACATATAACATAATTACACGATGATTACGTTTTGTTATAAATCCTTCAACTGATGGTGCTGCTGTGCTATATTTTACACGTTTTTTTAAAAACTAGCTATATCTCAAGAACTAATGCACAGAATTTCATCAAACTTCAGATTCTTTTACACCATAACATAATTAGACGCTTTTTTACATTTTGGCATAAATTGTCCAAGATATGGTGTTGCTGTGCAACGTTTTGCAAATTTTTTGTTATAAATATATCTCAAGAACTAATGGACGAAATTCCATCAAATTTCAGATTCTGTTAGGTTTTGACATAAATAGATGCTTATTAGGTTTCAGTTTAAATTACCCAACATGAGGCACTACTAAGCTCTTTTTCTCAGAATATTAATTAAATTTTGTGTTTTAGGCTTTTCGGATACCAGAATCTCATTAGGCTATGTCAAATGTTCGAGGAAATTCGATAGTGGGTAACTTTAGGGTCACCACTTTTTTTTTTTTTTTTTTTTTTTTTTTTTTTTTTTTTAAATATTAAAATGTACTTATGAGATAGAAGAAAGTTTTGGGATTGACACATCCAACTAGTTTAATTTTGAATGGCGCTTTCCTCGGTGGTAATGACAATGTGTTAATCCGAATACGGAATATGTACATAAAAATGTCCAGTAAACCAGGAACACAGATGGTATCACAGATTTGTCACCGACAATTATTTTTAATTGTGATTGGCACCACTTTCTCAAAGCAGAATTTCTAAATATACCCTTTGTCAATATTTGCAAACGAAATATTTTCCAAACTTTATATTAGAAAAACACTGGGGCTAACATAATATAAAAATAGTCGCCTGTGGCAGCCCTGTATTACAAATGATACTATGGGCATTTCAGGTTTAATCTTTTCAAGGGCGGTGGTTCATTTTTGCACCACCTAAATTTTATTCCTAAATGCCATCGGATAATGCCATATCGGCACCAGGATATTGAAAGGAATTTTTTTTCTTTTAGCAAGTATGTGTACTGTATTTGCGGAAAGAGGGGTGATGTCCGACATTAAAAACTCACTACATCCAAAGCACTGTTTGTAGCATATTTGCTACCATGGATAATAGGGATATTCTCGGGATAATATTTAAAAAACAGATCTTCTTTCTTTTAAATGTGATTGTTCTTTCTAATGTGATTGTTCTGTAATTTAGGCATATGTTAATTTCAAATTACTTTATTCTTTAAAAAAGTCATTTTATTTATTTTTTAATGATTATAGTTCAAATTGTTTAAATTCCGTGATTTCCAGCGTATAATCAGAACATCAAAAAAAATTTTTTTCGACTCAGAAAATGTTTTTTAAAAAGTTTAATGGTTTAGTTTGCCTTAAATGTTTGATTAAAACACTAAATAAGATATCTGGGACAAAAAAGAATTGTTTGATCCGCAGATTATACGCCGAAAATCACTGTAATCCATTATATTTTGCTGCCAGAAATGTGTATGTTTAGTTAATGTATTAATCCATTATGTGACAGTGTTTCATTATATGGAAGAATTATCTTGATTCCGAAATGCCACTTTGACACTAGAATTCTAATATAAAATTTTTTCATTTATAATGAATTGGAAACATTGACATTTATTTATTTATTTATTTTTCAAATACATTTGTTCGTAAATTCTAGTGTCAATCAAACATTTCAAAATTTTCGCAGTGATAGTGCCCTGCGCCGAAAAGGGTTATCTCCTTCAAGAGCAACGGTTCATTTTTGCACCATCTAATTTTAATTCTTAATGCTTCATTGACAGAAGAATATTGGAACAAATTTTTTTCTTTGATAAACCCCTTAACTTGTTAATTCTTTTCCATTCCATAAATTGAAAATAACGATTCACACCACTATTATTTAAATAAAATATTCGTGAAATTTTGTCGAAACATTTCTGCTTTTCAATAGTGTAAATTTTTTTTTAAATAATAGCGGTGTCAAAAAGCTTTAAATAATGAATTTTATCGTACCATCGTACGCGGGCTATGCCTGTCATTGTAGGTTAAGGTGTTAAGAATGTGAATCAAAGTTTTTGATTATTTTAAAATAAGTTTGATTTAAAATTCCGGTGTCATATACTAATTTCTACATTATTCGAATACAAATATCTTTCAACTGAAAGGCTTAACCCCATTAACTTCCCGGGAGTACATATACGTCTCACTCAAATAAATGCATATTTCTGAAATTAACTATCGAACAACTATTTTTTTGAGTTAAAAATTTTGCTTCATTAATAATAAGAAACTTTTACCATTACATAAAGGGAAGATTATTTTCCAAAATTTGTGGTGGCAATTTTTTTAGCAAAAAAGTTGAAGATTTTTTTCTTAAAGCTTCGGCAGTTAAGTAGTTAAAGCAAAATGCGTTACAATAAAAATCAATCAATCTTCTTATTTATAAATCAAAATATTGCAGTCGTAATTTATTTACTTTCGGATTTTCTTTCATTAAGTTTGCTTTTTTTAAAGGGACTAAAAACACATATTGAAATACACTGTCAGAAAATAGATGTAGAATAAAATTATTTTAATTAAAAACCTAAAAAAAATCTGATTTTAACATGGGATTCAAAAGACTATCATTTATATTTTGTGACAGATTCTTTTAACAAAGACTTTGGAAATTTAATTTAGAATCAAACTAGACTTTAAAAAAAATCTGAAAACAAAGAATGCAAAATAGTTTCATTCAAGTCGTTAGCGGAAAGATTCTCCCCCCCCCATAACTGACATAGAGTAATGATTATGTAATCAATCACATGAATTTGTCGACAGGAGATCTCAAAAGGGGAAACAATTCATTTTCAAAAGAAGTCAAGATGTCGGTGCAAGTAACGGACGGAAAAACTGCTTTCTTGGTACTGAGAAGTGTGTCAACAAAATATTTTTTGATTGAAAACGTCTTAATTGTATTCTTAACTTTAAGAAACATATTTTGTTTTTATTCTCGATTTCGACAAAGCAGAAAAATTATGCATATAATATATGGAATAGAGATAAATTACATAATTATTTTACCCACTTCAAATGCACTCTTTTATAAACTTATATTATGAGACTAGACCTCCTTAATAATATATTTCTTTTTTTAACCGTGTCTTTCCAGCTTTAAGCCGTGTCTTAACACTTTATTCTCTATACATGGTAAAAGATAGTTAAATAATTTGTATATATATGTATATACAAAGTGTTTCGCTACCTGGCCGACAAATTTTGAGGGATGATAGTAGACATGAAGACAAACATTGTTAAATAGGAAACCATGGGACGCAAACGTCTTCCGTAGGATCTAGGGGCCATTAAAATTTAAGGTCCAAAACTTCAACGATGATAAAAACAGAAAAAAGTGTCCATTCGTTTGCGGTTTTCAGTAAATTCATTCTTTATATCACGATTTGTTTGTAAAAAAAATTAAATGTTACGTATAAAAATTGTCGATAGAGGGCGCTTTAGACTTTAGAGTAACGAACAACTACTTTTTACCTTTATTTTGTGCACAGGGTTGAAATTATTCTAAAGTTTAGACTTTAACTTAAATTTTAAGCCCAAAATCAAAATTTTTGGGATCGGGTAACTAGATAAAATTGAACTGTGAACAAAGGGGGGATTTTTAACACTCATAAACATTGGACAAACTAATCGATTTTGTTGCGGTTTGCGTGTAGGTCATTCCCTTGATAATTATTTTATTCAAAATGACTTACAGATCTGGTGTCCCCATTTTTGATAGAGGGTGCTCCTGTCACATCTCCGACATTTCAATGGTATTACTCCTGGGTGTTTTATTACCAGACCAACATACTTCCAGGACGTGTTAGGGATGCAAAGACCACTCGGATTCACATAGGAATGTGACGTTGAAAAATGCCTTTTTTGAGAGCTATGGTTAGAAGAAGCAGAGAAAAAGAAACAGAAACAATCAGAGAAACAGCAACACGTTAATATGGCAGGAAACAGTTTATTTAAAGCTTTTACTACAAAAGATGTCCGAAATTACGAACAGAAGTAGTCCAGAATGCTTGACAGCAGCGTCGCATGGAATTCCTCACGCTCTGAAAGATTCCTGGCATCTCTGATATCTTTCTGGCAGCGACAGAAATACGAGCTGCCAAGTCTTCACCTGACGGTACGGGAGTCTCATACATCCAATTTTTCATTTGACCCCAGCAGAAGTCCATACATGATAGGTCCGACGATCTGGCAGGTCAATGAACTTGGCCACCACAACCTATCCATCCCTGTCCATATGTTACGTTGAGGTGTCGGAGAACGTTATTGGTAAAATGTGGAGGAGCTTCAACGTGCTGGAACCGCATAGAGTGGCGCACCGAAAGAGAAACATGCGCTATTTTACTAGAAGTTCCAACAGAACATACTGTAGGAACATCAAGTTCCTTTTTTCTCTGCTTCTTTTAACCATAACTTGCAAAAAAAACATTTTCGACGTTACATTATAATGTGATTCCGAGTCGTCTTTGCATCCCTAACACCTACTGGAAGTATTTTGGTCTGATAGTAAAACACCAAGGAATAATGCCATTGAAATGTGGGAGATGTGTCGGAAACGCCCTCTATCAAAAAATGAGGACACCAATGCTGTATGTCATTTTGAATAAAATAATTACCAAGAGAATGGCCTACACGTAAACCGCTACAAAATCGATTAGTTTGTCCAATCTTTATGAGCGTTCAAAATCCCCTCCTTTGTCTACAGTTCAATTTTCGCTAGTTACCCGATCCCAAAGTTTTCGATTTTGGGCTTAAAATTTAAGTTAAAGTCTAAACTTTAGAATAATTTCAATCCATGCACAAAATAACGGTAAAAAGTAGTTGTTCGTTACTCTAAAGTCTAAAGCGCCCTCTATCGACAATTTTTGAATGTAACATTTAAAATTTTTTTACAAACAAATCGTGATATAAAGAATGTTTTTAATGAAAGCCGCGAACAAATCGACCCATTTTTCTGTTTTTTATCATCGTTTGAAGTTTTGGACCTTAAAATTTAATGGCCCCTAGCTTTTACGGAAGACGTTTGCGCCCCATGGTTTCCGATTTAATAATGTTTGTCTTCATGTCTACTATCACCCCTCAAAGTTTGTCAGTCTGGTAGCGAAACACCCTGTATATATTATTTCTGACTTTAATGATCTATTTATGTCAAACTATTTACACTCGGTAAAGGCATCTCAGTTACCAATTTTTAAATAGAAGTTTATCCCTTACTTAATTGCAGAATATCTCTCATTAACAGGGTTCGTACGAATAAGGGAATTTTCAAAACAGGACATTAGTCTATAACAGTGGTGTCAAAATGTAGTTCACCTGGTACCACTAAAATTTTATATTAAACACTGTCTTATCAAATTCTCGAATTTCTATAATTCAATAAGTCGATTATTTCTTTTTTCAAAAGTAGTGGCATCAGGCGGGCATTTTGGCACTCTTCCTCAATAACAAGATTGTATTTTTTTTCATTTGGAAAAGAAGTACATGCAATGCTAGAGACTTACCGGCACGATTCACAACTTGTTCATAAAACATGACTGAAATATCTTTGAAGTATATTCACATGAAAATATATCTTTCAAAAAATCCTCAAGCAGTTCTTCCCGCATCTTCTTTGCGACAAGGGTCAAATATCCAACGTTTAATCCGAAGATAAAAATATTTGAACCAAGGAACTTCATTTTAGACAAACAAGAGCCCCACCAGTGGCCGAGAGGTTCTGACCTCAAACTGGTAGGCGGTAGGTGCTGGGTTCGAACCCAATTGCGACCGTCGGCCTAAACGTTCGGAGTTTTCCGTGGTTTTCTTCGAACATTGCGTAAATACGGGTTAGGTTCCCTTAGAAAGACTACCTCGGGGCCTATATCCCATAGTGTAGATAATTGGACGACATACATACAACAACAACATTTAGACAAACAAAGCTCATTAGATCGTTGTTAATGTCTAGCTGCAATTATTATATAAAATTTCTGGGTCAAAACTCTGCTGTTTGATCCGCAAATTATACATCAACAACTATGCAACCAATAATACTCATAAACACTTAAACCCACTCATATTTTTCTGAGAAACGTAATTTATTACTTGTAACTGAAAAATTCTTTCTAATCGTTTTAATAAATGACATTAAAAAGATATAAAGGGAAATATTTTTCACATTTTTATAGTTCTGCGGAGATATTTTCTGCAGTTCTTGTCATAAAAAAAATAAATTGAGTGGTTGAAAAGAATCGTAAATTTAATGCGATGAATTTGACAGCTGAAGAAATCTTACTTAGTCCAAACGATTTTGGACATTGCTTTAAAGATGGAAATTATGAAATACAGCTATCACCTAATACATTTTAATCCTTCCTATTCAGCTAAAGTGTATAAAAAGACATTCCATTAGTGTAAATCATATTGCAGTTCTGTAAATTACATAACGTACTTTAAAATTAAATTATTTTGCAAGTTTCTACGTAAAAATTTATCCCATGCATTTTGTAGAAAGTTTAGTATTCTAAATTTTTAAATATACCTTTTAAAAATTAATTTTGTAAAAAAAAAAAAAAAAAAAAAAAAAAAAAAAAAAAAAAAAAAAAAACATTTTTTAAAGTAAGAAAAAAAGTGAATAAGTGTGATCGCATACCGCACAGAGGGTTTCGTTTAATGTTACTTTCAAAACAATTCATACATATAAGTACCACCAACAAATTTAATTTTTAAACTAATTATAAAAGGAAGTTATGTCTTTTAATCAAATAAAAAATATTCAAATCAAATTATTCGATTGTTCGGGAAGTCCTTTCCGTTTGGCAAATTCAATTCGCACAGGAAAATTCTGTTATTTTATTATTAGATACTGTTTCCGATATCTAATACTTAGATATTAATGAACAAAATTTTCTTTGCGAATTGATTTTCCCCAACGGAAAGGACTTTCCGAACGACCCAATATTTAATAAAAATTCAAAATTCGGATTTTTTTTTTTTTTTTTTTTTTTTTTTTTTTTTTTTTTTGAAAATCCAAAATTTTAAAAACTTAGCGAAGATAAAAATAAAATTTTAAGTTTCTATTATAAGTTTTCTAAGAAAACATTGTGCATTAGAAATTTAAAAAGCTGAATGCTTAATAAATCGCAAAAGTTTTAAAATAGAAAGAATATTGAATTCCAAAAACATATTATGAATATCAGTGATAAAAAAGTAATATAAACCCGTAAATTGTCAAAAAATACGAAATATCTTTTATTTAAATTCATTTTTGTATGAAAATTTAAAGTTCCAGCTCCGGAATTTGAACTAAGAACCTTCGGTTTACTAGCGAGATACTTTATCGTCAAGCTATGATGTCTAGACGAAAAACGTTGAAAATCAGATTTTTTTATAATTCAAATAGTAAAAATAAACGAATGATAGTGAAAAAATTAATTTAATTAAAATATTAGACTTTTTTCAAAATTTTATGATTTGTCGTGTGACACGAGGTACTCAGCTGTAAGTACGCAAAATTTGAAGTCTCCGACTTATACAGATTTAATGTACGAACTCTGTGACAGATAGACAGTAAGTTAGATGAACGAAATCCTAAAAAGTGTATATTATGCTTTCCTTGTACGGAAACAGCTGGATTATTGTACAACTATTAAAAAAATGTACGATGCTTGTATGCAAATGTTATTGATAAAAAATACATGCTATAAAAATTTTAAAAAAATGTTAAGTGCTAATTTGTTATTTTGTTATGTGCGAATTTTAAGAGATTCGTAATATTTTCTGACTCTTTAACCCTTTCGTGGTTATAAGCGCGTATACGCGCCCAGAATACCACTTAATTTGAATTGCGAAATTCCATACTGACACCGGAATTTTTAAATGAAAATTTTAATTTAACAAAGAACGTAAAAAAGACATTTATATATTATGAAATAAATTTGTTTTTAAATTCCGGTGTCATTCAATCATCTAAGTATTTTATGAATAGAAGTGCTTTAACCGTCAAAGGGTTAAAACTTTTTGCTGAAAAACATGAAACGTGAAACATGGATTGGTTAAAAAAAAATCAAGGAAGAATTTCTTCACATATTAGAATTAAAAAAAATTAATCACCTGTATATAAATTTCATCGTATAATGTGGTTTTATATTGATATCCAAATTTTGTTTAGTTATGTATATACAGGGTGATTCCAATTTTTTTTTTTTTTATAATAAAAGAGGGGTGATAGTACACATCAAGACAAACAATATTAAATAGGAGACCAAGGGTCCAAAACGTTTTCCTAAGGAAATAGCCGCCATTAAAGTTTAGGGACCAAAATTTCAAATAAACATAAAAAACGGAAAAATCGGTCGATTGATTTGCGGTTTTCACTAAAATTATTCTTTATGTCGGCATTTTCTTGAAATTAAATTATAAAGATAAATTTCAAAAAATGCCGATAGAGGGCGCTTTAGACTTTGGAGTAACGAACAACTATTTTTGCCTTTATTTTTTGCATCTCATTAAATGTTTTCGTAAGCTTAGACTCAAACTTAAATTTTGAGCTCAAAATCTGTAGTTGGGAGTGGTTAAGTAACACAAACTGAGCTGTGTTCAGAGGGTTCAAATTTCTAATGATTATAAAAAACGGAAAAATTGGTCGATTGATTTGCGGTTTTCACTAAAACTATTCTTTATTTAGTTATTTTCGTGAAAATAAATTATAAAGATAAATTTCTAAAAATGCCGATAGAGGGCGCTTTAGACTTTGAAGTAAAGAAACACTCTTTTTTGGCGTTATTTTTTGCATCTTATTAAATGCTTTCGTAAGCTTTGACTTGAACTTAAATTTTGAGCTCAAAATCTGAATAGCTGGGAGTCGTGAAGTAGACAAACTTAGCGGTCCTCAGAGGGAAAGACATGCCTTCCCTTTCTGTGATTTTCTTTTATGTAACAAAGGAAAGCTAATACAGCTTCCTAAAAAATACACTGAGAGGACCTGTCTTAAAGATTCAATATAACTGATCTTAACATTTATCTAACTGCATTTATTTTGTTTGTTTTAGTATAATAATCAAGAAATAAATTTTCAAGTGTGTTCTATCCTTGTCAACTGGATTTTCTTGTGCCACCTTCTACACAAGTACACAATGTGTCTTCCACTATTGCCTTCTGTTTACTATCTACTGTGATCAGGTAGGATCTAATCTAATTTTATACTTAGTGACATTGTGGAATAATACTGGGATTAACAATTTCTTCTATCACAATTCTCGCATTCAACAGATTATGAGACTGAAAAGGGAACGTGATAGACTTTTTTACCTTTAATAAATAAACAAAACAAACCCAGTAATAATAATAATTAAAAAAAAAACTGATTAACATTTTATTTTCATGTATGATATATTATATATAAGTTATATGATTAATACTGAAAAATACTGAACTGATATTGTATAAAATAAATAAATAAGGAAAGTCACGGAACTTCTTTACAAGAGCAATCAATTGATATTATATATTTATATATTAATTATATGCTAAAGTGTATAAATTGCTGAGTAACTGATTTATTATTGATTTATCAAGATACGTTGTTTAATATATATGGCCATGAGTATATATTCACAATGGCCAAGAGTAGGGATCTCACCTCCATTGAGAAACTGAAGAATTCTAATTATTCAAATTGATCCTTTAAGATTCAAAATTTGCTCGTCAAAGATGATTTATTTAAATTTGTCCTTAATGATCCACCTGAGACACCAGACGAAACATACATACGTGACAGCGCGAAGGCAAAGGCCATTATTAACTTAAGTATCGAGGACAACCAGATAATTCACGTAAAGCACTTAGAAAACCCCAAACAAATTTGGGACAAATTAAAAGAAATTCATTTACGTGCTAATTTGAGCTCCAAGCGCTTCTTACTGAGAAAATTTTATTCTCAGAAATTACCCGAGAATGGCAACATGATAGATCATATCAACTAAATACTCACGATCAAAGATCGTCTCTCTGCAATAGCAGAGGATATTAAGGAGTCTCACATTGTTGCTATCCTCTTGTGCTCACTCCCAAAGTCTTACGCACCATTGATAACTGCGCTCGAAAGCAGAGATCAAGAGGATTTAACAATTGATCTCATTAAAAATAAATTAATTGGAGAATTTACGCATCGGGTTGAAGCTAAAAATGCAAATTTGCACCCCAGAGACACAGCGTACAACGCTGAAACCAGATATATGGGTTCCCGTCCCAAAGGTACTGCATACAAAAATAATAATTCAAACAGATCTAAAAAATTCTGTAACTTTTGCTCCCGTAACGGCCACATCAGAAGCGAATGCTTCCAATTGAAAAATAAAGAAAAACAGAATTCACAGAAGAATGCTTATAAAAACGAATTCAACAAAAATAAAACTTACAATAATAACAATAAAGGCCAAGACAATAAAGACCACTCATCCAACTACTGTTTCAACAGTAAGATAGAAATTATGGATGAGAAAAACAAATCGGATCTTCCTCCTTCCCCGATAGAACACACACTTAAAAATGAACCGGTACTAGTAAACAAATTACATGAGACTAACCCTCATTCATACATAATCGACTCAGGTTGTACTAGACATGTTACGTTCACAACAGAGCACTTCACAACATTTAAACCCGGAAATTTCGGTAACATTACCATCGCTAATGGGAAAAGATTAAACTCTCAAGGTATGGGCGATGTAACACTTAACTCAGGTCTAAAAAATAGCATAACTCTCAAAGATGTTCTTTATTGTCCAGAATTAAAGGGTAATCTTTTGTCAGTTAAAAAGGCAATTGATAATGATATAAAAGTAATTTTTGAAGGAGAAACGTGTTTATTCGTCAAAGACAACAACACTATCTTGACCGCAAAATTGAATAATAATCTTTATGAGATAAACCCAACGGACGAATATGGTTACATTTTAAGTACACAAACATCATGCGATAATGAAAATTGCATTTACATTTGGCATCACAGATTAGGTCATAAAAATTTTGAAGCAATTAGATATTTAGTTAAAAATAAGCTAGCAGAAGGGATAACCATAAACAATTGCAAACACAAAATATACTGCACTAAGTGTATCGAAGGTAAACTATCAGTTTCGCCTTACCCTAAATCGGCTAAAAACAGAAGCGTAGAAATCTGTTCCCGAACACATTCGGATATTTGTGGACCCATGGAAACAATGACCCCTGGCGGGAAGCGCTATTTCATAACATTCACAGATGATTATAGTAGATTTACTGTAACGTATTTGTTAGCACATAAATCTGAAGCGGTAGAGAAGCTAAAGCAATATGTAGCCCTTACGAAGAATAAATTTGGAAAAACAATTAAATATATAAGATCGGATAACACCAAAGAATACCTTGGTGAAAATTTCGAAAAATACTTAGCTGAAAACAGCATTGAACGGGAATTAAGCGTACCTTATTCAAGCCCTCAGAATGGCGTCTCAGAGCGGAAAAATAGGACAATTGTGGAAATGGCACGTACTATGCTTTCTGATGCGAAATTACCTAGGCAATTCTGGGGCGAAGCAGTAATGACGGCCACATACCTAATTAATCGACTACCTACTAATGCAAACGAGAATCGCGCAACACCATACGAGTTATGGAATAACCGAAAGCCCGACCTATCTAATATCAAAACATTCGGATGTAAGGCATTCGCCTACATAGATAAATCAAAAAGAACCAAATTTGACGAGAAGGCTATTGAAGGAGTATTTATGGGTTATGATTTTCGTAGTAAAGGGTATAGAATTCATACCGGAAACAATAACATAATGATTTCGAGAACCGTTAAATTCCTTGAAGAGGGCATTGATCGGGAAGAAATTAATGACACGACAGGAAACGAAAACAGTGCGCGATTACCTACCGAAAGTATCGAATTTGATTTAACCAATGAGAACGAAGAGAAAATCGTAAATCCAACGCAAAATGATCCCAAACCTAGAAGGTCGCTAAGAGAAAATAAAGGTATACCACCGAACCGTTTTGGAATAACAGCTAACCTATGCAAAATTGAAGAACCCAGGTCGTGGGCTGAATTACAAAATATTGAGGACACTGAAATTAAAAATAAATGGTTGGAGGCGACCGATGAAGAAATAAAATCATTGCACAGAAACAAAACTTGGAAATTAATTAAAGCCGTACCCGGTAAACGCATCATAGGTTCGAGGTGGACCTTTAAGGCAAAAAGAGGAGCAGACGGAACCATAGAGAGATATAAAGCGAGATTGGTCGCTAAGGGATACTCTCAAAAATACGGATGCGATTACGACGAAACTTACGCTCCGGTCGTGTCACATACCACACTCAGAGCGTTTTTAAATGCAGCTGTTTATAAGAATCTAGAAGTGACACATTTAGACATGAAAACTGCATTTCTACACGGCGATCTTGAGGAGGAAGTATTTATGCATCAACCGGAGGGATATGTACAAGTTGGGGAGGAAGAGAAAGTATGTAAGCTAAACAAAGCAATTTACGGCCTTAAGCAGGCAGCTAGGGCATGGAATTTAAAAATTAGTCAATCGTTAAGAAATTTAAAATTTACGGAATGTGAATCAGACCAATGCCTGTTCAAGAGGACTAAAAACGGAAAAATCGCTTACGTAATTGTGTACGTGGATGACATTCTTGTAGCGGGAAATAAAGATGACACGCACGAGATTTACACCCAATTATCTAAGGAATATGAGATTAAAAATTTAGGACCGGTTAATCAATACTTGGGTATCAATATAAAAAGAACAGAAAATGGGAATTTCGAACTTGATCAGGAACATAAGATAATTGAAATCGGAGAAAAATTCAATTTAACCCTTGGTAAACCCACTTACACACCGATGTGCACAAATTATTTCAGTTTAGATCCCGACGGAACACTATTAGATGATAATAAAAAATATAGACAGGCAATTGGGGGGTTACTATACATCGCAACACTGACTAGGCCCGACATATCAGCAGCAGTAAACATATTGGGGAGGAGGAATGAATCTCCAAGACAAACTGACTGGGAAGCCGTTGAAAAAGTCATTAGGTATCTATTGACTACCAGACGAATAAAATTCGTTATTGATAAGTCGAAACCGCCAATGTTGACAGTCTATAGCGACTCAGACTGGGCGAATGATCGGGGCGACAGGAAGTCAACGACGGGGAACCTATTCATGTTGGGCAATAATGTGCTGGCCTGGGCCTCCAAAAAACAATCCAGCGTCGCACTGTCTTCCACTGAAAGCGAATATGTTGCACTTTCCACTGCAACACAAGAAATAAAATGGCTACTCACAATACTCATTGACTTGGAACTTAACCAAGAATTACCCATAACCGTCTATGAAGATAATTTGCCTGCCATTAGATTGACTAAAATCGAAAAGGCACATACCAAGTCAAAGCACATTGACGTGAAATTTCATCACATCAAACACCAGCACGAATGTGGCATAATAAAAATTATTTACTGTCCTACGGAAAAAATGCTAGCTGATGTTCTCACCAAGCCCGTCTCTAAAATTAAACTGGAGAAGCTTAGGCTTCAGCTCCAATTAAAGATGTTGTAGATTTGCCTCAAAAAGGAGGAATGTAGGATTATAGGGCAACATATGAGATTTCTCAGCAAATACACAAACATTGTGAGTTTTCTTTGTGAGGCATGCAAATATTGCACTGATCCATTTTTCCTTCAGAGTCATCTCACCAGAGGGCAGCACCAGAGCTGTTCCATGCAACTGTTCATCCAACTATGATAGTGAACTTTAAGCAAGAGCAGTAAGTGTGGAGACTAGCACCAGATGGCAGCACCAAACATTTAAAATCTCCATACATATGAATATAAATGCAATCTCAGCTGATTACCTTTGTTTCAAGAGGTTGAGAACTTTCAGATACTTTTGAAGGACCCTTAGTCTCGTCATAGGTCCTCAGAGGGAAAGACATGCCTTCCCTTTCTGTGATTTTCTTTTATGTAACAAAGGAAAGCTAATACAGCTTCCTAAAAAATACACTGAGAGGACCTGTCTTAAAGATTCAATATAACTGATCTTAACATTTATCTAACTGCATTTATTTTGTTTGTTTTAGTATAATAATCAAGAAATAAATTTTCAAGTGTGTTCTATCCTTGTCAACTGGATTTTCTTGTGCCACCTTCTACACAAGTACACAATGTGTCTTCCACTATTGCCTTCTGTTTACTATCTACTGTGATCAGGTAGGATCTAATCTAATTTTATACTTAGTGACATTGTGGAATAATACTGGGATTAACAATTTCTTCTATCACAGTTCCCGCATTCAACACAATGACAGCTTAAATCAGGGAATTCTTAATTTCTAAAAAAGTCTTTTGTAAATTCTGGTGTCAGTCAACAATTCTCATTTTACGAACAGAATTTGTCTGCGCCGGAAAGGGTTAAAAAAGACAGAGATTGAGAACATCATTAGATAATGGGTCTTTTCCTGTAGCAACTCATCAGGGTGTGCTGCATCAGATTTATCTCACCACTGAAATTTAACAGAATCTGTTACACTATTTATTTGACAAATTTTGTTGATTAAAAACACCGGAAATTACCATACAATTTTAGTGGTGTGAATAAATTGATGCAGCCTTCCCTGACGAGCCGCTGCTGGTCTTATCGCTTGCTCGAAGTAGCATCTAACATATATTTCGCCACTAAAAAAATACCATATTTACTATGGAAATTTTCTGGTATCATTTCGGATTCATTAAATTAGAAAATTTATAGAGCATAATGTACTATGGGAATAAGCGCTTTCCTGTTTTGTCCGTACGTCGTAAGGGCAACATGTTTTTTGCTAATCATGATATCCCCGTATCACGTACTCCAGTTGCAATTTCTTATACTCAGCAGTAAAATCTTAGTGTAAATTTTTTATTATTTAATCCGAGCATTTTTCTGATTTAACTTGGCAGAAATTTTCTGTTTTGAAAAACCGGTGACGAAAGATTAAAAATTCTGTAACAGACAGGGAAAAAATAGACATTATTTGAAAGTTTTTTTTTTTGTTTTCAAAAATATTGATAAGGTAAGTGGTTAACAAAAATTTTATAAAACGTATTAGATTTCCTTTTCAATAGTTTCATGATTACAAAAATTAGATATAATATCTATTAAATAGAACCATTTATATCATTTAGTACTATCATTAAGGTACTATGTTTAGTGTATTTATTTTTTACGCATAAGAATTACGTCTTTCAATTTCAGAAAAAAAGAATTCCAAGTCATTCACGTTTCAAAATGTTAATAGCTATGGTGTCACCATTGAAACTCTATACTGAACTTGATAAATTGTTCTTTTTTATATATCGAAATTCTTTTCTCAAAACTTTTGTCATTTGGAAACGAAGAGTTAAAACTAAAATAAAAATAAAGAAAAGTGTTATTTCTGCTTAAGTTTGTAAAATTCTTTTAAAAATCGTGTGCTGTTCCATGATAGCACAAGATAATATGTAAAATGTTAATGAAAGTGACTAACAGTTTTTTAAATTGCATTAAAATGATAGAATAATTTGATTATTATTTTTCTTTAGGAAACAAATTAAAACGTTAAGTATAAAATTGAAATATCACTGAAAAAAATTACATTCAAAAAGCAAATTTTAATTTACAGAAATATAAAACCGGGAATAAATACACTACAAATATACTACAAACTTATTTTTTTAAATAATGGTGCTAGTAGAATTTAAATAAAGTCATTAATGGCAGCCACAGGCGACTATTTTTATATTATACTGGCACTGTTGTTTAAAAAAAATAGCTTCGTAGCAAGTTTCTCTTGGACATGTTATGAAAATGTGTGATAAAAATTTTGTTTTGAAAGAGAAGTCAGAGGTAGAATTAAAAAATCATAATTTTGAATAGGCCGGCGGAAAAATTTTATGCAGACTGAATTAGCAATGTGCAGTACGTTATAATAAATGTGCCTTTCAAATGTAAGTAATAAAAAATATTTCCTTTCATTTTTTTTAAATTAATTAACGGCCCTTACTTAAAAAACAATCTTTGTAGAATTGTTCTTTCGGATTTTCTAAAATGAATATTATATTAAAAATCATAAACATCGTAATCATAATCTATTTATAAAAAGAAAAATAAACATATTTAATGGATGCAATATATTATATTCGAATACATAAGTTAATGCAGGGGTCGCAGCATCCCTAAAATTTTCACACTTTCCTACCGCAATTTTTGAACAATAATTTAAGATTTCATTGTAAATTTTAAAGGAATATGTATGAAAGATATTTGATTTAAAATACTGGTAAAAAAGTGCGAAAATTTTTGGGACGCTGCGACCCCTGTTAATGTAATTTTTATCAGATATTTAAATAGTTTCGGGGTATACCTTCTTTAGTAATTCACGAAATACGCAATGCCGGGCACCTGTGCGATCTTTCTCTTTTCCTTATCCAATCTTTTCATTCGTCTCTTTTTTTCTCTTTTTTTGACTCACGTTGTGGTTTCGTTTCTGGTGTTGAGAGAAACTCTGCATGGGTCGGAATTATGCTTTTATTTCAATTTATGGAGAGATGAAATCTAACCATGTGTTTATCGTGCGTTGAGACTCATATCTCTAGAAAAGCCGATTCTAAGAATTGTAGGAAAACAACACGCTGCTTTGGAAAGACGGCAGAAGTATATTGGTTCCAAATGCAACAATGCATATGCAAGTCATGTGACTTGCAGCTGGTTAGGGATAAACTTAATGAGTATTTACTAGTTATTTAGTTAAGGGGGGAGACTGGAATGGGAATGTCATATGAACGTACGGTCCATGCTTATCCTTTCGGATTTTTATTTTATTTTATTTTATTTTAATACTTGTGACAAAAACGAATTTTGAAAGGAAAGTCGATGTCGTGCCATATTGGAGACTTTTTAAATTCAGAAATTTTGCTATTTAGACTTCTTTAAAACAGTATATTTGCCTTATATTTCAGGATTTTTCATCTACTTTTAAATAGGTTGAATATTTCTATTTCATAAAAAGTGGTGATAATCAAACAATCTAGCGACATATTTGGTGCCCAATCTGGTAACAGGGCTGTCGTCGCAGTGGTCACCATGGTTTGGAAAGGGTTAATATCGCAGTATTCAATCACTGAAAATTGGTACTGGTTTATATTGACTCTAAAATTCAAGGACCGTTCGAAGAGTATTATAATTAACAAAATGTATAGCAAAAAGAAATTAAATGTTAAAATCGTACTTTTTTCACATGACTGGAAAAGTACTCTTAATCTACAATGTTTGAATAATCCATAAATAATTGATATTCTATACTGCGTATATTAAATGAACCACGATATTAATTTTTAAATCAACAAAAATTCAAATTACCAACTCAAACACACTCTAATTATCTTGTTTTTCATTTATCAGCTTTTTATAAAGTTTTATGTTTTTTCTTTCAAAGTTTACCAAATAAAGATGAACAATACAACACTTTTATTATTATTAAATGTCTTTCGAATGTATAGTTTATGAAGCTTTTGAAAGAAAATTACTTTATACTTTTCTACTTAACGTACGCTTTTGGATGCATAAAAAGTATTATGAAAAAAACGCTATCCCCAAGGCAATTTTTTGCTGCCTTAATCTCATTGAAACACAAGTATCTAAATTAAAGTTTTGTCGTAGAAGTTTCGTCTCAGACGTCAGAAATGTTATTATTACTTTATCGACTCTATGTAAACAAAGAGTAAACATCTGCTTGAGTTTCCATAAAACTAGTGATTTTTTTTCTTCTTATCAAATTGAAAAATGATGCATCTTTTACTGTTCTATTATTTACAAAAATAAATCTTTTTAGTTGAAATTAAAAACTGTTCGATAAATTTCTATCAAGAAATGGTGCATGGAACTTTATGGTTGATTTCAATATATTCAAATAATGAAAATAGAAATACTTTTTAATTGCAGTAATTGATATATACCGAGGTTGTAAGTTTTGCTGTTGTTGGATATTTATCTATAACATTTTTAATAAGTAAAGACACAAAAATAATTTTTTTAGATAATTTATTCCATTTTGAATTTTTATATCTGTTGTGTAATGAAATTATACATCCGATTTTCATAAAAGTTGTAATGACTCGACAAAATTATGCAATAATTATATATTTTAAATCTCAAACGATTTGGTTGGATAATTTTTGCTCTGTTATATGCGGACAGACAAACGGACGGGCAGACAGACAGAGAAACGGACGGACAGACTGAACGACAACTATAGGTGTTGCGTATTTATATAATTATGAACGCACCTAAAAATATCCAGATCGTGATGTAATAGTATGCATTATTTCGGAAACAGTATAATAGCTGAAATCTTTTGTGTGTCCCTGTAAATACCACACGCTTTCTATTATACAGGAAATAACTTGTAGCATTCCTCAACAACTTATATCAATTTCATAAAATGTTAAATAATTCAATCCAATTAAAATGCCCACCAAACAATGTTCTATCTATACCATTATGTAACGGAATAATTTTGTGTGGCCCTGTAAATCAAAAACAAATGTTCCTTGCACAACGGAATGCACAGATTTCATATTACAATGCATAACCTATAAATTCATATAAATTTTATTATTTTAGAATTTGTGTAACACCATTAAAACCTCTTGAAACATTTTCCCCATTGACCTTAATGTAATAAAATATTTTTGATTGTCTTTGTAATTGAACTTTGTGTCCGATTTTCATAAAAATTGAAATGAGTCGACAAAATTATGTAATAATTGTATATTTTAAATTTTAAAAAATTTTGTTGGATAGTTTTTGCGTTATTATATGCGGACGGACGGACAGACAGACGGACAGACGGATGAACTGAACGACAACTATAGGTGCTGCGTATTTACATAATTACGAACGCAACTAAAAAGTGTGAAATAATCGATTTTCATAAAGCTTGTAACCCAGCGAATCATTTAATTCAGGGCTGATCAACCTGGCGCCCGTGGGATGCGAGAAAAAATTTCAGAAATTTTCGCTTTATTAAGTCTCCATATATCGCCAATTCAATAAGGTCTTTATTTATGTAAGATTTTTCTGGTATTACGCGGGCGCCAGTTTGGACAGCCTTGATTTATTTTATTTTAAGTTAGTTTCAATTATAAGTGAACTGTCCGCTACTAACACTAAGTGTAGCTACTAAGTGCACAACTAAAGAAAATCTAGCTTCAAAACCGATTAGATGGACACTTGCAAATGCAAAAATGTTCTTTTAAATTTTTTATACGTATGTTTACATATATGCTATCATAAGTGTTCCCAATTTAGTAGACTTTTTATCCCTTACCTTGAAACGTGAAAATCTAGTGCACAAACAGTCTGTGAGACTCCTAAATTATAGAAATTGCTATAAAAAAAATAAAAATAAACAACTCCAATTAATTTACTAAATATTGGCAATAAACATTTTATCTTTAATAGTAATGCATTAACTCTTGAGGGTCAAGCAATAATGTCTCTGTAATATTGAATTCTAACCGGAAAAATCGAACAATTTTGTTTAAAAAACGGGGGGGGGGGGTGATCAATTTTTTAAAATGTTTATTTAGTTGCAATATGAATAAGAAAAAATATTAAGCAGTAAAATTAACAAAAAAAATTATAGTAAATATTGCAGCATGTTCTAAATTTCTGCATTTTTTATGCAAATATTACATTTACGTTTGGAACAATCGAAGACATACTGGCTTCCGTTGTTTGTTATATGACATAAAAGCATGCTTTGTGTTTAAGTTATCCCCTAGCTCTTAAACGTTTTCGACATATTTTTGGAAAATGTGAACTATTATGAAGCGCAGTTTTCGGGAAAGCAGCATCTCCATAAGCTCATGGGATATTGTGCATGCTAATGAGTTTGCATGTACAGATTCTACATTTATATTTTTTCTCTTAAAGTACTGGTGAAAAATACAGAAATTAACTATCGGCCCGTCTAAAATTGAAAAAAAAAATTAAAGGGTGTCCATGTGTACAATAACTTGAATATTGTTTTTCACATTTTTCTTCAAGGATATCATCCCACCTTTGTATCCATTATAATAGGGTACAAGTTTTGGTTTCTGTTTCTCATTATTAATAAAGACTTGGTAATTCAAAAATAATAGAATTTTTACCATTGCAGAAAAACGGTGCAAATACAGATATATGAATTTTATAAAAGTAGCCTACTGTCAACACTCTCCATTCTCTTATTGGATCAGGAAGTCGTTCCCGACCCAACAATCCTATGTGGTTCTGAGTCGTCTAAGTGTACCTTTCCTTACCTCGAAGTGTGTAACATCTTAAGATATTATCAGTAAACCCTGTATCCTTGAACCTAGATTTTTTCACAAAAAAAAAAAAAAAAAAAAAAAAAAAAAAAAAAAAATATTACGTTGCAATTATTCTGGTAAAAGGTCCTTGAAAGTTCATGAAGCGTACGAAATATGTTATAGATGTTATATGTTATGCTATGTTATGTCCAACACTTTTTCTGCAGACCATTCAAATTAACTGGTTTCCACTAATCTCATTTTAATGGCTTAATGCTTTAACCCTTAAAACATTTTCATTATTAGGATGTTGATATAAATGAATGAACCGGCAGCCGCGAACAAATGTATTTGTACGTAAGAAAAAAAAAGTGATTTTTCTCATACATAATAAAATGGATTCTTTTAAATCAAAATTCAGGTGTCGCTGTTGCATATCGGGATTAAAATTTTGTGGTTTCGTGGAGAAACCAGTGAACATTAAAGGGTTAATCCCTTGAAGGATACTGGTATACTATACATACCACTTAATTTTAATTCCCGTATGAATAATTGGCATCGGAATTTTGGAATTAAATTTTACTTTTTATAAAGTACCGTAATTTCGGGTGTATAAGCCGCAGATCAAATAATTCTTTTTCGACCCAGAATTTTTTAAGAAACAAATATATTTAGTTAGATCACGGTAAATGGTTGTCTTCAATCACTAAATAGGATTTCTGAGTCCAAAAAGAATTGTTTGATCCGCGGCTTATACACCCGAAATTACGGTAAGTAAATAATAAAAAAAAAAAGGCTTTTACTTACTTTCATATCAATTTATTTGTGAATCCCAGTGTCAAAAAGCATTTTAACAATTTAGGTATGCGAGTGCTTTGCCCCTCAAGGGGTAAATGGTGATTGTAAAATGAGTACTCTTATTAACTCTCTCGCTACGGCTCACGCGACAGCGCGTGATATGGCGCAAACGTTAAGGGGACACTCACGCGCCAGCGCGTGATGTGGGGTGATGTCCACCAGTCACGTGCTGGCGCAGGAAAATCTTTCACTGATTCTTTGTTATAAAAAGTAAATCGGCTTCTGGGAAAAACCCACTTCTATAGTGCAGCATTAACTATCATCACATCTTCATGTAAGCAGCAGCGAACGTGTTAACCCTTTCCGGCACACTGTGCCCGGTCTGGGATGCCTAATTTTAATTCCAAACTTGCAAATGACACCAATAATATTCTAGTAAAATTTTGCTTTTAGAATAAAACTTAAAATTAGGAACTGAAAAACTCAGAAACTATCTAAAAAATTCGTTTGTAAATTTCGGTGTCCGTCGATAATTTCTTATTTTACAACAGATTTTGCCCGTCCCGGAAAAGGTTAATAGTTTTAAAAGTATTTCTTTTACTTTGAAGAATGTTTTATTGGTAGTAATAGCTTAAAAATATTAATTAAAAGTTTTGTTGGGAACATTACAAAACACACTCTATTGAGAAAAAAGTGGATTAATTATCAATAAAATTGAGTATCAATGTATGCAAGTTTTCTATTCGTTCTGTACACCATTTCTGAACTGATTTTTTTTTTCATTTAATCGCAGAAAAAATATTACAAATGCGTTATTTGATTGAAATAGATGATTTTTTTAATCTGAAAACCAAATAGTTCGAAAGATTCATAACCTGAAACAGTGCTACCGTAATTCCTAGAAAATCTTGGGATCGCTGATAACAACATTGTAATAATGTATTTTAACCCCTTGAAGAGCACCGATATACTACATATATCACTTATTTTTAATTCCCAGTATCCACAATGGTTCCCGAAATACGAAATAAGTGTACTGGGAAAGCTTTTTATGACTTTCATATAAATTTTTCATAAATAGCGGCGTCATTCAATCGTTTTAATATTTTAGCAACAGAAGTATTTTGCCCCCTTGAAAAGGTTAATTTAATTATATTAATCAGCGTTTAGAAAAGTTTCAGCTACATGTGTCTAGTAAAAAAAAAAAAAAAAAAAAAAAAAAAAAAAAAAGAGCGAGAAAGCGAGAGAGAGAGAGATAAAAGTATGATAATTATCAATTTAATATTCATGATAGAATTTTTGCTACCATCCGTGTTCCCGAATTAGTGGATTTTTTTTATATAATTCAGGTATTCCACATTTACACAAGAAATTTAAAATACAGAGTTTTGCTTTAACCCGATGAATGCAACGTCCGCCATCGGGACTGACACAGAACTTTCCAGTTAGGTAGTGTCAGTCATATGTGACTGACAATATAAAATACGATATAAAATATAAAAAGTTACATATTTTATAAATTTTAAATATTTTTTTAGGTTTAATCTAGAATTTACTAAATATTTCTAAGAAAAAATTTCATTTGGCTTCATAAAAATAATGTAAACATAAAAATGGTTGTCTTTCGCAGGTGTTAATGTGGCAACTTGCATAGTAAAATATTTAGATCAACAAAAATGTGCTACTCTTTTTTCGTAACATAGTTTACAGTTCAATCGCATTCTAGAGACTTTTGGAGGTTTTTTTTTAATTTATTCTATAACGGGAGTTTTATTTCGCAACCCAAACAGAAAATCAGGAAAAACCGACTTGGCACCATTCGTGTTAATTGTGAGCAGACATTTCGTTACCAAATGAACCAAAATTTGCTATTCAGATTCTCTAAATTACACAATTTCTGAAACGTATCCTAACCTGGTAAGTACAAAATACCGTAATTTCGGGTGTATAAGCCGCAGGTCAAACAATTCTTTTTCGACCCAGAATTTTTTAAGAAACAAATATAACTAGTCAGATCGCCGTAAATATTTGCCTTCAATCACTAAATAAGATTTCTGGGTCCAAAAAGAATTGTTTGATCCGCGGCTTATACACCCGAAATTACGGTAATCAAAACAATCAACTAGACATATTTGTTATCCAGAACTCCCCTTTTTTTCAAAGATTTTTTTCTTCTCATGAAAAATGATGTATTTCGGTTGAAGAAACAATTTTTTAGAAAATATTTCAATGTATTTTTTTTCATAACATGCAGTAAGAGATACGAAAATAAATTATTAAAATAAATACTTGAGTTTTTATTTTCCAGCATTTTATATTCAAAGATACTTTCCCTTTTTTTTCTCTTAGTATCCATGCGGGATATTAATGAAATATGAGTGCATTATAGTAATGCCGGATCAAATACATATAAAATGATATTTTAAGTTGATTTTTTTATGCCAGGGTAGATTTCTGCCACTTCATTTTTCATTTCTGTGAAGGTAATGGTGGGTAAATATGATCCTGTATTTTTATCTGATAGCACATTATTTGTCGTACTCCTGATGGTGTGGTGTAAAGGAATTTTTGAGTTTTAAAATGTCCTCTAAATCTCCAGGATAAATAGATATATGTATATATATATTATGTATATATATATTCATATTTGTATATATGTGTGTGCATATATATTTATATAGAGTAGTGACATATGAAATCTCAAAAATCAGTGTGCAATTTTTTGAAATAAAAATATTTAACATAGTTCATCGAAACATTGAATCTGATAAAAAGTGATGAAAAGTAAAAGTGTATTTTGACGTACGTAATAAAAGTGAAATTTCGGGTGTCAATCTGGCAATCAGGAATTAAAAGTATGCGTTATCACGTCGGCATCACTGAATTTCGAGGGGTTAAACAATTCAGGGAGGACCAACTAGTCATAGCCAAACACTTACCAAAAATTGGTTCAATTGTACGCATAGCTTCATACACATTTCGGTGGTAAAATATTGAAAATGGCACAAAAATTGCTATCGCATCGCCTCCTTCACGTGAATTTTTTTCAAATTCAGCAAGGACCAACTAGCCATAGCCAAAGAATTACACAAAATTTTTGGTTGAATTCTATGCTTAAATTTATACACTTTTAGGTGGTACAATATTGAAAATGGAACACAAATAGCTCTTGCAACTCCCCTTCTTGCGGAATATTTCAAAATTTTAGAAGGACCTGCTGGCCATAGTCAAAAACCTTCACAAAAAATTGGTTCAATTTTATGCATATCTTCGTACAATTTTTGATAGTACAATATTGGAAATGGAACAGAAATAACTTTTGTAGAGCCCCCTTTCGGCGGAATATTTCAAAATTAAAGGAGGATCTGCTTGCCATAGCAAAAACCTTAAAAAAATTTTGGTTCAATTCTATGCATATCTTCATGCAATTTTTGATGATAGATTGGCCACATACGGACACACACAGAGACACATTGACACACACACACACACACATACGCACAGATAGATAGACATTTTGTAAAAACAATTTTTTTGGAATCTCTGAACCTTAAAACGTGTAAATCCGTCAAAAAAAGGAAGTTGAAAATAATATCGATTACAATACTTTCTCCTATTGAGGATAGAAAATGTAATGAGCTAAAAATGGAAAAAAAAAATATAAATGTGTAAAATACAACAGAAATCAGTTAAAAGACGGCGAAATTCAAAATCCAATACCTGCAAGATCACTGTTTGGACATTCGTTTTCAAATGTATTTTGCATTAAGACGGCTCTAAAATCCTTTGTTAACCCTTTCCAGCACGGTCAAATTTTGTGAATAAAATGAGAAATTATCAACTGACACCGGAATTTAGAAACGAAATGAATCCCATAATTTAATAATTCACTATAAAAAGCAAAAATTTTTAAAAATATTATTGGTGCCGTTTGCAAGTTTGGAATTAAAATTAGGTATCCCAGGACTGTGCGCAGTGTGCCGGAAAGGCTTAACCCGGGAGAACGCGCGCTTACACAAAATGTAAATGGTTTTAAATTTGTCACCAATAAAATCAAATTAAAACTGTCGCTTTTTTTAGACGGAGAAAATTCTTACACATTTTGCGATAAAATAGGTTAAAGATTACTTAAAAAATTAGTTGTTGCAATTGTAAAAATCATACGCACTCCGGGTCTTTTAGGCCCTGCGCGCGTCCTCCTGGGTAAAAACAACACATTTTTAGACTAAAAGCATAAAATCGAGTGATCTGACTATTGAAGCGATTTGGCATCAGAATGAATTTTCTATTGTTTGATAAATACATTATTTATCGTATTATAAGCGATTGTAATCACAAGACCATTAATTTTGCTCCTGTCACGTGCACACATCAAAACGTTCACTTTGATAGTGCTTTCTGAAAAATCTTTTGCGCTAACCCAAAACAGGAAAACATCCTTCAATTACGTAGTTTCTTACTAACAACATCGCCTAATTTCATGCGTTTCCGAAGAAAAATTAATTAAACAATATATCAGAAAGTAGCATCTTTGATTGGTTGTCTGATTATATTTATGACAGCCAATTATCAAAACGAGGCAAGGGATATAGGTCATCACGGGGAGAGTGGTTCGTGGGGGTCCTTGGGGGTCCTTCTAAGGGAACCTAATGCGTATTTGAGCAAGAATATCAAAGGTTCGAAGAAAACCATGGAAAACTTCAAACGATTTGGTAGACGGGCGCGATTGAGTTCGTACCCAGCATCTCTCGTCCACCAGTTTCGGGAGCAGAACCTCTTGGCCACTGATGGAGAGATGTAGCAACTTTGAATTCTAGAACAACTTTAAAACATCAAAGTCTAAAATGTTATAAAACTCTTAAATTCAAGTGTTGAAAAAAAAGAAGCTTGTCTTTACAATTAGTGTCTTGAATATTACTCGAAATCAACGCAAAAGGAAAGTAAGCGCGGAGAATGAAAATTGAACGAGGAAATCAACGCATAAAAACTGTGTCAAAGAGATGTTCAAATTTTTGTTTGAGTTCATTGCGATTCAGACAATGATGACCACTTTTGTTTAAAACAAAATCTGTCTTTACAAAATTGTTAACTGACAGTTTTTGCAAAAACATTATTTGGTTATTGTTTTCTATATTCTAATAGTTTCTCTATGTACACAAGGTTAGTGCATTTCAAAGACTTACAGTCACAGTACCAGAATTTTTGTAAAGTAGTGTTTGCCTTATTTAACTAAAACGTATTCTATCTTCAGATGTAGTGACCAGTACTTTACAAAATTTCTGGTATTAAAAATTTTAAATTCCCTCGAACCTTTCGATGCATACGATCCGTGATACATAATTATGCCTTTTTAATTTATAATAATTAAAAAGCAAGATTTTTTACCTGTGTCTTACCATTTGAAGTATAGTTGGAAAATTCACCCCGTATATTTTTAACAGGCAACTAATTTTGCCCCGCATACAGAACAAAATAATAAATAAATAAATAAAATAAATAAATAAAATAAAAACTCCCGTAAAAACTATATTTAGTTTTTGAAAAATAACTGTACCGCCTAGTAAATAAAGATCTGTAGAATAGAATGATACAATATTGGTCCAAAATAGAGAAAAATAAAGAATACAAAATTAAAAGTATAAAAAATTGGAAAATTTGCTTTGATATTCTGTAATTTTTAATACAATCTAAAATGTCTTTTACTTACTTTCATGTAAATTGTCGTGTGCATTTTAGTAATGAAGTATTTTTTTTTCCTGAAATAGTTAAAAAATGCATTCTCCAAAGAAATTTGTCTACTATTGTCACAAGACATGTCACCAAATTTTCCGAAGATGAAAATTTTGATGACTTCTTTGTTTTTAAAGATAACTCTGCATTTTACCGGAGCGTTTAGTTAAACAGAAAAATGTGCGATTTTTAATAGCAGAATGTCGTAATTTTATTGAGAAACATCTGTAAGACTCTTCAAAGACACATTTATTATGTAATTAGAGGATAAATGAAGTATCATATCTCTTTTCTTTTTAAATCAGAAAACATTCTCATGGATTTATTTATGTCTATGTTAAATAAGTGGAAGATGCTACAGTTTCAGGTCAACGGTGTCATTTTAACAGCTTGATTTGTCTGGTTGTAATATATACATTATTATGTTAATTATATGCATTTATTTAATCACTTTACAAAGGGAAAGTCTGTTATCAGACTGTAAATCTAACAAAATTTGCTAATCTCATCTATTTAACTTTTGTTGCCTAATGATGATTTTTAAACAAATTATTATATTCTATTCAGTTTCATAAAAAAAGTTTTTTAAGTGAAGAAATAACGTACTTTTGCTTCCGCTTTATTAGTACATCATAGCGATTCGTTTGCAATGTTTCAGAAGAAAATTAATTCTTTATGTTTCAGTATTTTATAACATGGAACACCCAACTTTATTCTCAAATGCCATGTTGACACCAGAATTCTGATATAATAATTTCCCTTTTATTATATGGTGGGAAAAATGGAATTTATCCTTTTCAAATAAGTTTGTTAGTGAATTCCGGTTTGTCAGTAAATCCATTTTCGCAATGAAAATACTTGCGCCGGAAAAGGTTAAGGCTTACTTACTCAAAATTTTTGAGGCTTTTAATTTTCTTTAACGTATAAAATCTTTAAGTCTGAATTCATGGATAAAGTATTGTTCATTTATACCAGGAGTGTTTAAAATATGGCATTCAAACATCATCCAATGAACTAAAATAATATTAAAATAGTGGGTGTTACAATTGAAATCATGATAGTGGGAAACAGTAAAAAATGTAGATTGAGTTTTAGTTTTTAGGAAGCTACGTTCCATGCTTAACCCATTAATGCCCAAATTATTTCCTTCATTAAAAATGAAATTTTGGGTTTCCCCCCACTTTTAAAAGAAGAATAACTTTTTTCTTTTTTTATTGAGGAATTTGTCTCGTGAAAAATTGTGTTAATTTATCTTTCTATTTACTGGTGTGAAAAGTGCTTTCTTGCCTTTTTCATAATCGTCCCTAAAAAGGGACGCTAGTCACTAATTGGTTAAGCTATAAATTCTTTTGGTTACTGATACTTTTTTATTAGAAACTCCCGCCTTATTCAATCGTTATGTCGTTATTGTGCAATTCAAAAAGTGGAAGTTTTTTACTAAATATACAGTAATAAGAGAATACATTTTGACGAACTCCCGATTTTTTAACACGATAAATTTTTACAAAAATACTCATTTTATTTTGCAGTAGAAATTGTGCGATTTTAAATTCTAATTTTTTTCTGCATACAAATTTTGATATAAAAAATAGGGAAGTCTACAACTATTCAATAAAGAATAAAATCGGAGCGATACATGTTGTAGTTCAAAATACCAGACACTATTGCCCATGTGTATGTGTTCCTTTTTTGAAATTTGTATTTGACAGAAAATTTTATAACGCACCTAATGACACCATTTTTATGATTTTATTGCAAAAGCTCTCAAAAGTAGATGGATTTATCTTTTTGAGAAAATTCTGTGCGTTTAATGTTCCATTAACAACATTTTATCTATTTCTTTAAATTTAAATATTATATCTCATACTTTGTGTTAAAATATTAATTCAAAATTATCGAATATTTTTATTTGCAGAAGAATAAAAATTGAATTAAAAATTTGATTATTTATATTTTTTATTATAGAAATGTTTAATTATCCATATAAAAAAGGTTTAGCTCACCATTGTGCGTTCTTGCATAATTAAATTTGTTCGTGGAAAAAACATTCTCTCTTTATTTACTGAAAGTTTTAATATAAATATGTATTTAGAGAAAAATATATTAATATCAGTAATCTCCTGGGAATAAAACTAATCAAATATTTTTAATTAATATAAATATTTTCACTGATACAGATTGCGTAATTAAATAGTGCTACCAACTATAAGAAGTTAAGAGACAAGTTTTACATTAAACAAGTTTTTTTTAAATTATTATTTTGTTTAATTTGAGTGTTTAGCTCACAGGTTATCAAAGCCGTAATGGAGCATTACTATGTATTAAAAGTATTTAAATATACGTTTGAATTTTATTTTGTAATTGCAATGCATTTTATAAATATTTTACACATGTTTTATTTTCACATTCTCTATTCCGTGTATACCCTACGTGTTACAGTGGCCCCAAACGACTAGTTTTTATAGTAAGGGGAACTGGGGAACATTGATTCTTGGAGCACTTGATACACCACCACTACTGCTTACAAGATCATTATAGGAAGCATCGAAACAGCCCCAAAATATGATGTTGTTGTGCACAACTAGCTACAAAACATCCAGGTGTGATCCAGTAGTTTAATGAAAGGAGAAGGGAGATTTAATGTTTCTCTAGATCAAAAGTATATTTGAGTTTTTTCAATTGCAGTGGCATTATACAGCTGCTCCATTATTTTAAACTCTTGAGGGGCGGTGGGATATATTTTATCCCACATTGTAACATTAGAACATTGTAAGGTAGAAACATTGTAAGATTTTGTTCTCTTCGATTCACAGTACAAAATTTTTTTGCTTTGATAAGGCAAACCGAATTTTAAAAATATATATCGGTATTCAGAGCATTTGAGCACTCATCCTGCTAATTGCCACTGAAAGGTAACAGATTACGGTTTTATTTATTTTCACTCGATTCAAGATTTCGTTTAAAAATACAAGTGAAGTATATACAGGCTATCTGAAATCCAGAAACGGTAAAAAAAAAATTGAGAAAAACATATCAGATTGAAAAACGGGGTAATAAACTTTAGATGATTCTAAAAATACCTAACAGTGATATGAAATTTAACAACGTACACCAAAACCCTGGGGTGAGAGGAGGCATCAACTTTCAAATCTCGAATTAAAACCCCCATTTTTTCTTGCAGATTCGAATTATTCGGGCAAAATTACATAACTTTTGTACTTAATATTTTTTTTGGGTTCCTCGTTGATTGTGGCGACATCGAGCAAAATGCATCAGAAACATATTTTTTTCCAAACCCTATATTTCTATCACGAAATTTTGTAGAACACAGATTTTGCCGTGGAAGTGATCGTTTTTGCTGAGTTAATTATGTCAGAGCTGCCAATTTCTACGGATTTTTCCCACCACAAAAATTTAAAAGAAATTTTTATCTCTTTTCATTGCTGGAAATCATAAGACTTCGGCGATTTTTTTAGGTGAAATGTTCTATTGAAATTTAGTGGTAAGAAAAATTCGTACAAGTTGGGAGCAATGCTATGTAGATTTTTTATTTTGAAATATTCGCTTCTCAACAGAAATTTTTAAAAAGCAATTTTATTTTATTTCTTGAAAATCTATCATCTTATAAAGAAAAAATAACTATTTAAAACTTACAAGTGTGAATTAGAATTGTCTAAACAAATTATCAGACAGATTAATGGAGTAATGAACGGTAGCGACTAGTCAGGGGGGTGCTGCATCAATTTATTCACACCACTAAAATTGTATGGTTATTTCAGTTTTATACAAACAACAAAATTTGTCGAATAAATAATATGAAAGATTCTGTTAAATTTTATTAATGTGAAAAATCGGATGCAGCACTCCCTGACGAGCCGCTACTAGTAATGAACCAACGTTCGCACACTCCTTGGAATTTCCAAGGACTCTAGCACCACTATTAAAAATAAGAAAATTTACATTTAATTTTTAAACTTTAACATTTGTAATCCCCATCTTCATTCACAGATTTTACGATAATTTTCTGCAGTGAAACACTTTGAAAATATTCTTAAAATTTAGTGGCAGAACTGTGCGAACCCTGTGAACACATAGGAGGAAACGTAAACTATATTGTCTAGCAGTTGCAAGTGAAGTAAATGAGGAGATTGTCACAAGATAACGTTTATTTCTTCGAGTTAGATAACAGTTTCTTTCACTAGTAAACTTGAATAAAAAAATATTGTCTAATGTAAGTGAAAGATTTGTCGAAAAGTTCTATAAAAAATACAATGAAAAATGTCTATTTATTGGTGTCAGTTTGACCAAGTATTATAATCGTTCCAGTGACACAAACAGGAGGTTGTCTTGATTTCACAATGTGGCGGAACTTAAACGCTAAAGTAAATTTCCAACAGTAAAAAAGAAAATCAGTTCTTACCACCAATTTTGTTTGAAAAGTTTTAATAAGTTCTTTAAATAAACAGAAAATTTCTACTTAAATTTTTTGGTCAAAAATTTTCGCGAAATGTGCTGGTAATGATGGTAATTTAGTAATGAATCTCTCAAAATTGGTTTCGTTTGAAGCTTTACTATCTTTAGTATATGTCAATTTATCTTTCTTAATAGTTCAATAGTCAGATGCAGCAATTCCTTATATTGATTCCTTAACATTCACGAGTTTTTATTATTTGTGAAATAGCAAATTAATTCAGAACATTTCAACATTCGCAAATGTTTCGTACCACCTAAAAAAACTGTGGGAGCTTTGCAAATGCAATTTTGAATTCGTTGTGATTTCTGGGAAGCGTATTTTACGTATCTACATCCATAGCTGTACCAGAAGAATTTCTGTCCTGTGATTGGTTGAAGGAGTTTGGCCGCTACCAGAAAATGCTTCTTTAGTTCATTTGACAGAAAAACAATTCCCCTTACATCGTAATATGCAGTCATCATAAGTAAAAGATGTTATTTAACATAGAAAACTGCACCAGATGCATTTTTCTTACCAGATGACTTTCATTTCATTAGCATGAGAAAAAACTTGGAAATATCGCTCCGAAGGCAATGTAACCAGATTTTTTTCAAACTCTGCGTAATAATACAGAATTTTATGACTAAGACCTAAGTTGCCAATTACAGATATAGAAATAGCAATCTCAATGATTAAGAAAATTTTACTCCGCGAAAAAGAAAAAGAGCTCTTACAGACTGACGGAAAGTTATCTGATGCATTCTGATCTAGCGTCACTTGAAGCGATTTGTGGGTAAACGCAGGATTTTTAGAACGTATATACAAAGATAATTTGCAACAAATAAAAGAATAAATTTAACCACTTAATCGTTACGTTCGAGACATTCACGGGCTGCAAATTCTACATCCCTTTTTTTTTTCTTTCAAAATTCTTTGATTCTCACTAGTTTTATAGAATGGCAAAATTATGTTTATTCTGGTATCATATTGCTTTACATTAAATAAGGTGAATATTTCTTTTTAAAAAAATTGACGACAATAGCAAATCTGAATTTTTAAACAGTAGTTTAATGCGAGCGTTAAGGGATTGAGTAATGGGATTTTAAGGAAAGAAGTTCTTTGACAGATTACTGTTTTTTAGAATAAAATAAAATAAAGAAAACGTGCATTAAAGATATGGAATTAAAACAAATATGTTAAGATTTATAAAAAGAAAGGCCAAAATTTAAACATTATAAGAATTTCGTAAAAGTTCATTTAGGACTGAGGCAAAATATTACAATTATATGTATATCCAGGACAGCTCTAACGTCTATTATGGAAAAATATTCTTGACGCAGATGCTTTAGAATTTCTTTCTCTACTTTAAAACACCCGTGGTAAAAAAGTTATAATTCTGCAAAAGACGGTCGTCCAAAAAGGGTTAAGTCGAAAAATGATTGTTTGATTCGCAGATCATACACCATAAGTTATGGTACATGTTTTCAAATAAATTCGTTAAAAATTAATAGTGGCATTCATATTTTTGAATTTGTCACAACAGTACTTGGCGCTTGAAATAATTAACTATAAATAACAAAAAATGTCTCTCATTCTATAATTTCGTAAAATTAAAAACTCTGTTTTCTGAAACATGCGTGCTATTACACTTAGATATGAGGCATAGCTTCCAACTTTTACAATTTTTGTATAACAAACATGTAATGATATGTTTTATCTCTTTAAATCAAATTTAAATAAGGTAAAGCTTTCTGTTCTGTAACGAGTAAGACGTTGGCAGCTATGATATAAGACCGTATTTTTCTAGACAAGAATATTTTCTAAAATGCCGTCCAATTTTTCGTTATATCTTATGGTATCAAATATGTTTGTTTTATGTTAACGATATCTTGCATGCGCACTAATACATATGTAACAAAAATAGATTATATAAATATATGAATAAATGCATGCATCATTCTCTATGTGCCGACAATTGGAAAATCATTCAGCAATTTATCTATTCAATTTCTTCGAGTAGTGCTCAATGAAATAATAATCTACTGCAGAAAATGTTAAACACTCGTGCCCTTTAAATTAAAGAGCATTTGTAACATTTCGTATGTCGAAAATGCATCATTAATAATCTACTTTCACTAAGAATCATTCATGTAACAATACTACTTTCGGGACTTAAGAGTAATTATAGATTTCAAACGTGTAAGAATGTCTCATAAATTCATTTCTAATAATAGTACAGATGTATTTTACATTAATTAACTCTCATGAAATTAATGTATTATATGCATTATTGCTATGTAATATAAAGGTAATTTGTATTAATTCTACAGTACCGACTGTCAGTTTTCAGGAAATAAAAATTTCCCCTCGTTATCGTTGATTTATCATTTAATATCCTTCAAGCAGGCACGCGCATGTGAGAGATACACTAGCGATGAATTTCTTTTTATATATTTTAACTTGATTTCACTTCGAACACCTGAACTTGGTTATTTTCAGCTCTCAATTTTTACCTACTTGCAGTTACATTTTACAGCATATATTTTATAATAGCATATCTCGGAAACATGTACGACTTTTCATGTTGCAGGATGAGCGTGCCTACTGGAAACTTAACCTTTTGAGCTCTGGTGGGTAAATTTCTTCAAAATGCCAAATGTCACATTGGCACCAGTATTTTGCAAAGAAAACACTTCACTTTCCCATATGCACAGGAAAAAAAATGCAATAAACCTTTTTGAAAAAAAATCTGATCAGATATTCCGGTGCCATTGTGGCATTTCGGAATTAAAATTATGTGGTAGAAAATTCTACCATCAGGGCTCAAAGGATTAATATTTCTAGAACTATACCTAGTGTTATCAGTGTCCCGTGTAAATAAGTGCCGCAAATAGTTTGGACATCAGTAACTTAAAGTTATTTTCTTCACCTTACCTAACGGCAGAAATATCTGCGATTAAACAATTGTAAATAAACTGTAACAAACAAGTTGTTTAAGAAATTTACTTTAAAATACTGATTTCCAGAGTACTGGAAGTCCCGATTTACGCGGGACACCGGGCAATATTTGTCATACAATGCGACAACACTAGTTATAGTTTTAGCTAAATACATCCAAACCTATCAAATAATCTGCACCTTTAACCGTTAATAAATGTCCAAGCCGGTGATCGAACACGGAACCCTTCCGAGTTCCCAAGCTTGGACTTTTTTCACGATGTTGGTTCTAAGCTTATCATATCAAGTGATAATTCATATGTTTAATTCCATGAAAATATGTCATTTCTGTCACATAGCTAAAAATCGCTATGCTTGTTTGCCACCGTTACACCGTTATTTTCTAAGCGTTTCCTTCGCCCTATTCAACTGATGAAATATCTCCCATAAAATAAGTCGCATATTTCCGTTCTAAAATACTGGTAGCCAAAAATCGTTGTATGTGACAGATATGACAAATTTGTATGAAACTAGCCAAATATTAAATATTCAATAATTTCACTGCTTATATTTTTTTTAAGTTCACCGATGCTGCGTTTATTTGTGTCTCATGTTAAGCCTCAAGATTGTGTGCTCATAAACACTATTCCATCTTTCGCTACAGTGCAGCCTTACCAACACATGAGAGGGGAAAATGCCAAGCTGCGAAGTGCCATCGTAGCTTAAATCGTGGAGCACTTAGAGCTTTATTCCCAGGGTTCCGTGTTCAAATCCCGGCTTGGATATTTTTCACAGCGTTGGTTCCGTGCTTAGATAGCAAGCCATAATTCCTATATTAAATAAACATTACAATATTACTGGTTTTAGGAACACAACCCGGTTATTCACAGAACTGTCGCAATGCAAGGTTCGCACACGCCTTAGAATTTCCAAGGACTCTGGCACCACTATTAAAAAAACAAAAATTCACATTTAATTTTTAAACCTCAACATTCACAATCCCCAACTTCATTTACAGACTTTACGATATTTTTCTGCAATGAAACACTTCGAAAATATTTTTAAAATTTAGTGGTAGGACTGTACGAAGCCTGCATAATATTATAATTTTATTTTTTCTAAATGCATAATTATTTCAAATACTTGTTTATATATAGATATTAACCCATTAGTGCCTAGCGTCCCCTTTTAGGGACTCTTCAAAAGGTGCATTCAGCACTGTTTTTGACACCGGTAAAAAAGAAAAGCAATAATTTATTTTATTTAAATGATGAATTTTCGTGATTAATGAACTGAACTTAAATCTTCTAAAAATAGTGGTGCCAACCAAATAAAATTTACGCAAAAGATGCTGGGCACGAATGGGTTAAGTAAGTAACAATATGAATACTTATTTTAATTATGAGTAATGTTTTAAACCTCAAGCCTATCTGGAAAGACTTAATCCGTTGTTTTATCTCTACCAAACATGTGTTTATCATAATGAATTCTCAAATAATTGGAAAGCTGTAAATTACAACCTGTAACATTATGTCATATTATGATCCACTATTGTGTTTAAACAAATCAGAATTATTCATTATCTAGAAACACTATATTCATTTAAGATTGATTGCTTGGTTTTAAATATTTCTTTTCTTATTTAAGGATAAAATATTGATTATTTTGCTTTTTTCCGTAATTTTATTTAAAAATAGGTATACTTTTCTAGACTTATCTTTCGGAAGAAATGAAGTTTTTTCTGCAAAACTATTTTTCGAAGCCTGTTTTTTTAGCTGTAACAAACTATATAAAAAATGCATTCATTATACGTTATGCTGATATATTATATATACCGGCATTTATTATTTAAATCATCTTAAATAGCCCTCCCATTGGCCAAAAAAAAAATGTTTGTGGAAACCTCGGAAATTTTAAATTCCACTTCGTAATCATAATTAATATGTTACTAAACAATGTCATGGAAGATGAGTTTTACTATTTCTGAAACCGGTGCCAATCAAGAAATTTGAATTAACCCTTTCCGGCGCAGACAACTTCTGTTCGTAAAATAAGAAATTCTTGGATGACACCGGAATTTATAAAAGACTATTTTAGAAATTAAGAATTTCCTGCTTTAAGCTGTCATTGTAAAAGTAAAATTTTACTAAAATATTATTGGTGCCGCTTGTAAGTTTGGAATAAAAATTAGGTGTTGCCGGAGTTGTAGCAGTACGCCGGAAAGGGTTAAAAAAAGAAGCCAATTGCAACACTGTTTTCATATTGAATAGCTTAATAGAATGACACTACTTTTTTAACCCCTTAATCCTTTAGGCTCTAGCGAGTAAATTTCTTCCAAAATTCCAAATGTTACATTGGCCCCAACATTTTGCAAAGAAAAGAAAATTCTCTTTGCTATAGTCACGAAAAAATTTGAATTGAATAATTTTCAAACAAATTTAGTCGAATATTCCGTGTAGATTGTGACATTTCGGAATTAAAATTTAGTAAAAGGAAATTCAACCACCAGAGCTCAAAAGTTATATATATATATATATATATATATACATATATATATATATATATATATATATATATATACAGGGTGTTTCGCTACCAGACCGACAAACATTGAGGGGTGATAGTAGACATAAAGACAAACATTATTAAATAGGAAACCATGGGGCGCAGACGTCTTCTGTAGGAGCTAGGGGGGTATTAAAGTTTAAGATCCAAAAATTCAAACGCTGATAAAAATTAGAAAAAAGGGTCGATTTGTTGGCGGTTTTCTCTAAAATCATTCTTTATATCACGATTTTTTATTTCTTTAATTTTAAAGGTTAAGATCGAAAATTGTCGATAGAGGGCGCTTTAGACTTTAGAATAACGAACAAATACTTTTTGCCGTTCTTTTGTGCATGGGGTTGAAATTATTATAAAGTTTAGATTTTAACTTAAATTTTAAGCCCAAAATTGGAAACATGGGGATCGGTTAACTAGCGAAAATTTAACTGTGAACCAAGGGGGAGATTTTAAACGCTCATAAACATTGGACAAACTAATCGATTTTGTTGCGGTTTGTGTGTACGTCATTTCCTTGGAAATTATTTTATTCAAAATGACGTACAGCTGTGGTGTCCTCATTTTTTCATAGAGGACGCTTCCGACACATCTCCGAATAGTATTACTCCGGGTTGTTTTACTACCAGACTACCATACTTCGAGGAACTGATAGTGAAGCGAAAGCGACACGGAATCACATAGGAATGTAACGTTGAAAATGTCTTTTTTGCGAGTTATGGTTAAAGGAAGCAGAGGAAAAAACAACAGAAACAAGCAGAGAAACAGCAACACGTTAATATGACATAAAACAGTTTATTTAAAGGTTTTACTAGAAAAGATGTTCGAAATTACGACCAGAAATATTTCGACATGCTTGACAGCGGCGTCGCATGCAATTCCTCACGCTTTGAAAGATTCCTGGAATCTTAGATAGATTTAGGAAGCTACAGAAATACGAGCTGCTAAATCTTTAATTGATGGTCCGGGATTCTCATACACCCAACTTTTCATGTGACCCCAGCAGAAGAAGCTCATACTTGATAGGTCCGGTGATCTGGCAGGCCAATAAACCGAGACACCACGACCTATCAACTGCTGTCCATATCTTACGTTGAGGTATCGGTGAACATCATTAGTAAAATGTGGAAGAGCCCGATCGTGCTGGAACCACATAGTGCTGCGCAACGAGAGAGAAACTTTCACGCGCATTACAGTTCAGCGCCATCTACCGCAAGAAAATCGCAGCGCCATCTACTATCGCTGACAAGTAGTTTGCCGGACACTTTCTGTTCGTAATTTCGAACACTTTTTACAGTAAAACCTTTAAATAAACTTTGTTCTGTCCACTTTAACGTGTTGCTGTTTCTCTGTTTCTGTTGTTTTTTCTCTGCTTTTTTTTAAACGTAACATGCAAAAAAACATTTTTCAACGTTACATTCCTGTGTGATTCCGAGTCGTCTTTGCATCCCTGGTCTGGTAGTAAAACACCCAGGAGTAATACCATTGAAATGTCGAACATGTGTCGGAAGCGCCCTCTATCAAAAAATGAGGCCATGAAAGCTGTACATCATTTTGAATAAAATAATTACCAAGGGAATGACCTACACGCAAACCGCAACAAAATCGATTAGTTTGTCACATGTTTATGAGCGTTTAAAATATATCCCTCGGTTTACAGTTAAATTTTCGCTAGTTAACCGATCCCCATGTTTCCGATTTTGGGCTTAAAATTTAAGTTAAAGTCTAAACTTTAGAATAATTTCAACCCCATGCACAAAAGAACGGCAGAAAGTATTTGTTTGTTACTCTAAAGTCTAAAGCGCCCTCTATCGACAATTTTTGAACTTAACCTTTAAAATTAAAAAAATTAAAAATCGTGATATAAAGAATGATTTTAGAGAAAACCGCAAACAAATCGATACATTTTTCTAATTTTATCAGCGTTTGAATTTTTGGACCTTAAACTTTAATGGCCCCTAGCTCCTACAGAAGACGTTTGCGCCCCATGGTTTCCCATTTAATAATGTTTGTCTTTATGTCTACTATCACCCCTCACAGTTTGTCGGTCTGGTAGCGAAACACCCTGTATATATATAGAATAAATTGAAAATATAGGTTAAACTCCATTTATTTTCAACAAAAATATTCCTAATAATAAATTTAAAAATTTCTGTCATTAAACAGCATAAAATTACAATAGTAATAAAAAAATGTCAACATCAAGAAAGTAGTTCAAAAATTTAGTAGAAGAAAATTCAACCACCAGAGATCAAAAGTTACAAATGCATTATTTTACAAAGAAAACTATTATTTAAATCCCTTATGTACGTAAGTGTGTATAAACACGATTTACGCGGTACAATTTAAGTATGATTTTTTAAGATATAGGTTTAAACTTTTTACATATTTTAAGATAAAAATTAACTAAAGATAAAAAAAAAACACAAAAAATTGTCGTTTTTCTATCATAATTTATTGCTCGTTAATTTTAAAACACAAACGACGTATTTATTAAGCAACATAACTAAAAAGTAATGTTTTGATACCAAAAAAAAATAATGGTTAAAGAAACTGCTTTTTATGTTATTAAAACGGTCGTTTAAATATTAGAGCTTCTTTATTTTTTTTAATTTCTTGTAACTTTGTTCCAACCTACTTCCTAAAAAAATTTAGATAAATGAAATATCAGGATTCATATTGAAATCTACTTCGACTCTTTTAACCTTCTTTGCGATTGGAGCCTTTTACGAAATTTTCAATCTTTTGTCATCGTTTTTTTAAACTAGAAATTTGTGCGTTCTTGGATCGAGAAAATGCTCTGTTAAATAAGGTAAAATTTACAATAAAATGTAAGTGATTGCGGAAAACAAGAATTCCGTGCATTTCATGCGGCACGTGTATCCATCGCCCGTCTCTAAGGGATTAAATGTTGATTTATTTCCAAGTATATTTTAAATATTTTTTTCACACTTGAAGATGCCTTTAAAGAAAAAAAACTTGAACGCTTGACCCGTAAAATTCCGTACACTAAGCTCCAGGTTTTACTGCAATATAAGCAATGTTTAAGATATTATAATTCTATAAATTTAATGAATTTTCAAAGCATTGAAGGATGATTACGACATTTTATTAGCATTTAAAGCAAAATGAAGAGAAAACAACATTACAATTTTACCCATTTGCAAGACGCTTGGAGGGTTAAGAACTGTAAAATCTGCGCAATGTATTTTTGGTTTTTACTATGTCATCAATAACTGTGAATAATAATCGTCACCTTTTTCAGTGGGAGACAATTGTTAATAATTTTACGATAAAGTAAGTTGAAGGTTATATTTAAAACAGTAGTGGTGACAATTACAAAAACAATACGTAGTCTGGGTCTATCAGGCCCGGCTCTCGTCCTCCCCAATTGATAGCAACAAACATTTATTTTCACAACTGTAATTTGCCCAATATTTAATTTATGTTAAATGTAAAAATTAAGGTCATAATAGTAAACAAAGCTAAACCATGTATTTTATTCGCGCAGAGCTATGAATTAGTTGTAGTAAACATTAAGCTATAATTTTCTAATATTCTCCTTCTAATTTATAAGTATGTCTCACTATTCCCGCATTTCTAAGACGAGTGGTATGGCATATTAACCCGTTTCTCCCGAGCAAACATCCTCACTAATCACTAGTGTCCGCATTAAATTGGTGCTCCAAATGCTCTTGAAACCAGCATTTTAAAATATTTTTTTTCCTCTTATCTAATGGCCGAATAATCTGCGATAAACAATGGCGAAACAAACTGTAAGGTATTAGTGGTGTTCAAAGTATTTGTCATTCCGATTTACGAGGGACGCCTGACAGCAATAGTGGTGAGAGACAGTCAACTCTTGAGTGCAAAGAGTAAATTAACCGCTTCAATGATTTGCCCGGGCAAGATGAATTTGCTTGATCCATCATTTAAAGCTTTTTATACAACTTTTTATTTTTATTTTTTATTTTTTTATTTTTTACAATTTTATATTATTTAATAGCAGAAATGTTTGGACTACATATTACAAATATTTTAGTTTAAAATAAGTGGCGCTTATTCCAGATTTTCTATTTAATGCATGTAAAGAAAGAAGCAGTTAACCCTTTGAGCTTTGGTGGCTAAATTTCGTAAAAATTCTAAATATTATATTGGCACCAATATTTTGCAATGGAAAGAGTCGGTTATCGATGTAAACACACACACAAAAAAAAATGCATTAAACTTTTTTCAAATAAATTTGGACGAAGATTCCGGTGCCATTGTGACATTTTGGAATTAAAATTAAGTGGTAGAAAATTCAACCATCAGAGCTCAAAGGATTAAGTGGTTGAATTGGATTTTAAATATTTTTTTAAGATTTAGATAGCGTTAATAATTAATATCGCTTAATTATAGCTAAAACTAAGAAAAATATGTTGAAGAATCAGTATTTTTAACACAAATTCGCTTTAGCCACCTCCTCCATCATTATCTGATTTCTTAAGATTTGTGTAAAAATAAAAGAAAACTGAAATATCTTATTGAATGCATTAAAAATATTATCTTTCACAGAAAAGATCACAACTTTAAGCGCATACAAAGCTAATCAATACTGATAGTAGATTAATAGTTTCTGTTATAAATATCTCCAGGAGATATATTAATGTATTATGAATTAAGAAGGAATGAATCATCGCATGACCGACATTACTAAAGTCCAACTTCATTCCAATAGAAATAAGTGCAGCGTATGCAATAGAATACATTAAGTCCTTGACTGTCAGAAATATATGGAAACTAATTAATAATCGCTTCAACTTTTATAGCTTACCTGATGTGAGAAAATTAATTACTCTCCTTTTAGCTTTTGTGATTTATTGAAATGTGAAACGGATTTCCTTGTAGATATCTTAAGATAACTGTTTTAGTTTGCAATGAATTTCTGTCAAGAATTCTGAAAATTGATGACATTTTTAAACAGAATATGTGCTGTGTTAGTACAGGGTGATTCTAACTTAATGGTACAAACTTTAAGGGTTGGTAGAGGACACTGTAACAATCATTTATTGTATAGGAATGTATAGGCGCAATCTTCGGGCTCAGGTAAAAACACCAGGGAACTAATTCGGACCTTTTTAATCTCAAAATTTCTCATTCATAATTTAAAATCTATTCTATACTATTGCTTTCTTTATTTAAGACAGACATTTCATGATTATAATAAGAATATACGGGTGTATATTCGGGTGTATAATCCGCGGATCAAACAATTCTTTTTGGACCCAGAAATCTTATTTAGTGATTGAAGACAAATATTTACGGTAATCTAACTAGTTATATTTGTTTCTTAAAAACTTCTGGGTCGAAAAAGAATTGTTTGAGCTTCGGCTTATACACCCGAAATTACGGTACATATATTTGACAAATTTAACAGTTTTGCATTTCTTTCAATTCGAAAATTTCAATTTCACACCGGAAATTTTCAAAGAAGAATTTTTCCCTTATGTAATCGTGACATGTCTGTCTTAAGTAAAGATAAGAAAATTGTAGGAATTTTATGGTGTAAATCAGGGATGCACAACCTTTTTACCAGAAAATCGGTTGACACCAGAATATTTGAAAAGTGTAGTTTCTTTTCTTTAATAGCAAAGTTTCTGTCATTACTATAAGGAAAATTATTCTGCATAAAAATAGTGGTATAGTTGTGGCCCGCGGGCCAAAGGTTGTGCACCCCTGGTGTAAATGAAAAATTTAGAAATAAAAAAGGGCCATATTTTGCTCTGGTGTTTGTTTGTATGTCAAAGCTTCACTTGTGCCCATACATTCCCACTGAATATTATTCATACAGTATCCTGGGCCATTCCTTAAAGTTTGTTTCATGAATTTAGAATCACCCTGTATTTATCATAATCAAAATAAGCTGTTTGACAGGGTTTTTACAAATACCTTACTAGCTAATTACTAGCACAATTACTTTATTAGTTAAGAACTATTTTTTAAATTAAATTTTAAATTATATTATAATGTGTGTTCTAAAATTAAACAAGAAGAAAAATATTTTATTTATATTCTGGTAATAAGACATTTTCGTAAACATTGCTATTCCACTACTTGTTGCAAATTTATATATGCATTTTTTTTAAAGATTTCATAAAACAACATTCAATCAGTGTAGCTATATAAATCTTTTTTTTTTTCAGATTAACTGAGAAAAACAGAGTCAAAAGATGAAAATCTTTTAATAGAAAGAAAAGGAAATCTTTAACCACAAAGTCAAATTTAACAAAAATCTTGAGATAAAATTTATAAAAGACAGCATTCAAAAATGTGCAATATATTCCTGGATTATTATAATTTTTAGATAAATAAATATATCAAAGATAAAAATCTTCTTTTGCTTAAAAAAAGAAAAACAAATTTGCAGTTTAATACTTAATAGCGACAAATTGATTCATTTGCACCGTTGACTATTTGGGTTGAGTAACGATAACATTAAAAAAAAGTAAAACGTATTTATCGTTGCAAAATTTTTGCGGGAGGGAAGCAGAGATAAATGGAAGATGCGTAGGTTTCTATCATTAAATTGATATTAATAGATGTTAAAAATATTTGTCATGTGCGCAAATTACATGGACAAAACATATAAATAAAGTATGTGGAAAATATACTATGTTTTGTGATTTTAAAATGCATTATAATTTCGATTTATCTTTTTTCAGTTCTTTAATGAATGAAATGCAAAATATGAAAAGTAATTTACTGCAATATGTAATAATTAAACCCGTTAACGAGCAAACAACAACGTCACTGTAATATTGCATTCTCACCGGAATAACCGAAAAAGTATGTTTTAAAATAAGTAAGGGCAATTTTTCAGCATTTTGCCCCAAAGTAAAAAAGATTAAATTTCGTTAAAAGCTTGAGGTGCGAATCTTGTTTAAATTAAATGCGATAAAATCCGCCCCTCCTGGGTTGCCACATTTGCTCTTTTTTTTTAGTTCTTAAATTTTACATTCTCACCTGAAACTCTGTAGTGCGTTGTTTTCTTTATTTAATGGCAGTGTTTCCTTATTTCCTAAAGTAAAAATTCTTTCAAAATTTCTGATGTGACTTCAAAGATTTAAAATTAAATGTGAGGGCTAAACTGGCAATCCAGCGTCTCTGAAGTGGTTAACCCTTTCCGGCACACTGTTCCCGGCCCGGGACACCTAATTTTAATTCCAAACTTGCAAAATGCACCAATATTATTTTAGTAAAATTTATCTTTTAGAATAAAAGCTTAAATTAAGGAATTTATAATATCTAAATAAGTCGTGAGCAAGTTCCGGTGGCAGTCTATAATCACTCATTTTAGTACAAAATTTGTCCTTGCCGGAGAGGGTTAAAGAGGACTGCTAAAATTTTAAAGAAATTACAGGGAAATCAGGAGATATTTCTAAATAGCATATACAGGGCAAAATGTCCGTGCAAAAATTTCAAAGCGTTATTGTTTTAAACTATTGATAGGAATATTTAATCAACATAATACTATTTTCCATCATTTTTCTGTCCATTTTTGTAATTTATATTACCTTGGTATATCAATCAGGAAAAGACATAAACCTCGCTTCTATATTTTTGTTAGAGATAGCATTTCAATATATTATTTTTCTTAAAATTTTTATAATATAACATTTTAACAGTAATATTAAACTGATGCTTTAAAAGTAACCATAGAAAGTAAATTAAATAAAATTAACGTCTAATCGTTTTTATATTCCTTCCATACAAAAGATCCATATTATTTCATTTACCCCTTTTCGGCAAAGGGCAATACAAACATGTTAAAATGAATGAGTGGCACCATAGTTGTAAAATATATTTTTTAAAGTTTATTGGTTTGATAATATATAATAAGGTAAGTAATAGTGTTTGTAAGTTGTAGCTATACGTGCACGTAATATGCTTAATGGGCACATTACCAACATTGAAAAGTTTTGAAAAAGCATTCGTAATTCCATCTCAATATTCAGAAATAGAAATTCATTGATACAGTTTAAAAAGACCATTAAACAAGCCAAATTATTATGTATAGCAGTAAATACAAGTGATTTGTTTATATAAAAAATAAAAAATATGTCAGAGAAAAGTTTATAAAATGCCAACGTACCTAACAACAAATAAAAAACGACTGCCACACCAAGCCCGTGATCAGGGATTGTGAACAAAACGTTCTAAACTAAGTTTTTCGGATAACTAAGTAACAGATTCAAGCATCAGCTATTCGATTTCACTGAAATCATCAAAATTGAGGGTTGGTCATACTACCTGCATTGTCCATATTTGCATTACATACCTTATTTTTATTTGTGCGTTACATTACTTATTTTTTGCTATATTGATGAACACGATAATTCATTATAAAGTATATTTAAAGACAACAAAATAAAATGTCTAAAACGTATTAAATCACAAAATTCAATGTTTCAAAGTTTCACGTGTTTCAAAAAAATTATATGAAAATATTCTATAAAAAATATTTCTTTAAAAAATGTTTCCATATGACTTTCAATATTTTACTTCGAATGCATTTTCATAGACCTATAAAATTCTGCAAATTTTAAGCGAATTTTAAGCGTAAATGGTGTATTTTTTAAAAATTCAACACACGGTCCTAAACCTATTACAAGTACAATCATTATGAATGATACATACAGTTTAGTAGCAACATTTTAGTTATTTATTCCAACAGTTTTTAAAATGTGTTTTATAAGAAAATTAAAGACATACAAAATAAATAATTATTAGGCTTTCGTGAAACACATGCATCTAACTTAAAAAATAATTTTCGTTTCAACGATATATTGGAATTTAATATATTTTGTCAATGGAAGTGTGAATTTTCAGCGACAGTTTAAAATACAAAGCTCAAAGGATGAATAAAAAAAGGGACCTTTCTTTTTCATACTACTTTTATATTATCATTTCCACCTCTATAAATACTGCCCATATCAGAGCTCGAAAAACTACATGCCCGACATAAATTTTCCAAACGGCTGCTTTTTTTTTCTTTGATTGGCACCACTTTTATTAAAGAATAAAATTCTTCTTAAGTAATATACATCTAAGTAAACCGAATTTCACCATTTGAAAAAAGTGGTGTCAGTCTGATTTTTAAAACGTAGACTGTATAGGAACACTGATGTCGGGCATGTATATTTTTCGAGCCCTGGCCCATATGTATTTTTATGTGAATTTACGCATGTATAAAATGTCGAGAGAAATGAATCTTGTGTAAAGCTTAACTTGTTTGTATATTTTATCCCCTTGCCGAGCGGTGGTTTCATAGTGGAACCACTTAATTTTAATTCCCAAACGCCACATTCGCACCGGAATTTTGTTTAAAAAAATTACGGTTTATTGAATGGGTGAAATATAGCGTTTTCGTATTTACAAATAAAGTTGTTTTCAAATTCCGGTGTCAGTCATTAATTTCAACACTTAAGCGATGAATTTGTCCTGCGCCGCAAAGGGTTAAAAGAAACGGTGAATGTGTTCCAAATTTCTGGTAATAATTGCTTTAACGTAAGTGATACGAAATATAACGGCGTGAAGGAATGAAATACTTTGATTCTTTGATATTTTTATTTAACATTTTAGTGCACAAATTTTCAACCTAATCTAAATAAATTAATGAGAACGAAACATATTTAGTAAAATAAATTTAGAAATTGGCAAAGAGTTTTGTATGAATTCTAATTTAATATTATGGAATCAAAAACTTAAACGCATATACTTTTTTGAAACATATTTAGTAAAATAAATGAGAAACGATTCATGTAAGTCAAAAGAAAATCTTTTTTATGTAAAAATTGTAAAGTCACATTAACTTTTGTTTCATTTTTTATTTCTTTAATTTTGCAATATAGCTTTATTCATTTTTTTTACCTTGACTGTAATTACGGAATATTACTGTCTGGAAGACTGTTTGGTGGAATTTAAATAATCAAACATCATAATTTTTTTCAAAATATACGAGAATGTTTCACGCCAATTGAAACTTTCTTGTAATACATTTCAAATGGGTGATTATAGTTTTCTGTTTCTTTAACATATATTTGGAGACAGGTAGCCAGATTACCAATAACAAAAATTATGAAAATAAATATGCAGCGTACATATCTATCGACATGAATGTAACAGGTATGTTAATTAAACTAGTTCATAAAATTAAATTTGACGGAAGAAGCGGAAAAAATAGATTATAAAGACTATGTGCATTTTTTAATTATGATAGATTAAAATTATTCCCTGTTACAGCTGTTGCTTACCACCTATAAATAAATATCTTTGCTCAGAGACAATTTTACATGTTTTTCTATTTTATGAGAATTGTTTTTTTTTATCCTTTCAGGGGCAAGCTTCTTGTAAACGTAAAGTGTTTAAGTAATTGAGTGCTACCAGTAATTATATGAAATTTTAATTGTAAAGAAGTAGATGTACATTTTCACTTATTCAATAAAAATTAATTTTTCATTAAAAAATTCGGGTGCCAATGTGACAATTAGGAATTATAATTATGTGATGCCGTAGTGACATCACCGCCATCCAAAGGATTAAGTCTTTCGACTACAGCATCTCTTACACAAATTATATTCGGTCGGCACCAATTTGTTAAAAGAAGTTACTTTAAATTACAATATCAAAATTGCTCCAATTAACTCCTTTATGTTTCCATTAAGTTACTTTTAAAAAATCAGATTGATTATTGCCAGCACTTTTTGAAAAAGAAATATTCTTCTCATTTAATGTAAATCAAAATGCTACCAGAATAAAACCAATTACACTACATTATAAAACTGATGGGAATTAAACAATTCTGAATAAAAGCAGTGAAGATCGCCGCCCAGCCCATCACTTACTTACACAGCAGCGGGAATTAACGGATTAAATAAGACGTGTTTTAATTTGCTGAAGAATCGAGCCAAAATGTGTCAAAACAATTTTGTCAAAGAAAGATTATGTCCATTCAGAAATGATATACGATTGTAAAGAGTTAATAAACATATAATTATAAAACACATGTAATCAAAAACATCTTAAGTTATATTGTAACCTCTTGGATTCTGGCATTGTTAATGGATGTATGCCACTAGCAACCAGTGTCGTTGTTCTGGCCGATTATTATTATTATTATTATTATTATTTTAGAAATTTAAATTCGCACTACAAAAATCTATTTTTTTTTTTTTTTTTTTTTTTTTTTTTTTTTACTTTAGTGATTGAAAATTAAGCATCTTTTAAAGCAAAAAAAAAAAAAAAAAAAAAAAAAACAGTTAAACTTTCTGGCGAGAATTCAGAATTTCTAATTAAAAAAAACATCCTTTTATCATGAGGTAGGTTACATAAGTCATTTTCGGAATTGACTAAATAAGCATGACGTATGTGCTGCATCCGTTCTAGAATGCAAGAGGTTAAAATACACTAACTTTAATGTATATATATACATAGTACTACTACATAGTACTATTACTTATCATATATGTGAGGCGTTTATTGTGCCAGATTGTTTAAATGTATAATCTAATAAAAAAATAAAATGCAAACGAAAATGCAATGAATTCTGAAACTGAAAATAAAATTAACTTTAAAAATAAATACATTACAAACATAATAGTACAACTCAAACTGCTCATATTTCGTATTATATTTAGTTGAAATATATTTTTCAAATGAAAAATGCATTTTAATGTATATATAAAGAAAAAGAAATTTTTAATTATATCACGATATTATCCTTTTCTTGTGTGTCTTTTGTTACATACCCATGACTTAACGAATTAAAAAAATATACAATGAAAAATGTTTGAACGATATACATTATATGAAATTAATATTTTATCGAATTTCATTAGCTTTCCTTTACACCTTTATGTACTCTTTGTCTGAAAATTTCTTGTGACGTCTAAATCAAATTTTCTCTTTGTAATCATGGCAGTTTGAGAGAATAATAAAAAAAATCTTTTTAAATAAATTATTTTATTAATTAAATTTATTGGTTTTTCAGAGAAATTAAGATGTTATTGTGTAAAAGTATTTTTAATAGTTACATCGGTTCCTTTGAAGATGTCATCAGAGTCAGTTAAAATATCTTACAATAAAAAAGGAGTTTTAAAATTTGGACAATCGATTAAAAATATTAACTTACATTTATTTATTTATTTTCATTAACATTAGAAGCGTCGGAAACTTCACTCGAGTTTTATAAAAAAGATGTACACAGAATTTTCTTTTAAAATATTTTAAAATCTCATTTTAACTTATTTTAGCGTGATATACATATTTAACTATTTTTAAAGACATTTCTGGTTACAACCGAAATGTCTGCTATTGGCGTTTCTAGTGTTAACCCATTCAGGAACAAGCATTTGCGTTAGTATATTTCTGAGCTCCTACAGGAAGTTTAAGAAATTTTTATTTCAAAATAATGACAAGCATAGTCATGACTCCCCCCCCCCTTTTTTCCCCCCACCAAAGTATTAAAAGTAAAATTTATTAGATGTTTTCTGGTAAAAATTTTATTAACCGTAGGTGGGATAAAACATATCCCATTGCCCCTCAAGGGGTTAAATGGTAATCGGTTGCAGTTGGAAATATTTAGCATGCTTTTTTTACATTTTCTAACATAGTTGAAGACAGTTTATGTGTTCGGTTTGTCTGTCGAACCACCGCGGTCTAACTCGTGTGAATATCATCGTGTGAATAGAATGCAAGAGGTTAAAATAAAGTAACTTTAATGTCCATATAGACAAAGTACTATTTTTTCTATTACTTATTATATATGTAAGACGTTTATTGTGAGAGATTGTTTCAATGTATAATCTAATAAAAAATAAAATGCGTACGGAAGCGAAATGAATTCTGTAACTGAAAATAAATTTAACTTTAAAAATAAATAAATTACAAACATAACAGTACGACTCAAACTGTTCATATTTCGTATTATATTTAGATAAAATATATTTTTCAAATGAAATATGCATTACAATATATATATATAAAGAAAAAGAAATTTTTAATTATATCACGAAATTATCCTTTTCTTGTGTGTCTTTTGTTACATACGATGGCTTAACGAATAAAAAAAATACAATGAAAAATGTTTGAAAGATATGCATTATTTGAAATTAATATTCTATCGAATTTCATTAACTTTCCTTTACACCTTTATGCGCTTTTTGTTTGAAAATTTCTTGTGACGTCTAAATCAATTCTTCTCTTTGTAATCATGACAGTTTGAGAGAATAATAAAAAAATCTTTTTTAAATAAAGTACTTTATTAATTAAATTTATTGGTTTGTCAGAAAAATTAAGGTGTTATAGTGTAAAAGTTTTTTTTCTTGTTAATAGTTACATCGGTTCCTTTGAAGATGACATCAAAGTCAGTTGAAATATTTTACAGTAAAAAAGTTTTAAAATTTGGCCAATCGATTAAAAATATGAACTTACATTTATTTATTTAATTCCATTAATATTATAAGCGTTGGAAATTCCACTCGAATTTTATAAAAAAAGATGTACACCAGAATTTTCTCTTTGAATATTTTAAACACTCTTTTTAACTTTTTTTCTTTTTTCTAGAATATGTATATTTAACTCTTTCTTAAAAACATTTCTGGTTACAATCGAATTGTCTGCTCTTGGCGCTTCTAGCGTTCAACCATTCAGGAACATATTGATTAATTCTGAACTCCTACCGGAAGTTTGAATATTTCAAGCATATTCACGACCCCACCCCCCCACTTTTTTCCACCAAAGTATTAAAAGTAAAATTTAATAATTTTTTTATGGTGCAAATATTCGTTAACCGTAGGTGGGATAAAATATATCCTATTGCCCCTCAAGGGGTTAAATGATAATAGGTAGCGACTGGAAATATTTACCTATGCCTTTTTTATATTTTCTAACATAGTTGAAGACTGTTTATGAATTTCGTTTGTCTGTCGAACCGCTGCGGTCTTACTCGCGTAAACATTCCGGGATTGTTACGGAACTGATCAGTGTTATCCATGTTTCCCGTAGTATAATGGGAACTTAAAATAAAGTGTGTAACCTTTAAATTTCATTTACAGGGGCACTCAAAATATTCCGTTGCGTTATGGTACATAAGAAAAATAGTTTTCAGCTTAGTTTAACGATTTTACACATTGAGATACATATTGAAAACGATATATGTAACTTGGGCGTAACAGCTTACTATAAAGAACTGTGCACACATAGCATTTATTGTTCTCTTACAAGATCATACAAAATATTTGTAATTCACTGTATTAGCCATAATTCTTAAAATTGAAGTTACGTTTGTGATATAAGTTTTTAAATATAGCATTTTTTGTGCATTACTTGTGGTTTTATTTTTTTATTCTATAGGTAACACTATGTAACAATTAAAAAAATCTATTTCTGGGTTGACTGTATCGGCTTTTGTTTAATAGAGCAGCGAGTATGTAAAAAAGAATAATTATAACCTTGAAAAATCGCTTCTGTAGCTATTACAGACATATGTACATTGTACATAGCTGCCAACTTTAACATTTTCTATTTGTTTGGAACCACTTTTTTAAATATAATTTAATTTATTATAATATAATCGTCGAAAACACTTATTTGAATACTAATTACTGTCTGGGGTCTACTGTAATAGGTCTGGTACTAATTAAGATTTATATTTAATTTTCAAGGTATCTACAAACAGAGAGGTTTTTCCCACAGCTGTTTTCTTATGTTTCCTTAACCGTTTCAGTTCAGTGTTCCCGTATACCATTACATGGAAAACACAACTTGATTTCCAAATGCACTATTGATACCAGGTATCTGATATAATTATTTTCAGTTTATAATGCATGAGAAAAATAGACTTTTCGTATTTTCAAATGCATTTTTGCCTAAATTCCAGTGTCATTCAGTCCTTTCAATATTTTAGCAGTGGAAATACACTGCACTATACTGGGTTAATGGAAATACGAAAATTTAAGCTTTACATTGTCCTGACCATATAAGCACAGTTTTTGCAGGGAAGTAAAGATTTTTTATGTTTTTATGACTGAACCATTTAAAAAATGATATTGATTACTCAGAACAAAAAGGGTTGCATGGTGCAATTTACAGCGCTGCACAAAAGAATTTGCACATAATTTTGCTTAAGATGCCACTCGAGTGATTCAAAAAGACCCGGATGATAATGTTAAGTAGATGGGGGCGTTATTTTCAAATAGAACGATCAAAGCAAAAACTAGCCTGGTTATAGATCGTTCTCAGCTATCCTATGCAAAAAATGTGTAAAAATATTAATATTTGAACATGATATTTGAAAATAACGCCCTCATAGTCTTACATTTATCATCCGGGTCTTTTTGGATGATTAATGTAGGCTGTTTACGACAGAAATTGCTTAACCCTTTGAGCTCTGGTGGGTAAATTACTTCAAATTTCCAAAAGACACATTGGCACCAGTATTTTGCAAAGAAAAAAACCAGTTAACGATATACGCGAAAAAAATATATGCATTAAACCTTTTTCAAGTAAATTTGGTCAAATTTTCTGGTGTCGCTGTGACATATCGGAATTAAAATTATGTGGTAGAAAATTCTACCATCAGAGCTCAAAGGGTTAACTTCTTCTAAGACGATGGTTTGTTTTTATCACTTTACAGAATATTTGAGACACGTTTATGAATTCCGCATACCTGTTCATTTGACCTTCTATCTATTCACCCAAACTGAAACTTGTGTTAACATATTAGTTGTATTTATCTGTAATTGAGATATGTTATTGAGATTTGCTTTGTCATGTTCTATATTGGAAACAGTGTAGTCCAACAAGTTCTTCTCTCCGGTTCAGGCTTCATGGTCTTTGATCATTTGTGTACATGGTTAGTAACTTTGTATTTTCTTTATTCTTCATGTGGTATAATATATAATCTGTTTGATTTTAATTTATAATAATCATAAATTGTATTTAAATCTTAGACACGCCCAAATATCTCTCTCTGTTGATCTTTGCGGGTGATACCTCTGTCTGGGACTTCGTGATGATGGTAAATACAGCTTGGTAGCAAAGGTTTGCTTAACTAAATTGATTGGTCTACCTACTTTGCTAAACTTGAAACTGAACCTTTGAAATAGAGTATGTAGCGTTCATATTTATTTACAGAGACATATAAAATTATGCCATTAAATTGTGGTCTATGGTAAAATGTCGCAAGTGTATAAATATGTAGCACCGACAGTCGTCATTTGGTCCGTACGTTTTTCTGTCAATCTGTCCACATATAACAGTGCAATAACCAGTAGCGGCTCGTCAGGGAGTGCTGCATCAGATTTTACACACCACTAAATTGTAACAAAATCATTCATGTTATTTATTCGACAAATTTTGTTGATTAAATAAAACTGAGATTACCATACAATTTTAGTGGTGTGAATAAATTGATGCAGCACCCCCTGACGAGCCGCTACTGGCAATAACTAACTACCAAGCCGAATAGGTGGAAATTTAATGTACATACTCGCTGCAGAATTTTGTCGAGTCATTCCAAAGTCATAAAAATCCAGTCAAAAACTAGAAAGATACTAATTAAAGTTTTCTTCATTCTATAGAATATTTTCAAATGTAATTAATTCAATGCTGTCCCATGATAGATAATGGTTCTAAGTTGTCATGGTGATGACATAGCATTTAAGATTTAGTTATAATATTTCCTTATTGCAGAATTTAATAGATATAATCGTAATAAAAGTTGTATTCCTGCATTTTTGTATAGGGATGCAACAATTGTTCCACCAAGATCTGAATATTTATAAAACTTGGTTATAGAGCGGACGCACCTAATTTTCTACGTTTGACGTACAATTGTCCTTACTTACCAGAATTTTTTTAAATCGTCTCGTAATCTTTTACGAACTTTTTTTATTACCTGTCTATTAAAATTCTTTAAAATTTAAAAACTTTTCCTTCATTAAACATTGCAAACTTCATCTTACTTTTTATACTCTTAAAAAAATATTTCCCCTTAGAAAAGCTCAAAGTTCTGTACATGTCATGTATCAAAAGACAGACATGGGATTCTTTACAACTCAAGTTTCCATAGTTCAGTGAAAAAGAAAAACGCTCCATCCTATCCATCAAGGAAAAATCGATTTAAAAAGTACTGCAAAATTATTCTTTAGGTTGTTATTTAATCCCAGTTAAAATAAGACTGACCTTCCTGAAATACCGGAGACTGGAAATCTATCTGAGAAAAGAAAGACTTGTAATCGGATATTTCCTTCAGAAAGAACTTTTATATAATAGAAGGATTAATGCTGGATATCATATTTTTTTCGATGAGAATATCATTGGTTGAATAAAATACTCCGAAAGTAAAGGATGTCTTTGTCTAATTTTTAGAATTCAAGAAAAACTGGGATTACATAAATTAGTTGTTTAAAAATGAATGGTTTATTGTGAGAAGTTATAAAGTTATATATGAAAGTAAAAATTACTGTAAGTTAGAAAATCAATGTAAAAAGAAAAATGTAATTTTTTTTTTACTTAAAATGTTCGGTGTTGACATTTCTATACTGATACTATTCGAATGTTAAAATTCTGGATATTCTAAAAATGTACAGTCGTGCAAAAAATTAAAAAAAAAAAAACGTACTACCTCCGCAAATATTGTTGTAGGAGAAAGTTATGGGATCAAACCAATGGAAATAGAGTATGCATTTAAAAGATGCATATAAATTTTTTTATGGGACTATCTACATATCAAACTGAACCAACACATTGTTTTTTCTATAGCAATACACAAGTTTCACTCCATATTATTCTTAATCTTCTGATTAGTCTAAATACAAGCTTTCATAAAATTCATTCGATTAGTTTCAGAGAAATTAATTATTTTAAAACAAGGATCATTATTTTAGGAGCTGTATCCCAATTGATGTTCAGTACTCAGTTTGCTAAAGTGCTACGGAATGACTATGTGATTAAATTTCAAATGGAACCAGAAATTTTTCTTAAAATAATTTAAATTCAATCTGTGCAGATTTACGTTAGATAAATCAATTAAATAATTTTGATAAAAATTCTGGTGAGAAATATTATTATCAAACTTGAGTAAAATTTCCGAGCTTTCTAGTCTTAATACATTAGTTTTTGGTCACTATGAGTATTTTATCTCATTTATCATTTTAGACCCCAGGGTTTATGTACTTTTTAAAAAATTAAATCATAGATTTATATTAAACACTTAACTGATTTGCCGGTACATCTGTCGGCAACAAGTATTTGCTTGATTCATCGCTTAAAGCTTTTTAAAACAACTATTTCCTTATAGATACAGTTACATACTGTTAGTTGAAGATATGTTTAGACAAAATATTAGGAATATTGTAGCTTAATAAAAGCGGTGTTAGTCCTACATTTTCAATCTATTGCACGTAAAAAAAAGAGAATCAGTTAGCCCTTTCCGGCTCACTGTGCCCGGTCCGGGATACCTAATTTTAATTCCAAACATGCAAACGGCGCCATTAACCCTTTCGTGGTTATGAGCGCGTATACGCGCCCAGAATACCACATATTTTGAATTGCGAAATGCCATACTGACACCGGAATTTTTAAATGAAAATTTTACTTTTACAAAGAACGTAATAAAAACATTTATATATTATGAAATAAATTTGTTTTTAAATTCCGGTGTCATTCAATCATTTTAGTATTTTATGAATAGAAGTGCTTTAACCGTCAAAGGGTTAATATGTTAGTAAAATTTTGCTTTTACTGTGGAAGGTTAAATGAAGGAATTCACCATTTCTAAAAAAGTCGTTTGCGAATTCCGGTGGCAGTCGATAATTACTCATTTTACAACAAAAATTTGCCCGTGCCGGAAAGGGTTAAGTGGTTAACTCTTTGAGCTCTGGTGCGCAAATTTCTTCAAAATTCCAAATATCACTTTGGCAGCAGTATTTTGCAAAGAAAAAAATCGGTTAACGATATACGCGAAAAAAATGTATTAAATCTTTTTCAAGTAAATTTGGTCGAATTTTCCGTCGTGACATTTCGGAATGAAAATTATGTGGTAGAAAATTCTACCATTAGAGCTCAAAGGGTTAACCAGGGTTCGTACGGGTCCTTGAATTTTCAGACTAAGAAATTCTTCAGGACCAGTATTTTCTTTTAGAAAATATCTGGATAATTAAATCGAAATTTCGCCCGTTTTAATTAGATTTATTTTACTGTAAAGAAATACCGGTATTAGGCCTTGAAAATAACGGTACCCGTACTAACGCTGTTAACAAACCGATAACTGAGAAAGGTTGGACAACGAAAAAAATTAAACTTTATTTTATATATATTTTTTAAATTTTGTATTATTTATTTGACTAAAAATTTGATGATACATGACACAAACAGTACGTTTTTGAAAATTCCTTATGTGATGTAATTATGTAAGTATTTTTATTTTATTTTACTTTTTTGAATTACAAAAACATAAAATAAATATATGTTATTTAAATTTTTCTTACTGGTGGTCTTTATAAATGGTATCTTAACCCATTAACGCCCGGCGTCCTGTTTTGAGGACGGTTACAAAAACAGCAAGAAAGCTTTTTTCCCACCAGTAAAGAGGAAGATAAATATATACCTTATTTCGCGAGACAGAATCCTCGATAAATTTAGATAAAAGTTAATTTGCTTTTAAAAGTGGTGGGAAATACAAAATTTAAATTTTAGCGAAGAAAATAATTTGGGCGTTAATGGGTTAATGCACAGTAAAAATATTTAAATTTTCCTTTTAGTTCATTTCGTACATTTTTGCTGAAAGCTATATTTATGTAACAAGTAGCACGCTAAATTGCGCTATACGAAACAAATTGCTATTTTGTTTTGTTCTGCTATTTGTTTGGCTCCTTTTACGACCAAGTGGAATTTTTTAACATTATTTATAAAACGTGAAAAAAATGTGAAGATGTGTATGCTATAAGATGCATCAGATCTGAAGTTGATAATATGATTCAATTATTGCGAGCCGCAATATAAAGAGATGACCAAAGTTATAGATTATACGCATTAATTTTTATTCTTCTGCAGTGTTTATAATTTTCTTGTTTTTTATGGTATCTTATTTTGCCTCGACCAAACAAGTTCTGTGCTGACTTACGATTTCATTTTTGAATGGATATTTGAAGAGGACGAATGAAAATTGGATCTTTATCCAATGCCGATGTAGAAATACGCTACTACTAGATTTTAACATTTATTGAATCTTTTAATCACAGTACTCGGATTTCGTATCATAAATCGAAAATAGCAATATTTGTTTTATTTAGAAACAAACATTCAGTATTTAAAGAAAACGAAATTTAATGTTGAAATTTTCGGATAAGAATTCAGATTCTGTGAATTGCGGAATTTCTAGAGCGAAATGAAGGGGTTAATGTCAGAAACCCATGGGGAAGTTCCTGTCACTTTTATGCATGTATCAGCTTTATATTAATGGTATACAACCAACGTCTTTTGTGTATACATAGTTTTATTTATGAGGGCAAATTCTCAACACGAGGTAAATAGGACAAAGGGGATGTGATCTCTGTACCAGTCTTTCTAAGGGAACCTAACCCGTATTTAAGAAAAAAATTTAGGGCTCGAAGAAAACCATGGAGGACTCCGAACGGTTAGGCCGACGGACGCGATTGGGCTCAAACCCAGCACCTCCCGTCTACCAACTCCGAGCGCAGATACTCCTAGCCGCTGGGGGGGTGGGGCTTTTATGTGTACACACATACTTCTATTGTAATTAAGAATCATTGATATTGTAGCATTCGCTTCGTATCTAAAAATGAAAAATTTTACGTGTTGCATTTGTGACATCAATGTCGCGAACGCAAAAGAAAGAGAAATACTTATTAGAAATTATTAGATTATAAATTATTTTTACTCATAGAAAAAAAAATAATTTTTAAAATAACTGTTCATAATTTAGATAAAAATTGAATAGATATAAAAATTATGAATTAACCCTTCCATGGATTAAATAATTCAGTTGCAAAAATTTTGATCGATGTCACATGTTATATACAGATTTGTTTCATAATAAGTAAAAAAAGAATAATTGCCTTCAAATACATAATAAATGTAAAATTCTGTTTATAATTTCTGGTGCCATTGTACCGCAATTTCCTGCGTATAATCCGCGGATCAAACAAAAATTTTCCGACCCAGAAATTTAGTTAAATAAAATATAACTTTTTAGATCGCCGTAAATATTTGCCTTCAATTACAAAATAAAAGTTCTGGGTAGAAAAAGAAATGTTTGATCCGCGAATTATACGAAAGAAACTGTGGTATTTTGTAATAAGATGGGACAAATCGATCTTACTGCACACAGAAGGGTTAAATTTTTTCTCTCTGTGTGAAAGCGTCTCAAACATTCGCATACATACACATAGATTAAAACTGTCCGGCGCAGGGCCCTTTCAAAACGAAAATGTTTAAGTGATTGAATGACACCGGAATTTATGTACAAATTTATAAAAAAAAATAGAAAAACGGCCTCCCCCCCCCCTCCCCCTACATCTGATTAACGAAAAATATTTATACTAGAGATCTGGTGTTATTGTGGCATTTTGAATGATGTTGCCAGTTCCATGTACTGCAACAATGAAACGATAAGGGTTAAGAGAACTGAACAATAGTCTTAACTTTTTGACTGAAATCAATTGTGATAGTTGTAGCAATGGAAAAGTTCATTCTCGTTAAATCGTTACTGCAATTTCAGCTTCAAGTAAGGTGTATGAGATTTTTTTTTAATTGTGCGTGATAGAATTGTAAAATAGTCGCCTGTGGCAGATTTGCATACACCATACACGTACGAGAAATATGAGTTTGCTCGTTTTTCCACTATATGCTTTTCGACACCACTAATTTTAAACAGCAATATTTATTTAATGTTGCACACATAGTTTGATTAATTATAAAAGACAAATATTTCAGTACGGTTAAAGTGATTCATGGTCCATATTCATACCTTATTGAATATTTATAATCTGTATAGGGTTAAACTAGAAGATTGGTAACAAAATCTATAAGCTGATATTAGTTTGTATTTACACTCAAGATCACAAACATTATGACCACCCAAAGAAATTGCAATAAACTGATCTGTATTGCATGAAAGGCTCATAATCCGTTAGGAATGGTATTTAACCCCTTAAGGGGAACAGTGTTGTCAGTGGGCTACTCTTTTAAAATTCAGATATCTTGATTCGCACCACATTTTTGAAAAGATAAACTACCTTTCGTTTTCGCCTTAATTAACATGTCATTGAATAAGGCAATTTTATCATTTGTAAAAAGTGGTGCCAATCAAGAATTTGAATTTAAAAAAAGTAGCCCATCTGGCAACGCTGAAGGGGAAGTGGGATACATTTTATCCCACCTAATTTAAACGAGGTTCTCACCAGAATCATTCAACTAAATTTTACATTTTTAACTTTGCCGGTAACATGTTGAACAATTGCCTTTTCTTATTTTGAAATAAAATGTTTTGATTTTTCCGGCGAGAATTCAATATTACAGAGACATCATTGTTTGCCCCTCAAAGGGTTGAACGCTGCTAGGAAGTCTCAGGAATCAGTTTCTTTCCTTACGTCTGCTTGTGAAGGTAAAGACTTGTTGATCTACGTACTTTTATAGAAGGCAAAAATCAGTCGCCCGACGTCTAAGAACGAGTATCCTCGAAACTGCACGTCTCATCAGTTGTTTTGGATGTATTGTTGTTAATACGTGTACAAATTGGACGAATGACGGTGAAAACATCTGCAGAAACCACCGAGTTGGGCTCTCAGTCGTTATTAAATAAAAAAATACTTTGCAGTCCCCCCCCCCCCTTGGTAAAGCAAAATCGTCTCCAGAGATTGACTGGATTTACATCCTAAGACCATACGGGTCCAAGGGTATTCTTTCGGAACATACAGTTCAGCTGACACTGTAAAATGTGAGACTATAGAGCTAACGTTCCACTCTTCTGCCCATGTTAAAGAAGCGTCATCGCAAAATACACCTAAACTATGCCCATGAACATCATGAGTGGACTATGGAACATATACAGAGAGTTGCCTTGTCGGTTGATACACGATTCATCTTTTAACACGCAGATGGCGGTGTTTAGGTCCGCCGTCTTTTATGAGAGCTGTTGCTCCCTCTATACAACAGGTCAAATGCATACCAGTTGTGGTGATGTTAAGCTTTGGGGAATATTCTAATGGATGTCTCTGGGGCCTGTGCTTGTTGTAGAAACGACCATGAAAGACTCGGATTATCTGAAAATAATTGCTGATGATTTGCACCATTAAATGGTATCTGTCTTGAGAAATGGAAATGAAGTCATTGTTTAAGAAAACGTTTAACCCATTCTTGCGCAGTGTTGCCGGGCTGGCAGCACCTAATTTTAATTCCAAACTTGCAATCGGCACTAGTAATATTTTAACCCATTAACGCCCGAATTATTTTCTTCGCTAAAATTTAAATTTTATATTTCCCACCACTTTAAAAAGCAAATTAACTTATATCTAAATTTACCAAGGATTCTGTCTCGTGAAATAAGGTATACATTTTTCTTTCTCTTTACTGGTGGGAAAACCGCTTTCTTGCTGTTTTTGTAACCGTCCTCAAACGAGGACGCTGGGCGTTAATGGGTTAATATAACTTTGCTTTTACAATGAAAGCTTAAATTAAGGAATTCGTAATATATAGACAAGTCCTTTATAAATTCCGGTGTCAATCGACAATTTCTCATTTTACTAAGAGAATTTGCTTGCGACGGAAAGGGTTAATGTCACATAACTCGAAATGTACTCGATTAGTTACATGAACATAATTCTCAATTCCAGTTAACGTCCTGGTTGACTAACTCGAGGGATATTAATCCGATACACCACATCTCGGGTGACTTTCAACGGCAATCCAGAGCTCAAAAATACCATTTTGGAATGTTCCGGATATGCATGACCGCTGTTTGAACAACTAATACAATTTATTTCCGGTAATCTACCAAGAGCATGTAGCATCCATGCCAAAACGGTTTGCAGCTGTTCTGCGGGTTAAAGGTAGGCTAACACGTTATGAGGTAGGTGGTCATAATGTCTTGGCTCTTGAGTGTGCATTATGTATCTTCTGAAATAAGAATATTTGTATGAAAAGGGAATGTCGAATTCACATTAGAAATAAAGATCACTCAACGTTAATATTACAAGGTAGAACCCGTCGAATTTCGACGAAAGAAAATGTTTAAAAAGAAACTGTTTCATTAATTTATAATAAATCTACAAATTTAGTTTTAGTAAAAAATGCATTTATATTGGCAAGTCTAACTCTTAAAAAACGATATTTAACGTCAAATTCACAAAATACTATTTCTATAAAACTCAGTTGTAGAAATTGATAAAATTAAATTTTAATCGTACATGTAAGCAGTAGAAAATAATAAAGATCTGTTATTATGATAAAGTTATCAATTTAGGTTCTTATGTCAGTATTCCAAAATGAAACAAAGCAATATTTATTCAACTTTGATTCAAACATGGAATTTTTTTCCCGTGAAATCTAAATCCGGTATCATTTTTATCATATCAAAATTTACAAATGCACATTTCGTTTCTGTATTCACCTTTTCATAAAAAATTGGCATTTTAATTTGATCATTTTGACTCAAAACTTGAAGTCTCAATGCAATTAGCTGAAACAGATATTAAGCTGTTGATATTCTTTTACATGTAAATCAAATTTTGTAAATGAAATCAAAATTCGAAACGTTTTATAACTGAAGATATTTAAATTTCCATTTTTTCCCTTTTAATGAGAAAATTTCAACATAAAGATAGAGTAATCAATTTCTTCCATTATTTCCTTTGCTTTAAACAGAAATGGAGAACTCGTGTTGCCAACGATTAGAAAAACGGTGTTAAAAAGTACTTAAAAATTAATATTTCAAAAACAAATTAAGATACAGCTTTCAAACAAATTTCATTTAAAAGTATATATTTTTCCTACACGGTGGTGTAAAAATTGAAAATGTGCGGTATTTAGATGTATAAAAATTTGTAGTAGCAAAAATTACAAATCTGAAATTTCATTTAAAATTTGAAAGTGTTGCCATGCTTAAAATGACGTATGCGTTACGCACAGATACGTTTGGCCTTTATAATATAGATATAATCTAGGGCGTGAGTTTTAGCATTTAATGTAAAATTTGGCAACAAAACTGGCAACTTCGGTGTGAAATGATATTTAAATGTTCATTTGCGACGGATAATAAAAATCTATTTTCATAATTTTAGGGCTCTCTTTGGTCATTTTTTTTTAAACCAGCATTTTTAAGAAATGATTTCTGGAGCAATTTCGATGAAAATAAAAGCTCGTGTATAAAAGTTTCAACGAAATTTACAAACAACTTCCTTTCTTTCCTTTTTTAAACATTGTTAAATCTACTGACCGAACGAGCTCCCTGTAATTTAGAAGTACTTAGTCTTACTTATACGACAATGCAACTGAATGCCTTGAAAAATCTGACTAATATCCAATTTATAGTGAGCTGAATTATAGCTCCATTCTAAATGAATCTGTTTGTAAGGCATTTTTGCAAATTGTATCTTCTTATATTTTTTTTCAACAAAAGAGCGGGCATTCACTATGCAACATTTTCTTTTATCTATAAAATCATAAACGAGCCTTTATTGTTTATATTTACTCCCTGTCTTATGTTACAGAAACTTAGCTGCCAAATTTTATGCTTTTTTCCTAACACTATTTTCCCGCAGGAAAATTTGCCTTATTAAAATGCGATGTTTTGAATATTAAAATAAGAAAAATTTAAGAAATAATGCATAAAAGTTTACAGCTATGCTCAAGTAAATATATTAAATTTAGATTGCTGCATAATTTGTTTTCATTTTATTGAAAGGTGGGATTTTCCATGCTAAATGCAACAGCTTCTAAATTATACAAGTAATAATTGAAATGCATTGGGAAATATCGTATGAATATAACTTTAATTTTGACACTTTGCTATTTTGATATGTATCACAGGAAATAAATGAAATGTTATTGTAACAAATAGGTTTTCAAATGAAATGCTGAATGTGTTATTAAGTTATTCATAATTCTTTGGGGAATTTTTATCTATCATAATGAAATTTATTGTCCAACCTATGTAATAAACAGTTATTTTAAAATGCGTTTCAAAGATGTAGTAGCGTAATAATTCATTTAAGAAGAAATCAGGGATGCAAGCGCTGCGTCTGAAATAACCGATTGGTACCACTATTTTTTTTAATTTCCCTTGACTTATTTAATAATAATATTTCTAAAATTTAATAAATTGAAGAATACTATTAAAATTTACTGGTTAAAATCAGTCGTTTTTGCACAGCACTTGCATTCCATAATAAATGGACATTTTTAGCATATGAAATAAAAACGTTCAGACGAATACACTAATGTTATAAATAATTAATTAATTAAAAATTAATCAATAATTTAGGTTTTAAAATTGATGAAATTACATTACAAAGACTCATTTCTTCTTTTACCTTTTGATAGCATTTGGATTTATAAATAAAGATGCTTTTTGCAGTGCACAGTTCAGTTGAGGAAAAAAAGAATATATCTATATATTTTACTCCCGAACCATTTTTAGTGATTTTCTGTTCTTAAATAGTCAAGTACTATTTTTTTAATGCTTACAAAAATATTTTTGCACCTTTTCAGACGTATCTAAACGTGGGATACACTATTTTTAATTTTGCAAATTTTATAAAAATTCCATGCCTTTTTGTATATTTTTAAATTAAAATATAAATTTTTGTAATTTAGGGATACTTAATTCCTAAATAGATGACAAGAAACCACAAATAACGCCTTGAAACACTACTATATCAAATATTATAATATTTGTTTTCACTATATGGTGAATATGTGTATACGAACCTTCCATTTTAAAATAGCAAAAAAAATTAACTGTCGAACGTTTCAAATAAAGATTCATTAGCCAACGACATATCATGCAGGGGTCCCACACATTCCGTCTTTTAACTTTTAAGCACCAGTTTTTAAAGATAAATCTTTTTTAGCACATTCCAACAAGGTTGAAAAGGGCTTATGTATATGCATTCGGTTTGTCTGTCCGACTTCCCACAATCTACCTCCCGTAAATATACTCGGATTTTCATACCGTTGATAAAACTTATTTAGGGTCGCCAAAGCATGTTTGGTTTTGCATAGGAAGTACATGCGATTAATGGTTCATTTACAGGGACACTCAAATAAATTCAAATACATTATGATATATGGGGGAAAATCCTCTGGAGGATATTTTAACCCCTTGAAGGGCACCGGTATATTATATATACCACTTAATTTTAATTCCCTTAAGCCACATTGGCACCGGAATTTTAGTATTAAGTTTTGTTTTTTACAATGTACGTGAAAAACAGATTTTACTTACTACCATATAAGTTTGTTTATGAATCCCGGTGTCAATCAATCATTTGAACATTTTAGGAACAGAAGTGCTTTGCCCCTCAAGGGGTTAATGGCATTACGCTATTTCAAATGTATTGAAATTTATTTACATCACTGAACTTGACCACGATCACGTTAAAGCACAGCATTCATAGCATTTTTTACTAATTTACAGGGACACGCAAAAAAAGTTTGTTACAGTACTGTCTTTGCGTAATAATTGTCGGAGAATGCATTTTAAAATTCGGTATGCGCTTTTAACCTTCCTACCTGTTCAAATTTTACTCAATCTTGATAAAAACATTTCACACCAGAATTGTTGTTTAAAACACTTTAATATATTTAATTGACTTGGATTTCTAAATCTCTTATTTAACTTTTTTTTTTTTTTTTAAGTTCTTGTTCGAATCGTATAAAACAAACTATAGCTATGGGTCGATTAGATCCATTCAGGGTAGGAAGGTTAAATGTAATTTTTTTGCATATTACTTTTTATACGTAAATTCTATACTGGACTCTATATAGGACTCTATATAGGAATTCTATAAAGGATTGGAACTGTGATAATTTAAAAAAAAGCTGATAAATGTTTAATTAAAGTTTTGAATTTTAAAATGGTAATTGACCACCTATACATGGTTAAGAGCATATAGGAAAATTTATAGTTTCTACCAGTAGCATTTAATATTAAACTTCATGATATACTTCTATTACATATATTGTTATCATGATATACATTTATTGCATGTCTCTTGAAGATTATTAAATAAGATACTAGTAAAAATGATAAAATTTGTTCTATATGATTTGACCCCTGGCTATTAGATACTATGTTTTGATTAAATAAGACCATTTTCTAACAGAAAAATTCACCTTGCTTAATAGTTGCAATGCATATACTTTGAAATATAAATCCACGATATTTAGTAAAATGAATGAAAGAGAGACAATAAATAATACATATGTACTTTATTTGCAACAAAAGTCGACAAATTTTCTAGATGGTCCGAATTCGGCTATTTGAGTGAGGAAGGTGATTTGGAGTTTAAATCTGCAAGCTATAAAAATATGTGTTAATACTATTAGCAGGGCTGTCCAACCTGGCGCCTGCGAGATACCAGAAAATTCTTACAGAAATCAAGACCTTAGTGAATCGGAGATATTCGGAGATTTAATAAGGCAAAAATTTCTGTAACATTTTTCTGGTGTTTTGCGGACGCCAGGTTGGACAGCCCTGCTATTAGTTTAAAGTAATCTTGTTTGTGCATTTTTAAATGACAGTATCTTATGTATTTCGCTATGATCTATTATGTTGCCTTTGAAAATAACAGCTCAATTTTCGGAGACTGTCACACATGTAACGAGGATCGCAGCAACTGGTGATAAATAAAAATATGCCAAAGAAACGATCGATATCAGTATCGTTTTTGCCATTTTCCATTACTTATAATACACTGCTCAAAAAAATTAAAGGATATTTGAAGTTTTATATAAAATAAAGGTATAAACGAAATTTTTTTTGGCGAAAATAGAAGAAGAGAATCACAAATGCAGATTTTTCTGGTTTTCAAACTGTGGAGTATGCAAATTTTGAGTTCGGCGTCAAAAACGTCACTTCAGCGGCAGCGAATGAAATTTGACTTTCAACTGGATAAAAGAGAATGAAGACAAGGATGATCGGCATTCAGTGATTGCTTTGTTTCGATGAGTACGATGTCTCAGCGAAGTCATTTAACATATTCAGAAGCTTGGAGAATTGTTGGCAGGTTAGAAGGGGGCCAAACTCAAGCCGAAGAAGCGCAAGCCATTGGAGTGTCGCAAAGTGTCATATCCAGGATCTGGAACCGTTTTTTGGAGAGTGGATGTGCAGGCCGAAGACCAGGGTAAGGTCGTAGACGGGCAACAACACCCAATGAAGATCGGTATTTAGCGTTAACAGCTCGGAGACACCGAAACATGAACGCTACTCTTCTCCAACAACACCTTCGCTCGGCTACAGGCACCACGATTTCAACTCAGACTGTCCGAAACCGGCTCCATGCTGTAGGTCTATATACTCGCCGACCGATGGTTTGTGTTAGATTAATATCAAGGCATCGTCGCGACCGCAGGGAGTGGGCAACCGAGCATGTCAACTGGAGGAGAAATGAATGGAGCAATATTCTGTTTTCTGAGGAGTCCCGTTTTTCTGTGCATCCGGATAATAGGCGTATTTTCATCTGGAAGGACCGTGGCAGTAGGAATAATCCTGCGTTCGTGCACGAAAGTGTCATATTTGGCGGTGGAGGAGTGTTGGTGTATGGTGGCATCTCCATTGACGGGCGCACTGACCTCTACATCATTCGAGATGGAGCTCTGACTGGTCGCCGATATAGGGATGAGATCCTCAGACCTATTGTAGTCCCTTACGCTGCAGCAATCGGAGATAACTTAATTTTAATGGACGATAACAGCAGGCCACATCGTGCAAACCTGGGGGAGGATTTCCTTTTCGAGGAAGGAATCGTTCGAATGGAATGGCCAGCGTGTTCTCTAGATATGAATCCAATCGAGCACGTTTTTGACCCTCTAGGAAGACGAGTTTCTGGCCGCCAACAACCCCCACAAACTCTCCAAGAACTGGAAAGAGCTCTTCTGGAAGAGTGGGGCAGAATATCCCAACTCGTCATTAATAGCCTCATTGAGTCCATGCCTCAAAGGTGTTCAACGTTGCTGGCCGCCCGTGGAAACCATACCCCCAATTGAAAATGATTTTCTTTGAAGAAAACACCTTTTTTTTCTCATATGCACAAATTGTGTTTTTTTTTTCCTTTTGTACACAAATGCGCAATAAAATCCATTTTTTCTGCCAAACATGTGTAATTTATTCTCATATAACCTACTGTGTCTGTCGACCATGTATCAATCAGCTAAAAAGTTTCCCAGATACAAAATCCACATAAAACTGCAATATCCTTTAATTGTTTTGAGCAGTGTATATTTATATTTAGCTTTTTTCTTAGTTTTATTTTGGAAAATATTGTAAATGCACTTTAACTAAGAAAAAAACAATCTTTTCAAATCTACAAAATACTACAAAGTTTCTTCTTGAAAATAAATAGTCAACATATTGCAAACGTTATGTAATTATAGCAGTACACTCTGCAATTAAAAAATATTTGCTAAATTTTAAAATCATAAAAGTAAGTTTACCTAAAATTTTAATTTTTTAGTTATTATTTTTAACATTATCGTTCCTACTTCTATATAAAAAAAAATTACAGCAAAACTTTTGGCTTTTTAATGTCCATTAAAGCAATGTGCTTACAGATAACACAAGTAGAGATAAGCGTAAGTATTTTAAAATAACTATAAATTTAGAAAATATATAGTCTCATCTGGCAGACAGCTGTTTCGGGAGTGTGATATCTGTCGAAATAGTTGACGTATGTCAAATTGATCTTGATTTATCGTGAAATATATCTTCAAATTTTTGTTTTACATTGGTAGAATTGCATTTTTTTTCGACGATGCACAACAGCAGAATTTTATAGAAGCGTCGGGAAACTAATATTAAATCGACGTGATACAAACAGGACTGCTTCAGGCAACTATTTTTATATTCTGTTCATACCATTATTATTTTTTTAAATACAGATTATTCTCTATTTATTTTGCAAATGTTGTTAAAGCCGATGTACAGGATAGGATGCAAAGATAGGTGCAATGTAGGATGCAAAAAAGTGTCGCCTGTGGCAGTTCTGTGCAAAAATCATTTAATCCCTTGAGCTCTGATGGTAGAATTTTTTACCACATAATTTTAATTCTGAAATGTCACAATGACACCAGAAAATTCGACCTAATTTGTTTAAGAAGTTTTAAAACATTTTTTTCGTGTTAACCAGCTTTTTTCTTTGCAAAATACTGGTGCCAATGTAACATTTGGCATTTTGAAGAAATTTATATCCCAGAGCAGTGTTGCCAGATAGGCTACTTTTTTAAATTCAGATTCTTGACTGGCACCACATTTTACAACTGATAAAATATGCCTTATTTCAATGTCATGATAATTGAGGCAAAAACAAAAGGTAATTTACAGTTTCAAAAAAGTGGTGCCAATCGAGAGACAGAATACAAAAGATTGTGCTATGTGGCATCCCTGTACAAAAGTCAATAATTTGTATTTTTGAATTAGCAGCTTATTGTGAATATGGGTAACTAAGTAAAAAATTTTCATATTTCATCCACAGGCTGTTTTAAACTGCAGTTAGTTATATCCTATTTAATCTATTGTTTGATTTCTATAATTAAAAATGAATTACTTGCTGATGCTTTGTCCGCAATCAACGCTCGTGTTCATGATTAATTCAGAGTCTACGAGATTATTAACTCTTCGGACTCCGGCGTCTCTTACACAAATTGTATTTGGCCAGAGCCACATTTTTAAAAGATGTTTCTTTCAAGCACACAATTTCAAAAATGCTCTGATTAAATAAGGCAAATTTTATTTTCCTTTATTACTGATGACAAAAACAAAGTTAAAGTTCCGGGTCTTTACAACCTTCAGAAGTCGTGTTACTTCAGGGTTCGTACTCTTCAGGGAATGTTCGAAGAGGTAGATCAGTAATTTTTTTACTAAAAAATAAATATAGGTTAAATGCGCAAAATTTCGCCTTATTTAATGAGGAATTTCCTGAAAGAAAATTGTGGTGCCGAAGAATTTCCAGATCAGAAAATTGAAGGTGGTGTACGTAACCCGTTATTTGTTTTATTACGAGGGCAATTCGGAAAGTAACCTCCGTTTATGAATTTAAAAAAAAAACTAATGAAAGGAAACCTGTGTTATTACTTACGTATGAAAGACACGTTCTTCAGCTACTTATCTACATAATTGCCGTATTTATTAAAAAAAATATCATAACGATTTGAAATTCCATCGTCAGAGACTTCTGCCGCCGGCCTATCCAACGGCGATTATTTTTTAATTCAACTCACACCGCTCTTTCAATCCAAAGAATTTTAACATACTTTTCTATATAATTTTCTAATAAATGTACTACCAAAAATGTTTTAAAAAATAGTGGGTCAAGTAAAATATTACGAGAGTAGTACATTTACCAGCAAATTACATAGAAAAATATGTTAAAACTCTTTGGATTGAAAGAGTGGTGCGAGTTGAATTTAAATATAGTCCCAGTTGAATAGGCCGGCGGCAAAAGTCTGTGACGATGGAATTTCAAAACTGATTTACCGTTATGATAATTGTTTTAATAAATACGGCAATTATGTTGAGAAGTAGCTGAAGAACGTGTCTTTCATACGTAAGTAATAAAAGATGTTTCATTTCATTAGTTTTTTTTTAAAATTCATAAACGGTGGTTACTTTCCGAATTGCCCTCGCATATAGTTCAAAAGGAAAATGAAGCTAGCAATGTAGCTTTTAGCTGAAAATATAAAATCCGCAAATGTTGGCATCACTGCCTTCGGGAGCGGGTATATGCATACCTGCCAAAATTTTACGGGATTTTTGTGGCAAGAAACTTGTTGTAAATTCTATTTTCACTGTAATTTGCCAAATAAATAAATCGAAAACATCTATTAAATGTCTGTAGTGCCGAAAAAGTGAAAGATTTGGCATCGTATACCTGGCATCATGCTCTGCATGCTTAGGCTTGATAACAGTTTATAGTTTCGGTCAAAAATATTTCCTAACAAATCGGATATTGGAGTTCCACGGTACTTATATTTTAAGTGCAAATCTATCTAATCGAACGAAGGATCCACTTTATTAACAATTGCCCACTTAATTTCTCACTTCTGTACTGAAAAGCCTTCCTGAAAAAAATAACACTCCAACTGTACAGGTAGGTAGGGCTTGACAAGAAGCTTAGTAAGACTTAATATAAAAAATATAGAAAAAAGTTATTAATAATGCCTTATCCCGAGAAATGTGGGAATTTTCATCAAAAATGCTGTGTAGTCGTTTAAAATCAGATGAAGCAAGAACTTATTGTTATTATGTAAGAATAATTTTAACTTATTAGGGGTGATCAAATGAGGTGATAAGTAAATATAGTTTAAAAAAACCAAAAAGCACGCTTTTTAAGTATATCAAACTAAAAAGTGAAAAATAATTCGTACTATAAGCTGAAAACGAAAATAGATGAAAAATACTATTTTACTATAAAATCATTGTTATTATAGATATCAATTAATAAGCAATAAATAAAATTATCGTGGAAAAAAAGCGTGGGTTGCTTCTTGAGAACTGATAGATGGAGCATGGTAGATGGAGCACCCCACGCTTTTTTTTCCACGATAATTTTATTTATTGCTTATTAATTGATATCTATAATAACAATGATTTTATAGTAAAATAGTATTTTTCATCTATTTTCGTTTTCAGCTTATAGTACGAATTATTTTTCACTTTTTAGTTTGATATACTTAAAAAGCGTGTTTTTTGGTTTTTTTAACCCTTTCAAGGGCGGTGTTTGCAGTCTGCAAACACATAATATTACTGTTCCAATTTCGAACTGGCACCAGTAAAATTTTAGTACAATTTCAATTTTATAATATTCGCGAAAAACAGCTCTTGATTATTTTCAAATAAATCTGTTCTTAAATTGTGGTGTGAATCAATTATTTGAACATTTTCGGAGCAGAAATATCTTGCCCCTGAAAGGGTTAAACTATATTTATTTTTCACTTTTTAGTTTGATTACTTTAAAAGCGTGGTTTTTAGTTTTTTTAAACTATATTTATTTCATCTATTTTTGTTTTCAGCTTATAGTACGAATTATTTTTCACTTTTTAGTTTAATATACTTAAAAAGCGTGTTTTTTAGTTTTTTTAAACTATATTTATTTAAACTATATTTATTTTAAAATTTACAACGAAAGGACATCGATCCAAATCACTTTTTTTGGCCGACTCTGGATAATTTAACCATGCATCTCGAATCCTATTAAGAAAGTATAAAAAAATTCTTCACATAATGAAAGACAACGTTTTTTGCCAGATATAGCCAAATTTGGAGACATTCTTTCATTTGGCACCAAATACGTGTTGTGGCTTTCGTAATCTTAATAGTCAATTTTTCGGCCAAATGTCGCCAATATTTTGTGAAATATTGCCAACTTATTGGTTTCTGCCATTTTCTCATGACCCTGACCCGCATTAAACAAAATGACCCACTAATCAAATTTGATCAAACATGTGACTAAGCTCAAAGGTCTACAGGTAATCAAAAACAGTAGAATATAAAGTTGAATCATAATCGTTTAAGCCGTTTCTTAGATAAAATTAGCTTGACAGCATTCACCAATAAAGCGAAATGGCCCACTAATATAATTATGTTTAACTTGCGACTCTGCCCAATAGTCTTCTCGTGACAAAAGACGTTTCGTTACAAAATTTAGGTAAAATTGATTGAATCGTTGTTATATATAATTAGAATAACCCTAACCCATTATGACCCAAAATGACCCATTAATCGAATTTTAGCGAGCATGTGTCCTGATCCAATGGTTTTCTCTTACCCGAGAATATCATAAAACAAAATATAGTCAAAATGGTGAGAGACATTTTCTACATAAAATTAGCATGACCCATCAATGACCCACAAATGAACATGTGATTTAGCCCATTAGTTTCCTCATGTCTAAAAATTGTTACATACAAAATTTCGTTAAAAACGATCCAGCCGTTCTTTAAATATAAATAGCTTGACCCAGACCCTTAATGACCCAATATGACCCATTAAAATTTTTTCTCGAGCATATAACCTATCCCAATATTTTTCTCGTGCCCGAAAACCATAGAATGCAATTTTTAGTCAAAACAGCGTGAGAAAATCTTTAGATAAAAATAGCATGACACACAATGACCCCAAAAATGACCCACTAACCGAATTTTCTTGAACATGTTACCTAACCCAATGGCCTTCTTGTAATCCAAAACGATAAAGTATAAAATTTGGTCAAAATCGTTAGGGCCATTTTTTAGATAAAAATGGCTTGACCCATAATGACCCAAAAATGACCCACTAATCGAAATTTTTCGAACATGTGACCCAGCCCGATAGTTTTCTCGTGCCAAAAAACTGTTACATACAAAATTTCGTTATAATCGATCACGCCGTCCTTTAAATAAAAATAGCTTGACCCAGACCCTTAATGACCCAATATGACCCATTAAAATTTTTTCTCGAACATGTAACCTAGTCCAATATTTTTCTCGTGCCCGAAAACCATAGAATACAATTTTTAGTCAAAACTGCGTGAAAAAATCTTAAGATAAAAACAGCATGACCCACAATGTTCCCAAAAATGACCCACTAACTGAATTTTCTTGAACATGTTACCTAACCCAATGGTCTTCTTGTAATCCAAAACGATAAAATATAAAATTTGTTCAAAGTCGTTAGAGCCGTTTTTTAGATAAAAATGACTTGACCCATTATGACCCAAAAATGACCCACTAATCGAAATTTTTCGAACATGTGACCCAGCCCGATAGTTTTCTCGTGCCAAAAAACTGTTACATACAAAATTTCGTTATAATCGATCACGCCGTTCTTTAAATATAAATAGCTTGACCCAGACCCTTAATGACCCAATATGACCCATTAAAATTTTTTCTCGAACATGTAACCTAGTCCAATGATTTTCTCGTGCCTTTAAATCATAGAATGCAATTTTTAGTCAAAATTGCTTGAGAAAATCTTTAGATAATAAGGAAAATCTTTAGATAATAAGGAGAGCTACAAACCCACAAACTCACATACAGGTGAAAGTAATAAAAGCGTGTTAAAAAAGCTCTGCTTTTCTTAGTTTAAAAAAAAAATTCTCAAGTGAATACTTAATTTGATACAAAATGTTAAAATTTTCTCAGAGTCAGATAGTTTTTAACACATGAAATATTGAATTAACCATTTCCGGCAAAAGCAAAATTTGTTCTAAAAAAAAAAAGAAAAGATTAGCACCGAGTTTTTTATAAATTTAAAAACGAGATTTACAAACGAGTTTTTTTTTTTTTTTTTTTTTTTTTTGAAATTGGGAAGATTTGCTTGACTTAAGCCCTTTCATTGTAAAATCAAAATTTTATTGAAATATTCTTGGTGCCGTTTGCAAGTTTTGAATTAAAATTAGGTGTGTCCGGAGTGGGCCCACTCTGCAGCAAAGTGTTAAACATTGATTTTTGAAAAATTTGAGAACTAAGGAAAACAAGCTGGAAATCGCACGTGAAGCGTAGCAAATGAGGTGCGTTCGTATGATAATGAAGTTTTAAAAATATTACTCTCATATACCAATCTCATAAAATTTTAAATAATGAATTACAATTAAAATGCTCATCAAACAATGTTCTCCCTATACCATTATGTAATGGAATACTTTTGTGTGGCCTTGTAAATCAATAACAACTGTTCTTTGTACCACAAATTATGTAAAATGTATATTATAATATGTACTTTATACTTTTACATAAATTTTATTAAGTTCGAATGAGTGTAGCACCAATAAAATGCATTTGAAACATATTCCCCCATTGACCGTAATGTAACGGAATACTTTTGATTGTCCCTGTAATTGATCTATGCACCCGATTATCAAAAAATTTAAAATAACTCGACAAAATTATGTAATAATTATGTATGTTAAATTTCAAACGATTAAAATGCATTTGAAACTTTTTTCCCCATTGACCGTAATGTAATGGAATATTTTTGATTGCCCCTGTAATTGATCTATGCATCCGATTTTCATAAAATTTGAAATGACTCGACAAAATTTTGTAATAATTATGTATTTTAAATTTCAAACGATTCGGTTGGGTAGTTTTTGCGTTGTTATATGCGGACAGACGGACGGAGACAGACGGACGGACAGACAGACGGACGGACTGAACGACCGTTATAGGTGCTACGTATTTACATAATTACGAACGCACCTAAAAAGAAACATCCTTTAAGAAGAGTGAACAAAAAAAAAGTTAGAAATATTAGATTCATGAGGAGATATTTTAAATATATGAATGAATCAAACACCCATAGACTTTACACTACTGAAGAGTAATCTAAAGCTGAGTGACCAGCCCCCTTAACTTCATCTTTCAATACTTTCATTATAATTGTCATCTCTGACTTCTTTCATAGTCTTAAATAATCTAGTCTTTTTCAGGGACAATTTTAGAAATGTATTAAAAAATTTAAAATTTTAATTAAAATTAATTTATATTTTTAATCTATTAAGTTGGTATGGGTTTATATTAACGAATGTTCAATGATTTTTTTAAAATTTTTATTCATCATACAATACTTTATTAATGCAGTTTGTTTAAGGAATACATTCTGATATTTTTAGAATTTTCCTAACTTTTCACACCTACTCGAATAATTTCCATAAAATTCCCTTTAGTTATTGATTTCTGTTTTCTCACGTTTCTGCATTGTTATTATTCTGAAATGATAGACGTACTATATAATGACTGATATTATACGTGCGTTAAAACTTCTCGCAGGAAAATATTTATCAAATCGTGTTTTGTGCAATATGATGAAGAATTTCATAAGATAGAAGGCAAAAAAAAGTATTAAATAATTTAAAATTTTTCGAGTAGTATGCATAAAAATATTTCTAAATAATAATTACACATACATAAATATTTTGTACATAGTATTACATACATGAACAAAATAGATTTTAATAAAACATATTTCTCTGAAATAACAATTTCGTTTCATAAAACGATTGATATTATGCTGTTGTTCATATGTAACTGTTTAAAATTTAGTATTTTACACAAATAATTTGCGCTGCGCTTTCGGTAGCAGAGTTCTCAACTCTCCGGATTTCTGAGTACCGATATTTTAATACAGGAAATGTTGTTTTATTTAATTGGGTCATTCTCAAAAAAAAAGGTTTTTTTTTTATTATTATACTAATGTGCAAAAATCTGGAAACTTGTCAATTAGGGGTATTAATATTAACATGAGTTACAGTAACTCTGGATAAAATCATTTCAGGAAAAAGACAAGGATATTGAGACGATAAAGTTGGCAAAAATTGTTGCTAAACATTTTTGCTCGTAAAATGACAAATTCCACCATAATATAAATTTAGAAAATTGACCGTCAAAAAATAAATTAATTTTAACATTTTAAAAATGTGATGTCAATTAACCCTTTTCGGGGCAAAGCTTTTATTTCCCAAAAATGTTCAAATAATTAACTCACACCGCAGTTTATAACCAATTTTTTTAAAAAGTTATCATAAGCACTTTTTCATGTATATTATTCAATTAATATTTTGCTGAATCATTAGTGGTAGAATTTGGAAATTTGAGTCTTAAACCTTTCCGGCGCAGTGTGTCCGGTCTGGACACACCTAATTTTAATTCCAAAGTTGTAATTGGCACCAATAATATTTTAATAAAATCTTGCTTTTACAATAAAAGCTTAAATTAAGGAGTTCTTAATTTCTTAAAAAGTCGTTTGTAAATTCCGGTGTCAGTCAATAATTTCTTATTTTACTAGCAGGATTTGTCTGTGCCGGAAAGGGTTAAAATAAACCGTTCGCAAGCTGCAAACAGCGTCCCTGAAAGGATTAAGAAATCTGTACAATCTGTACCAAAGAAATCTGTTAAAATTCACGAGATTTAGATTTCGCGAATTTTAAAACTGCGACCGCACAACTTCTATTTTTATATTCTGTTTGCACCACACTATTTTAATATATATACAGGGTGTATCTAAACTACTGGGCAAAACTTTAAGGGGTGATAGTACACATCAAGACAAATAATATTAAATAAAAAACTAAGGGTCCCAAACGTCTACCGAAGGAGATAGGCGCTATCAAAGTTTAGGGTCCAAAATTTGAAATGATTATAAAAAACGGAAAAATTGGTCGATTCGTTTGCGGTTTCCACGAAAAATATTCTTTATGTCAGTATTGTCTTGAAAATAAATTATAAAGATAAATTTCAAAAAATGCCGATAGAGGGCGCTTTAGACTTTAAAGTAACGAACAACTATTTTTTACCGTGATTTTTGGCATCTCATTAATTTTTTTTAGAAGTTTAGACATGAACTTAAATTTTGAGCTCAAAATCTGTGGTTAAGTAGCGCAAACTGAACTGTGTTCAATGAGAGTAGGTAGGTTCAAATTTCAAATGATTATAAAAAACAGAATAATTGGTCAATTGATTTGCAACTTTCACTAAAATTATTCTTTATGTCAGTATTGTCTTGAAAATAAATTAAACAGATAAATTCCAAAAAATGTCGATAGAGGGCGCTTTAGGCTTTGGAGTAACGTACAACTATTTTTTACCGTTATTTTTTGCATCTCATTAAATTGTTTTAGAAGCTTACACATAAACTTTAATTTTGAGCTGAAAATCTGAATCGTTGAGAGTGGTTAATTAGCGCAAAGTGAACTGTGTTCAATGGGGGTGGGGAGGTTCAAATTTCAAGTGATTATAAAAAACGGAAAAAATGGTCGATTCCGTTTGCGGTTCTCTCTAAAACCATTCTTTATGTCAGTATTTCCTTGAAAATAAATTTTAAAGGTAAATTTCAAAAAATTCCGTTAGAGGGCGCCTTAAACTTTAGAGTAACCAACAACTATTTTCAACCGTTATTCTTTTAATCGAATTAAATGCTTGCAAAAGCTTATACTTAAATTTTGAGCTCAAAATCTGAATCGTTGTGAGTAATTAAGTAGCGAAAAACTGAACCGTGTTCGTAGGGTGCGCAGGGTAACATTTCAATTCCTGAACACAGTTCAGTTTGCGCTTCTTAACCCTTCCCAACGATTCACATTTTGAGCACAAAATTTAAATCTAAGCTTTTGCAAGCATTTAATTAGATACAAAAAATAACAGTTAAAAATTGTTATTGGTTACTCTAAAATTTAAGGCGCTCTCTAACGGAATTTTTTGAAATTTGTCTTTAAAATTTATTTTCAAGGAAACACTGACATAAAGAATGATTTTATCGAAAACCGCAAACGAATCGAGCAGTTTTTCCGTTTTGTATAATCATTTGAAAATTTCAACCTTCCCACCCCCGTTGAACACAGTTCAGTTAGCGCTACTTAATCACTCTCAACGATTCAGATTTTCAGCACAAAATTTAAGTTTATGACTAAGCTTCAAAAAAAATTAATGAGCTGCAAAAAATAACGGTAAAAAACAGTTGTACGTTACTCCAAAGTCTAAAGCGCCCTCTATCGACATTTTTTGAAATTTATCTGTATAATTTATTTTCAGGAAAATACTGACATAAAAGAATAGTTTTAGTGAAAACCGCAAATCAATTGATCAATTATTCTGTTTTTTTATAATCATTTGAAATTTGAACCTACCCACTCCCATTGAACACAGTTCAGTTTGCGCTACTTAACCACAGATTTTGAGTTCTAAATTTAAGTTTATGTCTAAACTTCTAAAAAAATTTAATGATATGCAAAATATAGCGGTAAAAAATAGTTGTTTGATACTCCAAAGTCTAAAGCGCCCTCTATCGGCATTTTTTGAAATTTATCTTTATAATTTATTTCCAAGACAATACTGACATAAAGAATAGTTTTCGTGAAAACCGCAAACGAATCGACCAATTTTTCCGTTTTTTTATAATTATTTCAAATTTTGGACCCTAAACTTTGATGGCGCCTATCTCCTTCGGAAGACGTTTGGGACCTTTAGTTTCCCATTTAGTATTATTTGTCTTGATGTGTACTATCAACCCTTAAAGTTTTGCCCAGTAGTTTAGATACACCCTGTATATATATATATATATTGTATCTATTTTTCTTGCAAATGTTGACAACGCGTATACAAAAGATTTTTTATTTTAAAAAGTGATGCGAATGTTGAAATGTTTTTCATTTTCTATTTCGCGAATAATGACAATTCGCAAATGTTAAAAAAGTGAATGTCAAGGGATTACTGTAATAAAAATAAATTAGTCCTCTGCAACATTACTCCTAGGGACAGGCATCTCTTACACGAATTTATTAAGTTGCCACAACTTTCTTTTAAAAAAATACTTTTACTTGCAGTTTCATTACATTTGCAAAAGAAATTTATAAAAAAAAATGTACTCTGAAAATTTAGTAGTTTAAGTAAAATAAAAATAAAAAAGAATCATGCTTACAAAGCTTGGGCGGCTACTTGCCGACGCTCGACCTCATATGGTTATTCAAATAATCATTATTCATTAAAGAATTCATTAACCCCTAGGGGAGAAGCAACCAGACTACGCGCCGCAGAAGATGCTCAGAATACATGGTTATTTTCACCAATAAAATTTTATTGTGAAATTTGACTTTTCTTAATCCCAGTATTCCCAATTCAAGTAGGCATAAACTTCTGCCTTAAAAAATCGGTGATACAAGATTTAAAATTTTGTAAAAGAAACTCGTGCCAAAGGGAATAAAGAGAAGAAGTCGTTTTTGAAATAATAATTGTACATATTTATTTCTTTTCACGGTGTACACTGCTCTAGAAAAATAATGTCAGGATGCATGGCGATGGGAGCCGAGAAGCTCTATTTAAGTTTCTCTTTAGGACATTTCATAATAAATCTTACACAATATTGCTACTTTAAATTGCAGTAATTCTTTTCTTTCTTTCTAACCGATTACCAGGCCCCTAACCCTTTTCCGGGGGAATGAACTTCTATCTCTAAAATGCTAAAGTCATTGACTGATGCAAGCTTTTTTTTTAATTACTTAAAAATAATTTAAAGCTTTTCTTCATGTACCGTGCAATTCGCTGACCAAACAATTCTTTTTCAACCCAGAAACGTTTTAAATAAAATGTAACTTTTTAAATCGCGGTAAATATTGGGCTTTAATAACTAAATAAAATTTCTAGGTCAAAAATGAATTGTTTGATCCAAGAATTATACGTCGGAATTTGCGGTATTTATAACAATTAAATTTCTAGTGTAAATGTAGCATTTCGGAATTAAAATTAGGTGGGATATATTATATCACTGCCCTGCAAGGGGTTAATATTCACTAGGGTTAACCCTTTAACGATCAAAGCATTTTCATTGCTAAGATGTCGAAATAAATGAATGACACCGGTAATTAAGAACAAATATATTTCTAAATAAGAAAACGTGATTTTTCACATACATAAGGGATATTTTTAGATAAAAATACCGGTGTCAGTGTTGTATATCGGAATTAAAATTTTGTGGTTTCGTAGCGAAACCAATGAACGTTAAAGGGTTAAGTTCGGAAAATGTCAAAACCGCCACCGTAAAACTGGTATTTTTATATTCTTTTCCCACCACTATTAAAAAAAAAGCATTTTATATTATATATATTTTTTCTTGCATAAATGTTGTCGACGCGTGTTTAAAATATTTTTATTTTTAAAAAGTGGTGCGAATGATGAAACATTCTTCAATTTCTATTTCCCGAATAATCAAAGCTCGCGTATGTTAAGGGATTACGCTACAGTCTTTATTGTTTCACATGTTAACAACTTAATCGTCGTGCTAAGTATATTCACGTGCCTGAAACTTCACGGGTTTTATTCAGAATTGTTTGACTCCCACCAGTTTTACAAAATAGTGTAATTGGTTTTATTCTGGCACCGATTTAATTGTCATTAAATAATACGAATATTTCTTTTTTTACAAAAAAGTGGTGACTATGATGAGTTTGAATTTTCAAACCGTAATGTAATGCGAACATTAACTGTTTAATTTTTTGGCATATTTCGATTAGAGAAAAGTGCACTACACTGCGAAAGTGGTTCTGTTTTGATAGTAAAAATGTTACTCTCTCCGCTTGAAATAGTCATATCTGTTTAACTGTAAATAATAATTAACTAGAAGATGGCCCGTCAAAATGACGTGTTTGCATTTTTAAAGAATGATAAAAAACTGTGGTCAATCATAGCCACTTTAGGCTGAAACAATTTTGATAAATACAGCAATTAAACTTCGAAAGAAAAAAAATCTAACCAAAAAAAAAAAAAAAAAAAAAAAAAAAGAAAAGAAAGAAAGAAAGAAAATTTTAACAGAAATCTGCATTTAAAACTCAAAACTATCTGGTAGATGGGGTAGGGGATTATAATGAAATTTAAAACGCACCCGCGGTTTGCTTAAATAAAAAGTTTTAATTAAATAGTGTTTTTGAAATCCTGAAAAGATCTCAAAGCGAAGTAAAATGTAGTGACGTCATTTACATCTCCCACTGTAAATCTGACCATTGCGACTATGGAACGGTTTCATTGGTCAGAAAATAGATTGCCTTTAAAATCTGAGGTAACTTTTCACAATGTTTTTTATAGATTTGAAATTTTCAAGAGTCATTCACGGCTGTAAAAAAAAAAAAAAAAAAAAAAAAAAAAAAAAATTAAAGCAACTCGAATATAAAATTTTTAACAATATTGCATTTAAAACGTACCTTCGCTTTCCTTTAATAAAATGTTTTAATTAAATATACACTGTAAAAAATTTGACTCATTTGCTACAGTTTCACTCCACCGCTTTTATAGAAAACGGTTACTTTACTGTGTTAAGGAGCATTCTCATTGGTCATAAAAGAGATATTCTATAAAAGGTGTGGAGTGAAGATGCAGCAAATGGGTCAAAATTTTAACAGTGTACTTTTTGAAATCGTGGAAAGATTTCAAAGCGAAGTAAAATGTAGTGACGTCATTTACAGCTCCCGCTGTAAATCTTACCAATGAGAACGCTCCATTACGACTGTGAAACGTTTTCATTGGTGAATGAGTTTCTTTTTCTCGTGGATAGGTTGATCCCGGAATTGTTATACACGGAGGGGTTTTATATATATAATTTTTCTCTTACAATAGTGGAAAACTTCGTTAAATCAAAAAATCAAAATCTTGTTGCACCCATACACAATGCTAGCAAAAAAAAAAAAAAAAAAAAAAAAAAAAAAAAACATGACGCTTATTTAAAAATTTGAAGTTTGTGACAGGTGACCCTTATTGAAACATTTATTAGTACCATAATTTCCGGTGCATAATCAGCGTATCAAACAATCATTTATCGGCCTACGTTAAAAAAAAATAAATAAAATTTAACCTTTTACACCTCGGTAAGTATTTGACCTCAATAACAGAATAAAGTTTCTTGCTCTTCACAGAAATTTTTGATTCGCGAATTCTACGCCGGAAATTACAATAAGAAAATTTTCCTTATCCATTCTTGGGGTGAAATGTAGTTTACTCTCCTTCCCCAGGCGACTTTTTTTAGCGATAAATGTTTCAATATGGCAACCCTGCATTTTCATTTTCTCCACTCGGATCTTCAATATGGCAACCCTAAGGAGTGCTCCGGTTTACGTACTCTACAGATTTCTAAGCCGTTTCCTGATTGGACGCTCCTTTTTGTAAATGTTTTCACATTGGACGAAAGGGGAGAACTGAGAGAAAATGCTTCCGGGAGCGTTGTTTTTGGGAGTTGCGTCTTGCATTCAACGAGTGAGTTTAATTTTTTGCATTTTCCTCTTTTTATATTTAGTTAGATACCGTTCAGTAACTACTATGGAAGTTATTGATTTCAGAAAGAATATTGTTGATTGTTTGAATGAGGAAGTAAAGTATTCAAATGGATACTTTACGCTGTTGAAAGTTTGCGGGATAAAGTATATGATTGACCAATCAATCCGGAGCAAAACAGGAATATCCGGTGCAATTTAATCCGGAGCAAAACAGCGGCTCCTGGTAAGTAAAAATTCCCCATTTTTTTTGTCTTTAGATTTGTATTTTATGTGCTTTTTGTTTATTTTGCGTAGTGTCTCTTGGAGCAAGTTGCTCCGGGAGACAAGACGCAAGAACGCGCCAATTTGGCGATTTTTGAAAATCGCGCCAAGAAGGAGAGTAAACTGCATTCGCACCCATTCTTGAAATAAACACAAAAATAATCATCCTGATAAATGCAAAATTCGCAGCGGTATTAAAATCCAAAATTTGTAAATTACTCTATATACCCATGGCCCCTCTCAATACCCATGATTTTGATTATTTTACATTTATCTTGTTTCGGCAATTTTGAAAAAAAAATATTTTTTTAAATGTTATTTTTGTCTTGATTGCACCACTTTTTAAATTCATATTACCGTAATTTCGGGTGTATAAGCCGCGGATCAAACAATTCTTTTTGGACCCAGAAATCTTATTTAGTGATTGAAGACAAATATTTACGTCGATCTAAGTAGTTACATTTGTTTCTTAAGAAATTCAGGGTCGAAAAAGAATTGTTTGATCCGCGGCTTATACACCCGAAATTACGGTATTATTAATTTTTAAAGTAATCTTAAGAAAACTTTTGAATCAAAATATAAATTATTTTTTATCTGTAATTAGATGAAATTTTTTTGGAATTAAAACAAAACAAATGGAACAAACAACTTTTAGAATCACAATGATTTTCAACTATCCCCATACACTTAAAAAAAAAGTAATAACCATTCGAATTTTTTCAACTCTATGAGAAATTTCAGGTTCTGATTTCATTCGCAAATTATAAAATTAAACATCCCAAAAAAGGGAAAAATGTCAAAATTCTTATTACGTTTCTTGAATTACACACATTTGAGTTTCTGTCTAATCTGTTAACCCCTTGAAGGGCGGTGGGATAAAGTATATCCCACTTAATTTTAATTAAGAAATGCCACATTGACACCAGAATTTTCAAGTAAGAATTTTAAACTTGTATGCGTGACGACAAACTTTTATCTATTTTAAAATAAATTTGTTTTTAAATCTTGACGTCATTCAATCATTTCAGCATTTTAAGAATAAAAGTGCTATGCTCCCTCAAAAGTTTAAAACCTGACGAATTAAATACCCCTTTGAGCTCTGGTGGGCAAATGTCTTGAACATTCCAAATTTCACATTGACACCAGTATTTTGCAAAGAAAAAAACCGTTTAACCCTTTCCGTCGCACTACTCTTTAAAATTGGAATTTAAAGGAAAAAAAATTAGGCAATCTATTTAGGTCTAGAGGAGTACACAGGTATTGTTTTGTAAAGATTGCACAAACCATTTTAATTATACAGCTGTTGCCGAAGTGGTAACCTCCCATAAGGAAAGCATTGATAAGCGCAGTGAGAAAATCATTACACTGAAGCGCGTGTTACTGTAAAACATTTTACCTATTATTTAACCCTTTGAGGGGCAAGCAATTGCGTTCGAGTAATTCTGAACTCCCACCGGAAATTTGTAAAAAAGTTATATCAAAAAGAGGAAAAGCAATTTCACGACTGTTTTCCACCAAAGTTAGAAAAGTGAAATTTAATAATATTTTTCTGGTGTGAATCTTCATCAGTCGTAGGTGGTATATAATATATACCGGCGCCCCTCAAGGGGTTAAAAACAGTAGACTTTGATCTCTGTGGTTCTGTCATCTAGAACTCATAAGAAAGATTTAAACTAGCCATAGAATAGTTTTTGAAATATTCACGGAGTTTTTGTGTCTCTAAACAGGGGGAACTTTAGGTGTTGCCGACCCAGCAACACTGCGCGTTAATCCTTTAACGTTTATTGGTTTCGCCACGAAACCACAAAATTTTAATTCCGATACGCAACACTGACACCGGTATTTTTATCTAAAAATATCCCTTTTATTTTGTATGTGAAAAATCACGTTTTCTTATTTAGAAATATATTTGTTCTTAATTACTGGTGTCACACATTTATTTCCACATCTTAGCAATAAAAATGCTATGATCGTTAAAGGGTTAAGGATACACACGAAAAAAAAAGGCAGTAAACCTTTTTTCAAAAAAATTTGGTTGAATTTTCTGGTGCGGATGTGACGTTTCGGAATTAAAATTATGTGGTAGAAAATGCTACCATCAGAGCTCAAAGTGTTTTAAACGAGTTACTACCGTAATTTCCTGCGTATAATCTGCGGATCAAACAATTCTTTTTCGACCCAGAAATTTTACTTTGTAATTGAAGACAAATATTTACGGCGATCTAAAAAGTTATTATTTATTTAATAAAATTTCTGGGTCGAAAAATGATTGTTTGATCCGTGAATTATACGCAGGAAATTACGGTAGTTACGCGTTATTAAACCATTAATGCCCGAATAATTTTCATCATTAAAAAGAAAATTTTGGGTTTCCCACAACTTTTAAAAAACGGATAATTTTTATCTTAATTTATTAAGGAATGCGTCTCATGAGAAATAATGCTTATTTATCTTTCTATTTACTGGTGTGAAAAGTGCTTTATTTCCTTTTTTATAATCATCCACAAAAACTACGCTATGCACTAATCGGTTAAAACTCTGGTTTGGTTTGGTTTATTTTTGTCGTCCGATTATCTACGCTAGGGATATAGGACCAGGGGGGAGTGCCCTTCGTGGGGGTCTTTCTAAGGGAACCTAACCCGTATTTACGCCAGGTTCGAAGAAAACCACGAAAACACCGAACGGTTAGGCCGACAGCTGCGATTGGGTTCGAACCCACCACCTGCCGTCTACCAGTTGAGAGATCAGACCCTCTCGGCCACTGGTGGGGCCCGGTTAAAACTCTGAGTTTTGCAGATATGAAAATTAATTATTTTTGTGTGTGTGTTAAATTTAGGAATGGATAAGGGAATTATTTCCAATCGGACATTTGAACTACGACGGCTGAAGAAAAATTTAGTTTTCGTATCTTCAATTGGTGGTGTTCTTTCAGAACTGAATCAAGTTTTATACGGGTATATAAGAACTGTTTTATCGACAAATTATTATCTATAATTTAATTTATATGTTCTTAAAAAGAAAGATTTACATTCAGATCATAATGCACCGAAATTCCGATAAAAAATTCTGATATAACTACATTTCAATGGACACAAAATGAAAGATAAACTTAATTTTAATTTCTAGTTTATACACTCATACATTTCGAATATAACATTAATATATTAATAAAACAAAACGTAATTTAAATGGTTATCTTAGAGCACTTTTTAGGTGAATACCGTAATTTCGGGTGTATAAGCCGCAGCTCAAACAATTCTTTTTGGACCCAGAAATCTTATTTAGTGATTAAAGACAAATATTTACGGCGATCTGACTAGTTATATTTGTTTTTTTTAAACTTCTGGGTCAAAAAAGAATTGTTTGAGCTGCGGCTTATACACCCGAAATTACGGTATCTATTTTCATTATGCAAAACATCAACATAATATTTTTATTTAGTCTATATATAAATAATAAAATATTCACAGGGAAACTGTGTTTAGTCATAGAATTTGTAGCTGATTCTTCAGCAGTTCAGTCATGACCAACTGACACTTGATTTATGTAAGTGTGCTAAAGCAAGAAATAGCGTAATAAAGCAGATTTTTTTTTTTCTAATTCACATATTTATCATATAGTTGCTGTCCATTTATGTCGCAAGCTTCTGTTCTTTGAATCAATAATACTTAGGTTTACAATATCGTATAGAAATCGTTTTATCTCGGCAAAAATTATTAAAATATGATAAAATGTTTAACTGTGTCTTTTTAGATCTTTATCTTGTGCGTATCTGTTATTAACCCATTACATTCTAGAGGTACCATACGGTTGAGAAAAGTTTTAAATATTTTATCGTATGAATACCAATATTTTTTAACAGAAAACTTTGCTTATTTGATTACATAACCTTCGTGGAAAAAGAAAAAAAATCTTTTATTTTCAACTGACATTAAATGCTAGTTTTGCATTTTAAAGAGTAAAGCAATTTAAACTTTAATTGGTTCAATGAACTTGGAACCGGAGAGTTGGCAACACCGTAATACATTTATAATGGCTAACAATTTTTTTATTGATTTAATGTATATCTCAGGGCACCCAAATGGTCCGCTAACTGTACATCAATATTTTCTTAGAAAGATTTTCCTTTTATATTTTTCTTGAAAATTGCGCGGAAAATACCTTCGAAGGTTAGTTTTAGCACAAATTCTATAGAAACCTACTATAAAATGTTCCGTTAAAATATATTGGTGTTCAGTTCGCGAATCATTTGGGAGCCCTGATATCTGGAGGAACACGGCGAAATTAGGAATAAATATGAGCTGCATTACACAAAATATATTTTTATGTACACTTATGTAACACGTGCGTTATTAATGAAATAAATGTCTAACCAAAAATACGTCAATTACAAAAAATATAAAATCTGTAGAAAATACAAAGTATTTAAAAAACAATATAGAGTAAAAAAATGTCAAGAAACATATAATTTATATTTCATTTATTCCGAGGTTTAAACTTTTATATAAAATCCATAATTGCTTTGTTTTGTAATTGTACCAATTTTACAAAAAACCCCACATTTATGTGGCAATTGTTTTTTAATAGTTAGGTAGAATTATATTAGTATATTACTATAAAACGCCTGTAACAGAAAGAATCTTGTGTTACATTTTAAAGTTAACATACAAATATACAGGGTGGTTCAAATTAAAGTATCCCTGTTTGCGACGCCCTAGCGAGAAAAGTAGTGGATGAAATGTCTTCATATTTGGAAGATATATATATCAGAATATGGGAAATTGAATGGTGCAAAATTTGTTTTAGTTCAAAGGCCACCAGGGGATAAAAATTCGCTGCGATCGGTTTCAGATTAAGAAAAATGTGATACGACTTAGGATGTTAACATATTGGTGACAATGGGCTGATTCTTACCAATAATATTTATTAATATTATTCGTTTAAGTTTTATTAAACATGGTTTTGTTATTTTTATTTGTATTCTTATTAGGCGAAGATCATTAAAAATTTAGCATTGGGAATTGGGACTATTTTCACCAATATTTTAACAACCTTGAATATGACGCAACCAATAAAGAACAGAATATGAGGTATCAGTAATTAATTTTATTATTGCATTTTTTCCTTACAAACTGACGATCTTAAAACACTGTTTGTGACAGCATAAACGAAAGAAATGTGCGTGGTAATAGAAAGCAAACAAAACTTTTACAGGTCGGATTCAATATGTACACCTTGCTTTAGCGCCAAAACGTGAAATCGTGTCACCGCATGATCCACAGCCGCGTGTAACAGATTGCCACCAATGTTGCGTGCATGCAAGACAATCTGATTTTTTAAATCCACCAGATTTTCAATATTTCCTCGATAAACTTTATCTTTGAGGTAACCCCAAAGCCAAAAATCACCCGGCATCAAGTCAGGTGAACGTGGAGGCCATTTTATAGAGAATTCACGACTGATAATGCGATCCTTCGTAAAATGGTATCAGCAATTTTTGTACTTCAAGGTCTAACGTGAAAGGCGCACCATCTTGTTGGAAAGTTGTTGTACCGAGGCACCCACACTGCTGGAATTTTGGGATGACAGCACTTTGCAACATATCCCGATAACGTACTGCATTTACGGTACAGGTTTTTTGTTCCTGAGGAGTGATTTCCTCAAATTAAAATGGCCCAATCATAAAGGTTGCAGTGAAACCGATCCACACAGTAACATGCAGAGAATGTAGGGGCATTTGTTTATATGGTGAAAATTCTCAGCAGGTAAGATACGACAATTTGTGTATTTACTGTTTCACATATGTAAAAATGAACCTCATCGGTCCATAGGATGTTCCACTGAATTTTTTTAGCCACTTCCATCCTTGCCAAGATCGCCAAAGCGAACGTTTCACGAAGATCGTTATCGCCAGGTTTTAATTCTTGGAAACGACGAATCTTACATGGATAGGCCTTGACTGCGACACGCATGCACCTTCATACGGTAGTGCATGGCAAATGCAATTGCCTGGATATGGCTTGAACACTGGAGGTTGCAGCTATTTTTGTAGTGGCCTGTTTAACAACAGAGGTTGCTACGTCCTCCATCACCTGCGATATCTTTTTTCTCCGTCCTCGGCATGCTTGACCTGCAAAGCTGCTAGTTTCCTCAAAGCGTTTAATCATTCGTCGCAGGGCACATGGAGTCATTGGACCCGTATGCAAAGATTTCTGCAGTCGGTATAACCGAAGCGTTTTAGCAGCATTACTGTTATTTTGGTAAAAAAGCTTCAGCAGCAAAGCAAATTCAGGAAATGAGAGAACCATTGTGGCGGTCTCAGAATATTTCAAACCTATTCGCCTTCCTTTTCATCTATCACGACGGTCTTTTAGCCCGCCTCTTATTCAAATTTTATTCTCAGGTACTGCGCTCGCAAACAAATAAGCGCAGAAGGCTTCGGTAATAAATAAGAAAAAACATTTACATACAAATTATGCTACCGAGTTGAGTATTGGAATATTCAAATTCTCACATATTTAGCACGATTCGAGTAAAGAAATTTAAAATTATGTTAATTACTATGTTGTAACCACGTGGTACCACACAATGTTTATTACAGTTCCCACCACTAATTGTTTAATGTTCTTCGTTTAATAAGAATACTGACAAAATACCCAAATATATTCAAATAAATTTAAAGGAAGAATACTTTTAAAATTTAGTAATGGAAGTGGACACATTGATACCAACATGTTTACATGCTAAGTCGTATTACATTTTTCTTATCTGAAACCGATCGCAGAGCCTTTTTATCCCCTGGTGGCTTTTGTTTGAACTAATGTTTTTTTGGACCATTCAATTTTCCATGGTCTGATATGTATATCTTCCAAATATGAAGTTATTTCAGCCACTATTTCTCTCGCTAGGGCGTCGCAAACAGGGATATTTTAATTTGAACCATCCTGTATTTACACTGAACAATTGCTTTACTTGTTCAAATGCAGGTAAAGCATCATTTTGCAGAATATTTCTAAAATTTAATCGAATTAAATGATTACTTTGTAAGAGAAATGCTACAAATTTTGTAACTTATAATGTAAAAAAATTGAAATTTGAAAAAAAAAATAAAATTTAAAATTTTTGCAATGCAATTGTATGGCATTAGCATCTGTTAAGATCATACTTGTATTAACATTTCATTTAAATGAATTTGTTAAAAAGTACACTGCTTGACATTGAAAATGCAACACCAAGAAGGAGTGGTCAGAAATTTATGCAAATTTCAGAGTAGGCGCATGTCACTGAGTTATGCAAATGATGTGAAATGCGTAGGTCTCCGACGCACGTGATGTAAGATATAAAGGAAGGAACTTGTAGAATGGGCAATATTCGTGTCGCTATTTCTGCCAGACGAATTATCGAAGAAATTATGTTTTTGTCTCGGAGGATACGTGCATAGAAGAGAATGCCAGGTCGCCATCAACGAAGGCACTTCCAGCAGATAGTCGATTTTACGAGAGGTATGGTGATGGGACTGAGAAGGGGGGGGGGGTTGGTCTTTACGTGAAATCGCAGCTGATACCCATATGGATGCGATCACGGTGCATCGGCTATGGCGAACATCGTTGGAACAAGGAAATGTTGGAAGATTGAGGGGTGCGGGTGCACCCAGAGTGACGTCAGCAGGCGTGGATCGAAGCATCTACCGACAAGTTGCGGCGGGCCCGCAAGTCACTTGTACCTCGATTCTGCAGCATGTACAAGATACCCTGGATGTGTTCCGTGTTGACCAGAACCATTTCCCGTCGATTGGTTGAACATGTTCTGCACTCACGGCGTCCGTTAAGAAGACTGCCATTGACTCGACAGCATAGGCGCCAACGTTTAGAATGGTGCCGGACTAGAACGACTTGGATGAAAGAATTTCGAACCGTCGCGTTCTCAGAGGAGTAACACTTCTGTTTATCCAGTGACAGTCGCCGCATACGTGTATGGCATCTACGCGGAGACAGATCAAATACGGCAATAACTGTGGAACGCCCCACCGCGCGACAACGTGACATAATAGTTTGGGGCGCTATTGCGTATAATTGCATGTCACCTCTAGTTCGTATTTACGGCACTATGACGGCCCAACGATTCTTGAATAATGTACTGCGGTCAGTGGCAATCCCCTACTTTCAGGGGCAGCCTAATGCAATTTTTCAGCAGGATAACGCCCGACCGCACAGTTCTCGCATGTGCCAACATGCTCTGCAAGGTATACAGACGCTTCCCTGGCCACCGTACTCTCCTGATCTGTCACCAATCGAACATGTGTGGGATGTGATTGGACGCAGTTTTGCGAACTCTGCCCCTGCCTCGTTCAGAAGATGAACTGTGGCAAATGGTTGAAAGGGAATGGAAAGCGATCCCTCAGGACATCATCCACGCTCTTATTGGCTCTATGCCTGGACGTGTTTCTTCGTTCATCGCAGTCCGCGGTGCTCCTACATCCTACTGAGCCGACGCCGTTCTCGTTCTGCATTCATTTTGAAATAAAGATCACTTAATGCTAATGCTGTCTCTGTCTTTCCCCCAAATTTCATCACTTTCCGACCACTCCTTCTTGGTGTTGCATTTTCAATATCGAGCAGTGTATTTTATTTTAAATGATACAATAAAGAAATTGGTGATGTATTTCTGTTTACTTTGAAAAGAATGTCTTGATATATTTATTTCTTTAATTGTTTTTTGTCACAACATAAGAACTTAAAGATAAAAGAATAAAAAATACAAACAAAACATTGTGAAAGATATTACATTACTTAAAATGACTATTTTAGCGGATTACCTGAGCTTTTTTTAATACAGTTTTATGCGTTCTGTTGTCCAAAAAATTCGTATGACGTCTAAATTATTTTTCCTCTTTTTAATCATGACATTTTGAAATAATTAGAAAAATCCCGTATTTATTATAAAGTGTTTTATTAATTAGATTTATTGGTTTGTCAGTAAAGCGTATGATATTACAGAGTATAAGATTTTTCCTCTTAAGAGAGTTAAAATGGGTCGTTTGAAGATTACATGGAATCGAAACAATTTTCTATTAAGTAAGAATTTTTTTGGAAACTTGATTGAAAATCTGAACTTACAATCTTTTACTTTATTTCATTAAAGATGAAACATTTTTTTTTGAAAAAGAAAATACTTATGCATTTTTATGCTTTTATTTTACATTTTATGATATGAAATGGCTAAGAAAAATGATCTTCATGACAAATATATAAAATTATAATAAAAATGATAATAATAATATGTCATCATATCTAGAATTAAAAAAAAAAGAGAATTATAAAGAAAACTATTTTTATTTCACCTAGCTGTTATTATACATGTTAAAATGTTGAAGGATTTTGAATATAGAAAATTATCACAATACTTTAAACTCTTCGAGCTCTTGTGGGCAAATTTCTTCAAAATTTTAAATGTCACTTTGGCACCAGTATTTTGCAAGGAAAAAAGAAAATGATTAACGATACACACGAAAAAAAATGCATTAAAGCTTTTTCAAGTAAATTTGGTTGAATTTTCTCGTACAGTTGTGACATTTCAGAATTAAAATTATGTGGTAGAAAATTCTACTACCAGAGCTCAAAGGGTTAATTGAGGAATATGGACTTGGGTATAGCTACCCTTATAAATTTACAGGGAAATGGATGCAGTGAAAAGGTTTGTCCCATATTTACAGTTATGGGTTCTTTACAATGTTTATCCAAACTACACTAGAATTCTACTAATGTTCAAAAATACTGATCAGTTAAGTGGTTAAACCAAAAGATTTTTTTTTACACTTATCATTACAATACCAGTGGCATCGCCAATATTTTTTTTATATGAATAGGCACTTCAACTATTTTTTCTATAGTGATTTATACTGTAGTGATTGTAATGTATTTAATAATAGTATAAAGAAATCAGTTATGCATTAGTAAAAGACTAAAAATTGAATTTTAATTTCTGTGCTATTCGGGGCAACAAGTATTTTGACATTTACACTGAATTTGCTATTGCGCAACCGCCGGAAGTTTGAATGAAGAAATAACTGTTTGCTGTGTTAAAACATAGGTAAAAGAGGATAAAGTACCATAGAAATTATCAAAATAACTTAAATATGTTTTTTTATCAATATTGAATACTAAATAATAACAGATTAACTCTTTCAGAGGCAAGGTACTTGTATTCATAAAATTTTGAAATAATTGATTGACACCAGTATTTACAAGAAAATTTATTTATGAACAGGTAAAATCGTATTTTCGCGTATTTAATAAAAGCAAAATTTTCTTTAAAAAATCTGGGTGTCAATGTGGCAGTTAGAGGCTAAAAATACGTGATACTGTGGCGGCATCAAACCCTTTTAGGGGTTACATATGTTTTGTTAGAAAATGACCTTCGATACTTTGCTAATTTACAATTTGCATGGCAGCACTTTTTCAAGCTGGAAATTTTAACTGTTATTTTGAAATAACTATCTCTTTCAATAACCACACTTAAAAAAATAATTTCGCTGAATAAGCTAAACATGGTAAACGAATTTGCACCCTATATTCATAGAAGAAAAAGAGCATTAAATTTTGTAATTCACAAAAATGTACTATATAACAAGATTTTAGTTTTAAATTCTTCATAAGTATAATTTCTAATTTAGCGAATCTTTTTTTTTTATAAAATAAAAAGCCGAAATTTTTTTTGTGATAAGAGGAGGATTTAATCAGTATAAATAAATCACAGGACTAATTTTTTTATGCAATTTAGAATAGCAGTGGCGGAATTAGGGTAGGTACCCAAGTTCTTTAAATACCGGGGATTTTTTTAACTTCTTTATCTAAAAAGAAAATTTTCTGCTGTGAATAGAGGTGAAGAAAACAATACAGTGTATCTGGTTTTAAACACCCACCGTGGTTACGCCACTGGAAGTGTACGGTAAGTTAGTAAAACCAGTTGATCTCACAGGGTTCCCACACTCTTTATATTTTGTAAGGACTCTGGCACCACTATTAATAATAAGATAATTTATATTTAATTTTTAAGATACATAATTCGCAAGCACTAACACATACACAATAGACATTTCTAATATACTCACTAACACGAAAAATATATAAGATACATATACTGAAAGTCACATTTAAAGTTCAAAAATAAATTTGTTTACAAGTCCAGCTTTTGTGGTTTTTTAACAATTCTCCCACTTTTAGTTTTTAAAACATCATCTCTGAAAGTTTCATTGGAAATTTCAAGTGGGAAGATTCTTTGGACTGGTCTTAGAAGTTCTCCTTTTGCTGTTCTCAAACGCACTAATCTGTTAATACCATCCTTTCCAGGCAATAATTTAATAACAACACCTAAAGGCCAGTCATTACATTTTACATTATCACTTCCAATCAACACAACTTCTCCTAGCTTAATATCTCTTTCTTGTTTCTTGTTTTCATTTCTTTGAATTAAAAGTCCCAAATATTCCGATCTAAATCTTTTCCAAATATCTGTTATCAACTGTTGACGATATTTTATTCTTTTGTTGAGAACAACTTCATCCACTTGATCTAAATCCGGAACACCAATTTGCCTGAAATCTTGCAAAAATGAGTTAGGTGATAAAGGTATCAGTTCAGAATCCGTTTCTGATATATGACTAAGCGGTCGAGAATTTATAACAGACTCTGCATCACATAAAACGGTGACCATTTTTTCATAAGATAAAAAAGCCTTTCCGAGAACTCTTCTTAGGATCTGTTTCATTACTCCAACTAATCTTTCCCAGAAACCACCCCACCAGGAGGCAGTGGGGGGGGGGGGTTGAAAAGCCATTGTATTCTTCGTATACTACTAAATTGTGCAATCTCAGCCCAATTCACGGTTTTCAAATAATTTGATGCACCGGCAAAATTGCTTCCATTATCACAATACACAACTGATGGCCTTCCTCTTCTTGAAATGAATCTACGAAAACTTTGAAAAAAGCTTTAGTAGTTAATGATGACAGAAGTTCAAGATGCACAGCTCTGAAAACCGCACAGGTAAATATGCAAATCCAAGCTTTACTCCCCTCCTTTAAATACAGCTGTCCAGCTAAGTCAAAACCGATTATTTCAAAAACTGCAGCATCTTTTATTCTGTTTTCTGGAAGTAATGCAGACGGGGTAGTCACATTTCTTTTGGCGTGTCTTAAGCAAATAACACATTATGATAATACTGCTCGAACAGTTTTTCTCGCATTCAGAATCCAATAATGTTCACGTAGAATATTTAAAATCATTTGTAATCCTGCATGTGAATTCTTTTTGTGTTCAGTCATCATCACCAAAAAATATATTACGTTATCTTTTATGCAACGATAACTGTATTACGCTAGCAGCGTATCTCTGGAACAGCAGTAATTGAATAAGGCTTAAAATAGATTTAAGAAATCATAACATTAAAATAATTCTGGAGTCTGCAAACGAAAAACATCCAGCCGTTAAAAAAATCAAAAACACATTTATTCCACACAAAACAAGAACTCTCAAAAAATTTTAACTGAAAAAAACCGAAATAGCCAAAATACAAAAACAAAACTTTTGCTTAATATTTACATTGAGTTAGAGTTACAGAGCGCGGGTGTAGATGCCATGAAATAAACAAACAAAATCTCTGAAGACATGACAAGCACCTCCTCGATTCGCAATTTTCAATGTACATTGACAATACTGTAAAAATTTAGTGTTAGAGCTGTGCAACCCTGTCTCATCATAACTATGCCATTTATTATTCAAAAACTTCGCTTTTTTATTTACTTCGTTTGGAGATTAATTAAACTAATAATCGTAAGTCAACAGAACGTAGCTACACACTTAATCCTTTGACCTCTGGGGTGTAAATTTCTTCAAAATTCTAAATGTCACATTGGCACCAGTATTTTGCAAAGGAATAAACCGGTTAACAATAAACACGAAAAAATGCATTAAATCTTTTTCAAATAAATTTGGAAGAATTTTCTGGTGTCAATGTGACATTTCGGAATTAAAATTATGTGGTAGAAAATTCTACCAATAGAGCTCAAAGGATTAACAGAAAAAGACAAGATGACACTTCCAATGACCGAATTAGAATGTTCTTCTGCCAAATCATCTCATTTCACGTAGCAATTCTCAAAAAATATCAGTACTTTTTAAAGTGCCAACCACTTCAAACTAAATAAAATATCTATGTTTTCATTACTATTGATATTCTGAACGACAGCTTAAATTCAGATTCAAATGTGACAAACTCTATTTATTACGAATTAAATAAAATTCACTGCGATATAACCATACGATGCTTTACTCAGAAATCGCAGTGCCAACATTTATTAATTTTCGCGATCTAGTTTCTTATAACATTCATTACTTTTATTTTATTTTTTTTTTTATTTTCAAGATTATGAACAATTTTATTAAACTGATTCCAAACACTCTTTTTCTACTTAAAAAATGTTTAAAATTCTGCACATGAAGTGCATCAAAAGAAATATACATCAGTGTTTTCAATTCAAGTTTCCATAATTCACTGACAAAAGATACTTAGTGTCATCCATTAGAGAAAAAATGGGGAAAAATCGATTTAAAAAATACTGTAAAATTATTCTTAAGACTTACTTAAGTGCAGTTAAATTAAGATAGACTTTTCAAAAAGATGGGAAAAGAAAAGTTACCTAAGAAAATAAGGACTTGTTATCGGATATTTCTTCAGAAGTAAACTTCTATGAAACTGAAGGATTGAGGCTGAATATCGTAACATCTTATGATAAAAAAATCACGGACTGAATGAAAATATAGGGCTCCCTCTGTAGCATTATTTTAAAAACAATAATTTTTTTAAGAAATTCGCACTAGGTTTCTGCAACAATCTCGACCAAAGCACGCTTCTTGCAATATTTCTATAAAATTTATATAAAAAAATTCTTTAAATAAAAGTGGTTTTCAAAGAAGGACCAAGTGGGAGCCTTGTAAATATCTGCAAAATGCAAGGTTTCTTTGGTTTTGTATATTTTTTCGATTGCAGAAGCAGGGCTCCCAAATGGTCTGCGAATTGAGCATCAATATTTTAAACAGAAAATTTCATAGTAGGTTTCTACAGCATTTGTGCGAAAACTAACCTCCGAAGTTGGTTTCTGCGTAATTTGCAAGAAAAATACAAACGAAAATCTTTCTAAAAAATATTGATGTACAGTTGGCGGACCATTTGGGAGCCCTGAAGAAGTAAAATATATAAGTTGAAGAGTTAGATAATTATTCGCATTTCACAACCATACATGTTTAATTTATGATAACATATTTGATTGATGATGTTTATACCTTTCTTAAATTAATTCAGATATTATTCTAATGCTCCATATTATGAATTCCATTGATTCCTGCTTTTATTTATTATTATTAATTGTTTTTTTTTTTTTTTGAAATTGAGTCCAATAACCAGTGGCGAATTCAGGGGGGTGAAATGCAATTTACACCATTTATTTAATAAAGTTCTCTTGGCCTTAATTTTTAGCTATTAATCAAGCCGAAATAATCCTCACAATTTTAGGGATGTGAAGGACATCAGGACCGGACCCCCCTCCCCCCTTCTGGCTACGCCACTGCCAATAACTGTCTTTGTGTTTGATGGATGTCACTGTTATTCTTTGTAAAGATTGCTTTCAGGTTATTGTCTTTCGTATCCTTTTAACATCAAATTTCCATCTGATAGGTATTCTTCTCATTCCCCTAACCAGAAATTTGTTGCTTTCAATGCTTATCTTTTCTAGGCTACAGATGACTGTTCTAATCATCAGTTATTTAATGCTGAAATTAATTGCTTCGAATCTATTATAGTTTATCGTCGTTATTCTATAATGTTATACGTTGTAATTATAAGTACCGTAATTTCGGGTGTATAAGCCGCGGAACAAACAGTTCTTTTTGGACCCAGAAATCTTATTTAGTGATTGAACAGAAATATTTACGGCGATCTAACTAGTAACATTCATTTTTTTAAAATTTCTGGGTCGAAAAAGAATTTTTTGACCCGCGGCTTATACACCCGAAATTACGGTAATTTATGAAACCCATTCATTCTGAAAAGCATTTAAATCCGACTCTACTACTTGAGTTGTTTTGCCATGTTTTCCTAAAATCAATCAGCAGGATACTAAAATCTTAAGAAGGATTAATTTAAATGTTATGTTTTCTCCCTGTTAATCCCTTTTCCAAACCTTAACCCTTTGAGCTCTGGTGGGTAAATTTCTTCAAAATTCCAAATCTCACATTGGCACCAGTATTTTGCGAAGAAAAAAACCGGTTTACGATATACACGAAAAAATGCATGAAACCTTTTTCAAATAAATTTGGTCGAATTTTCTGGTGTCATTGTGACATTTCGGAATTAAAATTATGTGATAGAAAATTCTAATATCCGAGCTCAAAGGGTTAAACTCTCTATTAGATAACTGGAATAATTACGAAATATCTTTCCAGTTTGATCTTTCTTATACTGAACAGAATTATGAAGCTCTTTGATTTCGTATAAAAGAACATGTAGGTTAGGTTAAAATTCAGGAGCTTAAAAATTTTCTATTGTTTAGAAATAGAAAACCAAGGATTATAAATGCAAAAATAATGTATGAAAAGGTAGCAAACAGCTGTTTCGAATCTATTATTGAGATTCTTCATCAGTGAAAAACTCATCGAACTAGAAAAAGCAAAACTTTCTATCTTTAAAAATTTTTGCACAAAAGCTTTATTTGCTATTTTAATTCTTCTATTGCTCAGCATTGTTCATCTTTTCTACATAGATTCAATATTTCCTCAGCCATCATTCCTAAGAAAGTTAATCTAACCATCATCTTGATTTTTGGAAAGCTTAACACATTATCGAACATTCAAACACTCAAATCAATAAACTATTTAGAACATTTGTTGTTCCAATTATTTTGAAAGTATTAATTTAATTTTACTTTTTTTGTTTCTTTTACACCTAGATATTACTACTTGTACACTCAACTGTTTTATGCTTCTTTTCTCTCATTAACTGATTTGTCGCGTTCGCTACCCTTATAGGACATATACGACCGCGGCATTTTGTCCATTTGATCAGTCTTGCTTTTTCTAGAACGGTGTACCTTGCTCTATCTTGCACTACAGAAAAATCTCGCCTGAAGCTTCAAATCCATTGATTGCTTCGTTTTGCATATTATTTGCGCATTTTTAACGTTGTTTGATGCCTTTTAATATTCTTGCATAAACGATTTATTTGATATTTTTATATATCAGAAAATATTTCAAAAAGCTGTAATTCACAAACTAACATAAGAAGCAAGATGAATATATTTATCATTGTTACATACGCTAATATTCAAGCAAATCATTAATAGCAACTTTAGTGATTTTAAACGCAGTGATCCCAGCGCCACCTAAACTTAATTCCTATCTTAAATCGACACCATGAATATTAAAATGAAATTTAGCTTTTATAATCAAATTTTAGATGAACCTGTTTTTACATTCTAAAAACTCTTTGGTAAATTGTGTCAATCATTTCACAAAAAGATCTTTTCTTGTGCAGGAAAGAATTAACTTGTCGAAAGACACACCTTTACGTGTTTGAATTTTGAAACACTCATTAAGTGTTATTTTCTGTTGTTTATATATTCCTCTCTTAAATTACTAGTAAATTTAAATTATTGTTTAATTCTTCCAAACAGGTGCATGGCTAATTTACGTTTTTAACTCAGGAAAAGATTTTCGGAGGGATGAAATGTAAACCTACACTTTAACCACTTAACTGCTCCCTTTTTCACACGTAATAAAATAAGAATATGTGATAAACACTACATATTTTAAGCTAAAATATTTGTAATATTTAGTGAAAGGTTTCTGCTGACAGCTTTAAATGATGGATCAAGCAAACCCTTTTTGCCCGTAAGACGAACGGGCGATTCAATGAAGCGGTTAATAACCTCATACACTGAAATCTAGAAGTGATATATCTGGTGTGATGTTGATATTAGATGAACACTATTACGACAAATGTATACTTAAATACAGCACAGACGTCAACATCACTTTTTTACGAGTGAGTAACAAAGCATTTGCAGAAAAAAAAAATCCAGAAAGTTCCATTGATATCTGTAAGCTTCCGGTAAAATATAACCAGCTTCACATTATTTCCAAAGATATATTCTAGATTTTATTAACAGTGCACAGCTGAAACACCAGAACTACTGATATTTTTGAGCCTTTTAATTTACAACACGATCGCAATTATTTTGTTTTTAGTATTTTTAATACTGAAGTGACAGTCACTGAAATATATGAGGTCAGACAAGTTTTTCCTCCCGGAAATTCCAGAATAAATCGTCAAGTATTTCGCTTGATATTCGACAAAATGTCAAATAACCGCAAGTATTGAATAACTTTGAGGAATATAGTAAAGTTTATTGATTTCGTTTTCGTAAAATTTTAAATTATTTTAAATTATTTTTTAGAGAATTTACAATTCTTACATCTTTAATTTATAACATCGAAGAATCTAAACTATTTCCTAAGAATAGTTTCAGAAAGTTTTTAAATAAAAAAAGGTTTAACTATCTGTTTATGACAAGTTTCAAAAGAAAAAATATATCCCTTTCAGTTGAAGTTTATACACTAAAGAATAAAAAGTTTTCTTTTTCAAATGGGAATTTTTTTTATCGTGGAAGCGATATAAATTTTGCTTAAAAAAGATTCTAAGATATCTAGTTAGACGTTCATCAAGAATAAAAATTTTTGCTCCATACATAGAATATCAAAACTTCTCCAGCACATTCAAAATAATAAAATAATACTTCACCATTTAATAAGTTTAAATAGAATATGTTATTGGACCATATGAAGATGCATTAAACGTTTAAAAGCGGAATTTGAATAATTTCCATCTGCAATCGCGCCCCACCAGCAGCCGAGTGGATCTGATCTCAAACCTGGTAGATGACAAATGCTGAGTTTGAACCCGATCGCGTCCGTGAGCCTAATCTTTCGGAATTTTTCGTGGTTTTCTTCGAATCTGGGATTTCCTTGCGTAAATGTGGGTTAGGTTCCTTTTTAAAGTGGCATCATTTTTTTTTTTTGGGGGGGGGGGGGGCTATAATACACATGTTGATAGGGGCCTGTGAAAAATAGAACCAAACATACCCATTTACAACCGGGAAAGTATTTGAGTTATATGAACAGCTTTATCTATGATGTATAGATTTGTATCTGCAAAATAGATGCAAAGAAAAATTTAGTTCATCTTGGAAGTACACGTCAGAGTTGAAAATTCCCCTTCCTCAGTTCCCACTAATATTGAGAAGGGTACATGTATTTTGTGAAGCCCTGTAAACGAGATATAGAATATATATATAACAAGTAACATGCAAAAGAATCAATTAAGCTTAAAAGATCTACCAATTTTCGACACGCACTTACAACTAATTATTGCACGAAATTTGGAATATAAGTGACTTTTTCGTGCATTTCTGTAAATCAAGGCTGTCCAATCTGACGTCTGTGGGTTAGAATAAAATTCTTACAGAAATTAAGACCTTATTGAATTGGAGATATTTCTAAATGTAAGAAGGCAAAAAAAAAATTGTAAAATTTTACTGGTGTTACCTGAGCGCAATTTTGGAGAGCCCTACTGTAAATGAACGGTATATGGTATGAATACCCTATTTTGTAATAACCATCGTGTATTAAATTTATCTAACATGTATCAATTTCAATATATTTAAAATGACGTAATTATAGTAACAGTAAAATAAGTCAGTCATAAAATTTTTCATTGATTAAGGTAAATATAACATTTTGAAAATTCCGGTAAAAAATCCTTGAAGCGTACGAACCTTGTAGTACTCCACAGTTTTTAACACTTTCCAGCACGATGTCATTAAAAAAGGACACCTAATTTTAATTTTAATGATACCAAGAATATTTAATTTTTTTCTCAAACATAACTTAAAATAGGCAAGTCCATAAGTTTTGATAAATTCGATTATAAATTTTGGTGCAAGTTAATTACTTCAAACTGATTTACTTCGCGCTGGAAAGTGCTAAATTATTTTACAGGAAATTTCTTACATGGTTCGTACGGATCCTGGAATTTCATGACCAGGAAATTTTTTGGTACCAGTATTTTCTTATAGAAGATCTCCCATTAAATAAAGCGAAATTTCGCATGTTTGAACTAGTTTTATTTTTCCATAAAATAATTCTGGTAAATCACATGAGAAATAACGGTACCCGTACGAACCATGTCTTATAAAACAATTTCAATATACAATTTAATTTTTATTTTTAACAACTTAGATTAGGAGTTTATCAGTTTTCAAATAATTTAAACTTACATTTTTTAACATTATATGTATCATAAGAAAAATGGATAATTTCTTTGCTTTTTAGTTTTTATAGTTCATTGGTAAAGAAATGAGATATTTATTTAGTACGAAAAGTAAAATCGCAGAAGTAATGATTAAAAAAGTACTGCAAAAATAATGTGAAACGCTATGATATAATACTAATTTTTGTGTGATTAGAATTTTGAAATGATCACAAAAAGTACAATAACCGGTTAATTTTAAGGCAGATTCTTTTATTTGGATGATCCTAAACCCCTTGAGGGTTGGTGGGATATATTTTCTCCCACATAATTTAACGAAATTTTATACATTTCAGTTTGGGGGAAAAATGTTGAAAAATTGCCTTTCCTTATTTTAAAATAAAACATTTCGGTTATTCCGATGGGAATGCAATATTACTGAGTCATTTTCCTTGCCCCTCAAAAGATTAATTGGTTAAAATAGTGTTGCCAATGTGCTTTTTTTTTTTAAATTCCGAATTCTCGATTGGCACCAGTTTTTTGTTATGGTAAAATTGTTCTTGTTTTCGCCTTAATTCCTACGTCATCGGATAAGGAGAAATTTACGATTAAAAAAAATGATGCCATTCAAGATATCTAATTTTTTTTTTTAAAGTGGACCACTGGCATCACTCGGTGGAAGTTTATACCTGAATTTTTTTAATTACTTAATACTCGTTTTCTCGTGCCTCAGATTTTTTTTTCCCTTAATATTGCATAAAATGGAACTTTTATTAATCGTTAAATCACAGACTGAAATTAAAACTCATTGCAAAAATTAACAATATATATATATATATATATATATATATATATTTATATTTATTTATTTATACATATGCGTAGATAAAAGTAAAAGAAGAATCCTAAAAACAACAGCAAATCACAAATGTGCTTTTATACCGTTTCGCTTCAAAATCATCCACATAAATTATCCGTTTTCTTAATTTATCTTTCAAGTAAATGTAGAAAAATAACCTTTTTTATTCTTATTTATTTCCGTCAAAATACCACTGAACTCAATATATTAAATTTAGATTACTACATATTTCGGTTTAATTTAATTGCAAAATATGATTTTACATGCTAAATTCATAACTACTTTGCCAAGTTACACAAAGAATGACTGAAAAGCATTTTGAAATGTCATCTGAATGTAAGCTGAATTTCAGCGCTATGCCATTTCGACATGTGTGACAGGAATGTTTGCTTTTTAAAATAAATATATTATACAGAGGAAGTGCTGAGTGTGACATTAAATTATTCAAAACGTTCTGGAAATTTTAATATGTTTGACTGAAGTTTATATCTCAATGTAAAGTCTTAGGCAGTTTAACTGTTTAACTGTTTAATAGTGTACGCAATTAAATACGAAATAATAACGCAATTTTTTTAACATATGAAATGGAAATTTCAAAATTAATACAGACTTCAAATTAAATATTTGCAAAGCAAATTGCATTATAAATGTCTTTTGATGACATTTATAAATATACATGATTAAATGAGGCGTTCAGACTCAAACTTAATCAAATATTTACCTTCAAGATCCTCTTATTTTAAGTTAAAAAAACTTTAAAGCAGAATATTTATTTCGTCAAATATCTCTCGGTTTTTTTGATAATTTTTGTCAATGTCCTTGTTACATAGTTTTAAATACGAAATACTATTAAAAACACCTAAAATCCCACCATTTTTATTTCATAATTAGGTAAAGGACAATTTTAAGTATAATTACCAAAAAAAAAAAATAAATTTAATAGAAATAGCGCCTTTTGTGATAATGCTTTTTTGATAAGTCATCATTTTTCTTAAAAAATTCACGATTTCAAAGTTTCAGAATTTTTAGACAAACTTAAAATTTTATAAACATAACAGTAATTTTTTTCATAACCTACGCAACCTATTTATTAAGCGTAAATTATTTGAAGGTGATTTGTCACACAGATATTTAAATATAATTATATTTATGACATGCTATGTTTAAACACCGAGCAGTCAAAAATGCCAACTGATGACAGTTTTTCAAAATTTTAAAAAGTATTTGGTCAGAAACTATTTTAACAATCAATTTTAAAAAATTGCTGGTGATCATATCTTAACCCTTCGGACTCCGGTGCCTCTTTCACAAATTGTTTACGATTAGCACCACTTTTTTAAAAGAACTTTCCTTGAAGTAGACAATTAAAAAAATTATGTGATTAAATAAGCAAAATTTTATTTCCTTTTATTACTGTTCCAAAAACAAGGAATTTTGGAAGGAGCGATGATGTATCCGCAGCGGACACACTAGAGTGCCACGGGTGGCGAAGCAAGCTTTTTGAAAATAAGGGTGGCCAACAAGAATAGCGATTTTTAGCTGTGTGACAGACATGACATGTTTTCATGGTAATGACCATATGCTTATCTGCAAATTGTACACATTTGAAGATGCCCAATGAGATTTTTAATGTGAGGCTTTTTGATACATACTTAATTATATAATTATTTCTTAATTTCTTAGTCATATTAAGCATAAATTATGCATGGAAATAAGCACTATACATATATTAAAGGCACATTGTTGCATATACATTTTTTTTCATTTTGTTTCCTGGGCATTTCAGGAGTGAAGGATATATATATATACATTCTAATGCCGAATGAAGTAAATGTTTATATTTTGCCTCAAATATATGAATGAGCTCAGTTTAAACCCTAACATCAAAATTATCCCACCCACAACGCACACACCAAAAAGAAGAAGTATTCATATTTATCACCAATAATTAACATAGTTTCAAAAATCAACACTAAAAATCTCCTGAAAATATAAAAAGATTCTTTAAAATAATAAAGTGTAAAACATTAGAATAGTATTTAAATAAATAAATCAATGTACTTTATCTAATCGCAATGCATATTTAAAAAATAAAATGTGTACAAATGTAGGATTAATTTTTATTACATTTTTCCTTTCAAAATTTTATTTAAAATTAACTGAGTGGCAACCCGATGTGGTGTATTTAAACTGAAAGATACTTTTTAAGTGCTTTATAAAAAAAAAAAAATTGTTTTATTGTATTGTATAAGTAATCAAAATTTAAATTACTTTTATTAAATGACGAATTTTATGTAAGAAATCATGAAAAGCATTACAATCAAATTTAAAAGTTTCTACAATAAAAATGCATCTTTTCACGGTTTCATAAGCACAAGCAATGTCAGAAAATTTCTTTCGTGAGAAAAGTTATATTAATCTATTACAAAACGTTATTATTATTATTATTATTATTTTATTGGGAAAACTGATAATAGTTGACCCGAATTTCGTAATATTGGTAGGTATTTTTAAATATTCTCTTTTCTAGCGAAATATTCGCCTCTCAGTTTGATATGCTTATGACTGTTCTCAAACACAAACCGTTTAATTTCTGAGACATTTTTTAATTTATTTTTGCTCACAAATTTTTTAAATTAACGAGTTCTTTTATTTAGAAATAATCTTATAGAATTCCCCCTCGATTAAAGCAGAAGCTTTTCGGCAAATGCTGTCAAAGTTGGCGCGTTCACCGAATTTCAGGACGCGACACCACAGAAAAGGAAAATATTGTATTCTGAGGTAACGATAATTTATAATTCAAGATATAATTAGTTTATGAGAAAATAAATAACTTTAAGATTGAAAATCTTTTTAATAATAATACCTGAAATATCCTGTTTTTATATTTAAAAAAATATTCAAAAAGTTTCGCATTGCTCAAAAAGTTTCGCGTTGTTCAGTGGGAGAAATATTTTTCGAGAATAGCTTTAAGTAAATAAGGGATGGAAGCAACCAATATAAATTTAATACCAAGAATTTTTTTTTTTTCAAAATATTTTATAAGTTTTTTTTTTTCTCATTTTTTCGTCGAATTTTGAAGGTTATTTTCTAATTCGAATTGATTACTTTTTACAGTATTCACGAGATTATTTTTATCCTTAAATGCATACGAATTTATTTTTTCCGATTATAAGAAATCGAATAACATTTCTTGTTTTCCGAATTAAGAAGAAAGAAAAAAAAACTTTTTGGAAAATGGCAATAAAAACTGCATATTCTGTCAAGTTTGATGGCACTAAAGCTTAGTAGAGATAGTCCCAGTCGAGTTATGTATTGAACATAATGGATGATAATAAAAAGGTAATAACAAGATGTGTAAATTTATTGGAAAAATCGAAGGAATGGTGCCATATTTTGACACTTAAATAATAATATCTGCAGATTTCATGCTTTTCCATGTAAAAATGTGTTCGTGAATGTGCCAAAAATTATTCATTGTAAACAGAAAAAAATACTAAAATAAATAAACAAATAAATAAAATAAAATAAAATAAAATAAATAAAAATAAAATAAAATAAAATAAACCACCCTTAATGCGATGTCTAATTGCATGGATTGATAGTTATCATATTTTAACAATATATACAAAATCCACTCTAAATGAGGTTATTCATAAAAATATACGTTTTAGCTAAAAGGTGCTAAATTTATAATTGTTTTAACCCTTTCCGGTACACTGTGCCCGGTCCTGAGACACCTAATTTTAATTCCAAATTCGCAAACGACAGTTTTAGTAAAATTTTGCTTTTACAATAAAAGCTTAACACTAGAACCGCGGAACCGGGTCAATTTGACCCGGAGCAAATGAATAGATGTCGATTCGAACTAGAAAATTCTTTATAAAATAAGTTATATATAGGACGCAGAAAAATAATTTAAATAAATAAGTGATTTAATTTAAAATGAAAATTCTGATGTAATATATTTTTAGGAATATAGAGAAAAAATGTCCGCGGTTCTAGTGTTAAATTAAGGAATCCAAAATATCTAAGAAATTCGTTTGTGAATTCCGGTGTCAGTCGATAATTTCTCATTTTACTAACAGATTTTTCCCGTGCCGGAAAGGGTTAACTGATTTGCCGGAAAGGGTTAAATATTCGGGGGAATATAAGGGTTCGGGGAATATAAAAAAAAATATTGATTATTTATGCAATTAGTAATTCCTTTTCTTTTGAGATTACTTAATGATTCTATTTATTTTAATATATTTTTGTTTAATACAAATTATAGGCATGTAGATAATCGATATTAAAATTTTGAATGTTTTTAATATATATATATATATATATATGTATATATACATATATATAGAACTATATTAATAATATATATAAAAATAATAATATAATATATATATAGAGAGATATATACGTAGAAATGTAAAATAAAAATATGTAAAAAAAAATGTATAAATAAATATTATTTTTGCAATGCTTAATGGGATTGTCGTTTATATCTGGCATTATTCGGCCCAAATAAACAGATCAATTATAAACATAAATGTTGAATTAACGAACACTCAAAAGTTATACGTGCGTATAAAATGTTGTTAAATTCAAAATGCCTGGAAAATTAACGATAAATCATAATCCGTCGCACACCTCCCTTCCGCAATCGAAAAAAAAATTTATCGATTAAAAAATTTATTAAAGAATGAAAATCGATTAAAGAGCAATTCTTATTTTTTTGTTAAAATCAGAAGTCACAAATCACAGTTCGAATCACAGCTACCAACAAGATCTTTAAGCCATTTCTTTGAAAATAATCTGAATAATGCCTTTGTAAAAATTGAACTACTTTTATTCTGTCATTTTACTGGTTTCCATAAATTAACAAATAAAATGGAACATTACATGAAATTTGAGCAACAATATCGAAAACATGTTCCTTTAAACAAAATTAAAATGTTAGAATTAATAATAATAATAACAAGTAAGAAAAATCATGCGTTAAGCATGGATTATGAAGTACTTTCCAACATGAAATCTTGAACAAAACTTTGTTATTTAGGGAAATAATAGTGTATAGCCAAATATACACAAATATGTATTCCAGTACATTAGAACAGCCCTGTATTTCACATGTCAGTTCATATAATGGGAAAATTTAGCTTAGCAAGAAAATACCCAGTAGCTTGAAATTCCTTTTTCAGCAATTCATACTATTAGATGGAAACATACTTGAATACTTTTGTTCAGAACTGTAGTTTACATTGTACCTTTATTACACGTCAGCATTAGGCTAAAATTTATTGTAAACTAAAACACTTTTAAAACAACTGAAATCACATTCTCATAAATCATCATTCATAGACGTCCATGTACCGAATTCTTTGCGTGTCCCTGGATATCCCTTTATCTATATTCTGCAAACATTTCTCACTAAACTGAATGCAGCTCAGCGTAAAAATGCATAGCTTATAACCACGTTTAAATAATTTACGCTCATATTCAGTAACGTTGGTGAGCTCTTTTGGGCAGCCCTGTATATCAACTATAACATTTATACACACCATATAATGTGCATATATTTAGCGAAATATAAACGCGAATACCATAATTAAAATGCATTTCATCCCTCCATCAGCCATCATCGGACACATATACGGTACTTCGGAAAGAATATACTATTTGAAATCTTTTGTATGGCCCTGTAAATGCTATGTACTTCATATTAAGCAAGACAGTAGCGCATAATTTATATTAAGCTTCAGTGACATATATCAATTTCATTATACATGAAAAAGCTTAATATATTTAAAATATGTCACATACAATTCCCCCTTTACCATTATCTAATAGAATTCTTTTGTGTGGCCCTGTAAATGAATAATAGCTACATTTTCACCTTATATTTTATAGAATGCATATTTTGATATGTTTGACAGGGTATAACATCTTTAAAATTCCTTTGAAACGATTTTTCCCCATAGGCCGTAATGTAACAGGAAACTTTTGATTCGCCCTGTAGATAAACTAATCATGGTAGAAACTTCATTTTCGATAGGATTTGTGCTAGGGTAGACGTCAATAACGTTCTAAAATGGGCCGTAATGTAATGGAAAACTTTTGAATCGCCCTGTAGATAAACTAATCATAATAGAAACTTCATTTTCAATAGGGTTCGTGCTAGGGTAAACGTCAATAACGTCCTAAAATTTCATGGCAATCCGAGTATATTAACGATTTTTCCACATAGGCCGTAATGTAATAGGAAACTTTTGATTCTTTCTGTAGATAAACTAATCGTGGTAGATAATTTCTTTTCAATAGGGTTCGTGCTAAGGTAAACCTCAATAACGTATAGAAATTTCATAGCAATCCGAGTATATTTTACAGGAGTTAGAGCGCGGACAGACAGCCATCCGGCCAGACGGACAGACGGCCAAACAAACCGAATGCTTAAGCACTTTTCAACTTTGTTGGAAAGTGCTAATAAAAACTGCAAAAAATTTTTTAGAATGAAATTGACATTATACTTGCATACATATGCCATGTAATGACATATAATTACATAAACATTAAATTATATTTAAGTTTTTCAAACTAGCAATTTCCGACGGAAAATCCTTTACTTTCTAATAGAAAATAAATTTACCACTCTAAATTTTGAATTGCTTACAATGGATACTTTCAGTATCTCAGATGAACAAAATCCGACATTTTGCGACATTCACTCATAAATTATGTAAATCAATTGTTCTCCATGTAGCATATTTTATATGAGCGTCATATATGTAAAATATTGAAATATTTAAAATTCGAACTAAAACACGGTATTTTTTTTCGATTTTTCAGTTATTAGCTTTTTTAAAGTTTTCATTATTTCCTTCTTAAGGTTTACAGAATAAAGAAGGGTGATATTGGACATTTATTATTATTATGTGTCAATCGGCATGGAAAATTAATGGCGCTTTTAAAAGAAAATTACATTGTATTTTTCTAATAGAGACACGTTTTTCTAAACAAAAAAAATCTTAAGAAAAATCTCCTATGTCCAAGGCAATTTTTAGCTACTTCAATTTCGCTGAGACGCAAGTTTCCAAGTTATATTTATTTTATGAAGGTTTTGCCTAAGAAATCTTTCTGTATAAGAAATGTTATTATTACTTTATCGACTATCGCCAAGCAAAGAATAAACACCTGCTTTATTTTCTATAAAACTTGTGATTTTATTTTTCATGTTTTTAGATTAAAAAATGATGTATGTGTTTCTGTTATAATGTGTACCGAAATGAAACTTAGTGACAGTATTTTAAAATAATTTCACTTTATTTCAAATAACAAATGTCAATCAGCCATAATATCAATTATTTAGAATATAATTAAATAAGAGAAATAGTTTCTATTTACAGTATTTTAAACTTTTCACATTCTAAGATTGGTTTTTGGTGGAAAATTGCGAGTAATTGTTTTGCGCAACTAAACACAGAGAAATGTGTATCAATTAAAAAGGTAATTTTGAATATTAGTAAAAAGTCTAATACAATTTGTACAAGATAAAATTGCACGTCAGGTGTTGAAAATGACGTGCATTCGCAAATTAACGAAGTATTAAATTAAACAGATGTTGGTGTAACATTTTACAGTACTTTGGATGCAGTAGAGTATGCGAAATCTTTTAAGTCTCCCTGTAAATAGTATCTGCTTTCTATTATACAGGAAGTAACATGTAGTAAACCTCAGCAACATATAAACATTTCATAAAATGTGAAATTGTTTAATGTTATTAAAACAGGCCACAAACAATGCTTCCTTCTATACCATTATGTAAACGAATAATTTTGTGTGGTCCTGTAAATTAATTAAAAATAATGTTTGTACAGAACGTATATTTTAGTAGATATTTCTTAGTTTTATTATGTTCAAAAGAGTGTAACACCATTAGGATGCCGTTGAAACCATTTTTCCCATTGGCCGTATTGTAAAGGAATACTTTTGATTGTCCCTGTAATTAAACTATGCATCCAATTTTCAGAAAATTTAGAAGGACTCAATAAAATTATACAACAATTATATATTTTTAATTTCAAATGATTCGGTTGTGTAGTTTTTGCTCTGTCATATGCGGATTGACGGACGGACTGAACGGCGACTATAGATGCTAAGTATTGACATAATTACTAAAGCACCTGAAACGAATAGTAATCGATATTAAAATTAAATATAGCCCCATTAGATGTTTATTTTGGAGTAATTTTAATTACATAGTGTGGTGTCCACTTTTAGAACAGTACTGTGGACAATTTCGAAAATGTTATTTATAGTACGTTTTTGTATGTATGTGTGTTTGTACGTATATTTATGTATGTTTAAAATAGGAAACATTTTTAAATCGAAATTGAGTGATTGTATAGAATGCAATTATATAAAAAAAACTGTACCAACTTACAGGGTGGCAATTGGTCAAGAAAAATCAGAAAGACGTTAAATACTAACATTTTATTAACCTTCCTACCCTGTTCAAATTTTACTCAATCTTGATTAAAATTATTTCACACCAGAATTATTATTTAAAACATTTTAATATATTTGATTGGCTTATTTCTCTGAATCTGTTATTTAACTTTCTTTATGAAAATTTCTGGTGCGAATCGTATAAAACAAATTATAGATATGGGTCGATTAGACCCATTCAGGGTAGAAAGGTTAAAGGGAAACTCGGATTCTTTAATCCTTTTATATTATTCGAAAATTTTCTATAAGAAAATACTGGCAGTTTCCTCTTTTTATTAACTGTAATTTTTCCTGACCACTTGCCGCCCTGCCTGAACATTCGCGAGGGTTAGATTTCGTGAATGTAATAATCGCGACCGCAAAGCTGTTATTTTTATATTCTATTCGCACCACAATTTAAAAAGGATATATTTTATATTATATTTTTCTTGCAAATAATGCCAATGCTAATGTACAAGACTTTTTTTTTTAAAGTGGTGCGAATGTTGAAATGTTCTATATTTTCTATTTCGCTAATAATCAAAACTCCCGAATATTGAAACTGTGAATTTAACCCTTTAATCTTCATTGGTTTCCCTACGAAATCGCAAAATTTTAATTCCGATATGCAACAGCGGCACCGGAATTTCAATTTTTAAAAAATCCATTTTACTATGTATGTGAAAAATGACTTTTTCTTATGCGTAAATATATTTGTTCGCAAATAGCAATTTCACTCATTTATTTTAACATCTTAGTAATGAAAATGCTTTATCCGTTAAAGGGTTAAATGGATTAGTGTATCTAATTAACCTTTTGAAGTGCGATGGCTTAAATTTACCCTATATAATTTTAATTGCGAAATGTCACATTGCTACCAAAATTTCCTAATGAAAATTTTAATTTTATTATGTATGAGAAGAAAAGCTCTTATCTATTTTGAAAAAAAAAGTTGTTTTTAAATTCTGGTGTCACTCAATTATTTCAGCATTTTAAGAACAGAAATCCTTCACCATTCAAAGGGTTAATGCAAACATTGCTCTTTAAAAACCGCTTAAATTAGTTTATATCATTCAAGATGTAAGTTATTATCTTATGTAGGTATGAGATTTTCGCGTTTTTGCACACCTGTATTTTGTAAAAGAAAATATCATTTCATTTAAGCGGAACACTTTTTCGATTTAACAGAACACCATTTTGTCTAACAACATTCTGGTGTGCAAAACGCGTAAATCGTATCCCTATTGATAGGAAATGAAGGTACTTTATAAATTATTTTATTGTTTATAAATAATTAAGTTATTTAAAAAGATTTATTTTATTTTTGTTCAATAAATATTTTTGTATTAATTATATTTATTTTTATCAGTTCAACCAACATAAAAGTTTCAATGGTATATATTTCAATATTAATTAGCATGTTATTCTTTTTTCAATGCAATTCATTTGCATCTAAGAAAATTATTTTTCAAAGTCAAAGCATAATGGTACAGGTGTGACCGAAGAAAATTATTTTTTTAATAATGATTCAATAAATAAAAATCTTTCTCCCTAGAAGGTAATAGAATTATAGCTTAAACCTGAAAGTATTGAGAGCAGTCAATGTGACTGCTAATAAATATATTTAATTATATTCGACCCAGAACTTTCTCTAAAGAATAATACATATAAATATCACGTGAAAATAAGTTAAATAGATAAATTAAGTTAACTTTATAATAAATTCTGTTGTAAATTTTTTCTGTAAAACTTGATTTTCTAGCGCCTCTAGTATTAATTATTCGTAGTATGTATCATAAGAGATCATTATAAAAGACGGATTAAAATCAAGAAAATGATATTCACATGTTTTACTGATTTATGATCAAGGCTGATTCTTATGTAGCAGTCACAACTTAGGAATATTGGTTTCACCGTTATACACGAAACGCAATGTCCATATAATAAATGTACATTAGCTCTCTAACAAGAAATAAGTCCAACATACATTAACATTACAGACAAATTAACCACTTAATTGATTTACCCGTTCATTTGTACGGGCTAGAGGAGTTTGCTTGATACATTACTTAAAGATTTTTGACACCAGTAAATTTTTTAAATGCAACTTTATACTCTTAAACAGAATTCATTAAACTAAATCTAATGAATATTTTAGCTTAAAAATGTGGTTTTAATCTCATATTTTCAATTCATTCTGCGTTAAGAATGAATCAGTTAGGTTACCCGACAACTTCCGACTTTCCTTTCCTTCTAAGTTATCCGACATAATTTTCCGTTCGGAGACAATTTCTTTTAAAAAAAACTCTCCTTTGACATTTTTGGAGGCAAAAATAATAGCAAAATCCTTTTTACTGGTAAGAGTTTATGCAGCGGTCATAGTTCGGCCCCTTTGTTGCAACCAACACAACACTTGTCACTGTCAGAGAAAAGATTCAGACAAAGTGTTACCAGTAAAAAGTAACAGAACGTTTTTACTATAGTTTTGAGAGTAATTTTCCATCAATAAGGTACTTAACCCTTTCCGGCACGGGCAAATTCTCTTAGTGAAATGAGAAATTAACAATTATCACCGGAATTTACAAACGACTTTTTTAGACATAAAGTATTCGTTAATTTAAGCTTTCATTATAAAAGCGATTTTTTTTTTAAATATTATTGGTGCCAGTTGCAAATTTGGTATTAAAATTAGGTATCCCAGACTGGGCACAGTGTGCCGGAAAGGGTTAAATAAGACAATATTTCCTATTTAAGTTTACTGGTGAAAATTTTCAATGGAGGTACTAGGAAATTCCTAATACTATTAAAAGAAAAACCATCATCATGTTACAAACTTCTCAGTTACTTTACTCGCACCTGATTGAGACACTTGTGCGTCTCCCTCTTTTTATTCATAACGTAATTGTTTAAACATAACTATTTTAATACTTTCGTGTCCGGCGTCTCTAAAACGAATTGTATTTGATCGGCACCATTTTTTCAAAAGAAGTTACTTTCAACTAGACAATATCAAACATCCTACTTTTTTAAAAGTCATATTTTATTTTTGTTTATTATAGGCGTCAAAAATAAATTTTACACAGAAAGAAAATGTTTAGTTAGCATAAACATACAAGTACAAAAGGAAACAGAATAATTTTCATGCTAAATTTCGTAGAAATTTACTTCGGTGTGCGTTTGTGTTTCAATTGTTGAAATAAACATCAAGAAATTTCTTCTTATATATTAGTGGTTTTCAAGAAACGAACCTGAGAAAGCAATGAAAAAAAAACACTTTTTCAAAGCAAGATGTACAAACGAAGGGAAAGAGCGAAAATCTCAAGTTAAATAAAACAGTCAATACATTACTTTCTTTATCTTAATTTATTAAATAATACAGTTACGCTATTTATATCATCAGAAACATTTATTTTCATTAAAAGTACTTGATTAAATTTATTCCCACCAGATTAACGCCTAGTAGATTTTCTCTAAAAATATATTTATGTTAAAACTTTCAATTATATTTAATTAAGTAAAGAAAAAGAAACTGTTATTTTTTTTTTCGCAAGCACAAATTCAATTATGAAATACCATACACGGCACATTAGCCTTTTGTTCTTCAACATTACCACCATTATATAGTTAAACTAATATGAATAAAAAATAAAGATATAAATTATTAATGTTTTGAATGTTGTTTTTTTGTCTCCCAGAACTATAACAGTTTGTACTTTTCAAATGTATTTTAAAAGTAAAAGCACAAGTAATATTTAAATATAACGTGTATAGAAAATTGTTGATTTTATTCGTAATTTATTGATTTTTAATAACTTAACTGATCAATATTTAAAAAAAAATCATTCAAATAACGCCCATTTTTTTCATATTTTTACAGAACTTTTAATCTTTTATCACATATTTTTCAAGTATCAATTATTTTTCGTAATTGAATGAGAAAAATACTCGGATTAAATAATGCAAAATTTTCAATAAAAATTTACTGGTGAGAATAATAATCATGATTGGAATATTGATGTCCATACGTAACACAGGCATATCATGATTGGCAAAAACACATCGCCTGTGCGACGAACGGGCAAATCAGGGAAACGCTTAAAGAAAAAATGACTTATCCCACTTAGTAAATGCATATAATTTTTAAGTTTGAAAGGCTGTAGCATCTATAAAATTCATTTGGAATCACTTTTTTCATCGATCGTAATGTAGCGGAAAACTTCTTACATTCCATGTAGATAAACTAAACATGCTGCACCCTTCATTTGAAATTGTGTTCATGCTAGGGTAAATGTCAATAACATCTAAAAATTTTAGGGCAATTCGAGTATATTTACGAAAGTTAGAGCGTGGATCAACGGACAGATAGACGGACAGACAAGCCGAAGTCATAAACCAGGGTGGTGATTGCTCAGAAAAAATCCCAGTTAAAATATATGTTAAATACCAGAATTTTTTAAAAGAAAAACTTGCCTCCCTTACTATCCTTATATTAATTGCAGTATTTTATATAATAAAATACTGGTAAAAACAACTTTTTTAAACTGTGTTTTTCCCTGACAACTCGCTACCCTGTAAACATTTTTTAACTTTGTTAGAAAGTGTTAAAAATAGACGAAGGCGTGATTTCTCCTCAAAAATGAAATCTATTCTGGCTCTTTTTATATTATAAAAACAAAATTGCAAATTAAAACCTAAATAAGGCACTTTTTCCCCTGACACACGAAAATGTGGATCTAGTTTTGATTTCAACATGAAAATAATTCAGTACGAGTAATGGGCTATTCTTATCTCTCAGTAGAATCGTTTTATTTGGTTCAAATAGTTATCGCTAAATAAAGGAAACCTTTATTGGCTGTTATGTTTGTACGAATAGCTATTTCTATTTTCTTGTCTTGTAATTATTTTAAATATTCGTAATTTCATTAACCCTTTGGGAACGAGTAACCGTTATACGTACCATATAAAGTGCTCAAAATCTTTGATTATTCTCACCAGAAAAAATTTAATGTAAACTTGTTTGGTTTGGTTAATCCAGGAAGTTTTTGTTTTAAATAACAGTGATAAAAGATTAAAAATGCCGTAAATGTCGCTCGTTCCGGGGGCATTAAGCATATTAATCCTCTAAACTCTATACTAAATAAAGTTCCGAAAATTTCGTTGTTCAGATAATCTGAATAAACACCAGAGAATTTCAATAATTAATTTCACTTTATTTAAATGCAGAATGCGTATTATTAAATAACACAAATTATGCTATTTTAAAATTCTAGCGTAAATTTGCACTATGCAAAATATTAGGTCGACCGGAAAGTTCGGTTGTATAATGTTGTTTCACGCCTACTATTTTAAAATTCAGATTTTTTTATTGGCACCACTTTTATAACATTAGAACTTCCGATTTTTATATATACCTCGATATACCTTACCCCTCAAATTGGAGGATTATTGTTCATGGTTTTTATTATAACTTTTGATTTAGTCAATGTAAATAAAAGAACATACTTTAGCAAAAAACAACATTTAACCCTTTCAGGGGCAAGGTATTTGCGCTCCAAAAATGCTCAAATAATTGATTCACACCGAAATTTAAGAACAATTTTATTTGAAAACAATCCAAAGCTCTTTTTCACGTATATTATGAGATCGAAATTGTACTAAAAATTTACTGGTGCCAGTTCGCAATCGGAACAGTAAAATTAACCCTTTGAAGACTGCAAACGACGCCCCTCAAAGGGTTAAGATGATAATTCATTAATATTATTAATAAAAGCAAACAAAAATAGTTTTTATTTTCATTTATAGTATAGCACAGGGCTGTCTAACCTGGCCCTCACGAAACCCCCGAAAAATTTTACAGAAATGTTTCGATTGTTAAATATCCAAATATCGTCGATTCAATTAGGTATTCATTTCTGCAAGATTTTTCTGGTATGTCACCGGCACCACGTTGGATAGCCTTGGTATAGCACATATGGTGTGTATGAAATAACTAGAAAACACACATTTTATAAATAAATATTATCGTACGTGAACACTTGCCACAAAGTGATTTGTTGCACACATTTCAGGTATAAATCGCTCTGTTTTTTTTTTTTTTTTTTTTTTTTTTTTTTTTTTTTTTTTTTTTTTTTTTTTTTTTCTCTTTGCACAATCGAATTTAGCAGGATTTGTGTTCATAAAGACTTTTTTAGTTTTCTGGAGTTCAGTCCAAAGCTTTCCATTCTTGTTTTTGGGAGGAGGATTCTTTTCTGCAGCACCTATATTCAGTGGAGAGTTCTTCAGAGAGTTGAAATAAAAATTGATTTCTAATTACCTTTCCATCACAAAATTTTTTCTATAAAATCCACGCATTGTTTGCTGTGAAATCCAAAATATTATAAAGTACCTGCAAAGGCCATCTACATGATCCTGCTTTTACTCAATATTTGCGGGTTATTCGGTCAACTACAGCTACTCCAAACGTAGTCTAATTATAAATCGACATAGTTACAGGAATTTGTTTTCAATTAGATAGAATTTTTATGGATTTATGTTTTGATGAAACAAGTAATACATTTTTACTCAGCTTACTTTTGTATATTTTTATAACAATATAATTATATCTGTACAGTTCTGTGGAGAAAGATCTATACTATTTTTTCTAACTTTAGTTGTTTTCAGCAATTTTCTTTCTTTCAATTTTGGTCATTCTTCTTTTCAATTTTTCTTGCTTTCAAGTTTGCTCGCATAGTTCCAGCAAGACTTTTTTTTGCAGGCAACTTCTTTGCGAGTTTTAAACTTGTAAAAAAAAATATCCATTGTTATATTTCCCCAACAATGTACATTGTTTTTTAGAAGATTTAAAGCTACAAATTCATTCAAAGGTAGTCCTGATGATCTAAGTTCTTCTTTGACTAAATAGGAAAAGTTTTTATAAAAAAATTTAATTCGTACGCCTACAGCTAACCAAAACTTAATTCCGAATTTGTCTAATTTATTGGGCGTATATTGCTGAAATCTTACCTTTCTGGAAAACAGCTGCACATCTACGCTTATTCTCTGATCTGGTATCAAGCTTTGCTGTTATCAATAAAGAACTTCCACATTTCGGAAACTAATACAAATTTGTCAGTATGTGAGTGATTACGCCTCTCGCTTTTTTGTCGAACATAATGAATCTCATAATTGCCGAAAATCTGTTTCTACTCATAGTTTCGTGAAAGAAAGAATAGCCCCAATTTCTGAACAATTTGAGATTTCTAGCTTTGTAGGATCCTCGAGCATACAAAGGAGCTACAAACACATATAACTCTTCAATATTAATTTTCTAATCGTACTACTATAAAACATTTCAGGCCTCAAGCTCAGTGAAATTTTTTATGTGATTCATTATTCGGTTATAAATTATAAGTCTAAATGCACTGCTAACGCAGGGTTCGCAGAATGTTACCATTTAATTTTTACAGTATTTTCCAATTATTTCTCTGCAGAAAAATATTCCGAAATTTCATAATAAAAGTGATTGTTGTAAATTTTGTTTCGTAAATATTAAATATAATAGTGCGAGCAGAATATAAAAATCATAGTTTTGCAGTCACGGTTTTGACATTCATACAACTTAACCCTCACGGAAGTTAAGGAATATACTGAGGAAGTAAAGTACTGTATTTTCCTTTGCGAGAGAAAGACTGATAAAATAAGATAAAAATTACTCTTATTTCAATAGTGTTGGGAAATCCAAAATTTAAATTCAACGAAGAAAATAATTTGGGAGTTATCTCTTTGAGGGGCAAAGCACTTCTATTCACATTACGGTTTACTGACTGATTGACACCAAAACGTAAAAATAAATTTATTTAAAAATAGATAAGTACTTTTCTTTGTGTACTTGATAAAATTAAAATTTTCATTTCGAAATTTTGGTGTCAATGTGGCATTTTGCAATTAAAATTAAGTGGGATATACTTTATCCCACCGCCCTTTAAGGGCCAATGGATTGAAATTAGACACCAGTATTTTATAAACGATTTTTTTACTTCTATTATCTTGAAAAAAGTCCTAAAAAATTAAAAAATATATTGGTTTAAAAATTCAAAAACGGTACAGATACTGAAAAAATTCCAATTCGGCAATCGCCATTTTTGTGTCAGTGCTTAAGCTTAGTATTCTGGATTCAGTGATGAAAGTGTAAGTGATGCCGCTTAGTTATCAAAAGTGTAAGACGCTATGCTTTTTCAAATTATTCAATTTTTGTTTAATTGTAAATAATGGATAGTATATTTCGTTATATAATAAAAGTTTCGTTAAGTTAATGCATGTGCCTACTGTCAAATCGATGTTTTTGAAAAAATCTCTTTCTCTTCTTTTAAGTTAAATCTCAAACATTTAAGATTCCAAAAATGTCTTTAGCCTCACCAGTTGCTGAGATATTCTTCTCTCGTAGCTGTACCGTAATTTCCGATGTATAATCGGCGAATCAAACAATCATTTTTGACCCAGAAAAATTTTAAAATGAAAGGTAGCTTTTTAGATCGCGGTAAATACTTTTCTTCAATTTTTAAATAAAATTTCTGGGTCGAAAATGCACTGTTTGGTTAGCGGATTATACGCCGAAAATTACGGTAGATGCTGTATTGAAACACAATCGCGGCCTTCGGTCTAACCGTTTTGAGTTTCCGTAGCTTTCTTCAAACCTTAAGTAACCTTGCGTAAATGAGTGTTAGAATCCCTTTGAAAGGCTTCCACGGTGGGCACTCACACTTTGGCCAATATCGTTCTTCCAAAAAATCGGCTGAAATTACTAGCACCAACACCAACACCAAAATTACCTTCCTTTTGTTTTAGTGATAATTAGAAGCAAAGTTCTATCCCAAAATACGAATCTTTATGCATAAATTTTTGTGATATTAAAAAATGTTTATTTGCGTTTTCTAGTATATGCGTTTTTCATTATTTACGTTTACAAAAAGCCTCATTTCTCAAAAAGTTTTTAAGGTATCGAATTAAAGTTTGGTCACAAGTTTTGCTCATCTATTGGTATTTACGAAATAAAATATGGATTTAAGTATGCATACATAAATTTAATAATTGTTTTTTTTTTAAATATTCATTTTTAAATACAGCAGGGTGGGTGTGGAGTATTTTGATACCACAAAATTGTACAGTATATCAATGGTTTTTATTTTGTCACTAACAAATATATATAATAATTGTCACATAATTTAGTCGGGAAAATCAATACGTATTCTGCGATGAAACAAGTTCGAGATTATTTTTTAAATAGTAGCGGTGATAATTGTAAAAACCATACGCCTTCTGCATCAGGACCAGCGCGCGTCCTCCCGGTTTAAAGAAAAAAATTATGTTTTGTGTAAATAATTTGGTATATGTCAGTAAATTTAAACAAGTTGGAAATTGCACGTGAAGCGTAGCAAATTAGGTGCGTTCGTACGATAACGAAGTTTTAAAAATATTACTTTCATATGTCAATCTCATAAAATTGTAAATAGTGAATTACAATTAAAACGCTCATCAAACAATGTTCTTCCTATACCATTATATAATGTAATACTTTTGTGTGGCCTTGTAAATCAATAACAAATGTTCTTTGCACCACAAATTATGTATGATGTATATTATAATATGTACTTTATAGTTGCATATAAATTTTATTAAGTTCGTATGAGTGTAACACGATTAAAATGCATTTGAAACATTTTTCCCATTGACCGTAATGTAACGGAATACTTTTGAGTGTCCCTATAATTGATCTATAAATCCGATTTTCATAAAATTTGAAATAACTCGACAAAATTATGTAATAATTATGTAGTTTAAATTTCAAACGTATAGAATATATTTGAAACTTTTTCCTAATTGACCATAATGTAACTGAATACTTTTGATTGCGCCTGTAATTGATCTATGCACACGATTATCAAAATATTTGAAATAACTCGACAGAATTATGTAATAATTGCGTATTATAAATTTCAAACGATTAAAATGCATTTGAAACTTTTTTCCCCATTGACCGTAATGTAATGGAATACTTTTGATTTCCCCTGTAATTGATCTATGCATCCGATTTTTATATAATTTGAAATAACTCGACACAATTATGTAATAATTATGTATTTTAAATTTCAAACGTATAGAATATATTTGAAACTTTTTCCTAATTGACCATAATGTAATTGAATACTTTTGATTGCCCCTGTAATTGATCTATGCACACGATTATCAAAATATTTGAAATAACTCGACAGAATTATGTAATAATTGCGTATTATAAATTTCAAACGATTAAAATGCTTTTGAAACTTTTTTCCCCATTGACCGTAATGTAATGGAATACTTTTGATTGCCCCTGTAATTGATCTATGCATCCGATTTTCATATAATTTGAAATAACTCGACAAAATTATGTAATAATTATGTATTTTAAATTTCAAACGTATAGAATATATTTGAAACTTTTTCCTAATTGACCATAATGTAATTGAATACTTTTGATTGCCCCTGTAATTGATCTATGCACACGATTATCAAAATATTTGAAATAACTCGACAGAATTATGTAATAATTGCGTATTTTAAATTTCAAACGATTAAAATGCATTTGAAACTTTTTTCCCCATTGACCGTAATGTAATGGAATACTTTTGATTGCCCCTGTAATTGATCTATGCATCCGATTTTCATAAAATTTGAAATGACTCGACAAAATTATGTAATAATTATGTATTTTAAATTTCAAACGATTCGGTTGGGTAGTTTTTGCGTTGTTATATGCGGACGGACAGACGGACGGACAGACGGACGGACTGAACGACAACTATAGGTGCTACGTATTATATAATTACGAACGCACCTAAAAATACTGCAAATTTTATTGCTTCATAACACATTTACACTGTAAAAAATAAATGTGTAAATTGGCTAATTTTACACACGTATATGTGTAATTTTGTAAAATTACACACCTGTAATAAAAATTACACATTTCTTTCGGAAATTTACCTGTTTTTGTGTGTATTTTGCGTCTGAAAGTAAGTGTGTAATTTGTTATCACTTGATAAACTCAGACAAGTGTGTAAATTCCGAAAAATGCCTGAATTTACATGAATTGGAGTGTTATTCTAATTTAAGCATAATAATAGTCAGTTTACTCAGGGACGTGTGTAAATTTCTGAAATCACCCACTTGTTTTATAATTTACACATTTCGTACAAAAAATTGCCTGTTTTTATGTGTATTTTGTTTATTAGAATGAGTACGTAAGAAAGAAAATAGATTAAGAAAAATAATTAAAGAAAATAGATTATAATAACAGAAAAATAATAGATTACAATTTGAGGCGACCCTGTTTCTTGATTGAGCGTAAATAATTCTTGTTTTAAGATTACAAATCTGTTAGAAAGAAACAAGTTGGAAAATGCACGTTAAACAAAGCAAATCAGGGGCATTTCGTACTATAAAGAAATTAAAAAAAATATTCAGATCTTGGTGTAATAGTAGACAGTACTTCGGATACTGTTTAAGTATCCGAAATTTTTTCTTTGTCTTTGTAAACACTATATAACTGCTTTCTATTATAAAATAAGTAATCTTTAACGAATCTCAGCAACATAAGCATCAATTTCATAAAATGTGAAATATTTTAATATAATTAAAACGCGTCCCAAACAATGTTTCTTTCTTTACCATAATGTCATGGGATTTTTTAGTAATGGCCCTGTAAATTAATAAAAACTATTCTTTGCACTACAGATTATACAGAATTTATATTGTAGTATGTACTTCCTAGATGCATATCAATTTTATTATGTTCAAAAGTGTGTAACATTATTAAGATGCCCTTGAAACTATTTTTTCCCATTGGTCATAATGCAAGGAAACACTTTTGACTGTCTCTATAATTGAATTATGCATCTCATTTTCATAAAAACTTAAATGACTCGATAGAATTATGCAATAGTTATGTATTTTAAATTTTAAACGATTCGGTTGTGTAGTTTTTGCGTTCTTATATGTGAACGGACAGGTAGACAGACGGACGGATTGAATAACAACTACAGGTGCTACCAATGTACATAATTACGAATGCGTACTTAGAAACACGTGGAGCAAATACGAATTTGTTCTTCATGTAATTTTATTTTGCGATTTTGAAAACCTTTTTTCGCAGTTTACACATCAAAGAATAAGTTAAATATCTATGTACACAAAAACCTGTGTATTTTAAATATTACACAAAAATGTGTATTTTCCATGTTACGTAGACATATGTGTAAAAACAGAAAATTACACACAAATCTGTGCATTCCGTATATAACACAAAAACATGTGTGTTTTGCATATTACACAATATTGTGGGTATTTTCCTATTACACAAAAGTATATGTTTAAAAATATTGCACAGAAATATGTGTATTTCAGGGCAACTTACACATTAAAGTGTGTATTTCAAGAGTTATCAGATAACTTTTACACATTTGGACTTATCATCAAATTAGACATTAAAATGTGTATTTTGCAATTTACACATCAATTTACCCACATAGACATGTCGTTTTTGTATCATCGATTTACACATTTTTATGTGTAAATTTACACATTTATTTTTTAGTGTACGTCATTTGCAAATATATTGCTGAAAAAAAGAAAAATATATTAAATGGATTTTATTATTGAAAATTTGACAAAAACGCAATTTTTTGCTAAAAGTTGATTTAGTATTGCCTAAATTTGAAAATATAATTAACATTCCATTAAAGATTTATTAGAATTCATTGTTTTGTTCCCTGTTTTAAGTAAAAACACACATACATAGAAGCTTAAACGTAATCAAAATTTTATATGTATACTATTTAAAGTGCCGCAAAGTTAGGCATACATTTTAAAATATATTACTTTCAAAATTTTATATTACTTGTATTTCTCTATGAATATTATTAAAAGAACTCATATAAAGTTATACATTGTGGTACAGAAATACCTGTTATAGTGCCATAAAATCCTTCATTATAATTAACCGCTGCGATAGCATGTGAATGCTAAAGGGGGGTATCTTACAACAACACATGCATAAGCTTACATAAATATGTAATATCAATTAATTATATAACTATATAAATAAATAATTGTATTTTTCTCACATTTGTGCGTGTAGTAGTTGATAATTACGAAAGAATTTGGAAGTAATTTTATTTAATTAATGCTCTATAACGTAATATTCTCACGTGGAAAATGTTCATCCATCGCGCTCTTTGAGTTAAGGTGTGGATGTATCGTCTTATATTTCGGAAACGTGCCTTTAATAATTTAGTTGCAGCATGATGCATTCATGCAATGATCGCACTTTCGAGACTTAAGAGTATTTATATATTTCAAATCTACAAGAATGTCTAATTAATCTATTTCTAATAAAAGCTCTTGATGTATTTTGAATTAGTAATCGACAGAGTGTAGTTTGTTCTCAATCTATATAATATGAAACAATGTATTTATTAATTGTAATTCCAGTGAATAAAAATTGTTCCTGCTGAAAAATAGATACATTTATAAAAGATAGAAAATAATAATAAAAATAAAACCACGCACAGAAACGGAATCACCGAAGTTTGATATATATACAACTTGATTCAAAAAGATTGTTGTATTTAGACCCATCCAATTTCATTATAATTACGATTGGAAATTTGATGGCAAAATTTACACATTCATGAGGAGTCGGTTTGAGAAAATACTCAAACTAAGTTTCTATACAACCAAGTTGGATAAAATTTTCAATTAGGAATTTTTTTTCTAAAAAAATGATGGCATCAAAATCTTTTATGAAATATTGATGTCAAAATTTTTGGGACCATGCATACGCTTAAAGAAATCGGCCTTCGACAGTCGCTATTTTTATGTCAGTGCTCAGGCCTTGAATTTAAGGGGCGGTGTTTCATATTCCAATGCGTCAAAAATAATTTTTAACAAATGTAATACATAGCAGCATTATGCCACAATATGAAATAAATTTTTTATTCGTTTTTTTTCACTTTATTTTGACAGATAATTTTTAAATACCTTATTAAACTATATGAACTGTCATGTTTCGAATTTCTTCTAACAGTCTTTACATTTTAAAACTTTCAAAATTTTCAATACCATGGACTCCATACAGTTTCTTCATACTGTTTTTAAAAAGTTTTCTCCTTTGAAAACTTTAAATTTCTGAACATGACATGCATGAAAAGAATGATATATGATTATTTTCAATTCAAGTTTTCTACAGATTACTGACAATGAAGAATGCTTATTGCTATCCGTCAAGAAAAAAACGAGGAAACATTGATTTAAAAAGAATTGCAAATTTATATTTAAGACCAGCTAAAATATGACGAACCCTTTACAAGTTCAGAAAAGAAAAGAAGTATATAGCTAAGTAAGGAAATACATGAAATCGGATATTTCATTAGAAATAGAGTCCTATGTAATTGAAGAATTCACATGAAATATCAAAACTTATCAGGATGCGAATATATATTTTCTGTATTTCCTTTTATTTGTGATATTTTTAGAATTTTTGAAATAAAAAAAAACACAGTGTCGACTAAATATGGAAATAAATGACGTTTCATTGTGCGCAGTTACACAGCAGGGTTGACTGAAGTGATTCAAAAATTGTTCTTCAAATCTTACTAGGGAACTGCAAGAAGTGTAAGTCACCGATTTTGTCGAAAGTGGTATCGCTGGAAAGACCTGATCGTTAGTAGTAAAAAACTCAAAGGAACTACCCGTCGGAAATGAGTCGTTTTCGAGATATCCGACATTTGATGTCACGTACCTATTGCACACTTAACCCTTTGAGCTCTGATGGGTAAGTTTCTCCAAAATTCCAAATGTCACATTGGCACCAGTATTGAGCAAAGAAAAAAATAGGTTAACATATACAAGAAAAAATGCATTATATCTTTTTCAAATAAATCTGGTCGAATTTTCTCATGTCAATGTAACATTTCAAAATTAAAATTAAATAGAAAATTCTACCACCAGAGCTCAAGGGGTTAATGGGGGACAGCAAAGAATTTTAGTCTCAATTTTAACGAAAGTAGTTTCGTTAAAAATATATTATCGTGAGGATTAAAAAACTGAATGAAATTACCCGTCGGAAATTAGACGTTTCCGAGATATTCGACAATTTGTGTCATCTAGCTAATGCACAATTACTCGAAAACTGCATTAAGTGACATAAGTTGCCGAATGCCTCGAAAACGGCTCATTTCCAATAGATAGTTCCGTTGTATTTTTTACTTCTTACAATGCTATCTTTCCAACTACACCATTTTCGTCCAAATCGAAGCAATATATATATATATATATATATATATATTGCGGTTCCCCGTTACGTGTGCACTAGCCAAGTATGCACATGCGACTTGATATAAATTATCGGATATCTCGAAAACGGCTCATTTCCGACGGGTAGTTCCATTGAATTTTTTAATTCTCACGATAAGATCTTTCCAACAATACCACTTTCGTCAAAATCTAAACTTATCTTTTTTTTTTTATTCCCAAGTAAGTATGCTCTAGTTACGTGACATAATTTGTCGGATATCTAAAAAACGGTTCATTTCCGACGTGTAGTTCCGTGTAGTTTTTTAATGCTTACGATGAGATCCTTCCAACGATACCACTTTCGTCACTTCTTGCAGTTCCCTAATTAGTACCAAGGAAAACGTAAAAATTCGGGAAATTAAAAATTGAGAAAAAAAGGAAATAATGAAATCGGTTTATATTTTCCGGTTGCACATGTGCATGTTATGGCACAATTGCTGTCTATAAGAATAACAGTATCGTTTATACAGGTTCTGTAATTTCCAGACCAAGAAATTCTCCGGTTTCATAATTTTCTTTTGGAAAATCTTTCCTTAAATAAAGTGAAATTTCTGGTTTTATTTTTTAAAAAGAGCATACTGGCATTACACCTGGAAAATAACTTAACCAGTACGAACCCTGTAACAAAACATAATACTGAAATATTATTTAAATCCACCAGCATCTTCCGATCGCGCTAGTGCTCTAAAGTTCTAAGGAGTTATTGCACTTAAAAATTGGCAAGCTAAGTAAGATGGAAGGTTATCGTAAAAATGGAATTCTTTACAAATTTGAAACATTCATACTGTACCTTTTTTTATACAAGTATATACATACTGGAAGAAGAGAGAGTCTGGTGCACATCGCATACATAAGAATATTAATTATTGTCAATATATTCACCAAAACGATTACAATATTTGTAATATGGGACACTTCTCTAAAAAAGATTATTTTGTATGAACTGTGCTATTTTGGTATTAATAAAGCGGAGTTTTTTAATACGAGATGTAGGCAAACAGATTTTAAGTCAAAATAATAAAAGGGATTCATGAAATATTTTGGATTTGATAACGGTTTAGTGAGCCCAATAAAGAGATGCTTCTTTTTTTGCGTAGTGAGCAAAACTGAAAAGAGATAGAGCATTCAGCGACTACAAATATGGTCATGAGAAGTTGTAGATGGGTATTTCCATGAGCACTTGTCGTGTAAGTCACATTTCTAGTAACTACTAAATTGATTGCCACCGTTATTTTTGAAAGGTTTGCATGGCCTTATTCAATTAATGAAATATCTCTGATGTAATAAGTTACATTTTTTCGTTTTAAAATACTGGTATCCAAAATTGTAGTATGTGACTTACACGACATGTGCTCGTGGAATTACCCAGATTACGAAACGAAACTAAAATCATAGCAGATGGTTTTCTAATGGCTAACTTAAAAGGGGTCTTATATATGTTGTGAAAATAAAGATAAAAAATGTAGTTGCAACTAGAATAGAATTACACTTTTAATGAATGGAGAGGATATTATGTTAAATAAAAAATGGTATTTATTTAAGTTATTACATTATACGAAAGGAGAATAAAGTTTGATAAAGGGAATAAGCTTATGTGATTTTGTTATCATAGCAGCAGTTTTCATTTTTTTATTTATTCCTTAAAATTGTATCCCAAATAGGATTTGGGAAATAACATTTTTACTTGCTTACTGACTAAAATAATTTCGATACCACTAATTTGAACATTTAATTTATCTTTTTTGATTCTTAGATATTTTTAATTAAGTAAGACAAATAAAAAGTGATGTATAAGCACTATTTTTAATTTATATTGTCAAAACAAATGTACCAGTTAAGGATTTAAATTACTGGGGAATTTAATATAATTGTTTACAATCAAACAATTGCTCAATCGAGACATATTTTTTCAATTTAGGAATGCTATTCGAATCGTCGGGATATAGATATTCTTTATTATCACCACACATGAAACACATTGTGAAACGACATATGTTCAGTGTTGTGAGTGAGCTGATTTTATTTAATTAAAATTTCTTGATTGGCGCAATTTTTTTAAATCGTAAAATTCGTCTGAATAAAAAACATAATAATAATGCGAAAATAAGGATAATTTTACCATTGCAAAAAAATAGAGCAAATTAAGAAACTAGATTATTGGAATGACATGACCTTAATGTTAGTGCAACAATCGCTGTCAGTTTGGCCTTAATTTTTACTTTGAAATTTCATTTTTACACTGGAAATTTTGAATGAAGAATCTGTATTTTATATAATCAGAAAATTCATGCTATTAAATAAAGAAAAATACATTTTTTTTTTATTTCGGGATGAATCTGGATTTTCTAAATAAAAGTTTGTGCGAAACTGGCAACTCTGAGTGCAATAACACCCTCTGGAACAATTTATACTGAAGTTTCAGCACAAAGGTAAACATCTGCACTCCTATTACACAATGATGATAACCTGACTCGTATCTTATATTTACTGTTTCGCACATTAATCAGATGAGAAATTATTGCTCTATTTGAACCTATCGTGTTTATTTTCTTCTTAACCCTTTAACGTTCATTGGTTTCTCTACGAAACCTCAAAATTTTAATTCCGATATGCAACATTGTCGCCGGAATTTTAATTTTAAAAAATCCATTTGATTAAATATGTGAAAAATCGCTTTTCCTTATTTACAAATATATTTGTTTGCAATTACAGGTGGCACTCATTTATTTCAACAATTTAGTAATGAAAATACTTTGTCCGTTAAAGGTTTAACCCCCAAAACTTTACAGAACAGAAAAATTCTGTTCGTAAAATGTTGACATAATTGACTGGCACCAGAAATTAAAAACGAACTGTTTTGCAATTAAAAAATTGTTTCCCAAACTTTCATTTAGAAGTGAAAATTTTATTAAAATATTCTTGGTGCAGATGAAAGTTTGGCATTAAGATTTGGTGGTATGACGCCCCTGGTTTAGTCACAAAAGCATTTGCAGAACCAAAAATATATTTAATAACTTCAGGGACGATGGTTCAGTTTTGGACCACCGAATTTGAATCCGTAACTACACCTTCGGCACATAAATATCGGAATGAAAATTTTCTTTTTAGTAACACTAGAACGCTCGGACATATTACTTAAATTTAATAATAATATTTCTTACCAGAATTTTTATTCAACATTATTTAAGATAACTCTGCGTAGTTTAAATTATTCAAGAAATTTTCTTGCTGGAATTGAAATTTAATCACATAAATGCACTCGAATCTACTTCTTCCAGGCATTCTAGTGTAAAATGCGTGAAAAAAACTTTTGCTCTCTTCAGAGTTCGCACACTCCTTATATTTTGTAAGGACTCTGGCACCACTATTAATGATAAGAAAATTTATATTTAAATTAAAAAAAAACAGAATTCGCAAACACCCCCTCGATTTGCAGTTTTCGCAATATTTTTCTGCTGTAAAATACATTGAAAATACTGTAAAAATTTAGTGGTAGAATTGTGCGAACCCTGTATCTTCCAAATAAATTTCTTTTTAAATTTTTATGCCGATCACACATTTCAGTATTTTAAGTACAAAAGTGTCTTTCTCATGAAAGGGTTAAATTCTTCCCTGATTTGCCCTTACGTTATTCGAGCAACATATTTTAGCCAATCATGATTTGCCCGTGCCATGTACATCAGATGAATTCAAATCAAGATTCATTACTTGTACCAGTAATTTTTTAATTTAAATTTTGCATTATTTAATCCAAACATTTTTCTGATTCAAAAGGAAAATTTTCTGTTTCGAAAAACCAGTGATAAATGATTAAAAATTCTGTAAAAACACGTAAAATAATAGGCATTATTTCAAAGGTTTTTTTTTCAAAAATGTTGATCAGTTAAGTAGTTAAATAAACCTTTATAGTAAATTTGGTCCTGTAAAATAAAACCCTCAAATTGATCTGTAGTTTGAGTATTTTCATCAAACGTTGAGTTAGAAAGTGCATAGAGCAATTTACTTAAAATCATCCGTCGAGTATCTCAAAATGTAGAAATATACAGGGTGATTCTAAATTCATGGTACAATCTTTAAGAGTTGGTACATGACACTGTAACAATTATGTAATGTATTGGAATGTATAAGCGCAAGGGAAGTCAAACATCAGGAGGCCAATTTCATCTTTTTTATTAAAAATTTCTGATAGTCATACTAAAAAATTCCTATGCTATTCTTTTCATTATGTAGAAAAGACATTTCACGATTGCCAAAAGGGATAAAAAACTTTTCTTTGAAAATTTCCAGTATGAAATGGAATTTTTTGACTTAAAATACTTAACTGGGTAAACCGTTTTCCTGATTTGTCCGTAACGGACAACGTGTTTCTGCCAATCATGATTTGACCCTAGCACGTATGGATATCCATACACCAATCGTACTTTATTATTATCCAGTAAAAATTTATTGTAAATTTTGCATTATTTAATCCGAGCATTTTTTCTGATTGAATTACGCAAAAAGTTTCCGTTTTCAAAAACCGGTGATAAAAGATAAAAAATTCCGTAAAAGACATGAAAAAATAGACATTAGTTGAAAGTTTTTTAAAAAACATATGGATTAGTTAAATGGTTAAACATATGAAATACATCAATTTAAGTAGTTTACTTTCAATTCAAAAATTTCTATTTTACACAGAAAATTTTCAAAAGATAATTTTTTTCTTTATATACTCATAAAATATCTTTCTAAAAGAAAGAAAAGAATAGTTTAGAAATCTTCTGCTATTAATGAGAAATTTTAAATTAAAAAACGGGTTAAAATTCGCCCCCTGGTGTTTGTATCTCAACGCGTCATTTGAGGCTATGCATTCCTACACAACAAATGATTGTTTCAGTATCCTCTTTAAGCCTTAAAATTTGTACAATGATTTTAGAATCACACTGCATAATCGACAATAAGAGTTGAATTGCAATTGCTTTCTAAACGTTGTTTGATATGTTCGATGAGAAGTAATTTTACACAAAATGTGTCTTGTCTCTCTATTTTTTTTTTATTTTTTTTTATTTTTTAACTTTATTTTTATTTATTTATTTACTTATTTATTTTGCCAATTTCGGATTTTCTTTTCTTTTTCATTCTTTTTTTGTAATTTATATTAAAGATTCAATTCTTTTTAGAGAAACCACCAGAATGTGCCTATTCTATCAAAATAGCGAATATAAGTACAAAAGCTCCGGTCAAAAAACAACGTGGGGACGCCTAAACACTTATTACATCTTTGTTAAAAGATCGATAATAGGAATTATTAATCCATGAATAATTTTTATTCTATGGCAACTTCTAGAAATCGAATTTTAATGACACGGATTTTAGTAATGCGGATTTTGTGTTTTATAATTTTTTTAACTTCCACGATTTTCAGATTGTGTTTTTATACGAGACGTTTACATAATTAAATACTTTATTAAAATGCAACTTTTCTTTTTATCGCCAATATGAAGTAAAATATTTTTTAATGCAAATATTTATTGATCATCTAATAAATATCGCACAAATAACTAGAAGGAATCTATTGCAACAGTTGAAACTAGTTGCAATAGATTTTTACCACTGCACATTTTTACTTAACAAGAGTGTCTTTAAATTTAGTTAAACCCTTTGTCTACTGAATTATGAATTCATGAAAATTTTACATTCTAAAGCATTTTAAATAAATTGTTTAAACTAAATTAAAAGATTTACATAATCATGTAATAATTTTTTGAAAGATTTTACAAAGATTGAAGGATTTAGAAGCATTAAATAAATTTGAATTTACAGAGATTTTGCGCAATATTTATAACCCCACTCAAATCTTTTATTTTACACTGTTTTCTTAGTATTTTGTACAATTATAAAATGTACAAACATGATGTTCTTGCAATATATAGGGATGAGATTTCCGCGTTTTTTCACATCAGTATTTTGTTAGAGAAAATGTTGTTTCATTTAATCGGAACAGTTTTGAGATTTATAAGAACAACATTTTCTCTAAAATAATACTGGTGTTCAAAAACGCGGAAATCTCATCCCTAAATATAAATTCAGAAATATTTCCGAATTGATATATCCTTGTCCCCCTCCCTCAGCGCGAAGAAAGATCACACAGGAGACAGCAGCCAGTCTCACACAAAAAATTTATTTAGTTTTTTCCCCGTCAAATATTACGTGTCAAATTCTCGATAAATTGCTATTAAATTTTCAACGAATAAAACTTTTAAATTTTAGTGGTGTGACACTATCTGTTGACATCTAGATTTTTGCACCCCTGGACTTAACGCTTTCCGGCTAACTGTGCCGGGTCTGGGATACCTAATTTTAATTCCAAACTTGCAAATGGCACCAATAGTATTTTAGTGAAATTTTGCATTTACAGTAAAAGCCTAAATTAAGGATTTCAAAATATCTAAAAAAAATCGTTTGTGAATTCCGGTGTCAGTCGATAATTTCTCATTTTACTATAGATTTTGCCCGTGCCGGAAAGGGTTAAACCGCACCTGAATACAATGTGTAAAGACAAATAAGTTTTTTTCCTTAAAATGCAAAAATAATTTGTCAAAAATTTCTCTAGATAATTTATAAAACGTCTAAAATCGGAAGTATTCAATGTCTTTTGGAGACAAAATGTGTTTTATTGATTTAGTTTCAATAAATCACATTCTTTTGAATAATGTTTCTTAGAATTCCTATTTTTGAACCTTTTCAATTTATAACAACGTAGACTCTAAACATTTTCCTAATACCTTTTTTAGAAAGTTTCTGTATTTGTCACGTATAAAAAAGAAGGAAATTTGGTCTTTGTAATTGAAGATCATTCACCAAGAAAATATGAAGGACTGTTTGTGAAATAAAAAATTGTGACAAGAACTTTTGATATATGTATGAAGTTTAAATCGTGGAACTATGAATAAAAAGGTATTGACAAACCCTCAAAATATTAAAACTTCATTTGTTTACTGGTGAAAGTTTTCCCTGGAAGTAAAGAGCAACTATGAAGTCTGTCACAGATGAAGCTTCGCCATTTTAAAGATAATGTCAATTTCTCTTTATTGGTAGTTCCATGGTGATGACATAGGCGAAATCTCTTGCCAGAACAACAATTTGAAGGATTTTTCAAGAAATGTTTTCCTAGCCTCATTTAAACTTACCGTAATTTCGGGTGTATAAGCCGCAGATCAAACAATTCTTTTTCCACCCAGAATTTTTTTAAAAACAAATATAACTAGTTAGATCGCCGTAAATATTTGTCTTCGATCACTAAATAAGATATCTGGGTCCAAAAGAATTGTTTGATCCGCGGCTTATACACCCGAAATTACGGTAGAATGTATTTAATAAAGTGAATTAATAACTAATTTTCGGTAACTTTTGTGACATGTGTCTTTCTGCTCTCGAGTCTCATTTTTTCATAAATTCTCTTCATTAGAACGTTAAAAATAATTGTAGTTATTTGCATAGTCAAATATTTCTTTTTTATTTGCGCAATGTTCTAAACATAAACAGAACCTTTGTGCTAAAATAAATTAATGAAAATGCATTTCAAAAGCTCAAGATATTTAACCAAACAACTTTGCATTTATTGCCCCTCAAAGTTTTATTGTGTGGTTTTTAAAAAAGGCATTTTACTACAGCATATTACATAAATGCTTCTGCCAACATATAATATTTTTATTTAATTATTTTCTTTATTTTTGCTATATAATATTATACAGTTTTAACTTTCGAATACTTAAATAAAATATTTATTATTATATTTTCAAACAATTTGTATTTTCCAAACTCGATACAACTTACAAGAATTTTGGCAAAAGTGTTTCATGTAACAAAATTTGTATTTGATATTTCAGTACAGATTTTGTAATAATCTTTATTTATTCGTTAATTTAATACTGTTTTTCTGCGTCTAATTAAGGCTATATTTTAAAATGTTTTTTTTAACTCTACCCCAACAAGCATTACTACTTGTACTAGTCTATCGAGAACGAAACTTGATGATCTCAATATGGTATAGGTTTACACAGACATTCAGCTATTTGTCTCAACGCCTATAGGCAAAGACTTTGTTTTCTTAATATTCTTTCTTATTATTTAAAAAAAAATCCTAAAAAATATGTAGAATTTTCTCAGTTGAGCTTTAACCCCTTGAGCTCCGATGGTAGAATTTTCTACCACATAAGTTTAATTCCGAAATGTCACAATGGTACCAGAAAATTCGACCAAATTTATCTGAAAAAGTTTTAATGCATTTTTTCGTGTTTTTCGTTAACCGTTTTTTTCTTTGCAAAATACTGGTGCCAATGTGACATTTGGAATTTTGAAGAAATTTACACCCCAGAGCTCAAAGGGTTAAATACCAAATACAGACAGTTCAAGCAGGTGGCAGATTTGAAGACAGCCATCATTGAGGCCTGAGATAAAATTGGTGTTACTGTTCTCCAGAGATTGGTAAATGGTTTGCTACTTCGTATATTCTAAATCATATATGAAATTGGCGGCTTTCCTCTTAGTAGTGATGCACAACCTTTTTGCCAGAAAATCGTTTGCCACCAGAATATTTGAAAAGCGACGTTTGTTTTACTTAATAGCAAAGTTTCTGACATTATTAAAAGGAAAATTTTTCTGAATAAAAATAGTGGTATCATTGTGGCCCGCGGGCCACAGGTTGTGCATCCCTACTCTTAGGATACAAAATCATAGTGACTTTTTTTAAGTGGGACACACTGTATACTTGTCAAAATATTTTAAATTTGAAAGGAAACTAAGTGTATAGTTTTTCATTATACGACCTCTGACTATAAAGTTCGGTGAATAGTCCTGTAACATTAATGTAGATGAAATATTAACGAAAGTTACCATACTATCTTTCGAAATAATCATCTCCTATGACTATGCACCACTGACATCTGTTATACATGTCCTAGGAAATTCGCTAGAAGTCTTCTTTTGGGATGGAGTTCAAAAGCTTCGGCACGTTTCGTTGGATGTCAGCAGTATGGTCAAATCTTTTTCAAAGAAAGTTTGAGTGGTGAAAATAAGAAGAAAACTGGAGGATTGAGATCTAGCGAGTATGGTGGATGTTCAATTTGCACTACCCCTCATGAATTTCTTTCAGTGTCTTGCAAAGCCTAAAACCAAACTTTAAACTGATCTTTTGTTCGTTCATTTTCCTGTTCTCAGTTAAGAACCAACACACTGAACAATCACTTAGTAAAACACATTTTATACAGAACATAAACGTCACTCAACTGAACAACGGTGTGGGAAGATGGTCAACACATGCCTCGATACACGTGCAGCGTTTTGTTTCCCCAGTGTTGCTAGATTGGTCGTATTGAATTCATTCACCGAACTTTATTGTCAGAAGGTAGTACTTACAACGGTTGTAGGTGTACAGTGATACACACTTCTTTTCACGCGACAAATGGATTATAGGTTTAGTGTTCTCGATAAATTTATTTCTGTTATCTATCAATGAATGTGTTATAAACTTTATGTATTTTTGCTAATATTTTTCAGATGGAAAATAATAAACTAATACTAAATTGTATACACAAATTAAACACAGTTTTCTTTTATATATATGATTTTTCATGTATACACACTCACATACACACACACACATATATATATGTATATACATATAACATACATACACATAAAAGTAACAAAAAGCTCATAAAAACAAGCTACCACAACTTCAGTTTATATTCCCCAAAGAAAATCATTTCAATTATTAATTTCACTCTTTATTTAATTTCTCTTTTGCAATAAATGAATAAAGTGACACTTTTTTGTTTTGACATTTTCTTTCTTACGTCACTGAAGTAATTATGTCACTGAACATATTAAATTTTGATCACTCCATAATCTATTTTAATTTAATTGCAAAATGTGATTTTCCATGCAGAATTTCTAACAATTTCGCCAAGTTACACAAAGAATGATTGAAATGCATCTCGAAATATCCTATGAATGTAAACAGAATTTCGACGCAATGCTATTTCGACATGTATGACAAGGAAGTTTGCTTTTAAAAATAAATAGTTTTTCTGAGGAAATACTGACTGTGATATTAAATAATTTAAAATGTACTAGAAAATTTAATATGTTTAAAAAAGAAACTATTGTACAATTTTAAATATCATATAGATTAAATCTTCAATGCTTGATTGATGAAATATTCTGTTTTAGATAAAATGGACTTGCAGAAAAAATAATGTGAAACTAAGAGCTTTTAAGAAATATAAAATAGAGTAATTAAAATTACTTAGAAACATTAAACCACGTATTTTCATGAAATCGTATTAAAAGGATGTGCTATGTTATTTACCTATTAACCCTTTAACGTTCATATGTTTTTCTACGAAACCGCAAAATTTTAATTCCGATATGCAACAACGGCGCTGGAATTTTAATTTAAAAAATCCATTTAATTATTTATGTGAAAAATCAGTTAATCTTATTTATAAATATATTTGAGCGCAATGACCGGTGTCAGTCATTTATTTCAACATTTTAGCAATATAAAGGCTTTGTTCGTTAACCCCTTAAGCAATGATGTGTAATTTTTTTCAAAACACCTAATGTCACATTGACACCAGTAATTTGCAAAGAAAAATTTCGGTTTACGATGCACATGAAGAAATCTCATTAATTTTTTTTTCAAATAAACTTGGTCGGATATTCCGATGCCTAAGAAAATCAAGTGGTACTAAATTCAACTTTCAGAGCTCAAAGGGATAAAGGGTTAACCCATTAGTGCCTAGCGTCCCTTTTTAGAGTCGTTTATGAAAAAGGGCAAGAAAGCACTTTTCACACCAGTAAATAAGAAAGAGAAATAAACACTATTTTTCACTAGAGAAATTTCTCAATAAATTAAAAGTTATTCGTCTTTTAAAAGTGGTGGGAAATCCAAAATTTCATTTTTAATGAAGAAAATAATGTGGGCATTAATGGGTCAAACATGTTTGTAAATGTACATGATTGTATGGCGCGTTCCGAATCAACATCACTCTTGTCAATGAAGCGCTTTGACCTTTAACTAGTGAGATTACAATTTGCCTGATATCTCGTGTGATGCGGTCTCACAGACCGCTCGTTTAAAATTAATAAAAGAAAAAACGCATATGGTTAACCTTATTTAAATTTTGTCTTAACAAGATCGTTTTTCTTCTTTTAAACTCTTTTGATGACACTAAAATATAATGGGATATTCCGCAGTATTTAACAACAGATTTCGGACATTAAAAAAAGGAAAAATTATTATCAAAGTTAAGTATTACCCCTTTGAGGGACAAAGCACTTCTACTCTAAAAATGCTGAAATGGCTGAATGACACCGTAATTTAAAAACAAATTTATTTCAAAATAGATAAAAGCTTTTCTTCATGTATTTGATAAAAATTAAAATTTTAATTTCAAAAATCTGGTGCCAATATGGCATTTCGCAATTAAAATTAAGTGGTATATATTTAATACCACCGCCCTTCAAGGGCTTAAGGAAAAACCTTGAAAGTTAGCTGCTGCCATGGGCGTTTCTTCCAATGTTGCCAGATGAGCTACTTATTTTAAATTCAGAATCTTGTCTGGCGCAACTTTTTTGAAATAGTAAAAGGCACCTTATTTAATGACATATTAATAAAGGTGAAAACAAAGGGAATTTTGCCGTTTCAGAAAAATGGTGCGCAAATCAAGAAATCTGAATTTTAAAACAGTAGCCCACTGGCAACACTGGTTTCTTCCATAATTATAGAGGATTAGCGAATTAGCTACTGTCGTTTTCACCTCTAGGATGTGGTTTATTTCCTCAACGAAAAATAAAATGTCTATGCACTTACACATTTTTTGTAACACAATATCTTAACAGGAGATTTTCCTCTTGATAAGCTTAAGGAATAGCTTGGACTATAAATTTTGAGCTCAAATTCTGAATCGTTGGTAGAAGTTAAGAAGCGCAAACTGAACTGCATTCAGAAGTTGAAATGTTACCTTGTCCACCCTACGAACATAGTTCAATTTTTCGCTGCTTAATTACTCACAACGATTCAGATTTTGAGCTCAAAATTTAAGTCTAAGCTTTTAAAACATATATTTAGATTAAAAAAAAAGAAATAATGGTTAAAAATAGTTGTTGGTTTCTCTAAAGTTTAAGGCGCCCTCAAGCGGAATTTTTTAAAATTTATCTTTAAAATTTATTTTCAAGACAATCTATTTTTCAAGACAAGAAAATTTATCTTTAAAATTTATTTTCAAGACAATACTGACATAAAGAATAATTTAAGTGAAAACCGCAAATCAATTGACCAATTTTTCTGTTTTTTATAATCATTTGAATTTTGAATCTACCCACTCCCATTGAACACAGTTCAGTTTGCGCTACTTAACCATAGATTTTGAGCTCAAAATTTAAGTTTATGTCTAAACTTCTAAAAAAATTAAATGAGATGCAAAAAATAACGTTAAAAAATAGTCGTTCGTTACTCCAAAGTCTAAAACGCCCTATATCGGCATTTTTTGAAATGATCTTTATAATTTATTTTCAAGACAATACTGACATAAAGAATAGTTTTCGTGAAAACCGCAAACAAATCAACCAATTTTTCCGTTTTTTAATCATTTCAAATTTTGGATCCTAATCTTTGATGGCGCCTATCTCCTTCGGAAGACGTTTGGGACCCTTTGTTTCCCATTTAATATTATTTGTCTTGATGTGTGCTATCACCCCGTAAAGTTTTGCCCAATAGTTTAGATACACCCTGTACATACAGGGTGTTTCTAAATTCATGGTACAAACTTTAAGGGGTGATAGCACACATCAAGACAAACTACCGTAATTTCGGGTGTATAAGCCGCGGATCAAACAATTCTTTTTGGACCCAGAAATCTTATTTAGTGATTAAACAGAAATATTTACGGCGATCTAACTAGTAACACTCATTTTTTAAAAATTTCTGGGTCGAAAAAGAATTGTTTGATCCGCGGCTTATACACCCGAAATTACGGTATATTAAATAGGAAACTAAGGGTCCCAAAGTCTTCCGAAGGAGATAGGCGCCATTAAAGTTTAGGGTCCAAAAATTCAAATGATTATAAAAAACAGAAAAATTGGTCGATTTGTTTGCGGTTATCACTAAAATTATTCTTTATGTCAGTATTGTCTTGAAAATAAATCATAAAGATAAATTTCAAAAATTGTCGATAGAGGGCGCTTTAGACTTTGGAGTAATGAACTACTATTTTTTACCGTTATTTTTTGCATCTCATTAATTTTTTTAGAAGCTTAGACATAAACTTGAATTTTGAGCTCAAAATCTAAATCTCTGGGAGTGGTTAAGTAGCGCAAACTGAACTGTAGGGAGAGGTTCAAATTTCAAATTATTATAAAAAACGGAAAAATTGGTCAATTGATTTGTAATTTTCACCAAAAGTATTCTTTGTGTCAGTATTATTGTGAAAATAATTTATAAAGATAAAATTAAAAAAATGCCGATAGAGGGCGCTTTAGACTTTGGAGTAACGTACAACTATTTTTTTACCGTTATTTTTTACATCCCATAATTTTTTTAGAAGCTTAGACATAAGCTTAAATTTTGAGATGAAAATCTGAATCGTTGGGAGTGGTTAAGTAGCGCAAACTGAACTGTGTTCAATGGGGGTGGGAAGGTTCAAATTTCAAATGATTTTAAAAAACGGAAAAATTTAGAGTAACCAACAACTATTTTTAACCGTTATTTTTTGTATCTAATTAAATGCTTGCAAATGCTTAGATTTAAATTTTGAACTCAAATTCTAAATCCATGGGAGAGGTTAAGAAGCGCAAGCTGAAATGTGTTCAGGAGTTGAAATGTTACCCTCCCCACCCCTCGAACACATTTCAATTTTTCGCTACTTAAATACTCACAACGATGCAGATTTTGAGCTCAAAATTTAACTTTGAACATTTACAAGCATTTAATTAGATACAAAAAATAACGGTTAAAAAAAGTTGTTGGTTACTCTAAAGTTTATGGCGCTCTCTAACGGTATTTTTTGAAATTAATCTTTAAAATTTATTTTCAAGGAAATATTGACATAAAGAATAGTTTTAGCGAAAACGGCAAACGAATCGACCAATTTTTCTGTTTTTTATAATCATTTGAAATTTTAACCTCCCCAACCCATTGAACACAGTTCAGTTTTCGCTACTTAACAACACCCAACGATTCAAATTTTAATCTCAAAATTTAAGTTTATGTCTAAGCTTCTAAAAAAATTCATGAGATGCAAAATATAACGGTAAAAAATAGTTGTACGTTACTCCAAAGTCTAAAGCGCCCTCTACCGGCAGTTTTTGAATTTTATCTTTATAATTTATTTTCAAGATAATACTGACATAAAGAATAATTTTAGTGAAAATCGCAAATCAATTGACCAATTTTTCCGTTTTTAATAACCATTTGGAATTTGAACCTCCCCCCACAGTTCAGTTTGCGCTGTTTAACCACTCCCAACGATTTCGATTTTGAGCTCAAAATTTACGTTTATGTCTAAGCTTCTAAAAAAATTTAATGAAATGCAGAAAATAACGGTAAAAAATAGTTGTTCGTTACTCCAAAGTCTGAAGCGCCCTCTATCGACATTTTTTGAAATTTATCTTTATAATTTATTTTCAAGGCAATACTGACATAAAGAATAGTTTTAGTGAAAACCGCAAATGAATCGACCAATTTTTCTGTTTTTTATAATCATGTGAATTTTTGGACCCTAAACTTTAATGGCGCCTATCTTCTTCGGAAGACGTTTGGGACCCTTAGTTTCCCATTTAATATTTTTTGTCTTGATGTATACTATCACCCATTAAAGTTTGTACCATGAATTTAGAAACACCCTGTATGTATATATATATAAATATATATATATATATATATATATATATATATATATATATATATATATATATATATATATTATAAATGGTAAATTAATGAAAGTACCGTAATTTCGGGTGTATAAGCCGCAGCTCAAACAATTCTTTTTGGACCCAGAAATTTTATTTAGTGATTGAACAGAAATATTTACGGCGATCTGACTAGTTATATTTGTTTTTTAAAAATTTCTGGGTCGAAAAAGAATTGTTTGAGCTGCGGCTTATACACCCGAAATTACGGTATGTTAAATAAGGCGAGATTTGAAATTTTGGTCACTGCGAATTTGCACAACTGTGCAGTTCGAGTGTTAAATCGCCTAATTTAATTATTAGGTACAGGAAGGACACAAAATATATATGCATGTATGTATAACCTGAATTACAATATGCACAATTTTCTTGATACAAGAAAGCATTTTGAGAGGAAATATAGTTTAAAAATTATACAGGTCTTATGTAAGATTCACATTTTGTATTGAATGATCTTTTAAACGTCCCATGAAAAACAAATTATATATATTTTTTAACTTTGATGCTTTGAACCTGTTTACCAAATTATACAATATTACAAAACCTATATTTTGTTCTTGATTTTGTTTCTTAATTGAACAAAGCAATTAAAAAAGATAAAATTGTTTTGTGAAAGACTAATTTCTAATGACAATAAAAACATTTTACTTAGCATTGTGAATATTTGAGTAATTACCCTCTTCCACGACGTAATATAATAAATATAAAAATAATACCGTTATATAAATATAATATCAGTATACGTATGAGTAGTATATGGTACCTACTATGGAACACTTTTTATATTCCACTAAACGCAAATATTTAACGATTTTTGTAAGATTTTCATCAAAAAGTTTGTCTGTCTAAATATAGAGGATGTAACTATTTTAGTACGATTTATCGAGTAAATGATGATAAAAAATGCATGATTTGCATTGGTTGGATATTTTATTTTTTCTACTAAATTATGTAAAGACGAAGTTTTAAGAAAGGGTTATGGAATAAAGAATCATGATTATAAATAATAACGTAATCAATTGAGATAAAATATTTATCAATTTTAAATGCTAATATTTAATTATTGTAGTGATGAAAAAATTTTGCCTGACGCCCTTAGTTTACGAAATGCTAATAAACAATCTTCCTCTAGGATAGTCTTGATAGGAAAAGCAAAGAGCTGCATTGTATAATATTATTATCAATTGCATTACATTGAAGTCTGAAATAAAAGTTAAATGCTTTTTATACTATGTTTTAATAGATAACCAATTCTTTTTACTTATAGTTATAAATACTAATCTGGTAGTTTGATATTTTCATAGTTCGATAAAATTAAAAAAAATAGTTTGTGTCGAAATGAACACATCTTTGACAGCAAGAAATTTATTTTGAATTTCAGTAAATTTTATTTAGGGGTTTGAAATTTTCATAGATCGATAAATGGCCCATTCGATTATTGTAAGATTTATCGGGCAAAAGGTTATAGAATAATTGCATGATTAGCATTAGTTGGATATTTTTTTGAAAATTAAATAAATATTTTATCCTCTGTAATTCCCACCGCGGTTGAGTCGCGATAGGAATTACCAGTCCATTTTCTAGAAATCTAGTCCATATTCAAGTCAAGTCCGTGATCTATTTAAAATAATATTTCCAGAAATCGAGTCCATTGTCAAGTCCATGATTTTAAATCATCTTTACATTAATCGAATTGTATTTCCATTTTTCTTTTTCATGAGGATACAGTTCGAAGGCTGCTAATATCTTAGGAAGGAGCCTTCTTAATTCTGTATAAGATTCTCCAGTGAATAATAATTTCTGATATTCACCAACATCTTTACAAAACTTTCTTAAATTTTGTTCGCAAGTGCTTTTCATCTTTTTTATATTGTTTTGTTCCAAAAACTTCTCAAGAAAAATCTGCCAGTTTTCTCTTTTTTTTAACTTTCTGTGTTTTTCTTTTAGATCGCATAATATATATCCCATTTCAAAGCATTTCCAAACGGTAATTTGCTTAGAAAAATAATAATTCAAGAAAGCATTTTTGGCATTTTCTAAAGTATCATTCCATTACAAATTATCAGGTAGATCAAACTTCACATTATAATTAAAACGATTATAATTCTCTTCAAGTTTTCGTAATAATTCTTTCAATTCATCTGGATCAAAACTTGATCCAATTTTTTTTCTTTCTTTCATCAATTGATTATAAATCAAAACGACTTTACCTTCAGTTAGGAAATATGATTCTTCGTAGACGGGTATATCCTCTCTGCATCTTACACATTCTTCTATGTAATTTTTAATTATACTATTGAAATCTCTTATTAAAGCGGACATCTTTCTTCGGCAGTGGTCAGCTCGCAAATAACGAAAAACATGATGAAAACAGGAAACGACTAATCCGCAAATAACGAAAAACATGATGAAAACAGGAAACGACTAATCCGCCTACGCTTTACTCTAGAATGTTCTTCAGAAACAAAATGGCAGCGGTTTGACATTTCCTGGAAAAGAAATGAGGGCGATCTCAGACAGGAAATGCGCTGCCGACATTGACCTTCGCCAGTGATTGTCATAAAACCAGAGCGCTGAATAGAGAAAGAAAACGGAAATTTGAAAGATACTTGCAAACAATAATAGCATTCGGAGATTTTAAATTTATCATAAGTATTTTAATACTCTTAAAGTATGTTTGAAAAAGGAAGGCTATTTAAGAAATGCTTAGAGTAATTGAAAGATTTATAAACCTTTTTATTTTTCGTCTTTATTCAAAAGTACTCTCAATTCATTAATAAATCGTATTAAAATATTTTTTAATTCGAAAATTTCATCCATTAATTTTTCTCTGTTCGGTAGTTCTTCTTCATAATAATGACCAAATTTTTTATTTAATTCACCCAGTTGAACGGAAAGAATTTTTTTCCATTTATCGTTGTAAAAATTATCTGGTAATTGATCAAACTTATATTCAATGAGATTACAAAAATCTAGTTTATGCATATACTTTTCTAAAAATCTTTCACCAAATGTTTGAAAACGGGTTATTAATAGCCAATTAAGTCCTTCTTCCAATGTGCACATAGTATTTTCTGCCAACTGTTGAAATTGAGATACTTTATGTAAATCTAATTTTTCATGATAGGTTTGAATAAATTCGTCACTTAAGGTTTGATATTGAGATATAACAACCCAATTTATATAATTCGAATGTTTTAATATAAATTCCTCAGACAGCTTCTGATTTTTACAAACTAAATTCCAGTCTAATTCTTCTTTATATTTTTCTATAAATTTTTCCGAAAGTTTTTGAAAAATGCATATAACATTCCATTCGATATAATCTATGAGTTCTTCCATAAAACATTCGGATAATACGGAATATCTACAAACTAACTTCCAATTGAGTTTATCCTTCAAATTTCGAAGGACATCTTCGGATAAATTTTTCGTCTTAGAAAATTCGTTCCAGTTGATATCCATTTAATAATGAAATATTTTTAAAAAGGAATTTTTTCAATATGCATCCAAGGTTTTAAGGTAACTGGAAAATTACTTTTGGATTTTATCAAAAATGTAATCATGTCACCACTTTTTCCATAATCAAAACGAGTTAAGGAATAATCATCAAACATTTCTCCGCTTAAAATTATTTTATCTTCGATTTTTAGTTCTAACTCTGTAGCCCTATTTTTGCCGATTAAACTATTATATATTAAATATATAGTAATTTTCATATGCATATCTGTAGATAATCGCATATCTTGATCCAGTAATTTAGAACTCATCATATCGAAATTTACTTTGGTAAATTCTTTTCCTGTAAAAGTCTGAAAATCCTTCACTGTAACCCAGATATCTTTACTGTCTACATATATTTTATTGACTATGTCTTTATCGTTTTCGGGTTCTGGAATGTTGGTAATTATTTTATTTTTTGCATCAAATTTATCATTCTTTAATACTAATGCATTTTTTTCTAAATATCGTTTATTCACAACATTTTTATCATCTTTTGGATCTGCGACGTTTCCTATTCTTTTTCCTTTGGCGTCGTAAGCTTTTCCTTCGATAAGATGTAAAGTGTTTTCATCCAATTCTTTAATTCTCTTACCCGTTTCTTCGGTGAAGGTTAAAAAATTACTATCGTAATTAATATTATTTTTCTCTATAAAATCTTTTAGTTCAAAATGATTGTTTTCTATTTTATTCAAAACAAAACTTTTAGTGGTTAAATCTAAATCATCGATTGGATTTGAAGCATTTTTTAATATCTTATTATCCATATCGAAATTTCCATCCGGCGTTAATTTAAAACCGATACCTGGAGGTCCTACAGCGCCTTTTTGTACAGGATTATCATACGGTGGATAATAAACAGCCATTTATAAAGACTAAAAAATGTTATTCTCCTAACGTTTTAATCATAGTAATTTCTTTTTTATTCATATTTAATATACATTTCTTCCTTACTTCTAAAATATAGTAAAATACATATTCTTTGGTTGTTTCATTTTCTAATTTCCAATTGAATTCTATTCTCAAATTTTCAAGAGTGGTATAGTTGACATGATTTGACAAATCAAAATGAATTATGGGATATAATTTACCAAAATCTGAGTAGTTTACCATACAACCGGTTTCTGTGTTTAGATTATTGAGACCTGATTCCAGAAAAGATTCATATAATCTATTATATTCTTTTTTACCAAAATCCATAGTATATCGCTCTGCTGGTAATGGCGATCTGTTAATCATCAACCAACATTCGATCATATTCAAATTATCAAATATCATATTATTTTTTTAGGATTTTCATTTCTTTCGAAATATTGCGGTATGACGTATAATCTTAAAACTTCATCGGATGTAGCCGATATAGAATCGGAACCGCTTTTATATTTATTAATAGGACTAGATCTGTTAATTTCATACTCAGGGGTGCAAAAATCTAGGCGCCAGCGGGCAGACTCTCACCACTAAAATTATTTCGTTAATTTTCGTATTATATTTCGCGTAAAACTCTTGTAAGAATGCTATTAAATTTTAAGCGAAGAAAACTTTTAAATTTTAGTGGTGAGAGACTGCTAGCTGGCGCCTAGATTTTTGCACCCCTGTTCATACTGATTCCAGTTTATTTCTATATCCGTATTAGATAATTTTAATTCATTATAGAGAATCTCCGCTCCATTTTTAAAGTCGACGTATCTCACCCACAGAGCTATGTCTTCAATTTCTACTTTATAATCTGGATTTGCAACGTCTGTGTAAATCATATTTCTACTATCGTCTCTTTGGAATTCCAGTCTTATTATGAAACCAGAAATGGCTTTTTTATAATCTGCGACGAAATCAAAAATTTCCTTTAAAGGCGTCCATGTTGTAACTGAATTACTATTTTTCGACAATTCCCATCTTTTTTTAAATCCTTTATTGTAGTTTTCATTTTTTACAATTTTTAATTTATTGACGATATCTGTTACAGGGGTGGTAGCCGTTATCGTACCATCGCTTTCAAGTAAACTTTTATTTCTATCAGCACTATCACTGGTATCTGGATAAAAACCTATATTGGTGGCTTCTGATGTTGAATAATCTCTGGTATAATCCTTCAGTCTCTTAACCTGCAGAATGTAAGAGTGATAGTCTCCAACTGATTCGATTATTTGTTTACCTATCTGAAGTTTTACGCCTTTCATAGAACATACAGCTGCGACATTATCGTCGTTTATAGAATCGCCATTGGATTTTATAATTTTCCACTTTGTCTCCAGATAACTCTCCGATAGTGAAATAGGATCATTGGTATCAGTAATTTCGAAATGAAACGTCGTATTTTCTTTTTTGTCATTATGGCTTGTACTAGGCAATCTTATTTTTTTTAATTCGCTACTTTTTATATCGTTATTATAATAATAATGAGTATCTCTCAGATCATAAATTTTTTCCATTTATTTAGGAAGAATTTTTAGACCTGTTCCTTTCATCTTTTTTGAAAATATTTCTTTCAATATGTCAGCATCAGTCAATTTGTCAACAACTGCTTTTTCATTCAAATCTACTTTTTTAGATTTAAAAAATACTTTTCCTTGAATTCTTTTACTTTTCCTATATAATCTGTGTTGATTCATTTATTTATTGTGAAAATTTAGTTAATATCAATTGATATATTTTTTCAACATAGTCTTCTTTTTCCTCTACGACTCTAAAATTATACACAATTAAACCTTTATTTAAATCAATTAATTCGCCATTTTGATTCGTAACTGTCATCCTTATTCTACGAATTGAATCCCTATTTTTCACAGGATAATATATTAAATTATTGAATTCTTTCGAAATGATAACACCCGGTACATCCCTCGGTGTAAAAGAATAAATAACTTCTGAATTATTCTGGTTGATTAAAGATCCATTCACTACATCACAATGGATGTATATAATGTCGTTTCCGTTTGTTATATCCGCTATATTTTCACCTTCTATTACAGTCTCTTCATCTAGACTTTTATAAACTTTTTTTCAAAGCCTATTAACTTATGAAAATCGCTTTTTGTTAAGTCGATATTCCAACCTTTAGTTAATTTAATAAGCATTTTTAGTCTAGATTGTATTCTACCAAATTTTACCGGAGGATCGTCTGAAGCAAACGCTTTCATTACATCTATATTTAAATCTTCAACATTTTTATTACCATAAGGAATAGTGATAGATTTAACATTATTCTCATCTGTGTACACGTCAAACGTATTAGTTTTATCTGTTATGTTAAACCATGAAACTGTCATAGTAAAAGATTGCAATGCTAATTTTTTTAATTTAAGAGGTTTAGGAAATTCAACAGTGAAATCCTCTGATTTTTCATGACTTTTTGGTTTCAATTTGATCATTTATTAGACAGAAAAAAAGCTGGCGATTTAAAGATGAAAAACAAGCTCTTCGTTATAATCGCTAGGCTGTTGAGTAAATGAATTAAGTACACATTCTGGGCATTTACCTTTATTTCTTTCCTTTATATATTTCATACAAAATAATCCACAGTTTACAGATGTAGGTTTTTGTAAAAAGCTGTCATTGTGAGCTATATTAATTTTTTTATTGGAATGTTTAAGAAATTTCATAATATTTTCAGGAATATATTTTTCTTTGAGTTTAATATTTTTATATATATATTCCCCAAAAGGATCGAAATATTCAACATAATTATATTTCGGGTCATTATAGTAACAAACCCAATGTGTTCCAGGACCCGTCGAAATATCTAAATTAATAATCCCACTTTCAAAATTTCCAATCTTTTTAGGAAGTAAATCGGAAGAGTTCATCTTTCATATTTTCTTTAATCGTTTTATCCGATATACCCAATTTTGTTATCGGGATTTTTTTTTTTAGACAGGAAAGCTGGCCTTTTTTTAAGACCAGATCCTTTGTTTTCCCAAGGTTGAAAAACTCCAGATCCTGAAATTTTATCCAGGATTTTTTTAGTTCCCCAACCCGCCGCACCACTAACAGCACCGAGTCCTAGTGATGTTAATATAGGAATTAAAAAGGGTAAAAATCCACCGTTTTTATCTAATTGAGTTTTGCTTATATTTATTCTTTTACCTTTACGAATCTGATTAATCTGTGTTTTAGTTAAATACATCTCATAATTAGGAGTTTTAGAATTGTCTATCTGCAGTGTCAGTTCTTCTTTTTTTCTGAGAGCTGATTTCAATTTACTAATCTGCCCGTCACTCAAATGAATCTTCTTTTTTACATAACTCATTTATTAGGCAGCAAAAAGCTGACGCTTTCAAAGAAGAAATTGGTTGTGTAATCGTTCTTTATCTCCGTTAGTTATTTTTTTAGCTTTAATGAGTTTGTCTATTAGTAGTTTGATTTCATTTCTTAATTTTTTCGACTTGCTACCTTGACAAACTTTATCCAATAATTCAGACAGTAAACCTAATCCTTTCCCCACTTTCATTACTTCGCTACCTCGAATTGTAGTTAATCTAGCCATATATTTTTGTAGCTCCCCTTCGTTTAATTTAACAGCGTTTAATTCATCCTTTTTCTGACTTAATTCCTCCTCTGAAAGATTTCTAGCCCTATTAATTGTACTTTGTAAGTTGCCTTTTTTCTTCGATAATTCTTCTTTTAACTGCTTTGCCTTTGTATACATTTCATCTAATTTTTCTTGATTGTCTAGGAGTTTCGAAGGTCTGTATAATTGTACAGATTTTAAATAATCTGTATCTAAATATTGATCAACATTATAAGTAAATAGCGGTTCTTTATATAATCCTTGGACATCTTCGATCGCTTCAGGAATAATTCTAGAAGATTCTGCAATGGGCTGTAAAGATATATTTAATTCGTCCAATTTATCATTGATAGCTTTAATATTTTCTTTTCTACTTTTATCCTGTTCTTCTAATTTTTTAGTGACAGGTTTATGAAATTCAGTTAAACTTTTGTCTATGCCTAGCTTTCTGTCACGCTGTGCTTCATTATTTTTTCTAATATCTGCTTGTAATTTGACCAGTTTTATTGCATTTTTTAATTCTTCTTTTTGTTTCTTATTTCGATCTTTTTCTAAATCGTTTATTTTATCCATTTATAGACAGCGAAAAGCTGTCGCTTTCTAGTTTAAATTTTTTACTGACAGCTAATTAGAAGCGATAGCTTAGACGCCTATTTTTACTGTCAGCTAATATGTTTTTACTGGTAGCAATTTTATTTTTTACTAGCTGTAAATTTTAACAGTAAATAAATGATAAAAATTAAAAATTACACAGAACCGGAAGAATTGCCGGATCCCAAACAAAACTGTTTTTTACCCAGACATCCTTTCAGATTATTAATAATCGGCCCATCAGGTTGTGGAAAGACAAATTTACTAATAAATTTATTAAACGGTTTTGAGAATCCAAGTAATTTAAGATTAGATTTCGATGCTTTATATTTATGCGCAAAAGACATTTTCGAGCCAAAGTATTCTAAATTACAAGAAAATTACACACTGTTTGAAGGCTTTGAAAGAGACGATATTTTAAAATGTAAAAAAATAAATAAAAATAAAAAAACGGAATTATTAAAATTGTATGATAAATATAAAAAGAAAGTATTATTTTCTTCAGATTTGAGTGAATTTATTACTGTCGATGATTTAGATTCCTCAGAAAAAAACCTCGTTGTGTTCGACGATTGTGTTACAGAAAAAGATCAGAAAGTTATAGAGGATTTGTTTATAAGAGGTCGAAAGAAAAATGCATCCATTATTTATTTAACGCAGTCTTATTACTCAACTCCTAAAGACATTAGAAAAAATTGCAATTATTTCATATTTTTTAAGCTACAGCCTAGAGAAATCAGTCAGATAATCAGAGAAATAGACGGAAATCTAACGAAAAAGGAATTTCTAGAAAAATATAAATCTTGTACGGGTAATTTCTTTATGTTAGACTTAGTAAATTCTGAAATGAGATACAGAAGAAATTTTGAACCTCTATAAATGGAAGAATATTTAGAAAAGAGATTATATGTTTATCGGAAAAGTTACAATTTGTATCAAAAGATAAGTGTTTCCTTATCTGTTAGCAAATTTATGCTGAGTGCCTCGAGTCTAACAGCATTTGCTTTCATACCACTGGCTGCTTTGAGTTTGAGTGCTGGAATTGTAGAAGTTATTGAGAAATCTTTAAATATTTTAGAACGAAAAGAAGAATACAAGCAATGTTATAATTTTTATAAACAACAATTAAATTTGTTGAAAGCTAAAAAAATTTCAGAAGAAGAAGTGTATGTTAGAGAACAAGATTTTATAAATAATTTAGTATACTTCCCAATAGAAAAGTATGTGAAAAAAGTACAGTTGAATGGATATAAATATTCTTCTTAGAAAGCTTCAACTTTTTGCTGTCTAATAAATGAGTTGTAAATGTAAAAAATTTGTTATTACGTCTTTAACTAAAAAGGGTAATTTTAAAGGCGGTTGTTTAAAATGCGGACGAACGGGATCGGGTTTTCTGAATAAAGTCATTAGTAATTTACCTTTCGAAATGCATTTACCAGGCCATAATTTTACAGGCCCAGGAACCCAATTATTATGGGGGAAAACACGATTAAATCCAGATTTAACGTATAAAAATTCGTCTAAACCTGTTAACAGAGTGGATGAAATTGCATATAAACATGACAAATGTTATTTAGAAAATAAAGATACAAAAAGTAGAAATGAAGTATGCGATAAGAATATGATTGATGAACTAGATAATCTTGAAAATCCTACTCTTAGAGAAAGAATTGAAAGAGGAATTGTAAAACCGATTATTAAAGCTAAAAAATCTTTTGGTATGGGAAATACACAGATCTATTGTTTAAAATGTAAAAACCATACAGAAACAAAAGATATTAAAAATACAATGTCTAAAAATAACAGGCCAATGATGAAAGGTATTTGTCTAGATTGTGGTTCTAAAAAGAGTGTTTTTTTAGGAAAACCTTAGGGATGAAAGATCCTAAAAAATCTTAGAAAAAATATATTATCATCCTGAAAGTGGTTACTGTGGGATCAATGAATTAAAACGGAAAACAGGTTTCAGTCAAAAGCAAATTACAGATTTTTTACACAGTCAAGATGTTTATACCAGACATAAGCCTTTAATTCGTAAATTTAAAAGAAGACGCATTTATGTCAGTCATATCGATGACCAATGGCAAGCAGATTTATTGTTTATCAGACCTTTTAGTAAATATAATAACGGAACTAATTACTTATTGACAGTGATAGATGTATTTAGTAAATATGCTTGGGCTATTCCGATAAAAAGAAAAACTGGACAAGAAGTAACGGAAGCATTTAAAAAGATATTTAAAGAAAGAATTCCTGAAAGATTACAATGTGACAAAGGAACCGAATTTTTAAATAAATGGACTTTAAAATTATTTAAAGATCATGATATTCAATGGTTTACAACTGAAAATGTTGAAATAAAATGTTCTGTAGTCGAACGATTTAACAGGACAATTAATAAAAAAATTAGAACCTATCTAGCGGCCAACAATACTAAAAGATATATAGATGTTTTGGATCAATTAGTTAAAAATTATAATAATACCAGGCATAGGTCTATCAAAATGACACCTACCGAGGCGAGTAGAGAAGAAAACGAATCTGAAGTTTATAAAAATTTATACGAAGAAAAAATAATAAGAAAACCGAAATTCAAGGTTGGCGATAGAATAAGAATTTCGAAATACCAGACTGCTTTCACCCGCGGATACCAGCCTACTTTTACTGAAGAAATTTTCATCGTTTCAGAAATATTAAACACTGACCCAATTACTTACAGAATAAAGGATTTGAATGGAAACGAAATAAAAGGAACTTATTATGAACCAGAATTAGTTAAATATAATAAGGAAGATAAGATGTTTAAAATTGAAAAAATAATAAAAAAGAAAGGAAAGAAATGTCTAGTTAAATGGTTAAATTATTCCGACGAATTTAACTCTTGGGTTGACGAAAAAGATATCAAGTCAATTTAATTTTTCCGCTATAATATCAATACTCCCGCCTAGACGGGACTTTTTCAAATATTAAAATATAAACAAGCTATAATGTCAAAACTCCCGTCTAGATGGGACTTTCAAATATTATTATGTTATTAAAATAATTCATCAAAACTCCCGTCTAGATGGGTCTTTTTTCAAATATTAAAATATAAACAAGCTATAATGTCAAAACTCCCGTCTAGATGGGACTTTCAAATATTATTATGTTATTAAAATAATTCATCAAAACTCCCGTCTAGATGGGTCTTTTTTCAAATATTAAAATATAAACAAGCTATAATGTCAAAACTCCCGTCTAGACGGGACTTTTTCAAATATTATTATGTTATTAAAATAATTCATCAAAACACCCGTCTAGATGGGTCTTTTTTCAAATATTAAAATATAAACAAGCTATAATGTCAAAACTCCCGTCTAGACGGGACTTTTTCAAATATTATTATGTTATTAAAATAATTCATCAAAACTCCCGTCTAGATGGGACTTTTTTCAAATATTATTATGTTATTAAAATAACTCATCAAAACTCCCGTCTAGACGGGACTTTTTCAAATATTATTATGTTATTAAAATAATTCATCAAAACTCCCGTCTAGATGGGACTTTTTTCAAATATTATTATGTTATTAAAATAACTCATCAAAACTCCCGTCTAGACGGGACTTTTTCAAATATTATTATGTTATTAAAATAACTCATCAAAACTCCCGTCTAGACGGGACTTTTTCAAATATTAAAATATAAACAAGCTATAATGTCAAAACTCCCGCCTAGACGGGACTTTTTCAAATATTATTATGTTATTAAAATAATTCATCAAAATAACTCATCAAAACTCAAAATAAGTTTAAATAAATGAATTGTGACTTTTTTAACGACATTTTAATAGATGATTCTGATTCTAACTTAATGGATTCTTTTAAAAAAGAAAACAAATGTCAAATACCCGAAAAATATCTCAAAATTTATGACCAGATGAAAAAATGTGAAATAATGTACGATTCGGATGGTGAATATTTTACATATAAAAATATAGATGGTTTTTTAAGCGAAAGACGCAAATCCCGAATAAGTCGTTTTAAAGCATTGAAATGGAAATTGAAGTTAAATATTCCATATAAAGCTGAAGAAATGTTTATTCAGTTTTTAGATTTAGTGTACTATAAAAAGTCGATAAATTACCTATATTTCATAAAGAAAATATTAGATTATTATAATATTGATAATAATTTGAAAGTAAAATCTAATAAGAAAAACGAAGACATTTGGAATAGCTTTCTAAAAATTATTTCTTAATAAATGGAGCTGTCTAAAGTTTGCAAGCATTGTCAGATGACTAAACCTTTAGACCAATTTTATACTCGATTTCGTTACGGCAAAACAGAACATTACGCTAATTGCAAAAGTTGTCATTTAGCTATGAAAAATAAAAAAATTGATTGCGAATGTGGCAAAACATACACTCTAGCTCATAAAAAACGACATTTAAAAAGCAATTATCATATCAAACGAACATCAAAATAAATTTATGATATTGTACTCGTTTCAAAAATAGAACACGATGTAGTTTTTTTACTCGTTTCAAAAATAGAACACGATGTAGTTTTTTTACTCGTTTCAAAAATAGAACACGATGTAGTTTTTTTACTCGTTTCAAAAATAGAACACGATGTAGTTTTTTTACTCGTTTCAAAAATAGAACACGATGTAGTTTTTTTACTCGTTTCAAAAATAGAACACGATATAGTTTTTTCTTGTTTAAAATATTATATTGAATGTTGCATTTTCAGAAATATTATTCAATTGGACCTTGATAGTTTCAAAATTAGAATTGTGGGGGGAAAAGTGCTCATAAAATTGCTATCAGAACCATTTATAGAAAAGTTCCAAGACAGAGTAGATTGGCATTTTATATTCAAATCTATCAGAAAAATTTTATTTAGAATTTAAAGGTAAAATAGAAGTGCCTGATTATGACAGTGATTTTTAGGCTAAATAAATGGGTAATTCAAAAAGTACAAAGATTTTGACAGGTAACTGTACAACTGAAAGAATAAATGTTGATTGGAATCATACCTTTAATGTTCATCCCAATGTTCATATAACACCTGTATGTAAATACAGCGAACCATTTTTCGTTAGAATAACAGAAATAGATAAAAACGGATTTCGATTTGAATGTTTAAAATTGAATGGCGAACCTGTAGAAAAAAATTTAGATTTCTTTCAATGGACTGCAATTAGTCCTTTTGAGTAAACGATCTTATTTTTGAAATATATTTTTTAATAGTCGTTTTCAGAAATTCTTCAATTCATTTTAAATCGCTTAATCTAAAATTACCTGCTACCGAATTTGGATTTATAGATAGCTATTAAAAATGTGTAGCAAAAAGTATTCATAAAATTTCTTCTATATAAATGGAGGAAACTCTAAGATTGATATCTGTTTCAAAATTGAGACACACTGCAAAAGTTTTAAATATAAAACAACCCAAAGGTTGTAAAAAAGATGAATTAATTAGATTGATAATGAGATACATAAAAAGAACAGGCGAATATAAATATGTTTTGGTAGATTTATTAAATTTAGACGTCACAGATTATTTAAATGAAATGAAGAGAGAATTTATCAAAAATCCTAAGAAAAGAAATAAGTTGAAAAAAATATTCGATTCTTTTGATTTAAAATTTAACAATAACACAGCAGAATTTAATCCAAAAAATAACGAAGAAAAAAAGATAAAAACAGTGGTAAACCTTAAAAAATTATTTCCTGATTTGAATGAAAAATTGAAACAATTTATAAATGAACCGAAAAACCGTCCAAAACTTAAAAAACTCTTTGATTATTACGGCTTGAAATATAAAGATGAAAAATTGATCAAAAAGACAGAAAAAAAAGTCAAATTACAAGCAAATTTGGAAAATCTGTTTAGACCCGATTATGAAATTGTTGAGAAAGATAAAAAATTTGTAAAAAAATTTAATACTTATAGATATGTTTATAAAATAAGACAAATAAACAAACTCACACCTGGCCAGTATTATAGTATCTTAAAAGATTTATTCAGGAGAGCAATTGGAAAAATCGAAGGAAAGGTAGATATAATTGTATTCAATCCCTATTTGACACAGCCCTTTCACCCTAAAATGATGTCAACAAAAGAAGCCTATGAGACCTATTTAGATGTTTTAACGCATAAAATTGAATACAAAGAGTTGGATATTAAAGACTGTGAATTTATTTTTACAGTCGTTGATTTGCCTAAAGGTGGTAAACATTTGAAATTACTGAACGATAACGATGTTGCCGATAAAAGAAGTATAATTCAAATTAAAAATGACGATAATATCTGTTTGGCTAGATCCATCGTTACAGCCCTGGCTATTCAAAATCGTAAAATTTTATGCGAAAAATTGAATCTAGAAAAACTTACAGATTTAGATGTTAAATACATAAGAATGGGTAGAAAATTACAAAAAAGTTTAGCGATAAAATTGCATGAAATGTGTGATATTCCGTTAGAAATGTGTAATTTAGAGCATGTTAAACAATTCGAAATTTTTTTAGATATTCAAATAACTATATTTTGCAGAGAAAATTTTAACGAAAGAATATACAGCGGAGCCTATAAATCTAATTGTGTTTACATTTTAAAAAATAGAAATCATTTTGATGTCATTACAACGGTAACAGGATTTTTAGGAAAAAAACATTTTTGTGAATATTGTAAAGTAAGTTATAGTAGAAGTGATCAACATAAATGTTCTTTAAAATGCAATAGATGTTTTAGGAAAGAGAGTAATTGCGAAGGCGATGATATTCAGTGTAATGATTGTTTTAGATCTTTTAAAGGAAAAAACTGCTTCGAAAATCATAAAAATAAAGCAGTCTGTGAAACACTGTGGAAATGTTTAAAATGTAAGAGAAATATCAGTAGAAGCCAAAGAGAACCGAAAGATCATAAATGCGGAGAAAAACAATGTAAAAACTGCAGAAAGTGGGTTTTGGAAGATCATAAATGTTTTATACGTAGGAAAGAATCTAAGGGGGGAACTTGTAAAAATATCTGTCCCAAAAATATAAAAGATAGAAAGGAATGGTGTGAGAAATGTAAAAGATCAGAATTTACAGAAAAATATATGTTTTTTGACGTTGAAACGAATCAAGAGACAGGAAATCACCAAGTCAATCTAGTTATAAATCATGATTTTAACGGAAATGAAAAAAATATTTCAGAATGAAAATGAATATTGTAAATGGTTATTCCAAAAGAAACATTGCGGTTATACTGTATTAGCGCATTATGGAAAAGGATTCGATTTTCAATTTCTAGCTAAATACTGCTTTAAAAATAAAATTAAAGTGTTTACAATATATCAAGGAAATAAACTCATATATATGCAAGCAACCGCATTTAATATAAGGTTTATCGATTCTATAAATTTTACATTGATTCCGTTAAGAAAATTTCCTAAAACGTTTGGACTAACGGAATTAGCAAAAGGGTATTTTCCTCATTTGTTTAACACTATGGAAAATCAAAATTATGTAGGAAAATATCCTGAAAAATACCATTATGGTTATGATACTATGACTTTAGATCAAAGAAAAACGTTTGATAAATGGTATAAATCGGTAAAAAACGAAACATTTGATTTTCAAAAAGAAATTATAAAATATTGCAGATCTGATGTTGATATTTTAAGAAAAGGATGTTTAGAATTGCGAAGATTATTTCTAAATATTGCTGATATTGATCCTTTTAAATATATCACTTTAGCTGGCGTTTGTATGGCTATATACAGAGATAAATTCATTCCAGTGAATACAATAGCGATAGATGAGGAGTGTATTCAAAAGGATCAATACAGTAAGAAATCGATCATTTGGTTAGACTATCTGTCCAAAAAACACAATATCAAAATACAGCATGCTTTAAACGGTGGTGAGAAAAAACTGAAATTAGGTGATAAAACTTATAAAGTAGACGGTTTTTATAAAAATACCGTTTATCAGTTTCAAGGATGTCATTGGCACGGTTGTCCTCGCTGTTTTACAGAATCCACTGTCAATCTTCAAAATCAGATATGTATGAAAGATTTGTATGAAAGAACTCAAAAAATAAATAAAAAAATAAAAGATAAAGGATTTGAATTGATTGAAATATGGGAATGTGATTTTGATAGTGACAAAGAAATTAAAAAATATATGAAAAATGAATGGAAAAGAGATTTTGTAGAACCATTAAATCCTAGAAACGCATTCAGCGGAGGTAGGTGTGAACCTACCAAATTAATATACGAAATGAAAGAAAACGAAAAGGGTAGATATATCGATGTTTGTTCACTTTATCCAACAGTGAATTACTTTGATTACTATCCTGTTGGTCATCCGATAAAAATTTATAATCCGGAAAAATATGATAAGAATTGGTATGGTTTGATACAATGCAAAGTACTTCCACCTAGAAAGCTCTATCATCCTGTTTTACCTTATAAAGGAGAAAAATTAATATTTAGTTTGTGTAAATTATGTTCAAAACCTATAAAATGCGAAAAGAAACAATGTTATGAAATACAGAATAAAGAATGTAATCATACGGATGAGGAGAGAAGTCTTACAGGTACGTGGACAACTACCGAAGTTGAACTGGCTATTGAAAAAGGTTATAAGATTTTAAATATCTATGAAGTTTGGCATTTTGAAAAAAAATCTAATACATTATTTAAGGATTATGTTAAAATGTTTTTGAAAATCAAATTAGAAACAGATGATAAATGGTCTGAAAATTTCAAAACTGAAAAAGAATATAAAAGTTGCGTAGAAAAGAAATTGGGTATAAAGTTAGGAGAAATCAAAGAAAACCCAGGAATGAGATTTATATCCAAAATTTGTTTAAACTCTTTATGGGGTAAGTTCGGACAGAGAAAAAATATAAAACAAACAGAGAATGTAACAGAATTGGCAGATTTTTATAGAATTATACTGAACGACCGCATTAAAGACTTGAATATGATATTTTTAAATGATGAGTGTGTGCAAATGGATTATAAGATGAAAGATGAATATGCCAAGAATAACTTTAATACGAATATTTATATAGCGGCTTTTACTACCAGTTCGGCTAGAATAAGATTATATAAAATGCTAGATAAATTAGGAGATAAAGTAATGTATTACGATACAGATAGTATTGTTTATATCGATGATGGATCTAATAAAGTAAAAACAGGTTGTATGTTAGGGGAATGGACTGATGAATTAGGAGAAGATAAATATATGAAATCATGGATATCTGGAGCAAGTAAAGATTATGGTTATATTCTGAACGACGGTTCTGTAAAAGGAAAAGTAAAAGGATTTAAAATGAGTTATGAGAGTGAAACTAAGCTGAATTTTGACGAGAGAATGAAAATAATAACTGGGGAAATTGACCATATACATGTAGAAATAAATCAATTTCAGATACAAAAAGACAGAAATATTAAGGTGAATAAAATGAATAAAAGATATATGTTTGGATATGATAAAAGAAGAATTTTAGATAACTTTGATACTGTACCATTTGGATTTTAAGCCGAATTTTTTAGTTTATAAAAATTGTTTTCTAATAAAATGGACGATGTCACCCTTATCATAAATGTTCAAGGTTTTATACTTCCGTTCAAATCTATAGCGAGAGAAATAAGCTGGGTTCATTTAAAAGAAGGAATAGGTGAAACTATTTCTGTATTTACACCTAACTATGAATTAAGTGATCAAGACCATGGAATAGTTCGTAGATGTACTAACGATATCCATGGTTTAAGATTTAAAAGATATTCAGATAATACAGGCTTATGGATTAGTAGTGACAATGTAAAAGATTATCTCTTACAATTGCATCAGATATACGGCGGCACATTTGCTTTTAAAGGAGGAGTTTTTCCGAAAAGTACCTTTGAAGAATGGGGAATTCCTATAAAAATATTAGAAGTACCGAGATGCGTAAGAATCCTAGGACCTGGCTGCTCTATGTACAGATGTCTGTACTATAAAAATTGTCTTTCAAAAATTCTTTCTTAATAAATGGAAGAATTCAACAGTCTCAGATCATTCCCTGTAACTCATAAGCTAAAAGATTTAGAGACAGGGAAATACAAGCTGATTTCGTTGAAGAAAATTCAAACTAAATTTGGAAATACGACTATTGCAAGATTAGAAGTTAATGATGTAGAAAAAGATTATTTTCTTAAAAAGAGTCATGGAAAAATATCTGAAAATGCAATAACAAAACTGAATGAAGGCGGTTATATCTTTCATTTTAAAGGAAAAAATAATGATGGCTTTTATGATTATGAATTAGAAAATGCTTAATCCTAAAATTTGTTTTAAATCTTACAATAATCGAATGGGCCATTTATCGATCTATGAAAATTTCAAACCCCTAAATAAAATTTACTGAAATTCAAAATAAATTTCTTGCTGTCAAAGATGTGTTCATTTCGACACAAACTATTTTTTTTAATTTTATCGAACTATGAAAATATCAAACTACCAGATTAGTATTTATAACTATAAGTAAAAAGAATTGGTTATCTATTAAAACATAGGATAAAAAGCATTTAACTTTTATTTCAGACTTCAATGTAATGCAATTGATAATAATATTATACAATGCAGCTCTTTGCTTTTCCTATCAAGACTATCCTAGAGGAAGATTGTTTATTAGCATTTCGTAAACTAAGGGCGTCAGGCAAAATTTTTTCATCACTACAATAATTAAATATTAGCATTTAAAATTGATAAATATTTCATCTCAATTGATTACGTTATTATTTATAATCATGATTCTTTATTCCATAACCCTTTCTTAAAACTTCGTCTTTACATAATTTAGTAGAAAAAATAAAATATCCAACCAATGCAAATCATGCATTTTTTATCATCATTTATTCGATAAATCGTACTAAAATAGTTACATCCTCTATATTTAGACAGACAAACTTTTTGATGAAAATCTTACAAAAATCGTTAAATATTTGCGTTTAGTGGAATATAAAAAGTGTTCCATAGTAGGTACCATATACTACTCGTATGAGAACAATATAATGATTTTCTGTACAAATTATTTATTGTACCGTAATTTCGGGTGTATAAACCGAGGATCAAACAATTTTTTTCGGATCCAGAAATCTTATTTAGTGACTGAACATAAATATTTACTGCGATCTAACTAGTATCATTCATTTTTTAAAAATTTCTGGGTCGAAAAAGAATTGTTTGATCCGCGGCTTATACACCCGAAATTACGGTATTTCAATAAATATTATTTTTGAATGCTACTTATTAACATTATGAAAATGCAATTGAAATGCTGATCAGACAAATTTATATTTTATAGGAGTCATTATAAGTACATCATTATTATTGCATATTTGCATACATCTTAATAATCAAATTAAATATATGAATTTATATTATGAGCATTCTTGCAATTCTAATTGAATAGGTTTTCTTAAACTTAGTTCGTTGCTTGGGGAAGATTAGAAATGTGAATAACGATTATTTAAATTAAGTGAAAATATTTTATAAGTCTTGATCTAACAACTTACCCTTTGGTAATTCTACTAAAAGTAAATAAAAAAGAAAAGGAAAAACTGTGTAAGGCGTCGGCAAATCTTCTCTTTGAAATATTATTTAATTTTGCGGTTTCAGGAAAGATTTTAATCATTTATATAGTAATTTTTATCTTTAAAGAGGTACAAAATGTCTTTAAAATATGAGTTTTTTTTTTTTTTTTTTTTTTTTTTTTTTAATAAAAAATAACCAAAACAAATTTCGAAAAGGGCGAGAATTCATTTAAGAAAATCTGTGCTCCTCTGTTCTGGGAACCTTCTTTTACATTGCCAAGAGTCTTATAGTGCCTTCTTTAACATATATATCTATATATTTATATTTATATTTGGATCCAAAGTACTTATCTAGGTGATTTTTTATATCATTCAAACAGTTATTTTTTGTGTATGAAGAAAATTTTGTAACTAAATAACTAATTTTCTAACGAAATAAGCAAATAGTAATTGGATAGAGCAATGTCTAAAAAATAGAGAGAGTGCGTTACAACACTACCAAACGCAAGAAATTTGTTTTTCCCAGTCAAAAATTGTCCGAAAAGCTAATTTTCCAAATCAAGTTCTATTTTCTTTTATTCAACTGGAACCAATTTCTGAAAGTAAAAATATTTTACTTGAACTTTCATGACATTTACAAAAGCAAAATACTACAAAACGTGTTTTTAGAAATATAGGTGTAAAAAGAATAAAAAAATACCTGCTAGAGGCCGACCTGCTCAAGACCTGATGACCGGCAAGTTTGTAGATCGCATTTTCAACATAAAAAAATCCTTTTTTGAAAACATGGTCTCCGTGAAAGGAAATTGAGTACTTTGTAACAACCAGGAACGCAAACAATTTTGATCCAGTCGAGATAAAGGTCCATTCCTAAACCCGGACTCTGACAGAAGAAAGCTTTGGTTTCTATTTAGCGAAACTGGATTTACTACGGAGTGCCGTCCACCTAACTAGACCATCAATTCTGAAAATTATTACTGGCTACCAGACGAATTAAAGGTAGCAATAGCGACCAGTACTTTACGAAATTTCTATAACTAAAACATCTAAAATCTCACGAATTTCTCGAAGCATTCGTGCCCTGTTAGAGCAGTAATAAAATACCGTATAAACTTGCGTGTAAGTCGATCGTTGAATTCGAGAAAAAATGTTTTACTTCAGTATTTTATTGTAGATATTTCAGTCTTATTTTACCGCAGAAATTTTCGCGTTTAGGTAAGAAGGTAACTTTTCTAAATACTGGTATGTAGTCTGTTTTTCCCCTCGAATTTGTGGTCAAATAATACATGAGTATACAATGGCGTGACAAATGTATCCACAACCATTATTATTTTAGGTTTTCTTTTTCTTTATTCATAGCAGAAAATTTTCTTGTTAGGTAAGCCAATCAGAACTTAACCCTTTGAGCTCTGGTTTGTAAATTTCTTCAAAATTCCAGTATTTTGCATAGAAAAAAAGGTTAGCCATATACACACACACACAAAAAAAAAAAAAAAAAAAAAAAAAAAAAAAAAAAAAAAAACGCATTAAACTTTTTTCAAATAAATTTGGTCGAATTTTCTGGTGCCATTGTGACCACAGCGTACGGAACAGAGAATCAACTTTCATACACTGTAATGGCAACTTGTTTAACATGGGATTACGCATAGACAGTAGCGATACGAGCGGATCACTCTGTAACTACGATCATAACATAAGAGAGGTTGCTAATTCGGCGAAACATCGCTTCCTTGGCGACAAATGATAAGGGAAAAAAGAAAAAAATACAGCGACGGCTTGCTGCTTATCGTTTTGAAATTTATGAAAGAATTATTTTAATATAAAATTACTTTGACGTATTCGTCTTGCAAACAATACATGTGTCTCTTCTTAACATGACGACCTAATAATGTAAACTTGAAAATTCAAGAACAATAACAGTAATAATTACGAATCAATAAACTGACCCAAAAATGAGACGCTAGGCATTAATGGGTTAACCACCGCGATCAGGAACAGATTTACAGTCGTGAATGATTTTTATTTGTTACGATGTCATCTAAGAATGATAATCCGAAATGTGATTTTTGTGGAAGTTTCTTAACACTAGAACCGCGGGAAAATTCATTCAAGTTTTATAAAAATATTTCACACCGGAATTTTGATTTAAAACTGTTTAAGTTATTTATTAGAAATATTTTTGCTCAGCTTATATTTAGCTTATTTTTTTAAGAGTTTTCTGGTTAGAATCGACATCTCATCATATGAAACGGGTCAAAATGACCCGTCGCCGCGATTCTAGTGTTAAAAAAACTTGCGGCTAAAGGAAAAAATTACATTTTTATATTTACACATAAAACAATGTAATGAATTATTTAGCGTCAGCTGTCTTTTTCCAGTAAACATTACTGTTCTTGAAAGTGAGATCTAAAGCGCTGAACCCGATTATGTATTTGCATATAAATTTATAATATATTCGCAATAAATTAGCTACGTCTTTACAATATTTAAATCTCCTGGTAATTTTTCCATTGTTTTTTGGACTAATATTTATATATATATTTAAATAACATTTTTAACTCATAAAAATTATATGGCTCAAAATTATAGATATATTTTTTAATACAAAATATCATCCAATGATGCCAACTTTCTTTTATTTTAACTCAAATTGTGTACCTTTCTCAAATATATATATCTTCGAATCACACAGCAACAGAAATCAGCCATTAATAAAAAATAAAATAAAATAAAAATTGCTACTAGCATTTATCTTGAATAAAAAGTTGTCTCCCCACACAATCCAGATAAAATCTTGGAATAAAAAAATGTATTAGGTATGTTCTGATTCTATCTATGTAACATCTAAATTTAATTTTGCAAAAAAAGGAATTATTGGCTTTTTTTCTACCCTTCATTAAATGTGATGAAAATGTTTGAATAAAAATTATTATAATAGCTGTCGTTGCATTTCGATATCAAAGAATGTTGTTGTTTGCCAAGCAAAACTATTTTTATCTCTTGTCTCCGATACAAAAAATCAGTTTTCGGTATCTAAACAGTATCGACAGTGTTTAAAATTATGGCCTATATGCTTAACCCTAGAACCGCGGAGACGGGTCATTTTGACCCGTACTTAGTGAAAAGATGTCGATTCGAACCAGATAAGTCTTCTTAAAATAATTTACATATGAGCTGCACAAAAATTAATTAAAATAAATAAGTCAAACAGACTTAAAAAAAATTCTTGTGAGAATTTTTTTTACAAAACTTGGGTAAAATTTCCCGCGGTTCTAGTGTTAATGAAATCTAAAATACATCAGTTGGCACATTGTCTGCTGACATTTTTACAAAAATTCTTCGGATGTCCAAGTTGAGTACCTCCGCTCAAAATAACGCCTTTAAATGAAATTTTATACAGCTCATATTCAAAATATTAGAATAATTGAGAAAAAATAATAAGAAAAAATTATTTGTCATTTATTTATTTTTTATACTAAGTAAATGCAATTAAATTTCTTATAAATTAAATCTGGAATGTTTAGATAAGATTTTAACATTTATAAAATATAAAATACAGCACAATAAATTAGGTATACAGCTTCCTTAAACACACCAGAATATTAGAATAAAATTTAGATTGGTTCAAAATATTAGAATATTTTATTTTACGCAACAATATTACCTTATGAATAGGAAGTAAATGGTAGTTAATATTTTGTAGCATCCCCTTTAGCTTTCATAACAGCGTACAATCGATCTTGCATACTATATACAAGGTGTTTACAAACATTTCTATCAATATTAGCCCAAATAGACTTTATACGTGCCACTAACTCAGTTTTACTTGAAGGAGGATTTTCTTGAATTTTTTCTTCATTATACACCATAAGTTTTCGATGGGATTAAGTTCTGGTGAATTTGGTGGCCAAGGAAGTACCTTAATGTTGCGTTGGCGGAACCAATTCTTAGTTGACACCGTATGCGGGGACGCTAAATCTTGTTGAAAGATGAAATCATCTTCAAATAAATCTTCTGATGATGGAATCATGTAATATTCTAAAATTTCTTGATATATCAGAGAGTTAACCTTTTCGTAGACGATGCATAACTTTCCAGGTCCTTCTGCACTCATACAACCCCAAACCATGACACTAGCAGCAAATTTTACGGAACGTTTAAGGCATTCTTTATCAAATGCTTTTTGCTTCATTCTCCAAACTCGAATACCTTGATTACCATCTGAAACACAAAACATACTTTCATCACTAAATAATATAGTTTTCCAATCTTCATTGCTCCATAAACGTCTTGATTTACACCAATTCAATCTTATACGCTTTTGTCTTGCAGTCATGAGAGGTTTTGTTTTCGGTACACGAGATTCAAATTTAAATTTATGGAGACGTCTTAATGCTGTCGATGTAGAAACTTCAACTCCTTCTTCTTTCCATTTTCGGTGCAAGAATCGCACACTTTTAAAACGGTTTTTCTTAACTATACGCTTCAGTTTCCTGTCATATCTAGCAGATGTTTTTGGTTTTCGGCCACCATTTCGGCGATTATTTTGAAATTTTCCAATTTTTGAATATTGTGTTAGTATTTTACTAACGCTCGATTGCGAACAATGTAAATAATTCGCTATAAAACATTGATTTTTACCGTGCCGATACAAATCAACCATACGAAGTTTAGTAGATTCAGGAATATCACTCACACGGCCCATTTTAAGACGAAAAAGAAACAAACTGCAAAAAAGAATACTGATTTTAAATAAAATAGTCTGAATTTAATCAATGATGCCACCAGTTAAGAATTGGTAATAATTAAAGGAGAATTAATGTGAATTATTCTAATATTTTGAACCACTTGAATAAATATTCTAATATTTTGACTTTTCAAAATAATTTTTTTTGCAATTAATCTTTTCAAAAATGATATTAAATTTAAGATAACAAGTAAGTTTAATCAACAATAAGTTCTTAATAAAAATATCGTTTGCATATTTTCATTAAAAGACATTAAATTACCAAACGATATTTTCAATTTCAAAAAAAAAAAGGTAATTATTCTAATATTTTGAATATGAGCTGTACATATGTTTGTAAATATTTATATGTAGTACCGGACGCAAACTTTCGGAATTTATATATAATATGCGGGCACATATGAGGAATTTTTTACAATAAAATGGTGATTTTCAGACAACTATAAGATATAATATTTATTTTTGTAAATTTTTTAATTGCTTTTTCATACGCTTTTTGTAATCAGAAACGTATACAAAAATTCCCAGTTATGCATCTTTGATATCTATCTATATCAACTCAATTAATGGCGTGTGATTCGGTTCATAGTTTTTAAGAAAATGAGGTTTATAAAAAATCGAAAAAACATTTTTATCTCATGAACTATTAGTATTTATAATGTGGTATTGGGGGAAATGCATTGTCAGATAGATAGACACACCTGGGAAAAAAAATCAAGAAATTTGATTGAAAGGCATGTTTCCAATGTTTATCCGGCTATGCCCTTTACCCAGCAAAGCTCAAAGAGTTAAAATATACAATCGTTCTTTCAGAATACTAAGAGTAAATATCAAATCATTTAAGGCGAAAAAGTATTATTTCAGATAACCAAAATATTAGTAATATTTACAGATTACAGAAAAAAATATTAGTCGTTATGTTTTGCACAAAATGTGATAATTTTTGTCCGATATCATAAAGAAAAATTTTAAACCTAATAATATTATATTTTATTCCACAACACTGCATTCATAATTTCCCTAAGATAGATAAAAAAAATTTTAACGGTAAAGAAATGATTACAAAAATAGTTATGTAACTAAAGTGCAACTCGAATTTTAAGATTTACGCTGGGCCGAAAGAAAATAAACGTACGAAACGGAAAAACGTAAAATCCGCGAAAAAGGTAAAATATTGAAAATTTGTAATTTAAAAGAAAAAGTAAGAACACATACACATTGTTTGCTTAAAAACTTGCATCATTTAAAGATATGTTATTTTGATTTTTGTTGTTTATTAAGAGGAACAATTTTACATACGATAGAACTTCGCTTTTGCGTTTTTGTTTGGAGCAGTGAAGGAGAAAAAAATAAGTTAGTACAACAATCAAGTACAAAAAACAAAAAGAAACCACAGAAACATTTAAGTGTTTCAAATTGTTGTTTTAAATATTACAGACCAAAACATAAGTTTGAAACAGTGAATAAAATGTAACACTACATTTATTTGGATTTAATAAAGACCGTAATTTCCTGTTCTTTTGTTTTTCTTGTCTTAGTTAAAAAAAAAGATTTTCTATGTGTACATAGGGCTGCTAGAAGCAACTATTTTTTTAAATTTTATCTCGCACCTCAATTTAAAAAATCCTACGTTCTGTGATAGAATAGGCAAGAGGAATACGCTACAAAATTTATTTTCTTAAAATAAAGGTACTAATACAATATAAAAATATTCCATCGTAGCAGCCCTGATTACACAAACTTTGACGATATGATTCTTGAGAATTGTGTTTTGAAAGATATGTTCTCATTATTTTTGTCTATTAAAAGAATCAATGAATAATCGCACCATCTATATAGTCTCTGGACAGTCATTGGTGCTGTCACCAGAAAAAGACATCAAGTCTGAAATCGTTGGAGTTTAATTTCCAACGATATTAAATCCTTATCACAGTTGGTGTGCTCACTGAAATTAATGTGAAATTTGGTAAATATATGATCATATAATTTCATCAACAATTCTCACTCTCTGTTCATTGTCACTTGTGTACAACTTGTGTACAACTGTGTATAAATCCAGACTTTTCGAAAAATGCGGCAGGGCTCCAAATGGTCCGCTTTTTGAAAACCAATAATTTTTTTGAAAGACATTCGTGGTAGATTTTTACAACAAAAACAATAAAAACGTGCATTTTGGTAAGTCTCCATGAAATTTATAAATAAAATATTTCGATAAATAAAAGTAGTGTTCAAAAAACAGACCAAGTGGGAGCTCTGAAGAGGGGATACAACTTTTACTTTTGTTATTCCACGCTGACGATATTTACCACACTATGCATCCAATATGTTAACTTTCTTTTTACAAGCATATTCTAGGCTTTTTAAATTGATTCCGACTAATGCAATGCGGACCCATTATTAGTGAGTTTCTAACACTTCGAGCAGTGTTGCCAGATGACTACTTATTTTAAATTAAAATTTTCTTATTCGCATCACTTTTTCTAAATGGTAAAATACTGTTTGCGTCTGTCTGAAATAATAAAATATTAAATAGTACAAATTTCATACCTTCAAAAGCGTGGTGCCAATCAAGAAATCTGAATTTTAAAAAAGTAACCCACTGGCAACACTGACTTCAAGAACTTTCACGTGCCTTTTCGCAGAAATTTTTGTAAAGTGCCATTTTCCTAGTACATAAGGAAAATATTCCACCTTCAGATATGGCAAACTGTACTATACAAAATTTCTGGTGCTAAAATACATAAAATCCCATCTTGATACTTACGAAGCCTCTGTTAATACTAAATAATTAGTAAGGAAGGGAATAACAAAATGTTTATTACCTTTTCATTATTATGCGCCATGTGGTACATTAACCCGTTCTGCCACAGGGCACTTCCATTGCGAAAATGTAGAAATAACTGAATGACACCGGAATTTACATCTAGATTTATTTGAAAATGTGAAAAAAAGTTAATTTTTTCCATACATAACGAAGGGAAAATATACCAGAACTCTGATGGCATTTTGTAATTTTGTTGGGTGTTCCATGTATTGGGACACTGAAACGCAAAGGGGCAATTTTTTTCCGGCACATAAGAGCTCCGTTCGTAAAAGGATGAAATGATTGACTGACCCCAGAATTTACAAACGAATTTTTTATAAATTAAAAACGCTTTACTCTAAACTTTCTTTGAAAAAGCAACATTTTATTAAAATATTTTTCTACTGCTTGTAAGTTTGGAATTAAAAATAAATGCTCCCGATATGGAACCAGTGTGCCGGAAATGTTTTACCTAATTGTCCAAAACAGCATCTACAGAATCGACAGGCAATACAAAATACGTATGCAGAACTGCCAAGTCTCCGGCTTTTTTGGATACCAGTATTTTTTTTTTACAGAACATGTTGTTTAATTTAATCGAAATATTTGGCGATTTAAAAGAAACACATTTTCTCTAAGACAGCAGTTGTATGCAAAAAGCTGGAAACTTGGCTAATCAGCGTGGAAAGAATTTATTTTCTAGCTGGTGTTGATCTCGTTCGTGCTGAAATTTGAAAAAAACATTATTTTAATCCAGCGTACGCAGAAAGTAATACATATAAAGTAAAATAGATAAGTAAGAAAGAATTTATATTCTAGCTGGTGTTGATCTAGTTGGTGGTGAAATTTGAAAAAAAATATTATCATAATCCAGCGTAGAAAGAAAGTAATGCATATAAAGTAAAATAGATAAGTAAAAATATAGTATCACATAACAGAAAACTTAATTAGTTACCTATCGATTAGCGTCAGAAACCTGAAAGACCCTGAAGTGAATATCACTTTCTTACGCCAATGTTAAAATTAGCGAAGCTGTAAAACACACGAAATACGTGAAATTGCATGTTTTATTTTACAAATTTCTATTTAAGACTGGAAAGTTTCAAAGGAGAAATTTTTCCTTATGTAATTATAAAATGTTTTTCTTAAATAATGAAAAAAATTATACAAATTTTCAGACATGAATGAGAAATTTCGAAATAAGATAGAAGTCTAATTGGCCTCCTGGTGTTATATCTCAACGCGTCACTTACGCTGACACATTCCTAAACCATGAACGATTCTTGCTGTGTCCTCTATCAACTCTTGACGTTTGAACCATGAATTTGGAAACGCCCGGTATAGTATGGTAATCCAAAATAATGTCACATGTCATTTCATAAGGTACTTGAAGTTGTTCCATTAACCCTTTGAGCTCTGATGGTAGAATTTTCTACCACATAACTTTAATTCCGGAATGTCAGAAAGGCACCGGAAAATTCGACCAAATTTATTTCAAAAAGGTTTAATGCATTTTTTCGTGTATATCGCTAACTTTTTTTTTTTTTTTTTTTTTTTGAAAAATACTAGTGCCAATGTGACATTTGGAATTTTGAAGAAATTTACCCGCCAAAGCTCAAAGGGTTAAGTGTACAAGCTTTCAAGACCTTTACGATAAGCGTGGTAGGATTTTACGAAAGTGATATATTAAAATTATACTTGAAATTTTGTTTATTTGGGTTTTATTCGCACATTTTCCCTGCTAATTACATCTTTACAAATTGCTATATGTTTTTCGTGATGAACTATATGAAAAATGCTATTATTTGTCATTTTTATTTGTTTTCTTTCTGTCGAATGATGAATGGCCATCTGCCATTTGTATTTGAATTTTATTTCCCTCTTTCAGTTCTTAATATTTAATTATTTTTTTCCAAAAATATAATGGTATATGCAGTAGCGGCTTGTCAGGGAGTGAGGCATGAGATTTGTCTTACAACTAAAATTTAACAAAATCTTTTTTATTATTTGTTCGTCAAATTTTGTTCACTAATGAAAACTCAAATAACCATACAATTGTAGTGGTGTAAATGAATGTTAATTATGAAGAAATATGATTGTGTTTGCAATCTAAGAATTTTTATTGCAATCTTTAAAAATTATGGCCACCAACCCTGTAGTTACCCTTGTTTGAACATAGGTTAATGTGACACATGCATTAATGCTTTACTTTATCTTAGTAAAACTACTTTTGAAATGTTACTTGGGATGCTAAAGGCTATTAACACAATAGAACTTTCTGAGAGAAATATTAAAACTTCGTAAAACACTAAAATTTTGCATGAAATAGTGACTTATTAATTCATGCATATTAATTCATGCACTTAATAATCTTTATAAAACTACTTTTGAAATGTTACTTGGGAAGCTAAAGGCTATTAACACAATAGAACATTCTGAGAGATATATTAAAACTTCGTAAAAAACTAAAATTTTACATGAAATAATAGTATTTGAATTTAAAATGTGTGTATAACATAAACGGGTTATTGTTCGGTTCACGTCAATAAATATTTTTTTAAATATATTATTTTATTAATATTAATTCTTTTATATGAATATTACTCATTATAAAGGGTATAACCGGGTTTCTTAGTAAAATATGCCCTTGAGTCCACCACATTGAGTCCTACATAGAACGATAGCCCACAAAAAGAAATTCATTTCTCCCCAGTTTTAAGTTTGTATCTCAAGACCATGAGGGGTAATGGCCCCAAATGCCTGTTTTAAAAAAGAACGCATTGTGACGAAACTACTAAGCAGATTTTAACGAAAAACATAAGGGATGTAAACAACCACCATACGGATGTTTGATAATTTTTTCAATTTTTTTTAAACAAAAGAAAAAGTTATTTAACATTTTTCCTGTTTTTAAATGAACATTTTATTTAAAAATAAACTGAAATTTCTGAGTGACCACCAAAATTTTTTTGCATGAAATACTATGAAACATGACGCATATTCACTATCAATTTCAACTTTCTACGTATGATGCATCATATTGAAAAAAGAGCAAAATCATATTCCGGCGGTTATGTGGGGCGTGTGTCGGACAAATTTCACGCCTTCTTTTAAAAATGCCGTGTAAATTAATGTGAGATTTGAAAAGAAGGCGTGAAATTTGTCCGAGTCACGCCTCACATATCCACCGGAATAGGATTTTGCCTTTTTTTAATATGATGCACCATACGTATAAAGTTAAAATTGATAGTGAATATGCTTCATGTCTCATAATATTTCATGCAAAAAAATTAAGGTGGTCACTCAGAAATTTCAGTTTATTTTTAATTAAAGTGTTCATTTAAAAACAGGAAAAATGTTAGAAAACTTGTTCTTTTGTTTAAAAAAAATCTGAAAAAATTGTGAAACATTCGTATGGTGGTTTTTTACATCTCTTATTTTTTTCGTTGAAATCTGCTCAGTAGTTTCGTCACAATGCGCTCTTTTCCAAAACAGGCATTTAGGGCCATTATCCCCCATGGTCTTGAGATACAAACTTAAAACTGGAGTGGAATGAATTTCTTTTTATGAGCTATCGATCCATGTAGGATTCCATGTGGTTGACTCCAGGGCATATTTTACTAGGAAACCCGGCTATACCCTTTTGAATTGAGAGAAAAAATCGAGAAAATATATACAAAACTATATTTATATAGCATAGCTACCAGTTTTTACACTTGCCACTAAAATTTAAAAGAATGTCTTCCCTTATTTTATCGGTGAAACATGCAATTAAATAAATCAAAGTTTCTTTTAAATTTTCATGGTAAGATAAAAGTCTAAATGTCTGCCTATAATCAAGGTTCGCACACTCCTTGAAATTTCCAAGGACTCTGGCACCTCTATTAAAAATAAGAAAATTTACATTTAATTTTTGAACCACAGCCTTCGTAATCCCCACCTTCATTCACAGGTTTTAGGATATTTTTCTTCAGTGAAACACGTCGAAAATATTCTTAAAATTTAGTGGTAGAACTGTGCGAACCCTGCCAATAATACACGTATCATTTTTGTCTACTAAATTATCAACCAGTGTTGCAAGTATGTATCTTTTTTTAAAATTCAGATTTCTTGATTGGCACCATTTCTGTTTTAAATGGTAAAATTTGTCTTATCAATGAAATATTTGTCTTATTAATGAAATATTAAGTAAGTCGAAAACAAGGCTAAATTAACCGTTGCAAAAAAGTGGTAGAAATCAAGAAATATGAATTTAAAAAAAAGTTTACCACTTGAAACACTGTTGCCAACTTTTTAATACTAGGCCTAAGCCGCTTTTACTAAAAAACTCAATGTCAAATGACACGATTGAGATTTCATATTTAATAGACCGATTTCTCATTAGTGTTTCCAATGTTGCAACATCTGATGGACTTTTTATTTAGAAAAAAGTGAATTCACACTAGAAAATTTTGCATACCAATTTTATTTTATTTTATTTTATTTATAGATTTGATGTTATCTTAAAAAACAAAAATAATTATTAAAACTTACTGGTAAGAAATCGGAATCTCCTAAATGAGAAATTATGCAGATGCCTACACAGAATGTTACAGCATCTGGCTAATTTTTTATTGGGAGTTTTAGGCTCATATAAATTTCCAACAATGCAAGGTTCGCACACTCCTTGGAATTTACAAGGACTCTGACACCACTATTAAAAATAAGAAAATTTACATTTAATTTTTAAACTACAACATTCGTAATCCCCACCTTCATTCACAGGTTTTACGATATTTTTCTACAGTGAAACACGTTGAAGATATTCTTAAAATTTAGTGGTAGAACTGTGCTAACCCTGCAATGTCAAAATCGCTACCAATAAACTGCCACAAGCAATCATTCTTACGTTATGTTTGCACCACTTCTTTAAAAAAAATACATTTTGTATTATACTTTTCGTGCAAATGTGCAAAATATATTTTGTAAAATATTTGTAAAATATTTTTCATTTTGAAAAAGGTGGAGTAGGGTGGAAATATACGCGAATGTTGACATTTTCTGCAATCTTTATTTCGCGAGTAATCAACACATGCGAATGATAAGGGATTACTTTAGAATTCTGAGAAGCAAGTTCTAATAGTTATTTTTACATGTGAGATAGTCCACAGAAAAATAAAATTGCTTTTCGGCATTTCTTGGTTGCGTTAATCCTAACAGTTTAATTACCAATGATGTCACATTTAAATTTTCAGTTAATTTCAGTTGGCATTAAGTATTTTCATGGCAGAACCTGAGTGTTGGCGTGAAGAACGTGAAAAATGGCTGCTGTCGTAAGTGGATGTTTTTTAACCCCTTGCGGCGTGGTGGTTTCGTAGATATACCACTTAATTTTAATTCCCAAACGCCACATTGGCACTGGAATTTTGTTTAAAAAAAAACGGTTTATTGAATGCGTGAAATATAGTGTTTTCATATTTACAAATAAAGTTGTTTTCAAATTCCGGTGTCAGTCATTAATTTCAATACTTAAGCAATGAATTTGTCCTGCGCCGCAAAGGGTTAACGTATATTCGGTCCGTTAATTGTTTGTTGCTTAACCCTTTCCGGCGCAGACAAATTCTGTTCGTAAAATGAGAAATTATTGACTGACACCGGAATTTTTAAAAGAATTTTTAGAAATTAAGAATTCCCTGATTTAAACTGTCATGGTAAAATTAAAATTGTACTAAAATGTTATTGGTGTCGTTAATAAGTTTGGAATTAAAATTAGGTATTGCCGGAGTGGTAACACTGCGCCGGAAAGGGTTAATGTTACACCAGACAGAATACCCAAATTGATTCACAATTGCATTAGAGGCTCTAGAACATTTGTGCAAATATGTTACATTCATTGTGTATGCTAAATAAAACTTTTCCTTAATTATAAATAAATTTAATAGTAAATTCTGGTTTCATTCGTTATTTTTATCATTTTAGCAATGCATGTGCTTTGTACTCCAAAGTGTTGAATTAAGGCGCATATATTTTATAAAAGATTCATTTGAAATGTCTAATCTCAGAAAAATATATGAGATAAAACATAGTAAAATTATTGGCACAAGTATTCAATTCAATTTAAAGACGCTGATATAAAAAAAAAAAAAAAAAAAAAAAAAAATCGGACTTTGGCAATTGCATTTTTTGTGTCAGGCCTATAATTCAGGGGGCGGTTTCCGCATCTTTTACAAAATCACATAATTTACATTTTATTCAGTTACGCCTCAAAAATAAATATTCTATCAATATTTTTAATAATTAACTATTTAATTTTCATATTTTATCAAATTATATTCTTGAAACGACTAAATTCTTAAAATTCTCGTTCATTTGAAAAGTAAATAATCACACCCATGTAAGCCAATGTAATTTGTATTTTTTGTTTTATTATTTTATTTAAATAATGAATTTACTTCTGTTTATCTGTATATTAAAAGTATGTAATCAATAATCCTGCAATCATTTAAACAGCATCCATGAATGATACAGACTTGCCCAAGTATAAAATATATTTGATTACATTTATTTTTACTACTTATACAAATACTAAATTACTTTAAGCACATACATATCTTAATTTAGTTTTTCTTTTGCTTTCTTTTTGATTTCAAAATTCTAATCACCATTATTAAAAAAATAATTATTTTATTTCTATAACTTTATAATATTGGAAGAGTAAAAGATTAATAAATAATGAATCAAATGTTTAATGCAATTATGGAAATAAACTCATCTATGTAAAATCTATATGAATATATGTTTGAATAAATATGAGCGTGTATAGCTATTTCTATGAGTGTGTGTGTGTATGTCACATACTGCAATTTTGACTACCGGTATTTTATAATGAAAAATGCGATTCATTTCATCGGAGATATCTCATTAATTGAATAAGGTCAAGCAAACTTTTTGAAAATAACGGTGACCAACATACATAGTAGCTATCACCCATGACACAAACATTACAAATCCCACGGAACAAGCCATATATATATACACTGCTCAAAACAATTAAAGGATATTGCAGTTTTAGGTAGATTTTGTATCTGGGAAACTTTTTAGCTGATTGATACATGGTCGACAGATATAGTAGGTTATAAGAGAATAAATTACACATGTTTGGCAGAAAAAAATGCATTTTATTGCGCATTTGTGTACAAAAGGAAAAAAACACAATTTGTGCATATGAGAAAAAAAGAATAAGAAAAGGTGTTTTCTTCAAAGAAAATCATTTTCAGTAGGGGGTATGGTTTCCACGGGCGGCCAGCAACGTTGAACATCTTTGAGGCATGGACTCAATGAGGCTATTAATGACGAGTTGGGGTATTCTGCCCCACTCTTCCAGAAGAGCTCTTTCCAGTTCTTGGAGAGTTTGTGAGGGTTATTGGCGGCCAGAAACTCGTCTTCCTAGAGCGTCCCAAACGTGCTCGATTGGATTCATGTCTGGAGAACACGCTGGCCATTCCATTCGAACGATTCCTTCCTCGAAAAGGAAATCCTCCACCAAATTTGCACGATGTGGCCTGCAGTTATAGTCCATTAAAATGAAATTATCTCCGATTGCTGCAGCGTAAGGGACTACAATAGGTCTGAGGATCTCATCCCTATATCGGCGACCAGTCAGAGCTCCATCTCGAATGATGTAGAGGTCAGTGCGCCCGTCAATGGAGATGCCATCATACACCAATACTCCTCCACCGCCAAATCTCACACTTTCGTGCACGAACGCAGGATTATTCCTATTGCCACGGTCCCTCCAGATGAAAATACGCCTATTATCCGGATGGACAGAAAAACGGGACTCGTCAGAAAACAGAATATTGCTCCATTCATTTCTCCTCCAGTTGACATGCTCGGTTGCCCAGTCCCTGCGGTCGCGACGATGCCTTGATGTTAATCTAACACATACCATCGGTTGGCGAGCATACAGACCTACAGCATGGAGCCGGTTTCGGACAGTCTGAGTTGAAATCGTGGTGCCTGTAGCCGAGCGAAAGTATTTTCGGAGAAGAGTAGCGTTCATTTCGGTGTCTCCGAGCTGTTAACGCTAAATACCGATCTTCATTGGGCGTTGTTGCCCGTATGCGACCTTGCCTTGGTCTTCGGCCTGCCCATCCACTCTAAAAAAAAAAACGGTTCCAGATCCTAGAAATGACACTTTGTGACACTCCAATAGCTTGCGCTACTTCGGCTTGAGTTTGGCCCCTTTCTAACCTACCAACAATTCTCCAAGCTTCTGAATCTGTCAAATCACTTCGCTGAGACATCGTACTCATCGAAACAAAGCAATCACTGAATGCCGATCATCCTTGTCTTCATTCTCTTTTATCCAGTTGAAAGTCAAATTTCATTCGCTGCCGCTCAAGCGACGTTTTTGACGTCGAACTCAAAATTTGCATACTCCACAGTTTGAAAACCAGAAAAATTTGCATTTGTGATTCTCTTCTTCTATTTTCGTCAAAAAAATTTTCGTTTATATCTTTATTTTATATAAAACTTCAAATATCCTTTAATTGTTTTGAGCAGTGTATTTCTCATTTCTACATTTCGGGGCGTTTATTGTTCAATACAGAAGCATTTACTTTTCTATTATCGTAGAAAATATAAAGAGTCTGTAAAAATTATCTTTCCCCTTCAAACAAACAAAAAGTATTTTCCTCCAGTAATAATATTTATGGAGCTACCAGTTCAAACAAATGTAGAAGAAAAATATTTATTCAATTATTTATTGGCAGGATATCAACAAAATTGTGTAAATCAATGGAACATTTTTATGAAATGATAAAATGAAATCTATTAGATATTTAGTTGAGAAAAATGTTTTTAATACGCTTGAAGATTAAAAAATATATATATATATATATATATTTTATTTTCTAAGAATAGTAAGACACACATTCAGATCTGTATTTGTCTGTGGATCATTACATATTGTCAAAATTATCAATATTATACTTTGAAAACATGTTGATAATGCTACATTAAAATGCTTCTTAGAGAAAATTCATAAATGAACTTTATTTACATTTTTATAGATTTAACTTCAATTATCATAGATGACAAGCTTAACCCCTTGAAAGGCAGTCATACCAATGTAACTTCACATTGTTTGAATTGCTAATTACCTCATTGGCACTAGAATGTTTTAAATAAATAAAATAAAAACATATGACGGAACGTAATTTTCACCTTGTTTTTAACCCATTAGTGCCTAGCGTCCCTTTTCAGGGACGTTTTTAAAAAAGGGCAATAAAGCAGTTTTCACACCAATAAATACAAAGAAAAATAAGCACTATTTTTTAAGAGACAAATTCCTCAATAAATTAAGATAAAAGTTATTCGTTTTTTAAAAGTGGTGGGAAACCCAAAATTTCATTTTTAATGACGAAAATAATCTGGGCATTAATGAGTTAACACAAAATATATAATACTCCCTCTGTCCCAAATTAGTTGCGACATTTGTATATTTTTGTACTGATTATTGATATTAATGAATTTATGATTCTGTTTGAACATTTTTCAGAGAGCTATTCTATCAATCAACAATATTTACGTACCTAACATTCGCTCCATCATTCTATAAATAAGTAATTAATTAGTTTGAAAAATCCTGGTTTAAACGCTGTTAAGCCACGCCCCAATTTTTAAAGACTTTTTCAACAGTAATTACATAAAACTGTCTTCAAGCTAATCAATCGTGCCAATAAATTCATTTACGAACATTTTATTCCACATTTCTAATAAGTATCTTTTAATATAAACATGCTGCAAACAAAATCGAATTCTGTCGAGCTTTGTCTTTTCTATTAGACATTGCTTAATGATGGATGAAATACTCTCCAAAGTTTTTTCCGACTTGAGAATCCTGTGTAATATTGATTTACGAATTATAACAGCATATGATAATCTTCGCAGTGACTGTCTTCGTTTTATTGGGATATCTTTGATTTTGCTCAGTTGCATTTTTTTTCGTCCGCATTTAAATTTTTTGTAAACTTACATTGTAAATTTCCTCATCTTTTATTTTTGATGTTTTGTCTGTTTTTGAAAACTGGATAGGATGATAAGCATTATGATGCACATTGAATTTAATACCTGCAGCATTTATGGCATCAACGCTCATTTTATAATTTTTCAAATATCGTTTCAATCATCTCAGTACAGCGTTGTGCCCAATATTATTCATAACTTTCTTCAGAGAATTTTCTCATTTATTATTTCTTTTACTTTAAATTCGAGTTGACATGCTTCTGACACCTAGTATACACCGTTATATTATTCTAGTATAATTTTACTGGTGTCGATCTACTAAACTGCATCAGAAGTTATTTATAACTCCGCCTACTTGAAATGTAGCAACTAATTTGGGACAAGATTTTCAACCTAAATGTCCACCCTAATTTGGGACAGAGGGAGTATGAATTTTAAAATGTTCAGTTTTACATAAAAGGCGATTAACCTTCCTACCCTGAATGGGTCTAATCAACCCATAGCTATAATTTGTTTTATACGATTCGAACCAGAACTTTTTCATTTTGAAAGTTAATTCAAAGATCAAGTTAAATAAGTCAATTAAATACATTAAAATGTTTTAAATAACAATTCTGGTGTGAACTGTTTTTATCAAGATTGAGTAAAATTTGAACAGGGTGGGCAGATTAAAATAATGAAATAGCGATGTTACTGAGTTATTTTGAAATATATTAAAATTAACTTCTTAACATCTGAGTTAATTTAAACATTTTAATTTTATACGTGTTTAACGTTTTAATAATAATGTTCTCCGTGGTACTGTCAAGACTTAATCGGCACTTCCTTAGAGAATATTTTTCTTTATTCACAAAAATACATTATTTCGTTTTGAAAATGAACAAGCCGATAATTATTACAGTTAAAAGTAGAAGTAGTTTTTTGGATTAAACTTAATAAGAGAATGTATGTATTATTATTAATTACAGTCAATTTACTTTATCATACCACTCTGTGTTCATCCGTCATTTTTCATTTTTAATTGCGTCGCTTGAACATTGAATTTGTGGTGTTTTAGATGAAAAACGGTAAAGAAATATTTAACTGTCTTTTTTTTTCAAATTGTCATTATTTGTTTCAGGATGTTAAACCATAAACTCGGTATACTGTACGATAGGGTATATTTATATAGTTGATTGTTTTTACATAGAATTTCTATGGATTCTCTGATAATGGATACATAATAATTGGATGTTGGGAATATGAGTTTTGTATGATTAAATTCTTTTAAGACATTCTGATTGAGATATAAGCGAGAGAGAGCAAAGGATTGGCGACAAAATTGTATGTATGCTTTATGTTATTTTGTTCATTTTTTTGAGTTTTCTATTGGTTTTTCCAATGTATTCCATTAATCTATTGCAATCAATTCTAAAAGGAATGGTATACGCACCAGCTAATTGGATCAATTTTCGTACAAATTACTTCTTTTAATTTATTTGGTGGACAAGCTATTAAATTTATATTGGGTTTCAGTTGAGCATATCTTAATTTCTTGTATGGACAGGTAAATAATTAAACTTTTTCTATATCATTTTTTATGGTTTACTTTTTTCATATTTTCATGAAACTTGAATTAAAAAAAAAATGTTTATTTATGAGGATTGTTGAAAATTCGGCTACCTCAGCAATATTTCTGATAGTATTAAGCACTTTTTCAAAATATTTATCTTAGCATAATTTAAAATTACTTCTAATGTAAAATTTGTAAGCTGCAATTTTATATAAAAATGGTGTTTAGCTATTATATGGAATCGTCTTTTTTGATTTGATCGGTATCCTATAAACACTTCTGTCAATGTTGATTTTTTATTTTTATTTTTAATTAAATTTTCAGAATTTTTGAATGAAAATTTCACTTTTGTTAACTACGCGAAATTATACTTTTACAAGTTTATAACTAATTTTTCTTTAAAATACTGATATCAATCAATTATTTAACCCTTTAACGTTCATTGGTTTCGCCACGAAACCACAAAATTTTAATTCCGATACGCAACACTGACACCGGTATTTTTATCTAAAAATATCCCTTTTATTTTGTATGTGAAAATCACGTTTTCTTATTTAGAAATATATTTCTTCTTAATTACCGGTGTCAATTATTTATTTCGACATCTTAGCAATGAAAATGCTATGATCGTTAAAGGGTTAAACACTTTACGAATATATTTACCTTGCTTCTGAAAGGGTTAATATCTTGAACGTCTGGGTGAAATTTACAAGATTCTAAGTTTTGAACAGTTTTACACTGTCATTTCAAAAGTTTTTTTTTAGCTCATAACGGAAATAATTGCTATAATTAATCAATAATAACAAATTATTTTCACACTAATTAAGACATATAATATTGATATTTTATATTTTTGAAGATGTCTGAAAACTTCTGCTGTTAAAGTGACATTTAAGGTTGAGATAGTTTGATAATAAGTTTAAACATTTTTTTATGTATTCTATTATATGCTCAAATGGTTATCTTTTATAACTTGAAAAAAGAAGTGACGACATTGTTTTAGTTAATTAGTAAGTAAATGTTTATTCAGTATACATAGCTTACCGTAAACTATTAAGAAAACGATAATGAATAATCAATATAAATTTTAATAAGACATTCTATTGAACACAAAATTAACTATTTATAAAAGTTAACAAATTAATTTTTAATTTTAGCCTGTTTTATTATGCGTGAAAATTTATCGTTGAAATTTATTTTGCATTAATGATTTCATAGTAATTATTTTCGATCATTGTCTATTATTGCTGAAATTTAAATTCCAGTTTATATATAACGGAAGAGATAGTAAAAGAAATTTATAAGTGTATAATTTATACAAAGTTGCCACATGCGACTAGTATTTAATTTATTTTACTCTGCATTTTCTAAACAAAATTATTTTACATATGCTTTGACAACATTTGCAAGCTAAAATACTATATAACTTTTAAGATAGTTGTCCGAACAGAATGTAAAAACTATGGAAACTGTGTTTATGGGGGCATTTATTTTTCTTTTCGTGTGCTTAAAGGCGTATATAATTTATTTTATATTTAAAGAGAGAAGAGTTAAGTCGATTTTTAACTAAAATTTTCATAATTCTCTCTCTCTCTCTCTCTCTCTATATATATATATATATATAGATACAATTTCCGAAAAATTACACGTTTTGGCGAAAATAAATAAACCGCGTTAACCCCTTGATTGATTTCAATTACGTCGTACGGGCAAGAAAAATTTGCTTGATTCATCACTTAATGCTTTTCGTCCCCACTAATTATTTTTTTATACAATTACATACTATTTAAAGACAGAAATGTGTAGAAAATATATTACGAATGTTTTAGCATTAAAAACATGGTGTTCATCCCATATTTTCAATTTATTGAACGTTAAAAAGAAAAAAAAAAAAAAAAACATTTAAGTGGTTAATGAGTGTATCTATAGTTTACAAAGCTGGAAAATATTATTCCATGGATTGCAAGATTTACACCTTTTTCCTATCATTATTTTTAACAGAGAATTTTTTGTTAGTTAATCTTTGAAAATATAGCATTAAATAGGACTAATTTTTCTGAATAAAAATAGTGTCAAGAGAAAGCGTCAGAGTTGGTAAACACACACACACACACACACACACACACACACACACACACATATATATATATATATTTATATTTCCGAATGTTTGTATTTTTTTTAAAGCGGTAATTCATGCCTAGTTGTAATATGTGCAATCAACAATAAGATTTATTTGGCATTTATGAATACCCAGGGCTCGCACAGTTTAACCACTAAATTTTAAAAATATTTTCAAAGTGTTTCAATGCCGAAAATTATTCCAAAATCTGTGAATAAAGGTGGGGATTACGAATGATGTGGTTTAAAAATTAAATGTAAATTTTCTTATTTTTAATAGTGGTGCCAGAGGCCTTGGAAATTCCAAGGAGTGTGCGAACCTTGTGAATACCCCTTACATCCTGTATAAAAACACTTCTAATTCATTTTTATAACGTGAATTATGTTGCGGGGAATTTGAGATTAAAGAAAAAAAATACATGAAACAATGCTGGTAAATGATGCAGAATAAGACTGTTATTTATTTATTTATTTTGTTGAGTTATACTGCTATCATATTTTCTGAAAAAGCCTGAAGATTTTAAAACCTATAACTTGAATTATATTTTATATCTGTATTTCAAATTTTTTTACATAATTTTCATTACTGTAAAATTATTTTTTTTCTTTGAATAAAATACTTCATAAGATTAGAATCCATTAGAGAATTGTGTGTTACTTAATATAGAAAACACTTACAGATTAAAATGGAAACAATAGTGCAGGTATAAATGCGTTCAGTAAAACAAAATACTGTATTACATCTTGATACATAATTCAGTTAGGGCAGAATACGTACTAGAAATTACATAATTCAGAGAATTTAAATTCACGTCATACATTTTTATCAATAAATTTCCTTTTATTTAAGCATTAAATGCCTGCTTTTAAATGAACGAAATATTGCTAATTTAAATTTCTAGTATCAGGGTTCTCATAGTTCTACCACTAAATTTTAACACTTAAGCGGTAACTATGGGTCACTAGTGCCTCGGTCAAATTTTCTTTCCTTGCTAGCTTAGAGGAGAGAGTGGGGAGCAGGACTAAACTACCTTGAAAAAAATAGTACACTAGTAGGCTATTAGCTCCCGAAACGCCGATGTTTTAGTGCGTTCACAGCCGACGTAAGAGCCAGTCAAAATTTCAAAAAGGCACGAGTGACCCAGGGTTACCATTTACGTTGAGGAAAAGTGTAAGGTAAGAAAAAAATTGTTTGGTTAGGAATTGATGTTTTTTTCATAAAAAATCGATACATTACACTCACTTGGGTTTCCTAACCTTTATTTGCTGCAGCAAGTGTCACAGACCTGTGTGCGAGGAAAACAGACATCAAATCTGTTTCGATTGTTTATAAATAATGATATCAGTGTTGCTGTAATTTTTCATTATTATATTTTTTGTTTAATTAAATAAAGTTTGATAATTAACATCATTTTCATAAATTAAATTGATTAAAAACTAATAAAATTTCTATTTCATTGTAAATTGTACCTATTTCTAAGTTAAAAAACCGTCATTTTTATGCTCAAAACTTAAGCATTTTTTTTATTTATACCGGCTATTTTTTTTTGTGAAAGTACTATTTTTGACCTTCAATTTCCCGTTCGAAACAGCAAAAAATGTCAATTCTATCCAAAGTTATGATTTTTTGAAGAAAATTTGCATTTTTCACATTTTTATTTGTTTATTTAAACATATTGTTTAAACAAATTAATAAATCAGCAATATTGTGACTGATTCTTGTTCAAGGGTAGTTGATGTAATATCATGAATTTTTTTAGAATTTTTAAAGCACTTTAAACCACTTTTTACAGCGCTAAGCACGAGTGACCCATGATTACCGTTTAAAGGTGCCGAAAAACACGTTACCGTTTAAGGGTTAAGAATATTTTCAATGTGTTTCACTGGAGAAAAAATATCGTAAAATCTGTGAATGACGGTGGGGATTACGAGTGTTGTAGTTTAAAAATTAAATGCAAATCTTCTTATTTTTAAGAGTGGTGCCAGAGTCCTTGGAAATTCCAAGGAGTGTACGAACCTTGAGTATACACTAAATTCAAAACAGTGTTGGTTAACCTATTTCGTACCAAGGGCATTTTAAGGTTAAATACTAAAACTTCAGCATTATTGAAAATCTGCATCAGATTGCCTTTCTTTAAAAATAAGCCCTTATGTATGTTATTTCTTAAATAGTGTTCTCGTGTATATTTTTTATTTTCAAAACCATTTCATATTTATCACTATTTTATATTTATTTTTTTTTTCAATGTTTAATGGCTGAAACCACTTCCCAAAAGTCACAATTTATGATTAAATTGATTTTCTCTAAATGCTTCAGACGATTAAAAAAATATTTTTTTTTCTTACAAAATCGTGTAATATGCAGTTAAAACATTTGTGAAGTTTATTAATATGTTTTCTTAAAAACTTCCATTTTTACTAAAGATATTTTATAGCTTTAAACAAAAAAATACAGTGTCTCCAAACATCGCTAGAGAAAGTATGTTGGTGGCGAAAACAGATTTTTAAACCTGTTTGATTAATTGAAACTAGAGTTTCTGTGTCTGACAGCTTTTGCTAAGTTAAAGTCGAGTGCATTCTTTAAAAAACTACTTCCAAGTTTTAAAATATACGCGTCAAAAGTTTGATAAATTGCATAGTATTAAAAGATTAATTCTTAAAATAGATTTTCATCAGTGCTGTATATTCATACGTCTACAAAAGAAATTCATCATCCAACGCATTCAACGTACTCTAAATAAATATATTTTAGTCAAATGTTATCATTCATTATACCGTAATTTCGGGTGTATAAGCCGCAGATCAAACAATTATTTTTCGACCCAGAATTTTTTAAGAACCAAATATAACTAGTTAGATCGCTGTAAATATTTGTCTAGAATCACTAAATAAGAATTCTGGATCCTAAAAGAATTGTTTGATCCGCGGCTTATACACCCGAAATTACGGTAGTATGAACATTCCAACACAAATTTTATTTCATAGTTTATCAAAACAAATAAAACGCTGTTTCAGACAATAAATAAATAAATAAAAGCATACAAATGAAATTCATAATCAAACGCATTAAGCGTAGTTTAAATACCGTAATTTCCAGCGTATAATCCGCGGATAAAACAATCATTTTTCGACCAAGAAATTAAAAAAAAAAAATGCAATTTTTTAGATCGCCATAGATATTTGTTTTCAATCCCTAAATAAGATTTCTGGGTCCAAAAATAATTGTTTGATCCGCGAGTTATAAGCCGGAAGTTAAAGTAAATATGTACGAGGGCAATTCGGAAAGTAACATCCGTTTATGAATTTAAAAAAAAAACTAATGAAAGGAATGTTTTATTACTCACGTATGAAAGACACGTTCTTCAGCTACTTCCCAACATAATTGATGTATTAATTAAAACAATTATCATAACAGTAAATCAGCTTTGAAATTCCATCGTCACAGACTTCTGCCGCCGGCCTATTCAACTGCGACTAATTTTTAATTCAACTCGCACCACTCTTTAAATCTAGAAAATTTTAACATATTTTTCTATATAATTTGCCGATAAATGTACTACTAAAAATGTTTTAAAAAATAGTGGGTCAAGTGAAATATTACGAGAGCAATTCGGAATTCGTCAATATAAATAGAAGAATATGTTATTTGATTTCATTATTTAATATTTGATTTATTAGATTATTTTTTATATTATTAATTGTTTTAATTAATACAACAATTATGTTGAGTAGTAGCTGAAGAACGTGTCTTTCATACGTAAGTAATTAAACATGTTTCCTTTCATTAGTTTTTTTTTATTCATAAACGGAGGTTACTTTCCGAATTGCTCCCGTATTAATAATATATATATCATTTTGTATAGCATAACTGCCAAGCCTGCGGTTTTTGTTTGTACCACAAAATGTATAGAATTTTCTTTCTTATTTAACGGACCTGTTACAGCCATTTAAAAAAGTAAAATTTACATAAAATTTCTGTCGTACAAAAAGTGTAAAATGTTGGCAGCTATGGTACAGCTACAGTGTTGCCGCATCTGACGAATTTTTTTTTTTTATCAAGAAAATTTGATTTAAAACCAGAAAATTTTGAAAAAGTGATATTATTTTAATAAAATATATCAACTTTTAAAGCAAAAATGATTATTAAAATTCACTGGTGAGAAACAGGAATGTCCCAATAAAAAGTAAGTCTGATGCGACAACACAGATATAGTATAAACTTCCAAAAATATTTGTACTGTCCAATTGTGTATTATCAAATCATAAAAAAACACTTTGAAACGCATTGACGAAGATATTGTTTATCTCTTATATTTCTCGAATAATTTGTATACTAATGTGCATTGTAACACTCTATATAATTTTATTTTTTCAATTTTATTTATTTTTTAATCTTTGGATGACTGTACATCGTCACATCAACGCAAACAGTTATCTTCATAGTGAAGACTTCGTTGTTTACTACGCTATATTACCGCAAATTCATACATTGTTTATAAAAACTTTATTCGTTTTTCTTTCTTTTTTTTTTCATTAAAAACTGTACTAAATACTGCACAATTCTGAACTATAAACTTTTATGCTAAAAATTAGATTTTTCTGTTTTTAACAGAACGCAAGTTTATAGTCGGAAACATAACCAAACTGCACTTAGATTATTCTATATTTAAATCTCAAATTTTATAGTAGAAAAATATGTAAAATTCTGCTTCAAACTTATTAAAATTATTAATACAGTATAATAATCCCCTATGCCAGGAGTGTCAGAATGTGGCCTGACAGATAGCACTGATTTTTTAACACTTTGAGTTTTGGTAAATTTCTTCAGAATTCCAAATGTCACATTTGCAGCAGTATTTTTCAAAGAAAAATTTCTGTTGACGATATAACTAAAAAAAAAAATTCATTAAACCTTTGTCAAATAAATTTGGTCGACCATTTCGGTACCATTATGACATTTTGGAATTAAAATTAAGCGGCAGAAAATTTATCCATCAGAACTCAAATAGTTAGAAACAATCGACTACTTGATTTGTAAAGATTCGACGATTAGAGAAGGCAGTATTGTCTTTAAAATTTCAGCGGCTTCCTCCGGGCCATAGTTTTACATGCTGCTATGCAGTTTGCCAGTTTATTTCCAATTCGCCCAAAACACTAAAGTACTATTAACAAAAGTATTTTTAACAGAATTATGCTTTTAGAGGTATGTCAAATTATGGGTATGAAGTGTATTTTAGGAAAAAAACTATCGGGTTACGAATAAAAAAGAGAAAACATATAGATTGACTTTTAGTAGCAAATACCTGCTCTTGATTGTCTAGCATTTGCACGTGAAAAAAAATTAGGAAATTGCCACAAAATTTCGGCTGTTTTCTTTTAAACTGGAGCAAAAGCTTTTGATGACCATCGGGACAAATTTTAGACTATATAACTTGAATAATAAAAGGTTTTGTCTGATTTAAGCACCTTATTCAGACACATATTTTATCATAGGTATGGAAGACAACATTATTTACTAACGCCATATTACCACAAATTCATAGTTTGTTTATAAAGAGTTTATTCATTTCTTTTTTTGCATTAAAAACTGTTATAAATAACTATATACCGTAATTTCGGGTGTATAAGCCGCAGATCAAACAATTCTTTTTCGACCCAGAATTTTTTAGGAAATAAATATAACTTGTTAGATCGCCGTAAATATTTGTCTTCAATCACTAAATAAGATTTCTGGGTCCAAAAAGAATTGTTTGATCCGCGGCTTATACACCCGAAATTACGGTATATACTATTCTAAACTATAAATTTTTATGCTAAAAATAGTTTTATTCTGTTTTTAACAGAACACAAGTTTATACTTTAAACATAACCAAATTGCAATGCGATTACTGTATATTTAAATCTCTTGAAAATGTCTTTTTTTAATGCCGTCTCTGCCTGAAGACTGGAAATTTTTGCAATGAATTACAGAATTTATCTGGTGAAGCAAATGGGATCCAAACCGGATCCTAGTGATCTGGTAATCTTGCTCCACTTAGGAATAAATAAAATATAGTCATGTATTATTTTTTCTTCTGACTATCAGACGGTATAGCATGAAATCATAATTTCACAGAGAAAAACACTTAAATTAACCCTTTGCACTCGTATCCCTATCTTACTAGAGTTCTTCTTTCTTTGTTTTTTTTTTTTTTTTTTTTTTTTTTTTTTTTTTTTTTTTTTTTGCAGCAGTAATAAAGAAAATAAAATAAGCCTTATTTATTTACAGCATTTTCGATATTGTTTTGTTGAAAGTAACTTTCTTAAAAAAAAGTGGTGCAGATCGAATAAAATCTGTATATGAGACTTCGAAGTCGAAAGGATTAAACAATTACCGTAATTTCGGGTGTATAAGCCGCAGATCGAACAATTCTTTTTCGACCCGGAATTTTTTAATAAACAAATATAACTAGTTAGATCTCCATAAATATTGGTCTTCAATCACTAAATAAGATTTCTGGGTCAACAAAGAATTGTTTGATCCGCGGCTTATACACCCGAAATTACGGTACCGTAATTTCGGGTGTATAAGCCGCGGATCAAACAATTCTTTTTGGACCCAGAAAACTTATTTAGTGATTAAAGACAAATATTTACGGCGATCTAACTAGTTATATTTGTTTCTTAAAAAATTCCGGGTCGAAAAAGAATTGTTCGATCTGCGGCTTATACACCCGAAATTACGGTACATCATATTGAAAATTTATCATGTTTCTTTTCACATCACGACTTCTTTCATTCTACTGATGAATATGCTGAAACAGATGTACCGCGATCTCTCGTTGCCAATCTAGAGCAGGGAAAAAATTTCTTCATTTAGCATTCACTGTCTTCATGGTGCAGCGGAAGAATTTGGGAATACAGCTGAAGCCAATGGGATTCTCTTGCAGATTGTTGTCCTAAATGGGATTCTCTTGTAGATTAGAGAGGGGCCACGGGTGACTGCATGTGGCCTCTTTCTAATGCTGTACAATACTGTTATTATAGTTTACTGGTTTGCAGCGATGTTGAATACTATTCGAAAATGTATGGAGTGGATCTCTTCTCCATACAAGCATTTTCAAGTTAGGAATCAGTCACAACCGGTGCGGAATGTTAAACTAGACTTATATAAACAATAATCGAAATCGAAATCGAAACCCCTGCAAATGCACGATATGTATTTTCGACCTCAGGGACCTTATAAAAAATACTATAAAACTACTAATGAGTGATAGAAATCCCTAAACTTCTATTTGGCTTTAGTCTGAGTGTATTTTTCCGTGATGTGTGTAAGCTCTTAACCCTTTCGTCTGCAAGTAATTGCTCTGATGTTTTATTCACAAAAGAATTTTCGAAATATTTTATTTCAAAAAAGAGAGATGCAATTTTGAATCCATTTTTCTCCAAAGCTATAAAAGTAAAATTTGTTTGAAAGTTTCTCATGCGAATCTGGATTAAAACTAAAAGGGCCATGAGGGGTCATTTTGACTCTTATCAAATTAATATATTTCACTTCTAATCAGAAATCTCCCTGAAGAATAAGTTTAACTGATACAAAGAAGGAAAAGTTTAAGTAAAATAATTAAATAGTTTAAAATAAAAATTATGCTGCAGAGGGTTTTTATAAAAATTTGTAAAATTTCCGGCCTATCAAGTGTTAAAATTAAGTGGGATATAACGTAGCACACAGTCCTTCAATGTGTTTAATCAGTTAATCATGGAGAGGAAAAAAGAGGCCTTATTCTCCCCAACTTACTTGAGACAGAAATTGTTAAAAATTAACAAAATAAAAGTTAATAAAGTTTGCCATATGACAGATTGAAATTATCATATCTCTTTAACCGTTTAATTACGCAACCGTTTAATTTTATTATAGATTGAAGTACTCTTTACGAACTTTCATAACCGCGCGCCAAATTTCTATCACAAATTTAAAGTTACATTTCGCTTTTATAGTGCACGAGAAGAAAACTATATATAAGGACTCCAGAAGCCAACGGGTATCTATACTAATAAAAGAACAAAACGCTCTGTCTGTGTGTGTGTGTGTGTGTCTGCGATGGCTAGCAAAATCTACAGCACGTACGAAGCTCAAAATTTTTTTGAGAGTAGCCCTAAATCTCTCCTGATGCACCTGAGCTTCAGAATTTCGAAGTTCCAATTATTAACTGAGTAATTAATTAAAATCGAGAGGTCACTCTCATAAAAAATCATCTTTTCCCATTTTTTTTCTCTTTCGTTTGTTTACGGTTGATTGGTTGTGTAAAAATTTTCACGGAAGTAATAAGAAAGCTGAGACAAAATTAAAGAAACCCATGGAGGAATGAGATAAGTGGAGGTGAACTAAGCCTCAAAAAATTTTTCAATATGAAACCATTTATCGCTCAAATTTTAATGTGCCAAATAAAAGGACGTGGAAGGGATTTTGTATTATAATATGAATTGAAAGAAATGAATTACAATTGAAGCATATTTTAAGAGGAAATAGCAAATTTTTAAAATGGTCTTTGTTCTATTATTATTTATTAAAATAAATGTTCGTTTTTAAAATGAAGGAAAATGGAAAATTAGCAATAATTATTTATCAAATTAAAATTAAGTAAGATATTGAAAACATTTGATACGAACTAAAAATTGTATAAGTAAAAGTTTCTTTCATTAATGTAATTTTAAATACTTTGTAACGTAGATGAAAAAATGTTTATGACTTAATAATTGCATGTAAATAAATATTTAAAATATAATGATGAAACCATTCTTTTAAAATCATGTATGAAAACTTAAGTAATAAATATTAATCTAAAATATAGATTTCTGACTGCAGACAATTTTTATGTATTAACAAAAGAATGTTATATTTTCAAGCAAAACGTTAAAATAATTTTCTATATTGATATTTAAAAGACATATGATAAAATAATTAATAAATTTTTACTGGTGAAGCGATAGATTAATTCTTTTTAAGAAACACGAGCAAAAAAATACGGGTTTAAACCTGTTTCAATTGATAGGCGTGTCAAATCACGTGCTTTTGTTGGTACTTAATTGGACTTAATGTAGGGTTACATTTTTAGCATCACCTCCAGAGATAATACTTCCACTCTATTAATTTCTTTTTACTCTATGAAAGAAACCAATGTGAGATTTGACATTTCAAAAGTGACTGGGGGTTTTTTTCCCCAAAGACCTTTAAAATTCATTGACTGGCAAAATGTCACTTTAACTCAGGATTTTTGAATACAGCTGTTACGTCAGATCGTTGGTACCTCGTACGTTAGAATATATGCGTGGTTAACTATGTTGCAGTAAATATATGCATATGTATATATGAGGCTTTTTTAGCAGTTTTTTTAAATCATTGATTAAATTTGAATGCATTTTATTTAAGTTATAATTTTATTAAGACTTTAATTTGTTTTTAAAACAAAAATGAAATGGCTGTTTGACGTACAATTGTTCGAATCGGCAGACGATTCATGCACAGTAATAAATTATCAAATAGCAAAATAAATTATATATCAAAAATAGTCACTAAAAGAATAGTAGCAAAACATAATTTTTAGGCGTATTAACACATAACCCGATCCCAACCAGAAAAAAAAACAGACCATACTCCGATCCAAGCAAGACAAAAATTTCATGAGCATAAACCCGACCCGAACCTAAAAATTCCATTTGAAAAAAAACTATGGATTTGATATCTGACCCGAATCAAATCTGAATCCCACAAAAATATTCAAATGAAGCACACCCCAATCCGATCAAGGAAAAATAATGTTCGTGTATATGCAACCCGACCCGAAAAAAAATTTTCTTTGAAAAAACCCGAAAAATGACTAGAACGAAAACTGAAATCGATAAAAATATTCCAAAGAACTATAACCCGATAAGAGGAAGACAAAATAATTTCCGTGAACATAAACCTGACTCGAACCTAAAAAGTTCCATTTGAAAAAAGACCTGAAATTTTATGCAAACTACATCTGAATCCGATCAAAATATACGAAAGAACCATAACCGGATTCGAATAAGAAAAAATAATTTCCGTGGACATGAACCCGATCCGAACCTAAAATTCCATTTGAAAAAAAATACCTGAAATTTGAATCGAACCAAATATGAACCTGACAAAAATATTCCACAGAACCATACCCGGCTCTGAACAAAACAAAAAATTTCCCTGAACATGAACCCAATCCGAACCTAAAAAACCGAACTAAATCTGAATCTGACAAAAATATTCCAGTGAAGCACATCCTTATTCGAACAATGCAGAATAATATCCGTTGATGCATAACCCAACCTGAACCTAAAAATTCCATTAAAAAAACCTAAATCTGAATTGAACGACATCTGAACCCGAAAAAAAATATTCCAAAGATCCAAAACCGGATCCGAGCAGAACAAAATAATTTCCCTGGACATGAATCCGACCAGAACCTTAAAAATCAATTTGAAAAAATACTTGAAATCTGAATCGAACCAAATCTGAATCCGACGAAAATATTCCAAATAACTATAACCAGATGCGAACAAGACAATATAATTTCCATGGACATAAGCCCAATCCGAACCAAAAAAATTCTAAAAAAAAAAAAAATCCCGAAATTTGAACTAAACCTAATCTGAATCTAACAAAAATATTTCAGTGAAGTACAACCTCATTGGAACTAGGTAAAATAATTTTCCATGGAAGTACAACCCAACCCGAACTTAAAAATCCCATTTGAAGGGAAAAAAAACCGCACGAAATCTGAATTGAACCTAATCTAAACTGAACAAAAATATTCCAAACAACCATAACCGTATCCGAAGAAGACAAAATAATTTCCATGAACATGAATCCAATCTGAACCTAAAATTCGGATGTTCTACAAAACATAATGCGCTCCGTAGCGATGGAAAGTGAAATTAAGTACTTAGCGCGAGATGGTTAAGATATTTCGTTTATAGTTATAGTTAAATTATATCTTGGTTACGGTTAGGTAACAGTTAGGTTGCAATTACGTTCCGGTGAGCCTTATGTTATACTTAATTTCCGGTTAGGTTACAGTTAGGTCATGGATAAGTTACAGTTAGGTTCAGGTTAAGTTGCTGTTAGGTTGTGGTTAGACTATGGGTAGGTTATGATAAGGTGACGGCCAGGTTACATGTATGGTTTTTTTAAGTTACAGTTAGGTTACTGTTAAGATACAGCTAGGTTACAGACAAGTTATGATTACAATACAATTAGGTTACGGTTTGTATTTTGTTCATAGAATGAACATTACGCATGTTTGATAAAAAATATGCACCTATTTTTGTAAATTGGCTCTGAAATTATAATACTATATACTAACCTTTTAGCTAATTATCGAGAATCGATTTCACTCACGGTATAATCGGATTTAAGAGTGATATAATTAGTTTGAAATTCAAAATATTTCACTTTGAATATCTATGTGAAAAAAGTATTTAGTTAAGTCACTTAACGGGTGAATTTCACATGAACTGCCAGTTTGATGTCCTGATGTTTAAATCTAAATTTTATATTAATAAATTTATTTTTTGATATTCTAAAATCAGGGTGTAGCACATCTTTTTATGCTTAATTCAATACATTCATTAGATTTTTTCAGAGTTGTGAAATAGTGATCTTTTTTTTGTACTTTAGTTAGCAAGTAATGGGAATTTACTTGTCCTGAATAAAAAACTCGCAAAATTTCAATCTTTTTTTATGCTTCCAAACATTTTAATTTTTTTATATATGGATTAAAAGTAAAATATCCTGTGTTAATTAAACAAATAGATAGTTTATATATTTAAAATTAGTAACTAAGAGTTAAAAATTTAAATGTATTTTGTGTCCGTATATGCAGATCATGAGTGTTACTTTAGGGAAGTTAATATTATTTGTTTTCAAAATATTTGTATATTGCAGTTCGCAACGGTAGTGAGAAAACGATGTTGTTTCTTCTTTACAGTGCGCTTATTTAGAACGCGATAATTTTGTTTTATAATTGCTATTTATCAGAATGTTCATTTCAACATGGTGAGTATTTTTATTTTCTTACAGGAGTGTTACCCATTTATTTATTATTATTTTTTAACGTATAAAAATGTTAGGTTAGGAAATGCTGTATTTTTTGTTCAGGAATCAATAGGCCCAACTAAAATTTCAAAAAAAAAAAACAGTTAGAATTTATTTTAGTGAAGAATTCCTTAATAAATGTCATGAGTGTTACCGTACATGAGTGTTACCTTACATGAGTGTTACCTGGAAAAAGTAACACTGATGAGAAAAGAAGTAAAGTAATTTTAAAACTATAAATCATGTGTAAGATTTAAGTTATTATTATAATAGATTCATGATTCAGGGATATATTTTGTCATATTATATATATTTATAATTATTTAAAAATTGTAACAGGATTTTCATGTCTGCAAAAGTGTTTTGTAAGTGCTATTTAAGATTCAAATTTTAATTCTTAATAAATAATTTTGAAAGGACTATCTATTTTACACAAATCATAGTTTAAACTTTTAAAAATCTTTTTTTATATATATTGTTACAAAAAAGCTGTTTGCTGCAAGATGTGTCTTATCGCTTGTCATGAGTGTTTTTACTTTTCATGAACGTTACTGTAACTAAAAATCAGAATTTTATTAATGCATTTGTTACTTCACTTAAATTAATTGTTTTGTCTATTAGAACTTTCTAATTCTTTATTATAACTGCAATGAAAATAATTAATTTTTAATTGAATTTGTTTTTAATCAGAAGTTATACCCTTGATTGAAGAAGCAAAGTAACACTCATGACATAAACAACTATTAAAATGTTTTAAATTTATGAAATAAATAAATACTAATGCATTTTTGATTTATTAATACGTATGGAAGAACCTTAAGCAATTTTTTAATTAATTATTGATACAAAAAAAATCAGAATGTTTTATAGAGGTCACACTAATGAGAAAAATAGCGACTGGGCAAGACATTTCTTGAAATTTCTGAAATATAAATAAAAAAAACTCGCTAATAATCTACTGCTTATAATGTTGTAAACTATAAGCAACTCATACCTGAGTAAATTTTTATATTTAAACCAAATTATTTTTTCAAATTTTGTTTCACTAATACGGCAATACATTTGAAAACCACCCTAACAGTAATTTTAATCAACACTTTAACACGAAAATCACGCAATCGTTGGACACATATTCCCTCCTGCGTTTCCCATTGCAGTCATTTTGGATATTTTTGGAGCTAAATATTAGTGCTTTTAAAACCAATTTTTGACACAGTCAGGGGGTACTTATTTAATATAATGTACTCTGTAAAAAAATTGATTATTTTGCTGCATCAGCACTCCCCCGCTTTTACAGAATATCTCTCTTTTGACGTATGAGAATGCTCCATAATAAGCTGAAGTAATCATTTTCTATAAAAGCGGTGGAGTGACGATGCAGCAAAAGGGTCAAATTTTTAACAGTGTATTTACACATATTTCGAGTTAAAGATAAAATCATAAAAATTTCAAGTTCATTTAACATTATTATTACGGACCCCGGCAACGCCGAGCGTGTCAGCTAGTAAGTAATAAAATTGAATAATTTGAACTAATAAGTGCACAGACGACCCATAAATATGCTTTTTTCTTTTCAGTTCATGAAATATAAGTGATTTTTTGATTATGGTGCTTGGTTCTAGCGACCAACCACTTTTGCAAATAATAATCAATATGGATTAATTAAAAAAATTAAAGAAAATTGTACCCTAATTTTTTCACGGTTACTCAAATCGATTTCAATGACCAAAGAGAAACAAGCGGCACTTTCTTATTAAAATTCTCCCAGAGCTGCCAACTTCTACGCCTATTTAAATCATGTAAACATATTTGGAACCACAAAAATGTTTTAGTAAAATGTATGCCAAATATATTCAATGTTACGCATTACAGAATATATTGTTGATCATTTACAAAAATTTCTGTTTTTTACATATTTATTTGACTTTAAATAGGCGTAGTAGTTGGCAGCCATGTTCTCCCAATTATTAATGATATTAAAATTTAACGTCAATTACCGTAATTTCGGGTGTATAAGCCGCGGATCAAACAATTCTTTTGGGACCCAGAAATCTTATTTAGTGATTGAAGACAAATATTTACGGCGATCTAACTAGTTATATTTGTTTCTTAAAAAATTCTGGGTCGAAAAAGAATTGTTTGATCTGCGGCTTATACACCCGAAATTACGGTATGTTTGAACTCTACTAAAATACAAGTTTTTGCCTCTAATATCCCTTGGCTTCTGAGGTCCTAATATTTTTTTTAAACAAATGTTTTCATTACGATGATGGAAAATTTTACCGTAATTTCCGACGTATAATCCGCGGATCAAACAATCATTTTTCGACCCAGAAATTTTAAAAAATAAAATATAATCATTTGGATAGCCGTAAATATTTGTCTTCAATTACTAAATAAAATTTTTCTGGTTCGAAAAAGAATTGTTTGATCCGCGGATTATGTGCCGGAAATTGCGGTATTTCAAGATTTCTGCAGAATTTTTTCCCCATTCAAAATATATGAAATCTGGAGTGTAAAACTGTGGTTCGAATGATAACCACTATATTTAAAAGGAATAGGTGACCTGTTATATCTGCGAAAATTTATGACCTGATAACGAATAATAATTACGTAACAAAATACCCAGCAGTACAAAATTTAAGAGGTTTTCAACAGGGCTCGATTTGACAAACAAATACTAGAAGGGGTTATTTAACCCATTTGTGCCTGAAATATTTTCTTTGCTAAAATTCGAATTTTGCATTTTCCCGCCACTTTAAAAGAAATAATAACTTTTATCTTAATTTATCGAAGACTTCGCCTCGAGAAAGAAAGTATTTTTTTCCCCCTTTTTACTGGTGTGGAAGGCGCTTACTTGAATTTTTTGAAACAGTCCCGAAAATGGGACGCCAGACACTAATGGGGGTACTTTTCAATGATGCTGAAATGAAATTTTTTGTCGTTTATTTCCTGAAATATTCTACAAAACCATAGTACAGAGTAAACGCTTTCTTCATGTGGCGTTTTTCTCTACCTTTATTTATTTTTTGTATAGAATTTCCTGTACTTGTTATGTTTACGTTTCAGTTATTACTTTTTAAATAAATACTAACAGCTGCCGCAATTTGACACTCCTGAGCAATGAGAATCAACTCACATCATAATTATAATTTTGGCATGAAAAATTAACAAAGTACCGTCCTCTGTAAAGAATCACAGGAACAATATATATGAACTGCTTTGTTAAGATATAGCGGCAATAAATAAATTGTCTTTTTAAGTATACTGTATAAGTAATCATAATTATAATTTTGGCATGAAAAATTAACAAAGTACCGTCCTCTGTGGAGAATCACATGAACAATATATATGAACTGCTTTGTTAAGATATAGCGGCAATAAATAAATTGTCTTTTTAAGTATACTGTATAAGTAACGATGATTTTTGAATACATTACAAAAAAAGGAACATGGAAGTACTAAGGGGAAAAAATCGTAAGTTTGACTAGTCTGTTTTTTTTATTATCATTATTTGTAATTATTTTCATAAATGTTTTTGGTGATATAGAACACTTTCCTTATTTTCCAAATGATGAAACTGTATAATGATTATATAAGGCAAAATTTTCTATTAGAAAGTACTTGTATCTGTGTACTGTACTTCGGAGATTTTGCAAATTCTATACAGATACTGCACAACCTAAAAGTCATTTGCCGCCAGAATATTTGAAAAATAAACATCGACTTATTCATTAAAAAAGTTTTCTATAATCGAATAAATCAAATTATTCTGTGATATATGTTTGGAACGCTGGTCATCCTGGCGTCCCATTTTGTACATTATTAGTCTATACCGGATGTAACGTTTCAATCGTGACGTGCACATGAAGTATATATCATGAATGATACGAAAATAATAAATATAACTTGAACTTCACAAGTAAATGTTACACTTTCAAAAATGAAATTCACTCCCTATATAAACAAAATTCATATATATTTTTAAAAATGATTATATAGTGATTCTAGTTGTGTATTAGGTGTGTTTTTTACAAACAGTCTTCCAGCAAGACAGATGTATATTTTTACTTAGCCGTTACTGTCAACTGTTACGCTTTTTTGTACCAGAAAAATTCAATTGAAATAGTTGTTTTATTTAACCATCAGATTATAAAGACTTAAAAGATAAAGTTTACTTTTAAATATTGCTTTAAAAAAAGTTAAGAATTTGGCAGCTATGATTAGATGGTAGATTATATTACTACCGCTGGTAAATATTTCCATTTTTGGTTACTACGGACATTTAGAAAAACACTTTGAACTATGGTTGAAGTTTCTACAACTTAATTTTAAATCCAAAATGTCACAGTGGCACGGGAATATTCGACTAAATTTATTCGAAAAAGGTTTACCCCTTTGTTGCATGGGCTTAACACTTTGCGACGCAGAGAAAATTCATTGCTTAAGTGTTGAAATTGATAACTGACACTGGAATTTGAAAACAGCTTTATTTCTAAACAAGAAAAAGGCTATTTTGCAGGAATTAAAAAAAAAAACGAATTTTTTTAACCAAAATTCCGGTGCCAATGTGGCATTGGGGAATGAATTTTTGTCCACTGTAGTGGACAGTATGCAACAAAGGGTTAATGCTGTATTTTGTGTTTATTGTAAATCTAATTTTTCTATTGAAAATACTGGTGTCAATGTGACATTTGGAATCTTGATAAATTTTACTCACCAGACCTAATAGGGTTAAGATGCTCAGAACCCTTTTATTATTTTAGTCAGATATTTTTTCTTTGTAAAATTTATTGTTTGAGGGTGTTAATTTTTTTAATTATTTAAATGATTTGCCGTTACGTAGTATGAGTAAGAAGAGTTTGCTTAAAGCCTTTTGAAATCACTAAATTTTTTAAATGCAATTTTCTACTATTTAATGGCAGAAATGTTTAGAATAAAACTTTTGAATGTTTGAGCTTAAAAAGAGTGGATATTCCATATTTTCAATTTAATATATGTAAAACAAGAATCAATTAAATGGTTAATTTGGCTTCTAAGGATGGAAGTATCGTTTTCAATTTCAGAGAATATATTTAAACAAGTAATACAAGGTAATATCTTAAAATTAAATTTACTGTGATTATCTTACCTTTTATCGATATTTCATTTTTATGAATAATGTGCTGAAAACATTGTTTTCAAGAATAATATACATGATATCTGTTTTATTTAATCTGTTCTTGAAAGGAACACATTTAATAAGGAGACTCATAAGACCATGTGATTCTCCTTCCGATGATTTCATTTACTATGAAGCTTCTTAAATGTGAGATGATAAATTTGGGAGATAGTTTTTTGTTTTTACATTTAGTGAAAATCCATAAATATGTATTTTTTTGTGAAATCACAATGTGTTGAGTTTCAGTTAGTAATATTTTGTAAAATAAATAAATATGATCCGGTTACAATTGATAATGTGACATTCTACATCATCAATTCTTCCGTTTTGTCAGAATTCTAACTGTTATGAATATTTGTACTCTAATCTAGATGCTCATTACTATGAATTTTTCCTACCATCATTTTTTGAAAAAGTATTAAGCTTATTTAAATTTTCTATGACTAAGTATACGTAAATATTTCAGTAAAAACTTGTACTGAGAAAAAGCATACATTTTTAAACATTTGCTCCAATAGTGATAGCAATTTTTGTAAAAATAAGGACAAATGTAGAAGTTATAAAAATAGATAAGCTTTCTTAACATGATCTTCTTATTTGTTATTTTATAAAGCAAATTTTATGATAGCAAATTGAATGACTGTTATTATTAAAATTAAACATTTTACTTCAAACAGTACTGCTTCTATATATACATATATAACATATATCGTTTCATGAGCAATGATCCATATCACAAATTTATTTTAGCAGTTTTATACCACTCATAGTTTTTCTCATGACGTAGTTATATTTTTCGTGGTAATATGTAGCTGCAAATATTGTTAACCCGTGTACAGAACATTTGAAAGGTTTATACGCATTTTTATAAGCACATAACAAAATTAAGCATTAAATTTTGCTTCTTTTAACAACAGCTCTTATAATTTCTGTTTATATTCCACATTTAGAAGATTTCCCACAGAATCACAGTTACTTTTGATAATGATATTGATTGTTTTCCTGTTCGGTATACTGACTACGTACACATATTTCTTTGCTGTGAAAAAGTAGGATTTATTTTAACTATTTGCTAACAAATTCAGTCAATTTTCACGGTAACCAGTTTTTCTTATACATTTGTAATTATTAGAATTCAACACCACTAATTTGCAAAGACAGCTTCGCTTCTTATAATCATAAAATTTCAGCAATTGCATTGCACAAGAGAAAGGAAGTTTGAACTTTGTCCGTTATTATTGCAAATTTTCGTATTAACACCAATACTTCTAATACAGAAAAATTTCTCTTAGCAATAAGGATCTGTTTGTCATTAAATGAAACAGGAAATACTCTTTGCATTATCTGTTATGAACACACAATTTCTGAGTAAAAATGGGAGCCTAACGTACTAATCTGTTAGCAACTCTATTCCTTTGATGTAAAAAAATATTCTACTTTCAGATATAGCAATCTGTATTTACAATGTTTCTGGTACTAGAACACCTAAAACCCCCGGAATCATTAGAGTCGCACAAACCTGTATAAAGTCATTTCTTCCGTGAGGTTCATTGAAAATGCGAAATAACTGGCAGTAAAACAAAGCAATTCCAAAAAGTTTACACTAAAAATGTAAGTTTTAATAAAAGTGTTTTCCCTCATTTGTTTAATCTGAGTGTAGTTAACTTTACTTTTTTGAAAAGTCTACAGTAAGTTTTCAATTTTGCAAAGTACGCGGTTAATTTTCGTGGAACAAGAAACTCCATTTATGGGCGTTATTATTCCACTTTACATCTTTTACATTTTTCCTGATCGCTTTTATGTTGTAAATGAAATTATACAATAAAGGTATCATTTCTGGTTGAAATATTTATACAAACAGAACTTTCATGATAAAAATACAAATATTGTGTATGTTCTATAAGAAATAATATAGCGAGAGCACCTCCTGTGCGTGAATTAAACGTGATAAAAAGATTTGGATTCACGTTTTCCCTTCAACAATGTGCTAATATACATTATTGCTTTCTAAGTTATATATTTCAAATAAAATTGTTTTAACTTTCTAAATTTCAAACTTAATCTTAACTTTTACAGTAATTATGAAATAAACGTTATTATAATGTCCATTGTCATCGCACGGACCATTTATCCATTATGTAAAAGTAAGATTCGCGTTAAACCTTTTAATGCTATCTTAAGAAATTAATATTCTAAATGATTTAATAATTCAGCAGCTTGCAGAATTTTATATAAATCCACTTTCATTTTTATCAAGTGTTATTTTTATGTATTTATATTAATATACGATATGGAAAATTTAAAACGTTGTAAAAGTACCGTAATTTCGGGTGTATAAGCCGCGGATCAAACAATTCTTTTTCGACCCAGAATTTTTTAAGAAACAAATGTAACTAGTTAGATCGACGTAAATATTTGTCTTCAATCATTAAATAAGATTTCTGGGTCCAAAAAGAATTGTTTGATCCGCGGCTTATACACCCGAAATTACGGTACAAAATCAGCATGAGTTTATGTTATTTTGTGCAAATCGCTTTTCCAGTATTAATGTTTTTCTTCGCTTACGTATTTTTCTTTTTAATTTTGTATGGATTTTCTGGTCACTTTGTACACGAATATATATTAAATGAGATTCTATACACATTTTTGATACTTGTTAATATTACGAGTATAGATATTATAATTAAAGTTCTTCTGTTAAAGAATTTATGTCCTTCTGTAAATTTCTTAAGACATAACATTTTTCTGTTTTTACATCTTGTAACATTTTTAATTGAAATACATTCGACGTCGTAATTCCATCCAAATTCACAGTCGAATTGAAGAATGCAAAATATTTTTCACAAATATTTCATCTAAAAGTATTTTCTCTCTCTTTTATTTTAATCTTAAACTCTTTTTACAGAGAAAATGAAACTCGTTATTCATGTAGACGTCATAAAAATAATTTGTTTTTCTCCCAAAAGAATGCACAAAAGAATTCAGAAAAATGTTTTTCTCTAATTATGTTTAACACAATCAAAGAAAAAAATACTAAAAGGAACGAGAAATAAGTAAGCAAATTTTATAAAGTCTTTTTTGATCTATTAACTTTAGAGAAAAGCTTGTAAGCTATTTGTAAATTCAGTTTTATTTGTAACAATGGTGTTTCTTAGAATTTTCAAATTGGAATATACAGCCGGAAAATAATTTAATAAATGTAAAATAAACCGAAAACACATCCGTTATTTTAATCCCTATGATGTATAGAAAACAACATAGTAATTCCACTGAAAAAGTGTGTTTCTTTCTTTTTATGTTAAAAACAAGAACAAATTTAGAGAGTTATCTGCAATCTGATATTCTATGAAACTCCTGAGCTTTAACAATTGAACTATCGTGAACCATAATTTTGACGGCTACTATATGTTTCGGTTCTAATCGAAAATTTAATTATGAATTAAATTTAAAATATACGTAAATTTAAAATCGTTAAATAAAAAAGTTAAACTTTTTTAAATCAAAATTCTGTTGTGAAACATTTTTATAAAATTTGACTCAAATTTCCAGTAGCTCTAGAGTTAAGCTTACACACAAAAGTTTGACTTCATACTGTAATATAGTATCAGATAAAAAAAATGAATACAGTAAAAGTTCTATAATCCGCACACACATAATCCACTGTTTTTCATTGTTTTCTCATTTTTTAATTAAAAAAATTGTTTTTGGATCACTAATTTGCAAATTTTTTAACTGTTTATTTCATTGTTTACATTCGTAAAATAACGTGAATTATAGAAAACAGTGGATTATGGGTGTGCGGATTATAGAACTTTGACTGTAAACATATAAAAAAATACAGATTACGTTAGATATTGTATTCCTCCAGTTGTGAAAAAAAATTACTAATTCGACAGAAAATGACATATTTTACGATTTAAGTTTAAAAGATGTTTAGAGACAGGATTTCAGATGAAATTAAAAAAAAAATTCTAAAGATTTCAATACGAACTTCCAAGTTTGACATATTTCTGTCTTTTTTTATTGTAAAATTTATCTTAGCCATGTTTCCGACCTTTTTTATACCACTATTTATATATATAGAATGCTGCTCTATGTAATCGGAATTTTCAGCAATTTAAAAGAACATCATTTTCTCTATAATAAAATTGGTATGTGAAAATCCAGAGTCTTGCCAGCTCTGCCTTAATCCTTTGAATTCAAATTTATTTTTTGGCTGCCACTAGCGATTTTTTTTTAAATTCTACCTTATGCCACTGTCTTAAAACAAAAATTTTTCTTGGCCCTTTGAGGTATGATGGATGACTTTTCTATCACTTTAATTTTAATTCCGAAATTTCGCAACGGCACTGGAATATTCGAGCTACGGGTATAGCCGGTTTTCTTAGTAATAGTAATCTTTAGTCAACCTCATCGAGTCCTACATCAATCGATTGCTCATAAAAATAAATTCATTTCCCCCAACTTTCAAGCTTATATCTCAAGTCCATGGGGGGGGGGGTAAGACCCTTAATGTCCGTTTGAAAAAGGGCACATTGTGCCAAAACTACTTGTCGGATTTTAACGAAAAAAAGGAAGGGCTGTGTAATATTATTATACAAATACTGGATAATTTTTTCTTCTTTTAAAATGAAAATTTTAATTAATAATCCATTGAAATATTTGAGTGACCACATTAATTTTTTTTGCATGAAATACTATGAGATATGATGTATATTCACTATGAATTTAAACTTTCTACATAGGGTGCATCATATTAAAATCAGGCAAAATCATATTCCGGGGGCGTGTCTCGGGGCGTGTCTCACACGAATCTCACATATTAGGTCTACTGGAATATTCTGTCGTATAATGTTATTTCACGCCTTCTTTTTAAACCATCGCACAGTGGGGCAAAATCCCAAAAAGCTGGCCAAAATATGAAAATGTTATTCAAATTGTACGAAAAATCGTATAGAGGTGTTTTTGAGGATGCTAAGTAAGAATATAAAATTAAAATAAAAAAAAATGGCGGATACAATATGGCGGAACAAAAATTAAAATGTCTCGAAAGTTATTCAATTTACATGCAATTTCGTAAACTTTTCAGGATGCTAATTAGGATTCAAAGTTAAACTTAAAAAATAAATAAATAAATAAAATTACAGATTAAAAGTAAAAACAATTAGATTTAAATAAAATTTAAAATTTCGAGGGTAAACTTAAAAAGGAATTTTCAATAAACCAAGACATATTTAATCGACATTTAAGTACGTTAATAGAAAATAAAATATTAGAGTATTTAATTTTTATTATTAAAATAAAACGAAACTTTATTCCAGAAATTCACCTTTAGAATCAACTGTAGTATAATAAAAAGGTTTTTCAGAGGTCAAGGTGTCAAAAAAGTTAGAAGAACGTGTTGGCGGTATTGGAAAATCCTGTGACTTAGGATCAATGATTTTAATTTCTTCTACGATAATTTACCTAAACTGGAAATGAAAGAATCCGATGACATTAAAAGACGTAAAAATATCTTTCTTTTTTTCTCGCTACTGCATCTTTGCGATAAATCTTCTCGATTCCTTTTGATCAGTTTGTTGCATGACTCTTGAGTATCTTATGGCATTTGACAAATTGGCATTAATGAAGATAATGTTATTTCTTTGTCATTAACCTTTACGAAGGGGCTCGGACAGCATCTTGCTGTCATGCTACATGCAAACCTGTATAGATGCTGTCCGAGCCCCCGCATATAGGTTAATAAGTAGTTTGTGTACTGAAGTAGGCATATAGAACCAAGGGTGCAGCTCAAATCTACGAGCTATTTGTAAGGAAAAATCTTCGAAATTTATCAAATAAATGATATGGCTACAAGAAAATACTTATGACATAGAATCGTTTAATCAAATCTTCGTATACGCTCGTTATAGAAGCACAAATAGTTGCCTTTTCAAAGAATCGTTGAATTTTATTGCCAACATTTGTGGTTCCAAATCTGGGATTTAGTTTCTCGATGAGAAGTCTTAGTTGTAAACGAAATATTTTTTGGATATTTTATTTTGCAATTTCAGTGTTCTTCTTTTCATGCAGAGTACGAGCTTTTCATTTTTTCTATCCAGTTCATGTGCCAGGTCTAAGCCCTCTCTAAACATCTTTGCATGTAACTTAGACATTTTGAATTCTAAATTATCTCAATCTACTTTTATAAAAAAATTTCATATCCTTAAGATGCTGTCTGACATAGGTAGCAACGTTGAGTATTACACTAATTCGTTATTAACGACTATATCTTCTGTATCAATGATTGTATTAAACAAAATAAGTTGATTCTCCTGGTGTTTAATACAATCCCATTCATTGACAGTAGCTTCCGTATTTCTTGAAAAAGAAAAATGGATCTTGATTGTCCCGATAAAATCAGTGAAACGAAGATCTCGGAACTTTCATATTGACGATTCATAAATTATTCGCAACATTTATGTATTATAGTAGCATGGGAGAAAAGAAAAATATATTAGACCTTTTGCCATCTTCATAGCTAAATATCTGTTTAAATATACTCAAAATAGATGTGCCATCACATTTTCACTTGCAAATCAAATCCAAATTACTAATATAGGCGAAAGTGATCTTCATAATGATTTTTACTTGCATTAATGAAATACACTTAGTAGTTTGATTTGTCAAATATTGCCATTGACAAAATAATTCTTCTAATTACAATAGAACAAACAAAATTACTACCTATAAAGATAAGAAAATGTTATTCTACCGGATCAATAATAGAGAATTATTTTCATTTTTTCATTATTAAGCTTACTTATTAAATTAATTTAATCTTATGGCTATAATACTTGTTTACAATATAATAGGTAATAAACTATTATAAAATTGAATAATTCAAAATTTTGAAAAATATTTATCAGCTAAATTATGCGAAAAGTAGTCAATTTCAAAATTTTTGAAGCGGTCGAAAAAAAGACATTTTTACTTGCGGTTACTAAAATATGCATGAAATGCAGAAAGGCAGTTTTTGGCAGCTGGTTTTTTACGAATCATTAGACAATAACCCAGGTTATTATTTCCATTAAATTTCGTTGCGGAACACTGTGGAACATTTAAACTTTTTGATGTTTAAAAATAAAAAAATAAATTTTTTTCTAAATTTTCTTACCAAAAATGACAATGAATTTATTAATTTTTATGTGCTTAATATAAAATTTGTAATACATGCAAATAAAGTACACACTATCATAGTGTGAATCCATTTCAAATCATTAAAATCGGATAATATGATAAAATGTAGCACGCGTTTAGAGGAACTGTTGTTTTGCCGGTTTTGTTGGCTGGAAATGATACTCCTTCAAGCATCATTTTTGAAATAATGCTGCTTGTAAGGGCAAAGCAAAAATCTTTTTTTAAATACAGATTCTGACTCTGCAAATATTATTCTAGCCAACTACATAGTCAAAATTCCCTAAATCGTAAGTTCATTTTTCGACTTTTGGCCAGCTTTTTGGGGTTTTGCCCCACTGTGCATCGTTTGAACTAATATGTTAGATTCGTTCGAGACATGCCCCCCCCATCTCCACCGGAATATGATTTTGCCTGTTAAATTAAAGTACGATTTCATACTGTTTAATTTCATAAATGTTTAGACTAAATAATTCGAATATTTAAGCTTAAAAACTGGTGTTAACACACATTTTCAATTTATTGTACTTAAAAAAAAGAATCACTTAAGGGGTTAAAGCGCTTTTCAAACTATAGAAGTAGAAAAGCTTCACAACGCGCCTTTAACTTTACGAAATGCATAGTAAACTTAGTGTCAGGCATTGGCAACTCATACAGAATAACACATCTCATCTCAATAAGGGAAAAATTCGTCATTAAAATATTCTACGAAACCTGGCATTTAATCGCGAAGCTATATTATGTGCAAAAAATTCTTTAAGTATCAGTTAAAATTGTTTTATTTGCGATTAAAGTTACTTGGTATTTTCACTCGGATTTTTTATTTTTCACAAAGTTGCAATTATTTTGGAAGACAATTTCTTCGCAGCAAATTTACAGGATTGACCGCTTTTAAGCCAAGTCACAAGGTCTGTAAGGATCGTAGCACCAGTATACTAAAAGCAACATTTTCTGCGTAATGAGTTCAAGATTCATTAGGTACAAGACAATTATGCGATTACTGGTGGAAGAATCCTTACAAAATTGGACGTAGCTTTAGTGCCTGCGAACCCAGTAATTTTCTATTAATTTGATACTGACTTAAGAAAGGACAGTCGGTAAGTAAATTTTCTTGATTGATAGTACTGTACACTAAAATCTTTGATCAAAATAATAAAATCATTGTTTTCAATAATCAATACAAAAGTATTAAAATGCAGCTACTAGTTTAAGACAGAGAGAGTAGCAAATTGTACCTTTGTCAATGTTTGTCCAGAGATTTCCAGACCAGGAAATTCTTTGGTACCAGTATTGGCATTGAGTTTTTACTTTTATAAGAAAGAACGCCTAACACATATCTAACAGTTGTTAACATTCACGATTATTTCATACCACATTTTCGAAAACAAATTACCACATCGTTTAATCATCAGTTTTCATCATTAAAATGGGTCGTTTATTTATTTTATTTTATTTTTTTCGAAAAAGCTGGTAAAAGTAAAGAGTAAGAATTTTCAGCTTTAGGAATCCTGTAATAATTCAACAATGAATAAAATTTAGTTTAATATAAAAGTTTAAATTAAAAGAAATTTATTTTCCTTTCTAAAATTTCACAAAATACTATTCCTACTATTAACTATATATAAATTTTATAATGGAATTAGAATCATTGGTTCAGAATCATTTAATTAGAGTACATGCCATAATGAGTTTTTGTTTCATTTTTTTCCTAATTTTCCATTTGATATTTTAGAATTCCTTTTCTAGATTAATGGAGGATGAAAAAATTCTACACGCAAGGTGCTCGCAATCCTTTATTATTATTTTTTTATTTTATGCGTTAATCTGAAAATATAATAACAGCTGTAATTATAATAATATAACTTTTTATAATTTATTTCGTTACAGTGTCCCACGTCAAAACCGTATAATATAAATTCCAAACTGACAAACTGAACCAAGAACTCTTTAGTAATTCAGTAATAGCTTAACATTCGAGAAAGTTAGGCTCCCGGAAATCCTCGCAAATATCATAATCGCGACCGCAAACCTGCTACAAATGACTTTTTTTTATTCTGTTCGCACAACTATTTATAAGAAATACATTTCTTATTATGTTTCAGTAGAGTAACCAGGGTGGATAGCCAAATGCTCTGAATACCAGTAATTTTTTTAACCTTCCTACCCTGAATGGGTCTAATCGACCCATAGCTATAATTTGTTTTATACGATTCGAACCAGAACTTTTTTCGTAAAGAGAGTTAAATAACAGATTCAGAGAAATAAGTCAATTAAATATATTAAAATGTTTTAAATAAGAATTCTCGTGTGCAATGTTTTTATCAAAATTGAGTAAAATTTGAACAGGATAGGAAGGCTGAGTTCCATTCGACTTACCGTAATTTCGGGTGTATAAGCCGCGGATCAAACAATTCTTTTTGGACCCAGAAATCTTATTTAATGATTGAAGACAAATATTTACGGTGATCTAACTAGTTATATTTGTTTCTTAAAAAATTCTGGGTCGAAAAAGAATTGTTTGATCTGCGGCTTATACACCCGAAATTACAGTATTTAACCAGAAAGTTTTATGCTATGATTGAAGGAGTAATAAACCTGAAAATATTTTTGGTTTTGTTTACCCACTCTGGTTACGCAACCCTGTTTTTCTTGAAAACGTTTTCAACAATTTATACATTATTTTTGTCTTTAAAAAGTGGTTTAAAATATTCGCGAACGTTGAAATTTTCTGCATTTTCTATTTCACGAAAAATCAAAAATTTGATTGCTATTACTATATGTTGCTTCTACAATCAAAGTAACCCTTTCGGGGGCAAGGAATTTCTTCTTCAAAAGTGTTCAAATAGTTAATTCACGTCACAATTGTCGAACAAATTCACTTGATAATAACCATAAGCTCTTTCTCAACCATATTATCAGATTGAAAAACTTACTGGTGCCACTAAGAAATTGGAGTATTAAAATTAACTGTTTGCAAACGGCAAATGGGGCCCCCTCAAGAAGTTAAAATGATAATTTTGATTTCAATTTTATTTAAATTCCCGTGTCAGTCGACCATTTCCTATTTTACAAACAAAAGTTTTCTCTGCTGGAAAGGGTTAACCCTTTACGGCGCAAGCAAATTCTATTAGTAAAATGAGAAATTGTCGATTGGTACCGGAATTTATAAAGGACTTGTTTAGATATTACGAATTCCTTAATTTAAGCCTTCATTGCAAAAGCAAAATTATATTAAAATAGTACTGGTGCCGTTTGCAAGTTTGGAATTAAAATTAGGTGTTGCCGGGCCGGCAAGACTGCGCAAGAAAGGGTTAAACGTTAATATTCTACAGTAAAAATAAGGTAAGCTTCATTCAAATAGCGCAATCATTCCCGGTGTTGAGACTAGTGTTGCATAGGTGCCGACCTGACATCGATTATCCGTAATACATGCGTTAATTTGACCCTGGTTTAATGAGTTTCGTACCAGAATTTTTTCAAAGAAATGAAATTAAGTATGTTCCAGTAAAAATACTGAAATTAAATAAATAAAGATTCATGAAATATTTTTTCTGGTTTGAAATGACGTTAACCTGGATCAAACTAAAGCAGGTATTACGAAAGATAAGTTGAAAGTTGGCAGCTATGGTGTTGGAAGATATCCCGTGTAAATAGAGGCTCCAAATGTCACCAGTATTTTAGGATAATTATCATCACTTTATCTAATCAAAGAATATTCTGCAATTAAAGATGGCGAAACAAAATTTAAGATATTCTGTGGTGTTCAGAGCACCTGAAGCTTCATTTTTGTGGGATACTTGGTAACACAAGTTGTTGCTATTCAGTATATTACAAAATCATGTAATAAATTTTTCTAAGTAGTTCTGTATAATTTTAATCGACATTGTATTTTTTTAAATTCTGAAACCTTCATTTTAAACAGTAAAACAATGCTTTAAAAACTAAATTAATGTAAAGAAAACAATACAAAACTCATTTGTTATGATTAAGAAAATAATTTCTGTCAGGAAATATAATGAAATAAATGCATCAAACATTAATTTAAATTTGTATTTTTTTAATTATCAAATAGTTCTTATTTCAAATACAGATGACATGCACTCTAAAACTAATTACATCTAGTTATTTTTGTACAGATCATTTCGCAAAACAATTATCCTTAACTTAAATTGATTAAGAGATAAAAGCGAGCAAGTTTAAAGATTCTTTTAATCTTTGTAAAAGTACCCATTTTATTGAATAATCACGTTTCCTTTTAAATGGGATTTTAATTAGGATATAATTACACCAATTCGTTGTAAAAACTCGTAAGTTTATTATGCTAATAAAAAATAATTCTTCCGGTCATTAAAATAGACATCAATAATACATGTAATAAATAACACACAAATAAAAATGATTGCATTTGAATGAAAGTGAAAATGATGTGTTTTTGAAAATATTTTTTACTTTGTGCAAGTGTATGTAAAATAAATAAAAATGATTATACATAAATAGACCATTTTCATCATAGCGATGAAAAAAAAAAACAATGAGATTAAAGTTTCCAATTTTTTTTTTTTTTTTTTTTTTTTTTTTTTTTTTTTGCAATATATCACTAGAAGAAATTATTATTCATCAAATTAATCATTATATCATTAATCATTTATTGCATTGTTTTTGAAAACATAAATTAAAAATAGAGGCTAAACACAATTTTTTTCATACTATAATCTTTGCGTTACTTAATCGAAAATTACCTGTCACTCAATATAGAAAAATGTACAGTTACAAGTTAGCCATATCAAAAAGTTTTAATAACAAAGAAAAAAGTATTCTTGCACGAAACCATTTCACAACTCAGTAAAGGGGTTAATGTTTTTTTTTTTTTTTAAATAAAAACTATTTTTATTGTTTGCAGCTGGTAGTGTGTAGTGTGTAGTTCACTGATTATTTTTAAATATACTGAAACCTTTAAAAAATAACCTATTATCGAAATACGGAACATTCATTTTAATTTCTTTTGTGTACATAACTGGGTTGCCAGTTTGGTTTCAACATTTATATTAAAAAAAAACTCGCTTTCAAACAAAGAAATGCAAAAAATATACTCAGATTTACTTCATATCAGAATTTTCTCGTTCACTTCAAGCAAAATTTTTTCTCCAAAAATTAAGAGACTGAAGTCGAAATTCCTATGCAAAACTGGAGGTGAAACTGGCAACCCTGGTATAATATAATTAAAAAAATTATATGTATTTGAAATCGACAGGGTTCGTACACTCGAAGATCTTTCAATCACTTTTTGCAAAACCTGTTGCAAAAACTTTTGCAAAAAAGTTACCAAACTGGCAACCCTGGTATAGAATGAAAAAATTATATGTATATGAAATCGACAGGGTTCGTACGCTCGAAGGTCTTTCAATCACTTTTTTTAAAAAAAATTGTAAAGTAATATTTGGCCTATTTAATGATAAAAAATCCTCTTCAGAGATAAAGACCGTTAGTTCACGAAATTCGTGGTAATAAAGCATCTAAAAGCACCTAAATCGATTGATGCGTACGTACTCTGATCCATAATAGTCAATTTTAATGAAGTTTGCAAAAATTTGTATAATTTTACTTTAAAAACTGATGTCTTTCCTTTAAGCATTGTGTGAAATTCAGCTTTATATTCTAAAAATAAATTTTACGTTTGTGATTAATTCAAGAAAAGCTGTCATTAACAGAAATTTTCTAATTTAAAGAGGATAGCAATTAACATAAGAGAAACTTTTGCACAATTACGAATGTTTATGCTTAAAAAAAGAAATAATTGAACCTCATTGTATAGAAAAATATTTTTTCCCATTTATTATCTCTTTCCACCCGAGAAAACAATAATAACTTAATTAAATTTCTTTAAAGTATATTCGTAAGAAATTAAATAGATCTGAGATACAGATTGTTAAAATTAAACATGAATATTAAATTGAAAAAATACAAAATTAATTATTAATATTTTCTTTATTTTCTTTTTCTTTTCTCTGCGTGTACTCGATAATATTTTCGGCGAATGTTTAGCTTTTACATTTAAGAGAAAATAAAATTGATATTATGATTTAAGATTAAACGAAATTGCTCGTAATTGATTATTTGCAAAATATTGCTCGAAATTGAAAGTTTTTAATTATTAATTTTTTTTCCAAATATAAATATTTATGTAAGCAAGACAACGCTGCATAATTACTTCAAAATTCGAATAAATTGTACATTTTCTGTCTTTAGCTTAATGTGAGTAGGATGTTAAAAAATTATGTTTTTGTATTCAAAAAGCTCGGCACAAAATAGTGGAATAAAAAAATGTTTTTTTATTGAGAACTAAAAAAAATTGCTCATTTTGAAATATATTTCTTTGTAAAATCTGGTTTCAGTCACTCATTTCAGCATTTTGTTAATAGCTAATTTTGCTACTACCTTAGTCCTGAAAGGATTAACTATAAAAGTGCTGCGAGAAGTCAATTTGATTTCTACTAAATATGTACAATTCGATTTGAGCCATGTTTAAAATTTTAAGAGTAGAGTGTTAAAATATTTATTTAAATGCGTTTTTGTAGTAGCTGAGTTTTATTCAAAACTGTATGAACTTTTACAGATGCATTTATTTGGGCCGGAAAACATTTATAATTTAGTTTGAATAGGTCTTACAACGTTGCAAAAACCTGGTAAAATTATTGCCAAAAAGGATGTTAAACAAGTAGATCAGGTGACATGATCAGAGAGGGTTGAATTAGTTACATTTTGATGCATTATCAGTGCCTTGGGAAATGCACTTCCCACTGACTTCCAAACTGTTCCAGGATAAAATGAATTTTTGAAAACACTTTGCTACCCTTTAATGTTTAATTTGATGTTACTTTCAGTTTTGATATTTGTTTTCAATTCATCAAACATTATTTTGAAAGTAATTTTTCCACTCTTGAATCTGTTCTATTAATTATAGCTATTTTCAAGCCCCAGAAAAGGGCACAATGGGACATTTTGTGTACTTTTCAAAAATTATTTTTTTTTAAGAATAAAACAAGTAGAAATTATGATAAAAAAAAATGAAAGATAAAAGTTGAAAAAAACATTATTCTGCATTTGAAATTTCTTTTTTTATTAAAGGAAGGGAGTTATTATAAAGCAATTAAAACTGTCCCAATGTGCCCCTCCTCACCCCTATTCAAAATTTATTCAAAAACCTAGCTTGCCAATTATTGTTCCAGTTCATAATATTGAGCTTTCAGACAGACATAGATAAAACCATACATAAATTTGAGTCAAGTTTTATAAAAATATTTCATACCAGAATTTTGATTTAGAATAGTTTAACTTTATTATTTAACGTTTTTCTTCTTTGTATCTTTTAACCCTTTGAGCCCTGATGGTAGAATTTTCTACCACATAATTTTAATTCCGAAATGTCATACGGCACCAGAAAATTCGACCAAATTCATTTGAAAAAAGTTTCATACATTTCTTCGTATATATCGTTAACCGTTTTTTTCTTTGTAAAACACTGGTGCCAATGTGACATTTGGAATTTTTAAGAAATTTGTACTATTACTGTGTACTATTTTGTTAGTAGGTTTGTTTTCTTGAATTTCCGGCTTCTATCTCAAGCTACTTCTGAGATATGGCGAAACATCTCACAGGCGCTGGAGGTGTAAAATTTGAAATAATGGTCAGAAAGCTTTCCAGTGATAAATCACATGAGAGGTGCAGACCAAATTTAGAAAATTGCCCCCTCAGAGTTCCAACAATCCCATCTCCCCGGTATAAAACCTTCCCTTCTCTTGAAAATCTCAAATGTTATAACTAATATTTATCAGAGGGGCCCCGTAATAAAATCCGATTTGTAATGATAAAAAGCTACAATTTCAAAAATATTCGAAAACTGCCCCCCCCCGAAAAAGGGCGAATTGGGGGTGCGGGAACAAAAGTTCATAATATGAAATGAAAGAGTGGTACGAAGACCTTCAGATGATATGTCGCATGACGGGTTCAAAAAAGTTTGGTATTTTCGACCCCCACTTTAACCCCCTCAGGTACAAAAATTGTAAAATTGCTAAAACACATCTTTATTTTTTAATAGATTTATATTCTGCCGTTTCACTCTTCTACTTAATACGACTGCTGAGATGTGCCAAATAGTCTAAATTGCACGACCCCTTTTTAACTCCCTCAGGGGGGCAAATTCCAAAATCGCTGTAATATGCGTCTATTTATTTTTTAGTAAATTTATTTTTTGGAATTTCACACTGTTTTCCAGAATTTTCGACCCCCGTTTGCCCTCTTTAGAGGGAGAATTTTCAAAAATCTCATCTTAGTGCACATTTACATTATAAGACACCTATATCATTTCTCCCGATTTTGATGTTTCTACGTTTAGTATAGTTTTTGCTGTGCGTTGATTACCAGTCAGTCAGGACAAAATATTTTATACATATAAAGGTTATATATTTATATTGTAGAACTATATTTTTAAAGTACATATTACAGAAATTTATTTTGGCCATGATGTAAAAGGACACCTGAAAATGTTTCTTCAAAAAAGCCATCCCAGCCAGATAAATTTTTTGAAGAGATACTGGTGCAGGGGAAGAGTACTTCAACCTTTAATATTTAAAAGCAGTCGGCAAAGATATTTTGTTTTCAAAAGTCGAAGTGATTGATTCGCATGGAGATTTCGGCGCGATATTGGTAGAAAAATAATACACACCTAATTTGGCGAATTTCTAAAAAGAATATTCCATTAAAAAGTTTTGAATGCCATTTATCATTTGGAATTAATATAATGCGTATGTTCTGTGAAAATGACACGTTGAAAAATTAATTAGTAACTTTCGTGATATATACTAAAGGTGAAAGAAATTTTGTGGAAATATGTTTTACGTGCTGATAAAAAGCGACATGGATGGCGATACGAATAATGTAAGTGTTATGTATATAAATATCATGTCAGAAACATGGCTGCCAAATTCTACGCCTATTTAAGGTCAAATAAACACACTAGAATGAGAAATTAGCTTTAAAAATTGACAATATATATAATAATATACCACACTGAATAGATTTGGCATACATTTTACTAAAACATTTTTCTGGTTCCAAACATGTTTAGATGATTTAAAAAGGCGTAGAAGTTGGCAGCTCTGCATAAATAATAGAAGAGTTAGTTTGACAGTTAACACTAAAACCGCGGGAAATTTTACTCAATTTTCATTAAATATTTTACACCAAAATTTTTATTTAAAACGTTTTAAGTTATTTATTTAAACTATTTTAATTCAGAACACATATAAGATATTCTGTGAAGAGATTTCTGGTTTCAATCGATACCTATCCATTTGGTACGGGTCAAAATGACCCGTCTCCGCGGTTCTAGTGTTAACGGTGCATACAGCCCCTAATAAAACTAAAGCGTAAACAGCTGTACACATGGCACACTGCAAGTTACTGAAAGAAAATTTACATATCATAAGGCATTCTATATGTCAAATACATATGGTGAAACTAACCTAAAGCAACAAATACATTTTAGAATTTCAGATAGCTGAAGATTTTTCGGCAAAATGTTTGATGATCCCTTGCTTCAAATGTGTATCTCAACCTGGAGTCCTGGAACTTCCAGACAAGATAATTTTCCGATTCCTGTATTTACTTTAAAAAAAAATCTCTCTTTAAATGAAGGAAAATTTTGCATGAATGAACTACATTTAACTTTTTGTAAAAATAAATAATGAAAGAAATAAAATAAAAATACTGATGCTTTTCCTCGAAAATAACGGGAGCCTTATTCCCAGATTGGTAAATTCGTTTTTCGAACATGGAAGCGTGTTTCTAGGAAACATTTAAAAAGAAGTTTTAATGAGAAAATAATCACAATCAACAGTAAGAAGTAAAAAATACAATGAAATTCTATTGGTAATGAAAATTCCTATTATTTATCATATTAAGCTAAAATGTTATCAGAAATAATTACAAATTCTTTCGAGCAAAATTTTTTCAATGCTTTTATTTTATGTTCAAAAATAGTGATAAGTATTTCATTCTTCAAAATTGCGCTATATGTAACAGTACTTTTCAAAAGGTTCATATTCTTGAGAATTTATAATTTAAAATTTTTCTTTTGTTTGAATTATTTCATTTTTATGTCAATCGAAATTACAATCGAAAACCATTGAAATAGAAAATTTTAATTTTAAACAATGAAAATCGCACTATCAACTGAAAAATACTTTAAAATAGGATCAAAGTAACTTTTAATTCATCGAAATGATATTTAAGTACCTACAAAACACTGTACTCTATTTATCCCTCAAAACTGCTAAAGCATCATTACATATTATATTTCCATTACTTAAAATTTCAAACGATTCTCTAATTCTCAAACAACACTGAGGTGACAAAAGTCATGGGATAGCAATATGCAAATATATAGAGGACCCTTTGAGCTCTGGAGGGTAAATTTCTTCAAAATGCCAAGTGTCACAATGGCACCAGTATTTTGCAAAGAAAAAACTGGTTAACGATATACACGGGGGGGGGGGGGAAATTAAATTAAACCTTTTTCAAATAAAATTGGTCGAATTTTCTGGTGTCGCGGTGACATTTCGGAATTAAAATTAGGTGGTAGAATTTTCTACCATCAGAAGTCAAAGCGTTAAATATTCTATAAATGATCAGTGCCTGGGCAGGACTTTCATTCGTTTTCAAATGCTTCTAGTGTGAATGTTGATTATGTGATTATGCCCGACGAGGATTAATGGATTTCGAACGCGATATGCTAATTGAGTTAGATTCGTGAGACAGAATTGAACATTCTGAGATCCACAGTTTCAAGAGTGTACCAAGAATACTTAAATTCAGGTATAACTTTCCATCATGGACAACGCAGTGGTCGACCGCCGGCACTTAATATTCACGACCAGCGACTTCCGCGTAGACATGTCAGTGTAACATACAAGCAATACTGGGTTAAATAACCGTAAGAATGACTGCGGGATATCCGAAGGGCATGTCCGTTAGGTCAGTCCCGCAATATTTAGCTTTAATGGGCTATAGCGGCAAATACCGTCTCGGGTGCCATTACTAACAGCGCGACTTCGCCAACAGCGGCTCTCATGGGCTCGTAAACTTATAAATTGGACCGTAGACGACTGGAAAAAAGTGGCTTGGTCAGATGAGTCATGAATTCAATTGGCAAGAGCTGGTGGAAGGGTACAAGTGTGGTACAGACCTTATAAAGCTATGGACCCAACTTGTCAACAATTCACTGTGCAAGCTGTTAGTGGCTCTATAGTGGTGTGGGCTGTATTTACATGGAATTGACTGGGTTCGCTGGTCAAACCGAACCGCTCGTTAACTAAAAATGATTACGTCCAGCTACTGGGAGGCCACTTGCAAACATTCATGGACTTCGTGTACCGAAACAACGATGGAATTTTCCAGGCTGACAATGCGCCATGTCACCGGGCCATAACTGTTCTCAATGGGTTTGAATAACATTCTGGACAGTTCCAGCGAATGATTTGGCCACCGCGATCGCCCAACATGAAGCCCATCGGGAGATCAGTTCGTGCACAAAATATCTCACCGGCAACACTTTCGAAATTACGGACGCCTATGGAGGCTGAATGGCTCAATATTTCTCCTGAGGACTTCCAACGACTCGTGGAGTTTATGCTACGTTGTGTTGCTGCACTTCGCTGGGCAAACTGAGGACCGGCACGCTATTAGCAGGGTATCCCATGACTTTTGTCATCTCAGTGTATAATAATCTTCTGCAAATACGATTATTCTTGCATTCTGCAAATCTATTTTAAATTTTGTCAATCATTTAACCTTGTAGATGGTAGGTTAAACATAATATCTCCCAGGTTCTCCCCCAATGTTTTTTTTTTCTTCTGGTCATACCTATGTAGTTTAACACTGGAACCACGGAGACGGGTCATTTTGACCCGTACCACATTAACGGCTGTCAATTGAAACCAGAAATTTCTTAGCAGAAAAAGTTACCTGTGTTTCCGAATCAAAATAGTTTAAATAAATAAGTTAACTAGTTTAAATGAAAATTGTGGTGCATGATATTTTTCTAAAATTTGTGTAAAATTACCCGCGGCTCTAGTATTAACTGATTTTCTTCAGTTTTAAATGGGATAGATTAGATACTTGCTATTTCGTTGTTGGGCATGGAATCGATTTTCCTCTGAATTAAATCTTTTATTTTAGCTCTTGAATTTTTTTATTGAGGTTTAGCTATTAAATTAATATCAAATTTCCTTTTTCATATAATCTTGGTAAGTAATCGAAGGTACAGATTTTAAGTTCTTTCATGTTTAATTTTTGCTTTTGATTTTTCTGTTTGACTTCACAAATTAATGTATATATGTGATGAAGGATAAATCCGTTATTTATTGCACTGTGTTTAATTGTATTAATTTCACTTTGTAGATAATTTGTACTGCAAATATCAAAATCTCGTTTTATGTAATATCTTTAAACAACAACTTTATATTTTAAAGGCGAGTTAGTGTCGTAAGAGATGGTGTTATTTGATCGGCACTGCTTTCTCTATTTTCTTCTTTCTATTTTGCCTTCATGCATGTTTCTCTATAAGTCTGTATTCATTTATGAAAAAAACCCTCAATTTTTATCTGTTAGGTGAGCTTAAAGTTCGTGTCTATTTCTTAAACTTTTACTACGAATTCCTTTAAAGAGAGTTTGCCATGATCCCAAAATGTAAATACATAGTCTATTTATCGGATCCATAGCAATATCTTTCATTCAAAAATTTTCATAATTTGATTTTCTATACGTCTGAGCTTTAGTTCCGCCATTAAGCCCGAAGTGGGCTCCCTCGATTTGCACTTCCTCAGTTTGTCTGTAAAACTTATCGTTAAAAATATATGCATTATTTTGCATGACTAAATTGGTAGCTGATTTTAATGTAACCTGCGCGTTCTTACTCAAAGTTTGGGTATTACCATTGTACTTCTATAATTATCACAACTTTTTTTATGTCTATTTATGGATAAAGAGAAACTAAGTCCAAACTAGCAAGTATATTTTTATGATCAGGGCTCCCAAATAGTCCACCAACTGAACATCAATATTTTCTTAGAAAGATTTTCGTTATATATTTTTTTGCAGACTGTGCAGAAATCGGCTTCGAAAGCTAGCTTTAGCACAAATACGGTTGAAATCTACCGTAATTTCCTACGTATAATCCGCGGATCAAACAATCATTTTTAGACACAGAAATTTTATTAAATAAAATATAACTTTTTAAATCGCCGTAAATATTTGCCTTCAATTACAAAATAAAATTTCTGGTCGAAAAAGAATTGTTTGATCCGCGGATTATACGCAGGAAAATACGGTAATATGAGATTTTCTGTTAAAAAATATTGGTGTTCAGTTCGCGGTCCATTTCGAAGCCCTGTAAGATGTAAAGTACCGTAATTTCGGGTGTATAAGCCGCAGATCAAACAATTCTTTTTCGGCCCAGAAATTTTTAGGAAACAAATATAACTAGTTAGATCGCCGTAAATATTTGTCTTCAATCACTAAAGAAGATTTCTGGGTCCAAAAAGAATTGTTTGATCCGCGGCTTATACACCGGAAATTACGGTAATATCTTTGATTTTGATTATTAAATCTGCAGTAGAATCAAATTTCTGAAACAAATTCTCACCAGTAAATTATGAATAGAAAAATTCGCTTTATTGTAGCATTATTTTCATGCATTTTTTTTCTCACAATCATCTTAAAATTTTCTTTTCGTTTCTACGGGAGAAACACTTTCGGTATTATAAAATATTTCACTTACACTCAAAAGAGTTTTTTTAGATTGTACTAGAATTGAGGAAACACAGGTACTAACTACTTTCAAAGTAAACTTCCTCCAGTAAAAATAAATATATGTTTTAGTGTCGTTGTTATGACTGAAATTGGGCATTATTAGGCGTTAAAAAGAGAAATGTTCTATTCAATTTTAGTGGCATAATTTTTCCCCAGTTGTAATGAACCGCTTGCAATACCGTTTACAGTTGAAGCTTCACCGTATTGTGTATACGTCGATTACACTTTATTCATAGTTCCATGAATGGCGTTATGAATAAAGAGTTGGAAACACAGCGTGTATTGTCCACCTTTTACAAATAATGAAACTGAAGAGGTTATCACAATATGGCAATTATTTTTTTTTAGTTTTTCTACATACGCTCAACAGTTTCTGATTAACGCCAGGGAAAACTTCCACCAGTAATTCTAAATAGAAGATTTTGCTATATTCAAGCTCCTTATTCAGACAGAATTTCTCATGGAAATATAGCATTTTTTATTAGCAAATTCTTTTCCTGGTTTTATAATTTCTTTCGTTGACACTGAGAGGAGGCTGTCTTGATTGTCACAATATGCGAAATCACAGGACGTAACTACTGGCGAAGTAAACATTAGTCAATAAAAATTCCATAAATTACTGTCAGCTCTTGCCATAATTCAACAGTGAAATTTTGCATGAATATTGCGGTTGAATAAAGTGAAATTTTCTTCTTTAAAGTTACTAGTGTAAGTTTGATTCCGCAGTAATTAACGTCTGCGAAAACGGTTACAGTTGCGGCTTTACTATTTAAAGGATATTTCAATTCCTCTTTATTAATAGTTTCAAGGTTCCATGTCGTTTACATTCCAAACTGAATTCGTTAACCTTTTGAGGGGCAAAACACCTGTATTCTTAAAATTCTTGAACGATCGAATGACACCAGAATTTTGAAACTAATTTATTTATAAAATAATTAAGTCTTTTTCCTCACGTACTTCATAAAATTAAAATTTTTATATCAAAATTCTGGTGTCAATGTGGCATTTCGCAATTAAAACTAGCAATTAAAGTTTCACAGATAAAATATATACCAACAGTAGTATGTATTTTATCGAACCGACCTTCGAGGGGTTAAAGATAAATAATTTATTGAGAATATTCTGATTTTTTTTTATTTCATAACCCTAGCAAAATTATAGTATATGTTTCATTCATTATTTCTTTGTATGTCTAATTTTAAATGCATGCGAAATCGAACAGATAAAAAAAGTATGGAAAGCTGAATGTTACATTATAAATATGTATTCTATTTCGAAGAACCTTGTAACAGAATAGCGCACATTCACGTCTAAAATTACAACAGATTTTATCTATCATACATCATACTGAATCCAAAAAATTTATTCCGGAAAACATATTGTTAGTTTTAAATTGGCAATATATGTACGATAAGAAACAACACTGAGTGCAACTCCATTTTCTCAGACAAAATCTATTTGGATGTTTTCCAAACATACTGAAAATTATTTTATACTATACGGAAACATTTTTCTAAATCATTTTCTCTAGCTATTACTTTTATATCTTTGTTTAAATTATTTGCTAAACAAAGTGTTTCAAAATGCTTAAAAATCTTCTTGAAATGTATAACTATGAAATTAGAGGTGATCATGGATGCTTTAAAATAGATAACACTCTTTCTTAAGGTAATTAACATACATTTGTTTTGTAAGTATGAAAATTTTAGCTCCAAATTTTTTAATGCAAATTCTGAAGCATTTACACAATAAGAATTTTATATTTTGAAGACAATTCATTTATGCATTTCTGTAGACTGTCTCATGAGATGAAACATTTGCAAGGAGAATATAAATACATTTTTAAAATGCAATAACGACGCAATTTAAATTTACATTTATCTATAGGTTTTCTTTAGATTTAGATAAACAGGCATATATTTTTAATATCAATAAAACGTAAATTTTTGTTATTTTTTCTTATGCTGCATTCATTATTCTTTGTATAAATAATTTATTAAAGTATGCGAGTTAGTCTTACAAATTTTAATGTTAATTTCAATATTTAATTACAAATAGATGTTGTTCATTAGAATACTGTTACAATAGAAGACAGTTATTCTTCATAAATTTCAGCAGCTTTCCACTAATGTGTATCACTTTTGATCCGAATATATATTATGAAATGTATCTAAATAGATTTACATTGTTCACATACGTACCATTTGTTGCCTGGTCGGTTAATCCTTTAATGCCCATGGTAACATATATGCAGCAGGACTCAAAAACTTACGGGCTACAGTTTTAATTTGGATTTGTACCGTAATTTTGGGTGTATAAGCCGCGGATCAAACAATTCTTTTTGGACCCAGAAATCTTATTTAGTAAATGAAGATAAATATTTACGGCGATCTAACTAGTTACATTTGTCTCTTTAAATATTCTGGGTCAAAAAAGAATTGTTTGATCTGCGGCTTATACACCCGAAATTACGGTACCAATTTTATTAAAGGATAAAAGTCTCATTGATTAATATGATGATAAATATAAGGTATTTTACCATTCCAAAGTAGTAGGGTCAATCTGGATTTTAAAAAGTAGTCCGTCTGGCAACACAGATGCCAGACACATGCAGATTTTTCAAGCCCTTATTAGCTGCCTCAAGTGTTTCCAATTAAATTTTTAATTCAGCTATTCAAAATTCCTACCAGAAATCCGAAATTATAACATTTTTTTAATTTAAAAAACATAAATACCCATGGTTCGTACGTGTACCGTTATTTTCTAGGCGTAATACCAGGATTTCTTTTAACAAAAATACATATAGCTCAAAATCGCAGAATTTCGACTTATTAGAGATTCTCTATGAGTAAAATCTCGTACCGGAGAATTTCCCGGTCATGATATTCCAGGATCCGTACGAACCGTGACCCCGGCCTGTGAAGCCAGATGACCACTATTTCAAAATATAAAATTTCTTCAATTTTTCTTTTATTTGTTTTCAACTTTATTCGTATAACAGATATATTATAATTTAAATTATTCTTATCTTTCTTTTTATGGAAGACGAACTTTATCATTTTTAAAAAAGTTATTAACACCGGGATGCAAAAATCTAGGAGCCAGCAAACAGTCTCGCACCAGAAAAATTTAAGAGTATTTTCAACTAAAACTTAATAACATTACTACAAAGTTTTACAGGAAATATTAGACGAAAAATAAAGAAATAAATTTAACGGTGAGGGACTTCCTGCTAACGCTTAGATCAGACATGCAGGAGCTGCGCCAAAAAAGTCCGATTGGTAACACTAACATTTTAAAGCATTTCTTGTCTTATTTAATTACAAGATTTCTATGATTCAATAACACAAAGAATACCATTGATTTTTAGTGATTAACACTAGAACCGCGGGAAATTTTACCCAAGTTTTACAAAAATAATTCACACAAGAATTTTTATTTAAATGTATTTAACTTATTTATTTTAATTAATTTTTGTACAGCTTACATGTAAATTATTTTAAAAAGACTTATCTGGTACGAATCGACATCTTTTCACTGAGTACGGGTCAAAATGACCCGTCTCCGCGGTTCTAGTATTAAAATCAGCCATTTTTGGCGCAGTACTTGCATCCTTGCTAGATTTTTGAATTCCTGCATTAGCATTATCTTTTTTGTTTATGGAGTAAAATGTTTTGTAATTCATAAATACTGTTTGAAAGAATGTAAATTTTTGTTTAATAATACACGGGATATAATATTAAATATAATATAAAGAAATAAATGATCATCTGAAAATTCATAGCTTATCTCCTCTTCTATTGATTGCACGTTCGAGGAAAATAGTTCGTCATTACTTGGATACTTGGACTTAATGCTGACACGAAAATAGTGAATATCGTAGGAGTATCTTTTTAATAATTTGAACGACCCCTTGAATTTCAAGATCAATAATTGACAAAATTTTTTTTTCTGCGATTAAAGAAATCAAATCAAGGGAATGCACAAATGATAAAAAAATCCTATTGCTACAGTTGCCTAGAATTCAGAGGCCAATTTGTCACTAACACTTTTACCTAACATAAAATACTACTTAATCGTTAAACAGACATTAAAATACAGCTCTTTTGATTCCTAAGTAAAGTATTTTGCAATTCAAAAACAGTGTTTCCACATATGGCTGATTTTTGGTAGCCATTTCAAATTCTTACCAATAAATTTTGATAGTTATTTGTGCTTCATAATATAATAAATATTCCATAAACAGAGTAAAAGAAAATTACTATTCAAAAATTTCTAGTGTAATTTGAATATTTCTAAATAAAAAACCGCCAGATATGGCAATTCTAATCAAAATTGATGACTGAAAAAATGAAAATATTTTATTTAGTAAACATAAAGGATACTAGATTATGTTTAACATAAATAAATAGATTTTAATTCTCAAACTTCGTAGCATATCCCTCCTTTCTATTGACTGCATGCCACAGGAGTATAGTTTCCAATCAAGACGCGCAGTTATTTCTAAATTAAATGGAGATTTTCTTGCCATTAATTGTGAAGCTAAAAACTTAAATAATGGTCATATTATTGTTTGTAAAATTATACTATCTTTAACCCCTTGAAGGGCGGTGGCCCAAAATATATACCACCTAATGCCACATTGCCACCAGAATTTTGAAAGGAAAATCTAAATTTTTTCAACTATGTGAAGAAAAGCATTTATCTATTTGGAAATAAATTTGTTTTTGAATTCTGGTGTCATTTAATCATTTCAGCATTTTATAAATGAAAGTGCTTTGCTTTGTCAAAATATATAATTTATGTAAAATTGTATTTCATGCGAAATAACTTATTAATTTCAAACAAACGTTTATCTCTATTATTGGAGAAAGCATCTAATTATATTTTATGGTTTGAAATCTGTATACAACTTATATAAGAACGCTGAAGTGTAATAGCGTTATTCAAAGGACTCTTATTCAAAATTTGTGTTGTGAAACATGTACAAGACTAGCTGATCGTCTCGTTTTAAATAATCCTCGATTAAACAAGTTCTATAAATATAATGTGTAACAATGTACTTTCCCCAAATAGATACTATTAAGCTTTTATAAGTTTATTACATTTGTAAATGACATGAAATATAGTTTCCAGTTAAGCATGTTAAGGATAACTAAGGCTAGGTGGACTATAAATTACCACTTTTGGAGATTGTCCCGAATTATCACATCAATACACTAAATTATCTATTCTTGTCAGTAGGGAATTGTAACTAAAAATGTATTAATCCCTTGAGCTCTGATGGTAGAATTTTCTACCACATAATTTTAATTCCAAAATGTCACAATCGCTCCAGAAAATTCGGCCAAATTTATTTGGAAAATTTTTAATGCATTTTTTCGTGTTTATCCTTAACCGGTTTTTTTCTTTGCAAAATACTGGTGCCAATGTGGCATTTGGAATTTTGAAGAAATTCACACCCCAGAGCTCAAAGGATTAACACTAGAACCGCGGAGACGGGTCATTTTGACCCGTACTCAGTGAGAAGATGTCGATTCGTACCAGATAAGTCTTTTTAAAATAATTTACATGTAAGCTGTGCAAAAATTAATTAAAATAAATAAGTTAAATACATTTAAATAAAAATTCTTGTGTGAATTATTTTTGTAAAACTTGGGTAAAATTTCCCGCGGTTCTAGTGTTAAGTAAAATTTTTACATTTTGAGTACGTTTTAAAACATTTCAAGATTGAAAATTTTATTATTATCTTTCATAATATTGAAGCTAACTGGATATATAATAAAAACAATTCGGATTTAAATCTCGCCTTCATTTTTCGTTATGATCCTATGTTATATGAAATTTGAAACAATAAGTTTTTGCTTAATTGAGCCAACAATTTGTTGTAACCTTGGACATTAAATGATCTATGAAATGCATTATGAAATATCTGTCACATTCGAAAACATTCTTGGAATTACGTAGTACTATTTCGAAAGTTGTTATATGCTATCTACACAGTTGCCAACTTTTACACTTTCTTCTTAGCACAATTTTCGAACGGAAAAACTGTATTATTTAATCCAAAATTTTCGATGGATGGTACCATTTTATTCGATTATTTCGAATTATCAAATTAATACACTACATGTCTTGGCAGTAGAGAATCGTTACAAAAAATTATATTAAATAAAATTTTTATTTGTTGTGTATGTGTTAGAGAATAATATAATGTTTTCGATAAATCAAATATTTCTGTTTAAATAAACTGGGATAAATATTGTAAAAGTTAGCAAATACGTATCTGAGATAAAATAAAATGATTGCTTCTTTATACGTTTAACCCATTGAGGGATAAACAAATTCAAAAACAAATTTATTTCAAAATAGATAAATGCTTTTCTTCACATAGTTGATAAAATTTAGATTTTCCTTTCAAAATTCTGATGGCAATGTGGCATCTCTCAATAAAAACTAGGTGGTATATATTTTGTACCACCGCCCTTCAAGGGGTTAATACTAGAAGTACCGTGAGACCTCATTTTGACAACTACCGTATTAATATGTTTCTGTTCAAAACAGAAATTTGATTAAGAGATAAGTTTGAAAGAAACAAAGAAAAAAAACGTAAAAATAATTAAAAAAATTAAACAGTTTTAATTCAAAATTCTGATGTGAAATATTTTCATAAAACTGGACTCAAATTTCTGGTAGTTCTAGTGTTAAATAGCATTAGTAATCAATTTGTAATATACAATGATTTATGCATACCATTTAATGTTATGTATTTTCATAAATATACGCGAAAAGCATTTATATTTATTGAATGATTAATAAATTTAATTTTGTTACTTAGGGAGTAAATTTATTTGAACTGATTGACATTTAATGCACACAATTATCATAATATAAAATTTCGATTATGGAATACGTTATCGGAAATAATATACAATTTAAATCTTTTAAACCTTACGCTTTTTTTGTTCCCCAAAAAAGCGTAATTTTTTAAATTAGGTAATCTGCAAATTAAATAGGATCCAAGCAAACTGCTTCATTTTAAAATTGTTACACCAGAAAATCGAAAGATATCTTTGCAGATTTGAATGAATATTGTTTCACAAGCAATTTATAATTACCCTGTCAACTAATCCCTGAATGCAAGGCTTGAGAGCTTGCACATAAATGGGGTTCACAGGTGAGGAATGTTTTAAGCATTTGTATGATATCTTCAATTTTAAAAAGTATTTTTTTTAATTCTTTGAAATATTTAATCGTAGGAAAACAATTTACGCACTAGAACTACTGTTCAAGTTTTATAAAAATATTTCACACCAGAATTTTTATTTTAAACAGTTTAACTTTAATTTTTTAAGTTTTTCTTCTTTGTATTTGTTAATCTTATTTCATAATCAAATTTCTGGTTTGAATCGAAACACATTCATATGGTTGCCGTTAAATTGATGGCTTACGATAGTTCTAGTGTTAAAAATATTGATAGTCAAACTGAAAATATAGTACATACTACGCAGAATCCCGTCTTTGGCAAAGCATGTCTCTAAAGGGACTTTGTACAATGACACCTCATTCAGCCAATCAAAAAATCTGTCATAGGATACAATCTGTACGAAATTTGAACTTAAATTCCGCTGCCAATCAGTCATTTCAACATTTACGTTATGGATGTATCCTGCACCGGAAATTTTTAAATGGGTAGAGGAACATAGTAGAAGTAGTAGCGTTTCGGAATAAACATTTTTCGAAAAAAATTTCTAATTGTTTAAATTTTAAGGATATTTAACAGTACAGGGTGTCCACTCTCAGAGGCGGCCAATGGCTAATTTCTAAAACGTTAGTCATAGACATATAGTTCCAATTGCAAAAATGCTTTTAAAAAGTTAATGAATTGTTTTTCAAGCGATGTAGGTCAAGAAACATTTTTATTAAAAAATTTAAGAAAAAAACTTTTTATACGGTCCACCGGTGATATCAGTGATATTTAGTAAAAAGTTTCCATCAACCTATCAAGCAATATAAAATAAGTCCCATTCAGCTAACATTAAAATTGTCCCAGTTATGAAACTTTAAATTTCATGACTTAAACCACTTTTCTGTAGCTGAAAACGAGTAAGTTGGACTACGTTTTAAGGGAACATATATTAAGTGCACAAATTGTTATAAAGGGCATCCATTTTCAACGCTGTCCAATAATTAATTCCTAAATCATTTGTCATAGATATATAGTTCCACTTACAAAAATGTTTTAAATGAGATAAAGAAATATTTTTAAAGCAATTTAACTGAAGGTGCTACCACCGTATAAGTTTTACGATTAGGGATGAGATTTCCGCGTTTTTTCACACCAGTATTTTGTTAGGGAAAATTTTATTTCATTTAATCGGAACATTTCTGAGATTTAAGAGAACATCATTTTCTCTAAAATATTACTGGTGTTCAGAGACGCGGAAATCTCATCCCTATACGATAGTGTTAATTTTTATTAACCCTTTCCGGCGCACTACTTTTTAAAGTTGGAATTTAAAGAAAATAAAAATTAGGCAATCTATTTAGGCTTAGAGGAGCACACAGGTATTGTTTTGTAAAGACTGCACTAACCACTTTAGTTATACAGCTGTTGCCGAAGTGGTAACTTCCCATAAGTAAAGCATTGATAAGCGCAGTGAGAAGAACATTGCTGTGAAGTGCGTATTACAGTAAAACATTTTACCTATTATTTAAAAACAGTAGAGTTTGATCTCTGTGGTGCTGCCACCTAGAACTCATAAGAAGGATTTAAAGTAGCCATTAGAGTAGTTTTTGAAATATTCACGGAGTTTTTGTGTCCCTAAACAGGGGGAACTTTGAATGTTGCCGACCCGGCAACACTGCGCGTTAAGGGGTTAACTGACTTCTAGATTGGTTAAAATAGTTGAAGTCGTGAGTTTTAAAATTCTCGTTATCGAGAAAATCAAATTTTGGGAAATCGCGGTTTCATTTTAAAAAGGTGTGTTATTTTGATAACCTTTTATTTTGCTTAAAACGTATGTATGTTTTCCTAGTTAAAATTTTATATTCAAATTTTAATTCACTTCCAAATATCCGATCGAGGTTACATTTGTACACTCATTTATATCCAATGAAAATGTAATTTCAATACACTTTTAGGTGCGTATCATTTATTTATTTTATAGGACTACACCAAATTCTCTTAGGCTAAGTAGTCTAAAAGAATTTTAAATATACTTCATTTTATAACGAATTGTGACGGTTGCTTTTCATAATTTAAATTAACAAACTTTCTGTTATTTTTTAAGTTATGTTTTTAAAACAAATTTTGCTTTAACCCTCTTACCCTGTTTAAATTTTACTCAATCGTGATAAAAACATTTCACACCAGAATTGTTATTTAGAATATTGTAATACATTTAATTGACTTATTTCTCTGAATCTTTTATTTAACTTTATGAAAAAAGTATAACAAATAAATATAACATATAAAGTATAACAAATAACTATAACAAATAAATTATAAAAAAAATTATAGTTATGGGTCCATTAGACCCATTCAGGGTAGGAAGGTTAATATGTAATCATCAACATAAATTTAAAAATGATATTGTAAAAATTATTTTACTCTCAATGTTTTATGCTAAATTTTATATCTTGCGTTTATTTTTATTTCCGGTAAATTTGTGGCTGACCCCTAATTTGCAGCAAAAAAGTTGCTTCAACTTTAAATAGCTATTACTCGGTTAGTTTTAATCGCAGAGGAATGAGTTTTTTTTGCATTACTTGTTAGAGCAGTGGTAAAAATTTTCTAAATATCACTTATAGGACAAAGGGACCGTATAAAAATTTAATTTTCGTAAATTTTTAATAAATTTTTTTGACCTAAATCGCTTAAAAAACAATTATTTACCTTATTTAAAGCATTTTTGCAATTGGAACTACATGTCTATGACTAACGGTTTAGAAATTAGCAATTGGCCACCGTTGAGAGTGGACGCCCTGTATACTGAGTATATTGTATGACTGGGTGTAGTTGCATACTTGATGACATTTACAGGGCTCCCAAATGGTCCGCGACCTGAACATCAGTATTTTTTAACAGGAAATTTCATGATACGTTTGAGCTAGAATCAACTTCCAAAGGCAGTTTCTGGACAATTTGCTAGAAAAATCTAAAAAGAAAATTTCTCTAAAAAAATTCTGATGTTCAGTTCGCGGACCATTTGGGAGCCTTGCATTTACAAGGTTAATGAACGGTAGTTAACGTACATTCCCTGACGAATGCTGCGGATTCAGACCAGAATAGTTTTAAGATTAAACAAAACGTATATTTTAAATTTTTAACATCTATTTTATTATTAATTACTTTTGAAGCAAACGGAGAAATTTTAAATTTCATATTCTGTAGTTTGTGAGTGATCAAGTTGGAATATTGCAATTTGCTTAATGATATAATTGTGTTTAATCATTTACGATGACCTTGTAATTTTCTAAAACAGAATGTAATTTTCTATATTTTTACCAATTGTTTTTCGGAAATTCACTAAAATACTTTAAAAATATGCCAGATTTCCATTAGCGCGACTATCTAGATTATTATTGAAAGAATAATTCGATATTTTTAGAATAGTTTAATTTTTTTAAATACTACCATTAGAAATCTCTGGAATAAAAGGCTGTATTAAAGGTTTTTCTAACAAAATGTCAATTCAGTTTGCATTAAAACTACTCAAGATATTGACAATCTAAAGAATCATTTTTTTCTTATTCTACTAACAAAATCATTGTTTTTATGAAGATTATCCAAGAAGAGAAGTTATCAACTTCCTAATGTGATGTTAAATTAGAAGGCTGGCATGTAACTTGAATTTTATGTAGTATCATGCTAATTAAAATCTAAATTTGTTATGGTGTGATATTCTCTCAACCCTTTGTGCTCTGGTGGGTAAATTTCTCCAAAATTCCAAATGTCACATTGGCACTAGTATTTTGCAAAGAAAAAAATGCTTACGATATACACGAAAAAATGCATTAAATCTTTTGTCAAATAAATCTGTTCGAATTTTCTGGTGCCGTTGTCACATTTCGGACTTAAAATTAAGTGGTTGAAATTTCAATCATCAGAGCTCAAAGGGTTAAGTGTACACTTTTTCTGAACAAATATCTACATTCAAAAGTTGTCAGCTGACAGTTGAGAGAAAAAAAGAAAGTTGACAAGAAAAGTTGCCATACTGCATTTTAAAAGATATATTAGAATCACCAGAGATAAAAGTAAATGCATAAAGATCTATCTTAATTTTATTTACCCACAAATCAGCTTCAACTATTTCAAAAGTCAATTGGGTATATGATTTTATTCTTCGATTAAAAAAAAAAAAAAAAAAAAAAAAAAAAAACTAATTGCCATAATTTCCTGCGTGTAATCCGCGGATCAAAAAATTCTTTTTCGACCAAGAAATTTTATTTTGTAATTGAAGGCAAATATTTACTGCGTTCTAAGATTTTTTTTTTGTTTTATTATTCTAATACTTTATTTAATAAAATTTCTGGGTCGAAAAATGATTGTTTGATCCGCGGATTATACGCAAGAAATTACGGTACCATTTTTAATAATAAAAAGCAAAGTGTTGGTTTTTCTGTATGCAACTGATGTTCTGTGAGATTTGGAAAGTTAATTTCAATTTATTGCTTAAATGGGCATTTCAGCATATGATTCAATTTTATAGAACTAGTAATAACCAATGTATAGCAATTTTCATTTTGTAAAGGCTAGTTGCATGGATTTTTTGTAGCGTAAGTCACATAGCTGATAATTGCTATGTTTCTGAACCATTGTTATTTTGGAAATCCATACTTGGTCTTATTCAATTAATAAGATACCTCTCATAAAACTACTCACATTTTTCCGTTCTAAAAAACGGAAGAACAAAAAATCATAGCATGAGAGTTACAAGTTCCTATAAAAATTTCCTACATAGTTTCTTTTAACCCTGTGAGTTCTGATGGTTGCATTTCCTACCCTTTAATTTAACATATTCGCTGCCGATCACGCGCCAGCGCGCGATATGGCGACAATGTTAAGGAGCCACTCACGCGCCAGCGCGTCATTTGGGGTAATGTCCAATAGCCAGTCACGCGCTGGTGCGGGAAAATCTTTCACTGATTCTTTGTTATAAAAAGTAAATCGGCTTCTGGGTAAAACCCACTTCTACAGTGCGGCATTAACTATCATCATATCTTCATGTAAGCGGTAGCGAACGTGCTAATTCCGAAATTTTACAATGACACCCCAATATTTGACCAAATTTATTTGAAAAAATGTTTAATGCTTTTTTTTCGTTTATATTGTAAATTATATTTTTTCTTTGCAAATTACCTGTGACAATATGAGATTTGGAATTTTGGAGAAATTTACTTGCTAGAGCTCAAAGGGTTAAATACATTTTGTCATCATCTTAGTGGGTTTAAAAAATCTCATTTTTCTCTTTTTTCAAATATTTAATCAAACTACGATAATTACAAGGAATTCAATTTATTTTTTTCATATGTAAAGTTGTAAAATATGTTTAACTTTTGATTAAATCTTAGGACATATACGACCAGGTCTTTTTAATGAAGGTTTTGGGATTTGATTACTTATGCATTATCTCTCTTTCTCTCCCTTTTTCTTTGTTTGACATCAAAAATGCAACACATGGAAAATATTTATAATTTCAAATTTAACGATCACTCCTTTACGAAATTCCTGATTCAAAATCGACAAAAAACCTTCCGAATCACTCGATGCGTCCGAACCGGGCATTGGTACCAGAATTTCGGAAATAATCGTTTCACTTGATTAGTTGCATGAAGAAAAGTATAAAGAAGAACTTATAGAAACTTATACATAGAGAACAACTTATTTTCCTAAGAATTTATTTTAAAATTATGCTATCAATACATTGTTTCGTAATTTAATTGAGAAATTTTTTTGACACCTAAAGGTTTAACACTCTAAGGAGCAGAGTACTTCTATTGCGAAAATATAATAAAAGGACTGATTAATACCAGAATTCAGATACAAATTTATTTATTAAAAAAAGCTTTTTTTTTTTCATACATAATAAACGGAAACTATTTGTACCGAAAATCTGGTATCATTGTGGCATTTCAGAATAATGTTGGGTGTTCCTTATAATGGAATATTGAGGCATAAAATATTAAAGAAAAAGCTAAGCTGCCAACTCTTATGCTTTTATTGTATCACAGAAATTTAATTGAATTATTTTTCCATATTGATTAGGCAGATTACGATGATTCAAAGAGGAAATATTTTCCGCAAATATTTTGCGTTTGAATAAAGCGTCAGATTTGGCAGCTATGGAAAATTAGTTCAACTGCAAAGACATTTAAATGATTCACTTGCAAGTAAATAAACACTTTCCTACACGTACATAATAAAAAAATGTCTTTTTAGAAAGTTGGCACTTAGGAATAAATATTAACTGGTGTAAAATAATGCGATTAAATATATTTTGAATAAAAATTTATTGAATTCTTCATTAATCGAATAAAAATTTTATTTCGATATGCTAGTCAAAAAATCCTTATCGTGTTTCGTATTCTTTAACAAAAGATAAAAATGGAGCCATTTAAATTGAAACAAAAGTAATCACGTTTGTTAGATTAGGTAAACTCAAACGGACAAAGATAAATCAAGGAGTAAGTATTTTTTGATAAGTAAAAATAAAGGAGATTTAAATATTTAAATTAAACGTTCATTTGTATTGATTCCACTGCAACGATTGTATTATTGAGAAAGATAAATAAGTATAGTTGCATTTGAATTTATTGCTTCTAACATAATCGTGATACTTTTCAAACTATTCTAATTGAAGTCTTATTTTTTTAAGGCCTCACTTTAATTTCCCCTGTTTTTGATGTAATATGGTAATAGGCAATAAGAAAAGGGAAACGGTACTTAAGATATATCCTTTTTTCAGCTAAATTGGATTCGCAACTCATTATTTCTAATTCTCTCTGTTACTACTTGAAAAATAACGCATTTTTATAAATAATATCTAATGCACTGTTTTAATAAAATTTTAGATGCTGCTTAAAATTTAATCTTATGAATATAAAACTTTTTAAATATTATTGGATTAATTTTCGTATTGAATTCTTATAAAGGGTAGGGTCTGGATCACATGACCCAAAGTAATCCAAAACGATCACAAATTGACTTTTCTTGAACATGCGTCTCAGCCCAATGGTCTTCTCATAAACAAAATCTGTAGAATGCAAAGCTTATTCAAAATCGTTAGAGACATTTTCTTAGATTAAATTGGTTCGACTCAACATAACTCAAAAAATGACCTACTAATCAAAATTTTTGGAACATTTGATCCAGCCCAGTAGTTTCCTTGTTCCAAAAAAATGTTTGGGTAAAAAATTGAGCTCGAATTGTTTGAGCAGTTGTTTAGATATAATTAGCTTGACCCTGATCCAACCGAAAATGACCCACAAATCGAATTTTCTTTAATATGTTACCTACTTCAATGATCTTTTTTGTGCTCGAAAACGATATAATTCAGAATTTAGAAAACTTCTTGGGAGAGATTTTTTAGATAAATTTAGCATGGCTCACCGTGACCCATTTGAACTTCTCGAATCCTAGCGCAATAGTTTTCTTGTTCCAAACAACATTTTGGTACAAAATGTAATTAAAATAGATCTAACCGTTTTTTCGATGTATTTAGCTGGACTCGGACTCTAAATGACCCACAATAATTCACTAATCGAATTTTCTCTAACATGTAATATAGACCAATGGTGTTTCCAAAATGGTAAAATGCAAAATTTTGTTAAAATCCTTATAGCCGCTTTTAAAATCCTACACGAGTCACTAAAAAAGACACAGATGATAATGTTAAGTCTATGGAGGCGTAATTTTTAAACATTTTGCTCATATTTTAATATTTCTGAACATTTTTGCACATGGTAGCTGAGAGCGGCTAATTTTAAGAGTAGTTTTTACTTTTCGAATTCTGGTATCATATTAAAAAAAGAAAAAGAAATAATTTAACTTTCTGAATCGGTTTGAACCAATTCTGAAATTAAACCTACTCTAATAAAAAAAAAAAAAATATATATATATATATATATATATAGAAAAAGTAAAAGTAGCCCTCAAACTAGATGTCCTCAGCTATCCTATGCAAAAAACAAATAGTTAAATAATATTATAATTTGAGCGTGATATTTGAAAAAAAACGCTTCCACAGACCTAACATTATCATCCGGGTCTTTTTCAGTGACTCATGCAGACTCTTAAGATAAAATTTCCGCACCCACACAATTCTTGGTCGTGTTCCGTGAAAGACATGCGCCACATAGGAAGATTTCATGCTTAATGCTTTTTAACCTCTTCCATGATTTCCCTGTAAGTGCTACTGGCAACAATAGTTTGCTAGATCTATCATTTAAAGCTGTTTAATATCACTATTTTTTTACAATATCTTACTATTTGATGACAGAAACGGTTGGATAATATATTACGAATATTTCAGCTTTAAGTAAGTGGTGCTTATCCCATATTTTTTATTTATTGCATGTCAAAAAAGAAAGCAGTTAAAGCCAAACACGCATTTCCCCCACCAAAATATTCCCCTCTGATCCGCAAAAATGCCTCTCATCGGAAAATGCCTAGATATTCCACTGATATGGCAGTGGCATAACCAGGGTGGTTGCCCAAAACCAGTAATATTGTAAAGTTTACTTCTCCTTGTTTCAGGGCAGAAATTTTTCTGGTTACATAAGGTGAACAGAACTTTCAAAAATTACCGGTATACAGAACATTTGGGCACCCACCCTAGTTATGTACTATCCATAGGCTCTATGTACTATCTAGTTAGGCTCTTATGTACTATCCATAACTACCGAAACTAGTCGGTTCACATGTGGATGCAAGTGTTAAATAGCTAAATCTACATTTATATATTTTAGAAGAAAAAACTATATCAAAAATATTTATTAATATTCATAACATACATAAAAGCATTAAAATTTAAATAAATATATATATGACTAAATCACGTATTCATGTTTGAACCAAGGTTTTAGTTTTGAGATCTACAAACTGTCTTTTGGCTAATGAGGACAAATGGAATGACTAAATGCTTCACAAAATTTTTGTCATATGCCTATGGTTGTTGCCATTTTTTAAAAAATAAAACTAAATAATTGCCGAAAAAATTCGATGTCCACATCTGCCTCATTTTCATATGTGCCCCACTCTTCCCTAAATATTTTAATTCCGGTGGAAATGTCACCTACTTACATTATTTTTCCTAACAATACTACTACCAAATTATTTTATAAGAATGTGGTGAAATACTGCCTGTTTAAAGGATTTATGGATAATTTGACTACGCATAGGGTCATAAACATCCAAGTGGACTATTTTATTATTCTATTATTACTACTTTTTTTAAAAAGGCTATTTGATATACACTTAAGCCAGAATATTTAAAAAAAATTAAAATTCTACCACGAGATATTTTTTTTAAATTTTATTAAAATTGATTATAAAAATAACTCCCACCTCTAGCTGCCAGTGAAGTGCTTAAAATTTACTTCATAAACTTTATCTAAAATACAAATAATATGAAGTACTGGAAATAGTTTACAGACAATTAATAAACAGTCAAACACTCATGAGATAGACGTAAGTTAATTATGTTGGTGTGGTAAATTTCATGTAAAGAAACGGCAAACGAATGCTATTTCTGTACTGTTACAAGTTAGGATTCGCCGTACTTCTTTATTCTTTAAACATTTATTAATTTTCGTCGACGAATTCTATACATCCAGCGTTCACACAGTTCTACCACTGCCTTTTAAGAATATTTTCGAAGTGTTTCACTGCAGAAAAAATATCGTAAATTAGGTGAGGGTTACGAATGTTATGGTTTAAAAATTAAATGTAAATTTTCTTATATTTAATAGTGGTGCCAGAGTCCTTGGAAATTCCAAGGAGTGTGCAAACCTTGTGTACAACTTATTTTTAATCCCGAATTACCACACTGAAGGGCGGTCGTAACAGGTTTGCCCGTTTTGCACCCATTTTTACATCCAAATTCCAAATTCGAATCAGATTTTCCAAAATAAGAACTTTTAGATTAAGTAACCAAGAAATATCTGCCATTAAAAGAAGCAAATATTTTTTTTTTCGTGTGAGCACTGCATTTCTCAATAAAAATGGTGTCCAAACTTTTGACCTTGATTCGGACGCTTTAACCCTTTCCGGCACGAGCAAAATATGTTAGTAAAATGAGAAATTATCGACTAACATCGGAATTCACAAACGAATTTTTTAGATATTTTGAAACGCCTAATTTAAGCTTTTATTGTAAAAGCAAAATTTTACTAAAATATTATTGGTGCCGTTTGCAAGTTTTGAATTAAAATTAGGTATCCCAGACCGGGCACATTGTGCCGGAAAGGGTTAAGGAATGTCAAGTACCTTTTACCAGAAAATTTTTTATATTATTTCCCTTATTTGAAGGGAAAACATTTATAATTTCAAATTTATTGATCTACTTTACGAAATTTCTGATTCAAAAACGACGCAAACCTAGTGATGGGCGATTCTCGAAAATTTCCTATTCGATAAAAATCGTAATCGTAAAAAAGCACATTCAATAAAGACATCGATTAATTTCGAGAATCTACAATCGATTATTAAAATCTTTGTTATTGCATGTTTAAAAAGCATAATTTAGTAAATACATGGTAACTAAAAACAAATGAATTTAAAAACAACAACAAACCAAAAGGATGGTATAATGGAGCCGCAATAGTAGAAAAGTCATGTAACGGCGTTCCTTGGTTGCAAAAAGTTGTAAAGTCGCGAGTAGAGTCGCGAGTAGCAAAATGGCCAGAGAAAAAATAATCAAAAGCACTCCTAGTGTAAAGAACATGAACTAAAAGGATATTAAAAGAGATCAAAACCTTTTATTGATTTTTGTACATCAATTGAGATACGATCTACAATTTCCTCATTATTAGAAGCCTTTCTATTGACATACATTAAACGGACCACACGGGGGGCAAAGTAGTGCAGGAGCAATGAAAATGCATAATATGAGTAAATGGTCACTAGGCTTTCCAACAATACATCGCATGGTGGGTGTCGGTTAAATTTATTAAAGAGCTTCCCGCGGGGGCAAAGTGAGGGGGGATGAGCGCGGGAGGTATATAAAATAAAATGGTAATTGCAGAACTTTCTAATGATATATCGCGAAAGAGGAGTCAACAAAAGGTATAAAAACACTCCCCTTAAAATTCCAACTATTGCAACACCCGGAATACAGCCTGTCCTCACTGTTTGTGAATATTTTATACATTATAAATTATATATTGGAAGTCTCCATAAAAAAAATCAGATCTGAATTCCCAAAAACGAAATGATTTCAAAAAAGTTTGCAAAGTGCTTCTATAAGCAGGCCAAATTGAGGAAAGGAGAAGAAAGATTCATAATATGAAAGAGTGGTTTGAAAACTTTCCGATGATACGTCATATGACGGGTCCACAAAAAGCTAAAAATTTACTCCTCACTACTCCACTACTTCTTTTTCTTCCCTGAATACAGCCGGAAATCACGCACCCTCACTTTAAAATGTTTATATTTGATAAAATATTTTTACCAAAGGGGTCCATCAAAAAATCGCATTTAAAATTAAATTTAATCTCAAAATAGCTACGATTTAAAAAATTCACCTCTCATCGCTCCCTTCCTTCCTACGGAAATTCAACCCCAGGAGGAGAAAGGTTCATAATATGAAAGAGTGGTTCAAAAATCATTCCAATAATCAATCACATGAAGGGTCCAAAAATGTTTGGAATTTACTCCTCACCCGCAGGTTTACTTTTTCTTAACAGAATACACCCGGAAATCACGCATCCCTTACTTTAAAATGTTTATAATTAGCAATTTTTATTAGAAGGTTGCTTCAAGAAACCACTTCTAAAATGATAGTTGTTCTCGAAATAGCTACGATTAAAAAAATTCACTCCCCGTCGCTCCCCCGTCCTGAAATTATACTGCAAGAACAGAAAGGTCCATAATATGAAAGAGTATTCTGAAACCTTTCCTATGACATATCACATGACGGGTCCAAAAAAAGTTTGAAATTTACTCCTCACCCGTTGCCGTAATGTTACTTTTTCTTCCCAGAATGCATCCGGAAATCGCGCAGTCTCCATTTTAAACTTTTGTGTTTATGAAATAATATTTACCGGAGCGCTCCTCTGAAAAACACATCTAAAATTATATTCATTGTCAAAATAGCTAAGATTAAATAATTAAAAAAAATACCCTCTTATCGCTTCCCCTCCTTCTCCTGAAATTCAACTCCAAGAGGAGAAATATTCGTAAAATGAAAGAGAGGAGCGAAAAAATTCCGATGATATATATACATATATATATATATATATATATAACATGACGAGACCAAAAAAAAGGTTGAAATTTACATGTCACCTGTGGGTTCACTCATTTTTCCCAGAATACACCTACAAATGACGCAGCCCCCACTTTAAAATCTTTATATTTAATAAGTTATATTTACCGAAGAGTTCCATAAAAAAACTCCACATCTAAACTGATATTTATTGTCGAAACAGCTACGATTTAAAAAATTCACCCTCTTATCGCTTTATCTCCCCCCCCCTTCTGAAATTCAACTCTAGGAGGAGAAAGATTCGTAAAATGAAAAGGAGGTGCCAAAACATTCCGATGATGCATATATAACATGACGAATTAAAAAAAAAGGTTTGAAATTTACATGTCACCCGTGGGTTCACTCATTTTTCCCAAATACACCTAGAAATGATGCAGCTCCCACTTTAAAATCTTTATATTTAATAAAAAATATTTACTGGAGGGTTCCATAAAAAAATTCACAACAAAAATAACTTTTACTGTCGAAATAGCTACAATTAAAAAAATTCACCCCTTCATCGCTCCCTCCCCCTCCCCTCTTCCCACCCCTTAAAACTCAACTCCAAAAGTAGAAAGATTCATAATATGAAAGAATGGTTAGAAGAGTCCCCCATATATCGGAATGAGCATATGCCTCTCATTTCAGCAAATCTCATTCTGATAAAGTCAGACATTTCGAGAAACTCTTTCTTCGCGATAAAAATGTTCTTCCATGAAATAGCTTTATCGAAGGATAGCGATGAAATTTAACCTTGAAAAAAGCGGCATTTCGAGAAGCTTGTGGTTTTCTGATGAATGCCTTTTTCGATAAGGATGATTTTCGTTCTCGCTGAGACTAAAGATGAGTAGGTTTTTCAAGCGCAATTTTTTCGATGAAGCTTTGTGAAATGAAAGTTTTATCGTGAAACGAGGAACAGAAAGAAGCATGAGAATATGACAATAACTTGTGAAATGAAGACCTAATTTTCAAAGTTTCTTGTATTTTAGTCTTACTATGCTGTCATGTACATAAAACCCACCACTAAATATTATTTATTAAAAAATTTTTCAAAGAGGGGGCTGGAGAACATATGTTTGAAACTGTAGCGATTTCTACAATACCTATCAATTTAATTGGTTTTTTTTCATCGAATCATTCGGTAAATATTATTTATCAAATGTAAAAAAAATTAAAATGTCTGCTGCAGGAAATTGAGGGCGATAGGGTGGACTGACGGGGGACGGGGGAGGGGAAATTTTTCACTTTTTTAACCCTTTCCGGCGCAGACAATTTCTGTTCGTAAAATGAGAAATTGTTGACTGACACCGGAATTTACAAAAGACTTTGTTAGAAATTAAGAATTCCCTGATTAAAGTTGTCATTGTAAAAGTAAAATTTTACTAAAATATTATTGGTGCCGTTTGTAAGTTTGGAATTAAAATTAGGTGTTGCCGGAGTGGTAACACTGCGCCGGAAAGGGTTAAACCCGTCATATTGAAGATCTCGAATCACTCTTTCCTATTATGATGCTTTCTTACCTCCCCCCTTCCGAATTTGATTCCCACGGCGGGGGGGGGGGGTTTCGAAGCTTTTCGCGTTTTTATCATTTTAGATCGAATTTTGGAATTGAAAACGTCCTTAGGCGCATTGGAAATTTTTTTGAGATGAGAAAAAAACCATTGAACTAGTCCCATTGTTACCGTAACCTAGGCACATTGTTTTAAAGTTCCCTCTTTGAGAGCCTCTTTCAAAGGTGAGGAGCTTGACCAGCCCCCCCCCCCATACACTTTAAAATATCGCTCATTTTTTTCTCTAACAACTTTAACTTTAAAGTTTAAGCTATGTGGCACAACCGGGGTCGTTGCCTCCCCCCTATTGGTTATACACCAACATAATTTTGCTCATTTCTTCACTTCATTTCAATTTTTAAAAGGCTATATCTTTGCTTCTATGGGAGCTACAACGGGGAGAAAAATTATAGCATAGCTAACATTTCTTCGCCGCCCTTTTTGCAGTTTTATGGTTTTCCCCATAGCACCGGTTTTTTTTTTGTTGGGGGGGGGAGTACAAGGGGGCCTTTTTCATTTTTTGATGTAATATGTTTATCGAAAGCTTATGCTTCATGCACTACAAATTTAGCATAAAGAAGTTTTTCCCGTCATTCTGGGTCACGTTACGGACCCATAATGGGTTGAAATTTAAATTTTTCAGACTTCTTCAAAGTTTTCACTAAATGGGCATCTGAAAAGCATCGCGACAATGTGGTGCGTGTATGACATCTGTATCATATAAATATTGTTCACCACTGCTGGGGCTCAGGCCTCCTCTCGCGTGTAGTCGTTAATTTACCGCGGTTACTTGGTCCTTGTATTTTCTGCACAATAAAATATTTCCTGACGATTAAAAAAATACACAAGCAATTGTTCAAGTTTTCACTTCTGTCGGCACTCCCAAAATGCCACTATATATTACGGAGTTTGCAGTAAATAATATTTATCCTACCGTAATTTCGGGTGTATAAGCCGCGGATCAAACAATTCTTTTTCGACCAAGAAATTTTTAAAAAATGAATGTTACTAGTTAGATCGCCGTAAATATTTCTGTTCAATCACTAAATAAGATTTCTGGGTCCAAAAAGAATTGTTTGATCCGCGGCTTATACACCAGAAATTATGGTATATATGGAATTTAGAAAAGCAGGAAGTTGTTGTTTGGCTAGGGACCACTTACTGATCTAATGCACCTCCATCTTATATATCCCCCCCACACACACACACACTCGTTACCTTGGGGAAGGAGGGCAGTTTTCAATATTTAACGTTCGATTCGAGATTACGTTCGGTTGTTCATTCAATTCCAGATATTTTTTTTACATGTTTTTGCTGTGCGTGCACACAGCGTTTGGTATATGATGTGGTATATGATAATACAATGTGGACCCAGTTCGAGATTTCATATTAGAAGATTGCCTATAAATTAGAGACAAAAATGAAAGGAGGGGCTCACTAGTGAGGGAATCCATCGTGCCTTTATTAACACCGACTCTTTCACCTGTAGACGACTCTTGATAAAATTGTACCCTGTATGGTATAAAAGCAATTGTAAACTGGAGTCATCGAGAAAAATTTTACACAATCGAAAGTTATCGAGATGTTCATACAATCGAGAAAATCGAGAAAAACTTCTCGTTATCGCACATCATTACACAAACCTACCGAAATCACTTGATGCGCCCGAACCGGGCATTGGCACCAGAGTTTCGGACATAATCGTTTCACTTGATTAGTTACATGAAAAAAGTATAAAGAAGAACTTATTTTCGTATGAATTTGTTTAAAAATCATGCTATAAACACATCTTTTCATAATTTAATGGAGAAATTTGTTTTGACACCTAAAAGTTTAACACTCTAAGGCGCCGAGAACTTAAATTGCGAAAATGTAATAAAAGGACTCATTGATACCGGAATTTTGATATAAACTTATTTATTTAAAAAAAGCCTTTTTTTTGTACATAATAAACGGAAATTATTTCTACCGAAAGTTTGGTATCTTTGTGGCATTTCAGAATAAAGTTGGTTGTTCCTTTTAACCCTTTGAGCTCTGGTGGGTAAATTTCATCAAAATTCCAAATGTCACATTGGCACCAGTGTTTTGCAAAAAAGGAATTCGGTTAACAATATACACGATAAAATGCATGAAACTTTTATCAAAGAAGTTTGGTAGAATATTTCGGTGCCATTGTGACATTTCAGCATTAAAATTAAGTGGTAGAAATTTAAACCACCAGAGCTCTAAGGGATAATGGAATAAAGATTAAAGAGAATGCTAAGCTAATACAAATATATAGCTAATGCGATTAAATATATAGATGGATAAGATTTCCAACTTTTCTCATACCAGTATAATCCTGGAGAAAATGTTGTCCTCTAATATCACAAAAAAATTCTGTTTAAATAAAATAACATTTTCTCTGAGACTCGTAAATATCATCTGTCTATATAAAATGTATCACCAGTCAGGGACTTCAATCAAAGAGTTGACTGTTTTACAACGGTTTTTCATTTTCCCAAACATCTTTTCCTGGAGCGCTAATTCACTGTTTAGCGCGATCCCTGAAATTTATCCTACTCTTCCTCATTTTCCGTCATAATATCTGTTTAGATCCGGTAAGGATAAATTCTGTTAGAAAAATGAGAAATAATCGACTGACACCGATATTTACAGTCTAATTTTTTAGAAGTAATGAACACCTTAATTTAAGCTTTCTTTGTAAAAGAAAAATTTTATTAAAGTATTATTGGCGCCGATTGCAAGTTTGGAATAAAAATTAGGTGTGTCCAGAATGAGCTCTCTGTGCCGGAAAAAGTTTAAAAATTTACTCGTAGTAAGACAGCTAAAATCCTTTGACTATCGTGGTGTGTACAAAACTTGTAAATCTCTTTTACTACATGTAACGTTCAAATAATTTAAATTACAACCTTTTCTCTAACAAAAATATGAAAGAACGACCGAAAGTGTTAATGCAAACATCGATTTTATTCGATTTTTAAAGCTGTTCTCCATTTTTTTAAGTATCTTTTTATAAAAAAAGTCATAAGCCTGCTCGAGGTTTACTCTCACGATTCTTAGCTATATTGTTAGAATACTTTATCTTATTAAACCCTTTGAGCTCTGGGGTGTAAATTTCTTCAAAATTCCAAATGTCACATTGGCACCAGTATTTCGCAAAGAAAAAAAAACCCGTTAATGGTAAACGCGGAAAAAAAATGCATTAAACCTTTTACAGATTAATTTGGTCGAATTTTCTGGTGCCATTGTGACATTTCGGAATTAAAATTATGTGGTAGAAAATTCTACCATCAGATCTCAAGGGGTTAAACAAGAACGAAGCAACATGAACAATATCTTAACGTGTGTCAAACATAATATATGAGATGTTCAACAATTAAAGTGAAGAACACAAAGGATTTCGAAAAAAAACATTTTTCTAGATTTTGTTTGAACGTAACCGGCATTTTTTAACCGCTTAACTCTGCCCAAAGTGGATTCGGCCAAGAACATTTTGCTTGTTTGGTTACCAAAAGCTTTTTGATACCACTATTTTTTAACTTTAAATTTATCTTTAACGATTGTTAGAGGGTCAATCCATTTCAAGTGGTCCAGCACTGGTCGCTCGACTATTTTTAAAAAATCTGAATTTTTTTCAACAACAACCCTAACATGATGGAAATTCAAAATTACCGTTATTTTAATTCTACTATTTTTTATCTGTGCATGGCGGCCATCTTTGTTTCATCGTGTGCAGCGATTTTCTCAGATACTAGGATACACAAAATTGTAAATATCTCGTCTTCTATTTTCCCAATTGAAATGAGGTTTGCAGCATTTTGTTCAGAATGAAATAGGCTAAATATACAGTGTAAGAAAAATTTTGAAAAATAAATTTTTACAGGTTAAATTTTAGCGCAAAATTTACGATTTTTTCCAAAATCTATCCGTTTGCAAGAGGAAAATTTTCATGCAAGGGAAACTGTCAACCTTACACAATTTTTTCTACAAATAAGTCAAAAGTGCGTGTACTCATACACCAAGTCCCAGATCTGAGAGTTAATTTCTCTTTGCGAAAAAAATTCCGAAATTCGTCAAAAATTTCAAAAATCGCACTTTTTAGGTTTTGATATCTCTGGTGGGGCACAAGATAAAAATCTGAAATTTTGGCCTATGATAGTATCGTGTAGTAGCGTTATGTACAAAAAATTTCAAGAAGGAGATTTGACTACAAGCTGAGATATGACATGGAAAATATGTGAAAACAATACTACCAAACTATTGTAAACCTACTATGCAACTCTTCAACAAGACTGTCAACCTTGCACAATTTTTTCTACAAATAGGTCAAAAGTGCGTGTACTCATACACCAAGTCCCAGATCTGGGAAAGGATTTCTCTTTGCGAAAAAAAATTCCGAAATTCGTCGAAAATTTCAAAAATCGCACTTTTTAGGCTTTGATATCTCTGGTGGAGCACGAGATAAAAATCTGAAATTCTGGCCTTTGATAGTATTGTGTAGTAGTGTTAGGTACAAAAAATTTCAAGAAGGAGATTTGACTACAAGCTGAGATATGACAAGGACAATATGTGAAAACAATACTGCCAAACTATTGTAACATACTATGTAATTGTTCATACCTCCAAAATTTTAAATTAATTATTTATGGTACAAAGTTAAATGTTAGTTACAAATATCTTTTTCAAATGCTTCTGTGTGATTTAAACAATTCAGAATGTATGCTAAGCCAATACACTATTTGTCCAGATGAACAAATATACTAGAAATGCTATTGCAACAATTTTACTCGGAACACATTGCAGGAAAAGTAAATTACAGACAATGAATTGCAACTGATCGAGTTGACATGGCTTCAACTATTAAACCTAGAGAATTTCATTCAAGTTAACAAGGGATGACAAGACTTGGGGGGCTTCAAATGAAATTTTTAGAAAGAACAGCCTGATGGACTGATAACAGTGACTGGTCGAACTCATAACATCTTTCGTAAATATTGTTAAGCTCTTTGTTGAGCATGTATAGTATTTTGTAAATTAAATGCTTATTATTTAACTGTTTTCAACAAACGATATTTTCTTGTACCGTAATTTCGGGTGTATATGCCGCGGATCAAACAATTCTTTTTGGACCCAGAAATCTTATTTAGTGATTGAAGACAAATATTTACGTCGATCTAAGTAGTAACATTTGTTTCTTAAAAAATTCTGGGTCGAAAAAGAATTGTTTGATCCGCGGCTTATACACCCGAAATTACGCTAAATATTGTAATAAAAGAGACTAATCTCATTTCTCCTAATTTACTCGTAATAGCATTTCTTAACATTTTTTAATCACCGTATCTCAGCTTGTAGTCAAATCTCCTTCTTGAAATTTTTTGCACATAACACTACTACATAATACTATCAAAATCCAGAATTTCAGATTTTTATCTCGTGCTCCACCAGAGATATCAAAGCCTAAAAAGTGCGATTTTTGAAATTTTCGACGAATTTCGGAATTTTTTTCGGAAAGAGAAATCATTTCCCAGATATGGGACTTGGTGTATGAGTACACACACTTCTGACCTATTTGTAGAAAAAATTGTGCAAGGTTGACAGTCTTGTTGAACAATTACATAGTAGGTTTACAATAGTTTGACAGTATTGTTTTCACATATTTTCCATGTCATATCTCAACTTGTAGTCAAATCTCCTTCTTGAAATTTTTTGTACATAACTCTATTACACAATACTATTACAGGCCAAAATTTCAGATTTTTATCGCGTGCCCCACTAGAGATATCAAAGTCTAAAAAGTGCGATTTTTGAAATTTTTGACAAATTTCGGAATTTTTTTTCGCAAAGAGAAATTAACTCCCACATCTGGGACTTGGTGTATGAGTACACGTACTTTTGACCTATTTGTAGAAAAAATTGTGTAAGGTTGACAGTTGTTTTTGCATGAAAATTTTCCTCTTGCAAACGGATAGATTTTGGAAAAAATCGCACATTTTGTGCTAAAATTTCACCTGTAAAAATTTATTTTTCAAAATTTTTCTATCACTGTATATTTAGCCTATTTTATTCTGAACGAAATGCTGCAAACCCCATTTCAATTGGGAAAATAAAAGACGAAATATTTACAATTTTGTGTATCCTAGTATCTGGGAAAATAGCTGCACACGATGAAACAAAGATGGCCGCCATGCACAAACAAAAAATAGTAAAATTAAAAGAACGGTCATTTTGAACTTCCGTCATGTTAGGATTGTTGTACAAAAAATTTCAGATTTTTTAAAAATGGTCGAGCGACCAAAAAAATATTTTCTGGACCACTTGAAATGGATTCACCCTAGATAATTTTCGATTAGATAAGTCAAATATTTTAGTATGGAACTGTGGTTTTTGGCTCCGATTTCAAATGCTCGCTGTCAAAAAAATTAACGATTAAGGGCTTAAACTGCTAAAGATATTTGATCACAGAAGCGGAGCAGTTAGACCGGAAAAAAATTTGCAGTAACGAAATGAAGATTATGACTTAAATGTATGGCTTTTCACCTTTTCTAACGATAAATATTTTTCATAGTAACTAATGTGTAGAGAAATCAAGAGAAACGAAGAACATTTATTAACTTTTAGACGGGCGCAAGGGGATCAATCTGTAGCCAATCGGATATCACTAAAATATTTTAGAAATAATTGTGTTATCTAATCATCGAATACCTGGTATTCAAAAAGTTGAATATTTCTCGATAAAAACTGCAACGGTTGGGCCAAAATTTGACACATTGGACTAGAGGTATCAGTGGCGTAATTAGGGTGGTCACCCAAGTGCTCTAAATACTGGTAATTTTTTTTATTTCTGTTTATCTTACAAGAAAGTTATATATACAGCTCATATTCAAAATATTAGAATAATTGAGAAAAAGTAATAAGAAAAAATTATTTGTCATTTATTTATTTTTTATACTAAGTAAATGCAATTAAATTTCTTATAAATTAAATCTGGAATGTTTAGATAAGATTTTAACATTTATAAAATATAAAATACAGCACAATAAATTAGGTATACAGCTTCTTTAAACACACCAGAATATTAGAATAAAACTTAGATTGGTTCAAAATATTAGAATATTTTATTTTACGCAACAATATTACCTTATGAATATGAAGTAAATGGTAGTTAATATTTTGTAGCATCCCCTTTAGCTTTCATAACAGCGTACAATCGATCTTGCATACTATATACAAGGTGTTTACAAACATTTCTATCAATATTAGCCCAAAATAGACTTTATACGTGCCACTAACTCAGTTTTACTTGAAGGAGGATTTTCTTGAAGTTTTTTCTTCATTATACACCATAAGTTTTCGATGGGATTAAGATCTGGTGAATTTGGTGGCCAAAGAAGTACCTTAATGTTGCGTTGGCGGAACCAATTCTTAGTTGACACCGAGGTATGCGGGGACGCTAAATCTTTTTGAAAGATGAAATCATCTTCAAATAAATCTTCTGATGATGGAATCATGTAATATTCTAAAATTTTTTGATATATCAGAGAGTTAACCTTTTCGTAAACGATGCATAACTTTCCAGGTCCTTCTGCACTCATACAACCCCAAACCATGACACTAGCAACAAATTTTACGGAACGTTTAAGGCATTCTTTATCAAATGCTTCTTGCTTCATTCTCCAAACTCGAATACCTTGATTACCATATGAAACACAAAACATACTTTCATCACTAAATAATATATTTTTCCAATCTTCATTGCTCCATAAACGTCTTGATTTACACCAATTCAATCTTATACGCTTTTGTCTTGCAGTCATGAGAGGTTTTGTTTTCGGTACACGAGATTCAAATTTAAATTTATGGAGACGTCTTAATGTTGTCGATGTAGAAACTTCAACTCCTTCTTCTTTCCATTTTCTCTGCAAGAATCGCACACTTTTAAAACGGTTTTTCTTAACTATACGCTTCAGTTTCCTGTCATCTCTAGCAGATGTTTTTGGTTTTCGGCCAATATTTCGGCGATTATTTTGAAATTTTCCAATTTTTGAAATTTGTGTTAGTGTTTTACTAACGCTCGATTGCGAACAATGTAAATAATTCGCTATAAAACATTGATTTTTACCGTGCCGATACAAATCAACCATACGAAGTTTAGTAGATTCAGGAATATCACTCAATCGGCCCATTTTAAGACGAAAAAGAAACAAACTGCAAAAAAGAATACTGATTTTAAATAAAATAGTCTGAATTTAATCAATGATGCCACCAGTTAAGAATTGGTAATAATTAAAGGAGAATTAATGTGAAATATTCTAATATTTTGAACCACTTGAATAAATATTCTAATATTTTGACTTTTCAAAATAATTTTTTTTGCAATTAATCTTTTCAAAAATGATATTAAATTTAAGATAACAAGTAGGGGAAGATGGGGATACTTGAGCCATTTTTTAAATTTTAATTTTTTTAAATTTTTTATAATTTCTTAGAACAAAATAAAATATTGAAAATGAAAATTTGATATTTTTTCTTCAATTGAAAACCGCTTTCAATTCATTTTGAACTATTTTTCTATGTCTAAAAAATGTTTACTTTTTCTTTTACATCGTGGCTCAAGTATCCCCATGGAGGGGATACTTGAGCCAGATGTCATATTCGCACCAGTATTTTGCAAAGAAAAAACCCGATTTACAATATACGCGAAAAAATGCATTAAACCTTTTTCAAATAAATTTGGTCGAATTTTCTGGTGTCGTTGTGACATTTCAGAATTAAAATTATGTGGTAGAAAATTCTACCAGCAGAGCTCAAAGGGTTAATCACCATACTTTCAAAATGGTACCAAGGTATGTGATTTCGTTTTTTACATGTTCAGAACAATAAATATGTTACCATGTTGCCAGTTTTAGAAAGAAAAATTGACCAACTGTAAAGATAATAGGGGTGGCTCAAGTATCCCCTATGCTCAAGTATCCCCACTCTCCCCTAAGTTTAATCAACAATAAGTTCTTAATAAAAATATCGTTTGCATATTTTCATTAAAAGACATTAAATTACCAAACGATATTTTCAATTTCTAAAAAAAGGTAATTATTCTAATATTTTGAATATGAGCTGTATCTGTTTATCTTACAAGTTCCACAAGAAATTCTGAAAGATAATCTTTCGTTTACTCAATGATCAAAATTTCCGTTACTAAGAAAATGAAGTTTTTTATTTAAAAATAGTTTAATTTGTTAATTAATTAACCTTTTCCTTTATGTACTCGTTCGTCAAAGGGGCAACATGTCTTTGCGAATCACGATTTGACCGTACCGTGTACGGGCATACTTATTCTAATAATAAAATTATTATTTTTATCAATAATTTTTCTTTGTACATTTTGCATTATTTGATCAGATTTCTTTTTATTAATTTGAATAAATTAGCCGACAATTTCTATTTTGAAAAACCGGTGATAGAATATTAAAAACTCTATAAAAGATATAAAAAAATGGGCGTTACTTGATTTTTTTAAAAAAAACAGTTAAGTGGTGAAAGCACACAGATTTATTTTTATTTTTGAGTTTGCACCATCCGTTAATGGGTTAATGTATTATCAATTTTAAAAGGTAAAACTCTGAAATTATAAAGTTTTAAAATGTGAAATGAAGAAAAAAACTTTTTTTTGGTATATTTACAATATCATTTTAAACTTAATCAATTCCTTTCTTTAGAACCCAAAATAAAAAAAACAAATCTTCCAGGAAGTATATTAAAGTATCAATCACTTTAAAAAAGAAATTACTTATAAGTATAATTAATTTTTCATTTAATTTCCATCAATGAAATTACAACCGAAATTACTAAATATTTAATGTGTTTTACTTCTCTTTGCGAACCAAGTTTAAAGCAACATTGAGAAAAAAAAATATCCCACTTGAAGATCTGCTTACACTATTTCGAAATTTAATAATATTCAATTTTAAACAGCATTCGTGTTTGATTTTTAATGTTGAAACCTTTCTTTATTTTCCTTTAAAAAAATTAAACGGATATTTCTTTAATGGTAAACGTGGTGAAATTAATTTCTTTCCTACTAACTCAATTGCAAATCAAAGAATAGAAATGTAAGTGGCACATGCCATTGTTACCAAATCTGTCTATCGGTTAGGTCTAATAATTCTTTATTAGACCTATGAGATGTAGATTTTTTAAATTTATTAGACCTATTAGATTTAGATTTTTTAGATTTATTAGACCTATTAGATTTATTAGATTCTTTATTAGAGTTCTTTTTGTTTCATAAAACTATACATATTGTGTAAATAAAATAATAGAAAATTACTTTTAATCCTTTAAGCTTCCTGCAAGATTTTTCGTGTTTTTTGTTATTCAAAAAATAATACCTATTAAAACTATTTGTACGAGAATTTATTTATGACAACCTTACCATAGCAGCCAACTCTTCTGATTTTTTGGCCCGGAAAAATTTAACAGGAATATTTACCTTAATCAATTGGCAAATTACGGCGATTTGAATCGGTAAAATTCACTATAAAATTTTTCCTAGCCAAAAAAGGCGGAAGATATTGGCAGCTATGCCTTACATATTTATTTATTTTGTGCACTGCACTGAACTGCACTGGAAAGAAAAAAAACTTTAATATAAATTTTGTATTTAGCAAGTCTTGAGTTTAGAAATTAAATAACGCAAAAACGCGATTAGGGTTAACCCATTAGTGCCTGAATTATTTTCTCAGTTAAAATTCAAATTTTGCATTTTCTCACCACTTTTAAAGAAAAAAGAACATTTATCTTAATTTATCGAGGATTTTGTCTCGTGAAACGAAGTATTTATTTGTCCTTTTTTTTACTGGTGGGAAATGCGTCTACTTGAATTTTTTTAAACTGTCCCAAAAATGGGACGCTAGGCACTAATGGGTTAAAATTTTCTCGTATAAATTCGGAAATTTGCTATAGAAAACACACCCAAATTCATAACAGAGATAGCAACAGCTCTACTTATTAGCCTTTTAATGTATAAAGTAATTGAGAAGTTACATGATTTTTTCCTATTTTTTGTCACTATATTAATGTAAATTTGGTAAACTATTATATGTTGCTTAAGAGTATTTACAAGCATTTAAGTAAGCTCGTGAAGTCTGTTTTGATTCAGATTTGTTATCACGGAGTGGTTATAATATCTTTCGTTGATACAGTTTTTGATGTGTTCGACTGACGTTGTTTCTCTGCAAACAATTAAGAGTCTTATAGAAATTATTGTGTACTTGAATAACTGTTATTGTGCAGTAAAGAGTGAATACTTTAAAATAATTTAAAATTACCATTTTGGGGGCAAATTTTTTCAGGTAAGTCAAAAGTGACATTATGTCATTATGCCCAGCACAAACATTAAATAATTTAATTTTTTCTTTCTATATACAGGGTTTTATGCTTCAGGGAATTTTATAGTCAAAATGTCAGCATATATTTTTTAAAAACTGTATCTATACTAAACACACGTATTTTCGCCTTATTTAAACAAATGTTTTCTGTAAGAAAGTACTGGAGCTGAAGAATTTCGTGGTCTGGAAATTCCCTGAAGCTTGGAAACCCTGATATCAGAAGAAATTATTTCAAATTCCAGATTCCAACGGATTTACATGTTTCAGGGGTAAGATATAAAAAACATGTTTATACAAAATATCTGTATGTAAGTCTGTGAGTCTGTGTGTCTGTAAATGACACACATCTTGTGGCAAGAGTAACATTTAAAAAAAAAAATACGATAATATGTTAATACAATTTGTAATAGATCTTTACAACATTCGAACGCATGCGAGATCGGAAGTTGTTAGTGGATTTAAATACTATTTCAACTTTATGTTTTTATTTTAGTACGTAACAGTTTAAGCTATTACCAGGGTATGAAAATCTAGGCGCCAGCAGCTAGTCTCACAACACTAAATTTATTTAGTTATCTTTCATCTCATACTTAATGTATAAGAATGCTGTTAAATGTTAAGCGAAGAAAACTTTTAAATTGTAGTGGTCAGAGACTACCCGCTGGCGCCTAGATTTTTTTTCACCCCTTACTGATACATTTAAGAAGAAGTTAACTAAAAAAATATTAATGATGTGAATTCTTTCCACATTTTGGCAAACTTTACAGCTCATGTGCGACCCCATTTTTTTTTAAACCCAGTTTCTAGTTTCACAAATTCAAACTTTTTCTGCGGCATTACGTCTCAAAAAACAATTTTCATTTTTTTTTTTTGGTTCATCTTTTATATATGCTGTTTAATCTGCTTCCCAAACAACAAGTTTCCATTTTACAGAAATGAACTTATTTCATAAACATGATAAAATATTAAACAGCAAAGATTATAGGTTAAAATTATAGCCATTGTTCAATTAAATTAACTTATCTAAACTTTACTATTCCCGCATGTGAAATCATCCTTATTTCTCATACATTTGCTTTATAAATCAAATTTGTAAATCAAACCACAGTTACATAAAGCATTATTATTAAATTATAATAATGAGATTAGTTGAGCATTGTTACATTCTCGTTATTTGAAACATCTGTGATTCCTGTTACAGATTGGATGTTGCATACTTTTCATGAATTGATATTAGATGACAAAACTCGCTGTTGTTGCTTATAATGCGAATGCAATGTTTGTTTAAAGATTTATTTGTAATTTGAAAAAATAATTTGAGGATTAAATAACCATAGTTATATTGAACAAATTTTAGAAACTTTTCTTTTTCCATTTTAAATGTGTTTTCTTTATTTTCCTGGAAATGCGGCTTTTAAAGAGCTACAAACACGATTAAAAATAATATTCTATATATCTATATTATACCGTATATCAAGCATAGAAGTCAATCCCTGAATTAAAAAGAAAGTCTTATACTAAAATTTTCTTTGAGATGTATTAATCTTATTTAATATCAGTCAATTCCAAATTTACATTAGACGAAAATAACTATTTTTAAATACTGGTATGAAATCAAATTTTTCCTCTCGAATATGGGGTTCAAATACGCGATTATTTAAGTATACATATTTAAATATGTGGCCAATAAAAATTTTATCACTTATGCTGATGACACGTAATCTTCTTAATATAAAATTATATATATTTTTTAATTTTCAATAAAATATACATAACTTTAATTTTTCTGCATATATGTTTGATATGTAAACAAATATATAATTTCGGTGCACTTATTAAAAAAATATTTTTTTATTTAAAAATATAAATGATTGTTAACAATATGTATAAAATTTCTAAATAAAATCAGGGTGGAAAATTGAAAATTTTTGTTTTTTATATGTGAAAACATTTTCTAGTTAAATCAGTTCATGTTAGTATGCCATATGACGTTTTACCACTGGTCTGTTTTTTGAGAAGCTTAAATTTCTTAGGAAAATAATGTTCTGTGACGATTGAAAAAAAAAAAAACCTTTCCAGGTAATTTTTACGATGTTTCTTAAGAAATGTTTTCTTTGTAAAAAATGTGGTGTTCAAAAAACCGATCAACTGGACAAACTGCATAAGTGTTGTTTTCTTTTTGTTGGGCTTCACTGTCTCCCGAATACTAGGCTTCAGCGCTGATACAGAAATTGCAGCGACGAACTACTTTTTCAGCTTCTATACGGTCTGTTGATTTCGGTATCAATGCTATTTAAATGCACCCCCCTTTTTTTGTTTTTATGGTATTAAATGAGCTAAGGCAATGGCTTAACCAGGGTGTCCAAGTGTTCTGAATACCGGTGGTCCCATTCGCATTATCTAACCTGAAAATTTTCTGCTATGAATCAAGAAGAAAACTTTACAATATTACTAGTTTTGAGTACCCACACTGGTTACGCCACTGTAAGGAAATTTTTTGAAAAATATTTCTGTCTAACTGCAGGGGACTATTTAAACGCTAAAAAAATACACATACGACAGTCGTTTTTGTGTGTGTGTGTGTGTCAGTTCTCAAGCCTAGTATTCAGGGGGAGGTGTGACCTTAACTAAGGTGTGGCTTAATTGCCAAATTATATTTCAAATAGAAATATACTATTTATTTAATGACAGATCTTCTCATTTTTGTAAAGTTTTTTAACACAATTTTTGTATAAGAAATTGCAGACTTTCCCTAACGGATTAAAAGTTTCTGATTACTTCATTTGAAAACATCCATCAGAAAGCTTAAATAGAAAATTCCGTTTTATTGGTGGCACTCACAATTATGGTACAAAAATTCCATTTATTTTTACTGGCATCAATTTGAGAAGGTATTATAGTATTTTTTCAGTTACACTGACAGGCGGCTGTCTTGGTTATTAGAATGTTGCGGAAGTAACATCACCCAATTAAACTCTTACCAGAAGAAAATTAATTTCGATTTTTGCCGTTATTTTTTATTAGAAGCTTCCATTAATGATGCATTTATAAAGAAAAATTTTCTGCATAAATTTAATGGTGGGAATTTGCTGCCTTGGTAATGTATCCTGTAAAAGCGTTTACAGTTAAAGCTCCACAATTTTCGGATATGTTAGTTTCTTTTTCTTAAAAGTTCCATTGTTTAAAAAATAAATTCTTTATTTTTCCAAATTAATAACTGCCATGTTTTATTTTCTACAACCACTAAATTTTAATGGAACATTTTTAAGGCAATCAACTTCATAACCACTTTAGAAAAAGAAAAAAACAATATATTCAATTCAGTATTGGCAGTTTAGCACATTTCAAACTTGCTTGTTTGATAGAACAACGGTATTTTTGAAAACAACTAGCTATTTTTAATATGATTTTTAATGGAGAATTCTAAAATATTTCGCCTAAATGTCTTTAACCAAGCTGGAAAACTGTATTTTTCAATCAAACTTACAGTTTTTCCACTTTTACCTAGTAAATCTATACAGTACATTATATTTTTTGTTTCTGTGCGATTGTAGATTCTATAGTTGTGATGCTTTGTTCAAATGTCAAGAAACATGAAAGAATTAAAATCTCTTTTTACAGTGATAGACTTTTTGGATTTTTTTAGTGTGATATACTGCGCAACACCAATTTTTACAGATGTGCTATTGCTTATAGACAACTCCCGCTCATCACGTCATTCTGTCATAAATTCATCGCGTCATTAATTCTTAACCCTTTGAGATCTGGTGTTTGAATTTTCTACCAATTACTTTTAATTCCGAAATGTCGCAATGGCATCGCAATAGATTTATTTGAAAAAAAAATCAATGTATTTTTCCTTACGGTAAACCGAACTTCGTTTTTTAGGGCCAATGTGGCAGTTGGTATATTGAATAAATTTATCCACTAGAGCTCAAAGCATGCATGTTTAAATGACAAGTTTAAATTTCAAGTTTTAGAAAAAGAAATTCACACCAGAATTTTGATTTAAAGTAGGTTAATTTTATTATTTAGCGATTGCCCCGCCCCCCATCTTCTTTGCATCTTATAAAATTATTTCATTACCAATTTTCTGGTTTGAACCCAAAGATACTTATATGGTAGCTGTCAAAATGACGGCTCAAGGTAGTTCTAGCGATAAGTGATCACTAAGTTAAAAAAATAGATAACAAAAACCTAAAAATAAAAATTGAAAATTCATAAAAATATTGAAAACAAATAGCTATAACGCAATAAGCTCCGGAAATTTCAATCAAGTTTTATATAAAAAATGGAGTGGGAGCAGTAAAATTGAGTGTTGTCTAACGTCAGCAATTTAATTTTACGTGTAAAAAACATGCTCTTATATTATGATGCCGAATGATTGCAAAAGAAACATTTAATGTTACACAATAACAGCCTGCATTAAAACGAATGATAATAGTTTTGTAATAGTTTTGTCAAAATTCCTAAACTTATAGTATCATAAAACTAAATTAAAACATATTTAAAAGTAAAGTATACATTTGTGGAATATGCATATAGATACTTCTCAAAAATGATTTCTCACAGCCAGGGCTCGAAAAATCTACATGCCCGACATCAGTGTTGTTAGACGGCGACTTTTTAAAAATTTGATTGGCACCACTTTTATTAAAGGATAAAATTCCTCTTGATTAATATGTCATTAAACGAAACGTAACTTTACCAATCCAAAAAAGTGGTGCCAATCTGAATTTTTAAAAAGTCGCCGTCTAACAACACTGATGTCGGGCATGTAGATTTTTCGAGCCCTGCTCACAGCACGAAAAAAGTATTACATAAAGTTAAAATTTTTAGCATATTCTATATAAATATTTATATTCATAATAAGCCTAAAATGAGTAAATATTATGAAAAATGTAGAGTTCTGTTTAATCCGGCAATAAGCAATTATGTATTTGGGTGATTCTCAAAATGGGGGACAATTTCAAAAGTGAAATCTTAAAAAAATTACTGTTAGCAAAATTTCTGAAAAAAAAAATAGATGTTGTTAATATAGTATTAGGTATACTTTACATGTAGTCAGCAGAGCTAAATATTTAAAAATTAACTTAAAAAAATAATTAGTATTTTTTGAGCCATGCTAATGACAAAACAAATTGCATGGAATAAATAAAGAAATTTTTATTTTCTTCCTGTATAAATATTTTTTTCTATATTTATTAGCCTTCCTTTTCAGCAAATGGTTTCCATTTTTACATATATACATATAAGGAGAATAAAAACATTACCAAAGAGCAAATTTTGTTTACATGAGCAACATTCTGACACTAACAATGTAAGAAGCTGTCTTAATGATTTTCTGACAGAATTAATGCATATTTTAGGGATAATAAATGTGATACCTAAATTTATACGTAAAATTAAACTTTGTAAAAGATACAATATAAGCAATGGTTACATTTATGCACATAGGAGTCTTTAGCATGGACAGAAAAACCATGCTAATGACACTGATATTTGTCCATGCTAATGACAAATTTTAATTTAAATAAGATAATGAGCCATAATATAATCACAATGCATTAGTCCTTTCTGGGGCTTTTTAAAACACAAAAGTCCTATGCAAATAAGTAAACTAAAAATTTTAATTATAAAATAAACATGAAAATTATTATCCATTCTAATGACATACAATTGATGTACGCCCCTAATATTCAACTTCTATTCTTAAAATACAATACATGCTTCAATTTTCAGGCTGGGATAAAATGGCTACTTGTTGCCATGAAGAAACTTTATATTTTCGAAGTATTGTCATATGTGAAAATGAAATTTTGATTATTAACCAGCTGTTATAGTATGACCTTGTTTTGAAAATAGAATATGGAGGACAAACTTTAATTCTTTTTTTTATATACTATAATGTTATTTTTAAAAAGAAATTTATTGGATAAATCCTATCCTTGATTAATTTAAAGAAAGAATAACATTTGTTTTATTTTATAAACATGATATTAACTCTTTAAAAAGCTAGTATATACAAGGCACAGCTGCTGTGGACATCCATGCTAATGACATTTTGAACATTTATTCTGTTATTTTAAGGTGTTTTTAACTAAAAAGTGAGTAATTTTTGAGTGCAAATAATGAATAATATTAAGACAAACATATCTAAACATAAAATCATGACAGAAAACCTCTCAATTTTTTTTTGAATGCAGAAAGACATAAATTGTCCCCTATTTTGAGAATCACCCATATATGAATGATATAAAATGTAACATTCATTAAATAATTCAGTTCCAACAACATTTTTATTTAAATAAAATTATTCGCAATATGCATTCACAAAATTCAGCTTTTATATAATACGAAGAAATAATCTTTAAAAGTTCAGATTTGTAACCAAATTTAATATAAATTTAAAAACATACTTCAAAAAATAAATTAGTGAAAAGCCGGGTTAACTAATAATTTCAGGCTAAATGCTTGTTTGATCAAATTAATTATCTCTAGATTTAAAAAAGTATTCTTAAAAATGCATATACAGAGTCAAATACAATATATATTTTTAATACTTATATTAAAATATGTTCTTGAAAGTAAATATAATTGGAACATAAAATTTATAAAATATAATTTATTTAATATCATACAGTGCTACATCTCGTAATTTCAAATATTCTGAATTGCTAAAGGTTTTAATTTTTAGAATTCCTCTATAAATGTATGGAAAGATTCTTTATTGTAATGTCTGCAAAACTAACCTATGAATATCTGATCTGCTAAACAACATTAGAATATTTATTCCGTGAAAAACATAATTTTAGCAACCGTTATAAACTAATAGTAATACATTTTAAAACCAGATCTACCAATGTCACTTGTGTTTTTTTGTGTACTAGTATTTTTTATGAAAACTTTTTGCGATAATTTTGTACAACATTTGCTACAAACATTACATTCCAGAGTGCCCCCTTTTACAATAAAAATAAACATAAATGTTTCTTCAATAAATGTGGTCAGTGTTGCTATTGGGCTACTTTTTTAAAATTCAGATTTCTCCATTGGCACCACTTTTTTAAAACGGTAAATTACCTTTTGTTTTTGCCTTAATTATCATGACATTGAATAAGGCATATTTTATCATTTGTAAGAAGTGGTACCAATCAAGAATCTGAATTTAAAAAAAGTAGCCCATCTGGCAACACTGAATGCGGTGTTAGGAAAGCATATTGAAAGAAAGCCCTATTTAATTTATAAAACACGGAAATTTTCGAAAATACAGGTTGACACATATTATCGCATATCTTTTCAAAAATTTTTGCAAAATTCTTTTTTCGCTGCAAAATTCTGAATCAATATTTACTTTGAATAAGTATTGCTATGTTACTAAACCTAAAGTAGTATTTTCAATTTTAGAAATAAAATCTGAAAATTGAAAATTTAGAAAAGCAATTAATTAAATTTGCGATTTAAATATTTTTTTTTACAAAATGTGTTATAGATGACTATTAAAAGGAAGTGAAGTAACATTTCTTATTGTACTTCTTAGTATGAAAAAAAAGGAAACGTACAATGCTTCCTTAACAAAAATCGCACACGTTTTATGTTTTATTGAAGATGCTAAAAAACAATAAAAAAATTCTTCAGAGAAAAATACAAGCAACATTATAAGCGAAAAAGGCAATTTCACACTTATCAGTAACTTTAAGTAGAGTTGTTTTTTTCAGTAGATGATCAAATTTTAAATAAATAGTGTTCACATGAAGAGATGACAATGTTTCAAAGGTGGAATGTGATAGATCATCTTGGCCAGACCAGAAGCATATCATTTCTTATGTGTATATTGACTTAAACCTGAATATAATGACCAGCATTATGTGCAAATTATAGAGGCAGTATAATCAAAGTGTCAATTAACTGTTTGTTTTAAGATCGTTAATCACGACAAACTCACAAAGTAGACATAAATTTTATTTAAACAGCTATAATGATAAAATGAGGCAAATTTTCTATTTTAATATATTGGTACCTCGATGGGCTGTCGATCAGTGTTGCAATCGGGCTACTTTTTTAATTCAGATTTCTTGACTGGCACCACTTTCCAAAAATGATAAAATTCCCCTTGTTTACGTCCTAATTAAAATTTTAACACTACAACCACCATTAGTGGTCAAAATGACCCCTGCCAAATTGATAATAGTCGATTCAAACCAGAATTTTCTTCATAAGATATGCTAAATGTATGCAGCAGAAAAATACACTAATTAAATATGTTAAATAGTTTAACATTAAAATTCTGGTGATAAACTTTTTTATAAAACTTGAGTAAAAGACCCGGCGTTTCTAGTGTTAAGTATTAAAATATATGGTTATATTTTGATAATGAATACATAATAATAATCTTCATAATATCTTTATTATATAGTATACCTGCCAGTTGGATGCGTTTAACCCCTTGTGGCGCGGTGGTTTCATAGATATACCACTTAATTTTAATTCCCAAACTCCACTTTGGCACCGGAATTTTGTCTAAGAAAATTACGGTTTATTCAATGAGTGAAATATATCGTTTTCTTATTTACAATTAAAGTTGTTTTCCAATTCCGGTGTCAGTCATTAATTACCTTTCCGGCGCAAGAAAATTCTATTAGTAAAATGAGAAATTGTCGATTGACACCGGAATTTATAAAGGGCTTGTCTAGATATTATGAATGCCTTAATTTAAGCTTTCATTCTAAAAGCAAAATTATATTAAAATATTGCTGGTGCCGTTTGCAAGTTTGGAATTAAAATTAGGTATTGCCGGCCCGGCAACACTGCGCAAGAAAGGGTTAAGAAATGAATTTGACCTGCTCCGCAAAGAATTAACCCCTTGCGGCGCAGTGGTATATCTATGATACCCAATTTCAAAACTTAAGCAATGAATTTGCTCTGAGCTGCAAAAGGTTAAGAGAAAAAAGGAATTAAAAAATATGTCAGACAGTAAACAGTTTGGATACATGATAATTCTTTCTTCGAGCGCAATGTATTTTAATTTATTATTGCTGTTAAAACTGGTCCTATCAAAAACTTTTCAGTACAAAAGTTGTAGTAAATATTAAGATATTGTATAATAAACTTAATTTGATTTAATATCTTGACAACTGACGAAATTATGATTTTTTTTCTCTCTAAAACAATTTTTCGTCCCTTGAGCCCATTTCTAATGTTATCAGAAAAATTTTATATACATATTTTTGGCCTCTTGTCTAGAAGTAATAATACCTTTAAATTTATTTGATGACTATTGTAATTAAGAAGTTATGGCATTGTTCAATTTTCACAAAAACCTCTCTTTATCTATCCTTTTGGTCCGATTTTTCCCTTTAGCGAACTTGACTGAATTTTTCTACTCCTTGATAGTACGTGTCAGTTTGGAAGAGATTTATACAGAATTATTGAATTTATCGCGTCCATAATAAGTGATATAGATAGATATAGTTTTTAACTGAAGGTGGTTTTGTGGTCTGGGGTTTCATGATCGGTTTAGATCTGCAAAACATTTTTTTAGAAATTCCAACATAGGGGTGAATTTATTGGGTAGTATTTCTTACGAAATCTGCCTAAAAATTAGCCAACTGGCAACACTGGGCCACAGTTTGACAACCCCGATCTATAAGAAGAACACAACCTCCACAATAATTTCCAAATTTTAATAAACCACGCCCCGTTAGAGGTGGCCTATTATCACGATTTAGTCAAGGAAACAGGAAATGAATTTCAACGTGTAACATGTTCTTATAATTTCATTTTTACTGACATCTTTCGTCAAACTATTCCTGGTATAACAGATTAAATTTTCTGCAATGTTTACAAAAAAATAGCATTTAATTTGATTTTGGAAGTTTTACTTAATGTTCCAAGCAGTAGCAGCTGGTCAGGGGGTGCTGCATCAATTTATTCACATCACTAAAATTGTATGGTTATTTCAATTTTATACAATCAACAAAATTTGTCGAATAAATAATATGAAAGATTCTGTTAAATTTCATTGGTGTGAAAAATCGGATGCAGCACTCCCTGACGAGCCGGTACTGGTTCCAAGTATCACTTTACATTACTGTTTACCTTTTGAGTACAACTGAGTATTATTTTGTTTTATCAAATACTTTTGTTACTGTCTACACGTAGTAATTTTAGGATGTGACTATGCATTTATTATATGACTTCATGAATGTTTAGGCATTTAGTAATAACATTAATAATTAATTATTTGCTGAATTCTATTTATAACGTTCGCGATTCTTTTATTTTATAAAAATCGCAAATATTAAAAAATTGTAATAAAGTGCAAAAGTATTAGAAATCTGTAATAAAGGTTAAATATTGTTGTAATGTAATGTTTTCTAAATCTTTCCAAAAACTCATCCTTAGCCCATTGTTATTTGAATATGAATTGAATATTATGCAAAACAAAAACATTCGTTATGTTTCAGACAATGAAATATTCGTTAACCCTTTAAGCTCTGATGGGTAAATTTCTTCAAAATTCGAAATGTTACATTGGCACCAGTATTTTTCTCAGAAAAATTGGTTAACGATATACATGAAAAAATGCATTAAATGTTTTCCAAAAAAAATCTGGTAGAATTTTCTAGTCTCGTTGTGACATATCGGAATTAAAATTAAGTGGTAGAAAATTCAACCATCAGAGCTCAAAGGGTTAAACTCTAATTAACCTATTTGAATAGCTAGTGTTAATTTTACTGATGTAAAAGTAATTTTTTTCTAAAAATTTAAAAAAAAAATGAGATCGAAAATGGTCATAACAAGAATTCATATAACATGTAAACTCTTGTTGTAAAATCCAAACTTTATGAATCTATACCAGCTCTATTTAAAGAAGTGTTAAGTAAAGATTTCAAGTGAAAGGTTGAAGTAAAAGATTAAAATTTTAGTAAAAGGCTCCCGCCGCTAAGGGGTAAATATACTTGTGCAAAATTACACCAGTAAAAGAAATATAATTTTTTTAACATTCTTATGAGTAATATTTCTCAGCAATAAGACGTTTAACACTAGAACCGCGAAGACGGGACATTTTGACGGGTACTCAGTGAAAATATGTCGATTCGAACCAGATAAGTCTTCTTAAAATAATTTACATATAATCAGCACTAAAATTATTCAAAATAAATAAGTTAAATAGGCTTAAATAAAAATTCTGATGTGAATTATTTTTATAAGACTTGGGCAAAATTTCCCGCGATAAATTAGATAAAATTTTCTATTCAAATTACTGTTTGAAGTTTTCACCGATTGTAATCAGAAATCGTTAATACGATTAAAAGAAACGGTCTTCATGTTGGGAAAATCTTCTTTGTTACTTCACTGGCAAATGTTAGACAATACACCAAATTTCTCCTCCGACTTATTAGTAAATTTATTGTATATTCAAAACCACTTTTGTTCAATGAAAAATCTTATTTATAAATTTCGTCTAAACTAATCTAAGGCTTTTCGATGCAATTGCTCCAAAATTTTATCAAGACTTTTTTCCTTTACAAATACCAGAAATATACCATTTCGTTAGAATTATTTCTCTAATTAAGATGCAAAACTTCCGTTTGATAATCATAAATAGCAATTAAAACAAAAGTCACATTTTTTGTGTGAACTTTCCAGAAAGTTTGCCTCATCAAAAAAAAAAAAAAAAAAAAAAAAAAAAAGAAAGAAAGAAAGAAAGAAATAAAAGAAAAGAAAAAGAAAAGAAAAGAAAAGAAAAAAGAAAAAGAAAAATACATCGAATTAAAAAATACTCATCCACAAAACAAGAAATTGTTTCAACTTTTCCGGTAGCATATGGAACCGATAGGCTATAACGGGTTAGAAATACGGATCAGTGGGATATATGCACATAGCTGCCAACTCTTCCGATTTTTTGACCCGGAAGAATTTAACAGAAATTTTTGCTTTATTTAATCAGCAGGTTTCAGCGATTTGCAATAGTAAAATTTACTGTAAAATTTTTCCGGGCCGAAAAAGCGGAAGATATGCACATAGATGCGAAGCTTGAGATTTTTAAATACCAATATTTTTATGTAAAAATACTTGTTTTATATAAGTGCACAATTTTAGAGATTAAATTTAGAGAAAAAAAATGTCAGAATTTACTGTTATTATTCGAATGGTTGATAACTATGCCTGTATTTGCAAATGATATCCTATCTAATGTAACGAAGCAATGCAATGAAAGTATACAATAAGGACTGAAATGTTTTGTTTCCTCGACCATAGTTGCCAAAACTTAAGCTCTTTTACACCACACAAAATATTTTTTTCTTAATTAATGGGCAGATAACGGCAAATTAAAAATGTAAAATTTACCATAAGATTTTTATGGTACATAAAAAGGCAGATAACGGCAAATTATAAAAGTAAAATTTACTATAAAATTTTTTCTGGTAGAGAAAAGTGCAAGTTTCGGGCCAATATGCTCGAGTTTCATAAAAACAAAACTTTTAACCCTTTGAAGGGCAAAGCACTTCTATTAAAATGCTGAAATCATTGATTGACACCAGAATTTAAAATCAAAGTTATTTCAAAATAGATAAAAGCTTTTCTTCACGTACTTGATGAAATTAAAATTTTCATTTCAAAATTCTGGTGTCGATGTGAAGTTTCTCAATTTAAATTAAGTGGTATATATTTTATACCACCGCCCTTCAACGGGTTAAAGATAAACTTTGTCACCATACACATTTTTCATTCATTTTGTTCTTTGCCATGATTCATATGCACAACTGTGAAATTCGTTTTCTCAGAATTTAGAAAAAAAAAGAAAAGAAAAACTGCATTAAATGTACTACACCGGAATTTTGTTAAAGTAAATTACGGTTTATTGAATGCGTGAAGTATAGCGTTTTCTTATTTATAAATAAAGTTGTTTTCAAATTCCGGTGTCAGTCATTAATTTCAATACTTAAGCAATGAATTTTCTCTGCCCCGCAAAGGGTTAATACCTTTTTTTTTTTTTTTTTTTTTTTTTTTTTTTTTTTTTTTTTGGTAAAACTTGAACTTTGAATTTTGCACCATCTTAAAAAATACGATGCAAAATTTTTTCGTTATGTAACTTAAATTTTTATGTTATCTGATGAAAGTATTTGTCACATAAAAGAAAGTATGTACAACGTGTTTCACTATCTAACCGACAAAATTACAGGAGGAGTATGTGGCACAGACACGAGTCGGAATAACACAGCAATGCATGTTTCAACATTCCGTAGTTGCCAGTTGTGGTTTAAAGGAATGATACCAGGAGCTACTTTTTTTACATTCAGATTTCTTGATTGGCACCACTTATTGGAAAAAGGTAAAAATTCTCCTTAAATAACACATTGGCAAAATAAGAGGATTTTACAATTTAAAAAAACAGGTGCATATTAAAAAATCAGCATTAAAAACATAACTCCCTGGCAACAATGATACAAAAAAAGAAGAGAAAAAGGACGAAAACAGCAACACATTAATTGAACAGAAAACATTTAACTGAAGGGTTGTACTACAGAAGATAGTCGAACCAAAAAATTGCAAGAAAGGCTTTACAGAGTCCCGCTGTTTCATTGGTTCAAGCCCTCCTCTCTATATTATCTGTAGCTGCCGGGAGGATATGCATCTATCCAGGAATTTTCCAGAAAGTATAAAATTCCATGTAGCGCCGCTGTCAAGTCCGCCTAACGACTTCTGGTTGTAATTTAGACCATCTTCTGTAGTACGACCTTTCATTAAAATGTTTTATGTTCCATTAATGTGTTGCTGGTTCTCTTTTTCACTCTGCTTCCTTATACTAATGCAGCCAGTCGATTACATTTTCGTTTTTAATGCAAATTTCTTGATTGGCACTAGTTTTTAACACTTTCCAACATAGGTGAAAAGTGTTTATGCTTTCAGTTCGTCTGACCGTCTTTCCACGCTCAAACTCTTTAAGATATACTTGGATTGCCATGAAATTTTTGGAAATTGTTCACGTTGATCTTAGTACGAAGTTTCTTCCATCATTAGTTTATTTACAGGGCTAGTCAAAAGTTTCAATTACATTACGGCCTACGGGGAAATGTCGTTTTAAATGAATTTTAAAGATGTTATAACTTATCAAACGAATTCAAATTTATATGCATCTACGAAGTGCATTAATTATGCATTTTGAAAGCATGCAGTGAAAAGAATCGTTATTATTCATGTACAGACAAAAGAATTACACAAAAGAATTGTATTACGTAGTAATAACGCGGAGAATTGCTTGCGCCATATATTTTAGTTATGGTAAGCGATTTCACTATATAGTACAATGCTTCGCCGAGGCTTAATATGAGTTATTTCATGCATAATACGACGTGCATAGCATTTATAGGAACACACAAAAGATTCCAAATAACATATTCAATCCTAAGTACTGTATATTATGAATAATGACCAGTGGATGGATGAAACGCATTTGTAATTATAAAATGCTATTTTAAATTTCACTAAATGAGTTCATTTTATATTGTGTGTTTAAATGCTAACAGTTACACAATTTTATATACAGGGTTACACTAAAGATCTTGGAAAGATTACTGAATATGAGCGTAATTTACTTAAAGGTGTTTTTTAAATATTATGCATTTTTAGGTTGAACTGCATTCAGTTTACTAAGAAATATTTATAGAATATAGATAAAATGATATACAGGGTCGCGCAAAGAACTGGATACATGGTCGCCTTTGGAGGATAATTAATGTAAATGTGATTTAAGTAGTTTAAAGAGTTTAAAGGTACTAGGTAAACTACAGTGTGGAACAAACGTATTCAAGTATGTATAATTCCATTTCTTAGTATAAAATGCTGAAAAAAAAATTTCAACCAGTTAGGTTTCTTGCCAAATTAAATTTCCCCGTTATATAGTTTATATATCAACCGACAGATCAAATACAGGCTTTTCAAAAGTACTGGAATATATATTTAGCTATGGACAGTAATACATTATTTCAATGGATAACAAAGTTTTGTTAAATATTTCAGGAAATTTTGGAAAGTGCTTCATAATCTATGCTTAGCGCATCATTTTTCTTACTTTTCAACACTTTCCAAAAAAAAATTGAGAAGTGTTTATGCTTTCGGTTTGTCTGGCCATCTGTCGGCACTCTAATTCTCGTAAATATGCGCAGACTACCATGACAATTTTGGAGGATTTTGACGTTTAACCTAGCACGAATCCTATTGCAAATAAGATTACTAGCATTATTAGTTCATTTACAGGGATAATCAAAAGGTTTTCGTTCCATTACGGCCTATGGAATAAAATCGTTTCAAATGAATTTTAAAGGAGTTACTCCCTTTCAAACATGTTAAAATATATTTGCCTCTAAGAAGTGCCTTCTGTAAAATATGCAGTGAAAAGATTAGTCATTATTCATTTACAGTGCTACACAAAAGAATTCTATTGCATAAAAAATGGGGGGAATAGTTTAATTATGTTAAACGATTTCATGTATAATACAATTGATACGTCGCTGAGGCTTAATATAAGTTATTTCAAGCGTGTTACGAAGTGCATAGCATTTACAAGAGACATATAAAAGATTTCAAATAGTATATTCTATCTGAAGTACTGTGTATTATCAATAATGACTGATCGATGGATGAAATGCATTTTTAATTATGATATGCATTTTCAAGATTCAATAAATGTATGCATATTATATGGTGTCCATAAATGCTATAGTTGATGTTGAGGGTCCTACAAAAGAGTTCGTAATAGTTACTGAATATGAGCATAATTTACTTAAAGGTGGGTTTAAAATAAGTTATGCATTTTTACGCTGAACTACATTCAGTTTACTAAGAAATGTTCATAGAATATAAATAAATGATATACGGTGTGACGTAGAGATTTGGATACATGGTAGCCTATGTTTGATAATTTCTGAAAAGGTGATTTAAGTAGTTTTAGGAGTGTTTTAGTTTTAAGTAAATTTGAGCTAAGTACTGGTGTGAAATAAAAGTACTATGTAAAACACTGGGATGAACAAAAGTATTTAAGAATGTTTCCATCTATTAGTATAAATTGCTTAAAGAGATTTTTCAGCTTGTAATGCGTTTTCTTGAAAAAATAAATTCCCCTCTATACAGTATGTATATGAACCGACAAATGAAATACAGGGTTGTTCAAATGTATTGCAATAAATATTGATCTATTGACAGTAACACCTTATTTCTCTAAAAAACGAATTTTTGTTAAATATTTCAGAAAGTGTTGGAAAATATTTCATAATTTATGCATAACGCATGATTTTTCTTACTTGTTTAAGAGTGTAATATTCCTGTTATTTTTGAATTAATATTTTATTTAATAGTAAGAAGAAATTTACCATTATCAAAAAGTAGTGCCAATGAAAAGCAGAGTATTGTGTTCTTTGAAAATGTAACTGATGCTCTGTGACAATTGGAAAGGTAATTTGTATTTAACCCTTTCCGACACAGCCGTCATACTATGGATATACCTTATTATAGTTTCAGACTTGCAATCGTCACCAAGAATATTTCAATAGCATTTCATCTAAACAATGGAAGCTAAAATTGAGAAGTTCTTACTTTCTAAAAAAGTCGTTTTTAAATTCCGATGTCAGTCAAAAATTTTTCATTTTACGTACATAATTTGTCATTTCAGCATTCGATTCAATTTGATGGAATTTTTAATCAACTAATAGACAGGGCGTTTAACTATCGGACAGACAAACATCTGGGATATGTAGAGATCTCAGAAACGACTAGAAATCACATGGCAATGCAGGGTCCAACATGCCATAGTTGTGAGCCATGGTACAAAGCGATATTGTCAGTGGGCCACTTTTATATTCAAATTTCTTGATTGACACCGCTTTTTGAAAATGGTAAAATTTTTCTTATAAAAGAACCCATTATGTAAGCATTTTACAATTTCAAAACACTGGTACCAATCATGTAATCTGAATAAAAAAAAAGTAGCTCGCCTGCAATACCGGTACAAAGAAGCAAAGAAAACTACGGGAGCAGAAACAAATTAATGAGACGGAAGAGATTTTATTGAAATGTTGTACTAGAGAAGTTGGTCGAATTTATGATCAGAAATTGTCAGACAGGCTTGACAGCGACCCACTGTTCCTTCATTTCAGTACTTTGTCACTTGAATAGCTGTAGCTGCTGGAAAGGTACGCGACACTCCAAGAATCTTGCAGGTCATAAAGAATTGTAGGCGGTGTCGCTGACAAACACCGCCCCTTGAAGATTAGACCAGCGCGCTGAGAGAAAATGGCGGCTGTCGAAGGCGGATTTATTTTTAATGTATGTACGGTCTCTTAAATTTAGACACCAGTATTTTATAAAAGGTTTCTTTGATATGTATAATCTAAATAAAAAAAAGCAGAAAAAGTTTTAAAATATTATTGGTACGAATATTCAAGGGGCTGTACATACGCTGAAAAAAATCCGCCCTTGACATCCGCCATTTTCGTGTGAGCGAACAGGCCTAGACTTCAGGAGGCGTTGTGTCAAATTTTCCTGACAATTTCTGGTTGTAATTTTAACTACCGGGTGTCCCAAAAATGACTGATGGATTTTAAAAATCAATAACTTGCAAACGGTGACAGCTATTTAAAAAAAATTTGCAGGAGGGTTATGTATAATGTCAGGAGTTTTTTTACCGTAATTTTTTATTTTAGTTCAAATTTCAAACAATAGGTGGCGCTGACGGCGATTGAAGGCCAGGTGATCAGTGTTGATTGAAGCGTCGACCTGGCCTTCAATCGCCGTCAGCGCCACCTATTGTTTGAAATTCGAACTAAAATAAAAAGTTACGTAAAAAAACTCCTGACATTATACATAACACTCCTGCAAAATTTTTTTAAATAGCTGTCACCGTTTGCAAGTTATTGAATTTTAAAATCCATCAGTCATTTTTGGGACACCCGGTACCTTCAGTAGTACAACCTTCCAATAAAAAGTTTTATGGCCCATTAATATGTTTCTGTTTCCGTTCTTTATCTATCTCTGCTTCTTCGTATTAGTGTTGCCAATGAGCTATTATTTTAAATACATATTTCTCGATTGGCAGCAGTTTTTTGAAATTGAAAAATCCCCCTTATTTCTGCTTTAATTACTATGTTATTTAATCCTTTCCGGTGCAGAGTGCTTTAAAAATTCAGAGTAATTTAAAAACATTTTTTTTTAAATCAGAAAAATCTATATTTCCCGCATCTCATAAGCGATTTTTTTTCAAAATTCTGGTGCCAATGTGGCCTTTGGGAATTAAAACGGAGTAGTTTCACAGAAATACTGCTGCACCTGGAGGCGTTAATAAAGAGATTTTGCCATTTTTTAAAAAAGTGGTGCAAATCAAGAAATCTGAATTTAAAAAAAAAAGCTCAATCGCAATATTTCTTTGTACCTTAAACCGCAACTACGGCATTTTGAACCTTGCATTGCTATGTGATTTCTAGTAATTCCTGTGCCCCCAGAGATCCTGCAATTTTTTCGGTCTGTTAGTGAAACATCATGTACTTATCTTCGTATATACTGTTAAGAAAAGCATTTTGTTTCCACTAAGTCTAGCGTTATAAAAATATGACATTGGACGATGATGGGTTAACGAAAATTAATTTCATATTTAGCTATTCTAAGAGTATTTACAGTGGAAGTCATAGGTTAAGATTGTAGGCAACCAGTATTTTCAACCCATTAGTGCCTAGCGTCACTTGTTAGGGACGCTTCAAAAGGTGCATTCAGCACTGTTTTTGACACCGGTGAAAATGAAAAGCAATAATTATTTTATTTAAATGATGCATTTTCGTGATTAATGAACTAAACTTAAATCTTCTAAAAATAGTGGTGCCAACCAAAAGATGCTGGCCACGAATGGGTTAAAAAGAAAAATACGAGTTGTTTCACTGAAGATCTCTCATTAATTAAATAAAGTAGAAGAAACATTTTGAAAATAACGCTAACAAGCAAGCATAACAATTACCATTAATGTGACTTACACTACAAAGAACCTTGGAGCTAGCCCTTTGTATTGGATTAATTGATAATCCGATTTTATCTCTGTATTTTATTTAACTGTTTCCTGTTTATATTTTTATAGAAGAAAAAACACCTTAAGCTTTGTTTTAACCCTTTCCGGCACAGGAAAATTCCGTTCGTAAAATGAGAAACTGTTGACTGATACCGGAATTTACAAACGAACTTTTTTTTAATTAAGACCTTCTTAATTTAAGCTTTCATTGTAAAAGAAAAAGTTTGTTAAAATATACTTCGTGCCGTTTGCAAGATCGGAATGAAAATTAGGTGTGCCTGGTGTGAGACCACTGTGCAAGAAAAGGTTAAATTAAATATTGTTATCAATGTATACAACCACCGTTGCCCCTAGGCTATTTTTTTTTTCAAATTCAGATTTATTGTTCGGCACTACATTTCTGAGATGGTAAAATCCTCCTTTTTGACTTAATTTATTCGACATTAAATTAGGGGAATTTAACTTTTTAACAAAAAAACTGGTGCCAATCAAGAAATCTTAATTTTTTAAAATGTAGCTCACTGGCAATTCTGTACGCAACCAATCTAAAGAAATAGAGAAATATTTCTTTAACCCATTCGTGCCCACCACCTTTTGCACAAATTTTATTCGGTCGGAACCACTATTTTTAAAAGAATTAAGTTTAGTTCATTAATTACGAAAATGTTTCAATTAAATAAAATAAAAATTGCTGTTCTTTTTTACCGGCGTCAAAAACTGTGCTACATGCAGCTTTTGAAGCGTCCCTAAAAAGGGACGCTTGGCACTAATGGGTTAAACTTTACTTGTATAGTGTTTAAAAACTAATTTACCTTTAGATTAACCATCCCCACATAAATGCCCATCATACCCATTCAAAGTAAATTAACCACATGATAAATACGTGTTATTTATGTATATTTTAAATTATGAAAGTACGAAACATATGTAATCATATATATAATGTGTTTTATTTTGTATAAAGTAAAGGGATAACTTTGATAATTTCAAAGAAAATGATTCTTTTTATTTTATTCGGTACATTTATAAGAAAAACAAATATTCATTTGCTCGAAATTTTACAAGAAAATTATTATATTTTTTTTTTTTTTTTTTTTTTTTTTCAGGTAGTCAAAACATTTCTTTCTTCAAATATACAATGAGTGAATTTTAATTTTGATTAAAAAACCGAACTTTAAATATTATTTCAGTGTAATTTTTCAGACTAGAATTAATTAATAAATTTGTTTTTTTTTTCTATTTTCCTTACAGATAGTATTCAAACACGTGCATAAATAAAGAAAAAAATACCGGTTAAAAATAAAAATATATAACATTTTAAAAATCAATAATGGTTTCCATTTTTAAAGTACTTAATTATTTTATTATTGGAAATAATGAAATTTTTTTTTCTTAATTTTCAAACAAATAATGTAATGTAAATATTTTCTTCTTATGAATTTCCTTAAAATTTTAAGAATTAAAAAACATGCGTATAAACAATAAACAAATAAATGCTACTATATTCAAGGTAATTATTTTCTTACTTGGAATATATTCCTTCACATTACAATCGATTCTCAACCCTTTTTTCCGAAAAATGAATTGAATGTCCTAATTTTTGAAAATCTGTGTTAAAAAATACTGGCATGCAGTTAGAAACAACACAATTTTATAATGGAAATTGGTTTGCCGCGACTATGGCATCCTCATACTTGCCAATTCCCGCTTTTCTTGCGTAAAATGCGAGTTCATTTAAATCATATTAAACAGTTTTCTACCCGAAAATATTTTAGATATATCATTAGCTGATTAATTTCCCATTTTCCAATTAGACTTGCAGAACTGCTATCTCCGGATCTTTGGAATTTCCATCTTCCAATATTAAAAATCTATATAGTGGGACGGCTCTGTGCGTTTAAAAGAAATAGTCTTTTAGGAAGCACGGGCGTGCAGATGGATGGACGCTTGGCATCTCTGGAATTAGATGAAATAATTTTTTCAGGTTTCGCACACTCCTTATATTTTGTAAGGAATCTGGCACCACTATTAATCATAAGAAAATTTTTATTTAATTTTTAAGAATGAGAATCAGCAATCACGTCCTCGATTCGCAATCTTCGAAATAGTTATCTTAAATGAAATATATTGAAAATACTGCAAAAATTTAGTGGTAGAGCTGTGCAAATCCTGTTTTTTTTTTTTTTTTTTTTTTTTTTTTTTTAGAAATTGTGATTTACAACATTTTTAACCTGGTTTAAAATAACTCGCAATTTAACCGTTTTAGTGCTAAGCAATTTTTGCAAGAATGCACGAAAATTGCGGTACATATTTTGATTTCTTTAAAGGAAAAAATAATGTTGTCATATAAAACACTGTTATTTAGACAAATATCAATCAATTTTAATAATTCTTTTTGTATTATAAAGAACTCGCAGCGCAAAAGCGCTGCGCCGCGGTTTTCGAGATAAACTATCGCAGCGCTTTTGCGCCGCGTAGCAGTCAAACGGTTAAGGAAGTTAATTCGGAATCATCCCCCAAGTATGCATTCCTTTGTTTGGGGCTCACTATAACAACAAACATCTGAATCATTGGTACGAATTTCAACAAATAATAGAAAAACTAAAATCTCTACTGTTAATTCTTCGAGTAATATGAAATGAAAAAAAAATATATCAATTTTGATGTTTCAAGAGAAACCTTTTTTGATATTTTAAACATTATTTTCTAATTTCTATTTAGATTTTATCTGTACACTGCTTGAGTAATAACACAATTAAAAAAGATATATATATATATATAGTTATTTTTCTGAATTCTATGAAAAGAGTCTTCCAGTAGCTTTGTTTCAATTATTTTACAGTAGTTCTTTATTGTATAATTTTAATATATATATCTATATATAAATATATATGTATATACCGGGTGTCCCAAAAATGACTGATGGATTTTAAAATTCAGTAACTTGCAGACGGTGACAGCTATTTAAAAAAAATGCAGGAGGGTTATGTATAATGTCAAGAGTTTTTTTTCCGTAATTTTTTATTTTAGTTCGCATATCAAACAATAGGTGGCGCCGGCCGCGATTGAAGGCCAGGTGATCAGTGCTGAGTGAAGTGTAATTGAATTTAAAAATCCATAAGTCATTTTTTGGGACACCCGGTATATATATAGTATAATATGGCTACATTTCACGCATCTATTAAACAGAATATCGTTTTTACCGAAATTCTGGTGCCAAAACCATTTAAATTAAGTGGTTTCATAGACATACCATCGCCCCTCAATGGGTTAACATATGCAGTGGCGTAACCAGTGTGGTTGTTAAAGTGCTCTGAATACCGGCAATTTTTTAAAGTTCTGTTCTCCTTATCTAACCAGAAATTTTTCTGCTACAAAGCAATGAGAAGAAAACTTTACAATATAATCAATTTTGGGCTTCCATCCTGGTTAAGCTACTGCAGTCCTGCTAGTGCTGCAGATCAATTGCTCGCTTTTACTTTTTGTGAACAAATCATGATTTTATTTTTAAAAATGCGTAACATTCTACTTTGATTGGAGAATAAACATTTTATCTCTCATCAAATTCCTATAAAGAAGTTTCATAGAAGACAGAATCTGTGTTTTTGATGGATTTGGATTAATTTATATATTTTAATATATTTTCACTGGAAACCATTGTAATTTTAGTAGATAATTATCACGTTCTTGGGGTTTATCTTTTCCATCTTAATAATAAAACTAGGAGCAATTTTTTATAAGATGGTATATTACTAGACAGAACAGAACAACAGATGACAGTAAAAAGATATAAAAGGACCGTGTTTCATGTTTTGTTTTGATTGCTTTTATCAGTAAAATATTTCAGAAAATGGAGTGTTGATACCGATGAGGAGATCACAATTTTTTTTGAGAATTTTATTGATCCACTGATATCATTTGAAATTCTATGGCACTGGAGATAAGGATGTTACAATGGAAGTACATTGTCTCTCCAAACTTTCCAAGCTTTCTTCTTTTTACACAATATTATTTTAGAGAAAATGTTATTAGGTTTGCCTCCCTCCTTTCTCCACTCTTCAAAGCTGCTATTTTTACAGTACAGAACTCGCGTCGCAGCTTTATAGATTTGAGAACAGCCGTGCGTAGGCCATGGAACTATTAAAATAGTAGAACAGAGATAGCCTTTAAAAAGTGAAGTTTCAACTGTAATTGCTTCCGCGGGTGTTGGTTACCGCTGGTGAAAAACCACGATTAAATTTACGTGGAATTTTATCCTTATTAAACGTCTTATATTTTCAAAAACTAAGTAAAATATAACAGCAGAAACATGAGGTCATTTTCAATGATATGAGTAAAGTCTGGCGGTTATCACTTCTTGCATTAACGGTATATTTTGATATCATACTAGATCACCTCCTGTCAGTATCTGTGTAACAGATTATAGTATGAATTGAATTTTTCTAACTGAGGGGAAAATTCGTATCATTGACTTACATTGCCAATGCTTCAGAGTTTAAATAAAAAATCTGGGTTCGAGTACCGGCTGGGGTGTTTTTTCGCTCAGTTGGAGAATTTAATTCGTTAATTCGTATGACTTAAAACAATCAGTATATTTGGGTAGAAAAAAGAAATTATCACTGTGCAAATTTGCACCAGTGATAATAAATATAAACTCTTACGGAATTTGTGAGATAATATTTCCATGAATTAGGCGCTTAAATAAGAGTAAATTTTCTATTAATATTTATTTGTGCAAAGTCTTCCCCAGTATTAATCAGAAAATTTTTATCATATTAAAAACAAACTAACAAACAATGCCATCATGTGGAAACTTTCTCAGCTTTTCACTCGCAACATTTACACAGTTAATTATGTCTGAACTTCTTAATTCATAACACCATTGTCTAGCAGACATACTGTTACCATAAATTGTCTAAGCAAGATATTTGTCAAGGTTGGATCAGCATCAGAAGTAATGTTTTATTAATCTTACAAGTAACATCATCCCTCATGATGCTGATCATGCATGTTACAATTTTTCAAACATATATTGAGACTTCTTCTACAGGGTTCACACACTCCTTATATTTTGTAAGGGCTCTGGCATCACTATTAATCATAAGAAAATTTATATTTACCGTAATTTCGGGTGTATAAGCCGCAGATCAAACAATTCTTTTTGGACCCAGAAATCTTATTTAGTGATTGAAGACAAATATTTACGGCGATTTGACTAGTTATATTTCTTTTTTAAAAAATTCTGGGTCGAAAAAGAATTGTTTGAGCTGCGGCTTATACACCCGAAATTACGGTAATTTTTAAGAAACAGAATTCGCAACTACGTCTTCGATTCACAGTTTTCGCAATATTAACTTAAGTGAAATACATTGAAAATACTGTAAAAATTTGGTGGTAGAGCTGTGCGAACCCTGTTATAACATCTAATCAACCCCTTGAGCTCTGATGGTAGCATTTTCTACCACATAATTTTAATTCCAAAATGTCACAATGGCACCAGAAAATTCGACCAAAGGGTATAGCGAGGTAAGAATGGCGAAATGGCCCCCATGGTCAATGACTGAATTATTATTTGTATTAGTATCAGCACTCTAAAAGAGTACGAAATACAAGGTCATTGACCCCTGATCTTGACCTGTCTTTAAGATATTCGATAAAGTTCGTACGCGCGCCGTTATTTTTTAAATGTATTTTTCTGAAAAACTATTAAAGCTAGAAAGATGGGGCCAATTGCGTATATTGAGAGATACTTTGAAAAATATTTTATATTTTTTTCAGAGTTTTCGTGAAATGACAACTGTGCAAAATAATGAAACAAAGTATAAATCTTTTATTTTAGTACTGTTCTGTTATGTCTACCGCGCCAAAAAAAATACATAATATTCTTTAATTTATATACTTATAGCACACAAAAAATGATCAAAATCAAAGAGGCGCTTTTTGAGTAATATTTAAGAAGAAAATGGAAAAGGTTAAAATAAAAATTCTAAATAGAAAAGGAAGAAAAAGAGAAAAATTGATACCGGACAAATTTAAAAGAAAAAGTAACACTGATATACGGCTAGAGTATTTCGGACGCAAGGCTAGTAGGACATTGATATACAGCCAGTAAGTGGGTGGAGCGATGAAACTAGCCATCGCCACGACCTGCACCCCAAATATACTTATGCTGTTGAAGTCAGCGTTGTAATTAATGAAAGTAGAGATGTTGAAAATTAATGTTATATCTATCATTATCATGTCTACCGCGCGAAATATATACATACATACATATATATATATATATATATATATATATATAATCTTTCATTTATATCACGCAAAACCTAATCAAAATCAAAGAGGTGCTTCTTTGAGTACTTATGAATTTGCTAAGTATGAATACGGATGGTAGGAACTAATTAAAGAGGACTTTCCTTAATTTCCTGCGTATAATCCGCGGATCAAACAATTCTTTTTGGACCCAGAAATATTACTTAGGGATTGAAGACAAATATTTTCTACGATCTGATAAGCTACATTTCCTTTTTAAAAATTTCTGGGTCTAAAAATAATTGTTTGATCCGCGGATTATACGCCGGAAATTACGGTTCTTTAGAATTATTTATTATAGTTACATGAGAAATATAATTTCAATCATCATCATCACTATTTTCATTTATTACAATAGTGACTTCATCATTTAAAAAAAATTTAGACAGAATTTCAGCAGGACGTAAAATGCGAGATAGCTATCTCGCATGAGCTAAATAATAAATGACACTTGCGACATGGGCGCAGCATCCAACTGTCCTGTTTCCATTTGGACAATCGCAACAATATCCTCGGATTCCTTCGATATTGTTAATATTAGGAACATAATCAATGAACACCCGGTAATATTTACTATTTACGTGTCTGGAACGAACATTTAACTTGATAATATTTGGGGTTTGTTTAACGTAATATATACAGAGATTACTCGTGTCGTCCATTATTTCAGCCAGGTATGAAATGGCAAATGAGAGCTGATAGGAACCTGTAAATATTATTTTTAATTGTTCTTCATTTAGTTGTGGAAAATCCAAAATTTCTGATGATACCAGTCGTTGAAAAGCTGTATTTTACGGTTCCATTGCTGCTTTTTTACCTCTTCACTTAAAGAGTTTGATAACGTCATTCGCTCTTTAATGTATTGAACAATTATCTCATTTAAGCCTGCATCAGTATCTAATCGCTTACTGAATTTGTTGTGTAAAAATCCAACAATTTTGCATAATAGACTTACTTTTGGAAGTATTTTATTATCAAGATTGTTATGAAGCAAATTATATTTCTGAGCAATGGTCCCATGCACAGCTTCGACTACCCATCGGATTTTAGTCACCTGTCGTGACATGTTGGCTTCTTCGGTAGGTAACTGGGCTCGATTACCGTTAAGTGCTGGCATTAATACGGCGTAGCCTTCTTTGGTGATAGAGTCAACGGCGTCACAAAAACCGCGATCGACAACAAATATATCATTTGGACGTAATAGAGTTTGAAGTTTAGCATCTTGTAACACTTTTTTCATAATAGTAGCATCATTTTCCGTACCATAAAATGGCCCAGCAAAATCAACTATAAACCCGTTCGTGGTACAAATTGTAAACGGTTTACATAAATGGGTTTTCTTTTGACCAGAATACGATTTTCGGTGATATTCATTATTAGAGCTTTTTTTTATGCCTAATATATGTGCCGTCAAATATCAATACCAGCTGATCATTTCTAAGGTTTAATAACATTCGAGCAGTTAAACTTGTATTCTTTATTAAGTCTTCTCCAGAAATGGAGGTTAATCCAAAATAAGACAAAATATCAATCTCAAAACTCCTTAATACTTCTTTAAAAAATGACGACACATGTTGTTCGTATGGTAAACCCAGCACTCCTGCTATTACTGAATTAGAATTTTCAGTTTTTAATTTAAACAAGAATACAACTAACGCTTGAGCTATAGTACGTACGCTTGTGTTTCGCATAGAAGTTAATAGCTGCCTTAATTCAATTATATTTTGCAAGCAAAATCCTGTCAATATCTTTATCTGATTTTCAGGCATATCATTTTCATTAATTTGTTTCGAAAAGCGACATCTTCGCTCTTTCTGAAAGTGATTTTAAAAAATGAGCAACTTCCTTAGAACTTATTTTGCTATTGTTATATATAGCACGCAGGTGAACCAACTCGTCTTCATAAAATGACTTTCCTATTATATGTGTGCAGCAACAACAGTTACCCTCTGGTATGAAAATCCCAATTTTTGTATAAACCTTGTAACGTGCTTCAAACGGTACTCGCATTAATTTTTAGTGGATTGACATATACAACAATACTTGTGGGTAGATACAATACGTGGTATATGTAGATGTATAAATTCGTTGTTATCGGCAACATACGGAACAGCATCATTGCCATCATCACCATCGACGTCGCTTTCGGAACTACACGGCAAATTCATTTCACTTTCTTGTTGAAATGGAGCAATCGAAGATGTTTCGTCTACTTCTAAATGTTCAGTAGATTGCTCTTGGCCTTCATATTCAGCCAGGGTAGACATTGCAGAAGTTGATGCTACATTTGATTTACTATGGTAAATAATAAGCCGACACTTTCCACATAATATGTCACCAACAGAAACTGTTTTTTTACTCGAGTCACTATATAATCTAGAATCCTCTTCAGTAGCGATAACATTCTTTCTTCCACGAACTTTATGCACGAAAATGTCACAAACTTTACATTGCACGAACATTGTTGTCACCATCAGTGTTGCCAGATGGGCTACTTTTTTAAAATTCAGATTCTCGATTGGAACCACTTTTTTGAAATGGTAAAATGCCTCGTATTTAATGACATATTAAAAAAAGGCGAAAATCAAAACAATTTTACCATTTCAATAAAGTGGTGCCAATCAAGAAATATGAATAAAAAAAGTATATCACTGGCAACACTGGTCACCATACACCATTGTCGGCGGGCGTAAACAATTATTCTCACCTAATTATGAAAAACCAGGCAATTGTTTATGTATTGTTGCCTTGACAAAGTAAGGCTACAAGAAGGTACGTAAATTCGTATTATATAACAGCTATCCACTGACTGGCGGATCAAAACAGCAAAATCTCCCTACGAAAACCATAATGCGTATGTAAGTCGGGGCGATCGCTAATTTTGGTATTTCACCCATCGAGTAGCCGTATGTCTGTAACTTACTAACCGTATATCAGTATTACTTTTTCTTTTAAATTTGTCCGGTATCAATTTTTCTCTTTTTCTTCCTTTTCTATTTAGAATTTTTATTTTAACCTTTTCTATTTTATTCTTAGATATTACTCAAAAAGCGCCTCTTTAATTTTGATCATTTTTTGTGTGCTATAAGTATATAAATTAAAGAATATTATATATTTTTTTTGGCGCGGTAGACATAACAGAACAGTACTAAAATAAAAGATTTATATTTTGTTTCATTATTTTGCACAGTTGTCATTTCACGAAAACTCTGAAAAAAATTCAAAATATTTTTCAAAGTATCTCTCAATATACGCAATTGGTCCCATCTTTCTAGCTTTTATAGTTTTTCAGAAAAATACATTTAAAAAATAACGGCGCGCGTACGAATTTTATCGAATATCTTAAAGACAGGTCAAGATCAGGGGTCAATTACCTTGCATTTCGTACTCTTTAAGAGTGCTGATACTAGTACAAATAATAATTCAGTCATTGACCATGGGGGCCATTTCGCCATTCTTACCTCGCTATACCCTTTATTTGAAAAAGGTTTAATGCATTCCCCCCCCCCCCATGTTTATCGTTAACCGTTTTTTTTCTTTGCAAAATACTGGTGCCAATGTGACATTTGGAATTTTGAAGAAATTTATACCCCAGAGCGCAAAGGTTTAAAGCTCATAATACATGAATTCCATATACAGTGTGTCCGAAAAGTCTGGAAACGGTCGAATAACTTGAGAAATACATATGTGATTGAAAAACGTAAATATATGTGTTAAATATTTTTAAATAAGCTACTCAGTGATACCAAATTTGACCTTCGCAACCGACCCCCTGGGGATCAGAGGGGGTCCAACTTTGAAATCTTAAATTATAACCCCCATTTTTTATTGCAGATTCGGATTCTACGGACAAAAATACGTAACTTTTGTATTTGATGTTTATTTCGAATCCTCGTTTATCACGGTGTAATCGAGCATGTTAAATCGATACATATTTCGGCTTTTCCAACGGGATTTTCCCTAATCGAAACTACCGTAATTTCGGGTGTATAAGCCGCGGATCAAACAATTCTTTTTGGACCCAGAAATCTTATATATTGATCGAAGACAAATATTTACGGCGATTTAACAAGTTATACTTGTTTCGTAAAAAATTCTGGGTCGAAAAAGGATTGTTTGATCTGCGGCTTATACACCCGAAATTACGGTAATTGGGAAAAATTTTTTACATCAAATTCCTCGTCTTTTGCAGGAATAGCGTTTCCTGAAAATCACCCGTGCCGATTATTTCGGTAGTGCTACACAGTTAAAAATTTGACCCATCTGCTGTAGCGTCACTCCATAGCTTTCATAGAATATCTCTTTCATGACCAATGAAAATGTTCATAACATAGTAAAGTAAACGTTTTCTATAAAAGCGGTGGAGTGACGCTGTAGCAAATGAGTCAAATTTTTTTCAGTGTATAGGGCTTTTTATGCTTTTCAATAGAAAAATTCATTGAAATATATTAATTTAGTTTTCTATTTGGTTTTTTATTTTATCCAGTAAATGATTTCTAAAATACGACCTGCTTGTTTTGATGATTAAATGTGTAAATGAGAACCTCCCCTCCCGAATAGAAAAAGTATATCTTCAGTTTTTGGGGGCGGGGTATGTAAATATTTTGCGTTTCGATAAGTTCTGCCTTCTTTTCTTTTTCTTTCTTTTTTTCTTTTTTTTTTTTAATCATTTAATTCAATGGGGCGGATGGGTGTGCATGGAGTGTTTTAAATAATTTCTACTATGTAGAATAACATGTAAGGCAAATTGACCTGCGTGTTTCGACCTTTTAACGTATAAATATGCACCACCTCTAAGAAATAGAAAAAGGATAATTTTCATCATTTGACGGCGGGATGTGTGTATATTATGCATTTCCATGGATTCTGTTGTTTTTAAAAAAATCATCTAATACGCTGATGTGGGTGTATGTTTTTTTTATTATTACTACAGAAAAATATAGGACAAAATATTAAAAAATAAAGTTATAAAACATTTTCTGTGCTGACTGTAGAACGGATGAAGAAGTATCGTAAATTCGTGGTACTTATGCAGGGTTCGCACACTCCTTATATTTTGTAAGGACTCTGGCACCACTATTAATGATAAGAAAATTTAAATTTAGTTTTTAAGAAACAGAATTCGCAACCACCGCTTTGATTCGCAATTTTCGTAGTATTTTTCTGCCGTGAAATACATTGAAAATACTGTAAAAATTTAGCGGTAGATCTGTGCGAACCCTGTTATGGAACCCGTTATTTTCCAAATGAAATATCAGTATTTTCTTTATAAAATAAACTTCTATAAACACTCGTAATTTTGCCTTCTTTAACAAGTGATTTTCAATAAGAAAATATTCGTACTTAGTATTTCTTATTGAAATGAAATTGAAATGCAATCTTATTGAAATTATTTCCTATTCTAGAAATCCCAGGATCCTTAGGAACTCCCCTTAGGAAATTTTAGTTTGGGGGGGGGGGATTATAGGTTTTCATAATTGATTAATTACTGCAAGAACAAAATAATAAGGCAGGGAATTTTTTGACAATTTTTGTTGATATATTATGACTTTTTGTAAATTAATATGTATTTTATTCCATTTAAAATTGTTTTTCATAAATTTAACTGCTTAACGGATCAATATTTCTGGTAAAAATTTTCAAATAATGTCTAATTTAGCTGATCTTTTACAGAATTTTTAATCTTTTATCACCTGTTATTTCAAAGAGAAATTTTTGCCTAATTGAATATGAAAAATGCTCGGATTAAATAATGCAATATTTAAAATTAAATTTTACTGGTGAGACAAGTAAATTATGTTTGTTTTTAAGCCTTTTTTGAGATTTTCGAAGATCGCGATTGTAATCGAACAAAATACATCAGATACATATTTTATTTTCCCAAACAGATTTTACCAACACAAAATTTGATAGGCCAGAGCTTTCTTCACCAAAGTAGTCGCATTAGCGGACACATGTTTGTTGAAAATAATCATTAACAGTTGTTTCGATAACAGAAGTTTTTTATATGCTTCTGCCATAGAAATTAATAGAAATATATTAAATTATTTTTCCATTTGTGCTTTTATTTTATCCAATCAATCAATTATAAATATTAACCAATTATAAATAATTTTAATAAATGCAATGCATTAGTAATCTATAAATATACCTATACTATAAAGAGGTAAAATTACTTTATTTGTGGGAGGAAAATTTGCGGAACTACCTAACTGATTTCAAAAGCAATGATACTAAAAGGATGGTTTTACACCCCGAATCAAATATAGACTATCTCTTATGTCCATACCACGAACGCAAGGGGAGCGCAGGAAAAAAAAAACTTTCTAAAAATGCAATTTTGTGATACTGAAAGGCCTAGAAAAATGAAATTTGTCATGTTAACCGTAATTTTTCCTATCATGATTTGCCGGGTATCCATGCTTCAATCATAATTTATTTATCTCACCAGTAAAATTTAATTTTAAATATTGCATTATTTAATCCGAGCATTTTTCTGATTCAATAAGGCAAAAGGTCCTCTTTGAAATAACTCGTCATAAAAGATTAAAAATTGTGTAAAAGATATGCTAAATTCGACATTATTTGAAAATATTTATCAGAAATATTGATCCGTTAAGCGGTTAAATACATGAAAAACAATTTTAAATTGAACAAAATACATATTAATTTACAAAAAAAATCATGATATATCAACAAAAATTGTCGAAAAATTTCCCTGCCCTATTATTTTGTTGTTGCAGTAATTAATCAGTTATGAAAACGTATTATCCCTCCCCCAAACTAAAATTTCGGGGTTCCTAAGGATCCTGCAATTTCTAGAATAGAAAATAATTTCAATAAGATTGCATTTCCATTTCATTTCAATAAGAAATGCTAACTACGAATATTTTCTTATTGAAAATCACTTGTTAAAGAAAGCAAAATAACGAATGTTTATAGTAGCTTTATTTATTTTGTAAAGAAAATACTGATATTTCACTTGAAAAATAACGGGTTCCGTAAGTACAATGAATTTAAGATACTTCTTCATCCGTTGCACAGCCAAAAAATGTTTTATAACTTTATTTCTTAATATTTTGTGTCTATATTTTTTTCTGTAATAATAATAACAACAGCAATAATAATAGTAATAATAATAATAAAAATATACACTCATATCAGCCGTATTAGATGATTTTTTAAAAACAACAGAATATATAAAAACGCATAATATACACACATCCTATCCTCAAATTATAAAAAAATTTTTTCCATTTCTTAGGAGAGGTGCATATTTATATGATAAAAGATCAAAGCACGCTGGTGAGTTTGCCTTATATTTTTATTATACATTGTAAAAATTATTTAAAAAAACTCTATGCACGCCCATTTGCCCCCTGAATTAAATGATTTTTAAAAAAGCAGAACTCATTGAAACGCAGAATATTTACATACTCCGCCCCCCAAAACTGAAGATTTACTTTTTCTATTCGGGAGGGTAAGTTCATATTTACACATTAGAACATCAAACAAGTAGGTAGTATTTTAGAAACCACATACTGGATAAAATAAAAATCCAAATAGAAAACTAAATTAATATATTTCAATGAATTTTTCTAGTGAAAAGCATAAAAAAACCTATACACTGTAAAAAGTTTGACTCATTTGCTACAGCGTCACTCCACCGCTTTTATAGAAAACGGTTACTTTACTGGGTCATTCCATGTCAATTCAACCAGACCTTGTAACCCGACCCACAGGGATTTTGATGAAACTTTGTGTACACACTAATTCTATCATGAAAAGATTCCATCAGAAATTTTTCCTTCCTAGACCTCATACTTTGTGAAATATGGGGGGTCCAATTCTTGGGGGTTTCTCAAATCGCACATTTCTGAGTCTGTATTTTGAGATTGCAGTTCCATCTTCAAAAAATTGTTTCTCTGGATCTAAAACGTGAATCATCTTAAAAATATCACTGTAAGAATATAAAAAGATGCAGATTTTCATAAAAAAATATTTAAAAAATTTACTTGTAATATTTAGGATAAAAAAATTAGCCAAAGTTGAGAGTTATGGTTATTTTTCCAAATTTTTGTGACTTCACCAAAAAGGCAAATTAAATTTCCAATTTCTTTTTGTTTTAAATAAAAGTTTATGCTTTGGGCTTTCTATCTATGAAATAAAAATGATGTGTTTCGCATGGCTTATGCAAAAATTTTGGGTACTTTCCAATTAGCCGGATGCATGTTTTATTTTTACAAATTACATATGCAAGCAAAAAGGCAAATGAAATTTCCAATTTCTTTTTGTTTTAAATAAAAGTTTACACTTTGGGCTTTCTATTTGTGAAATAAAAATGATATCTTTCGCATGGCTTATGCAAAAATTTTGGGTACTTTCCAACTAGCCGGATAAGTGCTTTATTTTTATATATTACATATGCACACAAAAAAGCAAATGAAATTTCCCATTTCTTTTTGTTATAAATAAAAGTTTACCCTTTGGGCTTTCTATCTATGAAATAAAAATGATGTCTTTCGCATGGCTTATGCAAAAATTTTGGGTACTTTCCAATTAGCCGGATGGGTGTTTTATTTTTACATATGTACATATGTATAGATCTATATAAATGCAGATGTATTATACATGTACATATGTATGTATATATATAGTATATTGATATATATATGTATAACACAGGTGCCCGTCTAACCGAAAAGTACAAAATTTTGCGTTGTTTTGAGAATCTGCACCAATTAAGAGGAAAAAAAAATCTGACTAAGTTTAGCTGTGGTACTTAAATAATTACTGGAATTTCTATGAGTTATTGAATTTAATGTTATTTGATGCACGTTTTTTTAATTTGCAAAGTAAAATTTAGGCTTTGTTTTTTTTTCTGATTTAAAAAAAAAATCTGACTGTAATATGTTTCCCCATTAAATTTTGTGAATGGTCCATATATTTCCTTTAGTTATTTAATAATGGGCATTTTTTGCTAATCTAAAGAATCTCTTACTTTTATTTTCAATAATTAAACTCAAAAGAGATTTTTTTTCTTTTGTACAGTATAAAATAGATAATTTTTTCTCCTCACATTTCCATTCTTTCTTTCGAATGCTTATATATTAATTATTTGTGTTTAAAAAATGTTCGAAACCTTGTATTTCCTGTCCTTGGTTAATTTTAATCAGTTTAAATATTTATATTGGCTAGTTTAAATACACAAATGTTTAACAGAACTTAAATTTTTTTTCTATAGTCTGAAAGATTTAATTGCACCTGCCTTGTATAAACACCTTCTAATAAAGGCAGTGTAATGTTCGTTAGTATGAAAGCAGATGTTTTGAAATCAATTTAATAAAATTATTGTCATTCTGTTGTTTCTGATCATAGAAGAATGATCTAACTTTTACTGTGCTACTAAAAATATAATCTGATTGTTACATACTTTATAGTTTATGATTTGTATAAATATTTTCTTGCCTTATTATTTTAATATGGAGCCTGATATTAAACCTTCTACTAGTCTTCAGGCTTGCAGTATTGTAATATTAACTGGTTTAGAATGTCACAAAACTAGCTATAGCAGGGCTCCCAAATGGTCCGCGAACTGAACATCAGTATTTTTTAACAGAAAATTTCGTGATACGTTTGCGCTAGAATCAACTTCCAAACGTGGTTTCTTGACAATTTGCAAGAAAAATATAAAAAGAAAATTTCTCTAAAAAAATTCTGATGTTCAGTTCGCGGACCATTTGGGAGCCCTGCTATAGAAATAACAGAGAAATAGACTACATTGATAATCTCTGTGATTCAGAAAAGGAACTTTTATTAGATAGGACTATTGCATTTATAAAACAAAAATTAAGTGAAAACCGTTTGATTAAGGCCCCTGTCCTCGGTCGAGGAAACGCTCGCGAGCTAATGCTATTCCTATGGGGAAGCATTTTTCTAATAACTCTGTCACATTTTGACATTTTTGAATAATTTTTTTTGCATTGGATAGATGAGGTGCATGCCAACAGCGTACCTTTTTTACATTTTCGATTTTGGTTGCAGATATATTTTTTAAAAAGCACTTTCAATTTCGAAATCGGTTTTGAAAGAGAAACTAACTTTGTCAGCTATCCAATGCAAAAAAAATTATTCAAAAATTTTAAATCGAAAGAGTTATTAGAAAAATGCTTCCCCATAGGAATAGCATTAGCTCGCGAGCGTTTCCTCGAGCGAGGACAGGGCCTTAATATATGTGAGCATCACAGAATTTCGCTCTTAATGAAATATGAATTATATAAATGTGGAGATCCATTTAAGCGGCATAAAAAGCAAGTGAAAAAAGCAACTAGGGCAGTTAATAGAGATTTATATACGGCCGAAAAAGTAAACCAAGGTTGAAAGTTATGATTATTTTTCCGAAATTTTGTGACTTTATGAAAAAGTCTCTACACAAAAAGGCAAATGAAATTTCCAATTTGTTTTTGTATCAAATAACATTAAATTCAGTAACTCATAGAAACTCCAGTAATTATTTAAGTACCACAGCTAAACTTAGTCAGATTTTTTCCCCTTAATTAGTGCAGATTTTCAAAACAAGGTAAAATTGGTACTTTTCGGTTAGACGGGCACCAGTGTTATACATATATATATCAATATACTGTATATATACATACATATGTACATGTATAATACATCTGTATTTATATAGATCTATACATATGTATATATGTATAAATAAAACACGCATCCGGCTAATTGGAAAGTACCCAAAATTTTTGCATAAGCCATGCGAAAGTCATCATTTTTATTTCATAGATAGAAATCCTAAAGTGTAAACTTTTATTTAAAACAAAAAGAAATGGGAACTTTCATTTGCTTTTTTGTGTGCATATGTAATATATAAAAATAAAGCACTTATCCGACTAATTGGAAAGTACCCAAAATTTTTGCATAAGCCATGCGAAACACATCATTTTTATTTCATAGATAGAAAGACCAAAGTGTAAACTTTTATTTAAAACAAAAAGAAATTGGAAATTTAATTTGCCTTTTTGTGTACAGTCTTTTTCGTGAAGTCACAAAAATTTGGAAAAAACACCATAACTTTGGCTGACTTTTTTTATCCTAAATATTACAAGTAAATTTTTTAAATATTTTTTATTAAAATCTGCATCTTTTTATCTTCTTACAGTGATATTTTTAGGATGATTCATGTTTTAGATCCAAAGAAAAAATTTTTTGAATATGGAACTGCAATCTCAGAATACAGACTAAGAAATGTGAAATTTGAGAAACCCCCAAGAATTGGATCCCCCATATCTCACAAACTATGAGGTCTGGGAAGGAAAAATTTCTGATGGAATCATTTCATGATAGAATTAGTGTGTACACAAAGTTTCATCCAAATCCCTGTCGGTCGGGTTACAAATGGGGGAAAAATTGGTTGAATTGACATGGAATGACCCTACTGTGTTATGGAGCATTCTCATTGGTCATAAAAGAGATATTCTATAAAAGCTGTGGAATGACGCTGCAGCAAATGGGTCAAATTTTTAACTGTGTAGCAATATCGAAATAATCGGCACGGGTGATTTTTAGGAAACGCTATTCCTGCAAAAGACGAGGAATTTGACGTCAAAAATTCTGCCCAATCAGTTTCGATTAGGGAAAATCTGGTTGGAAAAGCCGAAAAATGTATCGATTTAATATGCTTGATTACACCGTGATAAACGAGGATTCGAAATAAACATTAAATACAAAAATTACGTATTTTTGTCCGTAAAATCCTAATCTGCAATAAAAAATGGTTGTTATAATTTTAGATTTCAAAGTTGGACCCCCTCTAACCCCCAGGGGGTCGATTGCGAAGGTCAAATTTGGTATCACTGAGTAGCTTATTTAAGAAAATTTAACATGTATATTTACGTTTTTCAATCTCATATGTATTTCTCGAGTTATTCGGCCGTTTCCAGACTTTTCGGACACCCTGTATATGATATTTAAAAAACACATGCACGATAATACACTTAAATAAATAAAGAAACAAAAATACCACATAGATGTCTTCAAAATTTATCATTAAATAATGTATTTATATAACCTTGCAAAATTTATTTATTTATTTATTTATAAATTTATTTATTTATTTATTTTGAACGAATATTAGCTTAAAATATCATTTATTCTAAACAAATTATTGCAAATGCTAAAAAAAAAAAGAAAAAAAAAAGAAAAAAACGCATTTTATTTTGCATTTACTAAAATTTTCAGAGCTTTTCAAGCCCGTTACTTTTGAATTACTTACCAAATCAGACATTATAAATCTTTCAGCTTCAAGTTTAATGCCATAGAATACCAAGAATTTTCACAACAATTGCTGCGATAAGAATCCCATCAAGTCAAAATTTTTTAAATAGCCCGCTATAAAATGAGCATTTTTAGCAGATGTCTAAAGAAATTATTGTCAAATTCCATTATAAATGTTTTGTTAAAAAAATGTTACGATCATTTATTCACGATTCATTCAGCACAGTCTCTGCATTGCTTATGAAAAACTGTGAAAAATAATTAATGTTATGCAGCAAAGCGATAAATTTGTAAAAACGTAATTTTATTACTTTTTTGTAAAGAAATTCATTTTATTTTTTTAAATAAAAGTATATCTTTCGCAGATTAATTTAGTTATTTGAAAAAAACATTAATTTTTAAAACATGTATCGTAAACTTTACAAGTTATCAGTACCATTAGAAGCTTTTTTTTTTAGTCTGCATTAAATGTTTATTACTATGTTATCTTTTATCCGTTATATGATTTTAAGTAAAAAACTTTTGTTGATTGCTTAGTGCTTTATGAAGTCTCATATCAAAATATTTTTATTGGCTATCATTATTTTTCAAATATATATATATATATATATATTTACTTTCATCATTTGGTATTTTATATTTTTAACAGCAAATATTTTACTATACAATTCTTTTTTATTAAGAGATATGATGCTATTTCTCGCTTTTGTTTTTAATAACATATGTATATTTATATATATATTCATATAAAAAATATTCTTAGATGTCTAGCAATGCACTTTTTAAGTATATATAAATTTTATTTGAATAATTAATTCTACCAGTAATGTTCACAAAAAATGTCGTTTTGTCAATAATTTGTCTTGTGTATGTTGTGTGAAAATTATTGCTTGGCAATAGGAATGAATATGTAGCTTGAAGGATGGTGGGATAAAATAAACCCATTTAATTTTAAGGCCACATTGACACCCGAATTTCGATAGAAAAATTTTAATGTTTTTGAAGTACATGAATAAAAACTTTTATCTATTATATAATAAATTTGTTTTTAAATTCTGGTGTCAATAACTCATTTCAGAAATTTCAATATAGAAGTGTTTTGCCCCTGAAAGGGTTAACACTTTCAAGGGTGGTGGCTAGATGGTAGTAGCCACCTAATTTTCATTCCAAAATTGACAAGTGGCACCAATAATATTTTAATAAAATTTTGATTTTTCAATGAAAGTTCAAAATAACAAACTTTTATTTTCTAAGATTTTTGCTTGAATATTCTGGTGTCAGTCAATTATTTCATCATTTTACGTGCGGAATTCTGCTCCTGAAAGGGTTAAAAAATATAATTTTAATAATATATAATATAATAATAAAAATATAAGTTCGGAAAGTCGTGTCCATTTGGAAAAATTATTTCATATCGAAAAATTCTATCGTTTAATTGTTAGATAATGCTTCCTATATCTTATGTTAAGTAATTAATTAGAAGAATTTTGCGGCGGGGGGGGGGGGGGGGGGTGAATTAGTTTTATCAAAGAAATGCGTCTTTCCAAACTTTCTATTAATTCGACAACGGATCGCCTGCCTCAAAAAATGTTATTAATATTTTATCTAATCCTAACCCATTTCTATGGAAATTGGTAAATGGTGATTTTTTCTAAATAAGGAAAAGTAATTTTCAACATTTTGCACCCAAAAATAAAAATACTAAAATTCGGTAAAAGTTTCTGATGCAAATTTTGTTTGAATTAGGTGGGATAAAATGTATTCCACCGCCCAACAAGGGTTTTTAAATTAGTTTATAGATAGATTTTTCAAGTTTTTACATCAGAAAATCTGATTCACTATCATTTCATTCATTATTTTTTCATGTACGCATATAATGTAAAATGTGCTACAATCTAAAAAAGTATGGACAACAAGATGTAAATGTACTTTAATTAGTATAAAGACTAACTGCTCGAGAATGACATTCTGTGAAATAAACACAAAAGTTCGTATTCCTGTTCAACAAAGTTTTAAAGAAAATGTAGCCATGAAATAAAAGAGTAGATATGGTGACTACGGTTGTGAATTATAAGAATTAGGATGTTGCCACAAGCTGGGGGAAGTAAAATTGGAATCATGAAGAAATCGGAAGACACATTTTCTGGGATGTCTACAAAATGCAAGTGAAATAGTTATCGGGAATGTCACAAAAAGGCGGTTATTATCTCACTATCTTCAAGGCTGATGAATCATTTGCGAGTCACTTATATTTAAATTCCAAATGTCACGTTGTCTTCAAAATTTGGGAATGTAAATCTCCTTTATTAATTAATTCCTTTTACGAAACGAGCAAAGAAAATCTTTTAATTGATTCCAAAACGAAACTACTTGGAAATTCTGGTGTCATGGATAATTTTATTATTTGAAGATTATAAGTATTTTAGCCCTGAAATGTTTAAATTGGACTAAGAGTTTCACATTACCACTTGGACAATTTTCCGACTAAAAATTTAAATCGAAAATTTCGTCATATTTAAGTTTAAATACATTCTTATGAATATTGCAAAAATTTATATTTATTTTTACTCGTGTCAGTTTACTCAGACATCATATTTTTTTCACTGAATTGATAGGAGGTTTTCTAAATTATTTAACCAATTAATCGTCGTGCCCGAGACATTTACGGGCTGCAAACTTCACGGCTTTTATTCAGAATTTTTGTTTTCCACAAATTTTATAAAATAGTGTAATTGGATTTATTCTGGTATCATTTTACTTGTCATTAAGTAAGTTGAATCTTTTTCTCAAAAAAGTGGTGGCAATAATGAATTTGAATTTTTAAACCATAATTTAATGCGACCATTAAGTGATTAAAACTGGCGGAAATACAAAATTTCATTTGAGGAAAAGTAAACTTCCACCTATAAAAATTAATATACAGGGTTCGCACACTCCTTATATTTTGTAAGGACTCTGGCACCACTATTAATGATAAGAAAATTTATATTTAGTTTTTAAGAAACAGAATTCGCAACCACCTCTTTGATTCGCAATTTTCGTAGTATTTTTCTGCCGTGAAATACATTGAAAATACTGTAAAAATTTAGCGGTAGAGCTGTGCGAACCCTGATATATGTTTCTGTCATTAATTACGTCTGCAATTTTGAATGCAAAAAGCATTTAAGAAAAGAAAAATTTAAATTTACTAATTACTCCCGGCTGTATTCAAAACCTGAGAATGCGGTTACTGTTCAAGCTGCAGTATTTTAACAATATATCAGTTCCTCTTTTTATGAATAGTTCATTTTCTTGTCATCGCCACTGAATACAAGACTTGAGCGCTGATACAAAAATTGCGGCTGTCGGAGGAAATTTATTCCAGCACTTGTACGGTGCATTGAAATTTATTGATTATATTTTCTAAAAGATTTTTAAGCCTGACTTTCTTGGGTTTGAAAAAGGAAAGGAAAACTTGAAGGGTAGGTACAAGCATTTAAAAACATCCGCCTACCACAGCCGAAAACTTTCTTTCAGCGCCATGTAACTATGAATGAATAGGCGTATCCTGAAAGCGGTGTAGCTTCAACCGTAATAGATTTGAGTGCGTCTTGTTACCGCCCGGGAAAACTTTAAATGTAAAACTGAAGAGAATTCTTTCCTCATTTAATCAATTTGACACTGCAGTGCCGAAATGCTCAAACATTGAAAAAAATAAATATACATATTTAAAGGTATGCGCTCAAGATTCCGAGGATTAAAAACAATAGAACTATCGCGGTTACAGTTACAGTGAAAAAAATCCGAAATTTTCGAATGGCAACACCCTTTTTTTCTTGTGCAAAAAAAAGTACATTAAAAACCATATATGGTGATGGAATAATACACTTACAAAAAAATTGCTAGCATAAAATACTTGGAAAAAGATCATTGTAAAGGATCAATTCCAACACAAGAAAGAAAAAAGAAAAAAAATACATGAATTCGCAGTTTTGATTCGCAGATTTCACCTTCGCTGACGATAACCTTTGCATTCTTGATACTTTTGACATAGTGCTCGAAAAATCTATATGCCCTGCATCAGTGTTCTAGGGCATTATTTTAACCCTTTGAGCTAAGATGGGTATATTTCTCGAAAATTCCAAAAGTTACCCTGGACCAATATTTTGCAAAGAAAAAAGGCGATTTGCGAAAAACACTAAACAAAAAAAAAATCACTAAACCTTTTCAAATAAATTTGGGTGAAATGTCCGGCGCAATTGTGACATTTCGGAATTAAAATTTAGTAGTAGAAAATTCAACCATGAGCTCTCAAAGAGTTTAATTTCATTGGCACTACTTTTATTACATGATAAAATTAACCTTAATAAATATGCCGTACACACGTTAGATAAAGCTAATGTTACCATCCCAAAAATGTAGTGCGAATCTGAATTTTTAAAAGTAGCCCAATAGACAACACTAATGTCAGGCATGTAGATTTTTTGAGTCCTCATTTACAATGCCAAACGTAACATCACGGAAGGAATCTGTATAGCTTCATGTTATGTGGCAACCTTGAATTCTGGCAAATGTCTTGGATTGTGATGTGATACCTTTGATTTCAGTTAAACCCAGAACCAGAATACCACTGGAGTGAGGTGTTGGATCGTGGTGGCCACGAAACTGCAAAGTTACGATAGATGATACTATCAGTGCTGTTGCAGAACTTGCTAATAGATGTGGTGGCGTATAGAGGAGTACCATCTTCATTCGTACAACAGTATTAACAACATTTAGCTCTGCAGTTCTGTAATTACTTCATTCTGCAACATTTTTACATTCCGAGCAATTGTAATGGAGATGGAACACGTTTTCATACATGTAGAAGTGACCGCCACGAAAAGTACGGATTGAGAAGAAGTGTGCTTAAGATGTCCCACCACACCATCATTTTACGTTTGTTAACCCTTTCTGGCACACTGTGCCCGGTCTGGCATACCTAATTTTAATTCCGAACTTGCCATCGGCACCAATAATATTTTAGTAAAATTTTGCTTCTAGAGTATAAGCTTAAATTAAGGATTTTAAAATATCTAAAATATTCGTTTGTGAATTCCGGTGTCAGTTGATAATTTCTCATTTTATTAACAGATTTTGGCAGTACCGGAAAGGTTTAAAGTCGTTGGTATCAAATCGTGAGTATTTTCCTCAACCTAATAAACAATATATGTTTACATTCAGAGTTAAAGTGATATGTACCTAATCTGTCCATATTACAAGCAATGACCAACTGTTATCTTCATCAAATCAATGAGAAAATAACTTGCAAAGTCCAAACACTATTTCACATTTCTAGATTGATCTGGACGCGCTAGAATCGATAGGGAAATATCCGCAGAACAGTCTGCAGAATCTTTAGATCCTGAAGCGGTATATACAAACTGCGTGCTGCACTTCTTGCTGTATATAATGGATCTAAAGTCATCTTTTTTATGAACTTCCCATCAATTTCAAGAAGAATGGATGGTCGTCCGGATCGGGGTCGATCACTTCTTAATCCAATTTATTTATTTATTTATTTTTTTTTTTGTTTACCAAATTACATTTAGTTTTTACGGAACAATAGCCTCGTCGTAACTTATGATTTCTCCCGTACACCTTCACTTAGGGGTGCAAAAATCTAGGCTTAAGGATGGAATCTCTCAATACTAAAAGATTTCGCTATTGTTCGTCTAATGTTTCTTGCAAAGTTTTTTGTAAGAAAGCTATAAAATTTTACTTTATGAAAACTTTAAATTTTTGTAGTGAGAGACTGCTTGATGGCAAGTAGATTTTAATATCCCTGCCCACACTCCTTCAGCAGCATTTTTTCCGTTCCGGTAAAATAACATTATCAATTCATCTCGTTATTTTATTGTAATTGTCAGCATGTTGGCACGTACGAAAAAAATGGTTGCAGAAACAATCTTCCCATTATGTTTATAAAAATAAATTCTGCACGCAAAGATTTGCATATGAAGTTCTGCGTTTGGTGCTTCGACTATCGATTCCTATGAATTATGCAAAGTGCGTCAGTTCAGCTCATCTTTGAATTGCCATTGGTTCTTTAAAAATGCTCTTTCGCAAATGTTTTATATCGGTATAACAACTATAAATATCACATGAAATGCTTTATTATTCGTAATATGCGAAACCCAAAATAAATTCGGGATAACGCATTATATACTAAAGCAGGACTTGTTCCTGAATTGGAGTCAAAGTTCAGGACAAACTTGGGCTTGACTGAATGCACTATCCAGGGCTCCCAAATGTTCCGCGAACTGAACATCAATATTTTTTAACAGGAAATTTTATAGCATTTGTGGTAAAACTAACCTCCCAAAAGCGGTTTTTGCGCATTTTGCAAGAAAAGTATAAAAGGAAAATTTTTTGTCAAAGAAAATATTGATGTTCAGTTGGCAGAACATTTGGGAGCCCTGACTATCTTACCTAAGGAGCACGTTTTCAATATCCGACGATATAAGGATTGGCAAGACATGCTTTTCAGAAAGCAGGACGTTTCGGTCCCAAGACAATTCAGTTCCGAGACATTTCGGTCCCACGTCATTCCGGTGTCTAGCCATGTCGGTACCGAGAAATCGAAATGAAAGGGGATCGATATGTCGAGGGATCAAAATGTCACGGGACCGAAATCACCAGGGATAGAGATGTCTCTGGACCTAATTGTATGTACCCTGCTTTTGAATAACTGAATTTATTTTTCACTTGTGAACTGAGTTATAGTATAATAGTTGCTTTAACCCTTTCCGTCACAGTGTTCCTAATACGGGCACGCCAAAGTTTAATTTCAATCATGCAATCGACACGAATAATATTTTAATAAAATTTTGTTTTTAAAATGCAATCTTGAATTAAGGAATTCTTACTTCCTAAAATAGTCTTTTGACCCTTCCGGTGCCAATCAATAATTTCTCATTTTTTGAACATAATTTGTCTATTTCGAAAAGAGCTAAAATATGATTTTTTTCACACAGTTATAATAACAATGTAATTATTTGTTTTAGAGCACTGAATATTGTTACCTAGAAACTGTTTAGGATTGAATTCCACGATTTACATCGGCAATTTTAAACATATGTGTATCGTTCAAATTCCAGTTATGGTTTTTCACTGTGCTGATGAATTTGCGCAGGAAAATAAATGGTGTTGCCATTCGAAAATTTCGAATTTGTTTCACTATAATCGTAACCGTGAGAGATGTATTGTTTGGATTCAAATAACTATATGTAAAATTTCTTTTCGATTGGTTGAGCGGTTTGGTCACAAGGGGTAGATATATAGGTGTAGTTTTTTATGACCACCCTGTATTCTTGTAAATACTTTTATAAATTCTGGTCTCTGCCCACGATTTCATCAGTAGATAAATAGAACTGAGCCGTGCCAGAAAGTGTTAAAAGGCAAAATTTATTTTTAAATGCTGCTGCCGATGAGGCATTTGGGGATTTAAATTACATGGGACAGAATATAACCCACCATGTTGGAAAAGTTTAAAGAAAAAATAGTAAAATGAAATTTTGAAAGGGTATTCGTCTCTAAAACGGTTAAAAATTATAGAAATGTTATGTTTTCTTTTTTGAAACGTTTAAAATCATTAAATACCCATCTGTTATTTTCTTACCTAGCATTTTAATCAAACTTCTTTATATGATTCAATATTATAAAAAAGGCGATTTTTTTGCATTAAATTTTTTTTTTCGAAATTCAAATACTTTTCAAATCATAATGCATGTTTCTTCAATATATATTTCCAAGGAATATTCTTACTGTGTGCTTTTTTTTACATAACAAATAATTTAATATCTTTTCAATCGATTTAACGATAAAAACCTATGCGCAATCACGAATACTTTCTTCCGGCAGATAGAATGTTCTGCTGATAAAACATGCTTTACTGAAAGATGATTCACGTTACCGCCTCATACTACGGGGAAAATCAATCATGCAACTGCTTTAATTCGAAATATATATTAATAAAAATTTTAGAAAGTCTTTTCGAGAAAATAGTTTTATTTTAAAAATAATTTGAAATATTTTTTTATTTAAATCACGTACACAAAGGACAGCTGTCAAAGGCGGATTATTTTAAGCGTCTATATGATCCCTTGAATTTTGGTACTAATAATTTTTTTAATTGTTTTTAACAAGTCGTGATTAAAAAAGTAAAAAAAATATTTTAAAAGTATTGATGTTCAAAATTCGGATGGAAGGCACACGTTAAAAAATCCCTTTTTGGCAGCTGCCATTTTTTGTCCGAGCTGAGGCGTAGTATTCGGGGACAGGGTTGCCATTGGCCTACTTTTTAGAAATTAAGATTTCTTGAATAGCACCATTTTATTGAAATAATAATTTTTGCCTTATTTAATCTTATTCAGTGGCGTAAAATGTAAGGCGAAAACAAGGGAAAGGGTATAGCCAGGGATTATTTGCCCTTGAGTCAACCTCATCGAGTGCTACATGAATCGATTGCACATAAAAAGAAATTCATTTCTCCCCAGATTCAACTTTGTATCTCAAGACCATAGAAGGTTATGACCCTAAATGTCTGTTTTGGGAAAGAGAGCATTGTGACAAAATTACTCTGTGAATTTCAACGAAAGAAATAAGAAATGTATAAAGCCCTCATATGAATATTTGATAATTTTTTAAGATTTTTTTCAAGAAAAGAACAAGTTTTCTAACATTTTCCTTGTTTTTAAATAAATATTTAATTAAAAATCAATGGAAATTTTTGAATGTCAAACTTAATTTTTTGCATGAAATACTATGAGATATGATGTATATTCACTATCAATTTCAACTTTCTACGTAAGGTGCATCATATTAAAAAAAAAGGCGAAATCATATTCCGGCGGGGATGGGGGCGTGTGTCGCACAAATCTCACATATTAGGTCTACCGGGAAGTTCTGTCTTATAATGTTATTCCACGCCTTCTTTTTAAATTACCGTTTGAACTAATATGTGAGATTCCTGCGAGACACGCCCTCCCCCCCCCCCGATCTACCATATAAAAATAGTAGCCTGAGGGAGTCCTGCTTATATCATCGGGTAATTTCGCCAATTAGAAAAAGTAAAATTTAATATTAAATTTTTGTGTATGAAACGCATAATAGTTGGCAACCATAATTTAATATTGTAATGCATAGAAAGTCTAGAAAAGATAATTATTTTCAAAACTTTGATGAAATACTTTCTAAATAATACAGTTGGAAACTTCACCTTTTTCTAAAAATGAATTTCTATATGTAACTGCTGATTTTCTAAACTGTTTATAGTGATACAAATAACTTTTTTACCCGAATTATTTAGGTATATGTTTTTTTAATCAAAAATTTAATTCTTTTCAAAAATTGTACAAGTTTTCAATTATAACAGATTTTTAATTGTTTTATAATATATCAGAACTACACAGTTTTTAAGAAACTCTCACTTATATGAAAACTATTGTTCATTAATTATGAGCGTATGAATAATGAATTCTAAAAATATTATTCATCAATTAAACATATTTAAATACTAAATTATATTTTCTAAATATAAAGAAAAAAAATCTTATTAAATGAAATAAGAATATTTGCTTTTAGAAAGAAAGTCGTGAGTGTTCATCATTTAACAAACACAATAGTCAAAATGCGATTAAAAAATAAATGTCATAAAAATGTATATAAAGAAAGAAGGAGTGAAAGATATACATTATTTGAAATTAATATTTTATCGAATTTCATTAACTTTTTTTCAAAAGAGTTAATGCATTCTTTGTGAGAGAAATTTCTTGCGATATCAAAATCAATTCATCTTTTTATAATTCTGACAGCTTAGAAAGAGTAACAAAAAGTCATTTTTTATGATAAAGTAACACGTTAATTAGATTTATTGATTCGTAAGAAATGCTTAATTTTACTGTGTAAAATATATATAACTTTTGTAAACTTTGTTTACAAACTCTTGAAAGTTTATGATCAGGGTTTGTACGGTACCGTTATTTTCCTGGTTAAGTACCAGTATATATTCATCGAAAAATAAATCTGCAGTGGCGTAACCAAGATGTGTGCCCAATATCAGTCACATTGTAAGATTTTCTATTTTGAGTCACAGCAGAAAAATTTCTGGTTAGATAAGACGAACAGGATAAAAAAAAATACCGGTATTACCACTTAGGCGCCCAATCTGGTTATGCCACTGATCTATTTGAAACGCGCGAAATTTCACCTTCATATAACCCCTTGAGTGGCAAATACTATCTTTGTAATATTGAATTCTCACTGGAATAATCAAAAAGTTTTATTTTAAAAGATGTAAAATTATTTTATCAGCATTTAACTTTCAAAGATAAAAATATAAAATTTAGTTAAAATTTCCTGGTGATACTCTTTTTTTAAAATTAGGTGGGATAAAATATGTCCCACCACCCTCAAGGAATTAAGGAGAGAAACTTTCTAAGAAAATAGTTGTACCGAAGAATTTCCTGGTCTTAAAATTCCAGGACTCGTATGAACTATAATGATGAAAAAAAATTTGAGCAAAGCATGACACCAAAAATCGTTAAAATCCCTATTTTCAATTGCTAATATTAAATTTCTGTACTATTTCGATTTCAAAATTTCCATTAGTTAGGTTGGTTGGAAACCGTGTCTTTTTAGTGTCATTTCCAAAGCAAGCATTTATTCCTAGTAATATGCATTGTTACTAGCTTTCCGATATTTAGTGCCAACATGTTTGCATTCTGAAATATACTTTCTCTATATAATCGCACAATTTTTGAAATTAAAGAAAATGAGCAGATTTATAAGATTTTAATTGTATTAAAAAAGTCAGGAAGTTGCATTAATGTATATGATATCCTGTGTAATGCACTTACAGAGTTCCTACTCGGTGAGTTTGCTGAGCTCCACTATTTAAAAAGTAAAACAATTTTTAATATATTTCGTTGAAACCTACATGTTGCTATGAACCTTTCTGTAAAAAAAAACTCAGGTTTTCAAAAGACAGAACGGTGGGAGCCCTGGCTTTGTGATATTCGTTACATTTTCCGCACCAAATTTATTAAAAAGAAAAAAACCGAGAATTCACGAGATACAATTAAAGGTAATTTAAAAAAGAATTCTTCTTCGAAATTTCCAACCTCATTTTGAAATTGCAATTAAAAATTTGAAGCCAAGCTAGCAACCTTGAGCGGATGTTAAAAGGACTACTACAAGTGGTTCTTAAATTCCTTAGTCTATCATATAGACATTAGTTTAGTTCGAGTTTACGGTTCCGCGATTGATACACATGATTATAGGTTGCTTTTTGGCGTAATATTTCAAGATTTCTCTCCATTTTTTCTGGTAGCAGCTTTTTATTTTACACTATGCCTCCCCCCCACCCCCCCAAAAAAAACTCCAGATGTAAGAGGACGCTATTTTCAGCTTGCGAATTATTTTTTCACTAACCTTACCAAGCTTATTGCTTAATGGCTTTGATTAAGAACATGACGTCTACCATTTACAACAATAATAAATTTTGTTACAATTAGTTCCACCTCCAACATTATTTAACGCTAAAGGCGAAATAGGCTCTAAGAAATTGATGTTTGCCGAATCATTTTTTGTCCTCAATTACGCGGGAAATAAAACACTAATTACAAACACTGAATTAAAATTTGCAAAGATATTACTATTTTCATAAAGAAAATCATTTTAATGATTAATTAATGTGCAAATTGATGCGATTTTTTGAGTATATGCGTAGAAGTACTTCGATTACAAATAATAGCATTGTTATAGGGTTTGGAAGCTTCAAGAGATTTAAAGAACTTTATGGGTCTCAGCATCATAAATTTTGTAAACTACTGATCCCCATATCTCGAAATTTCTTTCATTAAATAAGGAAAATATTACTTTCCGAAAATTCTCGTAAAATGTCTTTGAAAGTCCTTGAACCACACGAAATCTGTATTGTGTAGGTTTATCTATAATACAAAAACGAACAGATAAATTCTTTTATAACTTGCAAGAGTTTTTCTTAGCCCTATTCTGCAAGAGGTTTTCTTTTGGAAGTATATTTCCTTATATTTACATTTTTATTTAGAATTTTTTGCCTTATTTATGACGAAATTCTGAATCTAAGAAACATTTAACCCATTAATTGCCAAAACTATAACATGGGAATCGTCAACGTTTTTACTGAAAAACGTTTGTCAGTACAAATGTTCACAGTTACTCTTCGCTTTATTTAATTATCAGAATTTCTGTCAATTAATAAGAAGTTTATTAATTCTAAGATTAGGTTTATTAATTCTAATCATCAGAGAGTACTTGATATATACCTCGCTTTGATTGATTTAAAACTTTTGTAATTTATGAAACAGTTTTATTTTGAGATTTCAATTTAAAAACTTACAGAATCTCACATTTTGTGAATTCTTTACCTTTCAACATTCTTAAAACGAGAGGAAATAACTTCGCCACCTTTTATACTTTTATAAAAGTCCAATATGATATCATACATTGTCATTACACACGGTCCATCTCACGTTTCTAAAAATATTTCCATAAAGTGCTTTAACTTTTGAGATAGCGTGTCTTCAAGTAAAAATAAATATTAAATAAATATAAAAATATTTTTTTTATTTTAACCACCCAAAATGGCTTATTTTATTTTATTTCTATAAAATGTCGCGTATTTGTTGTAAGATAGCATGGAATACTTTTCTTCTTCAATTATTTTAAACCAGATTTGCAGAGTGCTTAAACTTTTGAGACAAACTATAAATATTTTCTAACGGAGATAAGGTTAAATAACAAAAAATATTACGCGTGAGGCCTGGATTGTAAAATAAATTACAGCATTTTGACATTATTTTAACAAAACTTCGGTTTTTAGGAAAATAACATAAAAAAGATAACTAACTAAATATTTTAGAATACGCATAAATGATTTAAATATAAGGTTACAAAAGTTACCTTCCATAGCCAAAGATGTATCCCAATTCTCTTTGATATGTCCCGTATTTGAATGTAAGTTATTGCATACATTATATAATAGGACAGTTTAGTTTAGTACGAAAACCACAATAAGTTGACATGTCTATCTCAGCAGTTTATACTAACAGATGAAGACATACATAAATACTTTTGTACAGCCCTGATGATTATTATTTATGTTTATTTGTGACAAAATAAAAATCATTAATACACTACAATACATTATATTAATGCTATATAATACATTATTAATGGGTGGTCTTGAGGTGTCAAAATACCCCGCGACCATCCTGGCGGGTTAATTCAAACTAAAATACTCTTAAATCTTTTGAAATCACATTTCCAAAAAATATCATCTACAGACGACCATGCACTCAATACTTAGCGTCAATCTCTATGTTATTTTATATACATTCTGCAAAAATTTCTAAGTAAACTAACTGCAGTTCCGTGTAAAAATGCATAATTCATTTAAAAATAACCTTTAACCCTTTCCGGCACACTGTGCCCGATCTGGGATACCTAATTTTAATTCCAAGCTTGTAAACGGCACCAGTAATATTTTAGTAAAATTTTGCTTTTACAATGAAAGCTCCAATTAAGGAATTCAAAATATTTAAAAATTTCCTTTGTGAATTCCGGTGTCAGTCGATAATTTCTCATTTTAGTACAGATTTTGCCCGTGCCGGAAACGGTTAATGCACGGATATTCATCAATATTCAGATTCCGTTACATGTTGACATAAGTTTTTGCAAATCTGGTTTCAATTTTGCAAAAGGGTTAAGCAATTTACTCTCAAACTCTGCAACTCTTAAGGAATGTTTCGTGTAGTCCTGTATATGAACTACAGCATTAATAAACACCCTGTGGAATGCACATATATATTGTAACATAACAACGCACATCATAATTAAAAGTGCATTTCAAGCAGTCATAATTAACCCTTTCAGCTCTGGGGTGTAAATTTCTTCAAAATTCCAAATGTCATATTGGCACCAGTATTTTGCTAAGAAAAAAATCGGTGAATGATAAACAAGAAAAAATATATTAAATCTTTTTCAAATAAATCTGGTCAAATTTTCTGGTGTCATTGTGACATTTCGGAATTAAAATTATGTGGTAGAAATTTCAACCATCAGAGCTCAAACGGTTATACAGTACTTCGCGTGTAGTATCCGAAAACTTTAGTTTACCTCTGAATCCTTTTGTATAACCTTGTAAATGAATAATAGCTATTTTTCAGTGTTGGGCACGTTCACAAAGCAAACGAACTAACTCAAACTCACGTGCAATTTCTGAAAAGTGATTTAACCCCTTGAAGGGCACCGGTATATGTTATATACCACTTAACTTTAATTCCCAAATGCCACATTGACACCAAAATTTAAGAATCAACCTTTGTTTCATATGATATGCTCGAAGAAAATCTTTTACTTAGTTTCATATAAATTTATAAATACCGGTGTCAATCAATCCTTTTAACATTTTAGTAGCAGAAGTGCTTTGCCCCTCAAGGGGTTAAAGTTCACGTTCAAATTTAAAAATTTTCAAGCGAACTCGTTCAAATCAAACTCATTTGTAAAAGTGAACGAAGTTCACTAAAAGGTTCACTTTTTTTTTAATGTTTGGATATTATTTTCCAAATTTACAAATTTTGTGAACTAATCATTTGATTATTCGATATGTAAGATACAGGTATGCACGGGCGGAAATATCCAGGCCCGATCCCTAGAAAAAAAATGTCCGGCCCGATATTAAAATAAAAATTTCGCCCCGAGCCCAGCACGGCTCGTACAGAAAATTTAGCGGCCCGACCCGGCCCGATATGATAGCTAAAATCAAGGCTCGACCCAGCCCGATATAATAGCTAAAAACAAGGCCCGAGCTTGGCCCTGCCCGGAAAAAAATGTTGAATTTTCGCACCGAACCCGGCCCGATCCCGAGTACATTTCTACAGGACATTGATATTTACCCTTACGGAAGAGTTCTGGCCAAAAAGCTTACCTTAGTCTGTTTATAATCTCCATTTATGCAGAAGTGCCGTAAGCTGCGATGTTTATGCTTTCTTTTAAAATCTTTCCGATTTCTTTAAAATCTTTCCGATTTAGACATATTTCCGCCTTACACAGTCCACCTTGTGCAGAGAGTTTACTGTATATATCTATTTTCGGCGAAATTGTATACAGGCGGCGCGAGAAGTTAGACTAGGTCTGAGGAAGAAGTTAGACTAGGATACTACCCAGAGAAGTGATATCCAGAATTAACCCGTCCTGAGACTCCTTTAGGTCTCTAAATGGCGTTTGAAAGAGGGAAAAAGTGTACTAAGGTCTGGAAAAATTTTAAATAAATTATGAACAATTTGAACGTAAATATGAATGTAAATTTCGTTCAAACTCGTCTATTTTTTGAGTTTCCATTCAGTTCAAACTCGTTTATGAAATAATGAGCGACGTTCAGCTCAAAGTTCACAAATAGTGAGCGAAACTCGTGAGTTTTCGTTCAGTGAACGCGTTCATATCCAACACTGCTATTTTTGCATCGCATATTTTACAGAATGCATAATTTAGTGCTCTTTATACATGCATATAAATTGTAAGATGTTTGAAACCGTGTAACATCATAAAAAATCTTTTGAAACGATTTTTTCTCCATTTCTCGTACTGTAACGTAATAATTTTGAATGACCCTATAAATGAAATGTTAATAGCATCGAAAAATTTTAGGGTAATCCCAGTGTATTTATGAGTTAGAGCATGGAAAGACTTCCAGAGAAACTGAAATTATAAACAATTTTTTTTGTCGGAAAGTGTTAAAATTGATAACTTGGCATGCTAGAAATTTTTTACTACTTCTGTGAATACTAGGCCTGAGCGCTGATATAATGTATTTTTTTAAAAGTATGTACGGTTCCATAAACTTGGGCACCAGTGCTTTTATTAAAAACATTTTGACTTGTATAATTTCAGAAAATGATAGAGGATAAAAATTTAAAATATTTGTAGGATAATTTAGGGGATGGTACACACGCTACACAAAACCCGCGTTCATCAGCCGCCATTTATTAATCAGCGCTCAGGTCTTATATTCAGGGAGCGGTGAAAATCTACTAAAACGTAATAATATATGTCAATTATCGCAAATAATCAGCAGTGGTGCGAATTTTTCTTTGCCTTATTTATATCGTCGACACCGGGATTGTTATTTTGGCCACTAATTTTTATCCGAAATTTCAAAATCATACTCTAAATTTCGGAAGAATTGTCTCAGCCGGTTCTTATTAAATCTTGTGTATTAAATAAATCGAAAAGTATTATCTTCTATTTCTACTGTGAATTCGAAATTTCTTTTAAAAAATTGAGTTCAAACTGGCAGCCTTGATCGGTACGATTTCAAACTATCCAATATGAAGTTACTGTGCATATATTGCACTGTTAAAAATCTTCTGTACTTGCTGCATACGCACCCCGCCGCATGAATAGAAATCAGTTGCTTGACTGTATTATGGAACATTCTCATTGGCGGGAATAGAAATATTATATACAAACGGCCGAGTGAGTATGCAGCAAATGTTGCAGATTTTTAACAGTGTGTGGATCCTACATGGAAATGCCACGGCCTGCATTTTTTAAATTCAGATATCTTGCTGGTACCACATTTCTGAAACCGTAAAGTGCCGTTGTTTTCGCCTTAACCCATTGAGGGGCAAAGCACTACTGTTCCTAAAATTTTCAAAGGATTGATTGACACCGGGATTCCCAAACAAATTTATATGATAGAGTTTAAAAGCTGTTTTTCGTGTATATTGTAAAAAGCAAATCTTATTACTAAAATTCCAGTGCCAATGTGGCATAAGGGAATTGAAAGTAACTGGTATATATTATATACCGGTGTCCTTCAAGGGTGCCATCAATGTGCATTAAAAAATGTTAAATAGACGATTACTATCTCAAAAAGTGGCGCCAATCAAGAAATCTGAATTTAATAAAGGTAGCCCACTTGCAACAATGTTTTCATATTAGAAAGTTTGACAGGGTAACGATGACAAAATATCAACTCTTCAAGAGGCTAATTTTTTTGAAACAATAAACAATAAGAATAGGGACAACCATTTTTTCACCACTTTTATCATACTATGATATTTACCTTATGAAATCGATATAAGCCAGCAATTAATTAAAGTAAATGTTCTTTTTTTAAATTAATGGTTTTGGAAAGCTTTTAGGAACTAAAAAAAGATTTTTTTCCACATATGGCCGGCGAACTGGTAAGAGTTTAATCCTTTCAGCTCTGATTGGTGATTTTTTCGCCATTTAATGTTAACCGCCAAATATCACATTGACCCAGGAATATTCAACCAAATTCATCTGAAAATAGATAAATGCCTAATTTAATGTATATTAGAAGGCAAATCTTTTGTTAAGAAAACGCTGGTGCCAATTTGACATTTGGGCATTTTCAAGAAATTCACCCCCAGAGCTCAAAAGATACAATAATCACGATCACAAATCTCACAATAACAGTGGGGAGCTAATCATGGTGCATTGACATTTTTAACCGATATTTTCAATTGCTTATCATGGTCCAGAATATATTTTTATTTAATTTATTTATTTATTTACTGAAAAAAAAACATATAAACCACACATTTCAAATCAACTTTTTGCTACTTTCTGTAGTGAAATGCTACAAAAAATTCTATTTATATTTGTGGCAGGAATTCAAGAACCCCGCATATTGGTCCAGGTTAGCAGGGCTCCCAAATGGTCCGCGAACTGAACATCAGAATTTTTTTAGAGAAATTTTCTTTTTAGATTTTTCTTGCAAATTGTCAAGAAACCACGTTTGGAAGTTGATTCTAGCTCAAACGTATTATGAAATTTTCTGTTAAAAAATACTGATGTTGAGTTCGCGGACCATTTGGGAGCCCTTCAGGTTAGAGGTGTCGAACTGTGACCAGGGAGATACTACAAATTTCTTTGAATTCACTACCTTATCTATTCCTTCAATCTTTAAGATTCAAGATTACGATTTCTTTAAAAAATATACTTATAGGCGATATCTCAATCAGTTACTTCAATTTTAGATAAATATATTTAGTTTATTTTTGAATTTTTTTTTTTAACCTAGCCTTTATAAAATATTATTCTATAGTTTTTTTAACTATTTGTGCAAAAAATATCCAGTATTGGAGAACATAAACCATACAAATTTTCTTAACGCTGTTTTCAAACCGTTTGTCCAAAGAAAAACTTTAAATTTCTGAACATGACATGTATCAAAAAGAAAGATAAATGATTCTTTTCAATTCAAGTTTCCATAGTTCATTGACAAAGAAGGATAGTAAATTCCATCTATCAAAGAAAGTTTCGCGGAAAGAAACATTTTAAAATTATTACAAAAATATGATCAACTAATGTATTTGATCTCAGAAAAATAAGACGGAACATTCAAGAAAGAATCGGAAAATATGAAATATTTAAAAATAGGATGGGTAAGCCTCTTGGAATTTTTCGACTAGGAAATTCTTAGGTACCAATATATTTTTTATAAAAAATTCCGGATTAAATAAGATGAAATTTTCTCGTGTTTAAGCTAGATTAATTTTTCTATAGAAAAATAATGATAATGTCCTAGAAAATTCCTTCATGTGTATGAACCCTGTATAAAAAATATGAAATGGATGCTACAATAGTAATTGAATGCTCGTTAATAGGAGGATTTACAAGGCAAACGTAACTCTTTTTTCATGAGAATATTATGGCACCATTCCCTAAATACTAGACCTGAGTGTCATGAAAATATTAAGAAAAAAGGAACAGTCATACGCTTAAAATAATGAAGCTTCAACTGAACCCCTTTAGTAAAGATTCATTATCACCGTGCAAACTTCCACAAGGCTATTTCCATGAGTACTTGTAGTGCAAGTCACAGGCTACGATTTTTGGCTACCAGTATTTTAGTACGAAAAAATGTGATTTATTTTATCGGCACATTCTCATTAATTGAATAAGGCCAATCAAACTTTTCGAAAATAACGGTGGCAAACGAGCATAGCAATTATAAGGTAATGTGACTTACACTACAAAACCCATGGAACTAGCCACAAGTAAATTTATATAGAAAATTTTACTTTAGTTAATTTATCTTTTATCATTTCTGTCGCTATGGTCCCATGTCGAGACCATCTAATATTATTTTCTGTTGGCACTAAGATTATTTTAACCCTTTAAATTTCGCTCCCGTGAAATTCACTGTCTGTCAGTTTTATTCAGATTGTTTAATTCCCATGAGATATAAAAACAGTGCAATTGGCTTTATTCTGCTGTCATTTTATTTGTCATTAACCCCTTGAAGGGCGGTGGTATAAAATATATACCACTTAATTTTAATTGAAAAATGCCACATTGACGCCAGAATTTTGAAATGAAAATTTTAATTTTATCAAGTACGTAAAGTAAAGCATTTATATGTTTTGAAATAAATCTGTTTTTAAATTCTGGTGTCATTCAATCATTTCAGAATTTTATGAATGGAAGTGCTTTGCCCCTAAAAGGGTTAAAAAAAGGGGTAGAAGTAAGTAATCTAACTTAAATTTAAGCCCGTAATTTAATTCTACCGTTAAGGGATCAGTAAAAATTTACTTTTAAAATTAAGCTTTAGAATAAAAAAACATTATTTCTAAAATAGTCGTTTGTGAATTCTTACTCTCATTCTGATAAAACAGTTTTACGATGAATGTGCTTTCCGCCTTGTTATGCGGTATGGTCCTTGCGGACGAATGATTTTTTTAAACCGTAAGTACCGAATTTTTGCACTAGTTATTAATTTCTATATGGATTTAGCAGTGCAGTGCCATATGAGGGCAAAATGTCGAACTTTTATTTTACGAAAATCACGGCTGCTTGATCCGCATAATTAAAGTTCCATTAGTATCCGTTCAGTAGAACCGAAGTTATAAGCCTCTAAGTACCAAACTTTAACCACCCTAAACTAAATCCTGTTATTTTGCACATTTTCCCCCGTATTTTAAGTTTTCAGTTATACAGGCATGATAACGCTGCGTCCCAAATGGCTTCTTGCTACCTCGAAATTTTAATGGTACTTTTCGCTTTATTTAAATACGGAGTTTCTCAGAGGGATTAAAGGAAAAGATTAAAGTTTAGTGGTGAACACGAAACATTTAACTTGGAGCACTATCATCCCTGTTTGTAAGAGAATACAGCAATAGCCATAAATCCTTTCGCGAAACATTCCTTGGTTTTCTGTGAAAGATATTGTATTCTTTTATTCATGTGGAATATTTTTTTTCTGTTGGAAATAGGTAAATATATTCAACCTTCATCAATTGTAAATACATGTATTTTTTATTTCTCTACAGCCGAATAATTTTATACAAAAAGTTATTCTGACTTTGCGAAACATATTTTTACATCAGGCATTGAACAACTGATTATTAAAAAACTCGATTGGCTTTTTTCTTTTCAAGGACAATGGGATTGCCCGTCAGTAAATCCCACCCAGTAACCAACCTTTCAGAGGAAAAGTATTGGGTTGTTCGGAAAATCAATGCATGTCGGAAAATTCCGCACATTAACTACCAGACGTCCTATCTAATAATTAAATAATAAAAGTTTTGGCACGAAATAATTTTTCCCAAATAGACACGCCATTCCGAACAACCCAGTGCATCTAATCATAAAATTCTGAAATGGCTGACGGACGCCAATGTTTACGACAAATTTATTCATAGCCACTAACTTTTATGCTTTTTTTTCTACCATTACAATTTAATAAAGACTTTAGACTTATTTAATCGAGAAATATTGACTATTAAATAACACAATAATTACTACCAATTTTTAATACTAAGAAAAAAATTAAAAACCTTTTATTATGAATTTGTTTTTAAATAATTAAAGTAATTTCTTCATGTACAGTCATTGGGAAAAAAATAAACACCACCTGTTAACTCCTTCAACAAATTATCATAAAAGAAAGTTATCGGTACCAAACAATTGGAAATAAAGTGTACTTTTGAATGATGTATATGAAATATGCTCAGAAGGGCATTTACACATTAAAATTAACTGTAAACTTTTTATAGCAGCAGTACCCAATTCTAATAGCATAAACGAACTTCACACGCTTCAATTAGCTTAAAAAAATTTGCATGAAATTCGTACCATAAGTTACCGAGAAATTAATTATTTTAAACAAGCATATTTTAGGGGCTGTATTCAAATTGAATTTCCATATTCCACTGTTGATCGAGGGAGACGTTAAGGCATATTATGACAGTCGTTGAAGACTGATAGATTTCAGGATGGCATAAGAAGTTTCAAGATATCCAGACACTTCTATGACAGATGAAAACCCCTTAATCACTTTAGGGGCGATGGTGTATCCATGAAACATTTTAATTTCAATTCCCAAATGCCACATTGGCACCAGAATCTTCATACAAAAAATTTTACTTTATAAGATGCGAGAAAAATAGCTTTTTCTTATTTAAAAGCACAGTTGTTTTTAAATTCCGATGTTAATCATTAATTTCAATCCTTAAGCAACTGAAGTGTTCTGCGCCGCAAAGGGTCAAATAATCATTTTGCCGTCTTTTAAGCATACTTTGTAAACTACCGTAATTTCGGGTGTATAAGCCGCAGATCAAACAATTCCTTTTCGACCCAGAAATTTTTAAGAAAAAAATATTACTAGTTAGATCGCCGTAAATATTTGTCTTCAATCCCTGAATAAGATTTCTGGGTCCAAAAAGAATTGTTTGATCCGCGGCTTATACACCCGAAATCACGGTACTTGAAAGATGCATTTGAAATTTAGGATTTCCATAATGAAGGACTTTGTAAGTAAAATCCATCAAAAAAATTATAGAATATTTGATTTACGATGCACACACACACACAAAAATGCATTGATATTTTTTGAAATATATTTAGTCGAAAATTCCAGTGCAAAGGGCATAGCCGGATAAGCATTGGAAACATGCCTTTCAATCAAATTTCTTGATTTTTTTGCCATGTGTGGCTACTTATCTGACAATGTATTTCACCTATTATCACAGTATAAATATTGATATTTTATGAGATAAAAATGTTTTTCAATTTTTTAAAAACTTTATTTTCTCAAAAACTATTGAACTGAATTAAATGCAATTATTTGAGTTTATATAGGCATCAAAGATGCATAACTGGGGATTTTTGTATAATTTTCTGATTGTAATAAGTGTGTGTGAAAAAACGATTTAAAATTTTAGAAAAATAAAAATCATATCTTACAGTTGTCGGAAAATTACCATTTTCTTGTAAAAAGTTCCTTATATGTGCCCAAATATTATATAAAAATACCAAAAGTTTGCGTTGGGTACTACATATAAGTATTTACAAAAATGTGTATGAAAATCATCAAAATTCATTTAAAGGCGTTATTTGGGGCGGAGCTACTCAACTTCGTTATCCGAAGACTTTTTGAAAGAATGTCAAGAGACGATGTGTCAATTAATGTATTTTAGATTTCATTTAAGCATATAGGCTATAATTTTGAAAACCGTCGATATTATTTCGATATCGAAAACAGATGTTTTGTTTCGGAGACAGTAGAGAAAAATATTTTTGCTTGGAAAACACTAACATTCTTCGATATCGAAATATAACGCCAGTTATTATAATGATTTTTATTGAAACATTTTCACCACTTTTAACGAAGAATAATAAAAAAAATGTAGTTTTTTTTTTTTTTTTTTTTTTTTTTTTTTTTTTTTTTTTAAGCTAAAATTAGTACAAATGTTCTATAGCTATGATTAAATCTTAATGAGTTCTTTTAATTTTAACATATCTGTGATGTGTGGTAATTGACAACTTTTTGTTTAATATATACGCTACTAGCAATTTTTTATATTCTAACGATATATTTCTGTGGTTGTTTTATTTGTTGATAAATATTAGCGAAAAGTACATAATTTGAGTTAAAAGAAATAAAAAAGAATACTGGCAACATTTGGTGATATTTTGTACTAAGAAGTATACTTCTGTAATTTTGAACCGTTTAATATTTGAAAATAAAATAAAATAAAAATGTTTTTTATATAAATTAATTTTTTTTATAAATAAATTTCAGAACAAAAACACAGTGGAAAAATTTACAGGATATTAAAATATTGTAAAGACATAGTTATTTCTTTGTGAATATATTATAAATATATATGCATATATAAATAGTTCAGTGCTTTAGGCTTCACTTTCAAGAACTGTGACATTTATGGGGGAAAACTGCTGACACGTGATAAGGTAATGCATTATTTTATACATAAAAATAAAAACTTATTTTTTTTTCTGTAACCACAATTTTGTTTCCTAGAAACTTCGACAACAATCATATTCCGGATTTTCATTTTTAGATGACATCGTAACAAATATAAATCATTGACTACAATGAATCAGTTTCTGATCGCGGCAGTTATCAACTATAGTAAAATGGGGTGAATAGGAACAGCGGGGCGAATAGGAACGAAACTTCCCGTCATACAAATAAATTCATTATAAATATATGCGATGATATTTCTAGTTGCTAATTTTTTTATAAGAAGGTAATAAAACTAAGAGTTGGGAAATTCAGTTTTGACATGTTGGCACCACTACTAGGGTATATAAAAAACTTCAAGAGGATCCTCAAAAACCGCATTTTTTCAATGTCTTCAAAACTTTGTATGTAACTACAGTATTTTTCGTATTCTAAACCTAAGAAAGGGGATTTTTAATTAATGATAGACCTGTAAACGATATGCTGTGTTAAATTCTCCTTATTTCTAAACTACATAATGAAAAAAAAAAGAAAAATGGTTTGTAATATCAGAGGTTTAAGATTTACGGGGTGAATCGGAACACGTATTCTCTCATGGTTTATTTTTCTATACAGTAATAGTTTCATGCAATATAAGAAAACATATGTATGAATATGTATTGTAACAATATTTTGTCTGTTCTAATTACTTGAATAGCTTAAAGGTGCCAATAAATTACTTAGATAAACAAAAAAAAAGGTCAACGCCTAATCCAACAGACATGGAACACACAATAAAAGAATTTAAAAATGGCAAATTAATTAGACAAACTGCACAAAATTATTCTCTGACATCCACAAAATTACACAAACATCTCAAAATGAAAAATCAATTAAAAAAGAGAGGGATGCAAACAGTACCAAAGACTGAGGATGAGAGCGTATTAGTAGATCTTATAAATACATGCAGCGATTGGGGCTACTCAATAGATTCACTTACCCAATGACTGCTAATGAAGGACAATACAGAACATTGCTGAATTTGCATTAAATACTACTTCTGGAATTCGAATATATTTTCTTTAAATAAATTTAAATTTTTCTTGATTTCAAAGTTGTTTTCTAATTTTTAAAAAGGCATATCTTTACTTGTATACAAAATAAAGGATTGGTTTCACAGTAACTTCGTGTTCATATTCCTCCTTTATCATTAATACCTATTTTTATTAATCCTATTAAAGTTTAAATCGGAATAAATAAAGATCATAACATTTGTTCCGATTCTCCCTTATCTGAGGGGTGAATCGGAACACCATAAAAAAATAAATAATATATATATACAAACAGAAAAAATGTTTCGTTTTTGCTTAAAAAGTAACGAACAAAACAAGACCCAAACAAGACCTAGTAGAAAAATAAAAAAATTATAAAAAATCAGTTGTTGCTTTTTTTTAACCAGGGTGCGTAGTCTGGAAGCACCGTGTAAGGACCTTTTACCAGAATTTTTATAATGTAATATTTGTTTCATTTAACGAAAAAGAAATCCTTTTTCAGATGTAACAACCAGTACTTTAAAGAATTTCTGATACTAAAAGAATTAAAATCCTCTGAGTTTCTTGATGACTACGCACCCCGTTAACGATAAGTTGAAAAGTGTACCTGCGCACTTCACATGGTGCTAAACAGGGCATACCGATTAGTTGAAAAGATTGAAACTACTAACTTTAATTTATCTATATAAAAACTGGTGAGAAACATTTTAATTGTTTGTGATTCAGTGTCGTTACATTTGGATATCGAAGAATGTAGTTTTGTTTCTAGGCCGAAAATATTCTTCCCTGTTGTTTTATCCTACACCAAATCTTATTTTTATATCGAAACAGTATCGTCAGCGTTGAGAATGATGCTTCTGTGATCATTAAAATTTAAAATACACTAATTCTGTAAGTGTATATTCCAAAAATTCTTCAGGTGGCATAGATGAGTAGCTCCGCCCCAAATAACGCCTTTAAATGAATTTTAATAATTTTTATGAACATTTTTGTAAATATTTATATGTAGTACCCAACGCAAACTTTTGGTATTTTTATATAATATCTGGACACATATAAGGAACTTTTTACAAGAAAATGGTAATTTTCCGACAACTATAAGATATGATTTTTATTTTTGTAAAATTTTAAATCGCTTTTTCACACACTTATTACCATCAGAGAGTTATACAAAAATTCCTAGTTATGCATCTTTAATGCCTGTAAACATTCAATTAATGGCATTTAATTCGGTTCAATAGTTTTTGAGAAATTGAAGTTTTTAAAAAATCGAAAAAACACTTTTATCTCATAAAATATCAATATTTATAAGGTGATAATAAGTAAAATACATTGTCAGATAAGTAGCCACACATGGCAAAAAAATCAAGAAATTTGATTGAAAGGCATGTTTCCAATGCTTAACCGGCTATGCCCTTTGACATTTCGAAATTAAAATTACGTTATAGAAAATCCAACCATCAGAGCTGAAAAGGGCTAAAACCTTTTGGATACAGGCAATTTGTAGCTGTAATCTTTTTTTATTTAATTCGCAGACATTATTCTGATTTTATAAGCCAAATATTTCAGGTTAGAAGGTACGTTTTCCCATCCCTACTTTTAGTTTACCGTAACAAGAGAAGAAAGCCAAATATTTTAGTAGAAAAGTATTGTTTATGTAATTTTTAAAAATTTTTGTGCCAAAAAACTGTTACGGGAATTAAAAAATAAAACATGCAGGAATACCAAATCTTTGGCCTTTTTCATATCATTATTATCATAGAGTAAATGTTGTTCTTGTAAAGGGACAAAGGACCTTTAAAATCATTTTTTTATATATTTTTTAAATTGCGTTTTAAATATTATTGAAGGGTACATTATATGAATTATAGCATATATTTGTCACAAAAAATGTAAAAAAAAAAATTTGAGAAAAATAGAGAAATTTTTGTAATATTTTTGGTTTAACGAGAACTTTTCAAAATGCTCCATGCGCATTATTTTTCCCTGAATGTTTTGAAATTTTTTATAGTTATTTATCATAATATATTTCATAAAACTGCGCATGGTTTTTCAAAAATAAAAATAATTGTAAAAGTTATAGGTAGTTAATTGTAAAAATAGGTTCAAAAATGATCAAAATTTCAGAAAAATTTAGAAAATATTTTTTTTCTTACCTTTATATTCAGATATATAAAATTCAATGCACAGTTTTATTTATATATGTAAATCAAACTTGTATAAATAATATTGGAGGTATTCATTGATATGGAATGCGCATGGGACATTTTGAAAAGTGCTCGTTAAATCTAAAATATTAAACGAATTTCCCTAGTTTGTTCAGAAAAAGTACATTTTTTGTGATAAATATGTTATAATGCATGTAATGTACCCTTGAATAATATTTAATGTGCAATTTTAAAAATATAAAAAAATGATTTCAAAGGTTCCTTGTCCCCTTAAATCTCCCAAATCTTCTAATTAAATGAAAGAATATTTTTAACATAAAATACTAGTATACAAAAGCCGGTGACTTGCAGCTTAGAACATTATATATTTCGATTTATTTCCTTCCCAGTTTCACTGAAATAAGTAAATTAAATTTACATTATTACATAATACCTATTTATATTAATAATAAAATGTGGTTTCCTAAACAAAATTCATAAATATTCTATAAAACTACACAAAAAAGAATACGTTAATGCATCTCGAAAGGTTGCATGGATTTAAACATGTCCTAAGTTTCATCATTGCTATTTCGACATGTAAGACAGGAAAGTTTGCTTTTTAAAATAAATATATTTTTAAACGAAATGTTAACTGAGATATTAAATTATTCAAAATGCTCATCAAATTTTAATATATTTTGAAATAATTTATTGTGTAATTTAAATTGGTATGATTTGACTATTCTGATGTCTATTTGTTCATAAAATTATTTACTATTAGTGAAGCATAAAATAAAACAATTAAGGAAGTATCATAATACATTATAAAAAAAAAAAAAATAAAGAATACTTCCCAGTTAAACTGATGGCATTGAGCTCACAGGCTACAAATACTAATTGTACATTAAAGCCTTATATTTTCAAGTGTTAATTCCATTCGAAAAAAAATTAAGAAGGGGAAATAGCTCTCCCCTTTCCTCTTTTTTTATACTTAATCATTGAACCTCCTATACTATCAAAGACATGCTTTATCATATAAAAAATCTATATCCAAAATTCAGAGCAAATGAGATAATTCTTAATAAAAACCCATTTAGCATTTATATAATTTAAAAGGAGTTATCCCCTCTTTTATACTTAACCATCAAACTTCCAAAACTATTCAGAGATTTGAACGAAATCTGAAAATTCTGCTTGAAAAACCCATTTATATAAATTAAAGGGGGGCATTAGAACCCCTGTTCCCCCTATTTATACTTATTCAATGAACATGTAATAACAGTCACGGAATCGCCTCATCAGAATGATCCTAATCTAAATTTTGAACGAAAACTTAATTCTGCATGAAAATCCCATTTGTATCAATTAAGGGGAGGGGCACGAGCCCCCGTTCCCCCTCTTATACATATCGAATGAACTCCAAAAACTAATCAGGGAAGCGCCTTGTCAGGATATACCTACATACAAAATTTCAAGTGGATCGGATATTTTTATCACGAGTTATCGCGTTACGCACGAACGCACGTACATACAGAACGGACGGGCACATAAGCTCTCAGGCTATGATAGCCTGTGAGCTAAAAACTAAAAATTGAAGCGTAAAGAACATATTAGATTATTCATATTTTAGATATTTTTTGCGTGAAATTGCTTTTATAAAATTCATTGTAATGATTGCAAGCATACTAAAACATTTCAATCTGAATATTGTGCTTATAAAATGGCTGCTACAGAGGCTATTTATGTTCCTTGTTCGCACAAGTATTCTATTGATACAAATTTCCAAGTATGTTTCTCTTGCAAAGGCTGTTAATATGCTATTTAACCCTTTAGTTCTCACTCCCCTTATATTTACGGGCTGCGATCTTCAAGGCATTCATGCAGATTTCCTTGATTCCAACCAGTTTTATAAAATTCTGTAATTTACTTTATTTTAGTATTATTTTACTTGTCATTAAATAAGGTAAATATTTCTTTTTCATAAAAGTGGTGGCAAAATGAATCTGAATTCTTAAACCGGTATTTGACCCATTAACGCCTAGCGTCCTCTTTTGAGGACAGTTACAAAAAAAGCAAGAAAGCGGTATTCCCACCAGTAAAGATGAAGATAAATATATACCTTATTTCGCAAGATAGAATCCCCGATAAATTTAGATAAAAGTTAATTTGCTTTTGAAAGTGGTTGGAAATACAAAATTTAAATTTTAGCGAAGAAAATAATTCGGGCGTTAATGGGTTAATGAAACTGTTAACCCCTTGAGCTCTGCTGGTCGAATTTTCTACTACATAATTTTAATTCCAAAATGTCACAATGACACCAGAAAATTTGACCAAATTTACTTCAAAGAGGTTTAATGCATTTTTTTCGTGTTTATCGTTAACCGGTTTTTTCTTTGCGAAATACTGGTGCCAATGTGACATTTGGCATTTTGAAGAAATTTACACACCAGAGCTCAAAGGGTTAATCATTCAAATATGATACATAATAATTCATTATAACAAAATTTTAATAAAGTTATTTAACCCTTTCTATTTTGCAAAATTTGTGCGAATTGGTAAAGTTGGAAATATTCAGATAAATTTACTAATCAATTTGATTGCGTTAAAAAAATAATAGTATAGCATATCCATCGTTATATGGATTTCCTTTACCTGCGGTTTATTCTATCGAGCTGTTTAAATGACAGACCAGATGTTATGACCAACAAGGTTATCTGGGAGAAAAAAATGCTCGTCGGTTATCGCCTAGTTAGCTTAACAGGTAAAGCATTGGCTTTATAATCCAAGGATCTGGATTCGATTCCCGGCCTGGACTATTTTTTATTAAGTTGGAAATATTCAGTTCGTATATAAATTTACCAATCAGTTTGATTGTGTTAAAAAATAATAGTTAAAAAAAACAGAAATTTAATGGGGAAATTTTCTGCTGTGGCAGTGAATTTCTGCGAAAGGGGTTACAGTTCATTTCTCATTATTCTAATCTTTTCGGGTTTACTACTAATAGTACACGTCTCTTAATTGAGTATTATTTTGTTTTAACAAATACTTTAGTTGCTGTTTACATGTAGTAATGTTAGTATGTGTCTATGCATTTACTATACAACTTATTAACATTTAGGTATATAGTAATAGTAAATATTTGCTTAATTCTCTTTGCATCGTTTGATATTCTCTTATTATAACATGGCTTACACACTTTAAATTTAAAATAAATGTTACGTTCTTGAAACAATTATATGTAATAAAGCAGAAAAAGTATTAAAAAGTTGCAATATTAGTAAATCTTGTTGTGATATAATATTTTCTGAACATCTCCAAAAGCTCTTCCTCAACCTTTTGCCATACGCATATAAATTGAACAGGAAGCAAAACAATAACATTATTCATGTTAAAGACAAAAAAATTAATTAATCTAATTAACGTATTTGGACAGCTATTGTGGATATCATTAACGTAAAAGTACATTTCTCTAAAAATTGAAAAAAAAGGACCCGAAAGGGTTAAGGATATGTCAGTTCCTATTCCTTAATACTTCCATGTTCACGGTGGTGGTCTTTTTAAGAGAATTGTCTTTAAATATTGCATCCCTTTGATTATATGAAGAGAGCTGAAGCTCTTTTGGACACAATTTACCAGTATGTATTATAAATAGTCGTGTTTTGAACCAAGCAGCTATGTTTAAAATCTCACAGGGTGTTTTATTAGTGACTGAAGTATTTTTTTAAACATCGTACCATCAAAAAAAAAAAGAAATATATTTTCTTTTTTATAAACGTGCTGTCTAAAGAATGCCTATTAAATGGGGTTCAGCCGTGCGTATGAAAACACTTCATCAGGTTTACAGCTTGGAGCTAGGTTCGGAATACCCTTTGTTCCTCTAAAGCGAATTTTAGTATCTCGCTTTTTTTTCAAAATATTTCTAAATTTTCAAAGTTTTAATTCTAAATAATAAAAATGATAAAAGCAGTTGAATTAAATGCATTTAGGAATTTTTTGTAGCTTCAGGTTTTCTTAAACACTCCTTACTTTAAAATTAATTGTTTAGAGACTATTTGTAAAAGATCAGAATAGCCTCCTTATATGTATAAATATGCAAGTCAGAGATAAATGTTTGTAGCGGTTATTTACCTCATAATTTTTAATTTCAGATAATGATGAATGCAAGTTCGTATAGTGCCAATCAAAACATTTTTTCAATAACACAAAATTGCACATGCGTAAAGTGGCAACTCAAAATAATATTAATCAAATAACGATTATAACCAAATAATAATTAATTATAAAATTTTATCAATTTTAGTAAAATTTACTAACCACTTATGTACTATCTATCGGTCAAACATCTTTTCTGAAACTTCACAAATAATTTTTTTCTTAATTTAATAATTTTTCATTATAATTGATATTTTATTGTAATCGTTGCAATTTAAGAAATAACCAATTATTTTTTTGCTATAAAAAACCTTTTTATTTGTAAGTTACGAATATATAACAATTTTTTTTTCATAGGTGTACAACAGAATTTATGAGAAAACGAAACTCACGCAGTTCTTTGTGAAATCCGTGAGAAATATAACACACAAGGATTTTCTATAAAAGCCATACGGAATAACAATGTTTATTCATAAAATTAATTGAATACATTAATTTACTTTTAATGAGCTAGATATTGTATTCGTAAACTTCGTCTACTATATTATACATGGTATATTGAGAGTAATTATGTAAGAGTTACATGCGGATAACTTCGATTATTATAACAAGTGAGAGTTTAATTTACCCAAAATTGTATTCTGTAGGCGACAAAGTCTGTCCTTTTAATTAAAATGAGAATTTAAATGTGCTTTTAACAATCTCCGCACAAACGAGAATGTGATGTCACAGAGTCATGTGTTTAAATTTTACGTTAACGCAGCCTAGTAATATTGGTACCTATACGATCGATGCCAGATTCTACGTAAGCATTAACAATCCTTTTTACAAAACATGTTCTGTTTGCTTAGTATAGAATGCAGTAGGTTCTTACAATTCAATTCGGTCAGCAAGTATACCCGTAACTCCTTAGAGTATTTTTTACATTCTTCTTTTGCAGCTCTATATTATTCCATAGCAGCTAAATTCCCAATAATTTTAATGCTAGTTAATTTTTACAAAAATTGATCAATTATACAAAACAAATATTTCTACAAAAAATATGGTAATAAAAAAATGGAAATTAGCAACGGTGACACTTTGAAATAAATGTCAGCAATTAAGTAAGAGAAATAAAATTATTCGAAAAAGATTGTATCTCTGTGACTTGGGGTTTACTTAGTTAAAAATTTGGTGTAAGCATTACATTGACACGTTTCACATTATGTATTTGTCATTACTTATGTAACTTTTTTTTACTACTAACCCTTTCGACTCGGGCGTCTTTTACGCAAATTTTATTCAGATGGCACTGCTTTTTTTTTTAAAGAAAATTCCTTCAAGCGCACGATTTTAAAAATACTCCAATTAAAAAAGGCAAATTTTATTTTATTTTATTACTGTTGTATAAAGACAAATTTTGTCAAGAACGATGATAACAAGTCAGACTGGACTTACGACTGCAAAGAGAGTATAAACATATATCAAAGCTGCCAATTTTTATCCTTTTGTCTCGCCGCTAAAAGATTTAGCAAGTATTATCTTATTCATTCGTTGAAATCCCATACTTAAAACATATGAAAATGACTGTTAATCTTTAGAAGTGGCAAAAAAAAGCGTAAAAGATGGAAGTTATGATATGTAAACGTGGAATTTTATTTTCTTCAACATTATAAAGTGTAATCTAAAAAAAATTAAATGAAAAAAAAATTCCTTCTTTATTAACCCGTTAAACGCCATAGTGGCCAACACCGAATTCTCCTTTAACCCTTTGAGATCTAATGGTAAATTTTCTATCACATAATTATAATTCCAAAAATTCACATAATTATATTTCCGGCACCAGAAAATTCAACCAAATTTACTTGTAGAAGGTTTGATGCATTTTTTCGTGTATATCGTTAACAGTTTTTTTTCTTTGCAAAATACTGGTGCCAAAGTGACATTTGGAATTTTGCCCACCAGAGCTCAAAGGTTTAAGGCCGCGTCAGTCACCGGTAATTATCAGTGTAACGTGTGATGTCAAAATTAAGATTTTTTTAAAAGTAATAATTAAGTAATTTAAATCCTGCAATCAATAAAAGTTAAGTAAATTTTAAAAACGTTTTCAGAATTTACTTAACGCTAGAAGAGCCCAGGGCAATTAGTTCAACTGCTACCATCTATGGAAAATTCGATTTGAACCATAAATGTTTTTGAAAAAGAATTAGGTTTGTATGTCACGGCATAAATATAATTTTTTAAAAGATTGTTTAAAATAATTTTAAAATATTCTGGTGTACATGTTTTTTCTTATAAAACTTGTGTAAAATTTCAGGCGCTTCTGGTGTTGACACTAGAACCGCGGAGACGGGTCATTTTGACCCGTACTCAGTGAAAAGATGTCGATTCGAACCAGATAAGTCATTTTAAAATAATTTACAAAATATCTGCGCACAAATTATTTAAAATAAATAAGTTAAATAGAATTAAATAAAAATTCTGATACGAATTATTTTTATAAAACTTGGGTAAAATTTTCCGTGGTTCTAGTGTTAAATTATTTTTTTTATGTTGTTGTATATCACATTAGACTGTCAGCCATTGGTGAGATACACGGCCTAAGCGAAAAGTTCAGTGTCATTCACTGGTGACTGACGTGCAACCAACGTGTTAAAAACGCATATGTAACCCCTAGAAAATAATATGTTATGTTTAAAAATGAATAAATGTTACTTATCTTGATAGCTGTATCCTGCTTAATAAATACGGCGGAAATTTATATAATATTATTTGTGTCGCAAAACGGCATATAGGTTGTATATTGTAAGTTGCTATGCATTTACTGCTGTGCACTATATCTAAGATTCTTCAAATTATCAGTAGAATAACATATTTTAAAATTCCATTTAGATTTGCAATTACAATATTAAACATTTTAAATGATATTTTTATTTCAGCATTCCCAGGGACCTACAGTTCTTCTTCATTCATTATTTATGTACTAGTTTATTTTCTAGTTTAAGTTAATTTCTTTGTAGAAAAAATGTTCCATTTCTAACTCTTTAATTCCCTTGATAGAATACGTTTCAGAAATTCAGTTCGGAGAATCGGAATTTACACCTTAAAACTTCAAAAATAAATTTCACTTTAACTTTTTTGTATTTTTATATTCTCTTTCGATGGCTCTGTTTACAGTTGAAAATGCATAGTATTAACCCTTTCAGTGCCAAAGAGTGCTGTCGCGCTGCTCTCTAAAAAATGCCAGCGTGGCGAAAGCGCTCTTTTTGACAGTTCACTTTTGGCGCGCGCATCGTTTGATTAAGTGCTATTAATATTTATTTAATTTATTGTCTCCTAGCAACAGAAATACCAAAATGTATGAAGTTTTCTAATTGCAAACGATAAACTGCGAATGAAAAGCATTATCATTTTATTTCTGCAGTTTTTTCTAAGCTGTGTGAAAAAATATCTTTGTTTTTCTTGTTGTGATATAATTTCGAACATTATATAAACATAGGGCGTGTTCAGAGCAACTTACCAAAGTAACCAATGTTACCGACCGATTGTAAGGGCAGTGAGAAAGCTAACTGTGGCACCAATGAAAACTATCCTGTTGAATTGTAGCTGACGTCACACTTCGTCTTGATTTTCATTTCGTACTTGCCTACAATCGGTAAGTGACCGGTAAGTAACCGGTAAGTTAGGCTGAACATGCCCATAGTGACGGCCGTGTTACCATGTTCGTATTTTCATTGATTATATTGCATTCTAACTATCTTCGTTTGCATATTTTTTATATAAACATCGTGATTATTCTTTTTTTAATATATCTTTGAAAAAAATATCTTTGTTTTTCTTGTTGTAGTATAATTTCGAACATTGGATAAACATAGTGACGGCAGTATTACCGAGTGTTGCGACGGACCTGCTATCGCGACGCTGGCATTATTCAAGCAGCGCGTTGGCGCTCCTTGACACTAAAACGGTAAAAAGTAAATTAAAATCTTTTAAAATATGTTTTGCATCTTTAAGCAGTTTAAGCAAACTGTAATTTTAAGCTTACATTTTTAAAGATGAGTATAGAACTCTACGTATTTATTTGCTGATCTAAATATCCCTTTATTTAAATTTTGAATGTATGTTATTAAATAAAACAAATATTCGAATTAAATATCCACTAAATTCAAAACACAATTTCGTAACATATTTATTACCATATTTTTTAGAAAGTTAATGCTTTCGAAAACGGTTTTCCCAAATACAGAATTTTTTAAGTAATAACGGCACAATGGCACCCAGAAAATTTAATAAAATTATTTTTTCACAAGATAAGTCACGAAAAGAAAGTATTTATTTTAAAAGAAATTCTTTTGTAACTTTTTTTAATGAAACATTTCTCAATTTTACTGACAGAATAACTCTGCTCCTGAAAGCATTAAGTAAGTTTATAACTTCAGTTGCTGAAGTGTGTGTGGGGGGTGACTAAGTGTATGGACGTATTTGGATCTTTCAAAGTATTTTATGCTAGCATGCCAAATAGGAAGTCATTCGCTGGAGTAGTTTAGGACACATTATGCAAAATTAAAAATTAAAACTTTTAGTGTTAATTACTGAATAATATATATATATATATATACATATATATATATATATATATATATATATATATATATATATATATATACAGAGAGAGAGAGAGAGAGAGAGAGAGAGAGAGAGCAGTAAAATGAACTGCTTAGTATTCTAACCAATAAATACTTGAATAGATATCCGTGTTTTGAAACTTCAAATTTGATAACACTAAATTACAGATCATTCCAATAAATACTTTTTGAGTTATGATAAAATAAATAACTTTGACGCAGTTTAATTTAAAAATATTAAAAAAAAAAGAATAAAATCGCCCATGACCAGTAACTCTGGCCATATAATGTAGATATAAAGGCGTTAAAATATTTTCATAACATTAATCTTCTGACTATAAAGTCAAAAAGTCATTTTTCGAGAAAGTTCTGTGGAAAACATTTAACCCTTTGACGGTTAAAGCACTTCTATTCATAAAATACTAAAATGATTGAATGACACCGGAATTTAAAAAAAAATTTATTTCATAATATATAAATGTTTTTTTTTTTTTTACGTTCTTTGTAAAATTAAAATTTTCATTTAAAAATTCCGGTGTCAGTATGGCATTTCGCAATTCAAATTAAGTGTTATTCTGGGCGCGTAAACGCGCTTATAACCACGAAAGGGTTAAAGTGATATAAATGTAAACTAGAAAGCAGTTGGAATTAAAATGTTCATTTTTGTTCTCCACTGATAGGATTGCAAATTTTGACCATAACTTTAAACAAGATTAAACTAGTATATAACCGGAAAATACTTTTGTTTTATTGCTAATTATATAATTTTATTTTTTACGTGATGAAATTGTCGTGATTAAAGAATCGGTATACAATTTTTAACTTATAAACTAAAAAATATGTACTGGAAAGCTATTTTCAAAAAAATCTGCACATTCAGTCACTAACTTAAACAAAAGTGGTGAATCACTAAACATGCAATAGCTATTATAAAAGCTATCTCAGAAAATACTGAAAATATCCTTTTATATATCACACTACAATTAAAGAATGAGTTTCATGGATTCTAAATTCTATTAGTTTGAAGTAAAAAACTTAATAACTTTCCATGCTATTGAAGCTGTCAGACGAGGATTCAACACCAAAGGATTAGCTTACAATGGATATTAGTTATACGGCACATATCTGTCAACTCCTCGCTTCGTTACATCACACAAATTTATTGAAAATTTTGCCCTATTTAATCGGCAAATTAAAAAATAAAAATTTACTGTAATTTGTTTGTGGTACAAAACGCGTAATTTATCGACAGCTATAAAGCACATAGAGATAATTATCTTCAAAACCTATAACCACGAAACTGAAATCTTGTTCACCTGAAAGACAATGTGCGATTAAATCTGCCTGAACTAATTTCTACTTGTACACACTATCTACCAAAAAGTATTTGTACACTTTCAGTTTTTGACATTTTGTCAAATATTTAAAAATATACTGGTCGGATTCTTCTGGAACTTCAGAAATATAAAGATTATGTTTCACTTTATATTTATTTACATTCATTTGTTAAGCGGGTAATTAGGGGGCCGGCAAAAAAACAAAGAATAATAGAAATATTTGGCATCGCCCTGTACATGAAAATGCACGAAACGACTTATCGCTTTAGAATACAAATATATGAATACAGTAGAATATGTACACTAATTTTTGTGAGAATAGCATGTATATTTATGGCGATAGAGCGATTTTTTTGAAAAATTCAAAAAATTCTGGTATGTTTTTTGTTTATATCATGCTGGGTTTTTGACCAAATTTAACGCGAATTTCAGAAAAATTGGCAAAATGCAGTAGAAAAAATGTAGTGCAATTGGAATATAAATATATTAAATATTTTATGAAATATGAGTAGTTTTATGAAATAATTTTTATCTGCGCATGCGCGAACGATAAAAACAATTCTTTTACATCATTTAATAGTCAATTCTATGGAGTGACTTATAAAAAAATCCAATGAAATATCGTGAAAATTCAAAAAGATATCATTATTATAAGTAAGCTGTTTTTACATTGCTCTCTAAAAACGGCTGAATGATAAGGGATTCTCCACAAATTGACATTTTATATTGACTGACTTTTAGGAAAAAATTAGTATTTAATGTATACAATATCTAATACAATATTTCTGTTAATAAGTATCTTGACATCTGTGTTTGAAAAGAATAAAAGCCCTTTTCCTTTTCTATCACAGGTGTCAAGATACTTATTAGCAGCAATATTGTATTCATTAAATAGTACTAATTTTTTCCTAAAAGTCAGTTAATAAAAAATGTCAATTTGTGGAGAATCCCTTATCATTCAGCCGTTTTTAGAGAGCAATGTAAAAACAGCTTACTTATAATAATGATATCTTTTTGAATTTTCACGATATTTGATTGGATTGTTTTTATAAGTTACTCCATAGAATTGACTATTAAATGATGTAAAAGAATTGCTTTTATCGTTCGCGCAAGCGCAGATAAAAATTATTTCATAAAACTACTCATATATCATAAAATATTAAATATATTTATATTCCAATTGCGCTATATTTTTTTAAATAAATTTTGCCAATTTTTCTGAAATTTGCGTTAAATTTGGTCAAAAACCCTCTATGATATAAACAAAAAACATACCAGAATTTTTTGAATTTTTCAAAAAAATCGCTCTATCGCCATAAATATACATGCTATTCTCACAAAAATTAGTGTACATATTCTACTGTATTCATATATTTGTATTCTAAAACGATAAGTCGTTTCGTGCATTTTCATGTACAGGGCGATCCCAAATATTTCTATTATTCTTTGTTTTTTTGCAGGCCCCCTAATTACCCGCTTAACAAATGAATGTAAATAAATATAAAGTGAAACATAATCTTTATATTTCTGAAGTTCCAGAAGAATCCGAATAGTATATTTTTAAATATTTGACAAAATGTCAAAAACTGAAAGTGTACAAATACTTTTTGGTAGATAGTGTATAACGACTTACGGTGTAGAAGTATACTATTAGGCATACTTCTAGAGTTAATTTAAAAGAAATTTTTTAGTTTTGCTTGTCATTGTGACTAATTAAAATTAAAATAACATTTCTAAATTAAGGCTGACAATTTGCCTGATTGTATTCCGTCATCTCTGCTAAACCTGTACTTTAACCACTTTATTTACCGTAATTTCAGGTGTATAAGCCGCGGATCAAACAATTCTTTTTGGACCCAGAAATCTTATTTAGGGATTGAAGACAAATATTTACGGCGATCTAACTAGTTATATTTGTTTCTTAAAAAATTCTGGATCGAAAAAGAATTGTTTGATCTGCGGCTTATACACCCGAAATTACGGTACACAAAAAGATGGTCACATATACATAATTAACCCGGGAGGACGCGCGCAGAGCCTAAAAGACCCGCAGTGCGTATGGTTTTTACAATTGTAATCACTAATTTTCTTAAAGTAATCTTCAACTTATTTTTTCTCAAAACATGTAAGAATTGTCTCCTTCTTAATAATGTGACTGTTATAATTTGATTTTTTTAGTGGCAAAGTTAAAACTATTCATAGCCCGGGAAAGCGCGCGTTCTCCCGGGTTAAAAGATTATTACTTGAAGTAATCCCGAAAACTAGATATCACGTGTGTCAGACACAATTTAAAGATTTAAATAAATGACAAAATTGGCAGGAAAATGTTAGAGTCAGCAAAAGTTGGCACACAAAAATTGAAAATCGAGTTGGCCGGACACTACCTTCAAAAGAAGGCAGCTAGTGGCTTCCTATAGACTAATTATTTCGTTTTTATTAAATTGTGTTGTCTGCTTGAATGTATTTTATCACTTGCATTTCCTGCCTTTTTGATTTTTATTTCAAAGTTGTTTAAATGTCTTATAAAAGATGAAAAATCAAGTAGTGAAACTGTGGCCAGCGGGATACTAATATATTTTAAAAGAAATAATTCACTCCTTTACTCCAGAGATTCCATTATTAGTTAAGGCAATGATTTCTGTAAAATTTTAGTGCTGTGCAACCGGCTATAGTTTGAAATCCCTGAGATAAATATGAATTTATTTTTTGAAGTGAAATGATGACTGTGAAGTGAAGAATTTTTTTTTAACAGTTATGTTAATGTGGTTTTCTATTATATTCAATATTCCTGCAAACATATTAGTATTCCTATAAACATTATCAGTGTACATCGAAAAAAAACTTAAATAATAAAATTGAAATACGTTTAAATTAGCAAAATATTGATAAATTTCTAAACCTGCACAAGACACTTAAAAAATTTCGAAAAAAAAATTAAACATACCGTAATTTCGGGTGTACAAGCCGTGGATCAAACAATTCTTTTTGGAACCAAAAAATCTTATTTAGTGAATGAAGAAAAATGTTTACGTCGATCTAGGTAGTTACATTTGTTTCTTAAAAAATTCTGGGTCGAAAAAGAATTGTTTGATCCGCGGCTTATACACCCGAAATTATGGTAATTCAGAATTCTCATATCGTAAGTTATACTGAAACAGTCAAACCGCATTAAAAAAAAAGGAAAATAACTTTCAAAATTTTGATGTTTTAAAAATGTGTGTGCATTTACCTACTTCCTTTACTTTTCTAACGACAGATACATTTGTAAATTTACAAGTGGAATTCTCCGTATGCGAAAAGTTTCTGTTTATAGATTTCCTTTTGTAGAACAGTTAACATATGACATGACATTAAAAATGAAGTTATTATGTAATCGATTTTCTCTAATAGCTTGTCCTATTTTTTTGGAAAAATTCTATTTTGAATAATTAAATTTTCGAAAAGAAATATACTGTGTAATTCATTTTGTAATTAAAATCATTTACTTAAAAGTGCACAATCTTACAGTATATGACTAAAAATAAATAACATAATTTTCCTAAAACCTTTTGAGGAAATATTTAATTACTGAGAAATGTTTTTACATGAATTTCATAATTGGAAACTAAATTTTCTGCATTTATCAGCTTTCATTCAGTTTAACTTTTTTGTACATGGCACAGTAAACTCTATAAGACGTTTAAAATATGTTTGTTATTTTACTGCTAAGTACTATAAATTCCATCTTTATATTTTTCATCATCCATTTGTTTATCGTATGAATGAAATGCGTCTTGACTATTAAATCATGTTACATAATTCATATGGGTACTGTTATTGTCCATCTGATTTACTAGCATTTTTTAATAGAAAAATGAAACAGTTTTAATTAAAGTTTTATTTAATTAAAGACCTTCTACAAGAAAACTACTGGTGCCAAAGAATTTTCAAGTTATGAAATTCCTGGACCGGTAGGAACCCTGTGTTATCATTCAACATATACAAATTTCTAAAACGCTACTTAAATTTTAAGCTCATATACAGGGTGTTGCAAAAGTAAAACTGTAAACACAGAATATCAAATGTTCAGAGAGTCCTGGGTAAATATATTAATATTGCGCATGATAGAAAGAACAAAAATAGTAAATTTCGAAATGTTGATAGTTGAAGTCACTACTCCAGGTACGGTCAAGCATTGTTACCAGTATCTTTTTAAAAATTCAGATTTCCTGATTGGCAGCACTTTTTTAAAGGGTAAAATTCGTCATTTTTTAAGGACATGTTTAATTAATGCAAGGTGGACATTTACCACTTGATTTTGCATCTCATATTCCGGATGTTGCAAAAGTAAAACTATGTAAAAACAAAATATCAAATTATCAGAGAGTCTTGGGCTCATATATTAATACTGCACACCAGTAGCGGCTCGTCAGGGGGTGCTGCATCAGTTTATTCACACCACTAAAATTGTATGGTTATTTCTGTTTTATTTAATCAACAAAAATTGTCGAATAAATAATATGAAAGATTCTGTGAAATTTTAGTGGTATGAAAAATCGGATGCAGCACTCCCTGACGAGCCGCTACTGCTGCACACAACAGAAAGAAAAAAAGTAAATTTTGAAATGTTGATATTTGAGATCACTACTCCAGATACATTCACGCATTGTTACCAGTAAATTATTTTTAAAAAAATCAGATTTCGTGATTGGCAGCACTTTTTTGAAAGAGTAAAATTCGCTTTTTTAAAAACATGATTAATTAATGCAAAATCAAGTGGATATCACTTGAATTTTAAATATCCACACTACAGGTTTTTTAAATTTGTTTTAACCCCTTGAAGGGCACCGGTATATTATATATACCACTTAATTTTAATTCCCTTAAGCCACATTCGCACCGGAATTTTAGTATTAAGTTTTGTTTTTTATAATGTACGTGAAAAACAGCTTTTACTTATTATCATATAAATTTGTTTATGAATCCCGGTGTCAATCAGTCATTTGAACATTTTAGGAACAGAAGTGCTTTGCCCCTCAAGGGGTTAATATAATTTAGTAAAAACCAATGAAGCATTAACCCTTTCCGGCACGGGCAAAATCTGTTAGTAAAATGGGAAATTACCGATTGACACCGGAATTCACAAACGAATTTTTTAGATATTTTAAATTCCTTAATTTTAGCTTTTATTATAAAAGCAAAATTTTACTAAAATATTACTGGTTGCAAGATTCAAATTAAAATTAGGTATCCCAGACCGGGCACAGTGTGCCGGAAAGGGTTAATAAAATAAACTAATTTTTAACATTTAGTTTCATTTTATGTGTTATTAAATATTATGAGTTACATGTACATAAAGTACTTAACAATAAATTCTATGAATGATTTATTATATAACATTCAATACTCTTCAAGATCACATTCATCACCACACATATGATAAATTAAATCTCACATCATTCATTCTTGGTTTAATATTCTCCGCCATTGATTATCATTACGGAAGTCATATAATTTTGTAAAATTAATGCATATGTCCTGAAATGCGCTTACACGCGGAATATAGCATTAATTACCAAGAAAAGATCCTCTTTTAATAACTATTAATTAATCTTTAATAAGATGTCCGTGTTTGCTGATATATAATTAATATTTTGAGCCATAGTTTGGTAGTTTAATTTACTACCATATGTGCATTTTATAAAGCCTGAAGAAAATACTAACTTCGTTAAATTTGATTCGAAATATGATTACTAGTAAGTATCTCTATATAAATTTAATGATTAAGTTGATTTGAAATTTAAGAAGGAGTTACCTGCACCATAAACACATTTTTCATCTATATCATACTCTCCCACATGCTGGATATCGCATTGTCTGAAATGTATTTCTAAACTTAGAGCATTATATGAACTGACATATTCTACATTTTGGTGTCGATCGTTCAACAGGTGGCGCTGCTATGTATTGTTTATCACAATTTCCACAATAGCTCTATCAGAAGAAACAATTCATATCTTTTTTAACACTAGAACCGCGGGAAATTTTAATCAAATTTTATAAAAATAATTCACATCAGAATTTTTATTTAAGTCTATTTAACTCATCTATTTTAAATATATTTTTTTTTTTTTTTTTTTTTTTGCAGCTTATATATAAATTATTTTAGGAAGAATTATCTGGTTCGAATCGACATCCTTTCAGTGAGTACGGGTCAAAATGACCCGTCTCCGCGGTTCTAGTGTTAATCAAACTTCAGATTCAGTTAGTCCGTAACATGAGTTGACATTATCCTCATTTAAGTGTAAATCGCTTAATAGATGACGATGATCTTCAGCATTTATCACGATTTCCGAAGTAGCTCAATGTCAAGAACTAATAAACGGATTTCCATCATACTTCAGATTTAGTTAATGACCGGAATTCACATTTTTAATATTTTGGTGTAAATCATTGAACAGATGGCGGTACTATGCAGCATTTATAATGATTCCCGCAATAGCTCAATCTCGAGAACTAATGAACGGATTTCCACGAAACTTCAGATTGCGTTATTCCGTGACGTGATGTGACATTTACTACCTTTTCGTGTAAATAGGTCACCAGATGCTACGCTGCATCTTAGAGTTTTCCGCAATATTTCTATCTCCAGAAATAATGCACGGATCTTCATACAACTTCAAATTCAGTCATGCCTTAATACGACATGTTGTGGTTTACATTTTGATTTAAATCGCCCAACAGGTCACACTGCTATGCTGAATTTTTCATTATTTCCACCGTAGCCCTATCTAAATGCACGGATATTCATCAATATTCAGATTCCGTTATATGTTGACATAAGTTTTTGCAAATCAGGTTTCCTTCAAATTTACTTGACAAGTGGCGCTGCTATGCTACATTTTGCATGATTTACCGTAATTTCGTGTGTATAAGCCGCAGATCAAACAATTCTTTCTCGACCCAGAATTTTTTATGAAACAAATATAACTTTTTAGATCGCCGTAAATATTTGTCTTCAATCACCAAATAAGATTTCTGGGTCCAAAAAGAATTGTTTGATCTGCGGCTTATACACCCGAAATTACGGTACATTATTTTAGAGATAATCATACCCCATGCACTAATGCACGGAATTTCATATCATTAGACTTTCCATGATGTGCCTAGATTGCCGTTTAATTTTGGCACTGTGATAACGAATTTTAAAACATTAACATAGTTGAGACAGAAGAAAGTTTTGGGATTGCCACATCCGACTACTTTAATATGATATTATGTTTAATTTTCATAATTATAATTATGTTTTTGAGGGAAAAAGTTTATATATATATGTGTAATATACCCCTTTCAAGGTTTAAGGGAGGGGATTCATTTTCCTAGAACTTCGTTTTAATCTCTAAGTGCAATAACGGTACTAGAAAACTGAAATGAAAAACTTCCATAATTTTAGCACGCAACAAAAAACTTTTTTACTATTTAGAAATATTTTCGTTTGTAAAATGTGGTGTCAAACTCTTTTTTAAGCATTTCGCGTATGGAAGTACATTGCCCAGAAATGGTTAAATCTAATTAGATCTTATCGTAAAACATTCAATGGGATGCTTTTTTTCAGCAGATATAAAAAAAACACAACGCCAAAAAGTACACTGCTCGAAGCCTAAATGGCATAAATCTGTTTTCTTTCTTTCATGCTTTCTGCTGCTACATAGCGCACCTTCAACTGATGTTTTCTTTAAGTATTGTTTCCCGAATTTGGCACACAGAATAAATCAATCATTTTTCTTTTCAGATATGTGGTATGGTTCTGCAGCCTTTATGTTAACCCTTTCAGAGGCTAAATATATTTGTTGTTAAAATGTTAAAATGATTGAAAAAAAAGAGATTTACAAAATAATTTATAGTATAGTAAGTAAAAGCTTTTCTTCGCATATATTATTCAAAGAAAATAATTAATTCCTAAATTCTGGTGCATATGTTGTATTTGACAATTAGAATTTAGCAGCATATATAATATACCGGTGCCCTTCAAGGGGTTGATTAGAGTTAGTAATCTCACCTCCATTTTTGTTCAGACATTTTGAGTTCAAATCAGAAATAAAGAATTGTATTTTATTCTTTATTTAATGTGTCAAATTTGTTAATCACTTAAAGAAAAAAATTCCTTTCGAAATTTTAGGTATGAATTTGAAATTATACATTAAAATTAGAAGCCGAAAAGATGTTAATTCATGAAAGCGTTGTGTGAATTATTATTTTTATAGTTTAATTCAATTCGAAAAATCAAGACACCAGTGAGGCAATGGAAAACCATTTCATTATTACATCACCAATACTATCTTTAACCGGGATAATTTCCTTTAATAAAAAAATTCATTTACACATTAATTTTCAAAATTCATTCGCTTAATAATAATGAACAAACAGAATAGGCAATGAAAATAAAGAAGCCTCAAAAATTGTGTTAAAAGTATGCCTTATAATTTATTGTTGAGAAAATATTTGGTGAACAAATATGCTTTTCTTTCTGTTTGTCGAATATTCAGTCAAATAGAGACATAGACGTATCATTTCGACGTAGAAAATTACAATTTTTTTTTCTTTACGTGTGATCAATGAATTTTGATTACTAGTACTTTTTTATATTTCCCTTTTAGTCTAAACACGCATAAAATTCGATTGATATAATATAAAATTTTCAAGTCATATAGCTCATAAGAGAAGAAACAAGTCAAAATTATCAAATAAAATGAAACCGGTTTATGAATGAAGGTTTTCCGTATACTTTTTATTTATCTAGATACATATTAATGTTTAACAATTATTCTATAACATAAATTCCGGTCTTTAAATTTACTGTCCCATTAAATTTAATTTCCATTTTACGCTCAGTGAATAAACATGATTTATTTTCGTTCTCAATCTTATTTTAACGCTTATATTTACTTCCAATTACTGCGAAATTGTTTAATTTTAATAACAAATTTCTCATACATAGCTAATAATTTTACATCGCTTAGTAACACAAATGATGAATAAATGCATATATCAAAAATCATCAAAAGGATATAAACGGTTACTCAGTTTCCACGATGCTTGTTTGACATTTATGACAGGTGTTTGCTTTTTAACGTAAATGGTATTTTTCCCGATAGAATTTGGGCACAGATGTTTAATGTTTAAAATATTTCAAGATATTATATGGAATTAAATGAAATATTTAAACACTGCGACTATTAACTGTTTGATCATTAACAGATTCTTGGTCTTTATGTGGATATTAGTTTCTCAAAGTAACACTTTATATGAATAAACATGGAAATTTGTTTTTAAATTTTCAGCTTAAAGTTTTAGGATAATAATTAAGATATTTATTCTTAGTACGAAACATCGCTTTTAAAAAATGATTCTGTGTTACACTAGCTTTACATTATTCCAGGTAGGACACTGGTTATTGTATGGAACAGTTGAAAGAAGATGACTGTAATTCATTTGCGTGATTATAAATGTGAATCCATGCTAGAAATTTTTCGGTATTAATTTATCCTTATTTTTTAACCCTTTCCGGTGCAGTGTGTTCTGTCTAGACACACCTAATTTTAATTCCAAACTTGCAATTTGCACCAATAATATTTTAATAAAATCTTGCTTTTACAATGAAAGCTTAAATTAAGGAGTTCTTGATTTCTTTAAAAGTCGTTTGTAAATTCTGGTGTCAGTCAATAATTTCTCAATTAACTAACAGAATTTGTCCACGCCGGAAAGAGTAAATATAGTTTTCACAATAGAGGGTAATTCTAAATAGCATGACTAAAATGAAAGGGAAAAGAACGCATGATTGCCACATGTTTGTTAATTCTGTGTCCCACCGATTTTTTAAATCCATTTTTTTTTCAGAAATGCTTTGATAACATCTGCTAGAGAAATATACTTCAAAATTAGTGCTTTTAAAAAAGTGGTATACATTGAATATAAAAATAGCTGTAACAGCCTTTACTGAAAAATAAAATATCACATACAAACATGAGGTCGCATACGTCATACGGTTAAACGGAGTGGCACATTATATGCAATGCAATAAGTATAAACAAAAAACATTTATGAATTATATTATATTGTATATCCATATATGTTACACATTTAAGACCAATAACACTACAGATGATAAAGCTTCTTACAGACGCATAAGGGACACGCATTACATTGACACTGTATAAACTGTATGACACTGTATGTATAGCAAAACCATCCCGTGGCTACAACGTTTCTTCTAACGAGGAAACAGGTGTTTCCTAAAATCATCCTTTAAAATTCCCCTTTGAAAATTTACAGGAAAAAAATCTGGTAACCAACGACGATAAAACTGGTCCATCTTGACCTATAACACCTATGAAAAATGTCCTGCGGATGCGACCTCACTTGTCCGCCGAAAAGTGAAGGAACTCCGTGTTGTTGATATTATACACATCTACACTATAATATAATATACTATTATATAACCCCATCAAAAATGACGGAATGTTAATCTGCGTTTCATTTTCAAAAAATTTCATAAATACACGAGAAAGAAGGTTTTATTGCTGAAAGGTTTGTATAGCTAAAATCTACGTTTCAAAAATGACAAATAATAAAAAAAAAATACAAATATCAGGAAATTTTTCGGCCTTGTTCAATTTATTATACAATTTAATAATTGGACAAAACAGACAGCAAGCAGTATTTAACTCAGCGATAATAATATTCAGCGATGTGAAACACAATTTCTGAAGATTTCACAAAGCATTAAATTTAAATAATCACTACGTAATTAATATTATTATTTAAAATACATCATTTTTTAATGAATGGATTTCAAAAATGAATGGCCTACTAAACCGGTTTTCATTAGGCAGCATTTTTTGTCATTGATTAACCCATTAACTCCCGAATTATTTTCTTCGCTAAAATTTAAATTTTGTATTTCCCACCACTTTTAAAATCAAATTAACTGTTATCTAAATTTATTGAGGATTCTGTCTCGTGAAAGAAGGTATGTATTTATCTTTCTCTTTACTGGTGGGAAAACCGCTTTCTTGCTGTTTTTGTAACCGGCCTCAAAAGAGGACGCTGGGAGTTAATGGGTTAATAAAGCATTATGCTTAGTTTTAAATGTGGATTTGGCGTTCGATTGAGATGTTCTAGTGCACTATCCCTTCACTTTGGACATTGCTCTGTCCGATTACTATTTGTTTTTTTTTTTTCTCGCGAAATTTCTCCCCCCCCCCCCAATAAAAAATAACTGTTTGAATGACATAAAAAATCACCTCAGTGAGTTTTTAGGAACGAAATAATTTTTTTTTTTGGAAAAAAAGGCTTTATAAGTCTCCTGTAAATGTAGAAGAAAGTTCTCAGAACAGAATATTACAGCTATTAAAATAGCAATTAAAACCTTTGGGAAATGTTTCAATAAAGTCCCGTCGTTTTCGAAATTTGCTTGGGTCAAAAAGCAAAAGAAACATTTGAGATAACCTAATAAAAAGAACACACCCACTGTCACATATCCTTATAACAGCTGTTTTCGCCCTGACATTTATGGCAGAAGATGACAGTGTACGAAAATACTTGCTAAAAACGTTGTAGGGATTTTTTTAAAAATTTATACATGGTAAAATCTAACAAATTATGAATGAGCAAATAATTAAATATTTCTTCTTTTATATGGAATAATGCATATTTTTTCCTTAACCCTTTGAGCTCTGGTGGTAGAAATTTCTACCACATAATTTTAATTCGGAAATGTCACAACGGCACCAGAAAATTCAACCAATTTTACTTGAAAAAGCTTTAATGCATTTTTCGTGCAAATCGTTAACCGTTTTTAGGTGCGTTCGTAATTATATAATACGTAGCACCTATAGTGATCGTTCAGTCCGTCCGTCTGTCCGTCCGTCTGTCCGTCCGTCCGTCTGTCCGCATATAACAACGCAAAAACTACCCAACCGAATCGTTTGAAATTTAAAATACATAATTATTACATAATTTTGTCGAGTCATTTCAAATTTTATGAGAATCGGATGGATAGATCAATTACAGGGACGATCAAAAGTATTCCATTACATTACGGTCAATGGGGAAAAAAGTTTCAAATGCATTTTAATCGTTTGAAATTTAAAATACGCAATTATTACATAATTCTGTCGTGTTATTTCAAATTTTTTGATAATCGCGTGCATAGATCAATTACAGGGACAATCAAAAGTATTCAATTACATTATGGTCAATGGGGAAAAAGTTTCAAATATATTCTATACGTTTGAAATTTAAAACACATAATTATTACATAATTTTTTCGAGTTATTTCAAATTTTATGAAAATCGGATGCATAGATCAATTACAGGGAAAATCAAAAGTATTCCATTACATTACGGTCAATGGGAAAAAATGTTTCAAATGCATTTTAATCGTGTTACACTCATGCGAACTTAATAAAATTTATATGCAACTATAAAGTACATATTATACTATACATCTTACATAATTTGTGGTGCAAAGAACATTTGTTATTGATTTACAAGGCCACACAAAAGTATTCCATTACATAATGGTATAGGGAGAACATTGTTTGATGAGCGTTTTAATTGTAATTCACTATTTACAATGTTATGAGATTGATATATGAAAGTAATATTTTTAAAACTTCGTTATCGTTCGAACGCACCTAATTTGCTACGCTTCACGTGCAATTTCCAACTTGTTTCTCTTTGCAAAATACCGGTGCCAAAGTGACATTTGGAATTTTGAAGAAATTTGATCACCAGAGCTCAAAGGGTTGAGGCTTCTGCTATTGCAGGAAATATTTCTGTATGTCTTAATTTCTAAAATACGTTGCTTTAGTAAAAATGCAACAATAGGACTACCATGCCTTAACCCTTTGAGGTCTGGGGTATAAATTTCGTCGAAATTCCAAATGTCACACTGGCACCAGTATTTTGCATAGAAAAAACCGGTTAACGATAAACACGAAAAAATGCATTAAACCTTTTTGAAGTAAATTTGGTCAAATTTTCTAGTGTCATTGTAACATTTTGGAATTAAAATTATGTGGTAGAAAGTTCTACCAGCAGAGCTCAAGGGGTTAAGAAAACGGTAATCGTATATTTATGCTTTGGCAACATGTGCAAGAGAAATATATTACTGGTGTGTAAATCAAATGTGTGAAAGAATATTGAAAATCAGTGCAGCTATTTACTGGTTATATGTATCTCTACAAATAATTATACTTGAAGTTTCTGAATTGTAGGTATTGAAAACACTACATAACATAATAATAAAAATGAATAAACATTTGTTCTTGAAAAGTATCTTGAGTTATTCATACAAATACATATAAACCTTGAAAGGTTACAATAGCTGATAACTTTTACGCATTTGTTCAGTTTAAGTTCAATTAAATACGGTTGGTTCTGTGATTGTAATTAATTTTCGCGAAGCTAGTGTTAACCGTGTTCCGATTAAATTAGGGCTCCAGATGCTCGGGACACTACTAATTTCTAACAGTTCATGTAGCCATCTTTAATCGCAGATCATCCAGAATTTAAGCAAAACGAAGAATTTTGAAATGAAATTTTTATTTTATCTATTTTGAAATAAATTTGTTCTTAACTTCTGGTGTAATTCAAGCATTTCAGCATTTTATGAATGTAAATGTTTTCCCCCTTAAAAGGGGAATTTAAAATAAATATTCTTGAATATAATATTTTTATAAATGTTAATTTTAGTATCAGGCGTTACTAAAAATAATTATTTTTTATTGTTTAATTTTTATACATCCACTAATTTAATACCGCGGTAAATTACCCAGCACCATTATATGCATTCTCGAAAATTAATTGAATAAACATCGTTAAACTTAAATCTTTGCTTCAGGAAATCTTTAAATGTCATCCAAATTAAGCAGAAATATTCTTTCTAAAGTTGTTTCCTAACGGATTTCCCTCCAGTAAAGCCAATGTGTATTGAAACATTTATTGAGTAAACTGTATAATAGAGCAACAATTTATGTTAATGAAGCTTCAAATAACGTGGATTCTTGGTAAATTTGTTGATTCTATTTATTAAACTAATTGTTTTCTTATACAATTTTGGAGTAATCGCAGTCATCTTTTATATATTATGCTCTATCATTAAAATGTTAGATCAATTTCACCTCCGAATGCATATTTTCTAGTTATTTAGCATTTTTCTTTATCAAAAAAGTTTCTTAAATATATAGGTTTCAGATTATATTATGAAATTTTTAAATGAGGGATGACAACGAATGAAAAAATAATTCATAAAAGTTTAAAAACCAATGCACTTTTTTAAATCATGGCAGAAACGTTTTTATTCATGTAAGATATGTATTTTTGTGTAGGTAATATAAAAGTCTACGTTAAATTGAAAGTTTTATTTAAATTGCTATTAATTTGCATTACGAAATAATTTTTATTAAAAATAATTTTAAGATATCTTTCAGTATTAAGATTTACATAGAAATTAATGCAATTTTCATATTAAAAACTGGACATAAATTCATAATGTATTATAATTATAAAAAAATATTTGTGTTTTCTATATTATTTGAATACAATTTTATTTACTTTAAACATAACCTGGAAGTTTTAATTTCGCATTTCGCCTCAGTTTTTAACGCCAGAACAATCGGACATTTTACTAATGTGTTATAAAAATATTTTGTACCAAAATTATTTTTTAAAACTATTTAACTTCTTTCCCTGTAGAACAAATTAAACTTATTTTAACCCTTTCCGGCGCAGTGTTACCACTCCGGAAACACCTGATTTTAATTCCAAACTTGCAAACGGCACCAAGAATATTTCATAGAAATTTCGCTTTTACAATTAAAGCGTGAATTTGGGAATTCTTAATTTCTATAAAAGTCGTTTTTAAATTCCGGTGTCAATCAACAATTTCTTATTTTATGAGCAGAATTTGCTTGCGCCGGAAAGGGTTAACAAAAAAAAATCAAGTTATGACCGAAATAGCTTTATTTCGTAGTTCCAGGGCTCCCAAATCGTCCACTAAATGATCATAATTTTTTTTTTTTACAAAAATTCTCTTTTTAGAATTTTTCTGCAGATTGTATAGAAACCAGCTGTGTGAATTTTTTCAACGCGAACTCTGTAGAAACGTACCATGAAATTTTCTATTACCGTAATTTCGGGTGTATAAGCCGCGGGTCAAATAATTCTTTTTCGACCCAGAATTTTTTAAGAAATAAGTGTAACTACTTAGATCGCCGTAAATATTTGTCTTTAATCACAAAATAAAATTTCTGGGTCCAAAAAGAATTGTTTGATCCGCGGCTTATACACCCGAAATTACGGTAAATAATATTGGTGTTCAGTTCGCAAGATCATTTGGGAGCCCTGTAGTTCTTGTGTTAACCCTTTTCTATGAAACAACAAATGTTTTATTACAAAAAAAGAGGCCAGAATTTAATAGAAAAATTTTCTATTTACTATGTAACGGAGATATTGCTTTTCTTATTTGCAAAACAATTTTGTTTGTAATTTCTGTGTAACACATTTATTTGATCATTTTGGCTATGAAATTGAATTGTACGTGAAAAGGTCTTTTGTGGCTCGGTGTTGAAACACTCAATTTGATTACGAAATGCCACAATGATATCAATATTCTGATATGAATATTTTCCGTTTATTATGTATAGGGAAAATTGTGAGGGGGAAGAAATGGAGGTGTTCTCTTAATTTAAAATATGTTTGTATGTAAATTCCGGTGTAAGTTCTGGTGTCAGTTGTATCATAATTTCCCTATGGAAAACCTCTGCAACTTAAAGAGCTAAGATAGTTTGATAAATTTAACAGCTTTCAAATAATAATATTAACCATCCTATGGACATGAATAAATTTAAGATGCTTCTTGATCAACACAAAGGTACCATTGTTAGTTATAGTATAATTGGACATAAACATTTTATTTGTACACTCTATAATTATTGGTATTGTGTAATAATAATTATGATTGGACCCGCCGTTTCGCTCAGTTATTTAAATAAGTTCACTACACACAATAAAATATCTCAGCGGACTGTAGTTTACTATAAAGTTTATTTCACATCACTTAAAATATACGAGAGCCTATGTTTACACTACTCCTCAGATCAGTCTCTCGAACATAACTAAAAGAACAATTTATGTTCCCATTTCGAACACAACTCAAGTTATTAAAAAAAGAAACAATTTTTTGAGAATCAACAATAGATTCTGGCGGCAACATACTGTCGGGCCTTGAATGTCGCAAACATTCAATACTATACAATTCAATACAACCTTTTCTCAGCATACATGCACTAAATGAAATATTAAATTTACAAATACAAGCACAAAAATGTAATACACAATAATACAAAACAAATTACGAAAATAAATAAAATAAATGAAATTATGTAGTCAGTGTGGTGTCATTAGAATTAACATGAGGCAAAACAACAATTTTGGTAACTGGCCTTTTATAGGTGCCATTTTTATCTCTTAATGTAACAACTCTAGTTCTACCATCTTGGCCTGGATGGATTTTAATAATTCTCGCTAAATGCCATTTTAAAGGACAATAATTATCAGGATCCTTTACTAGCACTAAATCTCCTTCTTTTATTTCTACTCTGCCTTTATGCCACTTAGGTCTATTTAGAAGTTTGCTTAAGTACTCTGATGACCACCTTTTTCAAAGATGTTGGGTTAATTTTTGCACTAATTGCCATCTGCTCAACCTATTCATGGGAATTTCCGTATAATTTGGTTCTGGTAAGGCCAATAAAGAAGAGCCAATAAGAAAATGAGCAGGTGTCAATGCTTCAACACCATTTGGATCGTTTGAAAGCGGACAGAGGGGACGAGAATTAAGAACAGCTTCGATCTGGATAATAAGAGTTAAGAGTTCTTCATAAGTTAAAATGGTTTTACCTACAACATGCTTTAAATGATACTTAAACCCTGACTGACCGGTAAAAGGGTAAAATTGTAATGTTGTTTTCTCTGTAATTTTTTAAAAATATTAAAAAAAGATGTTTTTTCCAACCTGATATATAATATGTTATTATGTAGAGGTGTATAATCTTTGAGAGTATTAATCCTAACTTAATTTTTCAAAACTGGGTTTTATTTGTAGAATTATATTAATTTAATTAATTGCTTATGCTCCAGTGAAACCTGCAGGTTAGTGTGCGAAAAAATCAGCCAGCGGCAGTCAAGAGGTTAAGAGATTTAACACTTGCCTCCCATAAACCTCTAAAGTGGGGAATTGAGGGGGGATTAAAGTGCCAATTAATTTCTTCATTAGTTAAATAATTTTCAATTTCCTCTTCATTTTTACCACTAAATAATGATCTGAGGATAGTTCTTAATTCTTTATTCGCACCAACAAAATTTCGGCCATTATCACTGAAAATATCAGCTGGTTTGTCTCGTCGTGCAATAAAGCGTTTAAGCGCTGCTAAAAATGCTACACTTGTCAAATCATTCACAATTTCAACATGCAAGGCTTTAGTAGTAAAGCATACAAAAAATCCAAATAAAAACCTTTTTTACCTGTTTACTCTTACCTGTTGAATTTTTTACCTCAAAAGGACCGCAGAAATCTGCTCCAGTGCGCATAAATACTCTGGATACTGTCACTCTCGCTACTGGCAAATCAGCCATCTGTTGTTGTGAAATTTTTGAATTAATTTTTTTACAATTCATGCAATTAAAAATATTTTTTCTCACAATATTTCTAGCAGAAAATATCCAAAATTGGTTTCTTATTAAAGACAATGTTGTTTCTGCACTTGCATGAAAATATAAAACATGAAAATAATTAATAACAGAAAAAGTAAAATTATGATTAGGAGGGATGATTATGGGATGTTTTTGGTACTCGGACAAATTACTGTTTTTAAGTCTTCCACCAACACGGATGATACCATTGGCATCTAAAAATGGGCTTAAGTTTTTGAGTCTACTATTGTTCGGGATAGAAGTACCTTTCTCTAAACAGTTAAGTTCTTTAACGAATGAAGTCCTTTGAATGTTCTTTACAATGCACAATAAGGACTGAATTAGTTCACTGCTTGATAATGTTCCCGTTGTATGATACAAAGGATTTCTGCTGTTATGTATAAATCATCTACACCATGCCACGATTCTTTGCAGTTTAATGAACGAAGAAGTTATTAATAATATCTAAAGGTTCAACAGAGTTCACTAGAGCACATACTTGCATTACTGATGGCGATTTCAGTTCACTCAAAAATAAATCATGTGCTTCAGCAGGAATGTTTTCAGGACACTCAATCACCTCAGGTTGTTGTAGAAATGCAGGACCGGACCACCACAGTTCACATTGTTGTAATTTGATGGGATCTATTCCTCTAGAAATAAGGTCTGCAGGATTTTGCTTGGAAGGTACGTAATACCATTGTTCAACTGATGTTAAACTTTGTATTCTTGAAACCCTGTTTGCAACAAAGGTTTTAAGATAACTAGACTCTTTTTTTTAACCATGCAAGTGCTATCTGTAAAAAAATATATTTTAGAAACTTCATGTTTCAGAGCACTTAATACCTTTTTCATCAACTTAGATAGCAGGACTGCCGCAGAAAGTTCTAAACGGGGGGATACTGACATGCTTTAGAGGAGCTACTCTAGATTTACTAGTGAGTAGCTTAACAGAAGAATCACCATAAGAATTTGTAGATTTTACGTAAATGACCGCACCATATGCAATTTCTGATGCGTCAGAGAAACCGTGTAATTCTACACAAATCGACTGTTCAATAAGGATGCATCTAGCAATATTGATCATATTTACAGTTTTTAAGGAAGAAAGTCATTTCATTCCTTATTTTCCTTCATAGGGAGATAATCACACCAGTCTATTTTAAGCAACCACAACTTTTGGAGAAATACTTTGGCCCTTGTAATTATTGGACCTATCAACCCCAATGGGTCAAAAATTCTTGCAATTTGAGATAACACTGATCGTTTGGTGTATAAATCATTTTGTTCGATAAGTAAGTTAAAGCCAAAACTATCTGATTTAGGTCTCCACAGTAACCCCAAAGTTTTCGTCTCATTAGAAAAAGAATTCTCCATTTTTTCACTATCACATAGAAGAGAGACATTATTTACAGCCCATTTATGGAGATTCATGCCGCCTCTATTTAGCAAGGATATCAACTGTTGTTGAATTTCTTTAGCTGTGTCAAGAATATCAGCCCCTGTTAATATATCATCTATGTATGTATCTTGCAACAATACATTTGCAGCTAAAGGGAACTCTTTTCCTTCATCTTTTGCTAACTGTATCAACGTTCTGGTAGCTAAAAAGGAGCTCTAGTCGTGCCGTAAGTCACTGTGCATAGCCTATACACTTTTACTGGCTCATTCACATCAGACTTAAATAAAATTCGTAATAAGTCTCTTTGACTCCCGAATGTATTAGTATCATACGATACATTTTTTTAATGTCTGCTACAAAAACAAATTGGTGCTTTCGGAATCGCAACATTATAGAAAATAACTCGTCTTGGATTGTTCCTCCGTTGTATTGTAAACCATTTAACGATTTCACTGAAGACGTTTGGGAAGTTGCGTTGAAAACAACGCGTAATGGTGTGCTACTGGACTCTTCTCGAAAGACACAATGATGGGGTATGTAATAAGTAATTTCTGGCTCTTCAGATTCTATTACTTCCTCCATATGACCCATGCTCAAATATTCTGCCATAAATGCTTTATAAAGATCACTAAATTTAGGTTCTCTAACTAAGCGATTCCATAATGAATTTAAAATTTTCATGGCTTTTTGCTTTGATTCGCCAAGACAAGAAGGATCTTCCTTTAGTGGCATTTTCACCATATATTGTCCGTTTTCAATTCTAGAATAATTTTTCAGAAAGTGCTCTTCACAAATGTTTGACACTTTAGTTTTAGAAATCTCAGACTCTCTCTCTACGTTTTCTAATTCCCAAAATTCTTTAATTACCCTTTCTAACTCCAAATTATCTGTTACCAACCCACAATGAATATTATTTTCTCCCCTAGCCGGAAGGCTCCTAATAACAATATAACCGAAAACACTATTTTGTAACACAATTTTAGTATTTAATGTTTGTGGATAAATTTGACCTGGTCTTAAAAATTCATAGAAATTTTCTGCACCTAAAAGCAAATGAATTGGGCCTGGGACATTAAAATTTTCATAAGATAATTGATGTTATTTAACAATGAAATAGAAGTCACAAGTGGTCTAGACGGTGTAAATTCTGTAATTTTCGGAACGACCAAAAAATCTAATTTCAAATTAAAATCCTTATCTCTATTTGAAATAGTTGTGTTAACTCTAGACCTAACATTCAGCGATAAATTATTTATACCTGAAATAGAAATGTTAGTCTTTTCTCTTTTAAAATTAAGTTTATCTACTAAGTCTTTACTCATAAAATTAGAATTTGCACCTACATCTAATAAACCTCGTACTTCATGAAACTTACCAAATTCATATTTTATTAAACAAACAAATGTACTAAGTAACAGAGCTTTTAACTCATTGGCCAAATTACATGTCATTGAAAATAAATTGCTTTAATTATTAACTTGGAAAGGCTGGAATACTGGAGCCGAAACATCTAAATTAGATTTATTACTACCATTGTTTATATGACTCATTTCCTGTGGAATTACCTCTTGATTACCAACTTTATTTATTTTTTGTTCTCGAGGGAAATGGAGAGTTACATTATGTTTTTTCCGACAAATAATACAAGAGAATTTAGATTTACAATCACTTACCTTATGGTTCAGAAGACAATTAAAACAAAGATTTTTTGCCTTTACTAACTCAACTCTATCACTCACAGACATATTTTTATAAACAGGACATTTATGTAAAGGATGACTTTCATTGCATGACAAAATTCACTTAGAATTTTTAACATCTGTTAGAAAAACTTTAGAAACTGGTTTGGAATAATGTTTTTTATTATTCAATTTTGAACAATCAGCATCAACTACGGGTTTCCCTTTTGATGTATAATATAAATCTATCGCTCGCGATAACTCAATTGTTCGAAACCAAGAATCCCCTTGTCTAACATTTATAAAGCACATAACATCCTTATCAAGAGTCTGACAAATTTTATCAGAAATCACTAACTGTTTTAAAGTTTCAAAATCTGTCACATTTCTCAATTTTTAATAATAATCTCAACTCGTTGTTAATCGGGATGCAAATTGTACATACGTTTCATCAGATTGACGTTGTGCTTTCCTAAAATATTCTAAGCAAGTTTGCGAAGTCGGTTCAAACTCTCTAAGTACTATAGCTTTTACTTTAGAATAATCCTCCAATTCCCCATCTTTAATGTATGTTATAACATTTGTTGCCCTTTCCCCTAACAAATTTAGAAGAATTTCTGATTTATACTTTTCTGGGACATTTTTCGAAATAAAAGCCCTTTCCAATGACGAAAAGAAATAACCCCAACCTTCCGGTCGCGTCGGAATTTTAATTGAAAGTGTTCTTATACTTTTAATGAGAGAGTCCAAAGATTCTATACTTTCGATTTTCTCAAAATTATTCGCGTTTTCACTTTTTTTCTCTGCTTGGGCCTTAGCCAATTCAAGCTCTAACTTAGTACGTTCTAAACGTAATTTCTCAAGCTCTAAAACCTTCGCTTCATCGGTTTTCCTTTCTTCAATAATATTACTCGCCATATCTTCAACTATTTTAGTATCTGTCTTATACTTATCATTTTCTTTAATTAAATTCATTATATCATAATTAGTTAATTTAGTGTCTGAAATGTCAATTCTTAATTCGAAGGCTATCCTTAGATAATCTTGTTTTTTAGCACTTTTAAACATGATAATAAACACAATTTCACAATAAATGAATAAATAAATCAATTTCACATACCTTCAAAAAAAGAAAATATAATCCAACTGATTACGGCAGATTTTTTGTTTATTTTTTTCCCTTTATTCTTCTCAAACCATTATTTTCATTTTTATTTGTCACAGACGATTTCGCAACATTGTTTTAGGAAATATTCTTTTTTATTATAATTCTTGTTTTGAAGATATAACAGCGAACAGCTGCATATTCTTCATTTAAACATTTTTTCTTTTTACATTCTCAATATTGCAGTAATACTAATTTTTTGATTAAGAAAAACCAATAAAACAACAGTTTCTATTTTTACTCGTAAAACAAAACTAAAATGTTAAAAGAATGAATCTTGATACGCACTTACTGCTAATTTCTCCGGATCGATGGTGGGACCAAAAAAACATATGGACCCGCCATTTCGCTCAGTTATTTAAATAAGTTCACTACACACAATAAAATATCTCAGCGGACTGTAGTTTACTATAAAGTTTATTTCACATCACTTAAAATATACGAGAGCCGATGTTTACATTACTCCTCAGATCGGTCTCTCGAACATAACTAAAAGAACAATTTATGTTGCCATTTCGAACACAACTCAAGTTATTAAAAAAAGAAACAATTTTTTGAGAATAAACAATAGATGGCGCTTCTGGTGGCAACAATGATCAATATTGTGTGCATAATAATTATGATTAATAATTATTACTATCAAAATATTATTTATTTTTAATCCGAAGATGAAACGTTTCGAGCAGTAAAACAATTACTGACTATCATACCTCAGCAATTGTTATAAATATAAATCTACTCTTACTCAGAATGTTTTAGTATCATTATTGGGAGATTGAAATTAAAAAAATTGTAAAACTATTACTCCTTTAGTTGCAATATTTTTCGAGTAATCCACAAATGCATTAAATGAAGAAATTTCAAAATCTTTTATGTAATTATTTTCTTAGAGAAAGATCAACAGTCACATGATTGGCAAAGTTATATAACTTGCAATAATCTACAGTATTTCAACTACCAGTAAGTTTTATTTTGGCTAGTTTCTATGTACCGTAATTTCGGGTGTATAAGCGGCAGATCAAACAATTATTTTTCGACCCAGAATTTTTTAAGAAAAAAATATAACTAGTTAGATCGCCGTAATTATTTGTCTTCAATCACCAAATAAAATTTCTGGGTCAAAAAATAATTGTTTGATCCGCGGCTTATACACCCGAAATTACGGTACATGTAATTAATCTACGGCATGAAAAATGCATGCTTTCACTATTTACACCAGGGTTGTCAGATTTTGGCCGCTAGGTACCATAAATTTTTAAATTATCATACCCATAACAAGTCAGTGAAATTTTGCACTTATAGAAGTCATATCTGACGGAAGAGGTCACAGATTGACATTTTATAGGATTTGCATTATATAGGCTGCAAACAGTAACATGCCAAATCTGACTGTTTTTTTATTAAAAACTTTATTAGAAACTCATAAGAAAATGCTAGATAATTAAAATTTCCTTAATATTGTTCACCGAAATATATTTTATTACAATAACCAATAACTATACTAGCTTTCAGGGGAAAATTTATAATTTCTTAACGATCGTTTTATAGATGGTATATAAATGCGTAAGTAGACTTTATAATTTTATCACTAGAACGCACAGATGGTGTTGATTTCACACCGATTAAATGGTAAAATATCGATTCGAAGCACAATAAAGTAGATATAACGACAATAATATAAGGTGTCACATTGTATTAAAAAACATGATACACTATACGCACACTGATAAAATAAACCTTTTCATAAATAAACATGGATTTTCAGAATACGAAGACATAATGACGGAAAATGGTATTTTGTCTTTGTAGCAAAATATCGATAATGTAAAAATGAATCTTTAATTTAAATTAACGTAATATATCGAATGAATAATTGTAAACATTGAAATGAATAATTGCAATCGCTATTATGAATAGCAGAAAATAAAGAGTTTTCCATTCGATGGATATCTAAAGAATTGTCTTTTGATCGTTTTTTTCGCATTTTCATTGTGAGGCTCAAAGAAAATATTAAAAGTACATGTTATAAAGATGAGAAAGAATTACTTTACATAAATATAGAGGTATTCATAAACTTCAGAATAAATCCGGTGAAATTTATGCTTTCTAGAATTTTATTTTATCTTATTTACAGACATTTTATCATTTTATATGAGATTAAAATTCATATGAATTGCTTTGAATAGCTTTATATTTTGAAATGAATTTTCTGTATTAAATGTATTTGTCTAAGGTACGGTCTTTATAATTTTTCAATTTACAGATCATAATAAACCGTTGAAAATGTTAGGCAATTATTAAGATGTTTTATTTATATTATGAATACAATTATTTAAGCTGAAGAGTAACGAAAAGGTACGTGGATAATAAGCTTTAAATGAAGATTTAAACTTTTCTTTATTCAGATAGTATTTGTTGCTTCTTTTTGTATCTTTGACAGTGTTATTAACCCATTAACGCCCGAATTATTTTCTCCGCTAAAATTTAAATTTTGTATTTCCCACCACTTTTAAAAGCAAATTAACTTTTATCTAAATTTATTAAGGATTCTGTCTCGTGAAATAAGGTATAAATTTTTATCCCTCTTTACTGGTGGGAAAACCGTTTTCTTGCTGTTTTTGTAACCGTCCTCAAACGAGGACGCTGGGCGTTAATGGGTTAAGCTCTTAATTTTTCGATTGGAGATGTATACAAGAATCTTTTAAAAGTAATTGTTGCCTTTTAAAATCTTAGACACATTTTAAAATTATAAATCAAAATAATATTCAGTACGTCCTACAAAAAAGCAGATGTATTAAAAGTATTATTCATTTAGCCGTTTTTTCTCGATATACATTTCTTAAATAAAATTTAAAGTATAAGAGCATAGTTCTCGTTTTAACCACTTCAAGCGCAGTTATCCACAAAATGACCACCTTTTTTTTATTGTAAACTTAAAATCAGCACCAAAAATATTTTAATAAAATTGTGTTTTTATATTGAAAGCTTAAAAAAAAGGGGGGGGGAAGGATGAATTTTTTCTTTCGAAGAATTCTCTTCGTAAAATCTGGTGTCAATCAGTACTTTCATCATTTTACAAACATAATTTTTCTGTGTCGGAAATTATTAATGTTTGTAGCGTGCGCAATCTGATAATAAAAATCTATATTATTTCGCTCTTTATAAAGCGTGTTTCCAAATTTGATCAAATACTTTATTGAACCAACGAAAAAATCTGCTGGTCTTGGCGTAATTTATTTCTTAATTTCATGCTAGCATCACGAAATACTCTGTGAATTTATCTGAGAGCGAATGTAATGGGTAAATAAGGAATAAGTTAAGTCTTCCTTTTCACATAGGAGTTACGACAGAAATTACACTTTATCATTAGAATGTGAATGGAGTTTTCTTGATATTAGCAATATGAGAGTAAAAATAATACATAATTATCTATCACAAGGGTACAAATATCTAAGCGCCAGCATTCAGTCTTTCACCACTAAATATATTTCTTTATTTTTCATGCAATATTTCGTGTGAATTTTTTGTAAGAATGCTGTTAAATTTTAAGTGAAGAAATCTTTTAAATTTTAGTCATAAAAAACTGCCTGCTAGTGCCTGGATTTTTGCACCTCTGGTCTAACGTATTTTTTTAATGAATAAACGCAGGGGTCATAAATGGTCTACAAACTGAATACTAATATTTTTAACAAAAAAAAATCATCGTACGTTTCATTTGAATTTGTGCTAGAACGAATCCAAATTACGGCATATCCACAATTTGCAGTAATCTAATTTCTTTTTTCTAAGAAAATATTGAAATCTAGTTGACAGACCATTTGGATACTCGTCATTGTACTCAGGGTTTAGCTAGACGTAGACATCTAAGTCGGCCGTCTGTTTGCATGCAAAACTGTCTGAATATATGACTGGGTTCGTGAGGGTTAGGAAAATTTCCAGTTTAAATATCAGCATTTTTTATAAACGCGTAAATAGCAAAACGCGCAAAACTTCGCCTTATTGAAAGAAAGAATTTCACTAATGATGGTAACAAAAAATTCCAGAACCCGTATGAACCCTGATATGCTATCATTGCAATCCTTTACAATATAACATAACTTGCAGGAAAAAATCTTTATTTTATATTCTTGTGGGGTTTTTTTTGGGGGGGGGGATTTTAGTTTATTGGTGCTGAAATATTATTATCCTTATTTCAATTATTTTTAGAAAATCGCCGGTACCTATGCAATAGAGAAATCTTTGCTTATGGCCACGTTTAGTACTATATTCCTAAATGTTTGAAAATATAATGAAATTTTGATGAAGATTTCAAGAAATGATAGAAATTGCTTTATACCTAAGCTTAACGCCTGATTTTTTTACTTGTTAAGTATTAAAAATGTGAATTTCACTGTAAAGTTTTTCTGCGTAATTATTTTTATATTGTATTTATTTTTCATCCTTGAAATCATGATCAAAAATAAAACCTAGAAATTTTGATGGATTTAAAGAAACTAAATAAAAATGTATCTTAACTACTTTTTATTTAATCTACCGTAATTTCGGGTGTATAAGCCGCAGCTCAAACAATTCTTTTTCGACCCAGAATTTTTTAAAAAACAAATATAACTAGTCAGATCGCCGTAAATAATTGTCTTCAATCACTAAATAAAATTTCTGGGTCCAAAAAGAATTGTTTGTTCTGCGGCTTATACAACCGAAATTACGGTAAAATTTTTTAATTACATATTCTAAAGGAAAGATTTTATCGCTAATTTCTTTTACATCTTAACTTTAAATTTGTGAATTTATTTATGATCGTTGTTTATAAATTACGTATCGATGCTTAAAGGAAACTAAATTGATTTTGGATTTTATTATGTCATTAAAATTTTTAGGTTTTAGATTTTTAGGTTTATCAAATATTAAATATAACGATAAAGGAAATCGTGTGTTGGGATTGGCGAAAATATAAAATTGAACTTTTACAGTCTTTTCTAATTTGAAATTGCGCTTAAGAAATTATTTTTTATAAAACTGTAGTATGCAGCATCAAAATAAAATAACCTTTTGATTATGGGGCTATTTTTATATTCAGTCACATCTTAATTTTTGGAAAGATGTTTAAAAGTTAATAATATAATGTCTCACTTGATTTTTTTCTATCCCCATTTTTTATCATTTACACTGAAGATACACTCGTAGATTAGTTCCCTTTGTTTAAATATTTATAAAAGCTTGAAAGAATCTTAAATCGGCGAACAGAAAAAGCTTATCACTGGTCTTTTTATGTATAATTACTTAACACTAAATAAAAATCTAATTAATTTTTTTAGCAATCGTTGAATTATTTTCTAAATGATGAATGGTGGTGTTGTAGTATTTGAAATAAAAAATGCATGTATTTAAGTCAGAATAGACATTTCCAAAAAAAAATTGTGAAAGCTAAAATCATAGCTGCAACTTGTACGGAATTTTCTTACAACTAAAATGTAATAAAAATATTTTATTTACTTAAATGCTAAAATAGCTTGAATTTATGTGATTAAACTAGCTATAATCTTCCTTGAAACTTCAGTGATATTAAAAATTCATACAACTTGGCATCTATGTAAAATGCCCTTTGAGAAAGATTTCCATATTTCTTTACAACTCATTGTCGCATGATGCAGTGTTCTGTTTTTATGATTTTGAGGATTAAGATTCGATATTAAGGAGAAACATTTTACATTGCAATATTAATTTTCTTAAACGAATCTGTAAAAATATAAAATATATTTTTCTTTGATGTAGACTTCTGCATATTTTCCCCCATTCTCTCTAGTTAACCCCTTGAGAAGCAAAGCACTTCTGCTACTAAAATGTTATAATGATTGATTGACACCGGTATTTATAAACAAATTTATATGAAACAAAGTAAAATCTTTTCTTCGAGTATATCATATGAAACATAAGTTGATTCTTAAATTTCCGTGTTAATGTGGCATTTGGGAATGAAAATTAAGTGGTATATAACATATACCGGTGCCCATTAAGGGGTTAACATGGGACTACATGCCTATGGCATGACATACTGAGGATGTACACGGCTATAACGTTTTCCAACATTAAATTTTTCAAAATAATCTATAAATATATTTTGAATGCGTGAATGACTAAGTAACACGATAACGTTTATTAGAATTTATTGGTGGAAAAGTTTAAATAGTTCATATCCTGGAAGCGCAAATATCCCCGGTTAAAAATAAAAAATCCAGAGAAAATGCTTCCAATCTAAGTCAAGACTTTACAATTTAACCGGAATGCTTCAAAGTAACGATGGACACGGGGTTAACCAGTTTTGCCTCTAATTTTATTCCAAAATTTCTGATTCACCTTGGAAATTTTGAAAGAAGAAGGCTTATTTATTTTAGGTCACGAAATGTCTGCCATTAAATAAATAAATAAAAAATACTTATTATTTAATTATTGTTCAAAATCGACATTATTGAGCCTTAAACGGAGCCGAAACTTGCAACCCTGGAAGGATAGAACGAATAATTATTCTATTAGGATGATTTATTCGGGTATGCGCAAAAGCTTGATTGCAGACCTTTGCTTTATAAATTACTTTTCTATCTGAAATTTTGTATCGAAAAAAAATTGGTTTAACCCTTTCACGGGTGCCGTTTGTATTCTGCAAACGATTAGTTTTACTGTTCTAAATGCAAACTGACACCAGTAAATTTTAGTTCAATTTCGTTCTCATAATATACGTGAGAAAGAGCTCATGATTGTTTTCAAATAAATTTGTTCTTAAATTGCGGTGAACCAATTATTTGAACATTTTTGGAGCAGAAATACCTTGCACCAGAAAGGGTTTATGGTTGAAACAGAGCAAAAATAGGCATTCCCTGCGCAAATTTCTTTTGACTTCGAAGTTCCAGAAAGTACCGTAATTTCGGGTGTATAAGCCGCGGCTCAAACAATTCTTTTTGGATCCAGAAAACTTATTTAGTGATTGAACACAAGTATGTACGGCGATCTAAGAAGTAACATTCATTTTAAAAAGATTTCTGGGTCGAAAATGAATTGTTTGATCCGCGGCTTATACACCCGAAATTACGGTAATTTTATAAAGTTATACGAAGGCTGGGAAATATGCTTTTACTTTTTACAAAATTTCTCGCAGTGATTGACTGAAAATATATATCCGAATGTTAGAAACTATGTTTTTTGCGCATGTCCGAAACACGCATTCGAACACTATAAATCATTTATTCTGTCCATCACTACATTAGAACTAAGAATAAAATTTTCGAGTAATGTAAGCTTTAATTCAGGCCGGAAAAATAATTATAACGTTTCGTTTAAATAAGATAAAGATCAGTCAATAAATTTCTAGCACCAAAGTTGTTCTCTTTTGAGTAGCTGGAAATCTATGCGCTAAAAAACAAAGGTAAGATATTTAAACTTCCAGAAAAGAATTTCTTGAATATAAAGTTAAAGTTCCTATTCTTTCGGAATAGAAATTTTAACATTATATCCACAACAGAACATCTGATATTAGATGAGGGGAAGATTACTATTGAAAAGTATTAGAATTCCCGTTAGCAATCATTTGTCAAAAAAGCGTCATCTTTTACTTCTTGCTGTAAAAAAAAACTCCAGAAACCATATCTAATATAAGAATCGCCTACAAAAAGGTAACGCAAGTACGCAACTGCCCACGGTTTAAAAATCTTCCCCGAAAAATCAGAAATTAATTATATTTCTATTTCTATTTTAGAATGTTTTAGGGTGAAAAGCAGATACCGTAATTTCGGGTGTATAAGCCGCGGATCAAACAATTCTTTTTGGACCCAGAAATCTTATTTAGTGATTGAACAGAAATATTTACGGCGATCTAACTAGTAGCATTCATTTTTTAAAAATGTCTGGGTCGAAAAAGAATTGTTTGATCCGCGGCTTATACACCCGAAATTACAATATATGACTTTTTATTTTTTATTTATACATTTGTTTATTTTTATTTTTTTCTTCAAAATGTTTTCATGAAACTTATTTTTACATAAATTTCTGATATGTTCTTCTGAATACGGTTCCGGAAAGACATGTAAATAGCTTCAGGAAACTCGGGTGACCGTGACGTTTTGTTATGTTTTATGGCTGTTTCTGGTACATTAGGAAAATTAAGTGCAATAGTTTAAAGTATATTTAATATAGTATTGTGATAAATACATAAAATATTCTTAATAGATGATTAAAGAAACTTACAAAGATGTGTCTCGAAAAAAATTTTAAGAGTAAATTAAATAATTTAGGTGGGGTAATTTCCAAAGGTACATAAAAATAAAGCATGCATTTTAAACATACATTTCTATAGATTTTTTAACCCTTTAACGATCATAGCATTTTCATTGCTAAGATATCGAAATAAATTAATGGCACCGGTAATTAAGAACAAATATATTTCTAAATAAGAAAACGTGATTTTTCACAAATAAAATAAAAGGGATATTTTTAGATAAAAATACCGGTGTCAGTGTTGCGTATCGGAATTAAAATTTTGTGGTTTCGTGGCGAAACCAATGACCGTTAACCCTTTGAGGGGCAAGCAATTGCGTTCGTGTAATTCTGAACTCCCACCGGAAATTTGTAAAAAAGTTATATCAAAAAAAGGATAAGCATTTTCACGACTGTTTTCCACCAAAGTTAGAAAAGGGAAATTTAATGAAATTTTTCTGGTGTAAAACTTCATCGATCGTAGGTGATACCGCCGCCCCTCAAGGGGTTAAAGGGTTAACACATTCGCGACTGTATAAATTATACCTTTGTGTAGTATTCACTCATTGATGTTACACAACATTGTTGTTCTTTGTAATCTGTCCAATTTTATGCAATCTCCATTTGTGTCAAAATACGAATTTCTTTCATATTATTATAAATAAATTAACACGCGTATCAAAACTTAAATTCCTATGTGCGGAGTGTTACGTATTTATGACATCATTCGATTTGTACCAAATCCTTCTGAACACTAGAAACATGCGCAGACTAAAAAAAATGGGTTTTGTAGTGCGATTTTTTTCAGAGTTTGTATCATCCCTTAACCCTTTCCGGCGCAGTGTTACCACTCCGGCAACACCTAATTTTAATTCGAAACATACAAATGGCAGCAATAATATTTTAGTAAAATTTTACTTTTACAATGACAGCTAAAATTAGGGAGTTATTAATTTCTAAAAAAGTCTTTTGTAAATTCCGGTGTCAGTCAACAATTTCAAACAAAAACTTGTCTGCGCCGGAAAGGGTTAAAATTGAACGCAAGTAGTTTCTGTTCGTTTTCTACGGCTCAGCTAAGTGGGAGGCCTACAAAAAATCTTAACCTTTTAATGTCTGATGATTGAATTTTCTACCACTTAATTTTAATTCAGAAAAGCAATACAGGCACAGGAATATTCGAACAAATTTATTTGAAAAAGTTCAGGGCTCCCAAATGGTTCGCCAACTGAACATCAATATTTTCTTAGAAAGATTTTTGTTTTAAATTTTTCTTGAAAATTGCGCAGAAACCGCCTTCGGATGTTAGTTTTAGCACAAATGCTGCAGAATACTACTATGGAATTTTCTGTTAAAAAATATTGGTGTTCAGTTCGCGGACCAGTTGGGAGCCCTAAAAGTTTTAATGCATTTTTTGTGTATTTCGAAAAATCAATTTTTTTCTTTTTAGATACTGCAGCTAATGTGACATTAGGAATATTAAAGAATTGTTTCCACCAGAGCTCAAAGAGTTAACACCTTCAAGGGCGGTGGTTTTTTTCTTTTTTTTTTTCCACAACGTAATTATAATCATAAATTGCAGCATTGGCACCAAAATATTGGAAAGAAAAATCTTTCTTTACTAAATAAGTAAAACAAAAAAAACCCTTTACGTATTTTGAAATACATTTGTTTGTAAATTCTGATGTCAAACACTCATTTCAGCATTTTAGGGGAAAAAATAGCTAGCGCTTGAAAAGGATTAAGCAATAAGTCTCACCCATTTTTGAGATTCATTAAGTGAAACCAAACTGTTAGATAAGTGTAGGGTTCCTACGCATCAAGGAATTTGACCGATTTTATATGTTTTAGTACCAAAAATTGTCGCCCACCGGCGTTTTGGTCAGAACATCTAACTGTGTCGTTGCAGGTGGTGAGTTCTACTTCGGACTGGCACGGTGCACACAGCCTTTCATCCCTTCGGGGCCGATAAAATGAGTACCAAGCTTGCTTGGGACATTTACACCGGATATCTCGCATTAAGCCGAGCATCTAGCCGGGACATATGGTGCATAGCACCTCAGGGCAGAGCGACTATTAAACAGGGATGGGAACTGCCCTGCGTTTACAATCTATTGATTGTAATGCCACAGAGTTTAGTCCGTTTTTCAGTTAGTACCATAAATTTTGTAAAGTACTGGCTTTCATATCTGAAAATACATATCTATTTTTTTTAACCCTTTAATTCTTTCCGGCACATTGAGCCCGGTCTGGGATACCTAATTTTAATTCCAAACTTGCAAACGGCACCAGTAATATTTTTAAAAAATTTTGCTTTTACAATAATATTTTAAATTAAGTAATTCAAAATATTTAGAAAATTCGTTTGTGAATTCCGGTGTCAGTCGATAATTTCTCATTTTAGTACAGATTTTTCCCGTGCCGGAAAGGGTTAAACGCCAATGTTCCCAAATGGGAACATTGCATTATTTGTAATACAAAACATATATTTTCCAACATAATAACGATGTCCTTAATTTTTCTATAAAATATAAGGTTGATTTGAACTTTCGAAAAAAAAATATTTATGTTTATGTGATTATCACAAGTATAAGGAAAATGTAAATTCATCAATTTGCATAAAAAATTTATTATTTGCTTTTATCGTTTTTAGTATATTACTTACATTGGACTGCTGGGAATCTAAGTATTTTTGGAATTCGAAAAAATGCTCAAGAACAATATAAAATAGTATATAGCGGAAAATTATTGAATTTGCATAGGTTGTTAATCTATAATCATGTTCCAAAATGCGAACACTGAAATGAAAACAGTCCGAAAAATGACAGAAATAATTTTTTTTTGTTATTTTCTAAATTTTTATGCATAAATTAAAATATTTGAAGCTGTAATATAGGAAAAACAAAATTATAATTGCATTACAATATTAATTCGTCGTCTAAACGGTTAAGTAAAACGAATATTGCTTTTCAAAATTTTCATAAAAGTGCTGGAAAGACCTTCAATCGTACGAACCCCATACCGTGTAATTAAAGTAGACCGTACAATTGGGTTACTAACTAGTTATATTTGTTTCTTAAAAAATTCTGGGTCGAAAAAGAATTGTTTGATCTGCGGCTTATACACCCGAAATTACGGTATATCTTCCGGTATGTATAAATAATATTATCTTTATTATGAATTTCATTAAAAATAATTTACTAGAGTTATTCTATGTGTGAAACAAACTGGCAGTTTTATATTTAGCAAACAAATCAAGATTCTATGTTTATTTTTTAACCCATTAGTGCCTAGCGTCCCTTTTTAGGGACGCTTCAAAAGGTGCATTCAGCACTGTTTTTGACACCGGTAAAAAAGAAAAGCAATAATTATTTTATTTAAATGATGCATTTTCGTGATTAATGAACTAAACTTAAATCTTCTAAAAATAGTGGTGCCAACCAAATAAAATTTACGCAAAAGATGCTGGGCACGAATGGGTTAATTAAATATTTCTAAAACCTTGCAAATTATACTTTTACGCAGAATTTAATTTTAAACTATTAGTAATAGATTTTTATGAGCATATATATATATATATATATACATATATATATATATATATATATATATATATATATATATATATATATATATATATATGTGTATATATATAAATCTTCATGCAATAAAAAAAAGTTAAAAATTAGAAGTAGATCCATTTAATGATCTTATTTACTTTCCTTAATTGTTTTGGACAAAATTGTTTTCAATTTGCAATATCTTAAATTATTAAAGTGAAATACTTTCGCGGTTTTAATTTAATCCAGCGGAGTGTGGAATCGAAGAACAAAAATTCTTTAAAGGATTTTTTTTCTTCCCCATTTTTAATCTTAATTTTTTTACGGAGAAATGAAAACACTTTACTCAAGCAGACACTACCGCAAGGATAAATTCTTCTTTATCCTGCAACAATGTGCAAAGGAATTTGTGAAAGTGTCTTTTTATAAATAATTTTTAGGCTATAAGAAAAAAAAACTGAAATTGCAAGGCGAACACTTATTTCATTTACTTTAAAGAAAACATAAAATATATTTATTTTCACTGCAATGTTTTAATTCTGTTTTAATTTTAACAGTATTGACTATTAGTTCTTTAAAAATCGAATGTATACAGGGACATTGTAAAAAATCTGTCCCTGTTTTAAAAACTAATTTTTTCGAGAAATATGTAATTAATCAAAACGAAATAAACGCTAGATTGTGTAACACCTGAAGGAGTTTTGTCAGTGTTTTTCGCGTTGAACATGATGCGAATGTGCAGTGCGCACATGGGCTGGCGATATTTCGTGTTGAAGTTCAGTTTCACTCGTCAATCAGTTTACAATTATCAACGTGGGATAGTTTCATGGGTTTTTGTAATGTAAGTAGGGATGAGATTTCCGCGTTTTGCGTGCTTGTATTGCTATAGGCAAAATATTGTTTCATTTAATCGAAAGATTTTTACGATTTAACAGAACAATATTTTACTATACTTTATAACTAACAAAATACTTGTGTGCAAAAACATCATTTCTAAGTGTATGTCACGTAGCTGATAATTGCTATGCGGTTCGCCACCGTTATTTTCAAAACGTTTACTTGGCCTTATTCAATTAATGAAATATCGCCGATAAATTAATAAAAATCGTAGGATGCGACTCACACTAGAAGTTCTTGTAGAAATAGCCTGTGAGTACACTGCAGAAAGCTGAGTACGTGTCACGGTACATCGAGTGTAACTCTTTCAGGGGCTTCGTTTGCAGTCTGCAAACAGTAGATTTTAATACCCAGCTACGAACTGGCCCAGTAAGTTTTTAGTACAATTTAGATCTCATAGTATACGTGAAAAAGATCTTTTAATATTTAAAAAAAATGATTTATATTTTCATATGAATTTATTCGTAAATTCCGGTGTCAATCAGTCGTTTCAACATTATCCAAATTAAAGTGCCCTGTTTCGATAACGGTTAAACTAAGAGTACTTTCCATTTGCGATTGATTATCTACTCAACATCCAAATATTTATAAAAGATCTATTACATATATGCACCGTAAAATAATTATAGAGATTCTTGTGCAATTCGGTATGGAGTTCAGTTGAAAAAAAAACAAAACCTTTTAGAGATATTCTTTTAATCCTTTGTGGTGCATAGTAATTAGAAAGCCTATTTTATTTAAAAGTAAAAATATATAACGCTTTCTTAGTGAAAAATATTTAGAAAACTAAATAAATTACTATCATGATATTTAATTCAAAGGATTTTAATTACTTTGAACTTTATTCACGAACGCAGGTGTTTTTCTGAAAGTAATTTATTTAAAAATAACACTTATAGCGAAATATAGGTAGAGACGACAAAATAAACTCTCTCTCTATCTATACATATAGATGTATATGCATTGCATTTCAATTTATAATTTGATTGTAATAGTTTTGTTCTTTCCTATGCAGAAATAAATAAGGAAGGAATGTATGAATTGAGCTAAGATTATGACAAATTTTCCAACACTTTCAGAATACTGTAACAAATATCTTCACCTTTTAAAAGGGGAAAGAAGATATCGAAGTAAAAACAGAAATTATATAAATCATTTGATAAACAGATTTTAGTACACTCATATCAAAAATTATTGTCACAAACATGAAATTTGCAGACGGATAAACTGTGCACTGTGCTGCTACGAAATTTGGCGCAGGGTATATTAAAATTGGATAAAGAATATGGCAACGTAACAAAATGGAAAAAAATTAATCGAAAATTAAGATACAGGGCATATCAAAAGTTTTAACCTTTTGAGCTTTAGTAAGTAAATTTCTTCATAGTTTCAAATCTCACATTTGTACCAATATTTTGCGAAGAAAAGAATTGGTTTACGATGTACACGAAAAATTGCATTACACATTTTTTATAAGAATTTGTTCAAATATTTCGCTGTCATACTGATATTTAGAAATAATAATTAAGTGGTATAAAATTCAACCATCAGAGCTCAAAGGGTTAAATCATAATTCAGAGAAAAGCATTTATCACGACAAATGTCTATCTTATATGAAGTGTGACCACCGTTCACAGACATAAACAAGTTGGAAATTGCACGTAAAGCGTAGCAAATGAGGTGCGTTCGTTGATAACGAAGTTTTAAAATATTCAGATCTTGCTGATATAGTAGAGCGTACTTTGGATACAGTATAGTGGTCGAAATATTTGTGTTCCTGTAAATATGCAGGGAGTAATTTTTATTATACTTATCCTTTACAGAGGGGCTGTGACAGCATCTGTCCGGGAATACATGTATTCTCAGGTAGACACTGAGCGAGCCCCTGCGTAAAGGTTAATTAACGTATATCTTACTCATAAAATGTGAAGTAGTTTAATATAATTAAAACACCCCCCAAACAATGATTCCCCGTATAACATTATTTAGTGGAATACATTTGTGTGGCCCTGTAATTTAATAATAAATATTCTTTGCATCACAGATTGTACAAAATGTATTTTTTAGTACATATTTCATAGATTCATGTCAATTCTGTTATATTGAAATGAGTGTAACACCATTAAAATGCATTTGAAACTTTTTTCCCATTGACCGTAATGTAACGGAATACTTTTGATTGTCCCTGTAATTGATCAATGCATCCGATTTTCATAACATTTGAAATGACTTGACAAAATTATGTAATAAATATACGTTTTAAATTTCAAACGATTAAAATGCATTTAAAACTTTTTTTCCCCATTGACCGTAATGTAACGGAATCCTTTTGATTGTCCCTGTAATTGATCTATCCATCCGATTTTCATAAAATTTGAAATGACTCGACAAAATTATGTAATAATTATGTATTTTAAATTTCAAACGATTCGGTTGGGTAGTTTTTGCGTTGTTATATGCGGACGGACAGACAGACAGATAGACGGACAGACAGACAGATAGATGGACAGACAGAGAGACGGACGGACTGAGCGACAACAATAGGTGCTACGTATTTACATAATTACGAACGCACCTAAAAACTCAGAATGATCTCCCAAGATCTACCAAGATTATCCCAAACATGTTCAACAGGATTGATGTTCGGAGACCTCGTGAACCACTTCATGCGACAAATATCCTTTTCTTCAAGAAAATCATGACCATTGTGATCTCCGTGTGGCTTCGCGTTATTGTCCATTAAAATGCAATACAGTTCTACAGCACCCCGTAACAACAGCACATAGGCTTCAAAGACCTCTTCCCTAACGCTGAGTGTGCTGATCTGTGTGTCTGCACCCAAGATAATACCCGGTTGCAGTTGAAACGAAGAACGAACCCTATTCTTACATTGCCAGTCTCAGACAATGTAAGAATAGGGTCATGTTCACTTTACTGATGAGTTGAGTTTCACGGCGCAGAATGATTATTGCCGAATCTTCGTCTGGAATAAATGTGGAGCTAATTATTGTCTATCCTAGGTAAAAGAAAGCTATTGATTTGGTAGCAAAACAATCCTTGTCTGGGGCGGAATAATGTTGGGCAGTCATGCACCACAGCACGTCTTCGATACAGGTACTGTCAACGTATATCGCCTTCAGATTAAGACCCTTGAAGGTTATGTGAGCTTGTTCCGGGGTCTTGTAGTTCCGGACTTCATGATTATGGACGATAATTTGGAAGCACGCAGAGTTCACATTGCAGGGCTCCCAAATGGTCCGCGAACTGAACATCAATATTTTTTAACAGAAAATTTCATAATACGTTTGAGCTAGAATCAAATTCCAAGCGTGGTTTCTTGACAATTTGCAAGAAAAATCTAAAAAGAAAATTTCTCTAAAAAAATTCTGATGTTCAGTTCGCGGACCATTTGGGAGCCCTGACATTGTAGACGATTTTGTTGATAAAGAGGATATTCGCCATGTGAACTGGCCCGCACTATCTCAGGATCTCAATCTTAACATGTTTGGGATAGTCGAAAGAGAGTCATTGCACAACTTAATCCCCCTTCCAAGACCCCTCAGGAATAAAGTGTGGCTCTTTTGTAAGAATGGTCTTTGCTTCCACAAACATTTATTGACATCCTCTCAACTAGTATGAAAGCTCGTTGTGGTGCGTGTACAGCTGTGCAGTGTGGTCACACTCCATATTAAACAGACTTTTCTCGAGAGTAATGATTTAACTCTAATTCATGATTTAACACTTTTTGATATACCCTGTATCTTCACAATTAAAATCTGTTCCAAATTTTTATGATGCTATATCTTTTCTACCACTATAATATGCTTTTGTGCCAATTTTTGTGGTAACACAGTGAATAGTTCACCGGTTTTCACAGATTTTATGTTTTTGTCCTTATTTTTGGATATGAATGTAATTACAGTGAAAAGTTGGAAAATTATTTGAATTATATTGTAGATTTCGAGTAAAAATAGGCAAATGCACTAAATAATGCGCTAAAAAAGAGGTTAGTTTCAAATCACAAAACACAGTAGAAATTCTCTAAAGTAATTTCCACAAATATACTGAAATGCACTTGACTATTTTTGCAGAACCCTGTATATCATTTAAAGATTTTTATACACGTTTCATATTCACGTTTTGTAAATAACGTCTCTAAACTGCACATACACTAAATACTGCCTTAACCCCTTTCGGCGCGCTGGTTTCATCGATATACCACTTAATTTTAATCCCCGAACGCCACATTGGCACCAGAATTTTGTTCGAAAAAATTATGATTTATTGAATGCGTGAAATATAGCGTTTACTTATTTTCTAATAAAGTTGTTTTCAAATTCCGGTGTTAGTCATTAATTTCAATATTTAAACAATGAATTTGCCTTGCGCCGCAAAGGGTGAATAATAAGATTTTTTACAAAACACGTAACGCAGTTAAAAATACACTATTAACATAGATGCCAATATTCGGCTTTTTGTAAATCAAGAAAAAATAACTTTAATCAGGAAATTTGTTAAATTAAATGTATCTTGAATGTAGTTTTCATTTGCAATCTACTTATTTCCATTAATCCTTTCCGGCACGGTCCAATTTCGTAGAAAAATGAGTAATTATTGACTGTCACTGGAATTTGCAAACAACATTTTAGATGATATGAACTATATAATTTAAACATTTTTTTGGTAAAATCAATATTTTACTAAGTATTATCGGTGCCGCTGCACGTTTGAAATTGAAATTAGGTATCCCGGAGCAAGTACAGTGTGCCGGAAAGGGTTAACTAAATAAACGTCTGGTTCCAAGAATGTTTCTTAGGTATAATGACAGTGGGAGGTTTGCATATGTATTTTTAGTAATTTCCACAAATGTACTAAAATGTGCTCGATTATTTTTGCAGAGTCCTGTTTATTAACTACAGATTTTTAAACTTGTTTCATATTAAACTGCAGAAGCCATACATTTGTGTTTTCATAAGTTTGGAATGTTTAGACCGAGGTATTGTAAAGTTTCCATTAGAGGCGAATATTTTCAAATGCTATCTTGCACCACTTTTTCAAAACAGAAATATTTTACATACGCTTTGAGAACATTTGCAAACATAACAAATCCCGAAATGTATTTTGTTAAACTAAAAGTACAAATACAACATAAAAATAATCCCCTGTAATTGAAACTTTATAATACATCCACGTATTATTCAGATCAAGGTTGTCCAACCTGGCGCCCGATAAATACCAGAAAAATTGTACAGAAATGATGACCTTATTAAATCGGAGATATTCGAAGATTTAATAAGTCAAAATTTCTGTAATTTTTTTCTGCTGTATCGCGGGCGCCAGTTGGACAGCCCTGATCCAGATGAAAAACGTATAATATAGTTTTGAAAGTTCTTTTAAAATTATCACCCATATACGGTAAAATATTCAATTATTTTGCGTTGATTGTAAATGAATTCATTTGTTTTCTACAAATACCCTTTAGAATGCGAAATATAGCAGAGTAATAAAATGTACAGCTCAATTAAAAAGTTTCTTTAAAGAATTTCTGCTCATACACAGTGTTGCGTAATAATTACTTTGTGAAGCCTTGTATATGATCTATAGAAATTACACACAATATGTTGCATATAAAACTTCAGTTAATATAAAAGGGAAAACATTCTTGCAAGAAAAGAAAACGAACGTGTAACATTCTTTCAGACAGCGCTACAACGAAATGTTTTGTGTGTTCCTGTAAAGGAACGGAAACTCTTATACACTTCACGTTCTAAAATAAATCGCTTACACTGGAATACAAAAAATAAAATTATCTGTAAAGTAGTTTTTGCGAAAAAATTCTTTTCACATTTTTTTTAAATTTATTTTTAATTCAAGATATTGATTCCGACTCAGTGAAGGTATATTTAACACTAGAACGCCCGGAAATTCTACTCAAGTTTGAAAATAATATTTCTCACCAGAATTTTAATTCAAAGTTATTTAAATAATTTATTTAACGTAAATTTGCGTGGATTACATTTAAATTATTTCAAGAAAATTTTTCTGGTTCGAACTGAAATTTAGTTACATGATTGGAGTCGAATCGACTCCATCCGGGCGTTCTAGTGTTAAATATCTGATAATCCTTTTGGAATACTTAGCTTAAACCTAAAACTTGGCCGACCAAAGAAGTTGGCTTTTTTTTTTATCTTTCATACGATCACTTGAAATTTATTGCCATTTCTACGAATAAAAAAGTACCTTTGTTGTATTTAAGAAACATGTGGGAAAATTACCATTCATAAAATAGTGAAACTAAATTCGAAATACCGAACAAAATCTCAGAAAAATCCACCTTCAGCTGTTTAATATTTTTCAGATAACATGTAGCCGTAATTTTCGAGACGAGGTGAATGCTTCAGATTTAACCAATTATCACAATTAAATTGTTTGACGCTATACAGTTCATCAAACAAATAAATGTATATGAACTACTGAAGTTTATTTATCTTAATAAGTAAGATAGAATAGAATGTACGTATTTATTAAACTTTGAAATAGATTTTGATTTTTTGTTAGTATATATGATAGCCCAAAGTTACAATAAAAAGGCTCCTTATCAAGAATATTTTTATTGCACAGGGATTATCGAAAAAATATAGAAAATAGAAATCAATTTATTTTATGTTTTTTATAAGAATATATGCAGTCGAATTTCGATATTCCCCCTGAAGGTTTGATCCGAAATTTAGAACTTCAGATGGAAATTTTTTGTCAAAGAATGAATAATGGTTGATTATTTTTTTTATCCAGGTACTATTTTCTTCAATATCTTTAAACATAAGAAGTTAAGATTTAGCTTACGTAGAAATAAATGTGTTTGTGAATTCTTATGTAATTCAATCATTTCAACATTTTTGCATCAGATGTACTATATCCTTGAAAGAATGATTCCCTCTGCTATCCTTTTTGTAAAGAAGTATTTTTTAGGAGAAATCGTGGTAGATTTTTGCAACATAAACGCATTTTCTGCAGATTATACGCCGAAAATTAAGGTAACTTTTTTTAGAATAATTAGTATATGTATCAGTATGAATAGCAATAATACATTAACAATTTATTTAAAATAGTTCTGTAAAATATGCAGTAAGGAATTATTTTGGTTTGAAAGCATTTTAATTAAAAATATTACTGTAAATAAAGTATCGATTTATTTAATAAAAATTTTATCTTTTTCCATGAAATGCAATTAACTTTATTTAAAAAATCCCATACTTTGTATACTTTCAGACAAGTAATTCTTATATCCTATATACGAAAACCTCTATACATAACCCCTACAAGAAATTTCGGAAAGCATATCATTAAATATCTAAACTTTGAACAAACACTACTTAAGTGTTTCTGACAGGCACTTGCTTAACAAGTTTGGTGACAGGTGAAGTTCTTTTCTTTTGTAGTTAATATAAGTCTTTAAGAAAGTAGATCATACAATAGTTCAATAGGATCTTCTAGGTAAATAATGATTAAATGCTGATCCTAAATTCGAATTAGAAGAACTTTCATCCGATAAAGAATATTTATAATCTTTTTTCGGAGCATTTTTATAGGATAATTTATATATCTAGGAATATTATTTTTTATTTAAAAATGATCATTTTAGGATCTTTAAAGAAAAAATATCTTGAATTAATAAGGTTCTTTGGAATTTCGAATTAGTTTGGGTTTAATATTTAATATTTATTATAAAAAATTTTCTTTTTCATATTTTAATCACAGAGTTTCAAATTGTCTTCCTTATTCACGTAATTTTAAGTAATTTCCTGTGATTAAGTTCAGAAAAAAACATTAATTACAAATTTTTGCAGAACTCTACTTAGTTCAAATTATTTATTTAAAAACTTAATAATTTTTGTTTTTATATTTCGAAAAAAAAAGTAAAAACAAAATACCGTAATATCTAGCCTATAATACAAGTCTTTAGAGGTCTGCACAGAACCCGGGTTCGGTCCCCAGTCCGTACCTTCCCAGGCAGAATTAGGGCATTTGTTTCAATAATAATTAATTTGTCTAAATTAGGGATGCACAACCTGTGGCCCGAGGGCCAAAATGCTACCACTATTTTTATGCAGAATAATCTTCCTTATAACCAAAATCAGAAACTTTGCTATTAAGTAAAACAAACGTCACTTTTCAAATATTCTGGTAGCAAACGATTTTCTGGCAAAAAGGTTGTGCATCACTAGTCTAAATCGTTTCAAGCGATTTTTTTACTTTCAATAAAGTTGACCCTCACAGATTGTGAGCCAAAATGATACATTAATAGAAAGTCAATGCATTTCGACCTTGCTTAACCGTCTTTTTCAGCCCGGAAACAGTACAATACAAAAATTAAACAAAAAATTACAGTTTTTTTAGATAAAATTAGCTTGACACTGCCGAATTAAGATGAAGTTTTGAATTCGCATATTTGATGACTGTAGAAAGAGATTTCAGATTCAGATTTCATTCCATTCCAAAGCTTATAGCGACAATACAACGGAATCCTTAACTGACTGATGCGTATGATATTTTGTAATGCCACATTGCCGCACATCCACAACTGCCAAGTCTCCGGATTCTTTTCACATTATTTTACAGAGAGTTTCGTTATTTTAATCGTCTAAATTTCTTAGCTAAATAAATCAATATTTTTTGTATTAAAATACTGGTATCCAAAAAATCCGGAAACTTGGCAACCCTGCATATGATGAAGCATGAGTTGCAGTTTCATTAAATAATAACCAATTGATTATTAATTAAGAATAAAAATAAAATCATTTTTAGTGCTTATGTTACACGTGACTACTTTTTCCGTCAAAATAAAGTTTATTTGTTTATTTTACTTTGAAAAGTGCTGCAGACCGAATAAAATTCACGTAAGAGATGCTCGTCCCAATGTCACCGATAACAATTAATTGATTGTCTGTAATGAGGAACATTCAGAAATTAAATTTAGATAAAATACTTTTATGAGTAGAATATAAAACAGTTGTATTCTTATATATTTTTCATTAACTTGGTCTATAGAAAATAACACATGCAATGTTAATTGATAAAGATCTTTTATAAAAAAAATTCATATCAAGAATTTCAGTAAGACATCCATGGTCCAGAAAGCTAACACTATTTTTATACGGTTTTCTTCAGTTGTTTAAATCAAAGAAATAAATAAACTCCCTGACATTAAATAGCAAAACTTAATACTACCTAAACTAAGCTACCATGCGAAACATGCGGTTGTTCTTTTGAGCATGCTTTAATTTTACAAAATTACATATTCAAATGAAAAAGAAAACTCTCAATTTTACATAATTAATATAAAGTTTACAATAATATGATTAAAAATTAATGATATATCGAAGATACTTGATACATACTATTAAACATTTTAACTAATAGCTGTTTGCAAAAAAAAAAAGTTTACCATCTGAAACTAATTGCATGTTGTTATTTCAGTACAGGTCATTTGGCGAAATAATTACTCATACAGTAAACTGATATGTGATAAAAGAGTCTTTTAATCTTACTGGAATTACCCATTTTATTGCGTGATCACGCATCTTTGAAATTAATTTTATTTACAGTATAGGATAACATCCCCAGTAATTGGCACATTAAGAATTTGTCTTTAAATTTATTTCAATTTTCATTACAAAGAAATAAGATATTTACTTGGAAATATTTTTAAATCGAAGAATGCATATTTGTGCATCTATTTCGCCCAGTAAAAACAAAAAAAAATTGAAAAACTATTTTTATAAAAATATATTTATAAAAAGTTGCTGAAATCACCAGTAATTGGCACCTACAGCACCAATCTATGACACCTTTTGATCCAGTAATTGGCACATGTTTAAATTTAAAAAAAACTGCATTTTGCATTGGGTTTAATGGTTTTAAATGAATTTACTGTAGATAAAGATGTCATATTTCATGTTTTTGAGAGTAAGAAATCAGTATATTAGTCTGAAATGTGAACATTTTAAAACAATACAATATACTTATATTAATACCCAGTAATTGTCATGCTGTCCCCAGTAATTGTCATATGAAGCTTTAATGGATTCCAATTACTGATAATATTTCATATTTTCAAATAAAAACAAATAATAAACAAAATTAGTCTATAACTTTAAAAGTACTTCCAAAATAAGTGGTTTAATCTCAAATTCCTTGCGAATTCTTTGTAATTGGAATAGGTGCCATAAAAGTACTTCCAAAATAAGTGGTTTAATCTCAAATTCCTTGCGAATTCTTTGTAATTGGAATAGGTGCCAATTACTTGGAACTAGCAAAATTGAAGCACCATTAATTGGCATCTATCATTAATTCGGAAATCCAAATATTTGTGTCGAAAATACTTCTACACAATTAAAGTAACCCTTTTTAACTAAACAAAACAATTGTCAATTAAAATTTAAAATATATTATAAATCATATAATAATGAAATGAAAAGCATGCCTTCCTTAAGCAAAAGAAGGAGCATTTGCAACAAAAATGGCTAATTTGATGCAAACCATAATTGTTTCTCTTTTCTAGGCACTATAGTCATCTAGTAGCATAAATCAAAGTTATAATCTTTAAGAATGAGCATATAACTGGTATATGGTCTTGCATTTTTAAAAGACTGGATATAAATCTTATTTTAAGACATGTTTGTAGGATGTGCCAATCACTGGTGCATGCCAATTACTGGGGATGTTACCCTATATCCCATACCAATTTGTTCTACAAAATATATAAGTTAATTGCACAAATAAAAATCTATCCTCTAGTGATTAAAATAGAAATAAAATAAAATTAAATATATTAATATTCGTAGAATGGAAAGATTTAATTGAAAGTAAGTGAATGAAAATTAAATCACGCAATTGGTGAGACGAAGAATGAGAGATTGTCCTCTTTTGAGGACTTTTTAAAGACTTCTGTATTGATGCAGCATTCACGTAATTTTGAACAAAGCCCCACTAAACTCTGAACTATTAAATCAAAATACATTCGAACATATTATATTATGTCTAATCATTTTTCAAAAGCAGAACCTCTCATTCAAATGCAGAGTTGCCAAGTTTCCGGCTTTTTGGATACCAGTACTTTAATACAGAAATGGTGTTTTATCCAATTGAAACATTTGGCCGCTTTACTACATCGATAATAGTAGTGTTGTATGTATGCTGTACGAGCAAGAATAGATTTCTCACTATACTTTTTCAAGCTTTTTGATACCACTAATTTTTGTAAAAATAATTTCATAATATTAAGGGACAGAAATTTTTTACATTACGTATTATGATTATTTAGTTTTAAAAATTGGTGTTTATATCATATTTTCATCTTAATGTATAAAAAAATAATCGCTTACGTGGTTATTTCATTCTCACGCCATGAAATATAATGAAAAATAAATTTATTTTACTTACATTATGATAACATTTGCAAGAGAAGAATGCTAAAGATGTATTTATTTTTTTAATTCGGCAGGAGTATTTTGACACCCCCAAGATCGAACATTGCATTAATAGTTTTATTTTCTCACCAATAAATATGAATAAAAATTTCTTCTTAATTAATCGGAGCAAGTGTTGAATGTCTGCGATGAAATGAGTTGGAGATAATATTAAAGACCGTAGTGGCGAGAATTTTAATAACCATACTCACTCTAGGTTCATCAGGCCCGGAGCGCGTCCTCTCGGGTTAATAATTAACCCGAGAGGACGCGGAGGTAAAAAACAGGCTTCGCACAAATTCACCACAAAATTTTTACAAATTTAGCAATGTATTTCACTGCAGAAAAATAGTGTGAAATTTCAGAATAAAGGTTGAGGTTGCACACTCTGGTTTCTCAAATATTAAAAATAAATTTTTAAATCACAATAGTGGTGCCATAGTCCTTAAAAAATATAAGAAGTGTGCGAACCCTGTAATATTTTTTTGTTCTTACCACATTTTTAAAATTAATATCTTTGTTGGTCTTTTCTGTAGAATATCTTAAATAAAATTATCAAGCAGATGTCTGATTAAGGGTTCTTATAGGTACAATAAAATCCTCTTTTTATGATAAAACCTTTGTATAGTCGAAATTAATTTTCGTGAAAAACGGGAAGCATAACCTGTAAATTTTATACCAAAAATTGGTTTCTAATAAAACTCTCAAATTACTAAAACTATAATTACACCTTGTTCGGTCAAGTGGAGATTGAGTTATTCTTAAAAAAACATATGCATTTCATTTGGAGTCTATTCAACCTTTGTGATACAAATACTCCTCGAAGGCAAATGCATCTATTACACGAATTTTTCCTAATGGCAATAGTTTTTAGCTCACAGGCTATCATAGCCTGAGAGCTTATGGGCCCGTCCGTTCTGTATGTATGTTCGTACGTGCGTAACGCGATAACTCATGATAAAAATATCGGATCCACTTGAAATTTTGTATATAGGTATATCCTGATAAGGCGCTTCCTTGATTAGTTTTTGAAATTCATTCGATATGTTTAACAGGGGGAAAAGGAGGCTCATGCCCCTTCCCTTAATTGATATAAACGGGATTTTCATGCAGAATTAACAATTTTCGTTCAAAATTTAGATATAGGATCATTCTGATGAGGCGAGTCCGTGGCTGTTATTAGGTGTTCATTGAATAAGTATAAACAGGGGGAACGGGGGTTCTAATGCCCCTCCCTTTAACTTGTATAAATGGATTTTACAAGTAGAATCGTCAGATTTCGTTCAAATCCTTGAATAGTTTTGGAAGTTTAATGGTTAAGTATAAAAGAGGGGAATAATTCCTCTTAAATTATATAAATGCTAAATGGGTTTTTATTAAGAATTATTCGATTTGCTCTGAATTTTGGATATAGATTTTTTATATGATAAAGCACGTCCTTGATAGTTTAGGAGATTCAATGATTAAGAATAAAAAAGAAGAAAGGGGAGAGCTGTTTCTCCTTCTTAATTTTTTTTCGAACGGAATTAACGAAAATACAAGGCTGTAATATACAATTAGTGTATATAGCCTGTGAGCTCAATGCCATCAGTTTAACTGGACAATATTCTTTTTATTTAGCTCACAGGTTATCATAGCCTGAGAGCTTATGTGCCCTCCCGTTCTGTATGTATGTTCGTACGTAACGCGATAACTCATGATAAAAATATCCGATCCACTTGAAACTTTGTACATAGGTATATCCTGATAAGGCGCTTCCTTGATTAGTTTTTGGAGTTCATTCGATATGTATAAGAGGGGGAACGGGGGGCTCATGCCCAGGGGTGCAAAAATCTAGGCGCCAGAGGATAGTCTCTCACCACTTAAATTTTCAAGTTTTTTTCGCTCAAAGCTTAATAGCATTCTAGCAGGAATTTTTTCACGAAATATTAGACGGAGAAAAACGAAATAAATTTTGTGGTGAGAAACTGCCTGCTGGCGCCTAGATTTTTACACCCCTGCTCATGCCCATCCCCTTAATTGATATAAATGGGTTTTTCATGCAGAATTATGTTTTCGTTCAAAATTTAGATATAGGATCATTCTGATGGGGCGATTCCGTGACTGTTATTAGGTGTCCGTTGAATAAATATAAACAGGGGGAACAGGGGTTCTAATGCCCCTCCCCTTAATTTATATATTTGGGTTTTTGACGCAGAATTGTCAGATTTGGTTCAAATCTTTGAATAGTTTTGGAAGTTTAATGATTAAGTATAAAAGAGGGGGATAACTTTTCTTAAATTATATAAACGCTAAATGGGTTTTTTATTAAGAATTATCCGATTTGCTCTGAATTTTGGATATATATTATTTATATGATAAAGCATGTCCTTGAAAGTTTAGGAGGTTAAATAATCAAGTATAAAAAAATTAGGGAGAGTTGTTTCCCCTTATTAATTTTTTTTTCGTACGGAATTAGCCCTTGAAAATATAAGGCTGTAATGTACAATCAGTATGCGTAGCCTGTGAGCTCATTGCATCACTTTAACTGAGCCATATTCTTTTTATTAAGATAAAATTCTGTCTGTGTCCATTTAAATTCCATGCAATATCTGTATGACGACTGATCTATCTGTGAGAAAACACTTCCTCCCCAAAGCCTCCGATTCCAATTGAAAAAAGTTCATGTGCTCTTTTTTCAAGAAAACAGGCAATACCTATCTTTGTTCTTGTCACATATTATATTCAACTGTGCATAATTCGTTGTTACAGAAATACTTATGGAAAAAACAAAGTTATTTACTACAAATATACTCTACAGTATATTCATTGTACACGTGCTGTAAATTAATACTTTCTGTATAAACGGAAAATGAAAAAAGAACCTTGTTCCTTAGTTTAAAACAGAAAATTAAAAAAAAAGCCCAAGGAACAAAAATCATGCGTTAAATATAGATTACGAAACTCTTTCCAGCATTTCCATATTTAGGAAATAAGTTAAATAAGATAATTAAATAAGCATTGTAGAAAACTGATAAAACATTTGAAAGTCGGATTTCAGCAGTTTTTTTTTTTCGATAGCCTGATATGTATTCCAAATTTTTGGAGCAGCCCTGTATTCGTGTTATAGGATGATATAGATACTATTAAATGGGAAATTTTATTTTAGCAAGAAGAAGCATGACTAACTAAAATTGCTCTTTCAGATTTTTATACCAATAAATGGAAATATAATTAAATACACCCTGTAATTTATCTAGTACCTTTATTATACGCCACTATTCACGTAAAATCGAATTCAAACAAAAACACTCTTAATGCGACTGATATCGCCATTACAGAAACTATCATCCACTAACTCCGGTACATTGAATACTTTGCGTGGACCTGTGTATCATTTTATCTATTTTCTACAAACACTTCTTAGTAAACTAAATGCTGTTCAGCATAAAAATGCATAACACATTTTAAAATCATTTTTAAGCAATTTATGCTCATCTCAGTAACCTTTATAATTTTTTTTGAACAGCTCTATAGATCAATTATAATTATACACACCACATATTATGCATAAATACAGTGAAACTTAAAAGCGCATATTATAAATAAAAATGCATTTCCTATCATATTGTACTTCGGATAAAATATCCTATTTAAAATCTTATGTGCGGCCCTGTAAAGGATAAGCACTTCTTATTATACATAAAAAATTTATAACAAACCTCACGTATATCGACACATAGCATTTTTATTACATATGAAATAGTTTAATGCAATTAAAATGTGTGCAAACTATTTAACCCTATATTATTACGCGTCGGAATTCTTTTGTGTGACCATGTAAATAAATAATAACATTTCCTGGCGCCGCATATTCTACGGAATGCATGCTTTAGTGCAATTCGTAAATGAATATCAATTATTTTATGCTTGAAAGGCTGTAACATTTTAAATTTCATTTGGAACGGTTTTTTCTTATCGGCCGTATTATGAAAAAAAAATTTCTACTGTCCTTAAAGGTAAACTGAACATGCCATAAGCTTTATTTGAAATAGTGTTCGTGCTAGGTCATTAATATACAGTATATCGGACGCAGTACTTTTCTGAAACCTCTTGTGTGTCTCTGTTTATGCCATGAACTTCATATTATACAGGAAGTAACTCGTAATAAACCTCAACAACTTACATCAGATTTTGTCACTTATGCAATAATTTAGCATAATTAAAATATACCGTTATCAATGTTTTCTTCTATACCATTATTTCGCGGAATCATTTTTGTGCGTTCCTGTAAATAATTAATAAATATCATTGCACCGCACGTTTTAAAAAATGCGCATTTTAGTATATCCATACATGCATATCAGTAGCGGCTCGTCAGGGAGTGCTGCATCCGATTTTTCATACCACTAAAATTTCACAGAATCTTTCATATTATTTATTAGACAATTTTTGTTAATTAAATAAAACAGAAATAACCATACAATTTTAGTGGTGTGAATAAACTGATGCAGCACCCCCTGACCAGCCGCTACTGATGCATATCAATTTCATTGTTTTCGAAAGGATGTAACAACATTAAATTTCACTTGAAACGATTATTAACCATTGGCGTTAATGTAACGGAATGCTTTTGTGCATTATTATAAATGTTGTGAATGCATTCTATGTTATACACGAAATAACTTATAGTAAATCTCATCAACATATATTAATGTTAGTATACATGCAATAATTTACCATGATTAAAATACGCTGAAAGCAATATTAACCCTTATAGCGTTACAAAACGGAATTCTGTGTGTTCCCCTGTAAAAGAATAATAAACATTTTTTACACCGCATACTCTAAAAGATGCATATTTTAGGACAATTCATAAATTCATATTAATTTCATTATGTTTGAAAGGATAATATACCAATAAAAAATTTTTGAGACGATTTTTTCCCATTTGCCGTAATGTAAAACAATACTTTTGACAATCCTTGTAAATGTACGTGCTTCAAAATTTATTAACCCTAATTTATTTAAAATAGGGATCAAGCTATACAGAGGTGTCGCTGGGAAAGGTGGGTCCAAATGCTCTAAGTACCGCAAATTTTATAAAATTCTCTTTTGCTTGTGTCATCGGAGTATTTGCTACTAATAATCAATGATAACAAAACTTTAAAATATTAGTTGTATACAGAGCTTTTTACCCTCCCCCCCTCTTTGGCTATGCTACTGGTGGTATAATAAACATTAATAGCACCAAAATTTTCAGGACAATTTGTTTATGAGAGCTAAAACGCGCACATCGGACAGACGGCCAGACAAACCGAAATCATAAACATTTTCCAACTACCGTAATTTCGGGTGTATAAACCGCGGATCAAACAATTCTTTTCGGACCCAGAAATCTTATTTAGTGATTGAAGACAGATATTTACGGCGATTTAACTTGTTATATTTGTTTCTTAAAAAATTCTGGGTCGAAAAAGAATTGTTTGATCTGCTGCTTATACACCCGAAATTACGGTATGTGGAAAGTGTTAAAAAGGTAGCTTTCTTTAAGTCACAGGAGGAATTACTAGGGTTTGTCTGATAAAACTTTACCTCCTTAATGAGAAATATTCTCACTTCTGTTGTGCGTATACACAACGCTCATTAGTAACGAAGTTTGCAGCAGGGAGCTAAACTATTAACACTTTTTAAATGATATAGCTATTTCATATCTCCAATGATATAAAACTTAATCATTGTGAAAATAAAAAACTAAACAAATGACACCTCCCCATGCACTCCATTTTAAACTGTTTTTTAAATTATTTTTACAAATTTTATCATTTATTCTTGCATTAAATCTTAATCTTATTTCATATTTTCACAACTTTTCCCAAACACATGTCAACAAGCTCGTGCATTTTTTGTCCTCTATATCTGTAAATAAGAATCTTTACCTTATTTAATCGCAGATTGTTTACGAGTAACTTGTCATTAACAATTTCGAAACATTTATTTAAACTTGTGCTTTATATGTATGAAATAGTATAAATTTATGTACAGGGTGGTTCAAATTAAAGTATCTCTGTTTGCGACGCCCTAGCGAGAGAAGTAGTGGATGAAATGTCTTCATATTTGGAAGATATGCATATCGGACCATGGGAAATTGAATGCATGAAAATTTTTTAGTTCAAACAAAGGCCACTAGGGGATAAAAAGTCGCTGTGATCGGTTTCAGATATGAAAAATGTAAGATGACTTAGAATGTAAAGACCTTGGTGTCGATGGACTGTTTCCCACCAATAATATATATTAGTATTATTCGTTTAACTTTTATTAATTATGCTTTTATTAATTTTATTAGTATTCTTATTAGGCGAAGAACATTAAATATGTAGTGGTGGGAATTGTAATTAACATTGTGTGGTACCACAAGGTTATAACATGGTAATTAACATAATTTTAAATTTCTTTACTCGAATCATGCTAAATAGGTGACAATTTGAATATTCGAATACTCAACTCGGTAGCATAATTTGTATGCAATTGTTTTTTTTTTAAATATCTATTACCGACGCCTTCTGTGCTTATTTGTTTGCGCGCGCAGTACCTGAGAGTAAAATTCGCATACGATTCGGGCTAAAAAGCCGCCGTAATAGATAAAAAAGAAGGCGAATGGGTTTGAAATATTCCGAAACCGCCACGATGGTTCTCTCATTTCTTGAGCGCGCTTTGCTGTTGAAGCTTTTTTACCAAAATAACAGTAATGCTGCAAAAACGCTTCGACAGCTGAAACCTTTGCGTACGTGTCCAATGACACCATGTGCCCTGTGACGAATGATTAAACGCTTAGAAGAAACTGGCAGCTTTGCAGTTTAAGCAGGCCGAGGACGAAGAAAAAAGATACGGAAGGTGATGGAGGATGTCGCAACCGCTGTTGTCGAGCAGGTCAATACAAACACAGCTGGAGCCTCCAGTGTTCGAGCCGTATCCAGGCAATTGGATTTGCCATACACTACCGTGTGGAGATGCATGCGTATAGCACTCAAGGCCTACCCATATAAGATTCGTCGTTTCCAAGAATTAAAACCTGGTGATAACGATTTTGGTGAAACGTTCGCTTTGATGTTCTTGGCAAGGATGGAGATGGATAAAAAATGGCAGTGGAACATCCTATGGACCGATGAGGTCCACTTTTACATCTCTGGAACACTAAATACACAAAAATGTCGTATCTGGTCTACCGAGAATCCTCACCGTATCCAACAAATGCCCCTACATTCTCCGCATGTTACTGTGTGGATTGGTTTTATTGCAACCTTTATGATTGGGCCATTTTTCTTTGAGGAAATCAATCGTCAGGGGCTAAAAACCTGTACCGTAAGTGCAGCACGTTATCGGAACATGTTGCAAAGTTTTGTCATCCCAGAACTCCAGCAGTGTGGGTGCCTCGCTACAACAACTTTCCAACATGATAGTGCGCCCCCTCACATTGGGCGTGAAATACGAAAATTGCTGCGATGCCATTTTACGGAGGATCGCTTTATCAGCCGTGAATTTTCTACAAATTGCACTCCACGTTCAGCTGACTTGACCCCGTGTGATTTTTGACTTTGGGGTTATCTCAAAGATAAAGTTTATCGAGGGACTATTCGAAATCTGTTGGATTTAAAAAATCAGATCCTTTGCATCCACGCAACATCGGTCGCGATCTGTTACACGCTGCTGTGGATCATGTGGTGACACGATTTCACGTTTTGGCGCTGAAGGAAGGTGGACACATTGAATCCGATTTGTAAAAATTTTGTGTGCTTTCTATTACCACGCACATGTCTTTCGCTTGTGCTGTCGCAAACAGTGTTTTAATATCTGCGTTTGTGGGGGGTGGGCGAATGCAATAATAAAGTTAATTACTGGCACCTCGTATTCTGTTCTTCATTGGTTGCGTCATATTCAAGGTTGTTAAAATCTAGGTGAAAATAGTCCCAATTCCCACCGCTAAATTTTTAGCGTTCTTCGCCTAATAAGAGTACTAGTAAAATTAATCAAAGCATATTTAATAAAAGTTAAACGAATAATACTGATAAATATTTTTGGTGGGAATCAGCCCATTGGCACCAAGATGTTTACATTCTAAGTCGTGTTACATTTTTCTTATCTGAAACCGATCGCAGTGCCTTTTTATCCCCTGGTGGCCTTTGTTTGAGCTAAAAAATTTTTTGCACCAATCAATTTCTCATGGTCTGATATGTATATCTTCCAAATATGAAGACATTTCATCCACTACTTCTCTCGCTAGGCCGTCGCTAACAGGGATACTTTAATTTGAACCACCCTGTATTAACTGTTAATCAATTTTCATATATTTACAACTTTTCCTGAATACGTACATACCTGCTGCGAGGATTTTTGTCCCCAATATTTCTGAATGGAAAACTTTGTTATATTTAATATCATCTATTTTTATGAATAAGTAAACAGGATTCGACTCTTCTAGGACATTGAATGATTTTTAACCAAAGTACTTAAAAAAATTTTCTAGTATTAAAACACCTTCACCTGGTTACCTTGAAGCGTACAAACCATAATAACGTGAAATTAATAATTTTTTCACAGGTTTGACAAAAATCGTACCGATTGGCATCTATGCGGATTTACTTTTTGAAAACCAGTAACTTTTTTTAAAGTAATTCGTGGTGGTTTTCTGTAGTTATACCAAGTAAAATGCTCTTCCTGGTAAGTATAAACAAAATTTGTAAATAATAATTTTTCTTTAACCACTTAAGAGCCCACACTACTGATTGAAAAAGACCCGGATGATAATGTATAGTCTATGGAAGCTTTCTTTTCAAATATCTCGCACCCATTTTAATATTTTGACGTGAATTTTTTTGCATAGGATAGCTGAGGAAGATCCACAACCGGCATAGTTTTTACGTTTTTGATTTTGGTCATGTTCTTTTGATATTAGGATAGTTTCATAACCGGTTCAAACCGGATCTGAAAGTTAAAGTATTTTTTTTAATCTGGCACCAAAATCGAAAAAGTAAAAACTAGGCCTGTTGTGGATCATCCTCAGCTATCCTATGCAAAAAAAAAAAATTACGTCAAAATATTAAAATTTAAGCGAGATATTTGAAAAGAACACACCGATAGACTTTACATTACCATCCGGGTCTTTTTTAGTCAGTAGTGTGGCGTCTTAATCGTCGCGCACAAAACATTCAAGGTCTGCAAGTTTCACGGCTTTTATTTAGATTTGTTTGATTACCGCCAGTTTTATAAAATAGTGTAATTGGTTTTGTTTTGGTATCATTTTACTTGTCATTAAATAGCTGAATATATTTTTTTAAAGTGGTGGCAATAATGAATTTGAATTTTTAAACCGTAATTTAAGGCGACCATTAAGGCATTAAATAAATCTGATGTTCAAAAAGCAGACCAAGTGGAATCCCTGCCTATGTGAAAAATAATATTTTCAACTACATTATTTGCATTTTATAGCTACGTAAAATGTAAAAAAGTATCTTTTTTAAGTATGTTTTTTAAGTATACAATTGAGAAAAGGTATTCTGATTTTAATTAAGAGGTTAAAACCTCTCAAAATCTCCCACGATTTAATTTTCAATATATTTGAAAAATCTTAAATTGAATTTCGAAAATTTATTTTACTCGATTGGAAATTGTCCGTGAAGCGTAGCAAGTGAGGTGCGTTCGTACGATAACGAAGTTTTAAAACTATCACTTTTATATATCAATCTTATAAAATTTTAAATTGTTAATTACAATTAAAATGCCCAACAAACAATGTTTTCTCTATACTCATTATGTAATGGAATACTTTGCGTGGCCTCGTAAATCATTAACAAAAGTTCTTTGCACAACAGATTATGCAAAATCTATATTATAATATGTACTTTATGATGCATATCAATATTATTATGTTCGAAGGAGTGTAATATTATTAAAATGCATTTGAAACTTTTTTTTCCATTGACTGTAATGTAACGGAGTACTTTTGATTGTGCCTGTATTTGATCTATGCGTCCTATATTAAAAAAATTGAAATGACTTGACAAAATTATGTAATGAGCATGTAATTCAAAATTTCAAACGATTAAAATGCATTTGCAACATTTTTCCCCATTGACCGTAATGTAACGGAATACTTTTGATCGTCCCTGTAATTGATCTATCCATCCGATTCTCATAAAATTTGAAATGACTCGACAAAATTATGTAATAAATATATATTTTTATTTTCAAAAAGATTCGGTTGGGCAGTTTTTGCGTTGTTAATTGCGGACGGACAGACTGAACGACAACTATAGGTGCTACGTATTTACATAATTACGAACGCACCTAAAAATCTATCTTCAGATATAACGACTAATATTTAATGAAACTTTTGTACAATAAATAAATAAATAAATAAATTCCCTTGAATTCGCTAGCGTTCATTCCCTCTATTATATTATTCGGAGATCTCAACTTGTGGGGGTTATTCCTTTGTAAGAAGTTACTGATAATCATACTCTCACACTCTTTACATCTGGCTAGGCTACCACATTGTGTCAGGCGGTCTACTTATTATTTATTTAGATTTCTACATTGCCACCACTTTTATGAAAGGGCAAATTCCGGTTACTTAACGACATATTAATTTTGTGAAAACAAGAGAAGTTTAACATTTCAAGAAATGGATGTTAGCTCTGTGAGTACTGATGGTTGAATTTTATACCAAATTTCACAATGGCACCAAAATATTCGGCCAAATTTATTTTAAAAAGGTTTAATGCATGTTTTCTTGTATATCACAAACCGAATTTCATAGCTACAAAATACTGGTGCCAATGTGACATTAGGTATTTTGAAGAAATTTGTCCACCAGAGCTCAAAGGGTTAAACATGATATCTGAATTTACATATAAGAAAATGGTACAGGCAATTTTGTACATTGCAGTTAAATTAGAAATCGATTCTGAGCAGTATACACGCAAACAGAAATGATATTTGTCTATTAACTGCCGAAAGTATAAGATAAGGTTTCCAACTTTTTTTTTTTTTTTTTTTTTTTTTTTTTGCGTTGACCACCACGAAGATGCAAAGGTAATATTATCTTTATTAATTTTCAAACTTACTGTGAAAAAGCGAAGGGATTTTTTCAATCTATAAATGAAAGTGTCCAGAGAATTAATATGAATTCTTTTTAATACCGCAAAAATGCAACACTAACAAGTTAAGTTTTAAAATCATTGTACAAATAACCCCTTCGCGACGTGATCCTTTTACGAAATTTTTTATGTTTTGTCACCGGTTTTTAAAAACAGAAACTTGTGCCATATCAAATCGAGAAGATGCTCCGATTAAGGGAAATTTAAGGGTATTTTTACATTTAAATTATGTTATGTGGATAAACAAAGGTTCTTAACTTTTTTGCGGCATGTATACGTGTCGTTCGCCTCAAAGGGTTAAGAAAGAGGAATTAACATAACCTTAAAACAGTGAAGCTTCAACTGAAGATTTAATACCATAGCATCACACTCCCACGAGTAAAGGGCATAGCCGGATAAGCATTGGAAACATGCCTTTCAATCAAATTTCTTGATTTTTTCCCCAGGTGTATCTGCATATCTCACAATGTGTTTCCCATATTATCAGCTTATAAATATTAATATTTTAAGAGATAAAAATGTTTTTTCGATTTTTTAAAAACCTCATTTTCTCAAAAAGTACTGCACCGAATTACATGCGATTTATTGAGTTTATATAGACATTAAAGATGCATAAATGGTAAGTTTTGTATAATTTTCTGAATATAAAAAGTGCGTGAAAAAGCGATTACAAATTTTTGAACGATAAAAATCATATCTTATAGTTGTCGGAAAATTACCATTTTCTAGTAAAAAATTCCTCATATGTGCCCATATATTATATATAAAAGCTGTAAGTTTGCGTTGGGTACTACATATAAATATTTAAAAAAGTATGTATAAAATAATTTAAAATTCATTTAAAGGCGTTACTTTGGGAGGAGCTACGCAACTTTGAAATCCGAAGAATCTTTGGAACAATGTCAATAGAAAATGTGTCAACTGCTGTGTTTTAGATTTCATTAATAGTGTATTTCTACTCAGTCCATATTTTTTCGATATCGAAAACTGATGGTTTCTATCGAAGACAATATTCTGAAAAATATTTTCAATTGGAAAAAAACAACACTCTTCGATATCTAAATGTTAAGACAGTTACTATAATGATTTTTATTCGAACATTCTCACCACATTTAATGAAGATTAATATGAGTACGTAGTTCAGTTTTTTTGTTTCTTTGCAGCGCAATTGAATTAAAAATATTACCGTAGTTTCGGGTGTATAAGCCGCAGACCAAACAATTCTTTTTCGACCCAGAATTTTTTAAGAAACAAATATAACTAGTTAGATCGCCGTAAATATTTATCTTCAATCACTAAATAAGATTTCTGGGTCCAAAAAGAATTGTTTGATCCGCGGCTTATACACCCGAAATTACGGTACATATTTGGGTTTGGAACCTAATGCACTTTTTAATTCTCATATATCCTCAGGATTGGGTGGTAACAGACAATTTTTTATTAAAGACATGTACTAAAATCTTGTTTTTCTAATAGCAGATTTCTAAAGCTATTTAATCCCAAGATAATTATTACCGAAGGGTTCACAATGTGAGTTAAAAGTAAAAAAAAAGCTGACAGCACTGGATGATATTTTGTATTAAAAAATATATTTCTACAATTTTGAACCGTTTTATGTTTGATGAGATAAAAAATGCTTTTTTAAATAAATATAGTGCAAAAAAGCAGTGGAAAAATTGACAGAGATAAAATATTGTAAAGACACAGCTAATTTTATGCGAATACATTATAATCTTATATGTAAATACATAGTCGATTTCAGTGCTTTAGGCCTCACTGTCAAGAACAGTGACTTTTATGAGGAAAAAAACAGCTGACACTTGATCATGTATTACAATATTTTATACATGAAAATTAAAACATTTTTTTCTGTAATCACAAGTTTTTTCAAGAAACTTCCTTAACAATCACATATCGAATTATCATTCTTAGATAACACCATAAGAAATAGAAATCATTCACTACATTCAATTTCTTTCTGATCACGGCGGTTAACTATTACTTAGACATAAACGTTTAACATGATGGTAATCAGGGCCCATCGCTCGGTTAAAAAGGCTTGAAAGTACTATAATTTCTCTTTATAAAAATTGATGAAAGCCACTTTCATTTAAATTGGCTGTGATCACTGTTGTTACATTTCGATATCGAAGAATGCAGTTAGTTTCTATGACAAAAATATTCTTCCTTGTTTTTGTATGTGACACCAACAAAAAATTTTGTTATCGAAACAGAATCGTCAGAGTCGAGAATGATGCTCATGCGTTCATTAAAATTTAAAATACACCAATTCTGTAAGTATACATTCCAAAGATTCTTCAGATTTCAAAGTTGCGTAGCTCCGCCCAAAGTAACGCCTTTAATTGAATTTTAATTAATTTTATACATACTTATGTAAATATTTATATGTAGTACCCAACACAAACTTACAACTTTTATATATAATATATGGGCACATTTGAGGATTTTTATACTAGAAAATGGTAATTTTCCTACATCTATAAGATATGATTTTTATCTTTCAAAAATTTTTAATCGCTTTTTCACAAACTCTTCATAATCAGAAAATTATGCAAAACCTACCAGTTATGCATCTTTAATGTCTATATAAACTCAATAAATCACATGTAATTCGGTACAGTAGTTTTTGAGAATATGAGGTTTTTAAAAAATCGAAAAAACATTTTTATCTCGTAAAATATCAATATTTATAAGCTAATAATAGGTGAAATAGATTGTCATATATGTAGATACATCTGGGAAAAAAATCAAGAAATTTGATAGAAAGGCATGTTTTCAGTGCTTATCCAACTATGCCCTTTATGCACAAAATTTCTCTTTTTTTTAACTGCCTCACTGCTGGAAAATTTCAATCCAAAATAATGGCAAAAATCGATATTAATTTTTACTGGTAATAATTTAATTTGGCGGTATTAGGTCCGCCACATTATGATAACCAACACAAAATTCCTGTCAGTGTCAGAAAAACGATTATAATACCTAGGCAAACTGATACCAATAAAAACTAGTAGTTGGGGGCCACCGTAATGCTTACCCATCATGGATATGTATATGAAAATAAAACATGTGAAACTATTTATACAATGCATTGCAATTCATAAACAAAATTTAAATATTGCTAATATACATAGTAATGCTATATTAAAGAACTGCTGATGTACCAATTTCAACAAATTATATAAAACGCCAAACTACTCAAGTAGTACCGAACTGCGTAAAAGAAACATCCTTATAACTCCAAAAATAATAATTCTATTAACTAACAATTAACTACATCGGATTAAGCGTCTCATTTCCAATTAAAATATGAATAGAAATTTGAATGAAATACAGGATCATGAAAAATCGAAGAATGTGGAAAACAAGATTACAAATATCTCGGCAACTAATAATCCGATCGCCTTCGTTCTATATGTAAAATGTGTGTTATTTTATTTCCTTTTACGTCCATTCCTTAAAACAAAAATATTCGAAAATTTTTATATACCTTTCATCAGAACGAATTTTTCGAGAGTCCGAAAAAAATAGTGCCAGATAATCGAGGTTGCTGATATTAAATAGGGTTCGTCCCATTCTTACATACTAACTACATACAAAATTTCAAGTCTCTATCTCAATTTGTTCGGGAGATAGAGCGTTTACAGACAGACAGACGGACGGCAAATTTTTTTTTCTAAAAATATGTTTTTCGGAATCTCCACTATCTAAAACGTGTAAATCCGTCGAAAAATTTTTTCGATTTCCAAAACGATTGCAACACTTACCCTATACTACGTATGATGGGTAAGTAATAAATAGAAATTTGTCGCATATATATGAGAGAAATTTTTCATCAATAAGGCTCTAAAGTAATAAGACATTTTCTGTTCAAACTTTGTGGTGCAATTTTTCAAGCAGTAATCAGAAACTTTGGATCCGATTACAAAAATAGAGATATCAATCTTATGACAACTTCCTCAGTTATTTCACTCGAAACTGATGGACAATGCACTTTATAGTCCTAGAGCCGACCGCACAAAACCCTATTTCATCAAGCACAAGACAAAATCCTTTATTTTATGGAAGAGCAGTAATAAAGGAATCTAATTATCCATGTCTTCCGGGAGTGAAGTGGTGCATAAGCCAAAAATTGATACTACTAGTGGTTGACTCGTAGGTTTACCATTGTGTTTGCCGTACAATCAAAACCATGAAACAGCGAAAACTGGGTGCAGGAAAACACAATGCTAAGCCTTCGAGTCAACCACTAGTGGTATTCATTTTCGGCTTATGCACCACTTTACTTCCGGTAGACATGGATCATTAGATTCGCCTATTACAACTCTTTCATAAAAAAGGTTATTTTTTTGTGCTCAATGACATATAGTTTTGTGAGGTCGGCTCTTGGACTAATATGTCTCAACCTTTTTATTTATAACTCCATTGTTAAAATATTAGAAATCATACAATATTAGAAATATTATTTTAAATTCATGCGTGTGAAAATTAGCTAATAGAAGATAATTACACCAAATAAATGAATATTTATGTTTTAATATTTTCCCAAATATGTTTTGTAAATGGAAAATATAATTACGTAATATTCAACATTAGTAACAAAATATCAGACACTTTTTCCTTAAGATATTTAAAAATTCATTTAAAGATATTATCAATGAAGGATTTAAGATTTAAATTTGAATTCTAAAAACGTTCTACTGTTTCAAATTCATTTAAAGTAAAAAAATACTTAAGATTTCCCTTAATCTTTAAAAGGATAAAATGTTCTTCTTTATATAAAAAAAAGAATAAAAATCAAGTAAATTCGAAGTAAGTGTTCATCTTTATTTTAAAGTTATTCAGCAATCACTTTGAAAGCAATGAAAATTGTGCTATAAAAAGCAGTCAAACTTGCTCTCTAAATTTAGTTCATTAATTTTATTACTTAAATTTCCCCGTTGTTAACGTTTTAAAATGATATGTACTTTTGTTGCTGAATTATTACTGTGATTAATTTACGTCTGTATTTAAGAACAAATTTATTTGAAAATAAGTAAACACTTTCGTGCATACATTATAAAAACAAAATTTTACATCGAAATTATGGTGTTACTGTGATGTTTGTGGATTTGAGTACGGTATATGAAATCCCATTGCATTTCAATCGCTGAAAACTATTTAGACTAGAAGAATTCCGCCTAGACGGCATTTTCATCAAAAAAGTACAACAATATTTATAAATAACTGACTTTAAATAGTCAAAAATATGTGAACAGCTATAAATTATACATTTACTAATTTACTAAAAGGTGATAAATAAATTTGTATTATGTTTTGTTTTTGCTTCACTGAAACCATTTAAATGCAAATGAGAACTACACTGCATGTAAAAACTTTAACCCCTTGAGCTCTGATGGTAGAATTTTCTACCACATACCTTAATTTCGGGTGTATAAGCCGCAGATCAAACAATTCTTTTTCGTCCCAGAATTTTTTAAGAAATAAATATACCTAGTTAGATAGCCGTAAATATTTGTCTTTAATCACTAAATAAGATTTCTGGGTCCAAAAAGAATTGTTTGATCCGCGGCTTATACACCCGAAATTACGGTAATTTTAATTCTGAAATGTCACAATGGCACCAGAAAATTCGACTAGTTTTATTTTAAAAAGGTTTAATGCATTTTTTCGCGTATATCGTTAACCGATTTTTTTTCATTGCAAAATGCTGGTGCCAATGTGACATTTAGAATTTTGAAGAAATTTACATCCCAGAGCTCAAAGGGTTAACGACAGCAAAAAGTATTGTTATTTTTTTTATATAAATTTCAAAACAAATGAAACTTTTTTCCTCATAATGTTTGTATATGTGTTTTCAAATTAAATTTTCCTGAAAAATGTGCAACTAATACCACGTAGCTGAACGAAAAGCAGCCCTATATCGCAATGAATCCGCTACCTAATTGATATTTTTGCTTACTTGCTTTTCAAGTTAATTGCTCATTTTCTCCGATGAAAAGAAATGAAACTTAAATGGTTTTACTTGTTGGAAATATTATTTAGATAAATTGAGAAAAGAAAAAGAGATTTTCTCAAAACGTCAGTTACTTAACAGATTAATTGCGACATGGGACTGCTTTTCGTTCAATGATGCGTGGTCACTTATACATCTTTCCCGAAAATTTAATTCAAAGACATAGATACAAGCTCTTTCTGTCCATCTTTCATTTGTTTCATCACTTCTAGTAGGAAAATAAAGGCTATAAGACCAAGATAATGCGCCTATCCACACAAGTCGTGAGAAAAAACTTTATTTCCATAAGAAAAATATTTTAACAGTTTATAAGTTTTACAATGGCCACTAAGAAATCCTGATCCAAACCTTATCGATAACTTATGGAGAGAGTTCACGACGAGTTCGTAAAAATCAAACGAGTTTTTCTCAGCGTCAGAATTCAGATATACGATTGAAGATTAATAGTACAAAATCAGTCCCGAACTGTGCCAGAAATTAATGATGTCGAGGAATGATGGAATATTTGAAACCCTTAAACTCAAAAGTGGGTCCATAATATATTAAATGTTTGTTTCTTCGGTTACTATATTTAAATTTATTTTACTCTTATTAAACTATTTATACTGCCAAAAAAAATTTTTTTTGTGCAATTACTTCACTTTCGTAATAAAATATTGATATTTAAATTTTGTTGATTTTTTTATTAGCTTTTCAGCTTGATGATACATATTATCATGAATAAAGTTTCATTTGTTTTGAAATTTATCAAAAAATTAATATTTTTTGCTGTCCTTAGGGTTTTTACAAGCACTCTACATACAGATGCTCAAGCTATGCAAAGATGAGGGCGTTTGAAATCCCCCTTGAAGAGCAAGCAATCATGTCTTTATAATACTGTATTTTCACCGTTATTCTCACCAAGTAATGTTTCTGTAACATTTTACTACATAATAGTGCAATGTGTTGATTTCTCCAAGAATGGAACCTTGCGTGCTTTTTTGTTCTTAATTCATTTAAACGTTTAACTGAAGTGAATTTCTATGTCGCATTTACACTGAGGTGACAAAAGTCATGGGATAGCAATATGCAAATATTTAGATGGCAGTAGTGTTGCTTACAAATTGTATAAATGGTCAGTGACTGGGTAGGATTTTCATTTGAGTTCAAATGCTTCGTGAGAGAAGGTTGATTATGTGATTATGGTCTCACGAATAGAATTAACGGATTTCGTACGCGGTAGACAAGTTGGAGCTAGATGCATGGGGCATTCCATTTCGGAAATCGTCAAGGAATTCTACATTCTGAGATCCACAGTCTCAAGAGTGTGCCTAGAATATCTAAATTCAGGCATAAACTCCCATCATGGACAACGCAGCGGCTGACAGCTGGCCCTTAATGACCGCGACCAGCGACGTCTGCGTAGACTTGTCAGTGCGAACTGACAAGCAACACTGCATGAAATAACCTCAGGAATGAACGTGGGATGTCCGACGGAAGTGTCCGTTAAGACAGTCCGGCGACATTTGGCTTTAGTTGGCTAGAGCAGCCGAAGACCGACTCGGGTGCCATTACTAACTGCATGACTTTGCCAAAAGCGGCGCACCTCGGTTCATGACCATCTCAGTTGGACCGTAGACGACTGGAAAAACTGGCTTGGTCAGATGAGTCATAATTTCAATTGGTAAGAGGAGGTGAAAGGGTACGAGTGTGGCGCAGACCCCGTAGAACCATGAACCAAACTTGTCAGTAAGGCACTGTGCATTGTGCAAGCTGGTGTTAGCTCCATAATGATGTGGGCTGTGTTTACATGGAATCGAGTGGGTCCGCTTGTAAAAATGAACCAATCGTTAACTGGAAATGTTCTGGGAGACCACTTGCAACCATTAATGGTCTTCATGTACTTAAACAAAGATGGAATATTCCAGGCTGAGAATGTTCCATGTCACCGGCACATAATTATTCGCGATTGGTTTGAAGAATATTCTGGACAGTTCCAGCGGATGATTTGACCCCTGCGATCGCCCAACATGAATCCCATCGAACATTTATGGGACATAATAGAAATATCAGTTGTCACAAAATCCTCCGTCGACAAACCTTTTGGAAATATGGACATCTATAGAGGTTGCATGGCTCAATATTTTTCCAGAGGACCTCCTATGACTCGTGGAGACCATTCAACGCCGTGTACGTCACCAGGCAAACGGAGGACCGGCATGCTATTAGCAGAGTATCCCATGACTTTTCTCACCTCAGTGTAATAAATAACATTTAACCGCACATTTCCTAAAAAAATGTTGTTTCTATATTCATTCCTTGGCAAATTAGACGCAAAAAATCGGTTATACCTGAATTTTTGGAGGCCACTGTGTTTTACATTTGTCGTTGACTCATTTTTATTAATTTATATAACTTTTTTTTGTAAAATAAGATGTTGTTTAATAAAAAGTGGAATAAATAAATAAGTTGATGTTTCATAAGTGAAAAACATCAATATTCTCAGTATCTAAAAGACATTTCACAGAGTATATCTATTTCATTTTTTTATTGTAGGTCATTGTGTAAACAGACAATATCTGCACTCATTAACAAAATTATATTGCCTAGTTTTATCAATATGAGCTAAAATTCATATATGCAATTCATTCAAAACATATTCATTTGTAAGAATTTTATTATATTTCTAATTAAATTAAAGAAAATCTTTTTATGTGTGCATACTATTTTGAGAAATTTATTGATAAAAAAATCATTCTTAATTAGTGTTTTAATTTCTATAATTGAAGCGTAATTACATGCATATTAACGCCAATTTTTAAAGAGATCTCTTTTTCATGTGCTTTGTTAGTTCAGAGGTAACGCTTCTTTTTACAGCTTATTTCGCAATCTTCACGCGCAGGTAATTCTGACGTTAGATAACGCAAAGAAAATTACGTTAAGATACTCCTACTCTTAACATATGGAGCCCCGAATTCCGTGGGACGTTTTCATATGGTTTGTTAGTTCAGAGTAACGCTACATTTTACAGCTTATTTCGCAATCTTCATTTGCAGATAATTCTGACGTTGGATAAAGCAAATAAAATTAGGTCAAGATACACCTTTTTATTATATATGGAGCCCCAAATTCCGAGGGACATTCACAAAACTAGTTTAAACGATAACTGATCCCCTAAATCTGTGTTATTTTCTGGTACATAATACGTTGGGACGTGGCTGGGTATGCCACCGAAGATATGTTGGTTAAATGAGAACATAGTTCAAGGAAAGTTAAAATCCAACACTTCATTAACTGTCTCTGGGAAATGGGAAGTGGAGCTAAAGTTCAAGATTTCGAGTCACTAAACACAATACTATGAGATTTAACTGTAATTCCTACCCACATCCACGGCTAAGTTCAGCTCAGAGCACTCACCCCGGCTTTACTTTCAGGTCGCGGCTTAATGCTACTTTAAGGGGGCTCAGGGGTTGAAAACCCCTGAGGGGTTTTTTAATGATCTAGTTTGATTATTCAATTAATTCTTAACTCAATGCAAAAAACCGCATAAAGATATTGGCATTTTTAACGGAGTATGTATCAATATGTATATATTATTTATATATCAGTATATATCATTTATGTATCAATACTTACATAGCCGCATCCATATAATTTCAACTTTAAGTCGTGTTTTCTCAAAACTTGATTTTTGACGACTAACACCAAGATTAAAAAAAACTATTTGATGGAATGGCTTATTTTTTTTTTTTTGCATGCATATAAAATCATAATCTAGATTATAAATTAAGGACATAACTATCACTTAATAAAAACAATATTAAAAAATCTCTCAAAGTTGAAAATTTAAAAAAACCCCTAAAAAAACACTACTTTTTTTCCATTAAAAATACTCAAAATATTAGGCTATCTAAAATATTGTTACGAATTTTGTAAATAGTTAGTGTTCGTACTGTTAAATAATGTAAATAATCTTATTAAGCTCCATTCCTTTACTAATATTAATTTTTGTTACATTGTCTCTGTTATCAAGCAAACTTGTCTAATTTTTTGCAGTGAATGTGTATGGCAGCTTGGCGAAGTATTAGAGATATCGCCAAGTTGACGTCACTTTTGACGACTAATTTTGGTCGCCAAATTTGGCGATATATCGCCAAGTTGGCGACAAACTTGGCGATTGTTGGCGATGGTAACCCTTCCCTCTCTATGGTAACCCCCCTTTAGATATGCTGATACATTGAATGTTATTCCGTGGTTTTCTGGAATATTCGAGAAGCCTGTGGAAATTTCCGGAGCATGCTACAATCCTGTATAAGGAGAGCAATGCGAGCTGTTGTGGTTATTTTTTATCAGTCAGTCATTGAGTGAACTTCTAGGCTATTGTTTCAGCAAGTTTGCTTGAGTTTTATCTACGTTATTTTAAATGTGATTTTAGTGTTGTGACGTTAACCCTTTAACGTTCATTGGTTTCGCCACGAAACAACAAAATTTTAATTCCGATATGCAACACTGATACCGGTATTTTTATCTAGCAATATCCCTTTTATTATGTATGTAAAAAATCACGTTTTCTTCTTTAGAAATATATTTGTTCTTAATTAGCGGTGTCTTTCATTTATTTCGACATCTTAGCATTGAAAATGCTTTGATCGTTAAAGGGTTAAGAGTCTCTGGGACCTATATCTGTACTTGTGCGATAGATTTGAACAGTTATTTTTGAATATCTAGTAATATTTGTGAGTTTCGAAGACTCTGTTGTTCTGAAGATCTGTAAATAAATTATTTTCTACTTTTCTAAGAGTCTAGAGTTTGAAGTTTTCTAACCATAAGACCAAAAGAACCCTATATACGCTACAACATTTGGTGTCAGAAGTGGGATTTTATGGCGAAAACAAGAACAATGGACGGACAACTGAAAGAACTGTTAGATGCTATCAATGGCATAAAGACAGAATTGACGAAAGGCCAAGAAGAGTTGGCGGAAAAAATGAATAAAGGCCAAAAAGAGTTGGCAGAAAAAATGAATAAAGGCCAAGAAGAGTTGGCGGATAAAATGAATAAAAGCCAAGAAGAGTTGGCAAATAAAATGAATAAAAACGAAGAAGGAATGAAAGAGTTGACTGAAGAATTGAAGAAGGAAGTTAATAAAAGTCAAGAAGAAATGAAGAAAACTTTAGAAGAAAAGTTCTTGTCGATAGATAGAAGAAGAGATTCGGTAGAAGAGAAAATAGAGAATGAAGTTAGTAAAGTAGAAGAGAAAATTCAGAATGAAGTTATATTGAAGAGAAAATAGTTGAAGTACATGAAAAGCTAAAAAAAAAGTACAAGATCTTGAGAAGAAGCTTTCAGCGTCCAGTGGTAATTATGAATAATTTAGGAATCTGCCTGCTTCTCCTGTGCACGTTAAGCTGTCGACATACGACGGAAAGAGTTACTGGCAAGTTTACAAGACCCAATTCACTATTATAGCCGAAGTGAACAAATAGAGTGACGAGGTGAAAGCTTGTCAACTGGCAGCATCTTTGAGAGGAGAAGTCGTCGACGTGCTGCAAACATTGCCCGATATGACGCAACTCAATTTTGAGACTAAGTTGTGCACTTGAAATGAGATTCAGAGAAAAATTCTACAACAATATATATTAATTCTTAATCTAGATAATAATGTTATATACATGCAAAAAAATTAAGCCATTCCATCAAGTAGCTTTTTTAATCTTGGTGTTAGTCATCGAAAACCAAGTTTTGAGAAAACGCGACTGAAAGTTGAATATATATGGATGCGGCTATCAAGGTGTTGATACATAAATGCTTGTAACTCCGTAAAAAATGCAAATATTTTTATGCGTTTTTTTTGCATTGAGTTAAGAATTAAATGAATAATCAAATTAGATCATAAAAATCGATTTTTTGAAAAGTTTTCAACCCTGAGCCCCCTTAATCTACAAGAAAACAGCTCGTGGCTGCACAAAATCTTTATTCTCAAATACTCAAAGTGCTAGTTAATTCTTACCCGCTGGCTCTCCTCGCCTCACAACACAAGCTATTCTTTTCTGGAGGTTCCTCTCGCCATACAACACCTTGCTTCGCTGGCACTCCTCTCCTCACAACACGCCACACACTCCAACTCGCCACTTTTACACTTTGCAAACTGAAGACGGAGCTATAAATTTGCATAATACTCCTAACCGCAGTTAACTGTAGACTCGAGGGCGCCACACACACTCCGGAAAATTAAAGTTGAATAAAGGATAGACGTCACTTCTGCGCCACACATGTTAGAACATTGACGTCACAATCTCACTCAAAATACTACAGTGCCTTTATTACAAAGGGACACTCCCTCACAACGTTTCAAGTTATTGCTCGTGAATGAGGTGTTTTTCAAACACTACATTAAAGTACCTATCCGGCGTATAACGTGCGGATGAAAATAATCATTTTTTGGCCCAGAAATTTTTAAAATATAATTTGATTTCTTAAGTCGGTGTAAAAATTCGGCTTTAATTTCTATATAAAACTTCTGGGGCGAAACAAAATTTTTTGATCCACGGGCTATACGCCGAAAATATGGTAGTTACACGTTTAAACTAAAGTGCTAAAGTTTTATACTAATGCGTTCATTATAAAAAAAATCAATACATCAATATATAACCGATAGAATTTAAAGCTTACCAAAATGGGAATCCCTTTATATAAAGAAATATTTCTGATGTACATAAACGAAATAAAATAAAGTTATTTTAGAAATCAATGTATCTTCTATAGTACTTAAAAACATCCGAGGGTAAAAATCGATGCTTCGCTAGAAAATTCGATATAAGATGTTAGTATTGACAAAAATATTTTTGAAAATAATAAAATATAAACTTTAGAATAAAGTGCATATTTTCATTGACCGAACTATTGCTCAAACTTCCAGAGAGTACATGAATTTATTTTAACATTTAAAAAAATTAAAATTAAAAGTACCGGTAAAAGGATACTAATTTGCTTGAGAAAGTGCAACATTCCGCCAGTTTAAGGTTAGATATTTTGTAAATATTTTTTTTTTTAAATACAGGGTGGTTCAAATTAAAGTATCCCTGTTTGGGAAGTCCTAGCGAGAGAAGCAGTGGCTGTAATTCATATTTGGACGTTATGCATATCAGACCATGGAAAACTCATTCGTGAAAAAAAAATAGTTCAAACAAAAGCCGCTAGGGTATAATAAGGAATTGCGATCGGTTTAAGATAAGAAAAATGTAACATGGCCAAATGGGAAAACATATTGGTGCCAATGGGCTGATTTCCACAAATTATTTTTATTAGCATTATTCTTTTAAATTTCATTAAATATCCTTCGATTAATTTTAATAGAACTCTTATTAGGTGAAGAATACAAACAATTTATCGCTGGGAATTGACCACTTTCGCCCAGATTTTAACAACCTTGAATATGACGCAACCAATAAAGGACAAAATTTAAGGTATCGGTTATTAATATAATTATTATACTTATATAAAGAGTTAATATTAATAACAATTTTAATTTATTCACAATATAATTCACAAAATGCTCTGCATTTCTCATCCCTCAACAAAGACAAAATCGCTTTAAAAATTTTCCCAAAGGAAGTCACATAGTAAAACTGTACAAATTGCAGAATGTACGCAGCATAATTAAAAAATTTATGTTTTATACGAAAAATATTATCAGTGATATTTATCATTGTTTCTCCTGTGTGATTACCTATTCATAGCATTTGTTATTCCTTTACAAAAATACAGAAAAGAAATCGATTAGGTATCGTTTTTGATTAATAATTGCTGCGAATGCGTTTACAGTTTCAGCTACAGCTTTTAAATTTAACCTTTTTTTTTGTATTTTACTTATTTTATATAAATAACTCATATAAAGCGCTGCAAAAAATAATAATAATACCGTAATTTCGGGTGTATAAGCCGCAGCTCAAACAATTCTTTTTGGACCCAGAAATTTTATTTAGTGATTGAACAGAAATATTTACGGCGATCTGACTAGTTATATTTGTTTTTTAAAAATGTCTGGGTCGAAAAACAATTGTTTGAGCTGCGGCTTATACACCCGAAATTACGGTAAATAAATAAATAAAATTAATAATAATAATAATCGCGTACTATTATTCTTATTAGTGAAACTGCTAAAGGAGATATTTTAACTAAAGCATATATGACGACCTCAGAAGCCAAAGTGACAAAAATTCGATTTGGAGTATATTCAGTTTAAAGATAATTGACCTTTAATTTGAGCATCAATAATAATTGACTGAACTGAAATAGGAAACTGTCGTTTCTTTCGTTGGAGTCATTGAACTTTTATTTCGATAACTTAAAAATGTAGACTACAATTTTCTCTAGATTTATAATTAATCGATATTGTTTATTATTCGGCAAAACTGGTTTATATCTAGAACACAGTACAGAATTAGAAAATCACTCATATTTCTTTACCCAAAATGAATAAAGCATATTTCCATGTCGCCTGTTCACTTTTTGTGTCTTTTTTTTTTTTTTCAATTTTGTCACTCATACCCCTTTGCTTCTGTGATCCACATATGTATTTCTTACCCGAATTAAATTTTGGCATGCGTGAACTTAACAGATACAAAATTATGTATTATAAACGGGGCTGCTCAAGGAATTCTATTGATTGTGCGATTCTAGATGGAAAGAGTTGAAATTGGATTTTCAAATGTGTATGTGTTTCCATATGGCCTAATTAGACATAATTTTTTAACATATTAAATGATGCAGTTTTATTAAATTATTCTGAATGCGCTGAAAAGTGTTTCATAATCCATGCTTATCACATCATGTTTTCTTTCTTCTTTTCTTTCTTTATTTCTATTTTATGTATTTTTATCTGCATGGCTAATTCCATTAAAACTTGTCATGCATGTCACATACAATGATTTTTGGCTACCAGTATTTTAGTACGGAAAAATGTGACTTATTTTATCATAGATATTTCATCAGTTGAATGGGACGAAGAAAATTTTTCAAAAATAACGGTGGCGAACAAGCATAGGGATTTTTAGCTGTGTGACAGAAATGGCAAATTTTCATGGAATTAATTGCATATGATGCAGAGTCTCTTGTTTTTGTAAACCGTGTTTTACACGATAATCGAATTGTCTATCATCAACTTTTCGTCTATTTTTTAAAAATAAAAATTTAGCATGTGAAAAGCATGCTCAGCTTTTATCCAATTACATGTGTTGCCAAACATTTAGGTAATTTTTTCTTTAATATTTAAATTGCACATAAAAATTTCACCACCCATTATCTGGTCAAATGATCAATAAACTACTCTTTTTTTGTATTTGTAGATATTATAAATTAGTTTAATTTTAATTTTTCACTGATTTTATAAATATGAAGACATTAAAATATTATTAATTATATTAATAAATATATATATAAATATTATATACATACATATTAAATTTATTAACTTTGTGCATTAAATATATAACACTACTGATTGTGCTATAATTCCCATCTAACAAAATAAACCGAACTTAAAAAAAAATAAAAAATACTATGTTATTCGATTCGCAATTCATATTATAAAAATTATCCATGCATTCACGTTATCTCTTTATGCATTTTTAAAAAGTGTTTGTCAAATGCTAAGAAAATTTATATATTTAAGCTAAATTGAATCATTAAAGCTAAAACGTGGACTTTTTCATCATTAATCAGACGAAAGTGATACTCATTTCTACATCTCTTAAGTATAATTTATAAAGCTGTTTCAGATCTGTTCTAAAATAGAAAAATGACATTTTTATTTTTATCTTAACCTAATTTCTCACGAAAAGCTACATGAAAAAATAATTTTTATAAATGGTGAAATGTGTTTTTATCTCTTAAATAGAACTATTTATAGTATATATTTTTATTACATTTCCGTTTTTTTTTTATTTTACTATATATTATTTTAATTTTTACAATAACTGTTTTATTTTTTTTACTAGTATATAACCCCGTCAAAAATGACGGAATGTGAGCGATAAATGTCCAACATGCTTAAATCATGAAAATAGAATATAGTAGAGGGAATAAAATGAAGATAAGTGTGCGATAATTCGGAAATTCCGAAATTTCTAACAGACAAAATTATGAATTTAAATCTCAGAATGCTCTAATAAAATAAAACTATATTTCCTGAACTAATAAACCTATATACAAAAAACCGTAACCTTGGCATCGCTGATTTTTGTTTTAATATCTAACATTTCATAAAATTGAATATGAGGCGCTTTCAGATATAAGAAAATCTTTGAATCAATACACACTCGAGGTTTTATAAGAAACATACTTTTAAGTAGGCTGTATGAAAAGATAGTTTCTCTGAAAGAAATATTCTTTACTCAAGTTATCTTGTGCTATTTTATGAAAACTTAAAAATAGTAAAGCTACTTTCAATGTCGTTTTCGCATGAGATTTGTCTTTCAAGAAGTTTTTTAATGACATACTTGCGGTAAATTTTACATTAAAATTCCCCTACATATTACTAGTTCAATTTTCAGTCCACTCATGCTTTTCTGAAAGAGACGTCCTTTAATTCTTTATGAATGAACGTAATATTATATATGTAAAAGATTTTAAAATGAGATGTTCATGTTCTTTTTCCTTTATGACTATTTTATTATAAAAATTCAACGTAACACATTTTAAACTATAACCAGGGCTCCCAAATTGTCCGCCAACTGAACATCAGAATTTTCTTAGAGAAATTTTCTTTTTAGATTTTTCTTGCAAATTGTCAAGAAACCATGTTACGAAGTTGATTCTAGCGCAAGCATATCATGAAATTTTCTGTTAAACTAGTCGTTGGGGGCCACCGTAATACTTACCCATCATGGATATGTATATGAAAATAAAACATGTGAAACTATTTATACAATGCATTGCAATTCATAAACAAAATTTAAATATTGTTAATATACATAGTAATGCTATATTAAAGAACTGCTGATGTACCAATTTCGACAAATTATATAAAACGCCAAACTACTCAAGTAGTACTGAACTGCGTAAAAGAAACATCCTTATAACTCCAAAAATAATAATTCTATTAACTAACAATTAACTGCGTCGGATTAAGCGTCTCATTTCCAATTAAAATATACTTCTGAATTGAAATTTGAATGAAATACAGGGTCATGAAAAATCGAAGAATGTGGAAAACACGATTACAAATATCTCAGCAACTAATAATTCGATCGACTTCGTTCTATATGCAAAATGTGTGTTATTTTATTGCCTTTTACGTCCATTTCTTAGAACAAAAAAATTCGAAAATTTTTATATACCTTTCATCAGAACGAATTTTTCGAGAGTCCGAAAAAAATAGTTTCGGATAATCGAGGTTGCTGATATTAAATAGGATTCGTCCCATTCTTACATACTAACTACATACAAAATTTCAATTCTCTATCTCCATTTGTTCGGGAGATAGAGCGTTTACAGACAGACAGACAGACAGACAGACAGACAGACAGACAGACAGACGGACGGCAAATTTTTTTTTCTAAAAATATGTTTTTCGGAATCTCCACTATCTAAAACGTGTAAATCCGTCAAAAAAAATTTTTCGATTTTCAAAACGATTGCAAGACTTACCTTATACTACGTATGATGGGTAAGTAAAAAATAGTGATGTTCAGTTGGCGGACCATTTCGGAGCCCTGCTATAACACAAAAATATTCAGACTTGTTTGCAATGAATTTAACTAAATGAAAGTTATTATAATTTTAACACTAGAACCGCCGGCTATTTAAAAATTTTTTTATAAAAAGTGTTTGACACCAGAATTTTTATTGAAAACTATCTAACTTATTTAGTTAGCTTAGTTTTGTATTTCACATATTTAACAAATCTCATGAAAAAATTTCTGGTTCGAATCGGCCGTTTTCAATTTGGCAGGGGGTCAAAATGACCCCTAATGGCGGTTCTATCGTTAATTAAATGAAATGACATTAACATAGAAATTAGTGTTAGACTAACGCAGTATTTACATAATTTTAACTAAGAAAAAACAGATTTTGGTGGAATAGCTTTTGCCTAACAAAATTTGTTTATATCATATAAGCTGAGAAAAATACCTATTCCTGATTATGAAACTTTAGCACAATCGGTAAGGATATTAACCCCTTGAGATCCGGTGGGTGAATTTCTTAAAACTTCCATATGTCACATTCGTGCATTAAACATTTCTCAAATAAATTCGGCCGAGTAACTCGGTACGATTGTGGCATTTTGGAATTGAAATAAAGTGGTAGAAAATTAAACCATCAGAGCTCAAAGAGTTAGCATTTTTTATCACTATGTAATCATCTTTTTAAATTATTTTTATAATGGATTGAAGCAAGCATTCATTAAAACTTTAAATGACAAAGCCCTTTCATTGCTACAATGTTGAGATATATGAGTAGTTCCTGAATTTACGAACAAAGATCTTTGGGAACAATAACAAAAGGTTACACTTCACGTAATTAATCTCGAAATTCATTGACAAAACTCTGTCGCCATGGTAGCGTTTGGAAATTAAAATTATGTAGTTACATAAACATCCCAACAATTCCGGCGCTAAAGTACCACGCCTGGGGCACCTAATTTTAACCTTTTGCACCCGTAGATTATTATGGTGGTAGTAACAACAACTTGAAATATAGCCTATATTTTAGCAGGGTATCAATTTGCAACCATTATGTTTGAAATCTATTTCATATAGATATCGCAATTTAGAACGCCTATCACGGATTTTCACACATGTTAATTTTTTTTTTAAATTGTTCATGGAGAGCTTTTACTTCTTATAAGTAATTACCATGCCAAATTTTAAGTTACTTTCTGAGATTTCTCACAAATTGACATTACGCTTTTCGCGGATTTTCATTATTTTTCAATTTCAATTTTTTAATAAATATTGTTTGATAACTTTTATACCCAATAAGTAACTACCATGCCAAATTTCATGAATCAATTCACTTCACTAAAACAAAAATCGCATTTTTAAAAAGATATTTGCTCCTGTATCCTGTAAGGTTAAAAGATAACCGACACAAAATATAGCATTTCTTGCAGCAAAGGCTGTCACCATCATCTTTATAGCATTATTTTTTTATCGATTCTGTATTTCTTGAGATTATGTAAAAAACTCAATTTTAAACTTTTTTTCGCATTATCTCTCCTTTTAAAAATAGATTTTTCTTACGAAATCTTCTTAGAAATAATTTATATCTTACTAGCAAATATCGTGCCAAATTTCATGTTCCTATATCATTTCGTAACAAATAAACCGCAAGCTAGAACGTTTTTTTTTCTTTTGCAACCACGAGGTGTTAGTGACATAGACATAAAATAGACTCTATATAAGAACAAGGGCTATCACCATCATTTTGACATCATTATTTTTTAAATTGGTTTGGTACTGCATGAAATTGCGTAAGAATCGTCATTTATAACGTTGTTCTAAAAGGATTTTGTGTGCATTTTTAACCCTTTTAAATTTTGCATTTTTTAGAAACTGTTCTTAACCCTTTGAGCTCTGGTGGGTAAATTTCACCATTATTCATAATGTCACATTGGCACCAGTATTTTTCAAAGAAAAAACCGGTTTACTATATACTCGAAAAAAATGCGTTAAACCTTTTTGAAATAAATGTGGTCAATTTTTTTGGTGCCGTTGTGAAATTTTGGTATTAAAATTATGTGGTAGAAAATTCTACCATCAGAGCTCAAAGGGTTTTAAGACCATCTACATTTTATATATAATTAACCTTCCTACCTTTTTCAAATTTTACTCAATCTTGAGAAAAACCTTTCACATCAAAATTGTTATTCAAAATAGTCTAATATATTTGACTTATTTTTCTAAATCTTTCATTAAACTTTCTTTACAAAAAAAGTTCTGGTTCGAATCATATAAAACAAATTATAGTTATGGGTCGATTAGACCCATTCAGGGTAGGAAGGTTAACATGCAAAATTTCATGTTTTCAGGCCCTTCAATAAAACAAAAATCACATAGAACGTTATTTGCTCCTGTTTCACCTCTGAGGTAGTGGCACCAACATAAGATATAGCCTGCGTTGGAGCAAGGACTGTCCCATTATTTTGAGATTATGATTTTTTAATTCCCTTGATTGCTTACGAATTGGAATTTAGAACATTTTTAGGACACTTTTCGTGCATTTTTACCTCTTTTAAATTTCGTATTTTATAAGAAACCATCATAGAGAACATTTATATCTTCTAATTAACATGCCAAGTTTCATGTTTCTAGGCTTTGCAGTAACACAAAATTGCATTTTTACAGCGCTTTTTCCTCATGCAACCCGTGTGGATTCGTGGCATCTACATAAGTTATAGGGTAGTTCGATTTGGGGCGAACTCCATCATTTTGGTCCCATTATTTTTAAAATCAATTCGGTAGTTCTGAAGATTACACCTTCCAAATAAATAGACTTTAACTCTTAATAATGTAAGTATAAATTAATAGTGTGTTATCACTACTTACCGATATTTATCATTATTAAATTATATCAAACTATAATTATATATAGATCGGCTGCATTTTCAAATGTTCTAAGGCATTTGAGTTAGAAAGCATTTTTAACAAATATATAACCGTAATAAATAGAAAGAAAATTTACACAAATAGGTCTGAATACTATAAAATATTTTTCAGCACATTTGGATAGAATCCAAATGGATAGTGTCTAAAGAAATCAAATTACATTCACAGTTGTTTCACATTGTAAGAATATTGCCAACTTAAAAATAACTGAATGCATTTCTGTAACAATATTCTGATTCAGAATGATAAATTATAGTGAAAAGCCATTGTTATCTTAGACGGAATAGTGCATTCTACTATTTCAAGTTTCTCATGGAAAGATTATATCGATAACGTGATGTTTAAAATCGCATGCCTAACAATTTAATTCTTACATTTTGGAAAAGAACAGTTTAAAAATTAAAATAACAAAAATTGTTAGCGTGAGTTTTGAATTTGGGAATGAGTTGAAAATTGCGAGTTTTTTAAGTATGAAAATATAAAGAAAGATGTTTTTGGCAATTCTTGGATAAAATGGGGGGGGGGGGCGTATTATTTTTATTTTATTTATTTATTATTATTATTATTATTATTATTATTATTATTTTCTTATGAGATGAAAACCGTGTTTTTAAAGTAAGGGCGATACTTTTTAGATGTGAAATATATTGTAATATAATAATGTACGTGTTGAGGGTGGTATTTTTAAAATTGTGTGATGAGTTTTAAAATTGAAATTTGAAGCGTTAAAAAATGTGTTCAACGTTTAACCCTTTGCGTGGCAGGGTAAATTCATTGCTAAAGTGTTGAAATTAATTATTTACACGGGAATTTGAAAACAACTTTAATTGTAAATAAGAAAATGCAATATTTCACGCATTCAGTAAACCTTAATTTTCTTAACCCCTTGAGGGGCGGCGGTATATATTATATACCACCTACGATTGATGAAGATTCACACCAGAAAAATTTTATTAAATTTCACTTTTCTAACTTTGGTGGAAAACAGTCGTGAAATTGCTTTTCCTCTTTTTGATGTAACTTTTTTACAAATTTCCGGAGGAAGTTCAGAATTACTCGAACGCAATTGTTTGCCCCTCAAAGGGTTAAAGAAAATTCCGGGGCCAATGTGGCGTTTGGGAATTGAAATTAAGTGGTATATCTATGAAACCACCGCGCCGCAAAGGGTTAATCGTCGACATGAATTGCTTTATGCAGGAGTTTAACTATGACTTTATAGTAATACAGCACTGACTTTGCCTAATTCTGAATTCATTGTCCGCCCAACTAAATGGTGGTTGCTTCATGATTAAAAATTTTCTCTCGATTTCAAATTAAAAAAATTTTGAATTTTTTTTTCACATGATAGCGGAGATATATATCTAAACAGGATTTCCTTTCTATTTTTTTTAATTTTAGATGCTTTTTTTCTTTATAATAAATCTCACTTTCTGAAGCATTTGGAAATGGTACAAAACAAGATTGTATCCTCAAGAAAAAAAACTGGAATCAAAAATGAAAATGTACAAGCGTACAAACTTGAACATTGACCACAGATAGCCTATTCAAAGAAAAGAATTGAACCTATTTTACACGGGGGCTCGGACAGCATCTGTCCGTATTTGCATGTATTCTCGGAGAGGTGCGGTCCGAGTCCCCCTTCACAGGGTTCACACACATGGTATTACTTCTATTTGTAATGTTAGAATAAAATCTTAAATATTTTGACCCTTTGAGCTCTGGTGAGAAAATTTCTTCAAAATTCCAAATGTCACACTGGCATTAGTATTTTGCGAAGAAAAAAATCTGTTACAGATATACACTAAAAAATGCATTAAACCTCTTTCAAATAAATTTGGTCGAATATTCTTGTGCCATTGTGACATTTCGGAATTAAAATTAAGTCTGTATTTGACATCAATATTTTGTTTTTAACACTAGAACGCCCGAACGTGGTCGATACGTCTTTGACCATGTGATTAAATTTCAATTTGAGCCAGATTCCACTTTTTTTTAAAGTTAAATTATATCTCAAATTACACAGCATTAGTATCGCATATTTACTATAAATAAAACAATCAAACAGTTTTGAATTGAAATTCTGGTGTGAAATATTATTATCAAACCAATAAATTTTCGGAGAGTTCTAGTGTTGACACTAGAACGCTCGAAAATTTTACTCGAGTTTCATAATAATATTTCTCACCAGAATTTTTATTCAAAGTTATTTAATTGTTTTATTTAACGTAAATCTACGTAGATTAAATTTAAATCATTTCAAGAAAAATTTTCTGGCTCGAATTGAAATTTAATCACATAGTTGGAGTCGATTCGACTCCATTCGGGCGTTCTAGTGTTAAACAGTACCACATTTAAAACTTTGATTAACCCATTAATGCCTGAATTATTTTCTTCTTTAAAATTCAAAGGGCATAGCCGGATAAGCATTGGAAACATGCCTTTCAATCAAATTTCTTGATTTTTTCCCAGGTGTATCTGCGTATCTGACAATGTATTTCCCCTATTATCAGCTTATAAATATTAATATTTTAAGAGATAAAAATGTTTTTTCGATTTTTTAAAAACAGGGTTCGCACAGCTCTACCGCTAAATTTTTACAGTATTTTCAATGTATTTCACGGCAGAAAAATACTACGAAAATTGCGAATCAAAGAGGTGGTTGCGAATTCTGTTTCTTAAAAACTAAATATAAATTTTCTTATCATTAATAGTGGTGCCAGAGTCCTTACAAAATATAAGGAGTGTGCGAACCCTGAAAAACCTCATTTTCTCAAAAACTACTGTACCGAATTATATGTGTTTTATTGAGTTTATATAGATATTAAAGATGCATAACTGGTAAGCTTTGTATAATGTTCTGATTATAAAAAGTGTGTGAAAAAGCGATTAAAAATTTTTGAACGATAAAAATCATATCTTATAGTTGTCGGAAAATTACCATTTTCTAGTAAATTATTCCTCATATGTGCCCATATATTATATATAAAAGCTGTAAGTTTGCGTTGGGTACTACATATAAATATTTACAAAAGTATGTATAAAATAATTTAAAATTCATTTAAAGGCGTTACTTTGGGAGGAGCTAGGCAACTTTGAAATCCGAAGAATCTTTGGAACCATGTCAATAGAATATATGTCAACTGATGCATTTTAGATTTCATTAATAGCATAGGTCATAATTTTGGTTTGATCGAAGACTTATGGTTTCTATCGAAGACGATATTCTGAAAAAGTATTTTCAATTGGAAGACAACAACACTCTTCGATATCTAAATGCTACGACAGTTACTATTATGATTTTTAATCGAATATTTTCACCACATTTAATGAAGGGTAATATGAGTAAGTTTTTTTTCTTTGCAACGCAAATTAAATATGAACATTATATAGCTAGAATTGGAGCCTAATGCATTTTTTTAATTCTGAGATGTCATCGGGGTTGGGTGGTAAAGACTATATTTTATCCAAGATATGTGCTAATAACTTTTTTTTTGTAATAACAGATTTCTAAAGGTATTTAATCCGAAGATAATTATTATCGAAGGGTTCACTATGTGAATTAGAGGGAAAAAAAGAAAGCTGACAGCACCGGATGATATTTTGTATTGAAAAATATATTTCTACAATTTTGAACCGTTTTATGTTTGATGAGATAAAAAATGCTTTTTTAAATGAATATAGTGCAAAAAAGCAGTGGAAAAATTAACAGAAGATAAAAGATTGTAAAGACACAGCTAATTTTATGCGAATATATTATAATCTTATACGGTGTCTCACAAAAGTGATGGGACACTTGTACTTTATAAAAAGAAACTGCAATAAAATAAATGAACAAACATGTGCAAAATTTTTTTGGGTGTGTTTCATATTTAAAGTTAGTAACAATTATTACATAACATACATTTTGTCAAAATATTAAAACATTAATTTAGTAAAAATACAATTGTTCAGAACGGAGCAAAAAATGGCTCACATAAGTGATGGGACACTTACTTTTCCATCAAATATTTATCCAAAAATTTTACTTTTTAAAAGGTTTTAATATTTTGTTGGATTTCCTTTTACTTTTAAAACATGATTTAATCTTTTTGGGATGGATTCGACTAATTTCTTTGTGATTTCTGGAGTGATTTTACCCCATTCTTCTTGAAGCACCGATTTTAGTTGTTGTTTTGAAGAAATGGTGTGTTTGCGAATTCTTGATTCCAATTCTTGCCAAATATTCTCTATGGGATTTAAGTCTGGAGATTGTGGTGGTGTTTTTATTATTTCAGGACAGTTATATAGCAGCCAGAGTCTAACGTTCAGAGCAGTGTGCTTGGGGTCATTGTCCTGGTAGAATTTAAAATTGTTATGAAGGTTCATTTTCGTGCTGAAGATTTCAAATTTTGCTTTAAAATATCAATATACTTGTACTGATCCATTATACTGTCAATAAAAACAAGATTACCAACTCCAGCGGACGACATACACCCCCATACCATAACTCCTCCTCCACCATGTTTTACTCTTGGTACCAAGTTCAGTTTGCGAAATTCTTCCCTGGGTTATCTCCACACCAAGATTCTACCTCAGAACCAAATATATTAAATTTACTCTCATCAGCAAATATAACTTTATTCCAGTAATCAGAATTCTTATTTATGTTGGATTTTGCGAAAGCTAGTCAGAGTTTTCTATTCTTTTCACTTACGAAGAATTTTTTCCTGGCTACTCTACCGTGATATCCAGCAGATCGAATTACCCTTCTAATAGTCTCAGAATTAACAATTATTCCATATAATGCTTGTAAATCAGCAGCAACTTTTGAAGCACTTTTTCTTGGATTTTTTTTTAATATTTCGAACGATAATTCGCTTTATTCCATTGGATAGATTTGATGGTCGGCCAGGTCTTCTTTTATCCTGAATCCTATGACTCTTTTTATATCGTTTAATGACATTGAAAACTGTTGAACGACTCAAGTTAACTGTTTCAGCAGTTTTTCTAATAGATTTTCCACGTTCAATATGCAAATTAATAACTAATTTTCGAATTTCAGGCGAAGTTTCTTTTCGTTTAGTATTCATGGCTACACAGAGCTAAAAAACACAAAAATTCCAAAACAAACTGGAGAGAAATACTGCAGACGATTTTATAAATTATTGCCAATTGCTTTTAAGTAAAAATAAAACCCCCAAAAATATTTTTATTGCTTATTTCAGACGATTTTTGTTGCATATATAATGGTGTCCCATAACTTATGTGAGTTATTTTTTGCTCCGTTCTAAACATTTGTATTTTTATTAAATTAATATTTTAATATTTTGACAAAATGTATGTTATGTAATAATCTTTACTAAATTTAAGAATGAAACACACCCACAAAAAAATGTGTACATGTTTTTTTAATTTATTTGATTAGTTTCCTTTTGTAAAGCACAAGTGTCCCATCACTTATGTGAGACACTGTATGTAAATACAGAGTCGGTTTCAGTGCTTAAGCCTCACTGTCAAGAACAGTGACTTTTATGAGGGAAAAAACAGCTGACACTTGATAATGTATTACATTATTTTATATAAAAAAATTATATTTTTTTCTGTAACCACGAGTTTTTTCAAGAAACTTCCTTAACAATCACATTTCGAATTATCATTCTTAGATACAATCATAAGAAATAGAAATCATTCGCTACATTAAATTTGTTTCTGATCGCGGCGGTTAACTATTACTTAGACATAAACGTTTAACATGATGGTAATCAGGGCCCATCGCTCGGTTAAAAAGGCTTGAAAGTACTATAATTTCTCTTTATAAAAATTGATGAAAGCCACTTTCATTTAAATTGGCTGTAATCACTGTTGTTACATTTCGATATCGAAGAATGCAGTTAGTTTCTATGACAAAAAATATTCTTCCTTGTTTTTGTGTGTGACACCAACAAAAAATTTTGTTATCGAAACAGAATCGTCAGCGTCAAGAATGATGCTCATGCGTTCATTAAAATTTAAAATACACCAATTCTGTAAGCATACATTCCAAAGATTCTTCTGATTTCAAAGTTGCGTAGCTCCGCCCAAAGTATCGCCTTTAACCCTTTAACGATCATACCATTTTTATTGCCAAGATGTTGAAATAAATGAGTGACACCGGTAATTAAGAACAAATATATTTGAAAATAAGAAAACGTGACTTTTCACATACAAAATAAAAGGGATATTTTTAGATAAAAATACCGGTGTCAGTGTTGCGTATCGGAATTAAAATTTTGTGGTTTCATGGCAAAACCAATGAACGTTAAAGGGTTAAATGAATTTTAATTAAATTTTTTACATACTTTTGTAAATATTTATATGTAGTACCCAACGCAAACTTACAGCTTTTATAAATAATATATGGCCATATATGAGGAATTTTTTACTAGAAAATGTAATTTTCATACATTTATAAGATATGATTCTAATCTTTCAAAAATGTTTAATCACTTTTTCACACACATTTTATAATCAGAAAATTATGCAAAACTTACCAGTTATGCACCTTTAATGTCTATAAACTCAATAAATCACATGTAATTCGGTACAGTACTTTTTGAGAGAATGAGGCTTTTGAAAAATCGAAAAAACATTTTTATCTCGTAAAATATTAATATTTATAAGCTAATAATAAGGGAAATAGATTGTTAGCTATTTAGATGCACATGTGAAAAAAATCCAGAAATTTGATTGAAAGGCATGTTTTCAATGGTTTATCCGGCTATGCCCTTTTGCATTTTCCCACCACTTTTAAAGCAAAAATATCTTTTATCTTAATTTATCGAGGACTTTGTCTCGAGAAAGAAAGTATTTATTTATACTCTTTTTACTGGTGTGAAATGAGCTTGCACAATTTTCTTTACACTGTCCCAAAAATGGAACGCTAGGCACTAATGGGTTAAAGAAATTTTTTTTCGTAAATTCTGACATTAATTAATAATTTAATCATTTATGAAATGTAAGTATTTTGCCACTGAACACTGTGACGTAGTCAGGTTGAAGGTTCGACTGCTCTAGATACCATTTATCTTGTAAAGTTCTGTTAGCCTTATCTATTCAGAGAACTTTTCTCAACTGAAAAAGGCGAAGAAAAATTTACAATATTACTGGTATGTAGAGCATTTAGAACCCCTCCCTGGCTTGCTGACTCAAAAGATTAACCCTTTGAGGGGCAAGCAATTGCGTTCGAGTAATTCTGAACTCCCCCCGGAAATTTGTAAAAAAGTTACATCAAAAAGAGGAAAAGCAATTTCACGACTGTTTTCCACCAAAGTTAGAAAAGGGAAATTTAATACAATTTTTCTGGTGTGAATCTTCATCAATCGTAGGTGGTATATAATATATACCGCCGCCCCTCAAGGGGTTAAATGACTGACTTTAGTTATCTAAGTTCGTCGTTTTTAACATTTGCAACAAAGTTGAAAAGTGTTTATGATTTCGGTATGTCTCTCCGTCTGTCCATGCTCTAACTCTAGTAAAAATTCTTGGTTTGCTGTGAAATTTTTGGACGTTATTGACATTTACCTCTGCAGGAATCCTATTTCAAATGAAGTCTCTAGTATGATTAGTTAATTTACAGGGTTAGTCAAAATTTTGCCGTTACACTAAGGTCTATTAGAAAAAAATGTTTCAATTGAATTTTTAAAATTTACACCTTGCAAACATATTAAAATCTATATGCATTTATGAAATGCACTAAAATATGCAGTAAAAAGAATAGTTAGTATTCAAATTATTAATTTTTATTCAAATTCATTCATTATTAATTTTTATTCAAAATTATTTAATTAATTTATTTAACGTAAATCTGCGCGGTTAAAATTTAACTTATTCCAAGAAAATATTTCTGGCTCGAATTTAAATTTAATCACATGGTCGGAGTTAATTTGGCTCCTTTCGGCGTTCTACTGTTAATGCAGTTGTCACCGCGAGCGTTACTTTTAGGGTTCGCAATGTTTTACCACTAAATTTTTACAGTATTTTATAGCACTTCACTGCAGAAACATATTGCGAAATCTGAGAAAAAATGTGGGGGTTGCGAATTTTGTTACTTAGAAATTTTTATAAATTTTCCTATCATTAATAGTGGTGCCAGTGTCCGTATAAAATATAAGGAGTAGTCATAAGGCGATTTAATCGAAATAAAGACAATTTTTATCGGTGAATCGTTTTCATATAACAGTTATCTGACAATCATGATGTGTGGGTTTATAAATTCCATTTCATACTTTTGTATAATGTTCTTCATTATTATTATTTTTTGCTGTGATTCTGATCCTTATGTTCATTTTTTTGCCAATATATTGAAGAAGTAATAAATATAATAACATATAATAGTAATAACATATATTTTTGTAACATTTATTCAATAAAAGCGACATATAATCTTACGAAGATTTTATATATGTGGTAAATGCTTTTAACATTATATTCAACATTAATGAATGAATTAATCACTTTTTTAAAGAGTAAAATCAATTAAGTCATTTAATATTTTTCTCAAAAGAAAGAAAATAAATGGGGGACAAATATTTTTATAATTTAAGCTCTGAAATCATTGCTATTATAATGTTACATGAATTACCGCCCGAAATTGCGTTACATTTTACTTTTTAATTCATATCTCCTTTTTATTAGTAAACGTCTGTTAATGACAGCATTTGTTAAAAATCGCATGAGTTAAGTTTAATTTTTATAAAAAGATTAACTTCTAACTTTGCGTTAAAGATTCTGTACTAGATAGTAGATTATTTTTATTCTTTTAAAATGTATTTAAATTTACTACTAGGGACTTCAAATATCTTTTTTTTTCATAATATGCTTAAAAGGAAGTTGGCTTAATTGGACAGAAAATTGACTATTTTTTTTCTTTTTACAATTAAACAAGTATTTTTGTAAATTGCCTGTCTTTTCATTCTGAGAAATAATGAGCATTTAAATATTTCAAAAGTAAATGCTAAAGAGATTTTTATAATTAGTTGTTGATGAAGCAAAACGGCTCATTTAGAAAAAAGTAATTTACTTTTCAATATTCACGTTTTAATATATGTAGAATTACATTTACCTTCCAGTTGCAAATTTTAATGCTATGTGAGTAGTTATAGTGCTGTTAACAATTAAAATGACAAAAATTAAGAGCAAAATTATAAAGATATTTAATTAAGGAAGAGAAAAGCAAAAAAAAAATGTTTTCAATTAAATACAAAAGTCACAACCGTACATTGTTTTTAAACTGCAAGTCTATATTTTTTGCGAAAACGCATTAATATAGCCGTTTATGGTGTAAAAATATAATCATATTGTTGGTTATAAAAAATATATATGCTCTTCAAATTGTCATTTAAAATACGGCACATTTATTTATTTTATTTGGCAAAAGTGGGGTTATACGTTTTAGGAAAAAGTTCAAGTTTTTTACTATTTATTCTTATATAATTATAAATCTAGGTTTAACCCTTTCCAACGCAGATCACTTCCATTTAAAAAATATTGAAATTAATGAATAAAACCTGAATATACAGAGAAACATATTTGAAAATAAGAAAAAGTCCCACAGCCCCATGCATAATAAACCAAAAATATTTGTACCAAAATATGGTGGCGATTGGGAATCAAGTTGAGTGCTCGATGTAATGACGCAAAGGATTAACGCATCAAATCTCGCCTTATTAAAGGAGAGATCTACGGGAAAAAAACGGGTGCTGAAGAATTTCAGACTCACGAAATTTCAGAACTGGTGCAATCTCTTGTTCATTTGTTAGTCGAAGTCTAACTGTATACAAAACCATTCTTTAACACAAGAACTACCGAACATTTGAATCAAGTTTAATTCAAAATATTTCACGCTAGAATTTTGATTTAAAACAATTTAAATCAAACTATTTTTCAAATTTTAAGCGAAATAAAAATTAATCAAATTTTTGGTTTGAACCAAAACATATAAATATGTAAGCCGTCAGAGTGACGGCTCACGGTAGTTCTAGTGTTAACCGTCTGTAAGAACGACGATATATCATATACCACTAAATTTTAATTCGCGAGTACCGCATTGGCACCAGAATTTTAAAACATTGTTATTTAAATTTTTGTAACATTATAGACTTGAAAAATCGCCTTTGCATTGTTTCATATGAACTTTCTTTTAAATCACATGCCAATCAATTATTTTAGCATTTTGACGACGATAGTGCTTTGCCACGGATAACCGTGATATTACCTTAACCCATTGGCAGCTTTTGACGCATAAAAATGTCATGTGTTTGGCTTCTAGCATTTATTTTTTATATTATATTAAAACCACCATATTTTACATAAATTCTGATGAATGTATCTTTTGCACATATTGAGGAAGTGTATACACAGGGCCGCTATGGTCGGATTTTTAAAAATATATTTCGCACAACTTTACAAGCGCTTCTAAAATTTTGCAAGAAAAAATATACTACAAAATAATTCTTTAAAAGATAGTGATGCGTACAAAGCATAAAAGTATGGAAAAGCATAAAAGGCTGGAAATATTCAATTCGTATAAAAGTAGTTATATAGGGAAATCTGAGAAAGTGATGCGAAATTGAATTAAGAATAAATTCACCAGGTTTAAGACCTGAAACAAATTTGCATCGAAAAGTAACTACAAAAAAGTCTTTATATCCATCTACATTCCAATATGGTCGTTAGTACAGTACATAAAAAATACAAGACATGTGTATAGTTTAGTTTCTAGATAACGCATGAGTAAAAGACGTTTTCTGTTTTTATTCGTATGAAGTTCTGAAAACTATTATGGAAATAAGAATAAAGAAGAATTTGCAAATGATTGACGAAGTTTCAATTGTAGTCGGATTTTCATATCTGATTACTGCCAGGTGAAAATTTCACCAGTAAATGTTATTAGAAAATTTTCACCTTACATAAAAGTCTTATTCATGCAGAATTTCAAATATAATTACAACAATCAACTTTGCTTTTTAACAACACAATGTCTGTTGGTTATTTCAGTGTTGCCAGATGGGCTACATTTTTTTAATTCAGATTCTTGATTGGTACCACTTTTTACAAATGATAAAATGTGGCTTATTCTATGACAAGACATTTAAGTCGAAAACAAAAGGTAATTCACCATTTCAAAAAAGTGGTGCCAATCAAGATATCTGAATTTTAAAAAAGTAGCCCACTGGCAACACTGGGTTATTTCCGTGTGTATTTTTGCAGGGTTCATACGCAGTGGTGGAGGATTTAGACACCAAAAATTGTTTTTAGTATTCTTCAGCTCTATAAAAGTTCTGATATTTGGTCATTAATATGTCTAAATTACCAGTAAAATACAATGATGACAATAGTTTCTACTCTACGCTACCACTTTGTATGCTTCTACGATCTGTTGTCTGCTGAAGCGACACTAGAAAGATTGACAACAGCATTTTGGTTAACTGTGCTGTTGTCAATTTTTCTAGTGTCGCTACAGGCGGATCGAAACATCAATAGCTCTCTGTGGAGACTTACTGCGCGTGCTCATTTACTGCTAAAGTGGTAATCAGGATTAGCAGTACAGCTTTAAAAAGAATTGCCAAATACACAGGCGAATCCAGTATCGATTTATATAATAGTTTTAGCTCCTGATTTTTCCATTTATATAATATTTTTAATTGAAATGAAAAAAACTTCTTTAAACACCATAAAATAAGTTAACTGCGCAAGGCCTTTCGAAAGAACTTAGTCTTTCTTCGTCAGGCGCAAAAAAGACGTGCGTCCACAATGAATGTAGCGGCACGACCGCTTCAGTCGTGCCGCTACATTCATTGTGGACGCACGTCTTTTTTGCGCCTGACGAAGAAAGACTAAGTTCTTTCGAAAGGCCTTGCGCAGTTAACTTATTTTATGGTGTTTAAAGAAGTTTTTTCATTTCAATTGTGTATAACACCAGTTTCAATTTTATACATTGATAATATTTTTAGCTCCGGATTTTTCGATTAATTCAAAATCGGGATAGCGCATGTGCGGTGATAGTGTTCGTAGGGAGCTATTGCTGTTTGGATCTAGTATTAGTGTCGCTTTAAGTAATAATCAGCGTAATGCTCTCAAATAAACAACAATTTCTATGTATCTGCCTCTCGTTCGTTACCCCTTCTGATTGCTCCTATTGAAAGAGCTTTTAAGCATAGCGCTATTTCTCCTTCTCGAAAAGAGTCTATTAGGCATCTCATTGTCAATACTGTCGATTTCAATTCTAATGTTTATAATCCAATCTTAATAGTTGAGTTAAACATTGGCTAAAAAAATTGTGTTCTGATCCGAATTTGATCATAATGAAGGCTGACAAAGGTGGTCAGATTGTTGTTCTTGACAAGTTTATATATTTGGAAAAATCCCATAAATTAATTAATGATGGTCCCTATGTGGATATCCACAAAGACCCTTCCTCTAGTGAAATTAATACAATCAAATCTGCCATTAAGTCTTCACACATTATTCCTGCTAAATTAAAGATGTCTCTTTTTCCTTCAATTGCTCATTGTGCCAGGTTTCATGCTTTACCTAAGGTTCATAAACCTGACACTCCTTTAGACCCAATGTCTCAAGTATCAGCACGGCTTCTTATAAACTTGCAAAATATCTTGTTTCAGTATTTTCTCCACTTTCAAGCAGCATTCTTTCACTGTAATGAATTCTTTTGAATTTGTTAAGAAACTTCACAATTTTAAGCCGCAAGGCCACATGATGGTTTATTTTGATGTTTCATTATTATTTACTAATGTTCCTGTCGAAGGGGCTTTAGATTGCCTGAAGAAAAAGCTCTGTGAATTTCACTTTTCTTTTTTCGAAATCGAGGAGCTCATTCTTCTCACTCGTGCTTGCTTGTCTCAAAATACTTTTGTATTTAACCCTTTCCGGCGCAGTGTTACCACTCCGGCAACACACTTATTTTAATTCCAAACTTACAAACGGCACAAATAATATTTTAGTAAAATTTTACTTTTACAATGACAGCTTAAATCAGGGAATTCTTAATATCTAAAAAAGTCTTTTGTAAATTCCGGTGTCAGTCAACAATTTCTCATTTTACGAACAGAATTTGTCTGCGCCGGAAAGGGTTAATGGATATTTCTTTTGTATGACTGACGATTTGGCTATGGGTAATACTCTTAGTCCGAGTTTACGCGATTTGTACATGCACTATATTGAAATAAAATTGTTCGAAATCTTAAAATTTCCGTTTTATGTTCGTTACGTAGATGATATCTATGCTTTAGTTGAAGTGAATTCAGATATTAATCATATTCTCGCTGTCATGAATTGTATTAATTCTATCATTCAATTTACTTTTGAAGTTGAACCCAACAATTGCCTTTCTTTCCCTGATGTCCTTGTTATTCGCAATGAAGATAATTTTCGGATTACTGTCTTTCGCAAACCTTTCGCGGTCAGTCTTCCACCTCACAGATATTCTTCTCATCCTCCTAACCAGAAAGTTGCGTCTTTTAAAACTTTTGTTTTTTGGGCTTCCAATATTTGTTCAAATCCTCAGTTACTCAATGATGACCTTAATTATCTAAAAGCTATTGCTGTTAATCTTGGTTATTCCCCTAATACTATAGATTCAATCCATAGAAAATTGACAAAATCCACCCAATCTGAAAGAAAAAAAATAATTCGAACTCCAATCCTTTGGTTGTTCTGTCATTTTCCCCACAATCAGTCAGCAAGATGCTAAATTTTAAAAAGGTTCGATTTCAATGTTATTTTTTATCCCGTTAGTAAAACTTCTTTTTCAAATCTTAAGCACCCCATTGATCGCTTAGATAACTGGGGTATTTACCAAATTTCTTGCCAATGTGGTCTTTCTTATAGTGATCAGACTAAATGTGCTCTCAGATTTCGTTTAACGGAACATAAAAGGTATGTCAAAAATCAAGAGCATAAATGCTCTTCTATTGCTGAACATGGTTGGTCTTCACAACATAAGTTCATCTTTTCTTCAGCCACCATTATCCATAGGTGTCCTTCTATTCCTCATCTTAATTTTTGGGAAAATTACCACATCGTTAAAAGTTCTCATTCCTTAGTCAATGACTTATTATGTACTTCTTATTTTCCAAACATTTGGAAATCTTTGATTTAAAACTTTTTTTTTCTCCCTCGCTTTTTAGTTTTTGTTTTGTTCATTCTCCTGTAGATGTCTCTACTTTTCCAACCGTTGTTCATGCTGCTTTCTTCTCATTGGTTGCTTTTCTTTAGGCGGGATCGGTCCCGTAGCGGGTACATAAGCCTGCGTTTCTCTGATTCTTTGCTGAGTTTTGCTTTTCCCAGCTTGCTGAGTTTTGCGCTGATGAAGAATCTCGATAGTAGATTCGAAACAACTGTTTAATAACTTTTCATAAATTATTTGTGCATTTGTAATAGTTGGTTTTCTATCTTTAAACATTTCTGCACAAATTCTTTATTTGCTGTTTTAACGTTACTTTATTGCTGTTTGCATATTAAATGAAGACTCCATTCCCATTTTAAAAATGATGACACTTATGGGAATCAAAATTGGTCCGGAAGCTTATTCATTTTCCGTGAAACGAGACATCGTCCGGATTGACTGCTCAGGGATTCTAACATGAAACGCGTCAAAGAAAGCCAGAACTGCTCCATTGGAAGATAAAAACGCAAAAAAGATTTTTTCGAAGGCGAGGAAAGTCCCATGTATACAGCAGGAATGGCGTATTGAATAAATGTAAGTATAAAATACCACTTTATTACTTAGACACCGCGAAACTTTACGCTGACCTTTAAACCCCTTTTTCTCGAAACTATCGTTTTTAAAATGGTCTTCTCATGCTCTACTGAACCTGTTTACTTGAAATTCGGCGTGGGTCTTCTCTATACACTTACCGTAATTTCTGTTGTTTAATCCGCGGATCAAACAATTATTTTTTAACCCAGAAAATTTTTTAAATAAAATGTAACTGTTTAAATCGACGTATATATTTGGATTCAATAAAAAAATAAAATTTCTGGGTCCAAAAAGAATTGTTTGATCCGCGTGTTATACGCCGGAAATTACGGTATCTATTGTACTAACAAACCTCAGCTCCAAATTTGAATTTTTACTACCGTAATTTCCGGCGTGTAATCCGCAGAACAAACAATCATTTTTCGACAAGGAAAAATTTAAAAATAAAATGTAACTTTTTTAGGTAGCGATAAATATTTGGCTTTAATTACTAAATAAAATTTCTGGGTCAAAAAAGAATTGTTTGATCCGCGGATTATACGCGGTATTTTAAAAAAAGTCGGAAATCTAAAAAAAATTAGTAAATTTTTTTTCAGGCAACAGACATTTTGGGGGAAAAAAATATTTTTCAACTCTTTCTTAGTTAGTATAGATAGCGATATTACTTTAGATTAATCAGCTTTTTTTTCAGATTGCTAAGAATGTTGAAATCGTGGTCACAGTGGCACGCGTTTTTAGACCCCCCCCCCCCTCGCGCACACTTCATCGGGCAATAACTTTTTGAGTTTTCAATTTTTTCCCTTTTTTCTGTATTTTTGAAATATTAATAAATATCTGATCAAAAATTCAAAGTAAAACTACTCTTTGTATTTTTTAAGGCACTTCAAAAGGTACCTGAAATTCATTCCTCTTGACCAGAATGCTCCCTTAAATACCTAAAATCTCCTTTCATTTCATTTTTGTTTGTTTGATTTGCCATATGTGAACCCTGTTTCATTTCTCTATAATAGAAAATGTAAATCAGGGAACACTTTCAAATAGAAGTTCATTTTCCATCGGAAACCTGTCAGTTTATATGAAAGAATGTTGTGTAATTTCTTATATACATATATTCAGAAAGGAATTTTTTCCTTAACCAGAAAATTTTAAATAAAAAAGATGTGCGCGAAAAAGAAAAAAATCTTATCTACGTTAAAAATTACATTTTTGCTGTTATTTTTTTCTGTGGTTTAAACAAACTTCATTCAAAATCTATGAGAATTTAGAATGCATGTCTGCGCCATGTAAAACTCAGGAATGCAAGCGTTGCGCCAAAAAGGAATGATTCGTACCACTAAATTTTTGAAGTACTTTTCGCTCTACTTAGTTACAAGATTTCTAAGATTCAATAAAGCGAATAATATTATTGAATTTTAGTGGTTAGAATCAGCCATTTTTAGCGCAGCGCTTGCATCCCTGAAAATGTTGCAAAATACATACATACTGTAATTTCCGACGTATAATCCGCGGTTCAAACAATCATTTTTCGACCCAGATATTTTATTAAATAAAATATAATTTTTTAGATCGCCGAAAATATTTGGCTTCGATTACAATATATAATTTCTGGGACGAAAAATAATTGCTTGATCCGTGAATTATACGCAGAAAATTACGGTATGTAAATTGTCATAAAAGCAAGCTTCTGAATTCATATTTTTTCGTATAACGTGTCGAAAGGCTTATACTATTCATAAACAAAATTTCTTAAAATTCATGAGTATGTTTTATTGAAATTAATTTACTTCAAACTGCAAGATAAATACATTCTGAATATCATTCTTTAGCAAAAATCTTATTTAACCTCTTCGCTACTGGCGATTATTACAGTATTTGTAACTATTACTGAATTATTTCTTCTCTCGTTTGACTTCAGAGCGAGATTTTTGTTTTATTTTCATTAGCTCGAATCTTAGAATTCGAAACATATTATTCTTATATCGAAATTTCATTTATATTTGAGTATCATTAATAAAATGGGACAAAACTGATGTACCCATTTGGGTACTCAGGGACTGAAGAGGTTAACCAAAACATGATTTCTCAGATGATTTAAAAAGAAACGCCTGCATTATGTCACCATATTTTTTATTCTTTAGCCGAGATTATATTAGTTAACAGTTTCAGGAACGCATTGTAAAAAAAAAACGCTAACACTCGAACTGCCTATCTGACGTATCTCTGACTGTACTATAGTTCACATAAATAAAGGGACTAATATAAATCGATGATTTTCAAACATTAAAGTTAAACGTGAGTGATCGAAAGGAATAAATATCTAATGCTGTATATGTGTTACATTAATTATACAGTCAATGAAAGGAAGCCAATGTGACTTCAAAAAGGGTCACAGCACCGCCCTCTGAATACAAAGTCTGAGCACTGACACAAAAATGGCAGCTGCCGTGTTTTTTATGATTTTGTACGTTCACCTGAATTTTCTACAAATATTCTTTGATTTATTTAATGCAAAAAAATAAGAAGAAGAAGAAGCTGAAGAAATAATTTGTTGCATTAAAATTAAATGGACCGAACGAAAGCTGAAAAAATTCTCCTAAGGTTCCACTAAATTCCACTAAAAGGGTTAAATGATACTGTTCGTATTTTGGTTTTTACAGGTATCGCTATGTAGGAAAACATTAACAGTTATTTTCATTATAGAATTAAGAACTTTCGAGGACACGAATTTTGAAAATTTCAATTACAGTAATTTCCGGCAGAATAATCAGCCTAAGAAAATAACTTTGACCAGAATTGTTATTTAATTATTGAAGTAAAATATTTGATGCGATTTATGAAATTACTTTATATCAAATGAAATTTCTTGGTGATTATCTGATACGCTGAGTTATATATAATCCGGAAATTAAGGTATTTGTAAAGCAGAGAAAGTTATCAAAATTCCTCATCTGTAGAAATTAAATACGCGATCTCTGAAACTTTTAAAAAGTATTTTAAAGTTATATATCTAATTAACATTAAATCAACTTTAAAAGTTTTGAAATTCGAATAAAATTGTGGGAATATTTTGAAACAAGTAATTTTTTGTGAAACATTTTTTTCTTTTGTTTAGTTTATGATGGGTTGAAAAAGTTTACTTAAAACCAATCATACATCACGGGTTTACTTAACTGTGTAATTAATAAGCATGTAAAAAAGAAGCAAGAGTAAAAAAATATATTGAATATTGTGTGTTTAAAATTTTTTAGCTAGCAGTAGATTTATCTTCAGCTTATTTATCAAATTCACTAACATGATGGCATTTATAGATTATTAGCTCCCTTTAATTCGTATGAATAATCGTTGGCGCAATATTAATCAATAATTGCCATTATCGGTTGTCGCCTTATTTAGAAAGATTAATATGCATGTCATCAACAAATGCTAAGCAGAGAGGACTGCGTTTATCAATCCGGAAATAACAGTTTCTTAGTTACAACAAATTACCTGCATTTTATATATAGCTATCTAGTGTCATATGTACTTCGTACATTGCAAATGAACTTTTATGGTGAACTTTGCAGCGCTATTTGAAATTCAAAATAAATGAGTAGTAGATTAAAAAATGAAGTTAATTGACATTCAATAATAATAATAATAAAAGTATATTTTAAAGAATAAAGCTAAAAATATTACAAAAAAGGAATAAAAAGAAAGATAAATTTAGATTTAAGCTACCTGTTTCAATAGGAACTCTCAATTTATTTATTTATTTATTTTAGATTACCGTAGCTCTAATCACTGATTTAATTCGTGTGATAGACATTATCCTTCTATTTTTCTTTACTCAGGATATAAATAAACGTTTAAAATTTAGGATTTTAATCGTTTAACGTAACATTATTTATTTTTTTATGTCTATATTATATTTAGCTCTGTTTATACACGCTATTCCAGATATTAATCCCTTGAGCTCTGATAGCAGAATTTTCTACCACGTAATTTGGATTCCGAAATGTCACAATGGCACCATAAAATTCGACCAAATTTGTTTGAAAAAGATTTAATGTGTGTGTGTGTGTGTTTTTTTTTTTTTTTTTTTTTTTTTTTTTTTTTCGTGTTTATCGTTAACCGTTTTTTTTCTTTGCAAAATACTGGTGCCAATGTGACTTTTGGAATTTTGAAGAAATTTACAGCCCAGAGCTCAAAGGGTTAACCCTTTCCGGTGCAGACAAGTTTTGTTCGTAAAATGAGAAATTGTTGACTGACACAGGAATTTACAAAAGACTTTTTAGAAATTAAGACTTCTCTGATTTAAGCTGTCATTGTAAAAGTAAAATTTTACTATAATATTATTGGTGCCTTTTATAAGTTTCGAATTAAAAATACGTGTTGCCGGAGTGGTAACGCTGCGCCGTAAAGGGTTAATAAGCAGTTTCATAAATATTGTTATAAATATCTTTCATTCGCCCTCAACCTGTTAACCACTTCGGGAGGAGAATCTTTTATGGAATTTTAAATTTTTTATCACCGGTTTTTCAATACAGAAATTTTACCTAATCAAATCGGGATAATGCTCAGCTTGACAAAGGCAAAATTTGCAGCAAAAATTTACCAGAGATAATAATCCAAGTTTCTGAGCAACTTAGGAGGCACTCATATACGGGTCGCTGATTCTCAAGAGATGAAGCTCTGGAGACAATTTCTTCAAAATTGCAAAATGTCACATTTGCGCCAATGTTTTGCAAAGAAAAATTTCTCTTTGCATATACACAAAAAATGCATTCGATTATCTTCAGATACATCTGGGGAATATCTCGTTGTCATTGTGATATTTCGTAATTAACCCCTAGAGGGGCAAAGCACTTGTACACCTAAAATGCGACTCACAAGCAAATTTATATGAAAATAAGTGAAAGCTTTTTTTCGAGTTTATTATATAAAGCGAAACATAATTCCAAAATTTTGGTGTCCATGTAGTCTAAGGCATAGCTGCCAACGCTTCCGAATTTTTGGCTCGGAAAATTTTAATAGAAATGTTTGGCTTATTTAAACTGCAGGATATGGCGATTTGAAATGGTAAAATTTTCTATAAAATTTTTCCAGGCCAAAAAAGAGGAGATCTTGGCAGCTGTGGCATAACGAAATTAAAAGTAAACGGTGTATATAACATACTAATGCTCTTCGTGGGGTTAAAAGGACGAAATCCATCCACCAGAACTCAAAGGGTTAAGTAAATTTAAATTAGTATTAGATGCAAACCCAAAACTTTCTTCTATGTCATAAATATTAATGCTACAATATTTGCCATTACAGAGCGAAATTTAAATGGAAATATATGCCTATCACATATTACGAACATTTACGCACATTTGTACCACAAAATTTAACAGTAAGTTTTTCTTTTTTATTCGCCGCACTTTGCATCTTGAATACCGTAATTTGTAGTAGATAATCCGCGGCTTAATATATTCTGTATGTCTCAGAAAATTTCAAAAATAAAATGTATTGTTTTGTATCGCGGTATATATTTATCGTAGCTCATCGAATGGTATTTCAGGGTCGGAACAGAATTGATTGAACTGCGGGTTATTTATGGGAAATTATAATAATAAAAAAATTCCTGATGATTTTGTATCCTCAAAAACATCAAAGAATCCTTCAAAAACATCCTGGAAAAAAAAATTTCTACTATTTTACCATGAGGTTTCTGAAGGTGTACGTTCGCTGAATAGTGTGCATTTAACCCTTTGAGCTCTGCTGGTAGAATTTTCTACCACATAATTTTAATTCCAAAATGTCACAATGACACCAGAAAATTTAACCAAATTTAATTTAAAGAGGTTTAATGCATTTTTTTTTTTCATGTTTATCGTTAACAGGTTTTCTTCTTTGCAAAATACTGGTGCCAATGTGACATTTGGAATTTTGAAGAAATTTACACCCCAGAGCTCAAAGGGTTAAAGGAGAATTTTGAGCATCACATTTTCAAAGAAATAATGGAAGTTCGGTACTCATACTTTTAGATGCTTGTAACAAAAATTCTAAATTTAAAAAATATATAAAAGTGAGAACTGTCACGCAGTATATACTCAAACCGGAAACTGAATTCAGTTATGTAAGACCCTCATCTTCTTGTTTCATTTTGGGAATAACGGATTTTTAACTTATTCTTTCAATAATAATTTTCAGAATTTTACAGCTACGATTTTGAAAATTTAAAAAAAGTTGCTCTAAACATTTAGCTAACACAATATGCAATTATTGTGTTAATAATATAGTATTAATAATATTGTGTTAATAATATAGTAATAATAATTGTATTTTCATACAATTATTAATATATTTTTTTAAATTTTGATTACAGGATGTTATGTACAATGTTGATTGTCAAATTTTCTGAAAAGAAGATTGTTTATTATTAAGAAATCTACAAATTAAAAGCGAAACACTTGGCAAAAATTTGGACCGTTTTTGTAAAAATCTCAATTTTTCTACGAGTATACATGCTTTATTCATAAAAATGAACTCATTTTATTACAATAAACCTCTTAATCATAATCTGTAGTTTGATAGCTTTTGCTGCATTATACAAAGCAGTTTCGACATGGTTATCCAAAAGGTTCTCGCTATTTTTTTAATTTTTTGACGGTCCCTATAGAATTTCGGGGACGAATGTTCGCGAAAATTTATGAATTGTGCTATTTTGTGTACACACCTGGAGTTTTATAATAATTCCTAGTCCATAGTTCTAGATATTCAACAAAACGTCTAAAATCGCAAGTGTTAAGATTTTATTATTCTGACACTGAACTTTTAACCACTTAACTGATTCCTTTTTTTACGTACAATAAATTGAAGGTAAGGGATGACCACCACAATTTTTAAGCTATAATAATCGTAATATTTCTTCCAAACATTTTTGCAATAAAAACTATGATACTGCATTTTAAAAATTAGTGTTATCCAAAAGCTTTATATGACGGATCCGACAAACTTTTATTTTACTTACGACGTTCGGGCAAATCAGTTAAGTGGTTAGTTATTAAAACAGATTGCAAAAATAAATAAATAATTATTTTGTCTAAGTATTTTGATATCTTTAAATAAAAGTAATTTTTTATCTTTTATCTCAAACTTTAGCTCTTTATTAGGCAGTTTTTTAAAAAATTAGTAAAAAAATATCCACAACTGTATCCCAGAAAACTTTCTACCAATAAAGACAAAACAAGTTGGAAATTGCACGTGAACGTAGCAAATGAGGTGCGTTCGTACGATAACGAAGTTTTAAAAATATTCAGATCTTGCTGATATAGTAGAGCGTACTTCGGATACAGTATAGTAGTCGAAATCTTTGTGTTTCTGTAAATATGCAGAAAGTAATTTTTATTACACCTCAGAAACGTATATCTTTTTTATAAAATGTGAAATAGTTGAATATAATTAAAACACGCCCCAAACAATGTTTCCCCGTATAGCATTATGCAGTGGAATACTTTTGTGTAGCACTGTAATTTAATAATAAAAATTCTTTGCATCACAGATTGTACAGAATGAATATTTTAGTATACATTTCATAGATTCATGCCAATTCTATTATTTTCGAATCAGTGTAACATCATAAAAATGCATTTGAAACTTTTTTCCCATTGACCGTAATGTAATGGAATACCTTTGATTGTCCTTGTAAACGATCTATGCATCCGACTTTCATAACATTTGAAATGACTAGATAAAATTACGTAATAATTATATGTTTTAAATTTCAAACGATTAAAATGCATTTGAAATTCTTTTCCCATTGACCGTAATATAACGGAATCCTTTTGATTGTCCCTGTAATTGATCTATGGATCCGATTTTCATAACAATTGAAATGACTCGACAAAATTACGCAATAATTATATGTTTTAAATTTCTAACGATTAAAATGCATTTGAAACTTTTTTTCCCCATTGACCGTAATATAAGGGAATCCTTTTGATTGTTCCTGTAATTGATCTATCCATCCGATTTTCATAAAATTTGAAATGACTCGACAAAACTATGTTATAATTATGTATTTTAAATTTCAAACGATTCGGTTGGGTAGTTTTGCGTTGTTATAGGCGGACAGACAGACGGACAGACAGACGGACAGACGGACGGACTGAGCGACAACAATAGGTGCTACGTATTTACATAATTACGAACGCACCTAAAAATGAATACGAAATGTCTAACATATTCAAAAGATTTAAGAATGTCTTCTCTAATACACAAATTTAAATCTCTCTAAGTAGGCATGTTGGATTTATTTTAAACTATAATGGCTTAAAATAGTATATCGAGATACAGTATAACTATATCTCGATGCCATTGAGAACATTCGTAGGCATCAAGCAAAACAAAAAATCGCGTGCTTATTCGTGCTTTATTTATTGAAACATTCTTCACGCTTTTTCATACGCATTTTTTCCAAGTAAATCAAAGCACGAATTTGAAAAAAAAAAAAATACATAGCTTTTGGGCTATATGTGATTCTCCATGCTTTTTTTTCGGTGGACATCAGATCACGTTCCAGAAAATAAACAAATTTGAAAAATTTTTGACGGCGAGGACATTTTGTCTGTTATTCTACTTTATTATATTCTTTTAAATTGTGCTTTTTTATAGATATATTTTTGTAAAAATATTGCCTTGTACCAATATTTTTTTTTGTGGCACGTCTTGTTTTAGAATTTTACTCATTGTATATTTCATTCATTTGTTTTGAATTTGAGCCTTTCGAATTTTTTTACACTGTAAATATACAATTTATAAGTTATATTTATAATGAAAAGTAAGATGCAGTTAAAGGTTAAATATTTATTTGTTTTTGTTATCAAATATTTAATATTAAACATTTGAACGTTTAATAAAAAGACTGTAAAACAAACCTTTTCGCTCTTATTCAAACTTTCATTAAGCAAATTTTAAACAATTTACAACATCATTTTTAACATGGAAGGTTTAAATACGGCTGCCTCAGGCGACTGTTTGTGTACTCTGTTTGCACCACTATTTTTAAAGAAATACGTTTTCTAGCGTATTTTTCTTGCAAATGCAAACAAAGTGTATGTAAAAAATTTCTGTTTTAAAAAATTGGTGCGAAATAGAATTAAAATATTGTCGCTTGTGGCAGCCACGTATTAATACCGTTCAAGGATGGTGGATAGAAGGCCTAACTAACCTAATTTTAATTATAAGAAATACAAATAGCGCAATGAATATTTTAACCCCTTGGGGATGAGCGGCACGTATAGGTGCCGCAATAAGGCTTAAGAATCCTTGCTTATCCCCAAGCAAAATTTTACTGAAAAAATTGCCTTATTAAATCAGAGCATTTTCTCGACTTAACAAAGCAGGAATTTCTGTTTTTAAAAACCGGTTACAGAGCATTAAAAAATCGTAAAAGAGTCCTGTCGCACAGGAGTTTGTAAAATTTTGCTTTTTAATGAAGGGCAAAAGAGCGGGGTTTTACTTTCTAAGAAATTCGTTCGAATATTCTCAGTTATTTCATAATTTTAAAAGATAATTCTTAAGAACAGACAGGTGTTGACGCATCAGCCTGATTTTTACGTTCTTCTATCTTTACAAAAAAAAAGTATTGAATTCGTGAAAATATTTGAACTTTAGTTGTCGACGGATTTAGACGTCTTAGGAGTCAAATATTCAAAAAAAACATTTTTACAAAGCGTATGCCTATGAGTTTGTGGATTATTGAGACTGTGACTTTGTCTGTGTGTGACATAGACTCTGTCTGTTTATGGGCACTCTAGGTCAAAAACTAAAGAACTTAATTTCATAAAAAATTATGGACAAGTAGTCTCTTATATAAATTTATTCTTATTAGTTTTTGGTGCATATCGCTTGACAGGTGGTACAGCTATACATTTTTTTTTTTTTTTTTTTTACGAATTACTAAACAGGTGTTTCCCAAGAATTAATGTACGTATTTTAATATAAATAATTATTCAGGTAGTCCATATTATAAATTTCTGCGGATTAGATTTTGGTGAAAATCTCTTGATACATGGCGCTGCTATGCTGCATTTTTTTACGATTTACGAAACAGCTTTATCCGAAGAACTGGCGGACTTTCATCAAACTTGGGATTCCGTTAGTCGTTGGCATGAGTTGATGCTGTTTACATTTTCGTGTAAATCGCTCAAGAGATGGAACTGTTTTACTGTATTTTCACGATTTCTATAATAGCTCTATCTCAATAATTAATGCACTTATTTTTATTAAACTACAGATTCCGTTAATTCTTAATATGATTAGGTTTCTGTTTCTGTTTTAATATATATCGCCCAGCAAGTGGCGCTGTTATATGCAATTTTTCCAATTTCCTACAATAGCTCTATGTCTTGAAGTAATGTATGAATTTTCATCAAACTTCAGTTTCAGGTATACTTTGATCGATATTGTTGATTATGTTTATCTGTATTTCATCCAAAAGATGACGCTTTTATGTCGGATTTTTTTTCACGATATCCTCAATACTTCTATTTAAAAAACTAATGCAGGGAATTTCATGTCTTTAGAATTATCATTATGGATATACATTGTAATTTAAATCAGGCAGAAAATGTTAACCCTTACATAAAATGTTAAAATGATTGATTGACACCGGTATTTATAAATAATTTTATATGAAATTAAGTAAAATCTTTTATTCGCGTACATTATATGACACAAAAGTAAATTTCTAAATTCTGGTGTAAATGTGGAGTTTGGGAATTAAAATTAAGTGATATATAAGTGATTAACCCCGTATAATATATAAGTGATTAACCGTATAAATATATAAGTGATTAACCCCGTACCCTTCAAGAGGTAAAGTATTAAAATGTTTGAGACAGAAAACAGTTTTGCGATTGTCAAAACCAACTAGTTTATTTATACATTCCGAATACCCGCCAGTAAGTTTTAACCATTATTTTTGTGTTATAAGATGACAATATCACCACGGAACGGAATATATTATATATATATATATATATATATATATATATGTTTAAATAAAAATTTTGATATTCTTTTTTATAAAGCTTAAGTAAAAGTTCTCGAGGGTCTAGTGGAGGGATTTCATACTGTAGCCTGGAACATACAACAATTTTTTTTGAAGAAGGAGACAATGTCTTAACCCTTTCAGGGGCGGTGTTTGCAGTCTGCAAACACTTAATATTACTGTTCCAATTTCGAACTTGCACCAGTAAAATTTTAGTACAATTTCGTTTTAATAATATGCGCGAAAAACAGCTCTTGATTATTTTCAAATAAGTCTGTTCTTAAATTGTGGTGAGAATCAATTATTTGAACATTTTCGGAGCAGAAATACCTTGCCCCTGAAAGGGTTAAATCGTTGAGATTCGCTAATTAGGTAAGGAAAAGATTTTAGTAAAATATTAATGTTATCTGGCGGGCCGCATATTAACACGTCTGGTTTAGTGTTAAATTATTAAATTAAACGCAATCTTTCGCAGAATATAAATATTTTGTGCAGGACTGTCAAACTGTGACCCGCTGTACACTACTGAAATTTTAAAGAACTGTCAACTAGTTGAATCGCACAGATTCGATTTTTACATAACGCAAATATGAATATAAAATGTTATTGGTAACTTACGGCCAATGTTGTTGCATCTCTCTGATTTTAAATTTGGACAATTCGAATTATTAACAATATATTTTGATAGTCATTTTTAAGAGAAATTCCTCAATAAATTTTTCTTTTAAAAGTGGTTGGAAACCCAAAATTTCATTTTTAATGAAGAAAATGAATTGGGCATTAATAGGTTAATTATTGTTTTTCATTTTATTTTCAATAATTTTACTTCACATTCAGAAATTTTGTATAATTTTAATAGCATTCTGATCCAACATAAGAGACAAAGAAATAAATTATGGGAGTAAAATAAAATTTAATTAAATGTTGCAATTTGAAACATACTTTACATTTAATATCACCCATGTTATTTAAAGATAAAATAGTATTTTTGTATATGATAGAAAATGTTTTTTGCAACCGCTTACCTGATTTGCCCGCACGTCATACGGGCAGGGCTCCCAAATGGTCCGCCAACTGAACATCAATATTTTCTTAGAAATGTTTTATTTTTTATATTTTTCTTGAAAACTGCGCAGAAACCTCCTTCGGAGGTTAGTTTTAGTACAAATACTGTTCGAAGCTACTATGAAATTTTCTGTGAAAATATATTGGTGTTCAGTTCGCGGACCATTTGGGAGCCCTGTACGGGTAACATGTATTTGTTAACCATGATTTGACCGTACCACGTACAGGCATCCCTATTCCAATCATGATTTATTATTCTCACCAGTAAATTTAATTGTAAATTTTGCATTATCAAATCCGATATTTTTTTTTTTTTTTTTTTTTTTTTTTGCCTGATTCAGTTAGGCAAACAAATTGTGTTTTGAAAAACCGGTAATAAAATATTAAACAATCTGTAAATGACATGAAAAAATAGACATTATTTTAAAGTTTTTTCAAAATTATGGATTAGTTAAGTGGTTAATATATATAATTTAATTGGATTGGAAAAAAATTATCCTGTTTTGAAATTAAATAGAGTATAAAATTAAAATTTGTTGAAAGCAATTCAGATTTCTGTTAATCTCTCCGATATTTTTGAATATTGCACGAGAAAAATACGTCTTTTGAAACATATTTTACTAGGAATGATTTTTGTAGCGAAAAAATAGCTTTCAATATATTCGAGATTATTTCATCGGAAAATCGAATTTAATAGATGCAGATTTTTTTCGAAAAATATAAAGTAGAAAATCGAAAACAAATATATTATGTTTCGTATCTTTATTAAACAATATTTCAGAGTATAAAAAACCTATGACTAAAGTTTTTGAAAATACAGTTACATAACTGTCGCAACTATTGTAATATATATGTTTATTTTATATATTAAATATTTTTCATGAAGTTATTTAATTTTTTTCATTTATTTCATTCACAGATATATTTCATTACACATTTCTTTATCATCAGTTTTAAATTAATGACTTTTTACTAAACCATAATTGAATGTCAATCAAAAAATAAATACTAGAAAGCATTATGTACAATCTGATGACGTAATTGACGTAGAACATTAATACATATATTATTTTGCAGTTTATTGGTGCTTATAATTCGCTTAAAAAAGTAAACTTATTTACAGAAAGAACTTCATATTTTAATATAAGTTTGCGTCCAGTTATTATTTTTGACCAGACTTGTCCATACCTATGCATTACGTATAAAGTCATTGTGACCAAATGCGACGCGATTCCACATAGTTTTATCGCATTTAGGGAATATTTTGTAATATGTGTTATTAAGTAAATATATATTATATAAAGCAGAAATTTATTGAAATTGTACATTCAGTTCAGATTTAACTTGTTTCATAAAAGTTGAAGCCATAAATACTGTGAGCCAAAAATATATCATTGTCGCACTTAGGTAATTTTTGTCTCATTTACAGTTGTGCAAAAAGCTAGGAACCAGCGCACAGTGGAGTATTTTTCCATTTTAGCCGGCCAAAAGTCGATTTTTCGAAATGCAACTAAAGAGAAAATAATATAGCTAAGTATGAAGCTAACTAGATGGGGATTCACCGTACAGTTATATTTTTTCTGTTGGGCCAGCAAATAGGTACCAGGGTACCTCAAACTTGTTACTTGCAGCACGTTAATTATTTGTATTTTAAAGTTCCAGTTGTGCTTGTTTGTTTCACTGTGATTTTTTTTTCTCTAACCTTTTGCTTATACCATATAGTTGTGGATTCTCAAAGCCCATATATATACGCTTTCATTTCACATGAATATATTTATATTTGTTAATTTAATAAATGTAATAAAGTGACAAAAAATGTGCCGTATAGTTTTGAAAATTTTGTTGTTAATTTCAATATTCATTAAAACATTTGTTATGTATCCCGATGGATCCCGATGGTTCTTTTCACTGTAAATCAAAGTTAAAGATGTATAGTTAATAATTTTTAAAAATGTAGCTGCTACAAAGTGCAATTTTAGAAGAATTTATTTCAAACACACAACTGTATGTTTCGGTAAATGACAATTTTTGAATTTCCCTTTCGAATTGAAAAGTATTTTACGATAGATAAATTGTCGTCTGCGGATATAAAAAAGTTGCAATTTACGTATCTGACAAATATTTTTTTGAAATATCGTCTGCATCTGTTTCTGAAGTTCTTATGTTTTTTTTAATGTTCTAAACTTAAAAAAGATAAATGTCTTAAGAAATGAAGTGCTGCTTTAGTTTACATTTTATAAATTCTGCTTCTTAAATACATCTACTGTTTAACTATGGATAGTCAATGTCCAGGTAAATATGTTTATAATTCACATGAATATGTTTAATTTATTTATTTATAACATATGATAAAGAGACAAAAATATCTATCGCGCATGTTTCATATTTGTATTGGTAATTTCAATATTCTGTAAAAAATTCGTTATAATATAAAAAATATTAACCATGGTTGATGGAAAAGTTTGCAATGCCGAATCTGAAACAACATGAGCCATGCGTTGCTTCATCTGTGGAGCTATCTCAAAAGACTTTAACAATTTGGACATGATTAACGAAATTAGAGAGGGATCACTGAAATTTGGACTGTCCGTACTTCATGCACGCATCAGAATATTTGAGAGCATTTTGCATTTAGCGTATAAACTGCCCATCAAAAAATGGCGTATTCATTCCAAGGAGGAGAGAGATCTAATGAATGAGACAAAGAGAAAAATTCAGGAGGAATTTAAATAAAAAATGGGATTGATTGTAGACATACCGAAACCAGGATATGGAAACACCAATGATGGTAATACCAGCCGAAGGTTTTTTGCTGATCCTCATCTTGCTGCAGAAATCACGGGGATAAATTTTGATTTAATATTTTGTTTTAAGATAATCCTAGAAGTTTTGTCAAGTGGACATAAAATTGATACCACAAAATTTCCTGAGTACGCAAAAGACACTTCTAAATTATATGTGAATTTGTGTCCCTGGCACCCTATGACACCAACAGTCCATAAAATTCTGAAACATGGTGCAACAATTATTGAAAATGCACTCCTTCCTATAGGGCAGCTCTCAGAAGAAGCTGCAGAAGCACGTAACAAGCATTTTCGGCAATATCGCTCACATTTTGCAAGAAAATTTTCCAGAGAATCGTGCAATATGGACGTTTTAAATCGATTATTACTGACTTCGGATCCCTTATTATCTACTATGAGAGGTATAAAAAAAAAGAAAAGAAGTGAACCATTTTTAATGGAAAGCTTAGCTTTACTTCTTCCAGCAGATAATTTCAACTTAGATACAGTCTATCAGAGTGCCCAGGAGCCTGTTACTGACGAAAGTTATTCCGAAGATGAATTATTTTGATATTTCGCCATCTAATTTGTATTATAGTCATATGTATATATAGTATTTTGTATATATATATATATATTCGTATATATTGCATTGTATATATAGTCATTTATGTTTTATTTTTCTAATATTTTGCATCCATTAATTAAAATGAATTGTGTGAGTACTAAAAAAGTCTGATTTCATTTAATTGCTTTTGATTTACTCTGTAAAATCGTAAACAAAAAGTTTCATTATTTTTATTCATAGATAAGTAAGATATAAAAATATTTAAATGGAAGGCTTTGTAAATTTTAAACAGCTTTTTATTGAAATATAGTATAACTTGATACCTATTTAAAACCATCAAAGTACTAATGATATGAAAATGATAAAAATACTGTATATATTCGAATTTCTGAAAGAAATTACAATATGATGTTGCAAATTTCAATTTTTAAGTTACTCTATATGAAAAGACATGTTTGTATTGATGGATAGAATGTAACGTACTCACTAAAAATCTGTTGCATCAAAGCCTTTTTTACATATTACTATGTTTTCCATATGCCCTGTATTTTATATATATGTGTGTGGATTTAAGTATTTTTCAAGGAAAATCCCTAAAATGTGATAATAAGATGATAAACTAATCAATAATTTACTTTACTCCAAACTTTTAATGAGAAATATTTTTGGCCGGCTAAATCCTCCAAAAACTCCACTGTGCAGCGGGTAGTCTCTCATTATTGAAATTTAACAGTTTTTTGGTGAAAATATAATAACATTCTTTCAATATTTTTACACGAAATATAAAACACCCGATCCCCCCCCCCCCAAAAAAAAAGGAAAAAAATATCTAGTGGTGAGGACCTGCTGGCGTCTAGATTTTTCCACTTTTGAATTAAATCCTAAATGAAGCGTTCGGTGTACTAAATGCGACAATGTGTTTTATACATATCTGTTCATCGTGAAATATTTATTTAATTATTATACACATTTTCATTATTTCATAAAAATATGAAATACATAAAATTGGAAGTAAAATATTTATTATTGAACAACTAAATAAATAAATAATTAAAGATTAAATGAATAACGTTACATAATTTTGAATATATTATACTTAAATAATGCATACTTCAAAATCCATATTTAACCGGATTTTAATTTCAACCGTCTTTTAAACAGTACATAACAAATGAAAGACAGATAGACAAGTTTTACCAAGCTGTATCCCGCAGGATACCTCTAAAATTTTATAATTATCTTTGTCTAATCTAAATATCGAATATTTGACATTGAAGAAGTCGACTATTTAAATAGTAATAATAATAGTGATATCAAGTAAGTCACGATTTGACACTCCTGATTTACGATTCAGGAAATATCCACTGTTAAATACTAGCGCAGGATTTTCATGTTATTCGACCGTTTTTATAGAAAACGGTTATAAAACATTTGCTTAAAGCTATTTTGAACTTATTATTATTTATGTTATGGTTAAAATACAAATAAATTTTGGTAACGTAAAAGTTTTATTTAACAACGATTGAACGACAGGTTTGCTCGCTGCAAATATTTAACAGTGTAGTCCAGAAGATTTCGTACCCGTCTTTCTCATCCCCTCTGTTTTTGCTGTTGTTGTTGTTTGTTTGTTACATCTTATCAATAAAAATTAGAGCACATAAATGTACGCTTTGATTAATTTATAATGCACACGCTTCCAAAAAGGCTGCTACCAATGCCACTCATTTAGTGGAATTTTTCATTCGCATATTTGCAATTTAAAACAGAATATTTAAAACGGAAATTTTTGCTTTATTTAATAAAGGATATTACGTCATTAAATAAACTGAAATTTTCATTTAGATTTTCGGGTGTGAATTTCAATAATCTTAATTTCGGAATATCTAAATGGTAATCTACTATGGGAATAAGAGACTCAATGTGTTCGTTAAAATAATATACCACTATATAAATAAAACCACTTTTTTCTGTTCACCATAGCTGCCAACATTTTCCGCTTTTTCAGCCCGGAAAAAAATTACAGAAAATTTTACCGTTTCAAATCGCCGTAATCTTCCGATTTAATAAGTCAAAATTTTCTATTAAATTTTTCCGGGCCAAAAAATCGGAAGATTTGGCAGCTATGTGTTCACGCTTCTTCTATTCTCTTTGCAATATATTTAGCAAGATATACATTTTATTTTTATTTTATCCGTAACAGATAAAAAAAAAACCTTTATTTCCTTTACAGAAAGGAATAAACGCAAAAAAATAAATAAAAGACAAAAAATGAAAAAAAAAATGTTTATCTCACAGCTGTTTTCCTTAGAATTTGGTCATTGTTGCAAATGTAGTGCATATCAAGCGCAACACCCGAATTGAATAGGCAAGCCATTTTATTGGATTTTCTTTGAAAGAAATGGAGGCTATTTTAGTTGGAAGAATTTTATTTTCAATTACGAAGATTTGCATTGAAATTCAAATAAAGGTAAAAGCATTTGAATTTTTTTAAATGTAAATTCTCGCTATCCCGAGGGAATAAAGTATAAAAAAAATAATGATTTTCTTCTTTAGTAATAGTATGTAATATTATTTATAAATCATATTATATATATTCATGGCTCCCACTGGTCCGTTTTTTGGAAACCAGAAATTTTTTTAAATAAATTCGTGGTTGGTTTCCGCAACAATTCCAAATAAAATTTTCAGGCTGGTATGTTTCTACGAAATTTATACATAAAATTTTACTTTAAATGAAAATGGTGTTCAAAAGTTGGACCAAGTGGGGGCCCTGTATGTTCTACAATATGACAAGTACCTTAACATCCGCGTATTTCGCGTATCAAACTTTCATTTTTCGACCCAGAATTATTTTTAAATAAATTTTAACTTTGACGATAAATATTTCGCTTTAAATACTAAGTAAAATTTCTGTTTGAGAATAATCGTTTGATCCACGAGATATATGCCGGAAGTTCCTGTATACATACAGGGTGGCACAAAATACTGGGACGCGATGAAAGTGAAAATTTATTTTATGCATTTTTGAGCTATAATATAATTTCTTTCGTATTCTTTATGCTTTTTTGTTGTAGAATTGCCATATTCTCTAATTTTAATTCCCTGTTTTGCAGGAAAAAATGGTCAGCAATGTAGACCGTTCAGCCATCGTCACCCACTTAATGAGGAGGAATGCCAATTGCAGTGATCGCCAAGGCACTCAAATTACACCGGGAACAAGTCCATAGCGTCGTTAAACATTTTAAAGAGACCGGATATATCGAAAATCATCCAAGAAGTGGAAGACCGCAAACAGCAAAGACTCCAGCGCTAAGAAAAACGGTTAAAATGAGGACCCATTGAAATCCACAAAAAAGCCTTCAAAAATTGCCCAAGAAGCACAACGCCGTCAGTGAATCGTGAAAATGATACCAGAATAGAGCCAATTTACTATTTTATAAAGCTGGTGAGAATCAAAAAATTCTGAATAAAAGCCGTGGAGCTTGCAGCCCGTGAATGTCTCAGGCGCGACGATTAAGGGGTTAAACAATGTTTTAAAAATTTTTATGAACAGCGCCGAACATGGAATCCAAGATATAGTGGCGTAGTTTAGAAGGGGTTCAATTGCTCTGAATACTAGGAATATTGTAATGTTTTTTTGGTTTTGATTTTCCCTTTCCGGCACACTGTGCCCGGTCTGGGATATCTAATTTTAATTCCAAACTTGCAAGTGGCACCAATAATATTTATTAAAACTTTGCTCTTAAAATAAAAGCTTAAAATAAGGATTTCAAAATATCTCAAAAAATCGTTTGTGAATTCCGGTGTCAGTCGATAATTTCTCATTTTACTAACAGATTTTGCTCGTGCCGGAAAGGTTTAATAGCAAAATATTGTCTGACTATAAAATTCAGAACTTTTCTAAATTACTGGTGTCCTGACTGGCCACTGACAAGATATGTAATCGATTTTTAGTTAATCGGAAGGCGGGGGGAGGAAAAACAATTTTATGATATTTATCTAAGGTGATTCTAAATTTATGGTACAAGCTTATGGTTGGTACAGGACACTGTGAGAACCATTTATTGTATAGGAATGTATTGGCGCTACTGGCGCGTCGATGTACAACCAAGGATTAAATTTGGCCTATATCAAAAATTCTCACAGCAGAAAATTCCTACACTAGATTATTCTTTATTTTAGACAGACGTTTCGTGATTACACAAAGAAAAAATTATTCTTTAAAAATTTCTGGTGTGAAGTCAAAATACTTGAAGTTAAACAACTTACAAAACTGGCAAATCTGTCTAACACAGAAAATGCGTAAAAAAAGAAAAAGACTTTCTTTTTTAATAAAAAAATCGATTTCACACTGGAAATTTTCAAAAGAGAAATTTGATCTCTCTAACCATGAAGGAAATAATAGGATAGGAATTTTCTGGTGCGAATGATTTTTTTTGTTTTGTTTTTTTCTCCTTAGTTTTCCTCAACGTGCCACTTTGGCCCATTCATCTCTACACAATAAATGATTGTTACAATGAACTGTACCATATCTTAATGTTTGTATCATGAATTTAGAATCATCCTGTATATAGATACATACATAGAAAGTTACATATAATAGCTACTATTATTTTTTTAATGATTTTAATGACGATATTTATTACTTTTGGTTCAACTGAATAAAAGCTGTATTTCTATTTTCAACCGTGCATTAGTTATATCTTTTTACTGTATAGCTATGTTTTATCGTTAAACATTTTAAAGAGACCGGAAATATCGAAGATCATCCAAGAAGAGGAAGACCGCAACCAGCAAAGACCCCAGTGCTCAAAAAACATGGTTAAAAAGATCGATTGAAATCCGCAAAAGAGCGTCCAAAAATTGCCCAAGGAACTTAACGATGAAGCAGAAAATGATACCAGAATAAAACCGATTAACTATTTTATAAAACTGGTGAGAATCAAACAATTCTGAATAAAAGCCGTGAAGCTTGCAGCCCATGAATGTCTCAGGCACGACGATCAAGTGGTTAAACAATCTTTTAAAAATTATTATGAACAGTGCCGAACAGGGAATCCAAGATCTAGTGGCATAGTTTAGAAGGGGTTCAATTCCTCTGAATACTAGGAATATCATAATGTTTTCTTCGTTTTGATTTTCCCTTTCCGGCACACTGTGCCCGGTCTGGGATACCTAATTTTAATTCCAAACTTGCAAGTGGCACCAATAATATTTATTAAAACTTTGCTCTTAAAATAAAAGCTTAAATTAAGGATTTCAAAATATCTCAAAAAATCGTTTGTGAATTCCGGTGTCAGTCGATAATTTCTCATTTTACTAACAAATTTTGCTCGTGCCGGAAAGGGTTAATAGCAAAATATTGTCTGACTATAAAATTCAGAACTTTTCTAAATTACTGGTGTCCTGACTGGCCACTGACAAGATATGTAATCGATTTTTAGTTAATCGGAAGGCTGGGGGAGGAAAAACAATTTTATGATATTTATCTAAGGTGATTCTAAATTTATGGTACAAGCTTATGGTTGGTACAGGACACTGTGAGAACCATTTATTGTATAGGAATGTATTGGCGCTACTGGCGCGTCGATGTACAACCAAGGATTAAATTTGGCCTATATCAAAAATTCTCACAGCAGAAAATTCCTACACTAGATTATTCTTTATTTTAGACAGACGTTTCGTGATTACACAAAGAAAAAATTATTCTTTAAAAATTTCTGGTGTGAAGTCAAAATACTTGAAGTTAAACAACTTACAAAACTGGCAAATCTGTCTAACACAGAAAATGCGTAAAAAAAGAAAAAGACTTTCTTTTTTAATAAAAAAAAATCGATTTCACACTGGAAATTTTCAAAAGAGAAATTTGATCTCTCTAACCATGAAGGAAATAATAGGATAGGAATTTTCTGGTGCGAATGATTTTTTTTTGTTTTGTTTTTTTCTCCTTAGTTTTCCTCAACGTGCCACTTTGGCCCATTCATCTCTACACAATAAATGATTGTTACAATGAACTGTACCATATCTTAATGTTTGTATCATGAATTTAGAATCATCCTGTATATAGATACATACATAGAAAGTTACATATAATAGCTACTATTATTTTTTTAATGATTTTAATGACGATATTTATTACTTTTGGTTCAACTGAATAAAAGCTGTATTTCTATTTTCAACCGTGCATTAGTTATATCTTTTTACTGTATAGCTATGTTTTATCGTTAAACATTTTAAAGAGACCGGAAATATCGAAGATCATCCAAGAAGAGGAAGACCGCAACCAGCAAAGACCCCAGTGCTCAAAAAACATGGTTAAAAAGATCGATTGAAATCTGCAAAAGAGCGTCCAAAAATTGCCCAAGGAACTTAACGATGAAGCAGAAAATGATACCAGAATAAAACCGATTAACTATTTTATAAAACTGGTGAGAATCAAACAATTCTGAATAAAAGCCGTGAAGCTTGCAGCCCATGAATGTCTCAGGCACGACGATCAAGTGGTTAAACAATCTTTTAAAAATTATTATGAACAGTGCCGAACAGGGAATCCAAGATCTAGTGGCATAGTTTAGAAGGGGTTCAATTCCTCTGAATACTAGGAATATCATAATGTTTTCTTCGTTTTGATTTTCCCTTTCCGGCACACTGTGCCCGGTCTGGGATACCTAATTTTAATTCCAAACTTGCAAGTGGCACCAATAATATTTATTAAAATTTTGCTTTTAAAATAAAAGCTTAAATTAAGGATTTCAAAATATCTCAAAAAATTGTTTGTGAATTCCAGTATCAGTCAATAATTTCTCATTTTGCTAACAGATTTTGCCCGTGCCGGAAAGGATTGATAGCAAAATATTGTCTGACTGTAAAATTCAGAACTTTTGTAAATTACTGGTGTCCAATCCAGTTTGACCCCCACCCTGGCTAGCCACTGACAAGATATGTAGTCAGCTTTTAGCTAATCGGAAGGCGGGAGGAGGAAAAACAATTTGTGATATACAGGGTGTCAGAAAAGTCTGGAAACGGTCGAATAAATACATATACTCGAGAAATACATATCAGATTAAAAAACAAAAATATACATATTAAATATATTTAAAATATGCTACTCAGTGATACTAAATTTGACTAACGCAACCGACCCCCTGGTGATAAAAGGTGGTCCAAATTTGAAATCTTAAATTATAACCCCCATTTTTTATTGCATATTCGGAATCTACAGACAAAAATACATCATTTTTGTATTTAATGTTTATTTTAAATCTTTTTTGATCACGGTGTAATCGGGCCTATTCGACAGACACATATTTAGGTTTTCTCAACCATCTTTTGCCTTCTCGAAGTTAGATTGGCCAGAAATTTAGACGTCAATTTCCCCGTCTTTTGCAAGAACACCGTTTCTCGAAATCCGCGAGTGGCGATTATTTCGATAGTGCTACAGTCTTTTATATGATTTTCTCTGCAAAATGGCATTGAAATATATTATATTAGTTTTCTATTCCGATTTTTATTTTATCCTGACAAACATTTCTAACTAAAAACTTGCATACTTCGAACTTTTAACGTATAAACAAGCACCGCCCCTCCTGAATTGAAAATGAATAAACTTCTTTATTTGAGGGCGGGATGTGTGTATATTATACGTTTCAATGGATTCTGCTGTTTTTTTAAAAAAACCTAATAAGGCTGATAAGGATGTATTTTTTTAACTATTACTATAGATAAATATAAGACAAAATACTAAAAATTAAACATATGAAATCTTTTTATGCTGGCTGTGCAACGAATGAAGGATCATTGTAAATTCACGGTACTTATAGTTATTTTCCAAGTGAAACATCAGTATTTTTTTTTATAAAATAAATAAATGTACTTCAAACACTCGTATTTTTTCCTTTTTCAACAAGAAAATTTTCCCGTTCTAGAAATTCCAGGATGCGTACGAACCCTTAAATTTCAGATTGGGTGGGATTAAACGTTTTTATGATTGATTATTTTTTCATGTTTTTACAGAATTTTTAATCTTTTATCACCGGTATTCTGAAACAGATTTTTTTCCCAAATTGAATCAGACTAATGTAGACATCCAAAGGAACAAAAAACAATCTGTTCGACAATCTGTTCGACATTCTGTCCTGATTAAACAGCGCAAAATTCACTGGTGAGAATAATAAATTATGACTGGAATACGGATGCCCGTTCATGATATGGGCGAATCATGATTGAGAAACACACGTTGTTCTTATGAGGTACGTCCAAATCACGGACACGATTAATCAATAGAAAAAAAATTGGTATATTAATATTTTTAATCTAAAATATATTTTAATTCCTTAGTATTTTCGGATGCCTATGGGCATCATTAAAAGATGCATGTGTAATTTATTTATGACACCAATAATAAATAAAAACTATTAGCTAATTTTTATTTTATTTTATTAATTAAAATATTTGTTGGCAATTCACAAGTAAAGGAAACTGTTAAAAAACACAGTGCATCCCCCCCCCCCAAAAAAAAAAATGTGTAAGTGGTGCGGTCTCGGAAAACTTTAGACGAAATTATTATTTGTTGACGGAGATGACCTATTAGTTTTTATAACAGGACGTTACTGTAGAAAATTATTTATTTATTCATTATAGCGATAAAATAACAAACATGGCAAAATACAAAGTGAACGAAAAATCGGAAAACGGTCGAATAATTCGCAAAATAATTGATTAAAAAACGAAAAAATGTTGTTAAATATAAAAAAATGGTGCGATCACACCTTTTGATAATGCACATACGCATCACCAGTACCGAAAGTACTAAGGAATTAAAATATATTTTAGATTAAAAAGAATAAAATACCAATTTTTTTCTATTGATTAATCGTTTTACTGATTTGGACGTACCTCATAAGCGCAACGTGTTTTTGCCAATCATAATTTGCCCATATCACGTACGATCATCCATATCCCATTCGTAATTTATTATTCTCAAAAGTAAATTTTAGATTATTTTCTCCGAACATTATTCTGATTCAATTTGGCAAAAATTTCTGTTTCGAAATACCGGTGATAACAGATTAAAAATTCTGTAAAAGGCATGAAAAAATAGGAATTATTTGAAAGCTTTTGTTAAAATATTGATCAGTAAAGTGGTTAAATTTATCAAAAACAATTTAAAATCTAAAAGAATATATTAATTTACTAAAAATTATAATATATCTAAGAACTATTGAAAGATTTTCTGCCCTATTAATCAATCATGAAAACCTTTAATCCCACCCCCATCTGAAATTTTGGTGTTCGTTCGTATCTTGGAATTTCTAGAACAGGAAAATTTTCATGTTTAAAATCACTGGTTAAAAAAAGGAAAAAATAGGAGCGTTTGACGTAACTTTATTTATTTTATTTAAAAAAATGATATTTCACTTGGAAAATAACGGGACCTATAAGTACCTTGAATTTACAAGACACCTTCATTCGTTGCACAGCCAACATAAAAAGATGTCATACGTTTAATTTTAATATTTTGTTTTATATTTTTCTATATTAATAATTTTAAAAAATACCACACTTATCAACCTTATTAGATGATTTTTTTCAGTAGAATCCATTGAAACGCATAATATACATACATCCCGCCCCCAAATTATGAAGATTATCCTATTTCAATTCAGGAGAGGAGGTGCTTATTTATACGTTAGAAGTTCGAAATGCGCAAGTTTTTAGTTAGAAATGTTTGTCAGGATAAAATAGAAAACTAATATAATATATTTCAATGACTTTTTGTAGAGAAAATCGTATAAAAGTCTATAGCACCATCGATATAATCGCCATTCGCGGTTTTTGAGATACGGTATTCCTGCAAAAGACAGGGAATTAGACTTCAAAATTTCTGGCCAATTAGGCTTCGAGAAGGCGAAAGATGGTTGGTAATACCGAAATATGTATCTTTCGAATATGCCCGATTACATCGTGATCAAGGAGGATTTGAAATAAACACTAAATACAAAAGTTACGTGTTTTTGTCTGTAGATTCCGAATCTGTTTTTTTTCTTTTTTTTTAAGGGTTAAGTTGGCTTTTTCGTTTCCCTCAACGTGCCATTTTGGCCTATTCATTTCTACGCAATAAACGATTGTTACAGTGAACTGTACCATATCTTAATGTTTGTACCATGAATTTAGAATCATCCTGTATATAAATAGATCTATAGATAGTTACATATAATAACTACTATTATTTTTTTAATGTTTTTAATGACGATATTTATTACTTTTGGTTCAACTGAAAAAAAAGCTGTATTTCTATTTTCAACTGTGCATTAGTTATATCTTTTTACTGTGTAGCTATGTTTTATTTATTTAATTTTTTTGTAATTTTTTTTGTATTTTGCACATTACATCTCTATAAATTTTCTCTGCCTCACGTAGTTTAATCTCTTGGATACAATTCACAACTGAAACTCATGTTATTTTTATAGTCTATTCATATCACGTTTTAAAGGAAAAAGATCTTTGTACTATGTATTTCTTGCATATGTTGTCAAGGTGTTTAAAAAAGATTTTTGAGAAGGTGATGCCAATTTAAAAGAACCAGGTTTTCACTAATATAATAGCGATGTGCAAAAGCCGCATACCACTTTTTTGAAAATTAATCTCCGTCCATTTACCCGAGAAATCTACAGAATTGAAAATTTGTTTTAACTTCATGTTACAATTCAACAGAAAAATTATTTCAACACTTCACTTGTACTGAAAGAATTAATTCCTGTCCATAGATAAGTGTTTTTATTTTTTATTTATTCTCAATAACGATTACACTTTTAGAGATATATTGCAAAAACGGTTTTATGTTTTTTTTTAGGCACAGAGAAGTTTGGTTTAATTTCCTTAAAAATAACTTTGTAAACAAAAAGTAAAAAACCGAGACAATATTTTTCATACACTTTCAGTACAGCTCGTTAAGATTGTTTATCCCTGAGGTACATGCAGTTACATAAGTATTTATATTCTTAAGTTCTGAAAAGAACTGTTTCCTAAAAAATACATTTTTTCTTCCGCAGTAAATCATGATGTGTTTTAGTACTTGCCTTCAATTATTTAAGACTCTAGAGGATTTATCAAACATTTATATTAATATTAAAGTTTTAAAGCATTACATTTTCTCTTAAAAAATAAGAAATATTTTATTTTTTATTATAAGTTTTGGCCTTCAAATAAAATTTAATCCTTTCAGGGGAAAGACATTTCTTCTACAAAAAAAGTTCGAAAAATTAATTCATACCATTATTTACGAACAAATTTTTTTGAAAATAATCAAAAGCTCTTTAATCATTAATAGAAATCTTAAATAATTAATAGAACCATTGGCAATTACTTTATTATAATTACCTGTTTTCAGAATAAAAGCGGCGACCCTGAAATGCTAAATGAATACATGGCAATTAAATTTCTACTCACATCAATATTAAATAAAGGAATTTAAATAAAACATTAAAATATTTGGTAAACAAAAATGTTTTCATTATATTATAATTTAAGAATCTTTTTCCACATAGGATGTAATTGCGAGTGAAGTAATGGCAGTTGTCATAAAATGGGGCTTTTTAACGTATTAACAGTTTCTAATTACCTTAAGAGAAACTGTTCCACCAGTAAATATGAATAAAAAATTCCGTCTTATTTAATCTCTTTATCCATGGAAAAATATTCTTACAAATATTGTAAAAATTTCTAATTTTTTTTTTCTGATGTAAGTTTTCCTAGGATGTATAATCTTTTTTTTCACTATCATAGACATGAAGTTTTCTAGGTTGTTACAATATGTCTTCAACGATGGGCGTGACAACCGGCAAATTAAACTTCTATCAGTGAAAACGAATATCTGTTTTCTGCCATTATTTATGACTGAAGTTTATCATTCTCAATGTGTTTCAATAAGGAGATTTTTTCTATTTATACTTACTTGTACAAATTTCTGTCGCCGGTACTCAACGCCTGTGAAAATGGTTACAGTTGAAGCTTTACTATTTTAACAATGGAATTATGAGTAAAGGAGAAGATACATATAGTATATTGGCAAGCAGTTGCGAGTGAAGTAACTGAAGAAGTTGTCTCAAGATGGCAGGCTCTTTTGTTTTAATCCGAGCAACAGTTTCTGATTACCGATGGTGATATTTTCCAGCAGTAATCTTGAATAAAAAATTCCGCTACATTCTAGCGCATTATTGATGGGAAATATATCACAGAAATATGGTGAAAATTTTCTACAATTTTCGAAATACAAACTTAACCCCTTGAGCTCTGATGGTAGAATTTTCTACTACATAATTTTAATTCCGAAATGTCACAATGGCACCAGAAAATTCAACCAAATTTATTTGAAAAAGGTTTAATGCATTTTTTCCTCCGAGTTTATTGTTAACAGGCTTTTTTTCTTTGCAAAATACTGGTGCCAATGTGACATTTGGAATTTTGTATTTTACACCCCAGAGCTCAAAGTGTTAAGCACCGCAAGCCTTCTTTGGGACAAGTTGCCAAGGACATGCCGCACTGTGGACCAATCTTCAAAAATTGCGAACACAGAGCCGAAAAAATAGAAAGTAACTTATATTTCGCATTTGCAGTACTTTAAAAGAATGTCTAGGAAATATGAATGTATGTTTATTTTAAAATTAATGCAACATTTTATAATATTTGCATAGTCTGAAAAATACATCTTTTCAGAAGTGGAAAGATTCCATGAGTTTGAGTGACTTTTAATTGTGCTCGGAAAAAGAACCTTTGTAAACTACATTAATAATTGATTAAAAATATTCTTATTAATGCCCTAAAACACATGCGAAATTAACGATTTTAGAATATTCAAAATTATGGAACCGAAATTACATAAAGAAGATCCATATTTAATGAGATGTAATGGATTTGTGGCGCAACCAACGCTTTTAAAATAATAAATCGACTGTAAACTGCTATAATATAATCTTCAGTTTTCTCAAACTCACTAAATTGTCTGCAAATAAAAATATTTTTCATAAAAGATTATGTAGTAAAAGGTTTGTAGTATGTAAAAATATGAAACGGTTAATTAACCCCTTGAGGGGCTATGTACTTCTGTTCCTAAAATGTTCAAATGATTGATTGACACCGGGATTCTCAAACAAATTTATATGATAGAATATAAAAGCTGTTTTTCGCGCACAGTGTAAAAAGCAAATCTTAATATTAAAATTCCGGTGCCAAAGTAGCATAAGGAAATTAAAATTAAGTGGTATATATAATCTACCGGTGCCCTTCAAAGGGTTAACATAAAAATGTGAAGTAAACCTCGGTACTAGAATGGTGACTCTCACTCACCACTAATGTTGAGAGTTGTCCAGCGTAAATCGATACGCCAGATGTTTTGGACACCACTCATACTACAGTTCATTTCGCCTTCTTTTAAAACATATTATTCAGCCATTAAATATAGTAAGGAAAAATAGTTTAGAATACTGTTGACCAGGGCATTTGGAGCACCCGTTTACAAGAAGCGTTAGTGGACAGTCAGAATCACCTCTCGATTGCAAAGTGTTATATTTTATACATTTTGGGTTTACAAACAATAATAAGAAATTGCAGAAACGCGCATAGACTTAGAGTTTTAACGCCTTGAAGTACGGTGGTATAAAATATATACCACTTAATTTTAATTGCGAAATGCCGCATTCACAGCAGTATTTTGATACGAAAAAATTCAATTTATCTTGTACATGAAGAAAAGTTTTTATCTATCTTGAAATAAATTTATTTTTAAATTCTGGTGTCATTCATTCATTTCATCATTTTAAGAATAGAAGTCCTTTGCCCCTCAAAGGATTAACATGTTTCGTACGGTTCATGGAATTTCAAGATGAGGAATTTCTTCGGTACCAGTATTTTCTTATAGAAAATTTCGTTAAATTACGCGATATTTTGAGCATTTGAAGGAATTTATTTTTTTCTCATAAAAATACTGGCGTTCAACTTAGAAAATAGCGGTACGTGTACAAACCATGTACAAATAAACTGTAATAAATGGCTGCTGTAATATGACAGTAATAGACTGTTATGCTTAAGAGTGAATGCTCCAAGGTTTCTAGAAATTTTGTTCTCTTTAGAAATTTTTAATTTATTGTGATTATTACTTCAAATCAAAAAATGTAAAATGTTATTAGAAAATGGTAGTATGAGTCTTTGTTAGATGCCTTTCAATTTTTTTTCATACATTGAACGCCCGAAAGTTTCGCAACTCTTTACTATGAGCTTCGCTAGCTTCTTCCAGTAATTGCCAAATTGGAAAGTCAAAACCCTGCAATCGCGTATTTTCCATAAATCAATATTTTATACAGTTAGTATATAACTCAATGGCGTGCTCAAAAACAGTAATACTGTAACGTTTTCTTTTGCTTCATTCATTGCAGAACATTTTCTGCTTATATAAGCGAAAAGAGCTTAAAAAAGTTACTGGTATTCAGAGTACTTGGGAACACACCATGTTTACGCCTCTGTGATACCACTCATATTTTCAGATACATTGTCTAGCTGTTTCCATTGCATAATTACACTTACTTTAACAATTTTTTGAAAAATATTCATTTGTGAAGATTTTACAACTGAAATGAAACATGTTGAACATGATGCTGCATCTAAAATTGCAGTAATACCTTTTCCTTCAATCATGGTTAAATACATCTTGTGATCAATAACCATATTTATATACTAGGCTTTACATTTGTTCTTCCTTTTACATTCGTTGACACAATTTTAAAATATTTTACCTCTGAAATTTGGACCTAACAGATCATCAAGATGTGGTGGAGAATGATATTTTGTTTTGACAACTATTTTTTTCTACCAGCATACATTTGAATTGCATTTGCAAAAACATACGCAAAAGATCCATTGAATTTCGTTCATCAGTTGCTAAAGCTACTACACCAAGCTGTTTAATGTCACGATTTCACAAAACTAAAAGATCTATTTAAATTCTTTACAAACAGAAACCGATTTTTTTAAAATAAAATTTCAAGAGAAAAAAAGTTAAGAAAGTTTTTGAAAAAGGTAAAGAAAACAGAAATAAAGAGAAAAATTAATTAAAGATAAGTTTAACATGCAGTGAAATAAGTTGTAGTACGTTACAGTAAAATGTTGTAATTTTGTCCAAAAATGTTGAAGAGTTATGTAAACATCACGTATGGCTAATTCCAAGCAAACTTGTTTGTCTGTTACGCGGCTGAAAATCGCTATGCTTGTTAGCCACCGTTATTTTTGAAAAGTTTGCTTCGCTTTATTCAATTGATGATATATCTTCTATATAATAAGTCAAATTTTCCCCTCAAAAATACTGGTAGTCAAAAAACGTAGTACGTAACATACAAACAATTTCGCATGGAATTAGCCGTATGCTTTTAATTAAAAACTAAATAAATATAGAATATTTCATTAAAATAAATTAGATATAAGTAAAAACTGGATAGATGATAAAATTAATGTCTGGTAAGTTTTTCTCATGTTCTTTTTCTTTCTTTCTTTCTTTCTTTCTTTTTTTTTTTTTTTTTTTTTTTTTCAAATTAATGTAGTTATCCAAAACATATCTCAAAGTTTTAAGTTTTTAAACTAATTTTGAAGTTTTCTAATAAGGTGAAAATTTCTATTTTAAATTACTGGTGGAATTTTTTCCTGACAGAATCAACCATCGCAAAAGCTTTACAGTATAAGCTTTATTATTTTCAGAATACACCTGTTCTTCTTATTAAAAATTCCATGATTTCATTCGCTGACAACCATTTGTCAAGATCAAATTATCAGAAAATGATCCTAAATACCCCTACTTCCCCTATCAATTTAAATTTCGGCTTTTTTAGCCATGCAGTTCTATGAAAAAATTAAAAATAGAATACGGAATTACTGGTTTTAACAATTTAAAATCGTTTAATGACGGTTGTATTGAATGTGTTAAATAACGCGGTTTTGTTTAAAACTTTTATTAAATTTTTTTAATTAAATCTTGCTTTTATACTGTATAAGAAAAAATGAAAATTATTATCGCTCTTTTTAAATGAAATTGTTCGCAAATACTGGAAAATTTACAAAGCTGCAACAAGGAAGTACTTCACCTTTAAAAAGTAATAATATATATATATATATATCTATATATATTTTTTTTTTTTTTTTGAAAAAAAGTAACTTTTAGTTTTTATTTTTACAGTGGAACTAAGAAAATTTTAAAACTTCAATTACTCGTGCAGTATATTATTAAATACAATATCAAAAAATTCGATTTGAAATGAATTATATAAAATCTATTATTTTCGCAAATGAAATAGTAAATTAACTAGAGCAATCAAAAATGGCAGTCTGATTTCATTTGAACAAGAACAGGTGCGCTTGAAGAGGGAAAATTATAACTTTTTTTCAGAAAAGATGACTGTCAAATGTTTTAAAAGAAATCTTAGAAAAAGAAAATCCCGGTGATGAAAAATGAATCTGTTTTCATCATTCTATAATGACTTTTTAAATGTTTCTTCTGTCACGATTTTCTTTTAATTTATTGTATAGAAAGTTTTTCTGAGCTAAAAATTTTGATTAAAAAGTTTGCAGTGTTAAAATATCTGAAGTATGCATTGTTTAAATGTAACTGAATTGTTACTAAATTGTTTGAAAATCATTTTTTATATGTGATATTAGAGTTAATTCCTATAAATTTAATTTATTTTTAAAAGTAAGTTAAAGGTTTCAAGTAGTTAAACTTTCCAAAACTGATTAAAACAATTTAAATTTACAAGTACCGTAATTTCGGGTGTATATGCCGCAGATCAAACAATTCTTTTTCGACCCAGAATTTTTTAAGAAACTGATATAACTAGTTAGATCGCCGTAAATATTTGTCTTCAATCACTAAATAAGATTTCTGGGTTCAAAAAGAATTATTTGATCCGCGGCTTATACACCCGAAATTACGGTATTCAGTAGCTTAACCAGTGTGGGTGTCCAAGTGCTCTGAACACAGGTAATTTTTCAAAGTTATTATCGCCTTATCTAACCAGAAAATTTTTTGCTATAATTCAAGGAGAAGAACCCCTTACAACATAACTGGTTTTCACATCCACCGTGGTTATGGCACTGACATTACACAGAAGTATTCATTGTTTAAATGTCCCTGGGTTGTTATTGAATTGTTTTATAGTCAATTTTTAGCGTGTGATGTTAGAGTTAATTCCCATCAATTTAATGTTTGTGAATTTAATTGTGGGAATTAACGAAAAATAGTGTTTCTGCAGTTAAAAGTTCAAAACTAATTCCAGAAGTTTAAATGTACACTAAAGTATTCATTATGGCTGAGGTTGTCTATTGTATCAGTGTTATTAAACAGGAAGTCTTCACTTTTGTTAAAAGCAGCATTTGCGCAATTAAAAGTGGGGTCACGAATCATATGGAGGTGCATGTAGTATATTGTCTACTACGAGTGAAGATGAAGAGGTTGTCACAAGACGGTGTCTGTTTCTTTTAACCCTTTGAGCTCTGATGGTAGAATTTTGTATCACTTAGTTTTAATTCCGAAATGTCACACTGGCACCGGAATATTCGACCAGATTTATTTGAAAAAGGTTTAATGCCATTTTTCGTGTATATTGTAAACCGAATATTTTCTTTGCAAAATACTGGTGCCAATGTGACATTTGGAATTTTGAAGAAATTTACACACCATGGCTCAAAGGGTTAAATGAGATACACAGTTTCTGACAACCACAGAGGGAATATATTCACCAATATATTTTGAAAAAAAAAAAACTTATTTAAGGGCTTTATTCGTGGAGATGTTCTCGCATAATTACGGTAAAAATTACATATTTCTTTTTAATGGTGTCATTTCGCTTAGGTTTAAAAAAAAAATTCACGGCAAATGACAGGAGGTTATAAACGTATGGCAAAACGCAATGGGAAAACTCTTTTTTTTTTCAATTTATCAAGTGAAGCATTTTTTATTATGTATTCATTAACTGTCAATCGAATGATACTATCCGAAAACAGTTATTCATTCTTTATAATATTACTTCAGTTTTTATGAATATAAAGTCATGATTAGCATTATGAATGCAAAATTATGAACATATGGATTTTGACAACTATAACGACCCAGAAGAATCCCTAGATGGCCCTGATTTTTATTTTTACTATTTTTAAAATATTAATAAATTTGGGAATGTTTGATGTGATAAAAAAAGCACATTTTGAACGTACAATAAATGTATTGAATCTGTGTTTTAAAATATATCTACTTCGTATTCATAAGTGTGTATGTACGTGTGTATGAAACGACCGTACCGACGAATGGTGTCTTCCGTTTAAGAATTAACACATGGATATAATAAAAAATACCAAAGTTGACATATTTCACCTTTTGCACGCATTTGTTCAGTCTGACTCGATATCATCTTTCATTGCAAAATAGATATCAGGCGCTAGTCACGAACAAAAATAAAATTTTCCTTTTTTCGTTTATACATCTTTGAAATTCTATACTAGAAGGATACGTCTTTTAAAAAAGTGGTGTACACCGAATAAAATCTGTGTAAGACACGCACGAGTCAAAAAAAGGTTAAACAGGGATGAGATTTCAACTTTTTTGTCCACTAGTATAACTAGAAAAAATGTTGCAGGGTTAAATATCAAAAATATTCCGATTAAATTATACATTTTCCGTAAAAATTATTTGAAAAAACCGGCAATTCCATTCCTAGTTCATAGCTGCCAACTCTTCTGATTTTTTGGCCCGGAAAAGTTTAACAGAAATTTTTGCCTTAATTAATCGACAGATTAAGGCGATTTGAAATGGTAAAATTTACTATAAAATTTTTCCGGGCCAAAAAAGCGGAAGATGTTGGCAGCTATGCTAGTTTAAAAAGTTTTTTTCCTTGTCCCTGAGTCAAAATGCACCACCAAAAGACGGAAAAACAAGTTTTGAGGTGGGCGGCTTTCGTGAATAGCCACCAGCTGTCAAATTTGACACTGTCTTTGGTCTTTATTTTAACTGTACTACATGTGAAAGCATGAAGAGTTCTGGAAAAAATAGGAAACAAACCTATTTATTATGATGTATATTTATCTGTTTAAATAAATATATACTAATCGACAAGGAATTATATTTTTAGAGGTAGATCGCCTACATATTACATCTTGCACAAGATTTTATTTATTAAATAGTAACACTCACATTTGACATTCTATTTGATATTATTTGATTAATATGCATCGTAAAACTAATTAGCATGTGTATTTTTCTGAAGTTTCCACAGAGTTATAAAGTTTGAAACTTTTAGTACGCTAATATTAAATCTACATCACAAACATCAATTTAAATATTTAGCAAAAAAACATTTGATTTATATCCATGGTTCTGGATGAGACGCAAATAAATGCACTAAAATATAACTAAGATATATGATTTAAATACTTATCTTATTTTTTAAAATATTCATAAAATATTTTTAAATTTTTACGAATTGAGGATATTAGTTTTTACATAAAAAGAATCAAGCATTATTGAAAACATGGGTTCTGTGCTTTTAAAGTTAGTTTTTACCACTAGAAAGATTTTTTTAGTTGTCCAAAAGATCATCTTCCATTATGATTTATATTACAGGAAAGAAAAATGTAACATGTAGTAGAAAAAATACTCTAGAGAACTTTGATAATCAAATCCGCATTTTATTTTAAATTTAAAATTGGAGTAATTTTACTAACAGAACTGTTGGGATTTTCTTAAAACATATTGACAATTCCTTTACAGGTTTCTTTATAATCTAAAAACAATAAGAAAAAAGACAGAAACTATGAACTTTAAAACTCTGCTTTAATCCAAAGCACTTAAATATAGTGAAAAAAGTGTACAAAAACATATGTAACAATAAATTTTGGATTTTGAATGGCTTAATTTTTTTAATACTAGGTTTAAAAATTAGAATTTGAGATCCATAAAGCAAATAATATACAGAGTGTCCCAGCTAAAATATTATCAACATCGAGATTAGGTAGAGTCAGTGGTGCAACCAAGGTGGTGCCCAAAACCAGTATTATTGTAAAGTATCCTTCTCCTTGATTCATAGAAGAAAATTTCCTGGTTAAATAAGGCGAAGAGAACATTAAATAAATATCAATATACAGAGCTATTGAGCACTCACCCTGGTTACGTCTCTGAGAGGTACACCTAGATGACATAGAATCACATAAGAAACCGAGTCGGAAACTTTTTCCTGATCCAGAAAGTGTACTGCCAGTGTTGATAATGGACTACTCTTATAAAATTTAGATTTTTTGATTGGAACTAGTTTTCTGAACTGATAAAATTCTCTTTGTTTCCAACATATGTAACTCAGTTTTTGTCTTAATTAATATGAACCGCCTAGTTAAAATACACAGCCGTCATCTTGTGACAACCATCTCAGTTACATTACTCGCAAATGTTAGATCGCCAAGGCTCGAAAATCTACATATTTTTTATTGGATTGGCGCCACTTTTATTAAAAAAGAAATTCCAATTGATTAAAATGCCACTAAATAAATTGAAATTTTACCATTCCAAAAATTAGTGCTAATCTAATTTTTTTTTCTAAATAGCCCATCTGTCAACGCTAATCTCGGGCATGTGGGTTTTTCCAGTCCTGGACTATACACTATGTGCATCCTTTTTTACATTCATAATACCTATTTCCATGCAGCATAATCAATCTTATAAGTAATCCGAATTTACAAAAAGAAGTTTATTTTCAATTTTAAGCCAAATATTTTCTTCAAGCTTCTGTGAAATCCAACTGTATATAGAAAAAACTACTAGAATAAAACTCCTTGAGGATTCTTAATGAAAAACATTTTTCAAAAGCATTTTGTACAAAATTTTTTCTTTAAAAAATTCTTCAAATTTAAGATGACTTACAGTATTTTGTGAATGATAACAAGAGATTTTTCAATAAGAACTCTTACGTAAGTTGTGTTTAAAAAGATTTTAAAGATTGCTTTCGTTTAACTTTGACTTTGAATTCATCCACGTTTTTCGAATCGATTCTAATGAGTGCTTTTATATTATATATACAAGGTAGAGCCCGTCAATATTCGACGAAAGAAAATGTTTGAAAAGGAACTGTTTTATTGATTTATAAAAAAGATACAAAATTAGTTACAATAAAAAATGCACCTTATATTGGTAAGATTAACTCTGAAAAAAATTATGTTTAACCTAAAGATAACAAAATACTACTTCTATAAAACTCAGTTGTATAAATAATTAAAATTAAACTTTATTCGTACATAAAAGCAGTAAAAATAAAAAAGATCTCTTATTATGATAAAGATATCAATTAAGTCTCTTATGCTAGTATTCCAAAATGTAAATTAGCAAAAGTATATTCAACTTGACTGAATCATAGATTTTTTTTCCGTGTGGAATCTAAATTCGACATAATTTTCACCATATCAAAATTAACATATGCACCTTTTATGTCTGTATTCACTTTAAAAAAATTGATATTTTAATTTGAATCATTTTGAAATCATTTTAATTCAAAACTTGAAGTTTCACTGCTATTAGCTGAAACAGATACTAAAGTATTTATATTCTTTTGGTGCAAAGAAAGTTTTGTAAATGAAGCCAAAATTCACTGGGTTTTACAACAAAAGATATTCTTGATACAGCACGTATTTTAATTAAAATTTTTTTACATAAAAATACAGCAGTCTGCTTTTTTTGGCTTTTTTCCCCTTTGCATGTAATAGAAATGGAGTATTTCTGTTGCCACAATTAGAAAAACGATACTAAAACTGCAAAAAAAAAATCCCCAAAATAAATTAAGATACAGTTTTTAAACAAATTGCATTTAAAAGCATATTTCCCCTTTACACAATGGTGTAAAAATTGAAAATGTGGCATGTTTATAACATTAAAAATTTGAGTAGCAATAATTGCAAAACCGAAATTTCATTTTAAATTTCAGAGTGTTGCCATTAGCAAAATGACGCATGCGTTACGCACAGATACGTTTGACCTTTATAATATAGATATATATACTATTATTCGGATACTATTGTTCTATATATATCTCTATATATATTATTGTTATATACAATATTCTTAGATGCATAATTTCATTCCATTATTGTAGAATTCTAAATAAAAGATTTATATTTTGAAAAATTTGTACACATAGAATAAAAAAAAAAAAAAAATCAAGCCCGTGAGAAGTTTATAAAATATCTTCAATCAACCATTTTTAACAAAAACATTTCTTCTGTTTTTTTTTTTTTGGGGGGGGGGGGTTCCAGAAAACATACGACATATGTAAAAAAAAAATCTATATATCTAAGAATTGTTTTTCGAGAATATTGTTAAAAGTCTGTGTAAAAAGCAATTATTCTCATTGATAAAACATAAAAGTAATCAAAAACTACTCTTCTGAATCTATAAAAAAGAATTCTAAAATGAATTTCTATTTTTAATACCAAATATTTAATTAGACTTCCACCTAACCAGGCCACAGAAAGAAACAAAAATACTCAAATAAAACTACTTGAAGATTTCTAATCCAAACTTTCTCCTAGAAACACTTTATATAAAAATATTTTATTTTAAAGTGAAATGATTCTTTTAAAAAATTACACAATTTATGAAGAATGAAAAAGCATTTCTTCAATGACTTTCTCTTTTAAAATTCACAGCGTAAAAAATTATTTTTTTTTCTTTTCAAATGATATCAACAGTGCTTAAAATGTTTCTGTCAATCACGTGTATTATTCTTTGAATAAGAAACCGTGCCATATTTTTTCTCGTTGATGAGTGGTACAACATATATTTTTATTAGAATTTGAAATGTAGTTTTAAATTCCTAAGCAGTAATATTTATTTTTAAAAGATATAATTGGTACTTGGTACTATTTAATAACTGCTATAGAATTATTGCTACTTGTAAAAAAAAAAGTATAAAATAAACACAATTGCATATGAGCCGAAATAGCGGCCATGACGAAGGCAAGCAGTCGTCTTTTATACCAGTAGTTTTAAATAGCTATTTTTACTATAAAATATTCGATAATTATTTGAAAAAAAAAACACTTATAAAAATTAGTAATTTAACCGCTTCCCTGATTTGCCGGTACGTCATATGGGTGAAGCGTTTTTCCCGATCATGATTTGCCCATACCACATACGGGATAATAATTACAAATTATAATTTATTATTCTCACCAGTAAACTTTTATTGTAAACTTTGGAATATTTATCTGGATGGGATAATGCTGTTAAGTTTTCCAGGATGCGCATTTTTATGATTCAATTAGGAATTAAAATGTTTTGAGAAAAGAGTAAAAATTCTGTAAAAGACGCAAACAAATAAACATATTTTAAATTTTTTTCAAAAATATTGATCAGTTAAATTCTTAACAAAGTGATTTTTGGACTTAGTGACTTTTTGGAAATTTTAAACTCGTTTTTTTTTTCATTGCAAAAGCAAAATTTTTTAAACATATTCTTGGTGCCTCTTGAAATTAACATTAGACTCGACATGGGGCTACTGCGTCGGATTGGGGTAAGCATATATCCTTCTTTCTGTGACTAACTTGAAATCCGCACAAAATGTATACCAGTACTAGTATCGCCCAGTGGCCGATGTTTTACTTAGATGATCTGAATTCTTACCAAAAAGGTTTTAATACTTATTTTTTATCAGATGTTAAATATTCTGTAAATTAAAAGTAAAATTTCTATTCAAAATTTTCTAGCGTGAATTTAATATTTCTCAATAAAAAAATCAGTCAGACGCAGGAACACTGATGTCAGCTGTCAAGGTTCAAAGTAAGGGATTCAAATGCTTTGGAGCAAGTTTCTTATTGTTTATTTTACGATGTTTAACCGCAAAGAATTTTATTAAACATTAAGAAATACTTTTAAATACTAGTATCCAAACAATTTATATTTCCAATTAACGCTGTATAATTGTGAACATGGCCTAAAGGTACATACACCGTAGCTGCAAATATTTTATGTTTTTTTTAAAAGCACAGAAATTTAATAGTAATTTTTGACTTATTTAATCGGCAGATTACGGTGATTTAAGAAGATAACAATTATTTTTAAATCTTTATGATGAGACAAGCATAACAGTTGTAGCTATGCAGACACTAATTGGAGATTTTTAGGAATGTGTCACAACTATCTCAGATTAGACAATAGACATATTCGTCTTTTTAATAGGAAATTTTCAGAAATTAATTAAAAAAATTATATTATTTTCGGAAATATTAGGGAAATTATGCGCAAGCTGTTAGTGTTTCAATGAAGTTGAAAATTTTTAAGAAAAAGTTTGCTATAAGAGAAATATAAAAATACTTCTATATATGTTAAATAAATAAAATATCCATACATAACAAACTGAAGTACAAACGCCATGCTCTTTCCTTGTGTTGCGTGATATATTGATATTTTCTTTAACTCTTTCAGGGGCAAGACACTTCTATTCGTAAAATACTGAAATGAGTGTTCGACACCAGAATTTAAAAAGGATATTTTATTTGAAAGTAGGCAAAAGCTGTTATTTCTGTACTCAATAAAAAGGGAAAATTTATTCCAGAAATCCCATGACAATGTGACGTTTAGGAATTAAAATTAGGGGGGCATAAATGAACCCTTTGTGTTTCACTCAGGGTTCGCACAGTTCTACCACTAAATTTTAAGAATATTTTCGAAGTGTTTCACTGCAGAAAAATATCGTAAATTCTGTGAATGAAGGTGAGGGTTACGAATGTTGTGGTTTAAAAATTAAATGTAAATTTCCTTATTTTTCTTAGTGGTGCCAGAGTCCTTGGAAATTCCAAGGAGTGTGCGAACCTTGTTCACTGTTAAGTTACATGGAACACCTCTCATGATTTCGAAATGCCACAGTGACATCCGAATTCTGGTATAATTATATTTCATTTGCTACATATAGGGAACAATAACTTTTTCTTATTTTCAATTAAATTTCTACGGAAATTCCCGTGTTAGTCTGTCATTTCAATATTTTCTCAATGCGTCGCAGTGCTTTGCGACTGGGAAGTGTTAAAGAAAAAGAAACTTAATTTATATCCTCTTTCTAAAAATTATTTTTAAGAATATATTTTATTAGTTTTTTACTATAAGTGGTGAAATGTAACATTAATTGTAGAAAGTTTCTACAAGATAATAGTGACACAAGGCTTTTAAAAAGTGTATAGTCAAAAGATTTTTGAGAAAATAATTTTATTTATCTGCATCATACAGCCAAGCTAATTTATTGCTTACACGGCTGACTTTTACATGCCAGGATGTGCAAACTAGTATTTCCATCTTATGAGTTATACACACTTGGGAAAAAGCATAAGGGCATAAATAATGTAAATAATAATGAATTTTAAACAGTTACAAGTATTCTTAGCATCAGACAATATGTATGTATGATAGAAAGAGAACGGCCTTGCACAGTTTTTTTTTTTTTTTTCGAAATAATGATGAAACAAAATTATTACAATTTATATTGGTCATTACTAGTGTTGGTATGTGTCCCGCACAAATCAGGGTCGTGTATCAAGATATTTGATCAAGAAAAAAAATCATATACCAAGCATAGATAATGAAACACTTTTCAACGTATTTAAAATAATAAAACAAAAGGTAACCGTTTAATAAGATGAAAACCGATCTTATCCGAAAATCTATCTTAATAAACAATTTTAAAAACGCATAATCCATTTCCGAACTTAATTTTAACAGTTAGCATATACAGTTTGAGAATTATCCAAAATATTTTTGGCAGATCTTTATATGATGTATAAGTTTGTATACATACTACATAGTATATAATATCTCTGAATAGTTAGAAAGTGCATAACACAGTTAAAAATACATTTATCCCTTTGGGGGGGAGATGGCAAAGTGCATGTGTTGGTAAAAAATTCAAGTTGATAAAGAGAGATTAAATCCAGGTTTTATAAACAAATTTATTTCATAATTAATAAAAGTTTTTCTTCACGTGCATTACATAAGGAAAACTTTATGTTTCCTATTAAATACGTTGATGATAATAATTTATATTTATTTGGAAGAAAGCAAAAACCATTAATACACTGTGCGCTTATGGAGTGCCAAAACACTCCGCGCCCTTGTTGGCGGGATAAAAATTCTGGTGTCATTGTAACAATTGGAAATTAAAATTTAGTGCGATATATTCTACAAGCTTCCACAACGATTATTTTTTATTTCTACCTCACACCACTTTCTAGAAACAGAAATTTATTATTTGGCGGTATGTGGAAAAGAAACATACTTCAAAATTCATTTTAAAATCATAGTTGTGCATACAGAATAGAAAACTAGTCTTCTGTGGCAAATCTAGTATAATATTCCATCGTCCTTTAACCATTTTCAGAGCGGTGTTCTTAAAAAAGAACGCCTAATTTTAAATTTAATGGAACACGATTATTTAATTAAAATTTTATTTTTATAGGATACCTGAAAATAAGCACGCTCCTATTTTCTAATAAATTAGTTTTTAAATTTTGTTGTAAGTCAATTGTTTCTAACATATTGTCTCTGCTACGGAAAGGGTTAAGTGGCAAATCCTTTGAGCGGCAACGGCGTATATTTTATCCCACTTAATTTAAACAACATTCGCACGAGAAACTTTGAACTATTTTTTAAACTGTATTTCAATGATTTAAAATAAAATATTTTAATTATTCCGTTGATAATTCAATATACAGAGACACAATTGCTTGCTCCTCAAAAGTTAAATCAATTTGTGGAAATACGCAGAAATGTATCCTTTATTATTATTATTATTATTATTATTTTGCAGTCTTGTATACACTCTATTGTAAAAAGGGCAAACAAGACTAGATGCAATCCTATTAAAAATATGTCAAATTTAATACCCGTGACCTTAGAAATTACCTGACCGATTTTATTAAAATTTCAAGTTTTTAATCACTAGAATATGCTCAAGATTTTCGGTAAACAGTTTTTTTCTGCATCTAAAACTTTTTATTTTAGAGCAATGTCATTTTTTTTTCATTTTTCATATTTTTTCTTTCTGAAGTATACTTTTTTTTCTAATTAAAGTTTTTTAAACTGTGTACCATATATGATCTTATATTTATGTTCTACCACCAAACAAAATCATCAAAATCATCTATTTTATGAGATAGTGAAATTGTTATCTCAAGAGTGTGTTTTTTTCTGGAAAGACACTTCTAACTTATATGAAATTTTTGTACAATTTTATTAAACACATCAATTAAAATACAGGGTGGTCATAAAAAAACTTTGCTTTTATATGGAGCTTTAGCGGCCAGTCCGTTCAACCAATCGAGGTAAAATTTCAGATATAGCTATTCAGAGGTATGAGCTCGAGATTCTGTGAAAGGCAACAAAATGGCGCTCACGGTTACGGTTATGGTTACAGAAACTCGAAAATTTCCAATGACAACACCCTTATTTTTCATCGCAAATGTTCGCAGCCGAAAACCCTAAAGAGCGTTGGAACGGTATGGTTATTGGAATAAACGGACGCGTTATGCTCGCATAAAATCAGCTCTACTAACACTCCCAAAAAAACACGACCAAGGCGCACGAAGAAAATTTGAATATGACAGAGACAAAATACCATTCACGGAACGTTGTTTGCCAGATAGTCAGCGTAGAAAACGGATAAAAATTAGGGGGGAATATTAGTTCTTCTATCGGAGCTCGCAGATACCAACAAAATGACTTCGTTCGTTGGTGAGTTGGTAAAACTATTATCAAAATGAGATGAATGCTGGGAAAACCTGGCGCGTTTACCGTCGAAACCATCGCCAAGTACGTGGCCTATGCATTTCACAAGCTCTTCGTGATTTAGTAATGTAATACGAAGAAATTGACTGCACCTGTGATTGTCCGCGATCCGGACGACCAACAGTTCCTAAGGATACTGTTATGGAAGTGCATCACACAGTGACCAGAGGACGCTTGCAAACTACAAAAGGTGCATCTCGTGTACTTGATATAAAAAAATCAATGGTTTTAAAGCTACTGCGCTCTGTAATCCGTATGTTTCCCTTAAGAGCGTACACTAGTCACGCGGTAAAAGCCGAGCGCTAATGTAAAGTCTATGGGGGCGTTCTTTTTTAATATCTCGTTCAAATTTTAATATTTTGACATGATTTTTTTTAATAGGATAGCTTAGGACGATCTACAACCAGCCTAGTTTTTACTTTTTCGATTTTGCTCATATATTTTTTATATTATGATAGTTTCAGTTTCAGAACCGGTTTAAACCGGTTTTGAAAGTTAAAATAATTTTAAAAAAAAAATCTGAAACCAAAGTTGAAAAAGTAAAAACTAGGACGGTTGTGGATCGTCCTCAGCTAGCCTATGCAAAAAAAAAATCATGTAAAAATACTAAAATTTGAACGAGATATTAGAAAAGAACGCCCCCATAGATTTTATATTATCATCCGGGTCTTTTTGAGTACTTTTTCTGTGACTATTGTGGGCTCTTAACGGTACGAGCGCACCCAGATGTTGGAAGTCAGAGACCATCAACAACATACAGACTTTGTTAATGAATTTCTTATCCAATATCATGGAAATAACGATCGGTCTCTTCGCATATTATGAACGGACGAGGCACATATCATCTTAACTCTAGAACCGCGGAGACGGGTCATTTTGACCCGTACTCAGTGGAAAGATGTCGATTCGAACCAGATAAGTCTTCTTAAAATAATTTTCATGTAAGCTGCACGAAAATTAATTAAAATAAATAAGTTAAATAGACTTAAATAAAAATTCTTGTGTGAATTATTTTTATAAAACTTGGGTAAAATTTCCCGCGGTTCTAGTGTTAACTGGTAACGTCAGTGGCCTCCGCGATCCCCCGACCTCACTCCATGGATTTCAGGTTCTAGGGATATCTAAAATCTAGAGTGTACATATGCAATCCGCAAAGTTTGCGAGATTTGAAAGATTCTATCAAAGTGAGATTGCAAACATCACTCATGCGATGTAACGTTCGTCTGTATTGTCCACAGTCGCCAGCGAGCAATGGGTGCCTGTGATGGCATCCATGTGAAAAATGTGTAATCAAAATAAAAGTTTTCTTTTCTCCGATCTGTGTTGTAATCAGAGATTAGTGTACTGACTCTGTGTCACATGCAAATTTACTCCTTGCGCCCCAATCGTGTTTTTTATGTGGGGGGTGGGATTCGCAGAACAGCTTTTTGTGCGTGCATAACGTGTCTGTTTCTTTCTATACACGTACGGTTCCAACTATCTTTAGGGTTTTCGCATGCGTTGAGTATTTTATGATGAAAAAATATGAGTGTTGCCATTGGAAAATTTCGAGTTTCTGTAACTATAACCGTAACCGTGAGCGCCATTTTGTTGCCGTTCAGAGAATCTGGAGCTCATACCTCTAAATAGCTATATCTGAAATTTCGGTTGAACGGATTTTCCGCTAGAGCTATATATACCGGCAAAGTTGTTTTATGACCACCCTGTATATATACTTGGATAAAATTTAGTTTTATATAAATGAGGTAATGTTTTAAGCTTTTTCAGCTCTGTATATGACTTGCACTTGACTTCCGGGCCAGCACCTCTTACACGTATTTTATTCGATAAGCGCCTTTTTTTAATAAGAAAGACTTTTTCTTGTATTTTCAAAACATGTGATACTACAAAATGTATTTTTAAAATATAGTGGTGTGGATATAATTTAAAAAATATAAAATGAAAGAAAAAAATAATAGATAAGAATAAAATATGTTTGCTTAAAATTAATGTGATGGGCCCATGAAATTTTACAATTATTTCTAATGGTGTTTAACCCATTTGTGCCTGAATTATTTTCTTGCTAAAATTCGAATTTTGCATTTTCCCACCACTTTAAAAGAAAGAATAACTTTTATCTTAATTTAGCGAGAACTTCGTCTCGAGAAAGAAAGTATTTATTTTTCCTCCTTTTTACTGGTGTGAAAGGCGTTTACTTGAATTTTTTGAAACTGTCCCAAAAATGGGACGCCAGGCACTAATGGGTTAAAAAAACAGGAAGACAATGGTTTTAGGAATGTTCAAAGAATTTTTTAAGTCACAAAAACAAAAGTCTAAATTCACTCATGTTTCCACCTAATACATATCAAATTATGTACAAAAATTAGTTCATTTTAAGAACTCACAATAAAATTAACCATTTCACTGATTTTTTTTTTTTTTTTTTTTTTTTTTTACGTATATGAAATTGAAAATATTTGTTAACATCACTTTTATAAGATAAAGTATTCATAAAATTTAGTCTGAACATTTCTACAATTAAAGAGTATAAAATTGTATTTAAAAAATTATTGGTGTCAAAAAGGTATAAGTGATCAATAAAGCAAATCCTTCTTGCCCGTACGATGTACGGCCAAAACAAGGAAGCGGTTAACAAACCGGAAATTGTCAAGCGTAGCAAATGAGGTGCGCTAGTATACTATAATGAAGTTTTCAATACATTTATATATTGGTATAGTAGTACACAGTGCTTCGGAAACAGTATAGTAACCGAAATCTTTTGTGTGTCCCAGTAAATATTATCTGCTTTCTATTATGCAGGAAGTAATTTGTAATAAACCTCGGCAACGAATATCAATTTAATAAAATCACAAATAATGTTTTATCGTCCCAAATAATGTTTCCTCCAATACCAATATGTAATGGAATACTTTTGTGTGGTCCTGTAAATTAATTACAAATACTCTTTACACCACAGATTGTACAGACTGTATATTTTCATACATATGTCTTCGTTGTAAATCAATTTTATTATGTTCGAAAGAGTGTAACGCAGGGCTCCAAAATGGTCCGCGAACTGAACATCAGAATTTTTTTAGAGAAATTTTCTTTTTAGATTTTTATTGCAAATTGTCAAGAATCCACGTTTGGAAGTTGATTCTAGCTCAAACGTATTATGAAATTTTCTGTTAAAAAATAGTGATGTTCAGTTCGCGGACCATTTGGGAGCCCTGGTAACGTCATTAAAATGCATTTGAAACTTTTTTATTTTTCATTTTATAATTATTGTAACGGAATACTTTTGATTGTCCCGGTAATTGAACTGTACATCTGATTTTCATAAAATTTCAACTGACACGGCAAAATTATTCAACAATTACATATTTTAAATTTGAAACGTTTCCGGTGGGTATTTTTTGATCTGTTAAATGTAAACGGACAGACAGACGGACGGACAAAACGATGACTATAGGTTCTACGTATTTATATAATTACGAACGCACATAAAAACACACTTCTTGCAATTACTTCTAGAAGGCAGTATACAATTTTTTAATAAATTTTGTTCTTGTGAACAAATATTTAAATTATGATAACTCTATTCTGTAGTAAGCATCTTGCAGAAAACCGTATTGCTGTGTATATGCTCGATAAAGATTTACACCATCAAAAATCATTTCAAACGGTTTTACACATTATCTATAAGGTAGCTGAGTTCTTACCGGGTGTCCCAAAAATGACTGATGGACTTTAAAATTCAATAACTTGCAAACGGCGACAGCTATTTGAATTTTTTTGCAGGAGAGTTATGTATAATGTCAGGAGTTTTTTTTACCGAAATTTTGTATTTTAGTTCGAATTTCAAACAATAGGTGGCGCTAACGGCGATTGAAGGCCAGGTGATAAGTGCTGAATAAAGCGTCGACCTGGCCTTCAATCGCCGCCAGTGCCTCCTACACTCTTAAATCAAAAGAGTGAATTCCTCAGTCAACAAAGGAGCGAAATCTCTTGGCAGGACAATCATTCCTTCAGAGCGGCAGTTTTATCGAAAAAGAACGCTTTTCGGAAAAAACCGGTCTTTTAAATCATGTTTATAGTACTGATCTATAAAACGCTCCTTTTTAAATGAAAACCGGAAGTTTTTTGACGTAGTTAAACGGAACTATCTGAGATGAATGTTCATTGGTTGTAATCTGGTCACATGACGTTCGGCTGGTTTGGCGGGCTATCTTCTGCTAGCGAAGACTGACATGGCGCTTGTTTACGCTAAGGCTTTTGTTACGCTATACCCGAGATTTAATTTCATAATACAACAGATCCTGATACTGAATAGGATTGCGAATGAGGATACCCCGAAACTATATGGTAAGTACTTGATTTCGGTCTCTTTAATAACTTTCTTATTCTCAATGTAGTATGTAATCTCACATGTAAGAAAATTACCTTAGATCTACACGGATCGGAAATTTGAGACTGGTTTTTGTCCGACCCTCTTGAAAGACATCTAGATTCTGAAAATCATGTCCTTTTGCCTTTTTATTATTAAAAGACCCGGCCCCACTCACATTATTTTGTGTAATTAATAATATCGATTTGTTTTGTATCAGTTAATGCATTTTTTATGTCATATTAAAAAAAATCATTTTCCAATAATGGACACCCCGTGTAGATATTTCCAAAAATGTGATTTCAAAAATGTTTATAGTGCGAAAAATATTTTGACTTATTGAAAATCTAAATATTCAAACTAAATTTTTTAACAAAATGTAATAACACCAACATTTTACAAATAGCTGCTTTTAAATTATTTTAATGTGGTTAATAAAATTTCAATGTTTAATTCATTTTATTATTATTATTATAATAACTGTAACACTGCCTTGTAAATTTTATAATCTGGCAATCAAACCAGTCAGGAAGCCGAAAACATTTATTAAGGGCAAAGCTAAATAGGGACTTATAGGGCTTTATTCCTCTCCATTTCAATAAAAACAATTGCAGTATATATTTATAACTAAACCGATTTTTGCATAAGTTGCCCTTCCCCCCCCCCTCTCCATTTTCAGCTCTCAAATTTTGTCTGACATTATAGCAGTGTGATTAAAAATGTATTTTCTGTCTTAAATGCTTCCTTATTTAATCTCAGGCAAAATAATAATAATAATATAATGAAAATCATAATAATTGTGAATCTAGTAAATCTGCATATCAGTAACCTCAAACATCAGTTCTAATTTTATTTTTAGTTTTATTTATTTATCCGTTTTTAAGTATTTAAAATTAGGGTTGGAAAAATACCTGTTTTTTTTAGTTTGTTTAAACCAGATTTTTTTTTTTTTTTAAATTTCTTATCTCAAATACATGCATATTTATTGATGAAAATAGACATTGTTGGATATATAAGTAGCATAACTTCATTTGAAAAAAAAAAAATTAATTAAATAATTATTGTCAATTTATGTAAAAAATTGAAAATATTGTTATCTTAATTTAAACAGCATTAGTAATTATTTTATGTTCAAAGAATAAATTGCTCTACAATGTGAAACATTGATTATAACTTTGAAAACCTTTATAAACAAACATTTAATTTCTAATTATAAATATTTGATGATTTTTTTCCCCCGGAGTTATTCAAAAATAAATTTCACATACTGCTCAAGGTTTTGTTTTTTGAGTGATAATACAAAGTCAAAATTTTTTATCATTAAATTCTGCAAACAACAGAAAAAAAAAAAAAAAAAAAAAAAAGATTAGTATTATTAAAATGCTATAACTAGAACCCAATTTTTTAATAGTCTCTTATTCAACTTCATGTTTTGATTTTAATTCTCAAAAGTAATCTCCTTAATCATTATACATATATATATTTAACAGTTTGACTAAAATTTTAAAGATTATCATGTAATGTTATTAATTGTTGTAAATAATTTGCATTTTTGTCAGGGTTGTTATGTTTAAAACAACTGTTTAAAACATTACATTTAAAACAATGTTTAAGACATGATTATTGCTAATAAGGTCACAAATTAAAATTTATGAAATAAAATTATATTAAAAATTTCTAATTAGCTGTATGTACTAAAAGATATTCAAATTTTATTAAAATTCTAAATTGGTTATTTAATTTTAATTAAGTATTTAAAGTAAATTTATTTCCTCTAAAATTGAAAATACATAATTTATTTCTTTAAATATTTCAATTATGATTTTATATATAATATCAAAATTCTATAATATATTAATTTTCGAAGATTAAAAGTAAGACTAAGAGAGTATTTTTCGGATATACAATACAACAAGCCTAGTACAGCCTACAGCCTTATCTAGAATGCAACGAAAAGAAAATATTTTGACAAAGCTAACATAATTTTTTCAACATCAAAACATTACTCTTCAGTTATCCGTGAATCCCTCGAAATTTTGCTTAACAATGAAACTGTTTGTAATGACGTCATTTCTTATAATATTCGGCACTCTGGTACACCAGGTATCCTTGGTGTTTTGATGAATTCATCACGACTTTGTACACGCTGACTATTTTTGTTATTATTTTAATGTTTTCCATTTCTAATGAATTATCTTCTTTTATAGTTCTTTCAAATTGGATGCGAGGGCATCCGAAAGATCTAAGGTAAATAATAATTAATTTATTTGTATATTTTGAGAGATCTATTTCTCTTTTTTTCTGAATAAATTTGGTTGGTGCACAGAGAACATAATATTGAGTAAAAAAATGTGGGCTAAATGCCTTCTTAATATACTATAAATAATACATTCTACCATCAATAGGTAATGCTATAATACTTTATAGATATTTATTTAGTAGTTAAAAAAGATTTTTTTTTCTCTTTCTTTATTAAAATTATAATGACTTCAGTTTAAAATATTCATATACAAAAAAAAAAAAAAAAAAAAAAAAAAAAAAAAAAAAAAAAAAAAAAATCAGCATTAATTTAAATTTTTCTTAATAGTCTTTCCTTTTTAATAATTCATTAATGAAAATAAACTGAAATGAAAAAAAAAAACTTATCTACTTTCAGTTCCTTTTAAATTCTAATTGTTTAAATTTGCTTTTCTGTCCTCAGAGTTATAAAAGTATGCTACCTATCAACAGTGTTCTCGCTGTCGCTCGCCATTGCACCAAATTGCTACTAAATTCTTCATTTGGCGAGTAAATAAGCGATTAGATTCGCCAAATTGCTAGTGCTCAGTTTTGCTTTCTCTTTCTTTTTTCTTTTCTTTTCTTTTTTTTTTTTTTTTTTGTTTTTTTTTTTTTGTTTTTTTTTTTTTGTTTTACATACATATGCATTATGCATATGTATCTAAAACATATTTTTAATATATATACTTATTTTTATTATATTTTTAGTGGATAGTTGAAATTAGATTAACAACAATCATTGTCGCATTTATAAAAGTTTTGGTTACATTAGAACATATTGAAAAAAAAAATTAAAAGATTAAAGTTTTTTTTTTTTTTTTTTTTTTTTCTACACGGCGAATTTTTTTTTTTTTTTTTTGCTAATACTTTTCTCATTTGACGAATGTTTTTTATTTTTAATTAGCCAAATTACTGACATTGGTCAAATGTCAGTGAGAACACTGCCTACCAACCAATCTATCTATTTTGATCTTCAGTTTTGAATGTGTTCTCAGAATAATAATAATTTAATTTAATAATAAAAAATGGACATGTTTAAAAAATATTTATTTCTTAACTAATTTTTTACGTACTTCATATTTTTTTTACATATTTCATTACGCTTTAAAGCAGGGTTGCCGGCTTTTAGCCGGGCCAAAAAAAGCCGGCCGGCTTTTTTTGGTTTTATCCACTTAAAAAGAGCGGGCTAAAATTGAAAAAAGACGGCTTTTATTTTTAAAGTGTTAATTTGTATTGAATCCATATTAAATTTAAATTAATTTATTTTTAATATATTTTTAATAATTTACTACTAAAAAAGTTATAAATTTTTATTTAATTTTTCAAATAAATAAGTCTTTATAACTGCTAGGAGTCAACTGTGAAGGCATTATGTCTGAAAAATATAAATCTTCGAAAACAGAAAATATACTCAAAAAATGTGTTTTAAACTTCTACATTTCATAGTTCTACTTATATTACACATGCTTAAGAATTATATTTAATGGAATTATGACAAAATTAGTGTTCTCTATAGATATAAAAAGGGCATGGTGCTATTCATTAAAAAGGGCACTACTGCATCATAAAAGGGCACTTTTGCAAAAATTGTTATTGCCTTTAGAAAGCGAAAAAAGAAAGCAGCAAAATACATAATTTTTAAATATAATAAATCAAGTAACATTAATTTCGAATCATTTTATGATATAAAAATTAGAAATACAATTAAATTAAAACATGATTGAATAGTTTCATGTTCTTTTTCTTAAAGAAATGAAAAAAATTATCATTTTTGGGCAGGGTCATTCCATGTCAATTCAACCGCACTGGTACACCCATGAACTCCAATTTTGATGAAACTTGGTGTATTCAATAAAATATATATCAAATAGCCCCCTAATTTTTTTAATCTCTAATATCAATATATCTTTATTTAGAGTCGTTCAATTTTTTTTTTTTTTATTCACACTTTTGCATGCACTGAAAAAGCGCTAAACAAGCTGCACTTGATTGCAAAAAAAAATTACATTGGGCTGCCTAATCTTTTAATTATTTTCAAAATTTACTCACTTACCAACAAAAGTATGATAAACACAGAAAAAAATACTAGAGAACTGAATATATTTATTTTGGACCCCTAAAAGATAATAATTTATTATTAATCTAAAAATTTTTTAAAAGAAACATGATTTTCTAAAAATGCAATATCAAGATGAGGGACAGGTAAAACCTTAGCACATTTTTTTTTTTTTTTTTAAAGCAAGTCTAAATATTTGTTCTAACTTATTCTGGAATAAAATTGTATTTATTATATTTATCAAATTGCATCCAAATGTTTATTATTAGTAATCAAAAGATTGTTATAAATATTTTCAGAGTGTCAATGCTTCATTATGTAGTGCAGTTTATTTTTATTTTTTTTTTTAAATAATACTTTGCTAATACTGTTTAAATTAAAATATGATTTTTTAAAAATTTTCTACATAAATTCACTGTAATTATTTAACGTAAATTATTTTAAAATGAAGTTACAATACTTATATTCAAGGCTGGCAAGTTTCTGCCAGGGTGGTTAAAACCAGTGGTTATAACCGGTAAAAACCGGCATGGCAGAAACTAGTTTAGAGATAATACTAATAAATGCAATTATTCATAAATAACATATGTATTTAATATGTAGAGAATTTAGTTAAAAAATTAAAATAAATATTTTGAATGTTATTCAAAGTAGCAAAAATTTTCAAATGGATCATACAAACATATTTTGTTAATATAATAATTTTTTGCCACTTGAAAAACAGAAATTTTCATAATGGTAATCCGATTACTGTTTATGGTTGAATTTCTAATTAAATTTAAAAAAAAGAGAAATTTACGAAAAATTCTATAATCTTTTAACATTATAACTTAAAAATTATCTACTACAAAGAGAAATAGTTTTTGTAAAAACATATAAGTAAATAATTGTAGTGCAAAAATAAAAGATAAAAAATGGATTAAATATTTTATACTGTTATTTTAAAATATTGAAAGAACAAATTTGTTTTTCTGGAAAAATTAATATATTAGAACATTCCATATTATAGTATTAATTTTGCTAATTTTTCTTAACCTAGACAGCTTTTTAATTTGTTCTGAATGAAAAAAAAAAGTTTGAAAATATTCTTTCAAGACCAGCATTACTGGCGGGTAATGTCATTATTGATGATGTAAATTTTGAAAAATTCTCATTTTCACCGTTATTTGTTTCTAGAAGCAGCTACCCATAGAAGGCAAAACATTTTCTAGGTCTTCCTTGGCGAAATATGTTTCTGAAAGAAAAAAAAAAAAGTATTTTCTTGCCCGTCTTTTAGACTTAAATATCAATTTTTATCCCAAATATTTAGGATGAAGTAAATAAGCTAGCATAAAAGCTAACGATGCAATAAATGTGAATTGAATCTTGCATTTGTAAATTTCCATGATATTTCCATCATTAAATAAGGTTAAGCAAATTTTATGAGCAGCTGCAATAGAACAGTCATGTTTTTTACTTTTATCTAAAGCAATAGCAATAAATTTTAGCATTTGTAACAAATATTTAACTTTTTTATAAATCATGATATTTATTTACAATTTTAACAACTGCAGTGTCCTTATTCTCATTTTCATAATTTTCAATTTTCTGCATATAATATGGTTGATTCTATCTTGAAAGATTCAAAACTATCAAATTTTATTACAAATTCATTTATATTTTAATTTGAACTATTTACAATATTTTATTCGCAATTTATTCTTAGTAATAAAATGTATATAAGCAATTTAATACTACTAAAAAAGTCTCAGATTATGTCATGAAATTAGTTTATGCCATTTGTTGCCAGTTTATGCCATTTGTTGCCAGTTTCTGCCAGTTATAACCACTTTCTACCACTGGCATGGCAGAAACTAATTTCTGCCGGCAAAAACCCAGCCCTGCATATTCCAGCAATGTTTATTTTTATCAATAAATGTGCACAAATATGTAATAAGAAAGGATGTTTTAAAAAAACTGGTATAAACCAAAAAAAGTGTTCCCCCCCCCCCCGAAAAAAACCCAGGTTTTTTGCCAACCTTTTTAAATAATAATTATTTTAGCTTTGAAAATTGTATGATAATCCATGCTTAACATATTTTCCCCCCTTGTTTTATTACAGATTGATGCTGAATTCAAAAAATTGTATTCAGCAGCTGGGGATTTTCTAGCCATTTTTTCAACACATTATACGCAGCGGATTATGAAATACACCAGACAAAACAGGACTCGGTATTTATGAAAGAATATCTCTCGATGCAGATGGTAAAATGTTTAAAATTGTTCTTTATTTATTTAACAACAACAACTGGGAATAATAAAAGAATTCAGTTACATCAAAGTATCCAATATTTGTCACAGCAAATTTAGATACCATAGTGATTATGTTATTCAATGTATTTAGAAGTCATGAAAAAATTAGAAATCAGAGAGGGGGGGGGGGTGGATATTTTGAAGTACTGGAAAAGTCAAGCAATTTTTACAATAACCTAACACAGTCATAAAATATCATTTAAACCTACATAATTTTGATCCAAAATTGTCACATGGTAAAATGTAAAGAAATTATATTGAAGTCGAGGAAAATCAAAAAGTTCATTTGTCATACTATATGGAATTATAAAATCTGTGTTAAATAATAAACTATTGTTAAAATTAAAAATACATATATATAGGGATTTTTTGCATGTTGAATAATAAATCATCTGCATGAGATTTGGCTGCTAATAATTTGGAAATTTCAAATCTATTTTAAAACAAGTTTACAAATAGTAAAAACAAGAAGTGTAAGGTAAATAATAGAATCCATGTACATTAAAATGTGAATAAGATTTCATCACATACTTTTTCTTTATCATATGTTTCTATAACTAATATAATTGTGGAGTATATAGGTTAAAAGATTAAAATTTTTTCTAAATCTTTTTTTACACACACACACATATATATATATATATATACCGTATATACTCGCGTATAAGTCGACCCCTTAACTTATGTTGTTAAAAATAAGAAAAAATTCAAAACCTGCGTATAAGTCGATCCTCCTCCAAAAGGGAAAACCAATTGACTTTCCCCGTAAATGATCGATTCCTCGGATTCGTTCATACTCCAAAAAGGAGCGATTCTTAGGACTCGTTCTGAAATGAAACGACTCTGAAAAGAATCGATCCCTCGGAATCGTCCGAAAGAGATCGACTCCTCTGAATCATTCCGAAATGAAACGACTCCGAAAAGGAACGATTCCTCGAAATCATTCCAAAATGTATGGTCTGCTTAATGTCATAAATCGCAATCGGAGAATGGCGAAGAAAAATCGGATTCATTCCGTTTTTTCTTGGACTCGTTCCTTTTTTCTCAAATTTGCTCCGTTTTCTCGGATTTGTTCCTTTTTTTCTTGAACCATTCCTTTTTTCTTGGATATGTTTCATTTTCCTCAGATTCGGCCTTTTATCGGAATGACTTCGAATGACTCGTTCCTTTCGATGAACGATTCTTTAAAATGGACGATTTTGCCCATCTCCATTTTTTAGTATTGAAAATGTGTTCTTGACATAAATCATACACATTTTTTTTGTTTTTTGCAGCAGGGTAGGGTAGATTGTTTTTTTGAAAAATAAACTAAAAATGATCTTAAATACAGAATCGTCGAGGTTGGAACTGTTTTGGATTTTATGATCTACAAACAATGGGTTGCTGCAGCACAATTCTGTAGCAAACTATTTTCCGATATTTTATTTATAGATTTTTTTTTAGGTCTCGCGTATAAGTCGACCGCCCTACTTTGAAGTTCTTTTTTCGTCTAAAATTTCTCGACTTATACGCGAGTATATACGGTATATATATATATATGTATGTATATATATATATATATATATATATAATAAAGAAAGGAACCGTCAATTCATTTTTCTAAATAAAATTTAAAATTTAATATCTCAAATGTATATATTGAGGACGTTAATTTCAAAACTTGTCTTATCCAAAAGTTAAAAAAAAAAAAAGTTTCTCTATCAATCTTTTTTTTTTTTTTTTTTTTTTTTTTTTTTTTTTTTTTTTTTTTTAAATTTACACAGGAAAAATATATATATATATGTACATAAATTGTGTTTGTGTAAGGGATTGGGGGATTACCTCTATTTTGCATTTTTGGCACTGCAAAATCAAGATTTATAATGAAAACCAATGACCAGAACTAAAGTTTTTTGGCAATTTAAAAATATATATACAGGGTGTATCTAAACTACTGGGCAAAACTTTAAGGGATGATAGTAAACATCAAGACAAATAATATTAAATGGGAAACTAAGGATCCCAAACGTCTTCTGAAGGAGATAGGCGCCATCAAATTTTAGGGTCCAAAATTTGAAATGATTATAAAAAACGGGAAAATTGATCGATTCCTTTGCGGTTTTCACCAAAACTATTCTTTATGTCAGTATTGTCTTGAAAATAAATTATAAAGAGAAATTTCAAAAAAGGCCGATAGAGAGTGCTTTAGACTTTGGAGTAACGAACAACTATTTTTTACCATTATTTTTTGTATCTCATTAAAATTTTTTAGAAGTTTAGACATAAACTTAAATTTTGAGCTCAAAATCCGTCGTTAAGAAGCGCAAACTGAACTGTGTTCAATGGGAGTGTGTAGGTTCAAATTTCAAATGATTATAAAAAACAGAAAAACTGGTCAATTGATTTGAAGTTTTCATTAAAATTATTCTTTATGTCAGTATTGTCTTGAAAATAAATTATACAAATAAATTTCAAAAAATGTCGATAGAGGACGCTTTAGATTTTGGAGTAACATAACTATATTTTAACGTTATTTCTTGCATCCCACTAAATTTTTTTAGAAGCTTAAACATAAACTTAAATTTTTAGCTGAAAATCTGAATTGTTGAGAGTGGTTAAGTAGCGAAAATTGAACTGTGTTCAATGGGGGTGGGGAGATTCAAATTTCAAATGATTATAAAAACGGAAAAATTGGTCGATTCGTTTGCGTATTTCCCAAATACCATTCTCTATGTCTGTATTTCCTTGAAAATAAATTTTAAAGATAAATTTAAAAAAATTCCGTTAGAGGGCATCTTAAACTATTTTAACCGTTATTTATTTTTTTTAATTATTATTATTTTTTTTAAATCTAAATAAATGTTTTAAAAGCTTAGACTTAAATTTTGAGCTCAAAATCTGAATCGTTGTGAGTAATTAAGTAGCGAAAAATTTGTCTTCGTAGAGTGGGCAGGGTAACATTTCAACTCCTGAACACAGTTCAGTTTACGTTTTTTAACCCCTCCCAACGATTCAGAATTTGATCTCAAAATTTAAGTCTAAGTTTTTGCGTTTTTGGAAGTATTTATTTAGATACAAAAAATAACAGTTAAAAATTGTTGTTTGGTACTCTAAAGTTTATGGCGCTCTCTAACGGAATTTTTTGAAATTTATCTTTAAAATTTATTTTCAAGGAAATACTGACATAAAGAATGGTTTTAGAAAAAACCGCAAACAAATCTACCAATTTTTCCTTTTGTATAATCATTTGAAATTTGAACCTTTCCAACCCCATTGAACACAATTCAGTTTGCGCTACTTAACCACTCTGAACGATTCAGATTTTCAGCACAAAATTTAAGTTTATGTCTAAGCTTCTAAAAAAATTTAATGATGTGCAAAAAATGACGGTAAAAAATAGTTGTACGCTACTTCAAAGTCTAAAGCGCCCTCTATCGACAATTTTTTAAAGTTATCTTTATAATTTATTTTCAAGACAATACTGACATAAAGAATAGTTTTAGTGAAAACTGCAAGTCAATTGACGAATTATTCTGTTTTTTATAATCATTTGAAATTCGAACCTACCCACTCCCATTGAACACAGTTCAGTTTGCGCTACTTAACCACAGATTTTGAGCTCAAAATTTAAGTTTATGTCTAAACTTCTAAAAAAAATTAATGAAATGCAAAAAATAACGGTAAAAAATAGTTCTTCATTACTCCAAAGTCTAAAACGCTTTCTATCGGCATTTTTTGAAATTTATCTTTATAATTTATTTTCAAGACAATACTGACATAAAGAATAGTTTTCGTGAAAACCGCAAACGAATCGACCAATTTTTCCGTTTTTTATAATCATTTCAAATTTTGGACCCTAAACTATGATGGCGTTTATCTCCTTCGGAAGAAGTTTGGGACCCTTACTTTCCCATTTAATATTGTCTTGATGTGTACTATCACCCCTTAAAGTTTTGCCCAGTAGTTTAGATACACCCTGTATATATTTTCTGGATAAAGTGAGTTTTTAAACTCTCATCTTCATAAAAAAAATGATAATGGATATTACTTGTTAATACCATCCAGGGCCAATTTTTTAAATACACCAAAATCTTCTTCAAGATAATACAAAAATATTGCATCTTTTATGTCTTATTTGTGTTATGTCATTTATTTATATTTATTCTTTTTCTCTCTTTTTATATTCAATTAGAAAACTTCCGTGCCTTATAAATGTTAGTAGATTTATTACCAATTGCAGGCTTCAGAAAGAAAAGAAAGGTATTTTTTTTTTATCTCAAACTGTCAGTAAATTATTCTTTGCATATATATAATCTGATTTGCTGATCAGTCTTTTTAGCCATTGTGAAGGACAAAAATATCAGGGATGAAACAAACAGTTATTTGCTTGAACACTAGTTATTCAGACATATTTTAAACTGTGTATCAACTTTTTTTTCCTTTTTTGTTAAAAAATAATAATAAATTTAAATAATAAAAATATATGGTAGGTATTGCTTTTTTAAAAACAAAATAAAATTATTAAAAGATTGAATAATATAAATCAAGATAGACCTGAATACATTTTTAAAAAATAAATAAAATTTATATACAAAAAATGATAGTACTAGGTTATCCCGTCGACCAAAAAATTATCACCAAACTATAAGATTAAATGCCAATAATGGATGATCGTGAATGTCACATTCAATGACATTCAATGCGATTCACGTGTTTAAAATGTCATTAAGTGATTTTTATTTCGACTTTTTATTAATATTTTTATTAATATTCTACTAATTATTTGTTTTTTTGTAATTAAAAATAAAAATTATGTCAATATGTATAATTTGGCTATTAGTTTGGCGATTTGTATAATTTGGCGAAATTGGTTGACGGGATAACAGAGTAGTACCCAAAAAAATTAAAACACTAAAAAACATTAAAAATACAAAAGTAAACATTTCGCCAAGCTACACGCAATAATACTAATAATGTTTCCAAAAGACTCTGAGTGAGTTACAGTATGGGAAAACTCCTTGCGGACCTAAAGATTTTTGTAATGCACTTATATATGACTTTATGTTTAACAATTTTCTTCTTGTATTAAAACTGTGATGAAACTTCAAAGAGTTGATGTTTCTGTATTTGCAGGTCCAATTTTATGTATCATTCTGTAGGATTAATTTATTTAACACTACTTGAACCAGAAATACCTTCTTTGCGAAGAGGATTTTCTAAGTAAACTTGTAAACATTTTGAGATTGTAAAAAAAAAAAAAAAAAATAAAACAATGATCATTTGCAGGGCTTAATTTGCACCAGAGCTCAGCTTACGTATTTCTGTTTTTTGTACATATTTAAATATTGGTTGGAATTCACCAGAGCTCATAAATACTGGTCTCCGAAGCCCAGAATAATAGTGATTCAGAAAACTGAAGCCTAATTTACCCTTTCCTTTCCCTGTCATCTCCAGGTTTCTGCATTCTTTTCTATCAAAACATATATATGTGACGTGTGTTGCACACATAAGAAATGACATGTAAGATTTTCTGAAAATTTTTCTTATAAATGTTTTTGTTAGTTATACATTCATTATATTATATTATGTATGTATGCATATCTGTAAATAGTCCTTTTTTGTGTGTTGACACTATTTCTGAATCATAATTCCTATCTCATTTAGTTGCACAATTCTGCGACTAACATTAATAGGCAAAGATTTTTATCTGGAAGGAACAAAATACTAAAAAATGGAATATTTTATGTGTAAATGTATGCAGATTGATATATTTAAAATTTTTATTTTGCTAAAGTAGAAAAAGATGTTTATAATGTATGCGGATATGAGAGATTGTGTGTGTGTGCGGGGGGGGGGGATCTAATTATAGACATAAATTAAACTCAGAAATATTGCAATAAATTCTGCATAAACAAAACTGCATATGATTGAAAAGAAATCTGTTTAAGTTAGTCTTCTGTTTTAATAGTATTAAATAATATTCCTTATATTAGAAATATTGCATTTTTGTTTAAAAAATAAGTTTGGAAGAAATGGTAAAAAAAATAATTTGACAGTTAAGCTATGAGCTTTTCAAGCATGTAATATGTATAATAAGGTGTAATATTGAACAATTTTAAAATAATTCAATACTATTTCAACCATTTTTACACATGTCAGAAGAATTCCTTTATTTTTTAGAAATGATAAAATGTGTCGAATAAAACAGCAATATTTTTTTTTTTTTTTTTTTTTTTTTTTTTTTTTGCTGTTGTTCTATAAGCTGTAGGGTGATTGATTAATTAACTCAGCAAAGATTTTATTCCAATAACTTTCGAAACAATGGCTTTACATTTGCAAAATTCATATAAATTTATACAAAATATTTAAAGACTTAAAATTAGACTGAATAATAAGCATTTGTTTTATTAATGAGTGTGCAATAATAAAATGGGACATACAGTATTTGTCTAAAGGGCCAGATGTTTGTTACATATCCAGCTTTTACTATGTACAGTTTTCTTAATGTATGTTTTTCTTGTAACAGTTTTTTAATATGCTTTTCTGGTTTGTTTAACTGATATCTATTTATTGCTAAAAATGTTTTTTTCTACAGATTTCTGGTAATCAAAGCTTGGATACTTTATTTTCTTTTGATGCTCTGGTCAGATTTATTGGAGTATGTTTTCTTTAGTTTATTTTAGTATAATAATTTACATAATTAAAATTCTTGAAAAGTGTCTTAAATAGGTTATAAAATGCAAAATTGCCATTTGATTAAAAAAAAATGTTTTATATTTTGTTAACTTGTGAGAATCTTTAAGATAGTTAAGTATACCCAAGAGCAGTTTTTCTAACATTCACAAGCTTTATTTTTTACAAAATATACATGCAAGCGAAGCTTAGTTTTCATATTTCCTTTTTAAAAGATTTGATCTTATTTTTTTTTTTTTAAGAAAAAAAAGAAGCTTTGATTTGTTGCATATTTTATCTATCACAAAAATGTATTTCACAGAGCAAAACTAGACATTTTTAAAGCTTTCTGCAAAAAGACCGCAGAACAGGGTAGTCACAAATCTAACATGGAAACATCAGGAAAATATTAGTTAACTTGGAAATTCATTGAAAAATATGTTAATTTCCAATATGATTGCAATAATCTGGGAAGAAAAAAATTATCTCTGCTCTTGGGCTCAGTCCGTGCCTGAAACCAACTTGGACTCTCTCTTTATATCAGCTTTCGGGCTCAGGGGCTCAGGGGCTCAGACTGGTGGTAAAATTTTGTTTATACAAAAATTCAAAAACAAAGATCTCTAATTATGAAACAAGAATGTAGCCTAAGTTTCTTAAGCAAATTAAATTATTATTCTGTTTTTTAACATATTTTTCGGATGATTCTCAGTGCCAAAGATTCTGTTATAAAGATTTGATATTTTTATAATTATTTTGTACATATTTTCTTACACAAAAGTATTTCACAAATTCAAGAAGGTAATAAAAGGAAGGGTTTTATAAAAATTATTATGAGCAATTATTAATCAATATCTAATATATTTACTGTATGTATTATACTTTGGAATTTTAATGCTTTTATGCTATTGGAAATATAGTAGAAAAAAAAACCTTTTATCTAATAGCAACCATTATCCTGATCAAGAACAGAATAAAAAGCTACATAAGAATATCTAGTTAAAATAAATAAATAAATTTTATGACAAAAGATTTGGTTAAAATCATCATCCAATTTAAATTATGTTTTACAGAATAGTCAAAGTTTTAATCTCTAAACCTGTCTTTAATATCATCAAATTTAATTATAACATGAAAAGTGGCAGATATAGATTCCTTTCATCCAAATTTCAAACTTTAAGTTTGCAGTACAGTTATATCCGCTTGTATCCCAAAACCATTCGTATTAGAATAAATGTTAACGATCACATTATAAATATTATATTAAACCTTGAAATTACAAAAAGAAAAAAAAGTCAAAATTTTCAGCAATTATTCTGGAGGACAAACATCTATAATGTCATTCAAAGTAGTGATGAAATAATCATCCTTTCTGTAAATTTCTTACCATAAAAACTCAGTTAAACATTACTTAATCTAAGTCCTAACCTTTTATTTGGCGGTATTTCTTATTTCCCAATTTAGCTGACCCCAAAAGTGTTTGATGACTTGTAATCTGTATCTGCAAAATTATATTGATATTTCAAATCCTGCATTATTATTTAATTTAGTCTGTTTTATAAGCCTGCCATGAATCTAAAATAATGATAGTGATATTCTCTGTCTTTTATTTTACCCATCTGTTCTGTCAAGAACTTTTAGTATAAACCATTCATTAGCTTCTTGGAATAATCCTCCAAGCAACCATTTCTGAGAAAGAATTTGACTGGCTTTTTAATTTTTAACCCTTTTAGGTGCAAAGTACTTTTATTACAAATGGCACCAGGATTTACAAACTAATTTATTTGCAAATAAATAAAAGCTTTTTTTTTTTTCATGTGATTTATCAAAGCAAGCTTTTATTTTAAAATTTTAATGTGAATGTGGCATTTTAGAATAAACATTAAGTGGGATCACTTCCCTTTAAGGGTTCAAAAGAAACTTTCACCAATCTTTGCAACTTTTTTTTTTCAAGAAGGGGGTGCTCAATCTGTTATAAACTTATAGATAGACAAACTTCTGAGATAATCACTTCAATCAATAACTTTCATTCAATTGTCTTTTCTCTCATTTTACTGATGCTAATTTATCAGTCTTGCTATACATGAACATTGCAGTTACAAATGCTAATTTGGAGTCATCCAACCAGTTTTCATTTTTAATAGATATTCTTTTATCACAATTTTTCGCATTTCTCCACCACTATTTATCAGTTTAAACCCAAAAAAGCCAAGCAGTTTAAAATGAACTGGTTTTCAGAGCCAGCAGTTCTGCGATGAGGTAATAAGCAAATATCAATTATTCTTAACTGAAGTTTGCCCTTATTGTCATTACCATTATTACACAGTAAATTTTCATTCAGCTCCTCACTAGATATCATTTTGTTAACACAGTATTCTTACATTGTACAGTATAACGTATTTTTGATTAGCTATGTAAAAACTTGTGTAAATAATTTTATGTATAAACTTATTAAAAGTTTATGAATATTTTTTAAAAATTGACAACATGTATTTGTTAAAATATATTTATCTATGAAAATTTCATTATTTTAAAGTTAACCTGGAATAATTAGGGAATTTTTAAATACAATATTTGTGACCATCCTGCCAGAAGTACTCCAGGAAAAATAGGTTCACCTGAAAATGGTCTGAAATTGATATATGTGAAAATGCTATGGACTGTAAAATTTGAATTGCTCAGGATATCAAAATTTACAACATTGTTAATTTCAGATATTTTCATCTAAATTTTCTTCCTATAACAGTATCTTAAAAAAGAGAAATGGGGGACATTCTGTATTCACAGCAAAAACACATAAAAATCAGGCAGTTTCACCTAAACCCATCTTTTTATAGGAGTACAGCAAGGTCTTCCTTTACAAAGAAAAAAGAAAAAAAAACTATTTTAATATGGTAGATAGATATTTTTATTAAAGTTATCAAAGTCAGTTATTAAAAAAATTAATAGAATAATGTTACTGAAAGTAAGATTTTTCCGATATCTGATTGATTTATAAAGGAATGGTTCAGGTAAAAAGTAGGTCTTTTCTATGAATTAATATTGAAGTGTTATATTGAAAAATAACATATAAACTGTTTTACTGTAAAAACTAAGCTAACCAAATTAAAAATATACTTTTATACATGAGATTCCCTGTTATGATGAAGTAATATTTTTCCAATACACCATAGTCAATATTTAAAAAATATTTTATTCTTGTATTTTAATTTTTTGTTAAAATATAAATGATTATTAATTTTATTTTTATATTTGCAGAAGACAAATGGCTCTTTGGAAGAAGCAATTCAAGAAATTGAAGAAAAGCTGCTGTACTTCTTGTGTACGGGTGATGAATGTTTTCCTGATCCTTGATCAAGAATCAGTTGAAGTAGAGAAATGCTGCTTAAAGACTTTTTGACCATTATATATTTACTGTCAAGTTTATCAAGTTGTCGAGTTTTTTAATTTTATGATTTACAAAGTTATTAATGGCCCTGCAGCTCAGTGGAGAATCTGAACATTATTTTGAAAGCCATGGATGCAAGCACTTAAATGTTTTATAATATGTATAGAAAATAAAATACTGTTTTAATTCTTATGTGATTCATTTTAAATATATTTATTGTGCAATAAATTTTTTTTTCTTTTAGTACTGTATATTCAAATGTGTAAGTATAAATTTTTCGATTTGCTTTGCACTGAAAGTTTTAAAGTATTGGCTGTGATGCTTAATACTTTGCCTCCTTGAGATGACTGACTTGCATTTGTCAAATTCGTTAAAACTCATTGAAATAATTGCATGTTTTATGTGTTACACAGTGACTAAGTTAGTAGGATACTAGATCAATGACAATGAACCCTAGTCTCACTAGAACTGCCTAATATAGTACCAATGTGTTAACACACGATAAAATGGTGTGCATAAACTTATGAAATGGACATACAAATGTCAAAAGATTAATATCATAGCACTAGCAGAGTAAAAAGAAGGTTGTAACTAGATGTGAAGTTAATATGAATTTACTTCTATATAGAGAACTTTTTTGAGGTGATGCAACAAGCTTTTTGGATTGATGGAATGTACCAAACTGAAAGACTAATCATACCATGAATAATGGAAGGCAAACACTGAAATATATTTGTTATGGTGAAATGGGTGTTCTGTTAATATGCTGATTTCATTTAAAATTGAAGGTTTTTAATTATTAAAGTAAAATGAATATAAATAAATTTTATTTACGATTTATTTTAAGAAGCACACAGAAGTGCAGTGATTCTTTTGAACACCTAACCTTAGGATGATAGTTTGACAGGAGTTTTTCTCTTGTGTGAAACATCTTCTAACATACTCAATAATTTTTTACAAATTAAACTTGATGAAATATACTATGTTTCTTGTGTTTGACTGTTTGTTATTAAAGACACTAAAAAGAAAAACAAACAAATCAATACTTTAAATCAAACATATCTTTTACTGCATTCTATTATAACCTCTATTGGTAGGCTTGGGTTTCATTTCCGACAACATGTACTTAAGTAATAAATTTTATTTTAGCTAATGTGTGTTCTTTCAATCCTGAGGGTTTATCACATTAATTCTCTCTAAAGGTAAATATTAACAAACATTTCTTCTTTTTTTTTTTTTTTTTTTTTTCAATTATTGGGGAGGGAAAATGCACTTTTCCATTATTATTTTATCCAATGTTTTCTTGAAAAATTAGAATAAGTTAGTAATTAAAAAGAAAAAAAAAGTCAGCTGTCAACTACATTTAATCATTTTTCTTCAGTTTCTGATATATGTTTTACTAAAGTGCAGTTGCAGTTTTACAAAGATTTATTTTTGTTTACATGTTTAAGTACACAGTGCAATGACTTAAAGTAGTAATTAAAAAAAATGCAAAGACAGAATTTTGTTATGGAAAAAAAAATATATGTCTTACAGTCCTCTCATATGTTTATATGCAATATCATAAACTTACGAGTCTACTTCACTTATGCAAAAACATTCACTTACTCGTGTTTGTCCTATGAGAAAATTCCTTTTAAATATATTGTTTGCATTTCCATATTTTTAAAAACTTTTTTTTTTTTCTTCCAAATTTAAGATAACTGACCTAAATCTCAAATATATATATTTTTTTCAATTTATTTTGTATGAGGATGTTTTCATTTTCAAAATGAGTTTTGAAAATTAAAGTAGCCTCTTAATAAACCTGCAAAAAAAATCGATGAAGTAAAGAATGAACTTTGTAGAGATCAGCCTTAGCTATCCAATATCAAGAAGAAAAAAGTATTTAAAAACATTGAAATGCAAATGGTATTTTAAAAGAAATCCTGTCATTAACATTAGTGAGTTAGTGTTTTGATGCGAATTAAATTAGTCTTTTAATAAACTTCAAACTCTTATCCATTTTGCTTAAAAAACAAATCATTCACTGTAGAACATAACCTTTGCATCATTACAAGCCCCCCCCACTCCCCCCCCCCCAAAAAAAAAAGGTTACAAATAATGATTGATTCTATAATATCAGAGATGAGATGAGATTTTCAGTTTTTTGAATACCATCATAATCTTAAACAAAATTTTGTTGTATTAAATCGCCAAAATGTTCTGATTAAATAAAATAACATTTTCTCTGTGATTATGTAGGTATGTAAAAAGTTGGAAATCCCATCTCGATTTAGAGATTTTAGTCATTATTTATTTTATAAGTTCCTCATCATTATTGAACTTTACAAATATGTCTTTCCTAACAAATATATTTTAAAGTTACTGATTGGAAGTAGTGGTGTCATATCAATAATAATCTTGGACACAATACCTGAAATTATTAATTGGAATTGCAAATTTCAAACCATGATTAGAATGAATATTGAATCTACAATACCAGCATTGTACTATAAACCTGTTTTTGGAAAATATCAACAACTGCATTTTATGTTACTTCTAAAATAGAGGCATATGTTACATAAATAGTTCATCAACTGTAGAAAGTAAGACATAGAAATTTATTAAATCTCTTATAAAATTTCTCTTTAATTCTGTTATTTATCTGTATTAAAATATAGAACTAAAGTTAATTATAATATTAAATCATAAAAAAATTAAATTTTTAAAATTATTTCAGACATAAATAAAAATTACTTTTGAAAACAAAGAAAACAACCCTCTATTACAAACATAATAAACTATAAATATACTAAAAAGCAAAGCAAAAAAGATTCTCAAAGTAAAAGTGAAATCGTCCATTTTGTCTATATATTCAATCAATACAAACAATTCAATCGAAAAACAAAAAGTGAAAAAAATGGATTTATTAAAAAAGAGTGCAGTCACTCTTTTTACACACTAATTTAGTCAAATTAGGAGTGAAAAAGTAACTTATCAAAAAGGAGTACCATCACTCTTTTTACATACCAATTTAGTCAAAATAGGAGTGAAAAAACTGCTTATCAAAAAGGAGTGCAGTCACTCTTTTTACATACTAATTTAGTCAAAATAGGAGTGAAAAAATAAATTATCAAAAAGGAGTGCAATCACTCTTTTTACATACTAATTTAGTCAAAATAGGAGTGAAAAAACAATTTATCAAAAAGGAGTACCGTCACTCTTTACATATACTAATTTAGTCAAAAAAGGAGTGAAAATTGCTTTTCAGAAAGGAGTGGAAGGGCTTATCAAAAAGGAGTGAAAATATTCACTCCGCACTAAGGATGAAATTCACTCCTATAGGATAAGTGCATCTTCGACACTGGAAAGGAGTGAAAATTCACTCCTTTTGAGCGAAAATCGATGATTTTTTTTAAGAGAGTATCGTTTGACATTAAAACTAAAATAAAAAGTTACGGTGAAAAAAAACTCCTGACATTATACATAACCCTCCTGCAAAAATTTTTTAAATAGCTGTCACCGTTTGCAAGTTATTGAATTTTAACCCATTAATGTCCAACTTTTTTTCTTTATTAAAAATGAATTTTTAGGTTTCCCACCACTTTTAAAAGACGAATACTTTTATCTTAATTTATTGAGGAATTTCTGTCATGAAAAATGGTGGTTTTTTATCTTTCTATTTACTGGTGTTTAAAAGCGCCCCTAAAAGGGACGCTAGGCACTAATGGGGTAAAATCCATCAGTCATTTTTGGGACACCCGGTATAAATGGCTCTGTAAACGAACAATCAACGCGACACATTTAATTTTTAACCTTTTGAGCCCTGGTGGGTAAATTTCTTCATTATTAAAAATGTCAAATTTCACCAGTTTTTTTCAAAGAAAAAAAACGGTTAACGATATACACGGCGGGGGGGGGGCTGGGGGGGGATGCGTTAAACCTTTTTGAAATAAATGTGGTCGAATTTTCTGGTGCCAGTTTGACATTTAGGAATTAAAATTATGTGGTAGAAAATTCTACCACCAGAGCTCAAAGGGTTAAAATATTCAAGACAACAAAAGCTTCATTCAATAACATATTTTTTTTAACGGAAATCCAAGTATATTTACGGGAATCAGAGGATAAACAGACAAACGATGGACAGACAAACTAATTCTTAAACACTTCTCAATAATGTTGCAGAAAACTAATAAACGAAATGCCTCGAATATATGAATCAGAAAGATTATATTTATTGTTGATTATAAAATGTTTTATTTTTCTAAAAACGGTTTTCAGATCAAGTTTTGAAACGCCTCTAAAATAGTGAATTTTGGCTTAAATTTAAAACATAAAAGAGAAATTAATCCAGCTGCTTTAAAATGGATTTTATTAAAGTTTGAAACAGACATTTGCATATAAGTTAAATTTCTAGATTAATATTTCAAGTATGTGTATGAAAATATTCATTTTATATGCCTGTGAATTCATTTAAACCTTAAGAAATCTCCCAACATTCGAATTATCTAACTTGTAAATAGATTCTTTAAAGACTATGTGTTCTTAAATTATCGAAATATTTACAGTCCAACATCTCATACATTATTTATGTAATAGGAAAAATCGATCATTTAAATGAAAGTATTATATCGTTTTCTATGAAAGAAAAATACATTTCAATATATTTTATTGCTTCAACTAATACATATATAATGATGTTATTCATTTAATTTCTTAGCAAACTCTTAAAAATACAAAATGTAATCTATCTCTACACTTTAATAAATATGTACTTTTTAATATATACATTATGTTTCAATAAGGAATTAAAAAAGTTAAAAATAGGTAAAATTCCCTATAGATTCGCATCTTTATATAGATTAATAAAAATTCTTTAGTAAAATTTGAACAAGTTTATAAATTATAATTTAACCACTTAACTGATCAATATTTTACAAAAAAAACTTTAAAATAATGCCTATATTTTTCATGTCTTTTACAGAATTTTAAATATTTTATTACTGGTTTTTGAAAGCAGAATTTTTTAAATAATTTAATAAAAAAAAAGCTCGGATTAAATGATTTAAAGTTCACAATAAAAATCAACAGTTGAAAATAATAAATCATGATTGAAATATGGATGCCCGTATGTGGTACGGGAAAATAATTATTGGCAAAATCCAGTTGCCCGTATGAGGTACGGGAAAATTAGGGAGGAGATTAAACCAAGTATCGTTCTGTTACCGTTATTTTCAATGCGAAATATCAGTATTTCTTTTTTTATAGAAAAAATGTACCTTCTCTAATCGCATGAAATTTCGCCTTATTTAAGAAGAGATTTTCTGTAAGAAAATACTGGTACCGAAAAATTACTTAGTTGAAATTCAAGAACCTGTACGAATACTGTAAACTATCTTTACACATTATAAATATTTTCATAAAATGTAAAATTCTTCATTATTTGTAAATATGAAGTTTAATATGTGAATATTCTCCTTCTGCTAAGCGTAATACCAACTTAGTGAAAAATGTCCAAGACGGGGATCGAACCCGGAACTCCTGGAATAGTGCTCCAAGTGCTCTATCTTTTAAGTTACGAGGACGATGCCAATCGTAGCAGTTTTCACTTCACATGTTGGTTAGACTGTTGTTTAGGCATGAAAAATGCTAATCCGGGCATCGTCCTCGTAGCTTAACCCCTTGAGGGGCAAAGTACTTCTGCTACTAAAATGTTAAAATGATTGATTGACACCGGTATATATAAACAATTTTATATGAAACAAAATAAAAGCTTTTCGAGTATATCATATGAAACAAAAGTTGATTTTTAAATTTTGGTGTGAATGCGGCATTTGGGAATTAAAATTAAATGGTATATAACATATACCGGTGTACTTCAAGGGGTTAAATGATAGAGCACTTGGAGTGCTATTCCAAGGATTCCGGAATCGATCCTCAGCTTGGGCATTTTTCACTAAGTTGGTATTGCGCTTAGTAGAAATATTAATATTCACGTATCTAGAATTTCAAGCATAATTTCACTGCTGAAAATTAATTAAGAAATTGATTAATATAAAAAATATATGCAGTTTAATGTTGAGAATTGCAGAGGTGAAAAATCTAGGCACCAGCAGGCAGTCTCTCACCACTAAAATTTCATACTTTCTTCGCTTGAAACTTAACAGCATTCTTACAAAAATGTTACACGAAAAATAACAAAAGAAATTTAGTGGTGAGAGAATGCCTGTGGGCGTCTAAATTTTTAACCCCTTTCTAATAGAATACTTGTCAACTTGCTATATAATTGTCAACAACAATATGCAAAATTTTGTTTGCGATTTCAAGAAAAATGCGTTTTCTTATATTTTTTTTCCAATTAGAAACGAACAAAAACTTTTTAAATAGGTGCTTTTAATTGATTTTCCAAAATTTTAACTTAAAGTTTGTTTGAAAACATTCCATTTCAAGCATTTTTATCTTACATATATCTGTATATTTTTTTTGTAGAAAAGCGACCCCTTCATTAGGCGACTTTTCACTTGTCCTTATAACATTTCCATGGTTCTAGTTCTTTATTGTTTATAAGATATTAGATATTTCATAAAAAATTAAATGATATTGTTATTTAAAATTCTCTAGTGCGAGTTCTACAGATGCAACACTACTGGTGGCAATTTACCGTATTTCGTGACCTGTGCAATAGATGCAGAAATTTTAAATAATTTCATTATGTCTGGACATCTTAAATTAGTGTGTTTAATATCTACAAAATAATAATTCTTCTAATGGCGGAAATTTTAGAATGGAAATATGATACATTAATAAATTGATTTCGTACATCTCGACTTCCAAGGACCTTAGCAGTTATCAAGTAATCCGCGTTGAAAATCTTTTTCATAGGCGGAGGTGTCAATTTCAAGCAGTCTACCTTCTCAATGCAATTGTGGCCGATATATATACTAACCCTACGCTAGTGAAAAGTTACCTACTTCCACTTAAATAGCGACAAATTTCAATTTTAAACTTTAGCGAAGGAAATAAACTAATAAAAAATCAATTATCAATCTAAAGATTTATAATTTTAAATATCAAGTTATTATTCGCACAGTTTTTAGCATTCAATTATAATCACTGTTTACTAATAAAATTAAATGATGTTTGGATAAATTTACAACTAGGTGGATATAGATTAATTAATTCACTGTTTTCAAAATCTTGTATGCATATGCTATAGTAATTTTACCGTTTAATTTTAATAAATAATTTCAATGTTTTGAAATAAAACATTTCTTTTTCATTTTTAGTAATTTGAACTTAATAAATCGCATCTCTGTATTCTTAAAAGATAAAAGATTTTCTAATGTAAATTCACACGTGAGACAGAATTAATTTTCTCTGAAAGACGCAATCAACAAAAGATATAACAATACTAATGATTATATATATATATATAAACATTTATCAATAATATACTGAATACATTGACAGTATGAAAGAAATGTTATATTAAATATATTAATGTAAAAATGGCTTCCAATAAAAATAAATTATCTGTTTAGTTTTGCGAATGATAACTAGAACTGTAAAATAAATGCATATATTATAAATATAATACATACAATAAATACATATATTGCGTCGATAATAGTTCTTCGATCATATTTCTTGTAAAAACTAGAATGCTGGCAACTGATCAGGGAATACATATCATCGAAAATATCAGTATTTCATTCTAGAAACAGTAATTGCGATTACATAAAGTAAGGTTTTATGTGAGAAAATGCTGGTATTTCTCACGAAACATTTGTTGACATAAGGTGAAAATAAAATGAATAAAGAAAATTCACTAATTCACTACTTCAAGATCTGTGGTTCATTTTTGAACAACCTAATTTTAATTCCTAAAATCCTATTAACACCAGAATATTGGAACGAAAATTTTCCTTTTATTAAAAAGTGTATTAAACGTTTTGATTATTAATATTAAAACAAACTGATTAAATTTATTTTTAAATTACGGTGTCACTCTTTTTGGCATTTTACGAATAGAAATACCTTGTCCATGAAACAGTTAATTTTGATTATGAATTCCAACTTATCTTGCGGTAGCTTTTTGTATATTTCGCTTAAAATACTGAACTATAATCCATAAATTATTTTCATTTATAATATTTATAATTAATTATAAATATTAAGTCCAAACTAGAAGGAATAACAAAAATTCAGAGATTAACACTTATTGGACTAGTTTTTCTGATAATTTCCTTAGCATACTGAACTATAATCCGATAATTATCATCATTTATAATATTTATAATTAATAATTAATATTAAAAAAGTGAAAAAAAACAAGCATTCGTTAAGTTTTGATTATGAAACTCTTTCCAACACTTTCTGATATCTTTATCAAAACTTTGTTCTTTAGGGAAATAAGGTGTTACTGTCAATAGCAAAAGATATATTCCAATACTTTTCAATAGCCATGCATTTGATATGTCGGTTGACATACATAAAGGAAGCAGGAAAACGCCTAACAGGATGATAATTCTCCGTCAACAATTTATAGTTATAGATGGAAGCATACTAAAATACTTTTGTTCAGGCTTGAAGTTTACCTAGTACCTTTATTACATGCAAGTATTTTACTAGAACTCAAATCAAACTAACACACTCTTATAACTACTAAAATCCCATTTCTAGAAATTTCCATCCATAGGCGTTTATTTATCCAACTCTTTAAGTGACCCTGTATATCATTTCATCTTTATTTTACAAACATATTTTAGTAAACTGAAGGCAATTCAGCATAAAATTGCATATCCTACTTAAAAAACACCTTTAATTAATTTCAGCTCATATTCAGTAACCTTTACGAGATATTTTGTGTGATGTCTACCCATGTATAACAACTATTGCATTTATACACATCAGAAAATATGCATAAGTTTAGTGAACCTTAAAAGCGCATATCATAATCAAATATGCATTTTATCCATCCATCATCCATCATCGATAATATACAACTGTTATAAACAGTGGTGTAGCCAGGGTGGGTGCCCAAGTGCTCTGAATTCTAGTAATTTTTTTAAGTTCTGTTCACCTGTTGGCGTGATGAAGAAGAAGAAAAAGGAAAATTTTACTGGGCAATAGTTTCATGTTAATTTTAACAATCCTATGATATTACAAAATTTTGTTTGCGATTTCAAGTGAAATACGTCTCTTTATATTTTTTCCCAATTAGCAAACTATTAAAACAATTTCAATAGATGCTTTTAATGATTTTCCAAACTTTTAACTTTAGGTTTCTTTGCAAACGTTCCAAGAATTTTCAAAGCATTTCACTTCAAAAGGATGTTGCGAAATTTTAGAGTAAACGTGGTGGTTGAAAATACTGCTTCTGAAAGACTAAATAAAAAATTTCTTATCATTAATCGTGGTGCCAGCGGAGTTGCCAGTAGGCTATTTTTTTTTTAAAATTCAAATTCCTTGACTGACACCACATTTTTAAAACGGTAATATTCTCTTTGTTCTCACCTTAAATAATGTTGCATTAAATAACAGGGTGCGTAGTGATCTAGATATTCGGATTAATTTAATTCTTTTAGTACCAGAAATTCTTTAAAGTACTGATTGTTAGATCTGGAAAAGGATTTCTTTTTCGTTAAATAAAACAAATATTACATTATAAAAATTCTGGTAAAAGGTCCTTACAAGGTGCTTCCAGACTACGCACCCTGAATAAGGTGCATTTTACCATTTAAAAAAAGTATTATCAGACATGAATGTGAATTAAAAAAAGTAGCCTATCTAGCAACACTGGGTGCCAGGGTCATTAAAATCATAGCGACTTTATTTCAAGCAATTTTACCGTAGAAATATTTAAATAATTTGTTATAGTAAAGCGACCCCTTCATCAGGCGACTTTTCGCTTTTCCTTATAATTTTTTCCATGGCTGTATAAGTTATGATATATTCCTTTATAAGATAGTAGGTAATCCAAAAAAAAATTAAATGAAATTCAAAACTGTCTAGTGCTAATTCTACTGATGCAACAATGCTGATGACAGCTACCCGTATTTCGTAACCTACGAAATAGATGCAGTAATTTTAAATAATTTCATTGTATTTTGAAATTTTAAAATGGTGTGTTTAATATTTACAAACTAATAATTCTTATGATGACGGAAATTTTACAATGGAATTATGGTACATTAATAAATTGATTTCGCGCATATTGACTTCCAATGACCTAAGTGATCATCTAGAAATCCGCGTTGTAAAACCTTTTTCATAGGCGGGGGACTTAATAAGTATTATCTGACTGTATATTCAACAAACAGTCTAGTGTCCCCGTACGGTTTTGACCGATATTCTTGTTAACCCTATGCAAAAGAAAAATTGTAAAACTTCATGTAAATGTGAAAGCCTTAGTCATATCTTAGTAAACCAAATGCTGTTCAGCGTAAAATTGCATAACCTATTTTCAAATCTCCTTTAAGTGATTGTAAAATTTCAGAATAAAGGTGGTGGTTCCTCATTCTGGTTTCTTAAAAATTAGAAAAACATTTTCAGATCATAATATTGGAGCCACAGGCTTTCAAAATTATAAACAGTGTGCGAACCTGTATTCAATAACCTTTACCAGATGTTTTGTGTAATGTATAGCTCTGTATATCATATATTGCATTTATACACATCATATAATATGCATAAATTTAGTGAAATTTAAAAGCACATAGCATAATCAAAAATGGATTTCATCCAACCATCTACCATCATCGATAATATTATGCAGTGGCGTAGGCAGGGTTCGTATACAAGTCCTCGGAATACCGATATTTTTTTTAAGTTCTGTTCGCCTGTCGGCATGATGAAAAAAAAAATAATTGAAACGTTTTTGAGGGCAATAGTTTTAGTCTACTATTAACAATTCTATAATACTAGAAAATAGCCCGTCAAAATGACGTGTTTGCATTTTTAAAGGATGATAAAAAATTACAACAACTGTGGTCAATCATAACCACTTTAGGCTGAAACAATTTTGATAACTACAGCGATTAAACTTGGAGTGGGAAAAATCTAACAAAAAAAAAGAAAAAAAGAAAAAAAAAGAAAGAAAGAAAGAAAGAAAATATCAACAGAAATCTGCATTTAAGACTATAGCAAAACTATCTGGTAGATGGGGGTGGGGATTATAATGAAATTTAAAACGCACTCGCGGTTTGCTTAAATAAAAAGTTTTAATTAAATATATTTTTTTTTTTTGAAATCGTAAAAAGATTTCAAAGCGAAGTAAAATGTAGTAACGTCATTTACAGCTCCCACTGTAAATCTGACCAATGAAAACATTCCATTACGACTGTGGAACGGTTTCATTGGTCAAAAAATAGATTGCCTTTAAAATCGGAGATAACTTTTCACAATGTTTTTTATAGATTTGAAATTCTGAAGAGTCATTCACGGCTGTAAAGAAAAAAAATTAAAGCAATCCGAATATAAAAATTTTAACAATATTGCATTTAAAACGCATCTTCGCTTTCCTATAATAAAAAGTTTTAATTAAATATACTTTTTGAAATCGTGGAAAGGTTTCAAAGCGAAGTAAAATGCAGTGACGTCATTTTCAGCTCCCACTGTAAGTCTGACCAATGAGAACGCTCCATTACGACTATGAAATGTTTTCATTGGTGATGATTTTTCTTTTTCTCGTGGATAGGTTGACCCCGGAATTGTTATACACGGAGGGGTTTTATATATATAATTACAACGTATAAAAAATTCTATTAACGATTTCAAGAGTAATGCGTCTCTTTATTTATTTTTTTCCAAATAGCAACCTATTAAAACTTTTTAAATAGTTGCTTTTTAATGATTTTCAAAATTTTATTTTTAGGTTTGTTTGAAAACACTCCATTTCAAGCATTTTTATCATACAAATATTTGTATAATTTTCTTAGAAAAGCGACCCCGTCATTAGGCGACTTTTCGCTTTTCCACATAAATTTTTCCATGGCTCTAGTTCTTTATTGTTTATAAAATAATAGATATTCCATAAAGAAAATAAATAAATGAAATGGGTATTAAAAATTTTCCAGTGCGATTACTACAGATGTAGCAATACTGGCGAAGATTTCCCGTATTTCATAACCTGTACAATCGATGCTGAAATTTTAAATAATTTCTTTATTTTTTGAAATTTTAAAATTGTGTGTTTTATATTTACAAACTAATAATTCTTCTGATAACGGAAATTTTGCATTTTACCATTTTAAAAAAGTTGTATCAGACATGAATGTGAATTTTAAAAAGTAGCTCATCTAGCAACCAGTGTTACCAGATGGGCTACTTTTTTAATTCACATTCATGTCTGATAACACTTTTTTTTAATGGTAAAATGCGCCTTATTTAATGCTACATTATTTAAGGTGAGAACAAAGAGAATTTTACAGTTTTAAAAATGTGGTGTCAGTCAAGAAATCTGAATTAAGAAAAGTAGCCTACTGGCAACTCTGCTGGCAACACTGGGTACTGTAAAAAATAACGGACGATTTAATAGGAGTATTACTGGTAATCTAGACGCCAGTACTATTTACTGTTTTTTAACGGAAAAATTTCCGTAAATTCCGGGAAAAAGGTCGAAAAAAACGGAATATTCACGGAAATTTTTCCGTTAAAAAACAGTAAATAGTCCTGGCGTCTAGATTACCAGTAATACTTCCGTTAAATCGTCCGTTTTTTTTACAATGCCAGGGTCCTTAAAATCATAGCGAATTTATTTCAAGAATTTTTATCCTGCAAATATATAAATAATTTTTGACAGTAAAGCGACCCGTTCATCGGGCGACTTTTAGTTTTTTCCTAAAAATTTTTCCATGGCTGTATAAGTTAGGAGATATTCTTTTTCAAGATAGTACGTAATCCATAAAAATAATTAAATGAAATTCAAAACTGTCTAGTGCTAATTCTACTGATGCAGCAACACTGATAATAACTAACAGTATTTCTTAACCTACGAAATATATGCAGTAATTTTAAATAATTTCATTGTATTTTGAAATTTTAAAATGGTGTGTTAAATATTTACAAACTAATAATTCAAATAAGGACGGAAATTTTACAATGTAATTATGGCACATTAATAAATTGATTTCGTACAAATCTACTTCCAATGACCTAAGTGATCATCCAGAAATCCGCATTGAAAATATTTTTCGTATGCGGAGGAACTAATAATAAGAATTATGTGACTGTTTTATTCAAAAAACAGTCTGGTGTTCCGGTAAGGATTTGACCGATCTTTTTGTTAACCCTATGCGAAAGAAAATTGTAAAATTTCATGTAAATATGAAAGTCTTATTAATATCTTTGTAAACCAAATGCCCATGTTCAGCGTAAAATTGCATGTCCTATTACCAAATCTCCTTTAACCCTTTGTTGCGAAATGTTGCCGGGCCGGCAACACCTAATTTTAATTCCAAACTTGCAAACGGCACCAGTAATATTTTAATATAATTTTGCTTTTACAATGAAAGCTTAAATTAAGAAAGTCGCAATATCTAGACAAGTTCTTTATAAATCCCGGTGTCAATGGACAATTTCTCATTTTACTAATATAATTTGCTTGAGCCGGAAAGGGTTAACCCTTTGAACTCTGTGATGTAAATTTCTTCAAAATTCCAAATGTCACACTGCCACCAGTATTTTGCAAAGAAAAAAACCGGTTAACGATAAACGCGAAAAAATGCATTAAACCCTTTTCAAATAAATTTGGTCGAATTTTCTGGTGTCATTGTGACAGTTCGGAATAAAAATTAATTATGTGGTATAAAATTCTACCATCAGATCTCAAGGGGTTAAGTGATTGTGAAATTTCAGAATAAAGGTGGTGGTTCCTCATTCTGGTTTCTTAAAAATTATAAAAACATTTTCAGATCATAATATTGGAGCCACAGGCTTTCAAAAATATAAAGAGTGTGCGAACCTGTATTCAATAACCTTTACCAGATGTTTTGTGTAATGTATAGCCCCTGTATATCATATATCGCATTTATACACATCATATATTATGCATAAATTTAGTGAAATTTAAAAGCACATAGTATAATCAAAAATGGATTGCATCCAACCATCAGCCATCATCGATAATATTATGCAGTGGCGTAGGCAGGGTGGGTATCCAAGTCCTCTGAATATACCGATAATTTTTTTAAGTTCTATTCGCCTGTTGGCATGATGAAAGAAAAAAAGTGAAATATTTTTGTGGGCAATAGATTTAGTCTACTATTAACAATTCTATAATATTACAACGTATAAAAAATTCAAATAACGATTTAAAGAGCAATGCGTCTCCTTATAATTTTTTTCGAATTAGCAACCTATTAAAACTTTTTAAATAGTTGCTTTATAATGATTTTCAAAATTTTATCTTTAGGTTTGTTTGAAAATACTCCATTTCAATCATTTTTATCGTACAAATGTTTGTATATTTTTTTTAGAAAAGCGACAGCGTCATTAGGCGACTTTTTCCTTGTCCTCATAATTTTTTCCATGGTTCTAGTTCTTTATTGTTTATAAGATAATAGATATTCCATAAAAAATAAATAAATAAAATGGGTATTCAAAATTGTCTACTGCGATTACTTCAGATGTTGCAATGCTGGCGACAAATTCCCGTATTTCGTAACCTGTGCAATCAATGCAGAAATTTTAAATAATTTCTTTATTTTTTGAAATTTTAAAATTGCGTGTTTAATATTTATAAACTAATAATTCTTCTAATGACGGAAATTTTAGAATGGGATTATGGTACATTAATAAATTGATTTCGTACTTGTCGTCTTCCAAGGGCAATAGCAGTTATCTAGAAACCCGCATTGAAGTTCGTTTTCATAGGGGGAGGTATGAATATCCAGTAGTATGCAGAACTACCAGTCTCCGGTTTTTTGCACACCAGTATTAGTTTACAGAAATTGTCATTATTTTAAATCGCCGAAACGTTCCAATTAAATGAAACACATTTTCTGCATTAAAATTCTGGTATCCAAAAAGCCAGAGACTTGGAAGCCCTGAGTATGGATTTTCCATTCAGTTGTGGCCGATCTACTTATTAACCCTACACGAATGAAAAATTGCGTACTTCTACGTAAATAACAACAAATTTTAATTTTAGTTTTTAGCGAAGGGAATAAACTAATAATAATTTAATATCAATCTAAAGGTTTATAATTTTAAATATCAAATTATTATTCATACACTTTTTAGCATTCAGTTATAATCCCTGTTTACTAATAAAATTAAAAGATGTTTGAATAATTGTACAACTAGGTTGACGTATACGTTAATTAATTCACAGTTTTCAAAATATTGTGCGCATATGCTACATTAATTTTACTGTTTGATTTTAATAAATAATTCCAATGTTTTAATTAAAATTTTACTTTTTAAATTTTAGTAATTTAAATTTGAGTAATCGCATTTCAAAATCCATGTAAGCTCTTGCAGTTTTTTTTTTTCACGTACTTGGTCTAATTTAAAATTTCACTTCAAAATTCTAGTGGCAATTCTGGTTGGCATTTCTCAGTTAAAATTAAGGGCGATATATTTTATCCCACCACCCTTTAAGTTGTTAACGAAGGAAATAAACTAATAATAATTTAATTATTTTTCTAAAGAACTATCAGTTTTAAATAAAAAAATTATTATTCGAATAGTTTTTAACATTAAATTATAATTCCAGTTTGCCAATAGAATTTAAAAATGTTGCAATAATTTTAGAACTTTGTTGACATATACTTTAACCCATTAGTGCCTAGCGTCCTATTTTCGGGACAGTTTTCAAAAATTCAAGTAAGCGCATTTCACAGCAGTAAAAAAGGAGAATAAATAAATACTTTCTTTATCGAGACAAAGTCCTCGATAAATTAAGATAAAAGTTTTTCTTGCTTTAACCCTTTGAGCTCTGATGGCAGAATTTTCTGCCATATAATTTTAATTCCGAAATGCCACAATGACACCAGAAAATTTGACCAAATTTATTTGAAAAAAGTCTAATGCATTTTTTCGTATGTATCGTTAACCGGTTTTTTTCTTTTCAAAATACTGGTGCCAATGTGACATTTGGAATTTTGAAGAAATTTACCCACCAGAGCTCAAAGGGTTAAAAGTGGTGGGAAAATGCAAAATTTGAATTTTACCGAAGAAATTAATTCGGGCAGTAATGGGTTAATTAATTCACAGTTTTTGTATTGATTACAGATACGGTAATTTCCGGCGTATAATAATCAAATCAAAACATTCTTTTTCGAACCAGAAATTTTATTTTGTGGTTAAAGACAAATATTTACGGTGATCTAACCATTCACTCTTCTTTTAAAACTATTTCTGCGTTGAAGAATAATTGTTTAATATGTGGATTATACGACGGAAGTTACTGTATATATTAGCAGAATATTGCGATTAAATTAGTTGATGAATGGTATTACTGGTTACTATTAAATTTTTCGCACATTTTATTTTTAAGAACTGATAGTTTTCGGTTCTTTGAATGCTTTATAATATGAATTTCATTCATTGTCTTCATCACTTATTTAAATGTTGTCAATTCCTGACATAGTCTCTTTGCGAAATAGTATGACCATTTGTCAAAAATATTTTTATATACAATTATCAATTTCTTGCTGCTGTAGAAACAAATGAAAAATATCGCTTAAAAAGGAGTAACACAGGATTAAACATATTAAGAAATCCAAAATATTTTTCCGTTTTTACATCCAAGTAGCATTAATGAATTTATTTTCCCTATGTAAAGAAGTTAATTAAAAATATTACTATCGCTATTTTTTACGGATATTACTTAAACCAATTGATTTTGCTTTCATAAATTATCCAAAGTTACACTACAATCAATTAATCTATAAAAGAAATGAAAAAAATATTCTTATAATGTACTTTTTTTGCTCATACATATTTGTTTTACATTTATTTCTTTTAACGAAGTAAAATATCATCAGTCATGCAAATGTTGAAATCAAAACTGATTTTCTTTCTTTTAGTGCTAGAAAAAAGGAAACAAACGTAAAAATTTAATCAAAGAGTTTTAAATTGTCAATTTCTATTTGTTCTTTTTAACAACAACAAAAATTCATTAAAATAAATCCATGAGGATTGTTTTTTGTAAATGCAGGAGAAACTCAATTATTTGAAGTGATAGTAACCGATTATCTTTCGGAAAATCAAAATTTCCGGATAATCAGGAATGCTTCAATTTTAAGATTAAGGAAAAACAAAAGCACTATTTCTTATTATGGTAACAAATACTTAATAAAAACAAAGATACAGAAATATAGAAACAAGAAGAAATTTCCTTAAATTTATTATGAAATTAAGTACCGTTTACATGTTTCACAAGGTTTGAAACAATGTTTTGTTTGCGCAGTTTCAATTACCTTTGTTTCGAAGCTCTATCACGGTGTTTTTTGAATATTATTAGTTCACCAGAATCACAGTTTTTTTGCTTTCCCAGCCATGCCAATACTTTTGAAATTTTCTGGGCAACCCTATTACTTCACCAATGTTTACAGTGATAGTTTTGCCAGTTTACAAGCCATTTTTTCCATCTTACTAAACACTCCATAGTCCTAAAAATCGACAGCATTTAATTGTCTTAGTCCATAAAACTTCCCTTGTCACTTCTCAGCCCAGACTTCGCCTCTTCACAAATGTCAGGGCTCCCAAAGTGTCCGCGAACTGAACATCAGAACTTTTTTAGAGAAATTTTCTTTTTAGATTTTTCTTGCAAATTGTCCAGAAAGCGCCTTTGGAAGTTGATTCTAGCTCAAACATATCATGATATTTTCTGTTAAAAAATACTGATGTTCAGTTAGCGGACCATTTGGGAGCCCTGAAATGTGTGAATGTGGCGAAGTAGGAACCAGTGTTGCCAGACGGGCTACTTTTTTTTTATTCAAATTCTTGATTGGCACCACTTTTTACAAATGATAAAATGTGTCTTTTTCAATGACATGATAATTTAGGCGAAAACAATAGGTGATTTAACGTTTCAAAAAAGTGGTGCCAGTCAAAAAATCTGATTTTAAAAAAAGTAGCCCACTGGCAACACTGCTAGGAACCCCAGATCAAACGTACTTTCACTATATTATCATTGAAGCCTGCCATCACATATCATCATATATATCTCAGATATCCCTTCTCCCCCTAAATCTTGGCTATAAGGGGTGTTATCTCGGTCAGAATTGCTGATTAAACTAAGTAACATCTATTATTATCTAATGTTTGTTTCAATCCTAACCACTTTTCAGTCTGTATTTCTGTCTTATAGCAGGAGGTCTGGAGTGTTCCATTCCATCTCATCAGTTGATTGTCACGAGAGGGCAAGGGCTGCAGCGAACATCTCACCGAAATATGAAACATTTCATCTTTTTCTCTTCCGCTATTTGTTGCGAGAAGGCATTCTGTGCCCTAGAGGCATAGTTTAGTCTGTAATTTTTTTCTATTTTCTTCTGACTGAAAAATCGAATTTTAATGACCTTTATAAAGGCGACCGGGAGGGAAACTATACTCTACAGACAAGGATTCCTTATCTGAGAAGTCCCTCTTAGGCATTCAAAAACTTCAGAATTGCTAATTACCTCGTTTTCTTTACTCCAGTATTTCTTGCTTTTTTTCTTTCTTGCTCGTTTTCTTTCTTCGTTCAGCAACATTGCTTTAGACATTCTTTCAGAACCTATGTAACATAAAAGTCTTGCGAAAAGTTTTTTTAAATATGTGGTGGAAATAGAATGTAAAAATATTCGCCTGTAACTGAACACGTGTTAAAAAAAGAAAATTACTGAAGATATATTTTAATTTATACGATGTTCTGTTTTGTCTTATTTAAAACTTCAAATGAGGAATTACAAAAATCGAATAAAAAAGTATAGCCGTGAAAAAAATAACAATCATCTCCAATTAACTACACAACAAATAATCGTAGAAGAAATTTACTGGTACCAGATAATGGGGAATTATGTTTACTTTTATATGATATCTGTAAAATCGGCTTAGGGAGACATGAGTAAATCATAACCAGCACAAAATTTGCATTTTTCAATGTCAGTATCCAATTTTGACAAGACTTTTTAAATCTGTGGTTCAAACTATACCCAGAAACAAAATTTTATATCATTTGATTGATACGTTTTTGAATTATAAACATTCAAAATTTAGAGCTTCTAATTTTGTTTGTTTGTGTTATGGACGGCCAATTATTAACACATGGGATATAGACCCTAAGGGAGTGGTCCCTCTATGGGGATCTTTCTAAGAGAACCTAATCCATATTCCCGCTAGGAAATCCAGCATTTGAAGAAAAACACGTAAAACTCCGAACGATTAGGCAGACGGCCGAGCTTCTAATATTAATTTACATTTTCATTTTTTTATAATATTGCCTGAAATTATAATCTTAACACTAGAAAGACGGGAATTTTCACACAACTTTAAAAAATGTTTAACAACAGAATTTTCATTTAAAACTGTTTCATTTATTTAATTAACCCATTTTTTCTTTGTTTCTTTCAAAAATATTTTAAAAAATGATTCAAACCAAAACATATTCCCATAGTAAGGGCCAAATTTGCTCCACGCCGTCAGTCTAGTGTTAATGTGAATTTTTTTTTTTGTGTGTGTGGTTATAGTGCAAAAAAACCATACATAAATAATTTAAATTTTTTGTTTTAAAAATTTGATGACATTAATTATGAATTATGAATATCCGAAAAATATATGAAAGGTAAACTACAATTTTTGTTCTTACAAGTAGTTTTCAAATCATATTTAACCACCCAATTTTTTTTCTTTTAACGTACAATAAATTGAAATATTGGGATAAACACCAGTTTTTTTAAGCTGTAATAATCTTAATATGTGCTCTTAACATTTATGCCATTAAATAAAATTGTGTTTAAAAAAATAGTGATGTAAAAATGATTATATATTTTACTCATTAAAGCATTTCTATTGGGATTACGGCGTCAAATAAGGCGTCTTATAAAATAAGTGGTGTTTTATAAATGGACGGAGTTGAAGCCCTGCTTATTCGCTTTTTGTTGTTTAATTTTAATCATAAAAACTCTGATTATCACATTAACATGAAATTTCATAGATTTAAGATTAATAGCTAGTTTAAACACGAAATTATTCATTACACTGCTTTTCACGTAGTTGTGAAACATATATTTTTTTCTTTTTAAATAAATCTTGATATATTTTATGCAAATGATTGATTTCATTCTGGGATTTGATATCTACAAAACATTAATGAAAGATATTTTACATAATGTAAATCATTATGTAGCCAAAATATATTTTTTGAACTATTTCTATCTTAATTTTTCAGGCTAAGTGTCGGTATGTTTAATAAAAAATAAATTGCATGAAAAACTGTATAAAAAAATAAATGTTTTCTCAGTTTTTCTCAGTTTTATTTAAGGAGAAATTTTCCATAAGAAAGCACTGGTACCAAAAAAAAACTTTGTCTGAAAATTCCGGGACCCGTACTAGCCACATATACTTATTAAATTAATTTATTAAAATCTTGTTAAATTGGTCTTTGTATTACACTGAATACGTGGTAGATAAAATATTCACACGAAAGTATTTTATTGTTATTTAAAACTGCTAATTCGTTTTTTACTGAGTTTTGTATAGTAATCAAAAATTGTATTATTTAAAAATATGTACGGATGTAAAATTTTAATTTTTAAATTCTTGAGGGGAAGTGGGATACATTTTATTCCATCTAAATTAAACAAGATTCGCTAAATTTTATACTTTTAACTAAATTTTATACTTTTAATTTTGTGTTGAAAATGTTGAAAGATTCTTACGTATTTTAAAATAAGATATTTCGATTATTCCGGTGAGATTTCAGCATTACAGGGACATAATTACTTGGTTTTCAAAGGGTTAATAAACAGCTTTAAATAATTAAATTGTTCCTTCCATAGATTTAAATTCACATCTATTCGAGTTAACAGATTATTTTTAAAACATTTTAAAAGTTAGTGTTATGATTTACCGATAGGCAAGTTTATTTGACAATCCGAAATAGAGTGCAAAAAATACAAAATATTAAGAAAAAGAAATTTCGAATAGAAAGTTTTTTGCCAACCGACATTAACTACTTCTTGCACAGTGGTCCCACGCCGGAGACATCTAAATTTAATTTAAAACTTAATAACGACACCATCAGTATTGTCATAAAATTTTGCTTTTGAAATGAAAGTTTAAAGTAAGGAATACTTAATTTCTAAAAAAAAATGACAGTTAACTGTCCAGTCGATTGATCATTTTTGCCTTTGAAAACTGTTGCATTACGTAACTTAATAGTGATCGTATCATTAGATGATCATTAATTCAGGGCTGCCACTGGCGACTTTTTTTTTTTTTTTTTTTTTTTTTTTTTTTACTCTAACTGACACCACTTTTTTGAAACAGAAATTCTTAAACCCTTCGCGACGGGAGCCTTTTACGAAATTTTTAATGTTTTGTCATCAGTCTTAAAAAACAGAAATTTGTTTCTTCTTAAATCGAGAAAATGCTCCGATTGAATAACCAAATTTTACAGTATAATTTTACCGGTGGGAATAAACAAGGTATCTTAAGCCTTTTTGCGGCACGTATACGTGTCGCTTGTCCCCAAGGGGTTAACAGACAGTTTGACCACTTTTCTAAGAGAAATATTTCTTAACATTTTTCTAAGAAAAATACTGGTGCGAACAGAAATAAAAATAGTAGCCTGCGACAACCCTGATAATAAGGACAGAAACGATTGATATCAGGTTAATATCAAGTTATTAAAAAAAATATTGAATTATCCGACATTTTTCTTCACATTTTTCAAAGTGGAACGATAAATGCTGAAAATCTAAACAAAATGACAGTTTTATATCAAAGATATAGAATTTTGTTTGCAACGAATTTTAAGTACATTCCAAAAGAAAAGTGGAGACATCTAATTTGAAGTAGAAAACCCACATTTTTTTTTAAATAAATTTTAAAATAATCTTTCCTTTAAAGTTCTAAATAAACTGCTTTTTCTTCTATTTAAAAAATCTCACACTTAATTGCTTGCATAGATTTTTATCCTGGTTGCAGGTGTTTACCCACTGATAAATTTACTAAAGATATCTTTATATATAAAGCTGCAAAACATGTACAGAAAATTATTTTAATATTCTTTGAAAATTTAAACATATTAAATAGTTTGTTGCTTTTCTGAAGTGCGCACATTTATGACGCATTTTTTATAAAATATTTTTGAAATAAGATATTAAGAACACCGAAATGAAACGCAGCGGATCCAGTGTAATATTTTCTACCAAGATTTATTGTAATTAGACTCCTAGAAAATTCCAAGGGATGAAAGAGCCTCATATTTTATAGATATAAATATTTATAACACACTAAAATACAAACAATTTTCTTAGAAACTAGACTATAGAATGCGAAATTATATCAAAGGTAATAAAAATAAGGTTAAACAGCTTTTTTTATTATTAGAATAACATAAATTAAGAATGAAATATGTAAGAGCATAGTATTTTCTTTTTTTAGATTGAAGATATTTTCAGCCCTTCAAACTCTCTGGAATTTAAAATTCCACTATCTGCGAATAGAAATGTTTGCTTAATTGCATTTATAAAATCTTATAACAAATGAATTTGCTCTGTCTATGATATGATTGGTTTTTACAGCGATATTTGAAACATTCTATGAAGTTTTAAGAGGATTAATATTTTAAGAGAATATTATTAAAGATTTTTAGTTATGCATATTTTAAAGAATTTTTTAAGACTCAGTTGTTTAAGCCAAGCAAAAGTGGAGCACAAATATTATCAACCACTTAATTGTCGCATTAAATTACGTTTTAAAAATTAAAATTCATTATTTCCACCACTTATTCGAAAAAAAAAAAATATTCATCTTATTTAATGACAAGTAAAATGATACCACAATAAAACCAATTACCGTAATTTCGGGTGTATAAGCCGCGGATCAAACAATTCTTTTTGGACCCAGAAATTTTATGTAATGATTGAAGACAAATATTTACGGCGATCTAAATAGTTATATTTGTTTCTTAAAAAATTCTGGGTCGAAAAAGAATTGTTTGATCTGCGGCTTATACACCCGAAATTACGGTAAACTATTTTATAAAACTAGTGGAAATCTAACAATTCTGAATAAAACGCGCAAAATTTGCAGCCAGTGAATGTCTCGGGCGCGACGAAATTGGTTGAAAGTGATTTCATCAGGGCTCCCAAATGGTCCGCGAACTGAATATTTTTTAACAGAAAATTTCATGTTAAGTTTCTACAGAATTTTTGCCAGAATTAACCTACGAAAATGTTTTCCAATCAGTTTGAAAAAAAAAAAAAGAAAAAAAACTTGAAAAGATTATAAGATAATATTGGTTTTCAGTTGGCGGACCATTTGGGAGCCCTATTTCATGGAAATTAAAAACAGATGTTCCAAATTACCGTAATTTCGGGTGTATAAGCCGCAGCTCAAACAATTCTTTTTCGACCCAGAATTTTTTAAGAAACAAATGTAACTAGTTAGATCGCCGTAAATATTTATCTTCAATCACTAAATAAAATTTCTGGGTTAAAAAAGAATTGTTTGATCCGCGGCTTATACACCCGAAATTACGGTAAGCTATGTACTTGATTAATGGATAAAACATTTTTTATACTGAAAAAATAAATCAAAAACCCGGCGGCGTGACCAGTCAAGAGAGGCAGATTTTCTGGTTACCGGTAATATTTTAAAGTTTATTTCGCCTTGATTAATAACAGTAAATTCTCTGATTATATAAATGATTATATAGAAAATTCTCTGATTATTCTCCGATTCTTTTCTTTGTGAACAGAACTTTACAAAATTATTGGTAACTAGAGCATTTGTAACCCCATCCGGGCTACGCCACTGCCAAAATTCATTCCTTATAAATGTTGAACACAAGTTGATGAAAGTCATACAAACCAGTTTAACCCCCTAATGTTCCACAAATTCCGTAATCCAGAGAATTTGTGTTCATACAAAAAAATTGTATAGTAAAATTTTCTTGACTTAACAGCGGCAATTAAATAAAGCGAACATTGTCTTTTTAATCTTGTGGTATGAATTTGAGATGTCTGAATAAAAATCCACTAAAACAGAATAAGTGATGGCAGCATAGAGCCAGTACCATATCAAACAATCCAATATAAAAACAGTGTTGCCAGTGCGCCTCATTTTACAATTCTTAACTCTAGAATGCCTGGCAATTGATACGACTCCAACCATGTAATTAAATTTCAATTCGAACAAGAAATGTTTTATTCAATTAAGTTAAATTTAAACCACGTAGATTTATGGTTAATAAATATATTAAATAATTTTGAATAAAAACTCTGGTGAGAAATATTATTATCAAACTTCAGTAAAATTTCCGGGCGTTATAGTTTTAAGTGATAAAACATTTTTGAAACAGTAAAATCCCTATTTGAGTTCAATTCTTATTTTGGTACTGCGAGATTTATGGGTTATTTTTCATTAAATTAAAATGGGAAATTACTTTCTTATTGGAGTATTATCCATAAACCTATATATATATACATGCGTTATATAAAAAAAAGCAACTTAAAAAATAAACATTCTTATGTTTATTTTAAGTTGTATGTGCTGGTTGTTAAGCTGTTATGTACTCGTAAATTCACTTTGAATGACCATTGAGTCCTTGTAATTCATAGCTAAATATAAATTAATTAATAAATATATAGTTACAATGATGTTAAATGATAGACACCACATCTGTATGTTAGCAGATAAAATGATTGATTAAACCCTTACATATATTTCATGCACAAACATCATTCAAAACTGAAGCTATTTTGATTAACATATCTGATATGATACACTACTACACATTAATTTAAACTAACCGTATGAGGACAGATTAAGCTATTCAGTTAAAATATTTCTCTCTTTATAAAACAATAATGCACATGTGGTCAAATGAAGAAACTTTCATTTCATACGCTAACTTATACAGGGTATATTAAAACTATAATGAATGATAATAAATGTCATTACAAGTAATTTCGCATAGAAGATAAGACATGCCATTTAGGTATTTAACGCTTAACATAAAGTAATCTCGTCGGATGTGGCAATCTTATAACTTTCTTCTATTTCATGCCCTTTAATATTTCCAGAAAAAGGAAACATAGCAGCGTCACCGGTTAGGTAATTTACACCAAAATCTAATCTGCTACAACTTATTTCAAGTTCTAATTGAATCTGAAATTTGACGTAAATCCATGTCTCAGTATTTAAGATATAATAATCGCAGAAATCATGAAAAAACAGTCTAGAGGTGCCTAACTGTATTCGAAGTTTGATGAAATTTGCAAAGCAGCGCCACCTGTTTTGCGATTTATTCCGAAAACTAAAGAATACTTATTTATATCAGGAAGTAACTGAATCTGAAGTTTGATGAAAATTTGTGCATTTGTTTCTGAGATAGAGCTTTGTGATAATCATGAATAATACCGCATAGCAGCCCTTCCTGTAAAGCGACTTGCACCAAAATGAAGTGATTACCATGCTATATTAAGTACTAACAAAATATAATTTTTTATTAATATACAATAGTTCTTGAGATATGGTTATCGTGGAAATTGTGAATAATGCAGTATAGCAGCGTCATCTGTTGATAGATATACACCAAAATTTATTTATATCAGGAAGTAACTGAATCTGAAGTTTGATGAAAATTTGTGCATTTGTTTCTGAGATAGAGCTTTGTGATAATCATGAATAATACCGCATAGCAGCCCTTCCTGTAAAGCGACTTGCACCAAAATGAAGTGATTACCATGCTATATTAAGTACTAACAAAATATAATTTTTTATTAATATACAATAGTTCTTGAGATATGGTTATCGTGGAAATTGTGAATAATGCAGCATAGCAGCGTCATCTGTTGATAGATATACACCAAAATTTAATCAAATCTAGCTTATATCATGGTTTAACAGAATCTAAAGCCATGCATTAGTTCTTGAACTACAGTGCTCACAAATTTTTGTCATATCCAGACAGACTGACTGGCTGACAGACTGTCTGAATAACAGTCAATTATTTTGTAGAAGCATGGTTTTCGGATTCTCTGACCCCAAAACGTGTAAATCCGTCAAAAACAGGATTTCGAAAAATTTCATGAATCCAATACTTTTCTTGTAAAGATAGAAGAAAGTGAAAACTGACAAACTTGGTGTGCGAAAAATTTTATCAAACTTCGAATATAATTTTTCGCGTTATACTATTGCACAGCTGCTCCAGGCGACTATTTGCATTTTCTTTTCCCGCCACTATTTTAAAAATATAAATTTTGTTGGATAATTCTCTTGCAAGTGTTGTTAAAATGTATGCGAAAAATTTTTGTTTCATAACAGTGGTATGAAATAAAATTAAAATATATCCCCTGTGGCAACCATTCTATCGTGAATGTTAACCCTTTGAGCTATGATGGGTAAATTTCTTCAAAATTTCAAATGTTACATTTGCACCAGTATTTTGATTTAAAAAAAACCTGTTAATAATTTACATGAAAAAATGCATTAAACGTTTTTCAAATAAATTTGGTCGAATTTTCCGGTGTCGGTGTGACATTTTGGAATTAAAATTATGTGGTAGAAAATTCTACCATCAGAGTTCAAAGGATTAATAGGGATACGGAGTTTGATCTCTGAAAGAAAATTAATCCTCTGTGTTTCAGTGTTTTGTTCCATGGAACATCCAATTTAATTAGGAAATGGCACAATGATACTAGAATTTTAGTACAAATATTTTCCATTTATTATGTATTTGAAAAATAGCATTTTACTTTCTTCTATCTTTAGAAGAAAAGATATTGGATTCGTGTAAAACTTCGAATTTCAGTTTTCGACGAATTTACAACTTTTAAGGGTGAAAGGACCCGAAAAATATGTTTTTACAAAATGTCTGTCCATCCGTCTGTCTGTGTATAACATAAATAATGTGGACGATCTATCTCAGGGTTTAAAGCACAGAATTTAATGAAAAATAATATTCAGGAAATCCCTTATATAAATTAGTGTTTATTAGTTTTTGGTGTAAATTACTCAACAGTGGGGCAAATTTGTTCGATTTCTGCAATAGCTTTATCTCCAGAATTGCAGCACAAAATTTCATGAAACTTTAGAATTAGTCATGTAGTTCCTTAACATGAATTGATATTTGTTTGTACTTTTATCAAAATTACTCGATTGGTTTAAACTCGAGCTGGTATTCGAGTGATTTAGTTTAATTCGCGCAATAGATGGCGCTGCAATTTGTCAAATTTTCGCAATAGCTGTGTCTTCAGACTTAATGCAATGAATTTCCTCAAAATTCAGATTCACTTAGTCCTTGACAGAAATTGTCTTTTTTACGGTTTGCTATAAATCGCTCAATAGTTGGCGCTTCTATGCTGAGATATTTTTTAATTTCCGCAACAACTGTATCTCAGGAACGAATGCACGGATTTACATCAATCTTCAGATTCGATTAGTTCTTCACATGAATTGATGCTGTGTGTATTTTGTTGTAAATAGCTCCACAAATGGTGCTGCTGTACTGCATTTTTTATGATTTCTGTAACAGCTCTATCTCAAGAGCTAATGCGTGGCTTTTCATCAAACTATTGATTCTGTTTACCTTTTGCATGAATTCTTTTTTTTTTTTTTTTGCATTTTTGTGTCAGTTGTCTCACAGGTGGCGCTGCTACGCTGAATTTTGTAGGATTTACAAAATTTTAGCGATAGTCATTTCTGTAGAACTAAGCACGGAATTTCATATCTTTAAAATCTTCATCAAGGACATAGATTGCCATTTTCTTCTGGCACTGTGATAGCAAATTTCGAAATGTTAACATGCATGTGATAGAAGAAAGTTTTGGGATTGCTACATCCGATTAGTTCTTATTTTCAAATAAATTTATTCATATATTCCAGTGTCATTCAACCTCGTCGACATTTTCACAATGGAAGTGTTCTGCGCCTTTAAGGGCTAACCTGAAAAAAGTAAGCTATTATTTTTTATTTCATATGGTATTGACATATTTGTTATATACAAAGAAAAAATGTGTGCATCCCGTACTTTAACTGACAAACGAGGTTCGATATTACGAAGACTATACTTCTACAAATTTGCTGAGATATAATTTTGAATTAAATAAAAAGAAAAAGTAGTTCCGAAGAAGAAATGAGAAAAAGCTTGTAGCAACTGAACTTCTGGCCTTCATATTTGACGTTCATGGACTAGACATAATTGCCAATCGTGTCTTTAATGAATTATAAATAGCACGGCTTTCACTAGTACGCTTTTTTACAAAAACACCATTTTTGAGAAAAAAGACTCTTCGTAGATTTATGAAAAACTGCATGAGATACGCACTTCGATATGCGTTCACCGCTCCCTGAATACTAACATGAAGAGGGTTATCGCTTTGGCCTTTTTAACCCCATCGCGACGGGAGCCTTTTACGAAATTTTTAATGTTTCGTCACCAGTTTTAAAAGACAGAAATTTGTGGCTTATTAGAAAATGCCCCGATTACATAAGGCAAAATTTACGGTATAATTTTACTGGTGGCTATAAACATGGTTTCTTAAGCCTATTCGCGGCACATATACGTGTCGCTCGTCCCCAAGGGTTTAATCCTTCCACTCCGTTGTCTCAGCTGCGCAGACATCTTTCCTACCAAATTTTGTTTTTGGTACCAGTAATATAGGAAAATAAAATCTTCCTTATTTAATAAGAGAATACTTTAAATTGTTTATTTCAAGGAAAGTTCTTCTAAAAAAGTGTTGCTACTCGAATAAAATTTGTGCAAGAGCACCGGAGTCCGAAGAGTTAATTCCAAAATTTCCCATTCATACTAGAAAGTGCCTATATTATTTAGACCATTCGTCATTACTTAACACTAGAACAGTGGGAAATTCCATTCAAATTTTATAAAAATATTTCTCACCGGAATTTTCATTTAAAGAGTTTAAATTATTTATTGAAAATGGTTTTTCTCAGCATGTATGTAGCTTATTTTATTAAGAGTTTTCTGGTTTGAATCGACATGTCTCCACATGATATGGGTCAAAATGACCCGTCGCCGCGGTTCTAGTGTTAAAGTAAAAATTCTTCGGTAAAAGTTACATGTCTGCTTTCGAAATATTTTAATTTCAAAAAACGAGAAACTGGTGACCTTGGGCCTGCAACCTAACTCAAAAATGCTACACTGTCGTCGACAAATATTATTCATCATACGGTCCTTGAATTTGAGTGACAATGATACTTTAATATTATTTTCCCTTATTTTTCCTGAAAGTATCTAAGTCAAAAAAAAGAAAAAAAAGAAAAGCTTTTGGAAAATAATTGTGTCTAAATTCTTGAGGTCGTAAAAAAGCTTTTTAAGCTTTTAAACTTTTGTCCTGTCCACTAAACTTAACCCGCTTACGACAGCAGCCATTTCTTTCTGCACTGAGACCTAGTTTTCAGGGGGCGATGAATAGGCTTCCAGGAATTAATATAGAAATTTTTCTTTGAAAGAAAGTGGTATTAAAAAACTGAACTATTGAGAACCTTGAAATGTAAGGTTTTTCCATATTTAAAAACATACAATATCGATTATTTAAAATAAAATTTACTATTAGCCATTTCTTGCATTAATTCGATGATTCTGTAAAGGCTAATTTCACTACCCTAGCTATAATAAATTTCAACGTGTGAAATTATTCAAATTTATTTGCCAAGATTTCAAATATAATAAAATATTCATAAAACAAACCTTTGAAATCAAGTGTGTCAAAATACCCGGATCTAAATATTTTGACATTCGAAAAACACAAAAATCTTAGAGAAAAAATGCCTTAGGTGACCATCGAATCTCTGCATTTAAGTGACCAAATTCTTTAAAATAATCAGTGGTATCCGTCGAGATACAGTTTGACACCCTTGATCTAATGTATTCACATATCATGGTTTAAATCCTTGAGCACCCGTTTGTTTCAGGGCTGTCAAATGAGTTTTTTTAACGCTTTCAACTCTGATGATTGAATTTTCTCTCACTTAATTTTAATTCTGAAACATCTGCAATGAAACAGTTGCACATCTGCAGCAGGGTGCGTAGTCATCAAGAAATTCAGAAGATTTTAATTCTTTTAGTATCAGAAATTCTTTAAAGTACTGGTTGTTAGATCTGAAAAAGGATTTCTTTTTCGTTAAATAAAACAAATGTTACATTATAAAAATTCTGGTAAAAGGTCCTTACAAGGTGCTTCCAGACTACGCACCCTGTGCAGGAAAAACTTCTGTCATAACAAAAATATTGCAAAAAAGAAAATATTTTTAAATGTACGAATCTAAATACGTTATTTTATATGTTTTCTTATTTTGTAAAACTTAACCCTTAAATCATGAATGATTTTTTTTGGAACTGTGTTGTTTCATTTTCATATAAAATTAAAAACGATAAATTCTAACATAAATTTTTAACTTTAAGCCGTAGCGTACTTTTGTAATTTTTATTGAAATAATATTTCCGTATAAAAAAACTGGTTTCTAAAAGTTAAATAAAAGTGATGCAACTATGCATCTCTGTGCATTTAACCCTTTCCGGCACACTGTGCCCGGTCCTGGGATACCTAATTTTAATTCCAAACTTGCAGACGGCACCAGTAACATTTTAGTGAAATTTTGCTTTTACAATAAAAGCTTAAATTAAGTATTTCAAAATGTCTGAAAAATTCGTTTGCGAATTCCAGTTTCAGTCGATAATTTCTCATTTTACTAACAGATTTTGCCCGTGCTGGAAAGAATTAAAAAGAGTTAAAATATTGCCCAGAGTTTTTGTAGACAAGATTTACACAAGACACGTAGCAATACTACGTGCAATCGGCCCAACACGCACATTTAAAATATTTATTCAATCTAGAAATTTCTTAAAATAAACATAAACTCAGACAATAATTAGTTAAATAAATAAGTTAAATGGTTTCAAAAATAAAGTCTGCTGTGTATTATTTTTATAGCTGCAATTAGATTTCCGGTAGTTTAGGGTAAATAACGTAAATGACTCATATTAATATCCAAAAAGAGTGCTAACCGTGGTATACAAAAAAGTTCAAAGTTTGGAAATTTTAATGCTAAATTAATTTTCAGCCGTTGCAAAACAGATTGAAATACGAGTTTCTTCAAAATTCCAAATGTCACAATGGCACCAGTATTTTGCAAAGAAATAAAAAGAATATTGCCCAGTTAAACTGATGGCATTGAGCTCACAGGCTACGCATACTAATTGTACATTACAGCCTTGTATTTTCGTTAATTCCGTTCGAAAAAAAATTAAGAAGGGGAAACAGCTCTCCCCTTTCATCTTTTTTTTTATACTTAATCATTGAACCTCCTAAATTATCAAGGACATGCTTTATCATATAAAAAATCTATATCCAAAATTCAGAGCAAATAGGATAATTCTTAATAAAAACCCATTTAGCATTTATATAATTTAAGAGGAGTTATTCCCCTCTTAACCATTAAACTTCAAAAACTATCAGAGATTTGAATGAAATCTGACAATTCTGCTTGAAAAATCCATTTATACAAGTTAAGGGGAGGGGCACTAGAACCCCCGTTCCCCCTGTTTATACTTATTCAATGAATACCTAATAACAATCACGGACTTGCCTCATCAGAATGATCCTATATCTAAATTTTGAAGGAAAACTGTTAATTCTGTATGAAAATCCCGTTTATATCAATTAAGGTGAGGGGCATGAGCCCCCCGTTCCCCCTGTTTATACTTATTCAATGAACACCTAATAGCAGTCACGGAATCGCCTCATCAGAATGATCCTATATCTAAATTTTGAACGAAAACTGTTAATTCGGCATGAAAATCCCGTTTATATCAATTAAGGGGAGGGGCATGAGCCCCCCGTTCCCCCTGTTTATATTTATTCAATGAACACCTAATAACAGCCACGGTATCGCCTCATCAGAATGATCCTATATCTAAATTTTGAAGGAAAACTGTTAATTCTGTATGAAAATCCCGTTTATATCAATTAAGGGGAGGGGCATGAGCCCCCCGTTCCCCCTGTTTATATTTATTCAATGAACACCTAATAACAGCCACGGTATCGCCTCATCAGAATGATCGTATATTTAAATTTTGAACGAAAACTGTTAATTCTGCATGAAAATCCCGTTTCTATCAATTAAGGGGAGGGGCATGAGCCCCCCGTTCCCCCTCTTATACATATCGAATGAACTCCAAAAACTAATCAGGCAAGCGCCTTATCGGGATATACCTATATACAAAATTTCAAGTGGATCCGATATTTTTATCATGAGTTATTGCGTTACGCACGAACGAACGTACATACAGAACGGACGGGCACATAAGCTCTCAGGCTATGATAGCCTGTGAGCTAAAAAACCGGTTAACCATAAACACGGAAAAATCCATTAAACCTTTTTCGAATAAATTTGGTCGAATTTTCTGGTGTCATTGTGACATTTCGGAATTAAAATTATGTGGTAGAAAATTCTACCATCAGAGCTCAAGGGGCTAACGCATAATTGAAATTATATTGGTGGGATGAGATATAAGTTATCATTCAGGCTTTGCAGCATACAGTGTGCACAGTAAAGTCCTTTTAACCTAAAAACATTTGTGAACGGAAAGAGCTACAGCTATGCAAGTGAGGTAACTATATACTAAATTGACTATGCCAGAAATAATGCAAACGACATAAGCGCCTCTAGTGGCTAATTTTAGAAGAGAGCCAATGCAAATAGAAAACAAAAAAAGATAGATCAAAATTTTTAGTTAGAAAGATTTAGAGCATCAATTAATTAGTTCGAAAAGACATTTGGTTCACACGAATAAGGTAAAACTTTGATATTATGCTCAAAAATGTTCGAAATTGATGCTCGACGATTCTACGCTGCATATTCATATCTCGGAAAAGTCACAGTGCGTAATTACAAATTGTGACATTGTACTGCACTGTAACGTCTATAATACTTCATTTTCCAATGCATTTCAAATTTTAATTTAAGAGGTTTATCGTTCACTTGATGCAAACGTCATAATAACATAGTACAAACTTACGGATGTCAGACGAAAATTTTATCCCAAATGGTGGAGCTTTTTCATTCTAAAATTTCTTTCTGGGTTGTTTTCTATGATGATATTTAAATGTATTCGTGTAAACAGTAAACATGCATTTAAGCAAAAAATTGTGCGTATTTTTTAGACTTCCAGCTATTTTTTTCAAACGTTAGCACAAAATGGAGTGCATCGATTTCGGACTTTTTGGGGTATAGAAGCAACGATTTATTTTATCCGTATGAATCAAATGTTGTTTCGCACTAATTTAGGGGTGCTCTAAATTTGTCTGATTAGAATTTTTGTTCTATCGCTTTTCGTTTTCAATTTACTTTGACTGCCTTTCAAATTTCGCCAGTAGGGGGTGCTGCTGTAGTTTGCATTATTTCGTGCGTAATTACTTTACCATACCTTTACCTCACTTGCAAAGGACTTTCCTATGCACCCTGTATAGGAGAAATTTTATTATACTTACCTGTATCCTTAAGAAATAATATTTAGAAATTTTTTTATGATATACAGTAAAAAATATATCATCAAAGCAACTATTTCAAACTGGTTGTAGGAACGATAAAATTTCTCCAACCCGCTGCAGCGTGCAAGCTTATCCTCTTATTTTATTTAGAATTTCCGAATTCATATAAACATTTTAGAACAGTAATTACCTTATTATTTAAACAGCTTTTCTAATTATTTCTAAATAAAATAGGCTAAACTGGCAACTCTGATACCAGCTACATTTTATTAAGTATATATTCTTGTTCAAAACTAGTCTCTATGCATACACAAAAGTTCTTGACCTACCCACGTTTTTGCCAATTACATTCTACGATCTTTATTATCGCATTATTACCTTTTTATAAAAGTTTAACTTTATAATCTACTGATGTGGATATTTTTATTTTTTCATTATTACTTTTTTTTTGGGGGGGGGGGTTGCTTGTGTGTTTTTACGTTTATCAAATCCTGATACACGGATAGTTTTCTTCGTAAATTCCTCTATACGCGACTATTTTTCGAAAGAAAGAATCGTGACTATTCTGTCGCATAATAATTATAATTGTTTCCTATCCTTCTATTTTAAATATTAAAATAAAGCTCCATTCAGACATTCAGACATGAAAAAAAACACAAATATCTAACTGATTAGTAACTCAAACACCATAATGAATGTGCCTCCTTCTTTATGGATATGGAGTTAATGTCAAGATTACGGTGATGAATTATACTTCTCTAATAACCTGGCGTATATGATTAATGACTGTATATCTGTAACATGAATGTCACATATAAACTTTTATCTGTTTTGAAATGATATGAGACATTTGCTTTCACTGAAATTAGTTTATATTATCTGATGGAAAAATAGAAAATGAGTTGATTAGGAGATAAAAATATTTTGAAGTATATTTTATCTCAGTTTTCATGTCTTTCTTATTAAAGATGAAAATTTTACTTTCTTTAGGAAAATTTTCATGCAGCTATAATTTACAACAGCACTGGTTAATATGTAGAATTGTATACTGTGATGAAATTGGCATCTTTTTACTACGATATTCAATATATTGATATTATGTCATATGAAGATAGTCATAAAATAACAAATTACGTATGAAACTGATCGAATAATGAAATTTAACTATGATATATTACGATGTATAATAAAATGTTAATTGCTTTAATCCATTGAAGGGCGGTGGGATAAAATATATCCCACTTAATTTTAATTGAGACATGCCACAATGACACCAGAATTTTGAAATGTAAATTTTAAGTTTATCTAGTACGTTTAGAAAAGCATTTATATATTTTGAATTTTTTTTTTTTAAATTTTGGTCTCAATCAATCATTTCAGCATTTTATGAATATAAGTATTTTGCCTCCCAAAGGGTTTATGTGTTTCATAATGAAAAATGGGTCTGATTGAGTTCTGTCGATTTAATTTTGTTGCTTTTGAAACAACAAGTTATTTGTTTTGAAAATGTAAAACGACAGAGTTCTTCATTTGGACTTTATTTTTAAACCGAAAAATTTATTTAAAATAAAAAAAAATTGATTAGAGGACAAAGCAACGGAAAAATTTCTTTCAAATAGGTAATTAAAAAGTAGGAATTATTTATTACTTAATAGAATAAATTAATGTTGCTGAAAATGTATTTATATCATAAGTGAATAGTATCTGCAACTTGAAAATGATAAAATAATTAAATAATATAAATAAAAAACAAACATACCCTGGCTATAATCTGAAATATATATTGCAATCTTACAAAAGGTAGAAATTTTTTTTTCCAGTGGCAAAAATCTATAACTAAAGCAACAAGCAACATGTATGAGTAGCAAAATATATACTGGGAGTCCCAAAAATGACTGATGGATTTTAAAATTCTATAACTTGCAAATGGTGACAGATTTTTAAAAATTTTTTGCAGGAGTGTTATGTATAATGCCAGGAATTTTTTTTCCGTAATTTTTTATTTTAGTTCGAATTTCAAACAATAGGTGGCGCTGACGGCGATCGAAGGCCAGGTGATCAATGCTGAGTGAAACGTTGACTTGGCCTTCAATCGCCGAAAGCGTCACCTATTGTTTGAAATTCGAACTAAAATAAGAAATTACGGTAAAAAAACTCCTGACATTATATATAACCTTCCTGCAAATTTTTTTTAAATAGCTGTCACCGTTTGCAAGTTATTGAATTTTAAAATCCATCAGTCATTTTTGGGTATATATATATATATATATATATATATATACACTATTCCGTAGAATAAGTTTAACCTCCTGACTGCCGCCGGCTGATTTTTTCATACACTAAGCTGCAGGTTTCAATGCAACATAAGCAATATTTAAATTAGCATAATTCCACAAATAGAACCCAGTTCTGAAAAATTAAGTTAGGATTGATGCTATCAAAGATTATACACCGATACCAATAACGTATTTTGCATCAGGTTGGAAAAAACATCTTTTTTTATATTTTTAATAAATTACAGGTAAAACAACATTACAATATTACCCTTTGGCTGGACAGTCAGGGGGTTAAATTCATTAAATACCACGCATTCTAAAAGGAAATTAACAAGCATTTTTCCGATGCATTAAATCAGGGAGCCAACATTACTTTCTTTTCCAGCTGTAACAGGAAGTAACCTGTAGTAACATATGCTGGGCCATCGTAATCTGCAATTTTAATAAAGCAAAAAATTCTGTTAAATTTTAGTGGCAAATTAAATAAGTAAACATTGGTAACTAGGATTATCAGTAATCCAGCATATTGAGAATCTGAAAACGTTGAATAGTATCGCAATACACAGGTATTATTTAGTTTTTATAGTTTCTATATATGATTTTATAATTATATTCATAAATCAAAAAAAAATTTCTTAATGGTGATGCTCGAATAATTGCATCATAATTTAGGAAAAGCATTCTTAATATTCTATGTCAAAGATTTATTTGCCTAATCTTTTCTGTTTTCTTTTACATTTTTGGATAACAAGGATTTGCATCATAGAATGATTTAAATATATTTTGAAGCCGTATTCTTTCCTATAAATCATTCCGGATGAATGTAATTTCCGTAAAACATGCATGATTAACTTCTATTTGCTGAGGCTTACGATTTATGATTCAATAAAGGTGAAATATTAAATGTGGTTATAAAAGTTTTTGCAAAAGTCTATTCGAATGCTTGATCAATGAGCAGTTATTCAATATTTAGTGAGGACCATTTTAAATCCAATTTTCTTTCAAAATTTAGTCTAGAAAACATTTTTCGGTCTCATCTTGTTTGGTTAAATTGTTTATCAATGCATGTAATTTATTTCATTAGTTCATAGAAAACGTAAATTTTTAGAAAACATTAATTATAAGTAAATGATTTTTTTAAGCCATGACGGTCAGTACAAGGCAGTAATAAGACATAAATTTCTTTTTAACTTTAGCGGTGGGGAAAATCCATACACAATGGCAGCTGCGACTAAATAATAGATGCCATCATCACTTTATTTTCCAGCAGTAACAGGCAGTAACCCATAGTAGAGGTACTAAATCGGCAAAATCTGCTATATAAATTAAGCAAAAATTTCTGTTTAATTTAAGTGGTAATACAAATGTGTAAAAGTTGGCAACAATGGTTAATCATCTGTAATCGAAAATGTTGAGAGTCGGAAAACATTGAATAATATCGTAAAACACTGGTATTTTTCTGAGATTTTGTAGTTTCTGTACACGAATTTTTTATTATATTCATCAATCAATAAAAATTTTCTTAATGGAGTTATGTTTGAAGATTTGGGTTGTAATTTACGAAAGGCATACTTAATATTCCTTGTCAAAGATTTATTTGCCCAATCTTCTGTGTTTTCTTTTAGATTTTTGAATAACTAGGATTTACATCATAGAATGTTTTAAATATATTTTAAAGCAGTATTTCTTCCTATAAATCATTTTTGATGAATGTAATTTTCATAAAACATGCATGATTAACTTCTATTTACCGAGGCTTACGATTTATGATTCAGTAAAGGTGAAATATTAAAAGTGGTAAAAAAAATATTTCGAGAAAGTCTATACCAATTTAATCAATGAGCAGTTATTCAATATTTAGTGAGGACCATTTTAAATCCAATTTTATTTTAAAAAGTAGTCTAGAAAAGATTTTTCGGTCTTACCTTGTTTGTTTAGATAGTTTATAAATGCATGTAATTTGTTTCATTAGTTCATAGAAAACGTAAATTTTTAGAAAAACTTGATAATAAGTAAATTATTTTTTAACCATTTAACTGATTTGCCCGTACGGCGTTCGGACAAGATAAATTTGCTTAATTCATCCTTTAAAGCTTTTTGACACCAATAAGTAATATTTCAAACTATTTAATTTAATGTTTAGACTAAATATTACGAATATTTAAGCTTAAAAAACTGGTGTTAAGCCACATTTTCTATTTATTGTGCGTAAAAAAGGAATCAATAAAGGGGTTATGCTTTGACAGTCAGTACAAGATAATTATAAGACAAAAATTTCTTTTTAACTTTAGTAGTGGGAAAAATTCGCATTAGTTGGCAGGTGTGACTAAATCAAAGATGCCATCATCACTTTATTTTCCAGCAGTAACAAGCGGTAACACGCAGTGACAGGTACTAGATCGGCAAAATCTACTATTTAAATTATGCAAAAATTTCTATTAAATTTTAGTGGTAAAAGAAATGTGTAAAAGTTGGCAACAATGGTTATTTATCTGTAATCCAACATGTTGAGAGTCGGAAAACATTGAATAAAATTGTAACACACTGGTATTTTACTGAGATTTTGTAGTTTCTGTACACGATTTTTTTATTATATTCAAAAATCAATGACTAATTTTCTTAATGGAGAAATGCTTGAAGATTTAGGTTATAATTTAGGAAAAACATTCTTAATATTCCTTGTCCCTAAGATTTATTTGACTAATCTTCTCTGTTGTCTTTTACATTTCTGGTTAACCAGCATTTACATCATAGAATGATTTAAATATATTTTGAAGCAGTATTCTTTCCTATAAATCATTCCGGATGAATGTAATTTCTATAAAACATGCATGATTAACTTCTATTTACTGAGGCTTACGATTTATGATTCAATAAAGGTGAAATATTAAATGTGGTTGTAAAAGATTTCGAGTAAGTCTATACGAATTTGATCAATGAGCAGTTATTCAATATTTAGTGAGGACAATTTTAAATTCAATTTTCTTTTAAAGTGCAGTCTAGAAAACATTTTTCATTCTTCCCTTGTTAGTATAAATAATACATAAATGTGTCTGATTAATTTCATGAGTTCATAGAAAGCAATTTTTTAAAAAATCTAAACTATATGTAAATAAATAAATAAACAACGTTAAAAAGCTCAAATATTATAAAATAATAGATGTTAAAAAGCATACAGCTGTTTCGGGACATCTAAAATTCAGAAACAGTGCTAAAAAAGTGTAAAACACACATACACGTATACTTTGTTTTGTACTTTTTTAGCACTGATTATAAGACTTTAGAAGTCCCGAAACAGCTATATGCTTTTTAATATCTAATATTTTATAATATTTGTGTTCTTTAACGTTGTTTATTTATTTATTTATATATAAGCACAAAGTACAATCCTCCCCCCTTCTCAAATATATGTATATGATTTTTAACACTAGAAAGACGGGAATTTTCACATAACTTTTATAAAAAATATTTAACACCATAATTTTTATTTAAAACTATTTAAGTTATTTAACTAACGCGTTAATTCTTTGTTTCTTTAAACATATTTTAGAAAGAAATTTGTGGTTCAAACCGAAACATATTCCCTTTAGGGGCCAAATTGGCCCCTCACCGTCAATCTATTGTTAAAGTACTAAAAGCTGGTGTTGCATATTTATTAAAATTCAATAAATCCACAAATGTCATTGAGGCTCAGGTTTATCAGTTTGGTATCCTTTTTTATTCAGAAATTCAGAGTTTATACCGGAATAATATTTATTATGAAACAGTATAAGACAGTTCAAAAGAACTGCGTTAACCCTTTAATTCCCATACTAGAACACGTTCTAGAAATTATGTAGTTCAATTCACATCAGAAAAATTCAATGGCTAATTTCGTTTTATTTAAATACGGAATGTTCTGTTATTGATTAAAGCAAATATTGTTGCTTTAATTTTCTGGTGGGAACTGAAATATACGAATTAAAATATCGTGGGCGGTCTCGGGCGGTTTGGGATCCAGAGGGTTAAACCCTTCCGGTGCAGTGTGTCCGGTCTGGACGCACCTAATTTTAATTCCAAACTTGCAATTGTCACCAATAATATTTTCGTAAAATCTTGCTTTTACAATAAAAACTTAAATTAAGGAGTTTTTGATTTCTTAGAAAGAGTCGTTTGTAAATTCCAATGTCAGTCGATAATGTCTCATTTTACTAACAGAATTTGTCCGCGCCGGAAAGGGTTATTTAGGAAGACACATTTATTGAAAATATTTTAGTAAAAATTCTTTTTTTGAAACTTCCTGTAGGAATTCAAAATTTCGGTTTGCACATGCAGGCCAAACTGGTAACACAGAAGAAATAACCGAAAATTACAATTCATTTTTGTTTTAATACTGTACACAAATGAAAAGTTCCTTATTTTACAATTTTTCTTCCTAAGTTCTGATGTCAGTCAGTTTCAACATTTTTGCAATAAAATTACTTTGCCCATTAACCCATTAACGCCCAGCGTCCTCTTTTGAGGACGGTTACTAAAACAGCAAAAAAAGCTTTTTTCCCACCAGTAGAGAAGAAGATAAATATATACCTTATTTCGCGAGACAGAATCCTCGATAAATTTAGATAAAAGTTAATTTGCTTTTAAAAGTGGTGGGAAATACAAAATTTAAATTTTAGCGAAGAAAATATTTTGGGCGTTAATGGGTTAAAAGCAGTGTTATAACCAGGGAGGGTTCCCCAAACCAGTAATAGTATAAGGGTTTCTTCTCCTTTACTCATAGCAGCAAATTTACTACTTAGATAAGGTGAACAGAACTTTCAAAAGTTACCGATATTAAGAGCACTTGGGCATCCATCCTGGTTACGCCGCTGAAAAGGTTAAAACCCAACATAAAAATGTATAATATGAACTTTAAAATGTTCAGGTTTACTTAAAGGCGATTAAAAATAAGCATCTAAAGATGTCAATAGTTAATTTTATTTAAAAATCTTAGTACTTTCAAACCTTTAATCGGGCTCGTCCTCGGAGAATATTTTCTTTTATAAATACAAATATATGATTCCGATTAAAAAATGAACGACACTCGTTGCTTCAAGATTGAATTAGTAGTATTTTAGTTGAACTGTAAAAAGAAATATTTAATTGTTATACCATAAAATTTAATACGTCATTTTCACAAATTGTCAGGATTTTATTTTGAGGATGTTAAACCATAAACTTAGCCTATTATACGATAGGGGTTCATTGAACACTTTTTTGCTTTTGCATAGGATTTCTATGGATTCTCTTATAATGAATAAATAATAATTGGATGTTAGGAATATGATTTTCGTATGATCAAAATCTATTGTGATAGTCTGATTGAGATATAAACGTGGAGAGCTGTAGATTGGCGACAAAATTTTATATCTGCTTTATGGTTTTTTTCATTTTTTTATTTTATTTTATTTTTTAGTTTTCTATTGGTTTTCCCGGTGTATTACATTAATTTATTGCATTCAGTTCTAAAAGGAAGAGTGTGTACACCAGCTAAATCAACTTCCGCTATTGGATCGATTTTCGTACAAATTACTTTTTTTAATTATATAATATTTATTGATATGCTCTACTGGAACACAATAAAAATTTAATAACCTGTCCACCAAAGAAATTAAAATATTTTGGTTTCAGATATTTTTTAGAATGACGCTTTCATTTTAGGAGCCGGTTGTGATAGTGAAATCTTTTTTTGTAAAGTTATCTGATAACAAAATTGAAAAGAAAAACAGATGTTGAGAGAGAACAAAGTTATCCACTGCCAAAACAATATTTCAAAATTGACATGAAAACGAGTTATTAGAAAATAACCTCTCCATAGGAATAGCATTAGTTCATGAGTGCCTTCGCTTGTAGGGACAGCAGCCTTAAGTGCTGACAAAAAATGGAGGCTATTGTAGCTGAATTTTTATCAAAGTTGGCACGGTTCCTTTTATTTCAATATCAAGATTTAAAAAAAGAGGATTTCCCCCCGTTATTTCTATGAAATTAAATATGTCAAGAAAACTTTCCGAATTCACTGCTGTCTAAATTTAGGAGACCGTACAAACTCATTAAATAATCCGCCAACGATAGGCCTCGTATTTAGGGGACGTTTAATTGCACAGTGATGCATAAGGTTCCATGTTTCGTACGGATACCGTTATTTTCCTGGTGAGGTACCAGTATTTCTTTAAAGAAAAATAAATATAGCTCAAAGGGGAGAAATTTTGACTTATTTAATTACAGATTTTCTGTTAGAAAGTATTGGTACCAAAGAATTTTCTGGTCATGAAATTCCAGGACACGAATGAACCATGTTTTCGTAAACGTAAGAAATTAATAATAAGTAGACATTTTAACATCATAAATATCGTAACGTAGTGGTCGCTATATGAGAAGTTAGAGTAATGTATCTTTTGCAATAAATAAGGCAAATAATTCTTTTAAAAAATTGTGGTATTAAAAATTTCCTTTTTTTTTACTTCCTTTTGCGTACGAACCCTGTGTGCATGAATCAAGGGAAAAGTTACTATTTATAAAAAGTTTTCTGGCTACAATTATTTTAATAAAAATATTGCTTTATACAATAATAATGCCATCCTTTATAAGGAGGCGGATGATTACACTTTACAATTTGTGGTATCTCACCTAAATGTGAGAATAAAAAAAAAATACGTCAAAAAGAAGTATTTGTGTGGTGTAGGTTTAAATATTCAGTGTAAATTAAATACACCCTTTATCTATTCAAGCAGGAATAAGAAAAGGAATTTCTATTTCAAAAGAAGAATTCAACTTTCAAAAATTCAATTTCACGTTTGTAGTAAGAGTTGTAAATGTATCGGATAAGTTTCGGGAAATATTTATCAACATCTGTAGAAGCAATATTCTTTGTCAGAGTAATCCGTTTCAAGATGCATTTTTTTTTTTACGAAAGATTTTTTTTCTGAGTTAGTATTTGATATCGAAATGTTTTAACTGGAACGTAATTTCATGTATAGAATTTGAATTTAAGATAACATATCAGAATATAGAGAGGCATACAAATTTCATCTTTAAGTTATTGTATTTTACAACGTTAGGGTATTATGAAAATTTAAAACATATTCTAAATTATAGAATGTTATTCTTAACATATTGCAAGCCGAAAGATTAGGATCATAAAGAGCGGTGAAAGTAAAGAATAAATTACATTTACTCTCAATAAATGCTAAAATGCGTGGTCGAATCTTCAAGTTTTACACTTGACATTGTATTAAAACGCGGTGTAACCAGTTGGTTACATGTTTCATTTGGATTTATTGGTTGATCCCACTTTTTTAATGTCTAAATACTTTTTTTCCATACCTTAGTTAAAATGAGATTAAATAAGCCGGATTTTACCATTTCAATGTAGTGATGACGATCAAGAAATCTGATTTTAAAATTAGAAGACCGCTGGTAACACTGCTGAAATGGTGAACACTTTGAGTGCCACGATTATCACCGAAAACTGACACTGAACTTTCCGTTTAGGCTGCATAACTCACCGATGACTTCCATTCTAAAATATGATAAAAAACTAAAAGAAATACATTGTTTTTTGTTATCAATCAATAAAATCATACCAATCAGTTTGATTGTGTTAAAATAACAAATATTATATGGTTTGACGGGCGGTGGATTTTACGATATCCCAATTAATTTAAAGAATGTTTCCATCAAAAACTTTTAATTACTAAAAAATGTTTTAAAATTTACTTAACTTTTAATTAATACAGAACAGTACTTTCTTAATATTTGCTTAAAACAATATATATATATATTTACTTTTATATCGTATTTTACACTGTCAGTCTTTGGTGATTGATGCGTCTAAACGGGGTGTTCAGTGCCATCTATACCATGAAATTTAAAATGTTAATTATTAAATGCAAATTCAATATTTCCAAATGAGCGAAAAAATGCCCAAGCTGAGAATCGAACTCAGATCCTTGGCATACAGGGCCAATGTTTTACACTATAAGCTAACTCGGCCGAGAAGTCAGCGAGAATTCTTCGCGCAGATAGCCCTATCGGTAATAGTATCTGGTTTGTCATTTACACAGCTAAAAATCTCTCAAGTAAAGGAACTCCATATATAACTCCATACGTACATAAACTGTTATTTTAGAAGAAACTGATTGGTAAATTTATACGAAATGAATATTATCAACCGAGCGAAAAAATACCCAGAATGGGAATCGAACCCATATCCTTGGCTTACAGAGCCACTACTTTACCGTTTAAACTGACTGGGTCGACAATTAGCAAGTATTATTCGCTCAGTTAACCTTATTAGTAATAAATATCTGGTCTGTCATTTAGGCAGTTCAACAGCATTAACCGTAGGTAAAGGAACTTCATATAAACTATGGGTAGGTAGATATACTGTTATTTTAATAAAATCAAACTGATAAGTAAAGTTATCATGCGAATTGAATATTTCTAACTGAGCGAAAAAATGCCAAGGTTGGTAATCGAACCAAGGAGAACCCAGGATTGAACCCACTGAGAATCGAATCCAGTATGGGAATCAAACCCTCTCTATGTTCGACTCCCAGACTGGGAATTTTCCTGCTCAGTTGGAATAACTCAATTCGTATAACTTTACCAATCAGTTTGTTTGTGTTAAAATAACAGTTTATCTATCAAGGTTCGTAAGGGTCCTGGAATTTCATTAGCCCCAGTATTTTCTTATAGAAAATCTGTGATTATTAAAAACGAAATTTTGCACCTTTGAACTACGTTTATTTCTCTGTAAATAATTGCTGGTATTTGACCTGCAAAATAAAGGTACCCGTACGAACCATGTCTACGTATCCATCGATTATCCCTTTCAGCTCTGGTGGGTAAATTTCTTCAAAATTCCAAATGTCACATTGGCACCAGTATTTGCAAAGAAAAATAAAGGTTAAGGATATACACGAAAAAATACATTAAATCGTTTTCAAACAAATTTGGTCGAATTTTCTTGTGTCGTTGTGACATTTCACAATTAAAATTATGTGGTAGAAAATTCTACAGTCAGAGCTCAAAGGGTTATATAAAGTTCCTTTACCTGCGGTTTATTCTGTTGAGCTGTCGAAATGACAGACCAGATGTTATTTTCAATAAGATTAACTGAGCGAAGAACGCTCGCTAGTTGTTGGCTCAGTTAGGTTAAACGGTATAGCATTGGCCCTGTAAGCCAATGATCTGGGTACGATTAACAGCTTAGGCATTTTTTCGCCCAGATGAAAATATTCAGTTCGTATGATAATTTTACCAATCAGATTGATTTTTTCTTTTTAAAGACCTATTAAATAGTTGGAGGGACGATGGGATATATGGCATCCCATTTATTTGCAATGAATATTTCCGTCAGAAACATTTAATTAAATTTTACTTTTATCAATTATGGTGGAAAGTGGTACTAAAATTGCTTTTCCTTATTTTGTATTAAATTTTATCAAAAATGCCGGTGTGAATACAACATTATAGGATTCCTCTGTCATATGCTCGTAAAGTTATAACCACAACACAAGGTGAAATACACTGGCTTCCAAAAGTTAAGCTACAGCAGGTTTTTCGAAGCTTACCAGAAAAAAGTGGCAGTCAGATTAAACTTCACAATTTATATGAATGACAATAAAAAAACTTTCTTTAAAAAAAATTTTGGCTTTAAAAAAACTTACGAAAAAATTACAGCTACCACTTTTATTTTATAGAAAAAAATAGGTGTTTGTGAATGTTAGAAGCGTGCAATTACGAAGCTTTCGTAATTTCGCGTGTAAATTTTGTTGGATTTGAACTATTGTTGCCAGTTTTGTTCACAACAACCTGTAGAATCTAGAAGTTGTTTGCTCAGTTGACGGGTGGTAAAATATATTGAAATGTCGTTATAACAAGCCGATATTGCTAGATGGTTGAATGTGTCTCGCAGGTAGTAACACGACTTATTTATCAGTATGAATCCGAAGATTCTGTGTCCAGAAGACATATTCCAGGTTGCCCATGTGTTACAACACCTGCAGAAGACCGGTTTCTAGCTCTTTCAGCCCGAAGTACAAGATACACTTCTGTGCCACAACACATTGCAGACCACTTTGCAGCATTAGGGAGAAGAATCTCCGCTACTACGGTGAGAAGACGTTTACATTGTAAATGCAGGTCTCTATGCCAGGCGACCATTTGTGTGTGTCCCCCTCAACAGACGACAGAGAAGGGCCAGCTTATGTTGGAAAAGGGAACATGTTTCCTGAATCAGACAACAGTGGGCTTTTGTACTCTTCACAGACGAGTCGAGATTCACACTGGACAATTCAGGACGTCTCGTGATCTGGAGAGAACAATGCATTCGATATCATCAATCAAACACTGTCAAAACACAGAGGTATAGAAACGGTGGAATCATGGTTTGGGCAGGGATCTCATTCGGAGACCACACTGACTTGCATGTGTTCCACGGAGAAACTCTGACTAGTGTGAGATATGAGTATGCGATCCTTTATTCATATGCGCAACCATATATCGTTGCTATTGGCAAAGGTTTCATTCTAATGGAGGATAATGCGAGACCACACCGAGTCGTGGTTGTCGAGTGTTATTTTGAGGATCACGGTTTAGAGAATGGAATGGCCAGCCCACTCTCCAGACTTGAATCCGATAGAACATCTTTGGAACTATCTTGGAAGACAGGTCGTAGCTTTAAATCCTCCTCCAAAGGCATTAAATGACTTTAACAATGAAACCATTGCCAATAGCAATTACGTGGGGTTTGCAACAATTTGCTCACAATAAAATGTTTTAAAGGTCTGGCGATAGAATAGTTTCTAAAAATAAATTCTTACTGATGAAGTTTTAGCATAAATTTTAAGATATTTTCTAAAATCTATCCGTTTATAAAATAAAAATTTCATGCAAGGAAATCTGTCAACATGACACAAGTTTTTTTACAAATAGGTCGAAAGTATTTGTATACACACCCCAAGTTCCAGATCTGGGAGTTGATTTTTCTTTGAGAAAAAAAATTCAAAATAGGTAAAAGTTTTCAAAAATCGCACTTTTTAGGTTTTGATATCTCTGGTGAGACACGTGATATAAATTTGAAATTTTGGCCTTTTAGAATATTTTATAGTACGGTTATGCACAAAAACTTTCAAGAAGCAGATTTGACTACAGGCTGATGTATGGTGTGAGCAAAATGTTAAAAAATGCGATTACAAGTACCTTAGGAAAAATTAGTTTTATCTCTTTTTTGTTGCTATATTTATATAGAAAATATCTTTTGTTGAAAGCAATTTAATAAGAAACATTTAATTTACTAAGATACTACAGTGCTCAGCAAAAGTTTAGACACTGGTGTTATTTAACCTTTACATAAGAAATACGAACGCTTCAGTTTTACAAATGGCTATACTTATTTTTAAATATATTTTAAACATTTTAGGATATAACTAATGGTTATAATATGGGATAATGTTTAATTTAACTGAAAAAAGTAAAATTTGCATATTGCAAAAGTTTAGACACTTTTTGATTTTTTGCTAAACTGCTCATGGAAAAATGAAAATTTCTAAGTTTTGATGTCACATGTCTGAAGTATTTAAGTACACCTCGATATGGCATCAGTTAGTGAAGATGCAGCGAGCTAAAAATATTCAGTTAGATGAGGTAATTGAAATAGGAAAGCTGAAATCGAAAGGGAAGAGTTTTGCAGAATTTCCAGCAGCACTGAATCGTCTAAAGTGGTCTGTCCATGAAGCATAGTCTAAGGGTGCCTCCTTCTAAACAAAACATACATTTGAAAGACCGTGTGTGACCAGAAAATGAGATGACAAAAGGATCCATAAACTGGCATTTTCACAAATGATGATTAATAGTCCCGTTAAAAGTAAGTCAGGACTTTCTGTGTCGATGGATATGATTCGTAGATGAATTACAGTAATAGATAAATCAATTTGCATGAAAATGATAAAACAATAAGCTTTAACCCTTCAATGCATATTGTATCTTTTTCGATACCATAAGTGTTCCCGATTTATTGGGGGTTTTATTCACATATTCCGTATTCTCACCAGAAATTTAAAAGAGCAATTTTCACTTTACTTAATGACAGACCCTTCGTAATTAAATAAAGAAAAATTTACTGTTTAGATTTTTCTGGTATGAATTCTGATTCTTTGAATTGCGCATTTTTTGGAACGCGTTCTATTCTATGTATTTAAGGGTTAAAATCTCGCTACAAATTCTTGAGAATGCAATAAACTTGCAAACATATGTCATATGGACTCAAATAGTATGCTATGATATTCAGTAACAAAAAACAGTGGAATTTGAATAGCCCGAACGGGTGGGCATACTATTGGCACGACTTGCGTAAAAAGACTGGGACTTTCTTCAGTCGGCAACAAGGAGATGCCTTTTTAATGATTTGGTCCTCACTTTGCTTTAATGCTCGAATATCTCTGGAGTTATTTAATGGTTCCCAATCAACACAAGGCTACATACATATGTTGGAGATCAATTTTTAGTCATTTGGGGAACTTTTAGCTGGTCCAAAGTATGGATTTTAGCTAGATAATGCCTCTATTCATGTTGCATACAAAACAAGAACTTCGTTTAACTCTGAGAATACTGCTGATCTCAACTGGCCGGCGTGTAGTCCTGATCTGGATCCAATCGAAAACCTTTGTAACATCATATGTCGTAAGGTTTATGCAAATTTTTGCTATACTTTTCTGTTAATGAGCGTCGAGCTGCTGTTGAACATGTTTGATACAAAATCGACCCCCAAATGACGCAGCATTTAATTTTTTTGATGAAAAGTAACATTCTTTCACTAATTGCTGACAACGTGGGTGCAACTGGATTTTAACTTGTAGTTATTACTCTGTAAATATACAAATTGTCTATACTTTTGACACAATGTTAATTTCTTTTTTCGTCATTATATATTATATGAAAGGGTAAAATTTAAAATGTATTATTTGTAAATAAAGGATAAGTCACAAGTAATGTATGACAGATGAATTATAAAAATTCGGTACATACTTCTGAACATAGAAGTGAAATCGATCATTATCTAAACTTTTACTGAGCACTGTATATATGCTCAACAAAGAGCTGAGAAATATCTCTACACTATTTATGAGAGATGTTATGAATTCCACGAGTTACTGGAATCTGTTCCATAGAGATAATCTTTCTCAAAATTTTAATTGTAGTTACCCAAGTCTTGTCATCTCTTGATAACTTGAATAAAATTTTTTGGCCCTACTGGTCCATAGAAATGAACTTTGAAATCACTATGTTCAGGGCTCACTTCATTATTAATTTCAAGTTACCCTTCTTATCATACACACTTGCAACAATGTCTTTTTCCACAGTATAAATTTTTAAAAGCCTTTGGATACCTTTATTCCTTGAAAATTACTTTTGGTTGATGTATGGTAACATCGTATAAATGTTTCACTTACAGGAACATATTTAAGGAAGAAACGAGTTTCAGAGATAGGCAAGCAGCATTGAAATCGATTATGTAGTTCATTTTCATGGTTGTTCACTTCTACACTTGATACGTACAAGAACGTAATGACGTGGAGGTTTTGTCTGAGAAATTAAATATTTCTTCAGGAGATATGATAGGATTTTTAGCTGTCATCTGTACGTTCCTCTTAGTTACTTCTTTATTTGTAGTTCCTCCTACCCATCACAAGCATTTTCCCCATGATTAGTTGCAAAAAGTTCCATTTTGCTTGAAGATAAAAGTCTTTCTAATGATGCCAAAATGTTATAATTTTTTTTTTTCATTTTTACTGGCTAGGAGCTCCGTCACTAAAAGGGAAGATCTTTGATGAGACAGTAGTTTTTTATCATTAATCACATATATTTGGAATGCATGTACTGTAATGGCATAAAATGTGCAAGCAAGACATCATCGATGTGGCATCATACAAAGGGATGGAAAATGGCTTGCTTCTTCACACAGTAAAATGAAATTTCTTCTTGAATGACAAATGTAACGTTTTTAGAAAAATCATCAACTACAATGCATTCTGAATCCAGTAGATTTTCTTTCTTTTACTTAAGAAATATTGACTGCATTTTACACACCAGCGATGTTTCTTCAAAGTTTATAGTTTTTCCTCTAAATTGTCACAAAATTATTCTCTATGTTTATTAATTGAAACCATGTTGACACGATCATTTGTAACCTATAATTTGCAATTTACATTTTCTGATGAGTCAAATAGTTTCAATCAGGGATGTAGTCATAAAAATAACAGAGGATATACGCTCTAAGCAGAAGGCGTACACTCAAGGCAGAGGGTATACCCTACAGTGTGTATATTATAGATTTCTTGAGAAGGTGTTCCTTGAAAAAATTCAGAAGGTATACAGCGTATACCCCCCCATATACCATCCACTGCATCCCTGGTTGCAATATAATTTTCAGTAGGTTTTGTTAATCTGGACAAATAGTGCCTTGACTTAACATGAATTCTGAATCCTTTAAATCACACAAAAGCATTTGAAGAAGATTATTGTAATTAACATATAACTTTGTACCATCAATTATTAATTTAATATTTTCGTGATTTAAACAAACACATAGGAGGTTACAACAGTTTGGCAGTACTCTTTTCACATATTGTCCATGATATATCTCAGCTTGTAATCATTTCTCTTTCTCGAAATTTTTTGTGCGTAACTACCATAAAATACTGTCAAAGGCCAAAATTTCAGATTTTCATTTCTTGCCACACTACAGATATAAAATCCTAGATAGTGCGATTTTTGAAATTTTTGACGAATTTGGGAATTTTTTCGAAAAGAAAAAACGACTCCCAAATCTGGAACTTGGTGTAAAAATACAAGAGCTTTCGACCTATTCGTCGAAAACATTGTGTCATGTTGACAGTTTTCTATGCATGCAAAATTTTCTTTTGTACAGGGACAGATTTTAGAAAAAATATTTATGCTGAAATTTCACCAGTAAGACTTTTAGCCAGTTACTTTTAGCCAATTTTATTCTGAGCCAATTACTGCAAACCCTATTTAAATTGGAAAAATAAAGGAAGAGATATTTACAATTTCGTATTCCTAGTATGTGCGAAAATCGCTGTACACTATGAAAAAAAAGGTGGCTGCCAAGGACAAACAAAAATTAATATAATGCTCATTTTGAACTTCCATCATATTAGGGTTGTATTAAAAAATGCAGATTCTTTTTTAAATGGTCGAGCGACCAGTCCTGGACCACTTAAAATTAATTGCCCATCATTAATTCCAATATTTAATTACTGAAATTGCTTTGCACCGCAAAGGCTCAAACACAGACATTTGGCTATAATTACCCGGACTTGTTTGTTGTCTCTATTGTTTTGTTGTTCTTTTTATTATGAAAACATACTTTGAACAAGAAAATTTGTTTGGTTAAGATGTGGAAAAGGGAATTAAATTAGATAGTCGTTTCAATTTTACTTAATTTCGCCAATTAAGTAAATTTTTGATTTGAAGAATAATTATTTGATTTTAAAAAAAAGCCGTAAATTGGCACATATATAAACGGATTAGCTTTTGGCCGCGGCTTCGCTCGCTTTAAATAAAACAAACTATGTAATCGACCTTTTAAAAACTCATAGAATTATTGAGAGATAAGTGGAAAATAAATTTTACTTATTATTTTTATATATTTTCGTTTTAAACCAAAAACAAGAAAATCAATTCACGAAGCAAAACTAAATCCAAAAACTAAAGCGATTATCTTATTCCTTAAAAGTCTCAGCTTTCGCTTTAAACTTTTAGGGGAATCCCGGGCACCCCCGAGGGGGGTAATTCAAACTCATTCCCATTTTGACATGCATTAACAATTCCACCGAACATACATTGTTATCATTTACAATATGATATTCCAGTTAATTTATAAGGTCTTTTTGCAACCAAATTAGCATTTTTACATTGAAAGGTATTTAAGACAATATTGAAACTAAGTTACATACAATGCTTAAATGGGAACATTAAATAATTAATATACAACCAAATGTTGGATGCAAATAATATTTTTCTTGACTTCCATAATTTTAATGCTATGGACCATAAATCTATGACATTGACATGCATTAGATATACTTAGATTATATAAGGCACAACACTACATTATGGGCATTAAGATATTGATCTAGTAATAATATTCTTAACATAAGTAATTTTCACATATTGCGCTATATATCACGTTATCAATTGAAATTATGTTTTGTGTTAATCAATATTTATAGATATCTATATAATAAACTGTAGAATAAACTATATTAGCTAATAAAACAGTAATTGTTTGACTCTTCTTAAAAATACTCAGAAAACATGTAACTGGGGGAAAATTAAGATCTTGATAAAGAAAAATATATATCCAATGAGCACAGAATAAATTAGAATGAAACATAAAAAGAAAAACCAACTGCCCCATTCTATTCCACTCTCTCCTTTTTATTGTACGGAACACTGAGAGCACGCAACGTTATCTTCTTTCAGAAATCTATCAGCGACATCTATCGGAATTCATGAGTAACACTTTAGCTTTCTCCCTGCTCCATAGAAACTTCCATCCCCATTTTAGGAAAGTGTGTGTGTGTGTGTGGGGGGGGGTTATAAAGAGACAAAAAAGTATCCTATGTCACTCTCCATCCCTTCTAATATCAGCACTTAAAAAATCATGTCAATTCGTCGCTCCGCTTTGCCGTGAAAGACGGACAAACAGACAAACACACACATTTCCCATTTATAATTTTAGTATGGATTATAGGTTAACTTAAGTACATAAGTAACATAAGTAAAAATTACTTCTGCAGTCGTGGAGAAATAAAACGAAATTTAATTAAAAACATTTATACAGGGAGGGAAATGCCCTTAGCATGTTTATCAAAAAATAAATTTTTTCTACAGTATTTATTCTGTAAATAAAGTTTAAAAGAAGAAATTATGTAGCAGAATATATTGATATTTTTACGATAGCAACAAATTTAAATTGTAATGAATAATTTCTTGTTTCAAAATTTATAAAATTGCCATCTATTTCATTATAACTTAAAAAAAATCCTTTAAACATATTTGTAATTCAGTTTTTAAAACCATAATATCACACTTTTTTTGCAAAACTAAAATTTTGTGTTTTAGAAATTTAGTTTCGTTTTTAAAATTTAAAATACATATTTCATATAAATAAACCGTCAGAAACGCCAGTAATACCGAGATGGAATATTTAATAAGAACAGCCTATCTTAAGATTCAGATATTTCGTATCTAGAATTTAAAATTCTAATCAGTTGCTTCCATACGCGTGCATTGTGGAAAAATTTTTATTTCGAAAGAAAACTGTTTAAAATAACAAGTATTTTAAATGCGACATTTTTCTTTAAAAGAAATAATATGCTGAATATTGATGCAGTTAAATTTTTTATTTTGACATGCATATATTTATTTGAGTCCTGAAAAATGTACCCTGAAAAATGTAAATAATCATTGCAAGGACATTTTTAAAAACATGTATATGCTATTTTTATTTTTTTAGCAATTTAAATTTATGTATTTTAACGAGAAAAAAATCGTATAAGGAACAGAATTAATCTTAAAAAAGGGAAGTAGATTATTATTATAAATTTAAATCGTGTTTTCGCTGTGTTATTATTTATTTCTATTGCTTAGTTCTGTTTTACTCGGCACATTTTGCAAAAATGTTCTCATACCACTTTTTGCTAAAAAAAATATTGTTCGTCTTTTTTAATACTACAAATTCTTGATGATAATAAAATTTTGTATTTAAAATATTTGTAACACATGGATGATATGCTTCAAGAACGTCCAAGCACATTTTACCGGAACTTTTGTAAAGTATTATTTGCCTTATTTAATGATAATAAATTTTCTGTTCAGATGTAGTGACCAGTATTTTACGAAATTTCTCATACGAAAAGATTTACGATAACCTGAATCCCTTGGTGTGTACGAACCCTGTAAATGTGAACTTCGTGATAAGTTAGTGTTAAGCTGGCGAACTTTCGGGTTTTTTTGAAAATCCAAATACATGTTTAATCCCTAAAAATTTACAATAAAATGTACCTTTTCCTTTAAGGTACACGATTGGTTTTATTTATTAAAGAAAATAAAAAAATTCAAACTATGATTATTTTCTGGTGTTCTAATATAAATTGCTAAAAGATTTAGTATTTGAAATTTAATTGTAAGTTTTTTGAAGCCACAGAAATTTTAAACAAAAAAAATTAAACTTTTCAATGAACAAAGTAACTTACAAACTGTAGTTTGCCTTTCATTAGTTAATGCTTCTTGTTGTAATACAAAGTGCATCTGAAAATTTGGGCAAAATTTTATGGGATCATAGAACGCAATACAAAACAAAAAACATCCTAAAAAAGTTGTTTGTGTATTTCAGTGTCAGTGTATAATTTCATCATTTTAGAACAGATTTTTCTTTTTGTACCGGGATGGGTTAACACTGTAATTCACATTATAGTATATATATATATATATATATATCCACCAGCGATTCCAATTAAGCGCATTAAGATATTCTAAATTCATACGAGAAATTTCAAATGGCAATATTTGTTATATTAAATAACAGGTATTAAATCAATAAATCGAAATCAACAAATCACTAAAATATTTATTGAAGTTTTATGATGTGAATTCAGATTATTTGCACTGCGAAATTTCTAGCACATAGCCTACCAGGGAAATAAGAATATTAACTTCCAGCTACCGTAATTTTAATCAAGATTTGCAAAAATATTATGTACCAGTATTTTAATTTTAAAATAGTTAATTTGTTATTATTTATATACTTAATTTATCTTAAAGTAACTTCTGAATGAATGAATATTTTGAATGTACCAATTTTCTCAGAAATTAACATGGAAATGCGTTTTCTTTGCAATTGTTGCAGGAACAAGTAACGAATATTTTTCGTAAAAATTAGTGGTGTTAAAAAAATGGACTTGTCGGAACCCTGATTAAATAAAGTTATTAGATTTATTCTATACAGAAATTCTCAAATTAAATAAGGCAATAATTAATCTTTCTAAAAAGTGCTTTTCGTAAACCTTGGAGATTGGCAGTTCTACCCTTGCATCATATACAAAAGACGCAAAGATATACCAATAACTAAATACAATCTTATTAAAGGCGATTAAAGGCCTATTGGGAACGCAATGTTACATTATAAATACATGATTCGTATGAGTACTGGAATTTCGTGATCAAGAAATTCGTCGGTGCCAGTATTTTCAGATAGAAAATCTCTCATAAGATAAAAACAAACAATTGTTTAGGAGTCAAATTTATTTTTTAATAAAAAAATATGGTATGTCCCCTGGAAAATAATGGTATCCATATGAGCTCTGAAGTACTGGTGGACGCGGAAATCGGTTTCATATGAAGTGTTAAATTTTTTGAACATAAACATTCCTGTTTTATTAAATGAAGATTTATTTTTAAAATATTATTAATGGATACAATAGATTGAATTTTATGAATATTGAGACAAGCTGAGAATTTTTGTTTATAAACTTGCTAAAACAGTGTACAATTTGATAAAACATAACAGTTTAAAGTCTACATATCTTTCTGCATGACATTTAACCGTTAAAAACAATGACAAAATTATTTCGACGGCTTCAATTGGAAATACTCGACCATTTTCAAGGGAAAATAAAGATGAATTCACACAGGCACGTTCTCTAGCTCAATGAGAGATAAAGGTAAAATACCAGGAACAAACGAGAGAAAAAAAATGGAGGAAAACTGTACAAGAATCGCTGCGTGCGGAAATGGAGAGAGAAGAAAACGGAGAGGGGCTAACAAAATATGAAAAAGTAATAAAACTGATAGAAGAAGAGGTTGACTAAATAAGCTTCAATAAATTAAACCAAATACTGGGGATGGTAAAAGGCATATTATCATTCCATATTTTATGCTGATGCGTAAAGATCTCAAGAGATTCTCAAGATATGTAGGGGTTGTGCTGACGGGAGATAATAACAGCACTATCAAAGTCAATGCTATTAATTTTGTTATCGACATATAGCCTAGCGAGAGCAGTGGTCAAATTTTTGATTCAAATATTCTTTTCTTCTCTTTTAATCTATTGAAAAAAATTCGCTTAGTCACAACTATATAATACATATATAGATATAATATCATATAATATACAGATTGCATTATAATTTACTTTTTTATATTATTTCAGTAAATAATTTATTGACTCAAACTGACTACTGACTCAAATCTTAGCCTGAAAACAATGAGTATAAGATCAAGTATAAAATGACGAAATGTACATTATACAAAATCAGGTTTGTGCAGATCACGGAATTATCCAGAAGAGTTACCCATAGCTACCAACTTTTACGCATTTTTGCTACCACAAAAATTGTACAGAGATCTTCCATTTGTTTAATCTTAAGATTCCGATGATTAAACAAGACAATATTTACTATAAAATGTTTGTGGTAGGAAAAATGCGTAAAAGTTGGCAGCTATGGTTACCTATATTGTTTTTTATAGAAAAAGAAATACAAATTATACCGGGAAGATTTCGTTTTCTTCCAAGGAGATATTTTCCATCACTGAAACATTAATGCGGGAAAGGGTTAAATATGTAAAGTTTTCGTAAAGCTGAAGAACCTTGTATATCGATAATTAACGGATTTGATTGCTTTATGTACTTATCGATTATGAAAAGCAAATATTTCTGTTTTTAACGTTCATCGGTTTCGCCCCGAAACCACAAAATTTTAATTCGGATATGCAACACTGACACAAGTATTTTTATCTAAAAATATCCCTTTTATTATGTATGTGAAAAATCACGTTTTCTTATTTAGAAATATATCTGTTCTTAATTACCGGTGTCACTCATTTATTTCGACATCTTAGCAATGAAAATGCTTTGATCGTTAACCCTTTCTGGCACACTGTGCCCAGTCTGGGATACCTAATTTTAATTCTAAACTTGCAAACGGCACCAGTAATAATTTAGAAAAATTTTGCTTTTACAATAAAAGCTTAAATTAAGGAATTCAAAATATTAAAAAAATTCGTTTCTGAATTCCGGTGTCAGTCGAAAATTTCTCATTTTAGTACAGATTTTGCCCGTGCCGGAAAGGGTTAAAGAGTTAAATAATGGTATTTGAAAATAGAGTTATTTCAAATCTACGGCATATGTTTGTATATGTATTCAGAAATAGATAATATCAAATACCTTTTCATGAGAAGCATGATCAATTGACGAATGATTTCAAGATTAGATAGACATACCTTCAAGCGTTTAATTCAAATAGTATGACTTCATATCAACATGAAAGCAGTCTGAGATTTACTCGTAAGATATGTAATGATTCATTTAAGAAACATCATCATTTAAGCGGATATTAATGAAATTCGCACTTTAGATATGTATATAAAAGTTTTCGATGATATATTACAACTTCTAATTTTAATCTATAAAATATGTAGCAATAGCAACGGTATAATGTTTTTTGCCAGTTGCAAAAAACATTCAAAATATTTATAATCAATTAATGTATTAATTTGGAATCTGTCGCATTATTTCATATATTTAACACCACAGAGAAAATATTTGAAATATAATGTGATGGATGATAAATAAAACATATAAGAAATCTTATTAACTAAGTTATTGTGCCTGAATATGACTCTATTCCCAGTAATTTTGTCGCATTTTGGGAATATATAGTATTTTTTAAAATTGATATACATTATATCATATTGAAATTTCCAGAATATTGTGTCTTTAGTTCAAAACTAACTTGCTTCATAAAAACTTAATTCTTATTTTTATTTTATGCTAGAAATATACCTATGTTGAATTTACGATAGTTAACTCTTTAATGCCAGTTGGCAAGAAAATCTACCATGTTAGGCTAGTAAATCTTTTATATTTATACACCAGTATCTTAGTTAAGATATTTTCGCATTATCTAACCTCATATTTTGAACGATTAAATAATGCAAATTTACAATGTGGAAAAAACTGGTGTCGAATGAATAAAAGAAGTGTAATAGATGCTCATTGTTAATCGATTAAATCCTAAATGAGACGTTCTAGGTATTAAATGCGATATTAAATGCGACAATGAGTTTTATACGTGTCATTTTATTTTAAAATATTCATTCAATTCTATCCATATTTAAATTATTTCATAAGAGTTGAAATACGCAAAATTGAAAGTTAAGTGCTTATTTCTGAACAACTGAAATGAATTATAATTTAAATTAAAGTGCATAACGATACATAATCTTGAATACATTCGATTTAAATAATGCATACTTCAAAATCCATATTTAACTGAATGTCACCTTAGACCATCGATAAAAGAAGTGAATAACGAAAGTCTAATACAACAATTTTTATCAAATATTTTCCTTTACAGTTTGTTTCAACCCTTTCAGCTCTGATGGTTGAATTTGCTATCCCTTAATTTTAAAACACAAATGTCAAAATGGCATCGAAATAATCGATCAAATTTATTTTTTAAAAAGTTTAATGAATTTTTTCATCTTTATATCGTACACCAAATATTTTGGTTCCTTGCGACAGATTGGTGCCAATGTGATATTCGGAATTTTAATGAAAACGGTTAACTCATTTTTTTATTTGCATCTACCATGTAGGCTTCAGTATTTCTTTTTCATGTGTGAATGGAATGTTTTTAAATACAAATAAGGCTTAAAATGTTGCAGCTTTACTCCCAGGTTATTTTAATAACTGACTTCACGTTTTAAAAAAAATTGTTGTTTCAATGCTGTATTTGATTATTTAAGTCCATTTTTGACTTTGCTTTTGCATTTTCTTACTGAGACTTTTCATATATTCTACAATTTTTAAATATGCAGCAAAAATTAACTTAACAGCTTTTTGATTTTTTTATAGGATTCAAAATTGTTTTTCAAACTGTTTTTAACAAATAGCATTCACAAACACAAAACGAATTAGCTCAAGCAAAGTACGACAATGCAGAAACGCCACAAGACAGTAACGGACATGCACGTTCTCTTGAATTTAACCCCTTAAGGGGTTAAATTCAAGGGGGCATTAAAATTCATTAAATTTAAGGGGGCAACCACTTATGTTGCTAATATGTAAAAAATGATTGATTGACACCGGTATTCCTAAACAATTTTATATGAAACTAAGTAAAAGCTTTTCTTCGCGTGCGTTATATGAAACAAGAGTTAATTCCTAAATTCTGGTGTGAATGTGGCATTTAGGAATTAAAATTAAGTGGTGTATAACATATACTGGTACTCTTCAAGGGGTTAAATAAAGCCAAAAGCCTTCGTCAGAATTGAGCACATTCTATTTAGCACAAGCAATTCACAGTTCCAAAAAGTGCCATTTACGTTCGAAGATCAAACAAAATCCTAATTAAGTTAGGCATGAACACTTGGACTAAATTTATATTTCAACGTTCTTTTTGTGGAAACTGGTGGCGATGAATTTTTACATAAGCAGAATAAAAATGTCATATCGCAAGCATATTTGGAAGCAGATGCATATTTTAACATTTAGATTGTAAAACAAATGATCTCCAAACAACTCCAAAGACGTTTATTATTTTCAAGCTCTTTTTGCCATAATTAAGCATTTCTTAATTATTTTGTTTCTTTTTTTTAATACATTAATTTCATGATTTCTGTCATTATATTTATTGCCATTCAGAAATAGTGATGATAGATTGGCCACTAGGATCATATGCGCCATCCGTTATTTACAAACTACATATATTTTTAATGAATTTGAAATTTGAGTTTGAAATTGAGTTTTCAAAATTATTTACGATGAAATAATTTAGCCCAGATCATCTATATACATTGCTGCCAACTCTTCTGATTTTTTTGACCCGGAAAAATTGAACAGAAATTTTTGCTTTATTTAATCAGCAGATTTCAGCGATTTGGAATAGGAAAATTTACTGTAAAATTTTTCCGGGCCGAAAAAGCGGAAGATGTTGGCAGCTATGTATATATTTGAAGTGTTATATATAATGTGTGTGTGTGTGTGTGCGTGATTTTAAGTGAATAAATTATTATTTAAGAAAACTAATATTCTTCAAAATATAAGAAAGTTTAATAAACATAAAATATATACGTAACATTCAAATATAAAAGTAGGACTGAATAACAGTTATCATGAATAAGCTTAAGTTAGCTTTACATTAAAAATCGACCAATGTCACCATGGGTAAAATCTTTAGAACAGCTCGATCTTTGCACTTATCATAACACGTTTCTCGCTTGAGATATCACGCTCATTGAATCCTTGTGTTTATTATATTTTATTGTTGAACACTTCATTTTTTAAATCTTATATATATATATATATATAGCGAGAGAGAAAGAGAGAGCTCAAAAACTAGGTTAAATATATATATTTAGAGAGCTTTTTAAAAAATCCGATTTATACTTACCGTAATTTCGGGTGTATAAGCCGAGGATCAAACAATTCTTTTTGGACCCAGAAATCTTATTTGGTGATTGAAGACAAATATTTACGGCGATCTAACTAGTTATATTTGCTTCTTAAAAAAATTCCGGGTCGAAAAACAATTGTTTGAGCTGCGGCTTATACACCCGAAATTACGGTATTTTTTAAGAAACTTGAAAGCAATTTCTGGTTCTTCTGGTGTTAAAATTCTAATAATGATAGAACTAACTAATATTAACCCATTAACCGCCAAAACTATAAGTTTGAAATATTGAAATTTTTAGCTGAACGGCGTTTGCTACCACAAAATTTAAAGATTTTTTAGTTTTTGCGATTTTAAAATTTAAGATCTTTAATTAAGGATAGTTTTTTAATTGAAAAATAGTGGTGGGGTTGTAGATAATTTAAATAAGTGCATTTATTTTGAGCTTTGCTTGAACGCCATACCAGCAGGTATCGGGTTAAGCCAGAGACCAATTTTTTGCCAGAAATTTAGTCTTCTAGTGTCTTGTAACAAAAAATATGAAAATTGTGACATGATTTATTTTTTCTTCCTAACTAAGATGAAAATAGCCTATATTTTCACAGAATAAGCCATACATTTTCACAGTCATAAATATCCCACACTGTAAACTGTTTTATTATCGATGTTTGTTATATGATATTAAATGCTAAATTCAGTTTTTTAGTTTCCCATATCTTTGAAATTTGATAAAATTCTTGTATTGAATAAGTTACGTTTTGCATTTAGGATTTATATTGTACGGAATTCCTGTTGTGAAAGCGAAATGCCAAAAGAAATAAAAAAACTGGCAGCTTTGAAGTTCTGTGAATACAGTGAAGAAAGAACGGTTTATAATTATGATATATGCACACTTCAGTACAGAAGTTTCATTTGGTGAACTGCGTTTTACCAATATTTGCAAATACTAATGTTAGCTTTACATAATCACCAATTTCTTAATTTTAAATAACGCGATTTATACTCGGAAAAAGTGGCAGTCCTTGAAAATCTGTTATTGAATAATAATGCGGCCATTTAATACCGCAATTTCCTGCGTATGATCCGCGGATCAAACATTATTTTTTTGACCCAGAAATTTTATTAAATAAAATATAACTTTTTTAGATCGCCGTAAATATTTGACTTCAATTACAAAATAAAATTTCTGGGTAGAAAAATAATTGTTTGTTCCGCGGATTATACGCAGGGAATTACGGTAGCATAATACTTGAATTGGAATATTCCTAAAATATTTTAAAGGCAAAATAAATATATTGCTTAAATGTTTAAATCATCGAACGTTACCTGAATTTACGAAGAAACTCATTTCAATAAATTATTCACTCACACAATAAATTATTTTCCGTATGCACCTGATAAAATTTATAATTTTATTAAATAAAGCTGAAGGCCATTTGGCAGTTTGGAATTTAAATTTGGTGACATTTTATTGTAATACCGCTCTTGAAAGATATTTTTTAAAATATGATAAAATAAACATTATGAAATAAGAATATATTCTGTTAAAATTAATTTACTTTTCACAAATCAATTTTCATTATAATTTTAATAATATTATTGCTTATTATGTCTAAAATAAAACGTATAAATGTCAGATTTTCCGGGAGGCAAGTTTAAAGGAAAAATAACATTAAAATTAGCTTTAATCATGCTGTTTTTGAGAATTATTAAAAGAATCTTTTACTCTAGGGGCATAATACGTGTTGCTTTAAAGAGTACTTTAGCTGGAAAATTCTCGCGGTTTTCATTTTCCTGAAGTGAGAAGATTACATTAATTACTGTTAGTGAACACTTTGCTTCCATCTTGGGCGTGGTATCTCGTTATACGTATGAATAAAATCGGTATCTAACCATTATTTATTAGTAATTTCTTTAATAAATATTTACGAAAGCAATTTTAGAAAACAACATTGACGTCTGAACAACGTTAACTCCTTGAGCTCTGCTGGTAGAATTTTCTACCACATAATTTTAATTCCGAAATTTCACAATGGCACCAGAAAATTCGACCAAATTTATATCAAAAACGTTTAATGCATTTTTCCGTGTTTATGGTTAACAGTTTTTTTCTTTGGAAAATACTGGTGCCAATGTGACATTTGGAATTTTGAAGAAATTTACACCCTAGAGCTCAAAGGGTTAATACTTTTTAAGTACGGCAAAAGAAGTCTGAACGCGCTCCGATAGTAGTGCATTTGATTCTCCCACAAGATACATTTTTTTCTTTTACAGGTAGAAGCGCACACTGAACCCAAATAAAATAATGCTCATATAAAAGCTTATAAAGAGCAGAATTAGTGCATGTCAAAATAAATTGGGTTCATCTAGCGCATCTTTTTAAAAAAAGTAATTCAAAAACGCAAAAAACGTCAAAAATGCAGAAAAAAGCCAAAACATTCTACTTCGGGCTATAATTTCCATGACTTACTATTTTATTTATCACGTAAAACTTATATTAAACAAATATACATATCTTTAACTATACAAAGCCATAGGAATTCGAAACTTTTTTTCCCGAGTATATGATGGGCGAAAAATAGCCCTTATTGACCCACCTCCTTTATGATGTAAAGTAAAAGCTGTTTTTCGCGTACATTGTAAAAAGCAAATCTTAATACGGAAATTCCGGTGCCAATGTGGCATAAGGGAATTAAAATTAAGTGGTATATATAATATACCGGTGCCCTTCAAGGGGTTAAATTACGAATTTTGGCCTGTTTATCATTTTGAAGATGTTCCACTCGCGTATTGTGAAACCGAAAAAAATCTAAAAATATTCGAGAATCAGTTTATAGTCATACTTATTGGGTATAACAGGTATGAGTTTGTTTTCCACATTTCTATTGTGTGAATTTGCTTGAATTGTTGAAACCTGAAGTTATTAATATTTCTAATTCTTGTGCGTGCTTTATTTGTGGAAACAAGTTGTTTTCTACCCGGTTTGTCGTGGTTATGTATTTTATATACTCTCGTGACTTTCTAATTTGCACATCAAACGATTATATTAATCTTTTCATATGTAATACTGTAATACATACAGTCATTCATCTGAATAAGTCCGAAGTGATTATGAAGTTATTGATCGACAGAGTGCGCGTTTTTCGCGCATAAGGTTTAAAGTCATCGTTTGGTGATGAGTCAAACAAGTCTTTATCCATGAAGTTCCAGTTTCAGAAAAGTCTAGTATTGAAAACTCTTTTCGTGATTCAAACAACTGTCTTTTTTGAAAATTAATACAAAAACAATATTTTTAAATAAATAAATCCAGGCTATTTTTGACAATTTTTCTGCTTATCACTATTAGAATTTTATAGGAAATACATGAAGTGTGCATCTCTTATCAACTATAAAATAAAAATAAAAATAAGAATAAGAAATAAAAGATCAAGGCTAAAAACCCAGAATTCGGACAGATCTTGGTGAATCTAATCGGGCCACAATCAGAATTCACATATCGGTTCTGCGTCACTTGCCGGTGTATTTCGCCTGCCGATGTATAACCATAAGTAGACAATTACCGTAACCAGCTGTCAAAAAAGCAGATAATTAAGTTTTAGTTGCTAACCTGCTGCCGACACTTCACTGAAATTCCGGTGCAAATGCCGACAGTTAACCCTTTCCGGCGCGGACAAATTCTGTTAGTCAAATGAGAAATTATCGACTGACACCGGAATTTACAAACGACTTTTTAAGAAATGAAGAACTCGTTAATTTAAGCTTTTGTTTTAAAAGCAAGATTTTACTAAAATATTATTGGTGCCATTTGCAAGTTTGTAATTAAAATTAGGTGTGTCCAGACCGGACACACTGCGCCGGAAAGGGTTAATCACACTGACGACTTCGGTCCGATGTGGCGAAACGTGTAAGTATTTGGAAATACGGTTTGAGCTTAAACTAAACAGTTTGAACCAGTGCAGTGTAAATTTTATTACAATAGAAATCTGAACTAAATAAATATCTAAAAAAAAACACATTAAATAATTACAATAAAAAAGTTACTTGTTGAATTATTGTAAAATTTCAAAATAATCGGAAAATTCCCGAGTGTATTTCTTACACATTTAGATAACGCTGGTTGTATCAACAAGATGATAATGCATATTTTTTAGAAAAAAGTAAATTTTTTTTGTATGCATAATAAATATAGCCAAAGTTTAGATATTCAAACAGGGTTCGCACACCCCATATATTTTCTAAGGACTCTGGCACCACTATTAATGATAAGAAAATTTATATTTAGTTTTTAAGAAACAAAATTCACAACCACCACGTTTATTCTCAAATTTCGCAATTTTTTACTGCAGTGAAGTACTTTGAAAATACTGTAAGAATTAAGTGATAATATAGTTTGAACCCTATCAAAGCATGTATTTTTTAATGAACGCTTTAAAAGGTGAAAAAAATTCAATAGATTATCAAACAAATTTGACATACAAATCTGAAAAAAACAATTTTAAACAATAAATAGCAAATAAGATTAGAAACTGTTCTGGAAAATTGCGTTTCAGATTTTTATAAGATTAAATTTCTGATTCTTATTACTCAAAGCACCTAAAAATAGATAATAAATAAAGAATATTATATTAAGTTACACTGCGTGGTTAGAAAAACCAATCAACCATGATCAGGCATTCGAAGTATTTTAAATTAATCGCTGATGGTTTTAATATCAAGATTTTTTTTATTAAACACAAAAGAGATTTCTCGTTAAAACACTTTGAAGTAAATAAGGAAAAATTCAAAATTCCATTAGAGGATGTTTAAAATTTATTACAAGCGACGGCTGCAAATGATATGTCTTCTCAAAGATTTGAAATACTTTATTTAAGAAATTCTTTCAAGTGGAAACGATGTGTTAAACATTCAATTATAATACTCTTTTTTTAATGTCCATTTGATGCATAAATTTTTTATATAAGTCGGTGTACTTTGAATTAATAGAATAAGAATTTTTCTTCTAAAATTCATATTACGAAAAAAATCTGTTTATATATATTTATAAAAATTAAAATAAATGTTATTTAACTGTCTGTAGTGCACTAAAATGAGGTAGAAAGACATTTTGCATATTATACAAAACGATGTCTGGCTAATCAATAAAACCTACGTTTTGGTGACATATATATGTTCTACTTAGTATGGTTTAGGCTCTGTAAATGAAGCAATATTTTAACCTTTTTACAGTAGATTAGTTCACTACTGCATTTCGGGCACAAAAAAATTCTGTACGTAAAATGGTGAAATGATTGACTGATACCGGAATTCATTAAGGACATGTTTAGATATTAAAAACTTATTGCTTTACATTTTTATCGTAATAAATCAAAATTTTATTAGAATATTTTTGGTGTCATTTATAAGTTTGGAATCAAAAATAAGTTTTCCCAACGTAGAACCTATGCGCCGGAAAGTATTAAAAAAGGAAATTCTGCGATAAAAAATGAATCTGCCGCGGGCAGTCGTTGTATTTGCATGGTATATTGAGTGCGAGATAATTATATTACTATTTTGAAATTGTAATATTTCACTAATTTAATTTCAATATTAATGGAAGATTTCTGCGAATAAACAAGGTCAAATTCACTATCCGGAAATAGTGATATCAATTTTTTGAGCAGAGTAGATACCCTGAGCAAAAGTTGTTACTTAACTATTTCCTATATGTTAATGATAGAATTGTTTTAAATTTATTTTAATTTAGATTTTAAGCGTATCGCATTAAGTAATCTGTGATTAAATATGATAATTATTTCTATCTAAAAAGTTGTAACAATGAAGCAAGCTGATTTTTTAAAAAGTTGTTCATTGGCACTCTACTAGTAATCTGCCGAAATTTTCCGCATATGCCCCGCGGCTTAATCATGGAACTATTGGTGAAAAGGAATTTATATGTCCTTAAAATAGCAAAACTTCAACTGCAACTGCTTTCAGAAAGTTTGATTGCCGTCAGGAGGAACTTCTATCAGTAACTTTTAACAAAAAAAAAATCTTCACTCAAATGTTTTAAGAATGGAACATTTCAGTCATAAAAATTTGCAGAAACAGATATACATTTTTATTGGTAACTGTTTACTTTGGTGATACTCATAAACAATTATTGTTTAATAATATGTTGTATCCGCCATATTATGACAATTTAGACAACTTTCAGCAATTGTCAATGAAATAGATTATAATAACGGGTTCAAATGAAACTGGTAAAAACAAACAGAAAATTTTTACCATAATTTCAAGAATATCTTTAAGGGAATAAAACACTTAAACTTGACGAAAACTTCTGTTCAATTTTGCTGGTAGTAAGTTTGCCTCGGCAGTAATCAGAAACTGTTAATAGGAGGTAAGTAACGGCTACCGCCATCTTGGGATAGCCACTTCAATTATTTTACTCGCAATTTGTAAATATATTATATGTCTCTACCTCTTTATTCTTCGCTCCATTGGCTTAATTATGTGTTCTTGAAGCCATAAATATTCGGATAAGCATCCGAAACATTCTTCTATTCGTAAAATGTTGAAATGATTCATTACCATCGAAATTTACGAACGCATTTAATAGGAAATATGTTAAAGCATTTTTTTTCAGCAATCCGTGAACTTAACATGAAAGGAAAGTTTCAAGTCATTCATTTTGTCATTCAAGAATTCTGGTGACAATGTAGCATTTACGAATTAAAAATAAAATGAACGCCTGCTCTTCAAGGGGTTAAAGCACAACGTGTTTTCAAAGCACACCATTAACCCCTTGAGGGGCAAAACACTTCTGTTCTTAAAATGTTCAAAGGATTGATTGACACAGGGATTCACAAACAAATTTATATGATAGTAAGTAAAAGCTGTTTTTCGTGTATATTGTAAAAAGCAAATCTTAATACTCCCTCAGTCCCAAATTAGTTGCGACATTTGGATACTTTTGTACTGATTATTGATAATAATGATTTTATGGTTTCGATTGAATATTTTTCAGATACTTCAGGATGATATGCTATCAACCAATAACATTTACTTACCAAACATTCCCTCCATCTTTTCTTAAATCAGTATCTAAATTAATACAAGGTTTCGCTCTCTTAAGCCACGCCCAGTTTTTAAGGATTCTCCCATCAGTAATCACACAGAACTATCTTCTATCTAATGGATCGGGATTTCATTAGGAAGAAAATAATTTTTGCCTGATATAATGGCTGTGGAATCCTTGGGAAATGGCACATGGGTTAAAAGCGTGCGAACTCTGCAAATTTTCTTCGAAAATTTTGTCGGAAAAAAATGTTCTTTTTGCAGAAATAAAAAAATGAGAATAAAAATACCAAGTTGTACCCTAATTTCCTGCGTATAATCCGCGGATCAAACAATCATTTTTCGACCCAGAAATTTTATTAAATAAAATATAACATTTCAGATCGCCGTAAATATTTGTCGTCAATTAAAAAATAAAATTTATGGGTCGAAAAAGAATTGTTTGATCCGCGGATTATACGCAGGAAATTAGGGTAATAATTTTAATCACAAATAAAACAAAATTTAAATCATATTTGAAGAATTTTTTGCACATAATATAGCTTCGGGATTACATACCAGGTTTCGCGGAAGAAGATTTTGACGACGAAGATTTTCCTTGTTGAGATGGGTTATTTTGTACGAGTTGCCTCCACGTGACATCATTATGTTTTCCATACACGTTTGTAGGGTTAAAAAAACGTTATCAAGATTTTCTATTTCTATGTTTTCAAAAGCAACTTTAACAGCATCAATTAAATTGTCAATATTGTTTACGGGCATCTGATTGTATTGCGTTAAAAAAACCGAGATCAAGCACATTTTAATCCGGACTATTTGGAGGTTGACACTGTAATTGTGAATTCCATCCATCTTAAGCATTCTTTTGTGATACTAGGATCATTTTCTGATAAATGGGGCTTAGCATTGTCCTGTTGAATGTATATGGGACTCGATTTTTCGCTAATTGGAAACTTTTCACGTATTGCCGGCAAAACATTTTCTGTAATCATTTTTCGGGTTTCTTCCTTATTAACACATTCGACAACTTTTGTCACAACAGTATCTTTTGCACGATTTTTAAAATTTCTTTTGGCATTTTCAGAGTAAACAAAATGCCATATTCCAATTTTTCCATCAAACATTTCGTTTCTATTTAGATCCCATCTTGGCCTTGCTACCGCTGTCATAAACATTACTTTGATAAGAAATCTTTTGCTTTTGCAGTGCCTCAAAGGTTCGGTTTCATCCAGAGTGATGTAAAACGAATTACTAGTTTTCGTAATGTAAAACCATTTTTCATCGATATGTATACGATCCAACATTTCCGAAAAGTGTCCATTATTTTGAACATGTAAACAAAATCGTATTCTGCCTAGCTTGTTTTTTTCTGTTAGACTAGGCTTGACTGATGATGAAATACGCTTCAAAACGTTTCCATCTTTGACAATTCTGTGTAATGATAATTTAGGAATATCAACAGCACCCGATAAACTTCGCAATGTTTGTCTTCTTCTAAGTGGGACATCTTTGATTTTGTTCAGTTGCTGAAAAAAATCTTTTTTTTTTCTTCCGCATTTACCAGTTTTTTGCGATTTTACATTGTAAATTTCATTATCATTTATTTTTTATGTCTTTGCCAGCTTCCACAAACGGGAGATAATACTACGATGAACATTAAATTTGATCGCTGCAGCATTTATAGCACCATGACTTAATCGATCATTCTTCAAACATTGGAGTAAAAATTGCAAAACAGCGTTGCGTTCTTTATCATTTAGTTCCTTCTTTACGGCAATTTTTAAATTATTATTCATATTTACTGTCATCACATCATTGTTTATTTCAAGCACTTCTTATTCCACTTAACATCGCCTTAAACAACCAACGTGCCTCGTTATACTCATTGTAATAAAATTTTACTGGTGACTATGTATTAAACTGCATCGAAAGTTATTTATGACTCCGCCTACTTGAAATGTCGCAACTAATTTGGGACAAGATTTTCAACCTAAATGTCGCAACTAATTTGGGACAGAGGGAGTACTAAAATTCCGGTGCCAAAGTGGCATAAGGGAATTAAAAGTAACTGGTATATATTATATACCGGTGCCCTTCAAGGGGTTAAGATAAAGCCACTAACAATGAAATTCAGCGTAAGCATGAATGATACTTATGAATCGAACTTTAATGAAACGTACGAAAAAAAGAGAATTTTATTTTAACAAAATGTTCAGTTATGTAGGATTTAGACAAAGTGTGTTAAAATCAAACCTTCCTTGCTTTGTTAGTATGCATCATGCATTACTGTTTATTTTTTATTGTTCTTGGCAACTGCGTTGAGAAAATTCAATAGAGTCTACAATTGCCTCGGAGAAGCCGTTTACTTGACTCATTAACAATAGAATCTCATATGCATAGATGTCGATTCGAAACAGAAAACTCTATATAAAATAAGTTAAATCTATACAGCGCAAAAATAATTTCAATAAAGAAATCAAGATTAAAAAAAAATCCGACATGACATATTTTTATAAATTCTGAGTAAAGTTTCCGCAAATTTAGTCTTAAGGTGGCGGCCGATATATGGAATTTTTTTATTGTCACCAGCTGATTCTTCTAAACTTTCCAATGTGCCTTAGTGTGATTCAATAACTGTGGAATCAGTTTACATCAGAAGATTTTGTGTCTAGTACAACTATCCCACGCCAACGAAGTATTAAACAAACACGTGCGGGAGACAGCGTTTCAGCAATTTTTGCTTGAAGCTTTTACGGCACGCTGTGCCCAGTCTGGGACACCTAATTTTAATTTTAAACTTGCAATCGGCACCAATAATATTTTAATAAACTTTTGCATTTACTGTGAAAACTTAAATTAAGGGATTCTGAATTTCTCAAATAGTTGTTTCTGAATTCCGGTGTCAGTCGATAATTTCTCCTTTTTATAACGGAATTTGCCAATGCCAGAGAGGTTTTAAGAAGAAGAACCACATTGCTCAGATCGTTTCAAATCATTTTATTGCTGCAGAGACAAGAATATCCGCACAAAGGAGAAGTGCCCGTATAGTTAAGCAAGAAAACAGCATACCACAATGGACTTCTGCACTGTTTAGAGGTGAATCCAAGTTGATACTAGAGAATTATAGAGAATATCTGCTGAACTGGTCAGAGGTACCATATCTGGGGTATTTTTTATTTAGAGTAAATGAACAATAGTTATCGTTTCTTTATGGAATACTTTATCATTTTATAAAGCGAAAATAACAATTAAGAATTCCTGGCAAAAATTGGAATACTTATATAAAATCATCAGACTGGCGCGGCAAACCTGGATCTCGTGGGAACATTGCACCAATCCACCAATCCAACGTAGCTGATAGGCACAATTACTAAGCTTCTGGAATCAGGGTTTTGACAAGAATCTGTAACCAAAATATCTGTGTACTCACATACAACATTTATTTAAAAATCATTTTAATTTATTCATACACGCATAAAAATATTCACTCCCTCAAAAGATATAAAAGCAGTAGTTAGTCACAGTTAACTGCAGTTCAAAAAAGTATTATCGCTTAATAATGTATTGAAAAAATCTAATAATTTACAGCTCACTTCATTCCTAACGCAAAATTGAGATATGTAAAGTAAAGCAAATTACACCTGATAACAACCGCATAATTCAATTTGCAAAATGTTTATGCTTCTGCAATATTAATGATCGAATGAAACTGCGATATGCAAAAAAATATATAATGCTTTTATAATCTTTGCAAAAGAGCAAACTTTAATAGCAATGAATAATAACGTCCATATTAAATGGGATTTTAATTACCATTTAATTACACTGTATTCTAGTAAAATAATTCTTGTTTAATGGCTATTAATAAAAAATACGGTATTTTTTATATTAATTTCAAATTATATAATGACAAAACAGTTACTTTTTTAAGTTCAGACTAGATTATTAATCATTTACATTATTTATCTACTTCAGTTTTTCGTATGGCTTTATTATACTTTTTATCTTCCAAATATAATCTTTTACTATCTAAGCGATTTTTTTGCATGTAAAGAATTAAACCAGATTAGTCCAACTTTAGCCCTTGAGGTACAAACATTTCCGAATGCCATAGTTTCTAACACTACCGTTGTTTCTATAACAACATTTTCGATTGTCTGTGATGCCTTAATTATATTGCTAATTTAATCCACGAGGACAAGCGCCGAGCCTGATACACTCAAATTACGTGCTTTGAATAATTGTCACCACTATGTTTTTAAAGTAATCTACGAATTATTTTATTTTACTTAAAATTTTATTAATATGTCTCCGACTAAGTAAGGCAACGATTATTATTTGTATTTATTAGTGGCAGAATGGAAACCATTCATACCCCAGGTATTCGCGCTTTCTTAATTTATTAATTACATTTAGTTAAATTTGGGAATTTCTTTTAACCTTATTTTCTCTACGAGTATACATGCTATCCTCATATAAATGAACACATTTTATTGCAATAAGCTATTTAATCATAATCTGCAGTTTCAACGCTTTTGCTACATTAGTTTTGACAGGGTTATCCAATCAATACATCCAACCAATACTCGGTATTTTTCAATTTGTTGACCGTCTCCTATGGAGTTTCGGGAAAAAATCTTCACGGAAATGTATGACCTGTACATATGTTTATACACTTGAAATTTCATAAGAATTTCTCATGTATTTTTCTAGATATTTAGCAAAATGTCTAAAATTGGAAGTAGCCGGTCACCTTTGGCCATAGAGTGTATACATTGTTGCATTATTGGACGCGTCATTTATTTAAACTCTTGAGGGTCAAGAAATAATGTCTTTGTAAAAAAAATACTGAATTCTCACCGGAAAAATCGTAAATATTTGTTTTAAAATAAGAAAAGACAATTTTTGAGCATTTTGCCGTCAATATATATATATATATATATATATATATATATATATATATATATATATATATATAATTTCGTTAAATATTTCTGGTGAGAATCGCGTTTAAATTAACCCATTAGTGCCTTGCGTCCCATTTTTGGGACAGTTTTAAAAAATTCATGTAAGCTCTTTTCACACCAGTAAAAAGGAGTATAAATAAATACTCTTATTCGCGAAGCAAATTCCTCAATAAATTAAGATACAAGTTATTCTTGTTTTAAAAGTGGCGGAAAAATGCAAAATTCGCATTTTAACGAAGAAAATAATTCGGGCATTAATGGGTTAAGTGTTATAAAATATATCCCAACGCCCTCAAGGGGTTAACCCTTTCCGGCACACTGTGCCCCGCCTGGGATACCTAATTTTAATTCCAAACTTATAAACGGCACCAGTAATATTTTAGTAAAATTTTACTTTTACAATAAAATCCTAAAATACGGAATTTAAAATATCTAAAAAATTCGTTTGTGAATTCCGGTTTTAGTCAATAATTTCTCATTTTACTAACATATTTTGCCCGTGCCAGAAAGGGTTAAAGGTAACTGGCATATTTTAAAATTTAAAAGTGGATTCATTTGCTTTATTTAATAATATAATAAATCAGAAGAATGTCAACCCTTTGAGCTCTGTTGGGTACATTTCATCAAAATTCATAATGTTACAATAGCACCGGTTTTGCACAAAGAAAAAAAAATACGTTTACGATATATATATACCGTAATTTCGGGTGTATAAGCCGCGGATCAAACAATTCTTTTTGGACCCAGAAATGTTATTTAGTGATTGAAAACAAATATTTCCGTCGATCTAAGAAGTTACATTAGTTTCTTAAAAAATTCTGGGTCGAAAAAGAATTGTTTGATCCGCGGCTTATACACCCGAAATTACGGTATATATATATATATATATATATATATATATATATATCCAAAAAAAATCATCAAACAATTTTCAATTAAATTTGACCAAATATTCTGGTGCCAGTATGACAATTCAGAAATAAAATTCAGTGGTAGAAAATTCAACCATCAAAGCTTAAAGAGCTTTAGTCTCTCAAAAAAATGCAGCGAACAAGCAATCTAAAAAGGTATTCCGGAAAACTAGCGACACTGTTTTTACATGAGTAAGATTACCTTTTTGCCATATTAAGATATGTACGCCTAAGCAGGATTATAAGTTTTGCTCATTTTTTATTTAACATGAAGAAATTCCCGTCAGAAATCGTTGTTTTGTTTATACATACCCAGCATGGTGGATTAAATTCCACCACACTTAATTTTTACTTCAAATAACACAAATGTGCCAGAATTTTGTAATGATTTTTATAATGATCTCTTTTATATGATGGTGAATTAAAGCTTTTACATATTTTTCAAATAAAAAAAAATCGTAAATGCTGATTAAATTGAATCATTTCAATATTTTTGTAATAAAAGCACTTTGCGAAATTAAGGTTTAAAGTCTAATATTTTGCTTTTACTAAAAGACAATTTACTTTTCTTTGGCACAAATGAAAAACGAAGCCAAAATACTAACTGTAAAAGTATATACAATGAAAATAAATAGTATCTAAAACTGTACCGTATCCAAAAATGCTATATTTTCACTAGAAGAAGCTATCATCTATTCTATCCCTAAGCTATACTGTTTCGATATCGAAAATTAATGTCCGTTTGGTATACAAAAACAGAGCTGAATAACATTACCATGAGCCCAAATGTCATTCTTTGATATCAAAATACAACTACAGATCTATACATTCAAAATAAATTTTATCGGAAGAGTTTTGTGTGCCACTTTAAATAAAGAGAAATTACACTATACATTTTCGTTATTTTTTCTTGCGATTTAAAATAATTGAATAAGCCGGTGCTAAAACACAAAATTACGCCAAAGTAGTCGTACAGAATTGCCAGTTTGGTTTCCAGTCAGAAATATCGTATTCGTACCAAAATTGTAAAACAGTTTGTTTTTGCTTTAATTTTGATAGAAAACTGTTTGGTTATTTAAAGTAGAGATTCTTCTTTCAAAATTTCCCGTTTGAATTTGAAATTTTAAAATAAAAATGGAAACGAAATATTTAAATTTTGAGATGGAAATTCGGGCATTCTAAATAAAACTAGTGAGATGTGCCAATCTCAAAACTTTCTTCTAACGCATAAATGTTAATACTTTCAGAAAATCGCAGCATAGCAGTGTCACCAGTTAGATTATTTACACCAAAATCCAGTGAGCAATAATTTTTGTCAAGTTAGAACTGCTGACGAGATCTTAAATATTACTGGATAAAAACGGCACCTGTTGGGTGATGCACAACAAAAATAACTGAATCTGAAGATTCAGGTAAATTAGTGCATTAGTTTCTGACATAGAGCTATTGCGATAATCATAAATAATGCAGCACAGATTTGCCGCCTCTTAAGCGTAAAGTAAATGTATAAGTAATCAGCACCAAATTACGTAAAGTACTAACTGAATCATAAGTTTAATAAAAATTTGCGCATTAAGTTTTTAGATACAGCTTTTGTGAAAATTGTAAATAATGCATCTTATCAGCGCTAACAGTTGAGCGATATACACCAAAAAATAAACAAATACAATTTATATAGAGGTGTAATTGAATCTAAAGTTTTGTGGAATTCTGTGAAATAGCTCTTGAAATAGAGCACCTACAAAATGCTTGTCACATACAGACGCACAGAGTGACAGAAAGACTCTCAGATAGACATTTTATAAAAATCATCAAATAGTGTTCAAGAAAAATTAAATATATAAATCCATGGAAAACCAGAAGTGGGAATTTTGAAGAATCCAATACTTCTTCGTCTGAAGAGGGAAAAATGTGATAAAAAGAATATTGCCCAGTTAAAATGATACCATTACTCATAGCATGCATGGTCACAGTGACGTCACATTGTGACTGAGATGTGAATTTCTTAAAAATCTTTAGAAAATTACAAATATTCTTCAAAACATGTTATTTACTTTAAAAAATGTTTCTAGCGATTTAAATATCGTCTTTTTTGTCACAGTTTCGTCACAATGTTAATGTCAGAGTACTCACAAATGACATATTTTTCACAAATTTGTCACACCGTGACTTCACAAAGTGGTCACAATGTGACGTCACAAACAAGCTCTAAAACGGCCATAACGACTTCACATTTTAGTCACTGTGACTTCACATCGACAATCGATGGTCACAAAGTCACAATGTGACTTCACAACGACTTCGCAATGACGTCACCATGCCTTATGGGATAGACCTCACAGGCTATTCACACTAATTGTATATTACATCCTTCATTTTTCAAAGAATAATGCCCCTCGACAAACAAATTAAGGAGAGGAAAATTAGCTTACCCACTTACCCACTTCCATCCTTTATACTTAATGATTGAATTCTCAAAATTAATCAGGGATATGTCTTATAAAAATGGAACTATATACAAAATTCAAAGCAAATCGAATCATTCTGCATAAAACCCCGCTCAATCAATTTAATCCTTTATCTACCGACACTACTTATAAGTACCATTAAAATTACTTATTGTAAAAATTCTTTTAATCGGTCGATTATTTGTAATATGTTTAGAATGAGTTACAGATACATTACTTTATTTTGTTCCAAAAGCTTTATGGTTTATACAAAACAAAAAATTTTTTAAAAAGATGATTTCTTTTACCTTTCTATCTTTTCAGCTTTCTTGGCGCAGAGGGAGGGAGATGGGGATTTTTCAATTTGGAAATATTTCAATATTTATATTGTAAGAACATCGTACTTGTATATTTTATAAATCTACACAATACAAAGAAAACAATTTAAAATAAAATATTTGAGTGGGGTTATAAGAATTGCACAAAATCCCAATAAATTTAAATTAAATTAATCATTCAAAACACTTCAATCCTTCTAAAATCTTTCAAAAAGTTATTAAATTACTATGTAAATCTTTTATTTAGTTTAAACAAATTACGCAAAATATTTTTGAAAGAAATTTTTCATGAATCTATAATTTGGTAGATAAACTGTTAAGAGGGTTTATCACCCGTTCTCCATTTTATACTTAACCATGACATCCCCAAAACTACAAAGAGATTCAGCTTATCAGAAAGGACCTATATCCAAAATTTAATGCAAATCGGATAATTCTGCAGAAAAACCCATTAACCTAATTAGTTTGTCAGCTAATGCTATTGCGATAATCATGAATAATGCCGCATATAAGTACCACCTATTGAGCTATTAATTTCAAAAACTGAAGAATAATAATATACATAAAGGACTATTAGATTTTGAAGTTTCATGAAAATTCAAGCTTTAGTTCCAGAGCTAGAGCTATTGAGATTATCATGAATAATTCCGCGTCGTAGCGCCATCTGTTTAACGATCTATTCCAAAAACTTAAGAAGAATTTATACCAGGGACTTGAAAGTGAAGATTGATGAAAATTCGTGAATTAGTTCCTGAGATAGAGCTATTGCGATTCTCATCAATAATGTATTACAGCAGCACGTCCAGTTGAACAATTTACACTAAAATCAGCTTTATGTCATATCAAATACTAATTAAATATAAAGTTTTATGAAAATCCATGCTGGAGGTCTTAAGATATGGCTATTTTCGAAATTGTAAAAAATGCAATATAGCCTCGTCACCTATTGAGCGATGTACACCAAAAACTAATTAGATGTAGCTCATATTAAGATATCACAGAATCTAAAGTTCTGCGAATTTCCGTGTATTAATTTTTGAGATAGTGCGCCCAGAAATTTTTGTCACAACAAACAATCAGATAGATTGACTGACGCACAGACATTTCGTTAAAAAAATTTCCCAAAATCGTGTAAATCCGTCGAAAACTGTATTTCAAAAATTTTCGCGAATCCAATACTTTATTCTTCTAAAGATAGAACAAAGAAAAAATTAATTTGTCATGCACATTTCTTTCACGCTAGCAAAATTATGATAATTTCTCTGTAAGGGTATTTCCATCAGCACATGTCGTGTAAGTCACATACTAAGATTTTGGATACTAGAGTACTTTAGAACGGAAAGATGTGGCTTATTTTATCAGAAAATTTTCATTAATTGAATAAGGCCATGCAAAGCTTTCGAAAATAACGGTGGCAAACAACTTAACACTTCCTAATAACGTAACTTTCACGACAAGTGCACATGGAAATACCCGTAAATGCTTAAATCTCTTTGGAGGAATGCAAATGCATTTTGATATTGAAACACTTGCACATATATTTAAAAAAATGTACTTGGATATAAGCAAATACATATATTTACAGATAGTTTTGACTAATTTAAAGACGTAAATAATTTTTTCAGGTAATATTTAATGCGGCAGGATGGGCGCGAGCTGTTTCGAAATCCCGAGAAAGCGCAGTATATTAGTGGTTTTTACTTTGCCACCAATAGATATATACAATGACCTTATTTAAGTTGATTCCCTTGCTGCAAAATTTTTTGTAAAAGGAGTTGATAATTACTTTTTAAAAAGGAGTGGTGGTAATTGTAAAAGTCATATGCACTCTCGGTCTATCACGCTCGCGCTTTCCCGGATTAAATGAACTACTGAAATTTCCGACGTACAATCCGTGGATCAAACAACCATTGTTCGACCCAGAAACTTTTTGAAAAAAACTGCAACTTTTTAGCTGAGACCAAACAGAATTGTTTGATTCGCAGATTATACGCCGGAAAATACGACAGTAAAGAAAACTTTAAAAACGATTTAACCCTTTCATCTCTGATGTTTCAATGTTCTACCACTTAATTGTAGTTACGAAATGTCACAATAGCGCTGGGATATTCCACCAGATTTGTTTAAAAAAAGGTTAACCCTTTCCGGCGCAAGCAAATTCTATTAGTAAAATGAGAAATTGTCGATTGTCACCGGAATTTATAAAGGACTTGTCTAGATATTACGAATCCCTTAATTTAAGCTTTTATTGTAAAAGCAAAATTATTTTAAAATATTAATGGTGCCGTGTGCAAGTTTGGAATTAAAATTAGGTGTTGGCAGTCTGGCAACACTGTGCAAGAAAGAGTTAAATGCATTTTTTCGCGTTTGTAGCAAATCATTTTTCTTTTTGAAAATACCGTAATTTCGGGTGTATAAGCCGCGGATCAAACAATTCTTTTTCGACCCAGAATATTTTAAAAAGTTAATTTTACTACTTAGATCGCCGTAAATATTTCCCTTCAATCACTAAATAAGATTTCTGGGTCCAAAAAGAATATTTTGAGCCGCGGCTTATACACCCGAAATTACGGTACTTATGCAATTGTAATACTTTGAATTTTGAAGAAATTTACCCACTAAATCTCAAAAGATTATTGGGTGTTTGTTTCATCATTCAATCTGGGTGGCGCAGTCAGTTGTCACATCATTTGGCGGTTTTTAAACCTTTGAGCTCTGATGGTAAAATTTTCTACCACATAATTTTTATTCCGAAATGCCACCACGACACCAGAAATTTTGACCAGATTTGTTTGAAAAAGGTTTAATCCATTTTTTCGCGTACATCCTTAATCGTTTTTTTTCTTTGCAAAATACTGGTGCCGATGTGACATTTGGAATTTTGAAGAAATTTACCCACCAGAGCTCAAAGGGTTGAAAACCGCTGCAAAAGGCTGGGATTCCGAGAACAGAGTTCCATCTTTCATAAAGTGTACCTGTAAAATTGAACTTTTACACCTGACGGTTAATGAAGACATTGGTTACTATTTACACGTCTACCAAATGATTCGACAACAATATTTTCTTTTAAAGAGATTCTTTTTAGATTTTTCTTGGAAGTTGTACAGAATCAATCTACTGTGGTTATTTTTAGCGATTTTTTTTTCACTTACTATGAAATTTTCAACTAAAAATGTATATTTTTAGTTCGCAGACCATTTAAGAGCCCTGTTTTTAGTACCGTAATTTCGGGTGTATAAGCCGCAGATCAAACAATTCTTTTTGGACCCAGAAATCTTATTCAGTGATTGAAGACAAATATTTACGGCGATCTGACTAGTTATATTTGTTTTTTAAAAAATTCTGGGTCGAAAAAGAATTGTTTGAGCTGCGGCTTATACACCCGAAATTACGGTAATATTGGTGACAAACACCCGATAGCGAATGCTATATACCAACGCTAGTGGAGTAAATCGTCTAAGCGGCGGGTTAAAGTAAAATGTTTTCTGTTTTGTTGCAGTTTCTGCCATTATATATTTAGTTAGTGAATTATTATGTATAATAAATTATTCATAATGCGCAATGTATAACCCTATTAATGATCCAGAATTTTTTTATATATAAAATAAATTATTTAAAATTTAAGGAAAAGTATCACTTCATATAAATTTCAGTGCCAACAAAAAAATATATTATTCATGTAATCCACATATTTATTCAAATAACAAAGTATGTCAGATATAATTATAAACAGGAATTGTACAAAATTTCGCCTTGATTTTTTTTCAAAACATAAAATAGCTCTAAAATATTTTTAGAATATTTTTAAGGAAAATATTTCTACACGTTATTGGAATTTTATGTGCATACGCTCAAAGAATTTTTATATTAATCCGATTACATTTTCTTAGATTTGAAATAAAATCTAAAACAATTTGAATGTTCCTTTGTTGGCTCTAAAAATGCTGAGGATTGTTCTGTATAAAAAATATTTATGATAAATTTTAAATAACAGAATATATATTTACGAAAATATTCAATATTTTAAATATTTACCGAATTTTGCTTCAATGGTTTGTCTATATATAAAATATTTGTAATAGGTCAACCGGAATGTTTTGTCATGTAATGTTATTTCACGCCTACTTTTTTTAAAACTCGTTATTTCTTCAATTGCACACCTTTTTTGAAACGGTAAAGCTCCTATAATTTTTTTACGTTTCATGTTGAGGTGGAAACAATGAGAATTTTACTATTTCAAAAATGTGGTACCAGTGAAAATATATTTGTTTTTAAAAAGTAGGCATGAAATAACGTTATACGACATACAATTTCTGGTTGATTTAATGCGCCATTGTATTAAACGAATTTCTTTTAAAATTAGTCGGATGTTGCAATCCCAAACCATTTTTTATCTCATACATGTTAATACTTCCAAAAAAGTGAAGCATAGTAGCGTCACAGGTTATGTGATTTACACCTAAATTTAATCAGCAACAATTTATGTCACATTCTAATGGAATCTGAGGTTTGAGGAAAATCCCTGTGTTGTCTTTTGAGACATAATCATTGCAAAAATAGTAAATAAAGCTGGATAAAAGCGCTACCTGTTTTTCCCATTTATTCCAAAAAATAAAGAATACTAATATATAACAGGGACTATCTGAATCTGATGTTTGACAAAAATTAGATTTTTGAGATAGAGCTATTATCTTTCAGAGTTTTGTTTCTGAGATAGAGCTATTGCGATAAACATGAATAATGCTAAATAGCAGCGTTACCTGTTGGGCGATTTACAATAAAAGGTAGTCATAGCACCATATTATATCAAGGACTAAAGGAGTTTGAAGTTTTATGAAAATCTCTCGGTTAGTTCTAGAAATATAGACATTGCTTCAATCGTGAAAAAAGACAAAATTATTTTTTTATTATTATTAAATTTACACCAGAAATTTTGCATCAAAAAAAGTATTGTTTCAATTAATTAACTTAAGAAGCCTATAAATATGAAACATTTTTATCTGCTAAAAGTTGTGAAGATAAATAGTTTTAAAATATACGAAGGCTGGCAACAGCATTTTTCTTTTTTACTAAATTTCTAGTAACACTTATCTCCTTGAGCTCTGATGGTTGAATTTTCTACCACTTACTTTTAATTCCGTAATATCACAACGGCACCAGAAAATTCGTCCAGATTTTTTTGAAAAAGTTTTAATGCATTTTTTTTTTTCGTGTATATCGTTAACCGTTTTTTTTTTCTTTGAAAAATACTGGTGCCAATATGACATTTTGAATAATGAAGAAATTTACCCACCAGAGCTCAAAGGGTTAAAAATTAAATGTGTCGCATTGATTGTTCGTTTATAGAGCCATTTATACCGGGTGTCCCAAAAATGACTGATGGATTTTAACCCATTAGTGCCTAGCGTCCTTTTTTAGGAACGCTTTTAAAAAAGGCAATAAAGCACTTTTCACACCAGTAAATAGAAAGATAAATAACCACCATTTTTCATGAGATAAATTCCTCAATAAATTAAGATAAAAGTTATTCGTCTTTTAAAAGTGGTGGGAATTTTTTTTTTTCATGTTCATCGTTAACCGGTTTTTTTCTTTGCAAAATACTGGTGCCAGTGTGACATTTGGAATTTTGAAGAAATTTACACCCCGGAGCTCAAAGGGTTAAATGCAATAGTTGCAAACTGTGTTTGCACATACATGAATGATTTATATGATGGCAAAATCATTCATTCTGTCCATGACTAGTAGCAATGTGTCAGGCTCCAAATGATCTGTACACCATTAACTCTAGAACCGCGGCGACGGGTCATTTTGACCCGTATCATATGGAGAGATGTCAATTTTAACCAGGAAACTCTTAACCATTTCCGGCACGGGCAAAATCTGTAATAAAATGAGAAATTATCGACTGACACCGGAATTCACAAACGAATTTTTTAGATTTTTTGAAACCCCCAATTTAAGCTTTTATTGTAAAAGCAAAATCTTAGTAAAATATTACCGGTGCCGTTTGCAAGTTTGGAATTAAAGTTAGGTATCCCAGACCGGGCACAGTGTGCCGGAAAGGGTTAATGAAATAAGCTAAATATATGCTGAGCAAAAATATTTTCAATAGATAACTTAAACAGTTCTAAAAGAAAATTCCGGTGAAAAATATTTTTATAAAACTTGAATAAATTTTCTCGCGGTTCTAGTGTTAAATTTTACTGTTTATATCGCCACATTTAATTTTAGATAATTCCGTAATTTGATAAGGTGCAGAAAATTGTTTTAAAATAGTAGCATCCAGACTCTTTAGAGCAAACATGTACGCGGGCACCTGGCAAAACTAGTGGTGACCGGAAGTCCCCTCTCGAGTGCAAAGCATTAACCTTTTAACGGATTCCACGCTAAACTGTTGAAATAAATGAATGACACTGGTAATTGCGAAAAAAATATTTGTTGGCAAATGAAGATCAAAGTGAGTTTTCGTATCCATAATAAAATGGATGTTTTTAAATTAAAATTCCGATGTCGTTGTTGCATATCGGAATTAAAACTTTGTGGTTTCGTAGGGAAACCAATGAACGTTAAAGGGTTAAGAGCTTCTGTACTTTGTTTATTTTATTCAATAGTAAGCCACATACATTGTTGTCAGACTAGGAATAAAAAAGTTCCCCCAGATTGTGTGATTGCAACCGTTTTTTTTTTTTTTTTTTTTTTTTTTTTTTTTTTTTTTTTTTTTTTTAAATAGAAATATTTAGGCTATATAAAAATGGATGAAAACTCCTGAAAAATAAGGCGAATTATACTATTTTAAAAATGCGGTGACAGTCAAATAATCTCAATCAAAAAAGTTCCCAATCTGGCAACGCAATAAAAGATTGTCATCTACCATTTGTGCCCAGCGTAAATTCGTGCTCCAATTTCTCTGGACTCCAGTGTTTTAAATTAATTTTCTTCGCCTTAACTCCTTATGTGCAGAGAAAAACTTACGAGATTCACTCCCCAGTGCCACGGTCACAACTAAATGGCTTTTCAAAATGGGGCGTGGCTTAAGAGCTTGCGAACTCTGTAAATAATCATTGAGATATAAAAGATGTTCCATTCAATTTTTAATTTTTGTGGATTCATTAATAACTGAAAGCTATGCCCTTAAGCTACCGAGAGGAATCTATTGTATATATGTCGAACAAAAGAGTCAGAAGTGAATTTTACGTGAACAAAACCATATTCCCGAAAAAAAAATTATGTAAAAATTCATCTAGATAAATAATTCATATTTTTCGAATATCATTTATTGATTCTCTTCCGATAAATAAGTACGCTTTAGAACCAACAATTTGTTGGTAACAATATTGGTTCTATTCGTTTCATTATACGCAAAAGTTTTCCTTGCGTTCATTTTAGTCGGATTCTTTATGTCATGTCATGTAATATAAGATTTTTTTTCAAAAAAATGATATATGATTTAATGGAAGGTTTATTGCACTGCAAAAATAATGATAAAATTAGAGATGTGTTTTTCGTATAACGTCAACTTTTTTTTGCACTGCACATCTGCAACACGAGCAAAAATTACTGTCATAAGTAAAATAATAAATAATAAATACTTATTGTAATCCCTTACCTGCCGAGAAAAATGTACGAGATTCCTTCCCCGTGCCACAGTTTTCCAAACAGGTGCACGTAGTTATGCGGTGTATTGGGGGAAATAAGAGAGAAGCTTTTAATATAAACATTGTGTACTTCCACGAAAATATAAAAAGAAACGAAAATACAAAAATTATGTACAAAATGTAAAATTATAGTGTAACAATATGATAAAAAAGATGTTAGAACTTAGTGGCCGTGTGATATATCCTGAAACATGTTTGGACACATAAACCAACATCACATTCAGTGCATTGATATCGGGATTCCCGGCGAATTTTTTTCATTGAAAAAACCGCACATCTTCTCGATGCATTTTTCTTTGAAGCCGTTGATGTTACTAAGTCCGGAAAATGTCTAGCAGAAAGTCTTAAACGAAAGCCACTTTCTAATTTCTGTCGTTTGGCAGGTTGTGGGGGAGTAATATGAAATTTCTCAAATATACGTTCCACCAAATTCATGCGGAAGTTATAATTATCAACGTTACGGAGTTGTTTCTTTTGTAATGTGAAGGTATTCCAAATAGTCATATATAAAGATGGCGAAATATTGTTAACAAATGTCTCTTGTGTCTTTTTCGTGTTGCTGAATAACAAACTAATGCTTTATCCGCTCTATTAACCCCACCCATCTTCAAGTTATAATCTATAACAATAGCGGGCTTCATGACATTTTTTTCAGTTTCAGAGCAATTTGCTGTATGGATAGAACTAAGAAGCGAAACATCTTTTTTGTCACGCCATCTCAACACGGTAATTTTGCCTCTTTGGAAAGCGGCTATTTCGCCTTTCGTCAAAGTAAGTTTGTTGAAATTTTCCGGCAAATCATGTCGATTAGGACGAAGAGTTCCATATACGTCAGTTGAATTTTGGATAAGAATGTCTGCAAATCCTTCTGAGAGATAAAAATTGTCCGCAATTACACAATTAACCTTTTTCCAAAAAAGGTTCAATAAGCGTCATCACTGCTTTTCTTGTGACTCCACAGTTCTCATTCTTTTTATCAAAGCTTGTACTCTGCCCTGTGCACACGATCGTATTGTGAATATATCCTGTCTCTGCTTCAAAGAGTTTTACTCCAAAGCGAGCTCTTTTCATTGGTATGTATTGTACCCATGATAGCCTGCCTTTGAAAAGTATCAAGCTCTCCTCAATGCTCAGGTCCCTTTCAGGTTTATAGACACTTGAAAATTTTTTCATCATGTCACAAAAACACAGGCCATATTTTTCTCAGTTTTGGATTTGGATGTGAATTTTTATCAAAAGATCTGTTATCAGAAAAGTGCAGAAATTTCATGATAAGTTAAAAGTGATTTCTGCTCATAGATTTCCCAAAAATTGGAGTTTCGATCAATTTGTTTTTAGACCAGTAAAGCGCAATGTGAGGTTTTACAAGTATTCCTTGTAGAATAAGTATACCTAAAAAAACCATATATTTCTTCTGGACGCCACAATTTCGTCCTTGATTTCTCTTTTCCAGGATGCTGGTTGTTATTACTGCTCTGAAAAACGGTTAGTTTCTTTAAAAATATGAAGCACCAGCTTCTGGTCAAAAAATAATTCAAAAAAATAAAAGTGGGTTCGTAACAGCTGTTACATTTTTATTTATTCCTAGTTGTCCCGAAAATGGAAACCGTGAAGGTGGCATAGGTAATTTTTTTATATCCAATCGTACCCAGTTTCAGGCATCTTTCATAGAATAGTCGTTATCTGAATCCTCTTCATCTGACTTATCATATTCTGACGTCTCAGACCCAGAAGATGACGGAACGCCGTCATCAAACTCACTATTATCAGTATCAGACATACTCCTACGAAATCCTAGAAAATTTGAGAAACTGCACGGCTAAAGCTATGAGACTGAGGTAGTGACATCAAAAGAGCAATGCGATGGAGGTGGGAAAAGTGAACGGCAAACCAAACAATATTTTCTCTAAAATAATAGTGGTGTACAAAAAGGGCGGATCCTTGTCAAATATGGAGAAAAAATTTCGCTTGTATTTTCACGTCACTAGCTCAGTGCGATAGCCTTTATGAAGGTAGTACCCATGGAGAAATGAGATAGGTGGAGGGGAAGTATTATCTCTGGTGGTGATGCTAAAAATGTAACCCTACATTAAGTCACATTAAGTCCAAACAAAACCACGTGTTTTGACACGCCTATCATTTAAAACAGGTTTAAACCCGTCATTTTTTTTGCTATTATTTTTTAAAAAGAACTAATCTATCGCTTCACCGGTAAGAATTTATTAATTATTTTATCATATGTGTTTTAACCCATTTGTGGCTAGCGTCCCTTTTTCAGGGACGCTTCAAAAGGTGCATTCAGCACTGTTTTTGACACCGGTAAAAAACAAAAGCAATAATTATTTTACTTAAATGATGCATTTTCGTGATTAATGAACGAAACTTAAATCTTCTAAAAATAGTGGTGCCAGCCAAATAAAATTTACGCAAAAGATGCTGGGCACGAATGGGTTAAATATCAATATAGAAAATTATTTTAACGTTTTGCTTGAAAATATATAATATCTTAAAATCGTCTGCAGTCAGAAATCTAGATTTTAGATTAATATTTATTACTTAAGTTTTCATACATGATTTTAAAAGAATGTTTTCATCATTATATTTTAAATATTTATTTACATGCAATTATTAAGTCATAAACATTTTTCATCTACGTTATAAAGTATTTAAAATTACATTAAATTAGAAAACTTTTAGTAATACAATTTTTGTTCGCATTAAATGTTTTCAATATGTTATTTAACTTCAATTTGACATTTAATTATTGCTAATTTTCCAATTTCTTTTATCCTAAAAGCGAACATTTATTTTAATAAATAATTATAAAACAAAGAACCTTTTAAAAATTTGCTATTTCTTCTTAAAATATGCTTCAGTTGTAATTCATTTCTTTCAATTCGTATTATAAAACAAAATTCCTTCCACGTTCTTTTGTATGGAACATTAAAATTTGAGCGATAAATGGATTCATATTTCAAACCTTTTTTGAGCCTTACTTCACCTTCACCTATCTCAATCCTCCATGGGTAGTACCTTCTACGCTTTCTCCTCTGAAATAGGTCAGTCTTTCAAAAACACCTTCAAAGTATTTTTTCTTTTTCTTTTTTTTTTAATTCCAAAGCCTTGGGCGTGGTTTTACTTGTACAGCGCAGTATAAAGGACAATATTGGACTGACGTATATATACATCATGACACTTAACGCATCGACTATGTGCGACGGATATATACACGTCTGTGGCACTTAAGGGGTTAACTAATGGCTGAATAATATGCGGTAAAAGATGGAGAAATAAACTGTAAGATATTAATGCTGTTCAAATCATTGGCCTCCCGATTTACGAGGGATACTTAATAATACCGTAGTTTCTGGCGTATAACGCGCAGTTCGAACAATTATTTTTCGACCCAGAAATCCTATTTAGTCCCCTTTTATAATCCCCCCAAAAAACTAAAATGTAATATTTTAGATCGCAGTAAATATTTTGCGTCGATTACAAATTAAAATTTCTGTGACGAAAAAGAATTGTTTGATCCGCGGATTATACGCCGAAAATTACCATACTACTTGTGAGTTAGAGTCACCTCTCGAGATCAAATGGTTAACTAGTATTTCGTCAGTTCTGTGTCAAACTTCTCAATATGAAAACAATGTTGTTAGTAAGCTACTTAAAAAAAGAAAGAAAAAGTTTTCTTGATTGAAACACTTTAATGAAATAGTAAAATTCGCCTTAATTTTATTTAATGATGTGATAATTAAGGTGAAAACAAAGAGGAAGTAACCATTTCAGAAAATTGTTTCTAATCAAGATTTTTTTTTTTTAAGTAGCTCACTGTCAAAATTGTTTTCATTTGGACAGATCAACATGGTACTGCCGATATAAAAAAATTAATATTGGATTATTTTTCTTGGTTGTTTTTCTGTTTTTATTTTGTGCATTTTCTTATTTCTTTATTTTTTTTCTTTTTTATTATTAAAATTATATTAAATGCTGTCCAATTTTAAGGTAAACCTGTAAGAAGTTTTAGAATTCCAAATTTTTTTAATAAAAACAAATATACATATAAATAATATTTTGATACATAAGAAATTTTAGAAAAGCCATGACGGCAGACATGTCACCCTTTATGCTTTTTCTTTCACGAATTCTGACTAGTAATTGTCGGTATTTTTAATTGCTAGACGTTATTTATTGTAAAAGGGTGAATATGGTTTTTAAAAATTGCGATAACAAAAATGAATTAAATACAGGGTGATTCCAAATTTTTTTTACAATAAAAGAAGGGTGATAGTACACATCAAGACAAACAATATTAAATAGGAGACCAAGGGTCCAAAACGTTTTCCTAAGGAGATAGCCGCCATTAAAGTTTAGGGACCAAAATTTCAAATAAACATAAAAAACGGAAAAATCGGTCGATTGATTTGCGGTTTTCACTAAAATTATTCTTTATGTTGGCATTTTCTTGAAATTAAATTATAAAGACAAATTTCAAAAAATGCCAATAGAGGGCGCTTTAGACTTTGGAGTAACAAACAACTATTTTTTGCCGGTATGTTTTGCATCTCATTAAATGTTTTCGTAAGTTTACACTCAAACCTAAATTTTGAGCTCAAAATCTGTAGTTGGGAGTGGCTAAGTAACACATACTGAGCTGTGTTCAGAGGATTCAAATTTCAAATGATTAAAAAAAACGGAAAAATTGGTCGATTAATTTGCAGTTTTCACTAAAACTATTCTTTATTTAGGTATTTTCGTGAAAATAAATTTTAAAGATAAATTTCAAAAAATGCCGATAGAGGGCGCTTTAGACTTTGGAGTACGAACAACTATTTTTTGCCGTTATTGTTTGCATCTCTTTAAATTATTTAGGAAGGTTAGACTTAAACTTACATTTTGAGCTGAAAATCTGAATAGTAGGGAGTGGTTAAGCAGCACAAACTGAGCTGTGTTTAAGGGGGAGGGGGAGATTCAAATTTAAAGTAATTATAGAAAATGGAAAAATTGGTCGATTCGTTTGCGGTTTAAAATAAAACTATTCTTTAAGTCTGTATCTTCTTGAAAATATTTTTTAAAGATAAATCACAAAAAATTCCGTCAGAGGGCGCCTTAAACTTCAGAGTAACCAACAATTCATTTTAACCATTATTTTTTGGTTCTAATTAAATGCTTGCAAAAGCATTTTAAATGTTCTCGGAAGCTTAGATTTAAACTTAAATTTTGAGCTCAAATTTTGAATCGTTATGAGGAGTTAAGAAGCGCAAACTGAAGTGTGTTCAGGAGTTAAAATTTAACCCTCTTTCTCCTCGAGCACAATTCAATTTTTCGCTACTTAAACACTTCCAACGATTCAGAATTTCAGCCCAAAATTTAAGTCTATGCATTTGAAAGCATTTAATGAGATTTAAAAAAACAACAGTTAAAAATAGTTGTACGCTACTCCAAAGTCTAAGGCGCCCTCTATCGGCATTTTGTGAAATTTATCTTTAAAAATTATTTCCAAGAAAACACTGATTGATCAAGAAAACTGCTGATTTAAAAATTAGTTTTAGCAAAAATCGCAAACGAATCGACCGATTTTTCCGTTTTTTACAATTATTTAAAATTTGAAACCTCTGAACACAGCTAAGTTTGTCTACTTAACCACTCCCAGCTATTCAGATTTTGAGCTCAAAATTTAAGTTCAAATCTAAGCTTACGAAAGCATTTAATAAGATGCAAAAAATAACTCAAAAAAGAGTGTTTCGTTACTCCAAAGTCTAAAGCGCGCTCTATCGGCATTTTTTGGAAATTATCTTTATAATTTATCATCACGAAAATACCTAAATAAAGAATAGTTTTAGTGAAAACCGCAAATCAATCGACCCATTTTTCCGTTTTTTATAATCATTTGAAATTTGAACCCTCTGAACACAGCTCAGTTTGTGTTACTTAACCACTCCCAACTACAGATTTTGAGCTCAAAATTTAAGTTTGAGCCTAAGCTTACTAAAACATTTAATGAGATGCAAAAAAAAAACCGGCAAAAAATAGTTGTTCGTTACTCCAAAGTCTAAAGCGCCCTCTATCGGCATTTTTTGAAATTTATCTTTATAATTTAATTTCAAGAAAATGCCGACATAAAGAATAATTTTAGTGAAAACCGCAAATCAATCGACCGATTTTTCCGTTTTTTATGTTTATTTGAAATTTTGGTCCCTAAATTTTAATGGCGGCTATTTCCTTAGGAAAACTTTTTGGACCCTTGGTCTCCTATTTAATATTGTTTCTCTTGATGTGTACTATCACCCCTCTTTTATTGTAAAAAAAAATTCGGAATCACCCTGTATTGCAGGAATGTTTTATGAAGTTTACGAGAACTCAGTTGATTCGAAAGTAAAGCAGTTTTAATAACAACAGTATATAAAACTCTTTACGAATCCCTTTTTATAATGAAAAAGAAACGGTTTTTAAATGAAATAAAGTGTATTACCTTTAAAAAATGTTTTAGGTGCTCTATCATGAGAACAAAAATAAATTAGATTAAATTACTAAATGTCCATACCATTGCACATTATGTAATCTGATAACGTTATTTTTTTAAATAAAATAAATAGCTTTGCATATTTAGTTTTCTTTCAGATGTACAATATTAAATTAAACAGTGCTAATTAAATTTCATTAATATTTAACTGAGTTAATTACATTTTAATTAATTTTACTCGGGTGTACATTTTTATTTTAATGCTTATACTACTTCAAAAATGATAATAAATTTATAGTGAGATATTAATTATATCTTTAAATAATTATTATCTAAAATTTATAACATAATATATAAGATAACTAATTACACGCTTTAAATACGATAAAGAAATATAAATTTATATTGAAAATGAAATAATAAAAAAAAACACATTTGAAATTTACTTGATAATAAATCTTTGTTAGAAAATACAAGACTATCCAAACAAAACTCAATATGCAACCGTTAAACTAAAATGTTTTAAAAATTGTTAATAAATGTTATTAAAATTTCAACAAAAATAATTATTGATAACCAGACATATACAGATATGTATATTTTATCTCCATGTCTTTTTCGTCTGTGTCAGCACAAATAAAAAATGTTGTTTCTCTTCAGGTCTGTTAATTTTCTTTATTATAATACGCTATTTAATAAAAAAAATCTTTGTTTTCTTTTAAAATTTTAACATTTTTCTTACATGCTCAAGAGAAGGGGTGTCAAATGTTGCCCGTCGAATACCCTAATCTGTAAAAGAAAATGACAACTTCTTGAACAACAGATTCCATGATTATTTAATGTAGTGATTACTGAAAAATTTTAGTGGTATACGGTGAGCCATATTTATTCAAGATGATCACAAATATTACAGATGCGAAAGATAAGTACATACGCTACTATTGAAATATTATAAGCCTAAGAACACGAGTTTGATGTCATCACTAATCAACCGATTTCTCACTAGAGTTAGAATTCACACCGGACAATTTTAAATAACAAACATTTTTCCCGGGATATTTGTCATTTTATAAAAGAATGATAATTACTTAAACTTGAACAGGTTAAAAACTTATTTAAACTTAATATAAAGCACGTGAGAATTTGAAATCCTCCAATAAAAATTCAGCAAGATACGGTGGCATTCTGCATCTGGCTAAATTTTTATTTGTGAATTTCGAATTATCAACCGGAAGTTTATAAGTTGTTTCCGTTTTATAAGATGACATATATTTCACAAATAAATTCGTCCCACCAGAAGCGAGAGGTTCTGCCTCCGAAAATGGTAGACGGCAGGTGCAGGGTTCTAATTCAATCGCAGCCATCGGCCTAAACGTTCTTAGTTTTCCGTGGTTTTCTCCGAACCTTTATTTTCCTTGCGTAAATAGGATCCTTTAGGTTCCTTGCGATTAGGTGTTTTTAGAAAGATTCCCACCCCATTAGGGCCCATATCCCACCTGTCGATAATTGGCCGTCATAAAAGAAAAAATAATGAAAAATATTTCGCAAACAAAATAAAACAAAAATGGTATTCAAAAATTTTCGGTGTGAATTCGAACTGAGTGAGAAGTCGGTAAATTAGTAATGACGTTACACTCGTTTTCCTTGGGCTTTGAGTATGAAGACATCGATGCGTACTAATCGGTGACGCTTCCATACTAAGGCCAGACGCAACGAAAGGGTGTCTCAACGTTTACGCTAGAAAGTAATTTTATAGAACAAATTCCGAAATACAATCATCATTTTATTTAATATAAAAGTCAATGAATAAGATAAAATTTCTGTTTCGGAAAAATGGTAGTTTGATTCTTAGCGTATAAAAGATGATGGTTCCTTGTATAAAATAATTTTACATTTGAATTCCTAAAGATTTTTTTTACTTAAGTAACTGCAAAATATTTAATTGTAAATAAAGAAAAAAAATGTATTTGGAATTTTTGGTATTAAGTCTGAATTTTTTAGCAATAAAGATGGCCAAACAGGGTACACCATTCAAAGTCTGTTTGTTTGATTACCCAGAGCTTTGTCAGCATTCAAAATTCTGCAAGCCAAAGCAATAACCGTAAACTCTATCCACAATGAAAGCCATGTAAGAATAAAGAAAGTAACAACAAAAACAAGAAAACATAAGTTATCAATATTTCTAAATTTTAAATACATTATAAAATTGGTAAAAATCCGAAATTAGTCGAGGCACTATTGTCAGTGTTTAGTGCTTTTACAATTTTATGTCTTCAATTCTAGATTTAATAATACGCAATTAACCTTTGAGTGTTAAGCAATTGCGTTTGTGTAAATTTGAAGTCCGACCGGAAATTTGGAAAAAATTATATTAAGCACTTAATGGTCGCATTAAATTACGGTTTAAAAATTAAAATTCATTATTGCCACCACTTTTTTGTAAAAGAAATATTTATCTTATTCAATGACAAGTAAAATGATACCAAAATAAAACCAATTACACTATTTTATTAAACTGGTGGGAATCAAACAATTCTTAATAAAAGACGTGAATCTTGCAGCCCGTGAATGTATCGGGCGTGACGATTATAAGTACCGTAATTTCGGGTGTATAAGCCGCAGATCAAACAATTCTTTTTGGACCCAGAAATCTTATTTAGTGATTGAAGACAAATATTTACAGCGATCTGACTAGTTATATTTGTTTTTTTAAAAATCTTTGCCGAAAAAGAATTGTTTGACCTGCGGCTTATACACCCGAAATTACGGTAGTTAAAACAAAGAAAACATTGTTTTAATACTTTCAGTCAAATTTACAAAAGAAATATTTACCGTAATTTCGGGTGTATAAGCCGCGGATCAAACAATTCTTTTTGGACCCAGAAAACTTATTTAGTGATTGAAGAAAAATATTTACGGCGATCTAACTAGTTATATTTGTTTCTTAAAATATTCTGGGTCGAAAAAGAATTGTTTGATCTGCGGCTTATACACCCGAAATTACGGTAATTAAAGTTTCCTGGTGCAAGTCTTCATTAATCATACGTGGGATGAAATACATCCCACAGCCACTCAAGGAATTAAAGGAGAGAAAGTTTAAAAGCACATGTTATACAAAATTCACAGAAACCATTAATAAAAGAGGACAATTAAAGGACTGTTGTAAAAAATCTTTCACAAATAACACTGTATTTATTAACAGAAATTTTTAAATTACCATGAATATCTGTTACTGAAAAACTAATTAAATTATTCGCTAATATAAATCAAATAAAATTTTTTTTTGCTGTTTACGACTCCCAGAAAAATTCGTGTTCTTTGCCTAAATACATTAAAATATATATATACATTTAAATTATATAATTCACTTTATAGTACCTGAATTCCCTACCGAAAAGAATGCACATTCTAAAATCCATTTTTAAAATCATTAAATATGTATTTAACCTGCATTTTGAAACATAATTTATTTCAAATTGATATTTCAGAAAATATTAGACAGTAACGATTTATTTATAAAGAACTAGTGTAGAATGTGAAGTTTTTATGATTCAAGTAGAATTCTTAATGATCCAATTTATGCTTAAAAATATAAATGTACTGATAGATTTTAAAGCTGTTTTTGAATGTCTCTTAGACGTTTCATGTCACTTGAAAAGTTATTTTGTTTAGCATTTTGTCTGTCGGGTAATTTTTGTTTGATTAATATTGCTTAATTTTTTGTATTAAATAAATAAATATATATACATAAAAAAAGATTTCGTGACATATAATAACAGATCAATCAAATGTGTTTGAGTATTACTCTTTCAAAACATGTAGTAGCGACTGTGATATGGAATCACGTGTATTTTTCTCTGTCTATACATTTGAGTTTAATTCAGTGAAAACGAATTTTTAATTACTTGTTCATTTTATCCCAACTTTCATTTTCAGTTTCCATTACATATTTTCTTCTAAAAGAAGAGATAGAAAAGGTATTTAACTATATGCTTTTATCGCTAAACGGCTTTCACATTTATAAATTCATTTAGATGATTATTCAGCCTCACTATATATAAGAAAGAAAAATCATGCGTTAAAGATAGATAATGAAATACTTTCCATCACTTCCTGAAATATTTAACAAAAGATCATTTTTTAGGAAATAATATAAATAAAATATCTAAGTGAACATTTTAGAAAGCACATAAAACATTTGAAAATCTGATTTCAGCAATTATCTTTTATAGCCAAAGATCTATTGTAATTCTGTTAAGAAATCTTCTATTTCATCTGTAGTTTTATAAGCATATTATATTATGGGAAAATTTAGTTTAGCAAGAAAAAGCATAACAGATTCAAATTTCTCTTTCAGCATTTCATACCAATAGTTAGAAATATTCTTAAATACGTTTCATGAGCCCTGTAATTTACCTAGTATCTTTTTCACACGCCTCTATAGCACTAAAATTTAATTTAAACTGACACAAAGTAAGTACTAATGGAATCACATTCACAAAAATTATCATAAATACACAGCCGTGTAACTTTTTGCGCCCTTCTATATCATTTTATCTATAGTCTACAAGCCTTTCTTAGTAAGTTAAATGCCGTTTAGCGTAAAAATGCATAAAACATTTAAAATTCACTTTTTAGCTATTTACGCTCATACTCAGTAACCTTTGCGAATTCTGTGTATAATCCTGGTTATCAACTATATCATGCTATATACAACATATAGCATGCAGAAATGTAGTGAATCTTAAAAGCGCATATTATTATCAAAAATGCATTTCCTGCTATTATCGCAACTATACAGTACTTCCTATAGAATATATTAACAAAATCTAAGACTATGCTAACTGAATCTTTTACGTAGTCCTGTTAAGACTTCGTAATATGCATGAAATAACTTATCCTCCTGAGTCCTGATGTCGTCTGGAGGTGACACTAAAAAGCACTCTTTAAATTAATTTAAATGCTTCTAGACTAGTTAAAATTACATCTAGACTCATTAAATAAATATGTGCATATTAGAAGTACGATATATAGATAATGCACAGCTGCCAACATCTGGCTTTTTTTTAAATTAAGAAAGCGATTTTTGAACCAGAAAATTTGTTTAATTAGATGTGCTTAGAAAAAACGATATTGTCGTTTGTAATTTACTAAATTTAGCTACTTAAATGAATTTCTTCTTAGAGGTATAATTGTTTCATTTTTTGAAAGCCGGAGGTTGGCATGTATGATAATGCATCTTTGGAGACTTTTTGTAATAATTTTAAACTGGTTTTTACAGTGCCACGTAAAATTTGCTTTAGACTGAGGTGGCTATAATTAGCCTCACCGACGTATAGCAATTCCATTATATGTGAAATAGTTTAACAGCATTAAAATTAGCCGCAAAAAGTTCCCCCATGTCATTTTGAAATAAATATCTTTTGTGAGTCCCTGTAAATGAACAGTTATTATTCTTTGCTCCGCATAGTCTACAGAATGCATATTTTGGTACGCTTCAAAAATGCATATGTATTTTTAATGTTTGAAAGTACAGGGTGTCCAGCATGATTTCAAAATTAAATTTCTCAAAAACGAAGATCTAGAAAATAATGCGGTAAACGGTTTGCTTATTAGGTAAGTTGTAAAAATCTTATATAGAAGTTTCGAACGGTGAATATTTTAAAAAGATTGTGTTCTAATTAAAAGAATGCCTGATTTGACATTTTTCTTGTTTTAGTTTTTTTGCAGAGAAAACATTTTTTGGCGTACAGTGCCATATTGCAACGATTTTTGGAAAAAAAGTTTCGAAATTTCAAAAATTAAGTTCGAAAAATCGTTAAATATGGCACTGTACACTGAAAAACTCATTCTCTACAAACAATCTAAAACAATTAAAATTTCAACTCCAGCATTCTTTGCAATCGGAGCACAATCTTTTCAAAATATTCACTGCTCGAAACTTTTGTATAACATTTTTACAACTTACCTAATAAACAAACCGTTTATCGCATAATTCTACCGATCTTAGTTTTTGAGAAATTTAATTTTGAAATCAGGGTGTTTTTTGCTGGACACCCTGTATTAACATGTTTAAAATTCATTTGAAGCGATTTTTTACCATTGGCCGTAGTATAAAGGAAAACTTTTTTGTCGCTTTAGAATTTTTCGCTATATTTTACTCAGAATAATCTAGAGAGAATTTGTTATAACCCTTTCCGGCGCAGTGTTACCTCTCCGGCAACATCTAATTTTAATTCCAAACTTGCAAACGGCACCAAGAATATTTTATAGAAATTTCGCTTTTACAATGAAAGCGTGAATTTGGGAATTCTTAATTTCTATAAAAGTCGCTTTTAAATTCCAGTGTTAATCAACAATTTCTTATTTTATGAGCAGAATTTGCCTGCGCCGGAAAGGGTTAAAGTACTAGTACCCAAATTTCAGGAAACGTAAATACATTTTTAAAAATCCGCCTCCGGAAGCAGGGTACGTTGTCTGGAAGGACTGTTACCAGAATATTTTTAAGGATTATTTTTCTTTTATAACGAAATAAAAGTCCTTTTTCAGATATAGCAAGCAGTACTTTACGAAATTTCTGATACTAAAACAATTAAAATCGTCAAAAATCTTTGATTACTACGAACCTCGAGAAGCTGCCATTTTTGTGGTAATATTTAGGCCTAGCATTCCGTAGGTGGTGGATTTGCGAATTGTGTGTCAGAAATTAAAAATACTATATTCTGAGTAATTTTATTTCACCCTATTTAGGGAAGAATTTTTTGGTTCAAATTGACATTTAATTATTTGGATTCGAGTCAACTCCTTGTGGACATTCCAGAATTGAATAAAAGGTTATATTTTAAGTATCTAGTCACAATATGCATAATATTATTAAAACACTAAATAATTCATAAATTAAAATGCACAAATATCACTAAAATACTTGGATGAGTTGGAATGAGTTGGATGCTGTTAATTCTAGATTAAGGGTACATTACATTAGCATCTTTAAGCCTAGAGGGGTTTTATGATTTATTTTTTCGCGCAGTTTGTGTCACTAAAAAAGAGAGTTATTGCATGAAAATTTAGTGGTAGCATTGCTGTCAGTAGGTCGTGAATTGTACACAGTTTAATTATAATGATACAAAAGCTTAGTTATACAATTTCAAGCAAATAACTTTGCCATTTTATTTTCATCTATTACAAGAATTTTAATCAAAGGACATTTTATTCTGTTTCTTTTCATGAAAATCTAATTAATTTACAAGAAACAATTTTGATGACCATTCCATAGGAAAAATTGATTAAATGAAACTTTCACATCACGTACTCGAGATTTATCCTTTAAAGTAAATTCGTGAGAAACATATGTCTTATTTTATACGAGATTCTACTGGTGTTGCATGCTTCCATTTTAAAAGAGTTTCACATCTAGTTTTAATTAAAAAAAGATAAGATATGTTAAAGTAGTACTTGAAATATAATACAATATAAAGTTATATTTATTAAACATGTAAGAAAAATCATGCGTTAAGCATAGATTGTAAAACACTTTCCAACACTTCCTGAAATATTTAACAAAACTTTCTTATCCAGGGAAATAAGGTGTTACTGTCCATAGCCAAATATGTATTCCAATATATTTGATCAGCCCTGTATTTAATCTGTCGGTTGCTATATAGAAAAAATAATGGGGAAATTTAGTTTAGCAAGAAAACACCAAACTGGTTGAAATTTTTCTTTCTGTAATTTATATTAATAGATGGAATCATACTTGAATACTTTTATTCAGCCCTGTAGTTACCTAGTACCTTTAATACACGAAAATATTTTGCTAAAATTTTGTTCAAACAAAAATACTCTTTAAACTACTTAAATCAAATTTCGGGAAATTATTATCCAGCGGCGACCATATATTCTGTTCTTTGCGTGGCTCTGTATATCATTTTACCTATATTCTACAAACATTTCTTACTAAACAGAATGCAGTTAAGCGTAAAATGCACAACATATTTAAAAATTACATTTCGATAAATTAATCTCATATTCAGTAAACTTTCCGAGATATTTTATGCTACCCTGTATACCTAAATTTTGTAACTATTAGCATTTATACACACCATATAATATGCATACATTTAGTGAAACTTAAAAGCGCATATCATAATTAAAAAGGCATTTCATCCATCTAACAGCAATCTTCCATAATATACAGTACTTTGTCTAGAATATACAATTGTAAATCTTTTCTGTGTCCCTGTTAATGCTATGTACTTCGTATTATGCTTAAAATATCTCATATTAAGCTTTAGTGATGTATAGACATGCATAAAATCGCTTACCATAATTAAAAGATGTCGCAAACAATTTCCTCCATTATTATGTAATGGGATTCTTATGTCTGGCCCTGTAAATGAATAATAACAATTTTTTTCACTGCATATTTTGGAAAATGCGTATTTTAGAGCATTTCGTAGATGTATATAAATTTGAATATGTTTAACTGGGTGAAACATCTTTAAAATTCATTTGAAACGATTTTTTTCACATAGGCCGCAATATAGCGATGAAATTTTGACTGTCCCTGTAAATAAACTAACTATGGTAGAAACGTCTTTTTCAGTAGAGTTTGTGCTAGCGTAAACGTCAATAACGTCCAAAAATTTTATTGCAATCCGAGTATATTTACGAGGGTTAGAGTGCGGCCATCCGACCAGACGGCTGTACGGCTAGACAGATTGAATGCATAAAAACTTTTCAACGTTGTTGGAAAGTGTTAAAAAGTATTACTCTTAGTAAATATATTTATGTCAGTATTAGTACGAATGGGGCCTGAAATTTTCCGACTAGAAAATTCTTCTGTGCCACATTTTCTTATAAAAGATATCTCCTTAACTTAGGCGAAGCTTCGCAAATTACAACTAACAGGGTTCGCACACTCCTTATTTTTTGTAAGGACTCTGGCACCACTATTAACCCATTAACGCCCAGCGTCCTCTTTTGAGGACGGTTACAAAAAAAGCAAGAAAGCGGGTTTCCCACCAGTAAAGAGGAAGATAAATATATACCTTCTTTCACTAGACAGAATCCTCGATAAATTTAGATAAAAGTTAATTTGATTTTAAAAGTGGTGGCAAATACAAAATTTAAATTTTAGCGAAGAAAATAATTTGGGCGTTAATGGGTTAATGATAAGAAAATTTATATTTAAATTTTAAGATACAGAATTCGCAAACACCTCCTTGATTTGCAATTTTCGCATTATTTTTCTGCAGCAAAATAAATTGAAAATACTGTAAAAATTTAGTGGTTGAGCTGTGCGAACCCTGAACTAGATTTTTTATCAACCCTTTGAGAGGCAAAGTACTTCAAATTTAAAATGCTGAAATGATTGATTGACATCAGAATTTAAAAACAAATTTATTTCAAAACATTTAATAACTTTTCTTCACGTATTTGATACGATTTAAATTACCATTTCAAAATACTAGTGTCAATGTGGCATTTTGCAATAAAAAATAAGTGGGATATATTTTTTCCCACCACTCTGGAAGTGATCTGCAAGTGATTAAAAACAATACTGATAATTCACCTAGAAAATAATAGGACCTGTACTAAACCTTTATTTTGCAAGTATTTGTAGATTATAATAAAATAGGCAAAAGCCGTAGCTGAAAACACTTACGTTTTTTGTACCACAAAATTATTATAGTAAATTTTATTTAAAAAAATAAATACAAAAACATCCGATTAAATAAAGCAAAATTTTCTATTAAATTTTGGGATTAAAAAAGCATAAGAATTGCAGGTATGAGAGACAATCAGTGTAATATTAAATCGCTTAGATATATATACAGGGTGACTATAAAAGAACTCCGGGGTTTTAAGGCAAAATATTTTAATGAAATAAAAAACATACATACATGTTTTATACATGACTGAAAAGCTTACATTTTCAAGTTTTTTTAACACTTAGTAAAGTTCTATATGAGCCCTGTTAGTGGCACGGCAGACGTCTAAACGGTATTCTACCTCTTCCCATGTCCTGGAGAGCATGTCTGGGGTGACGGTTGCCACACAATTGACTATTCGTTCCCTGAGATGTTGAACATCACGAATTTTCTCTGTATACACAAGGTTCTTGCTATGCCCCCCAGAAGAAATTTCTATCGATTCTATGAGCCAAATAACACATTAAACCTTTTGTTGCGGAGTCGCCATCATTGCAAGGTCAACGCCCTGCAGCGCCGCCAACAGCTGATGCAAACATTCCCAATTCGTATGAGTAAAACTTTTTGAGCTACTCTTTTCAGAGAAATCGACTAAATTTTGCTATATTTTATAGTTAGTGAGATATGAATTTTTAAAAGCCCGGTGTTTTTTAATAGACACCCTGTATATTGCTAGACACTTTTTAACCACTTCCCTTATTTTCCCGTGCGTCATACAGGTAAAGTGTTTTTGACAATCAAGATTTTGCCGTACCACGTACTGACAAATGATATCAAATCATGATTTATTATTCTCACCAGTAAATTTTTATTGCAAATTTTGTAACGTTTAATCCTAGCATTTTTCTGGTTAAATTAAGCAAAATTTTCTCTTTTAAAAAACCGGTGATAAAAGATTAAAATTCTGTAAAGGACGCAAAAAATAGGCATTATTTGCAAGTTCAAAATATATGTATCGATTAGTTATGCGGTTAATAATGTTAATCCTACGATTGTTTAGAATCACATTTGTGGCCGCCACTGTTTCAAAACAATAACCTCAGTAGTACATTCGTTAAATGTTTCCAAGGAAAGGCAGTGTATATATAAAATCATGACATAAAAATAATAGCATTAACTATATATTGCAATAGTTAAAAAATTGAACCTCTATAAATTTTCTTTTAACTGGAAACAAGGTTTACATAAACTTATATGCTATTATGCAGCACATATACGGTCCTTTATTTTGTGTAAACCCACATTCAAGCAATAATCTTAATTGTTATCCAATTGCAGAATACTTTTTTTTACATATTTTGCGTTTAATGAAGCAAAGTTTACTATTCAGAAATTGTAGTAACAAAGCAATACAAATGTTTTTATCTATGTGGATTGGCTCTCCTGGCAAGCCACCATTATAAATAAATAGAAATATATTATGCAATGATACAACTTGTAATAATAACAATAAAATTAGTCTAATATTTATAACGATAACAATAACACTGTATAATAATGATGTATAACAATGTATAATGTGATTATGTAATCATAATTTAATCGAAAGTAGGTCTTACATAAAATTAACTGTTTTATATACGTATTACACATCGTCCTTACTTTTATGTGAGACCGTTTACAAACAATAGTCTTTTGTTTATTTAATCGCAGAGTTTTTTTTTTTTTTGCGTTTAATAAAGCAAAGTTAACTATTACTAAATAGTAGTAACAAAGCAATACAAAAGTTGTTATTATGCGCTAATATTTTTCAGAGAAACACTGAAACATAGCTTCCAGCTCGTATTTTCCCACCACTAAAATTTAAAAGAAATTTTTGTCTTGTTTCACCGTCGGATGTCGTTAGATTTCTCCGATTGTTTTACATAAAATTTTCTGCTAAATTTTAATTGTATTAAAAATCTGCTCAAGTTGGCAACTATGCTGTAATGAAACAGATAAAAATGTTGAAAATATTAATAAAATTTGCAATAAATAGTTAATAAAGAGCAATAATAATAATAAAAATACATTATAATTATAATATAATCCCGCCTACAAGAACATTCAGTCTACCAGCTTCGGGAGCTGAACCTCTCAGCAACTGGTGGGGTGCAGATAATTTAGGAGAAGAAAGGGATTCACAGTCTTTCCTCTAGCTTGCAGGTACAACTATTCGGTAACGATACACTCTAAATTGACAAACATTTGTTCAAAAATTTCAGTGGATTCAAAATTTGACAACACATTGATTAAATATTGTATATTATATTATTAGTTTTATTTTTACGTTGAAGCAAATTTTTCGGGATTAAAAATCTATAACATTTTTTTGGTAGCCATATTTTAAAAACTATGTAAATAAATTCTTTGAAAAAAAAATAATTGGTATGCCAAAAAAATTAAGAAAAAGAGAAACCATTGAAATAATAAGCATAAGATGATTTATAGATAATACAAAATTACGAGAAAAACGACAATTACCTCACTAGATTTTTTCATAAATAAATAAGAATTATTTTGTGATCAGTGGAAGACTACATACAATTACATCAACTTTAATTTTCGAAATGCAAATAAACAGTTTTAATGCTTCATTTCAGTTTTTTAAAAGAGCGTAATACCTACAGTGGTTCAAGTACCAATTCTTTTTATGTAATCGACTTCTTAACCCCTTGAAGAGCACCGGTATATGTTATATACCACTTAATTTTAATTCCCAAATGCCACATTGACACCAAAATTTAAGAATCAACTTTTGTTTCATATGATATACTCCAAGAAAAGGTTTTACTTTGTTTCATATAAAATTGTTTATAAATACCGGTGTCAATCAATCATTTTAACATTTTAGTAGCAGAAGTGCTTTGCCCCTCAAGGGATTAAATGAAGCATTCACGACATCTATAACGTGAAAACTGCATTTCATACATAATGATAGAATTTGTGCCAAAGGGTAACAAGAAACTTTTCTCGAAATCGAATCACCCCCCCCCAAAAAAAAAATATATATGCATATACAGGGTGAGTCATAAATATCGAAAGAATAGGCTATCTCCTCAAATATTGCCCCTAGACCCATACTTTCAATTGCAAAAATTCATTAAAAAAAGTGAAATTTCTGATAAGTTGCAACTCCATGGGGGGTCTATTTGAAAAAATACGAAAATTAAATTTTTATACGGCCCCCGTAGGTCAAAATTCCCAATTAGGAAATTATTTCTTATCCATTCCTAAATTGAACAAAACAAATTTCATCTCCGTATCTAAAAATCCCACAGAGATATTAAATCCCAAAATCCTAAAAATTCCTGACTTACACCACTTTCCCTGCCTCTAAACTGTGATTTCTTCTCTTTGATTCAACGCTTGTTAGGGAACATTCACAAATTGCAAATTGATAAAAATCGGTTTAAGATAGCGCTTTTTCTTTGGACATAAAATAGTTTTTACGCTAAATTTATATACCAGACGTCTGCCCGGGTCAAAATATCTAGGTCAAGTCTTAAACCGACCCATAGGGGAAAAAGTTCGGCGTGGCCTGAAAAAATGTCAACATCATAACCCGGACCGGTCTGTAAAATAGTTTAAATCATAGCCCGGTTCAGTCGCAAAATTCTACATAGTTTTTTAATTCGGCGTGGGAAAAAAAAATGTTTCATATGGAGGAGTTCTGAACAAAAAATTCTTTTATAGCTTTTCGTTTTTTTATATTTATACTTTTTAATATTAAAGAAGCGCCAAAGGCTGTAATATATTTATTTTATCAATGAATCTCTATTTATATGTAAATGTTTCACTTATATTTTAATATTGCTAATCCATATCCCATGCGTTGGAGACTCTGAAAAATGTTATACACTAAAACTTTTTAAGACGGAATCACATAGGAAAGAAAAAATACGTTATAGACACATGCTCTCCCTAGAAGATTTAATTGGAGCTTATTTTCTTTTCAGGTACTATTGCATTTATTTTGCATGGATCAACATATTTTCCGTTTAAGACAGAATTCCGTCATAGGTAGTTTTTTTTTCACTGGTTTTATTGTATTTGATTTTTTAGCCTTTGAATAATCTATTTAAAAAAATAAATTTTAAAGTTTTTTTTTTTTTTTTTTTTTTTTTTTTGTAAAATAAAAGTTTTAAAATCTATATGTTTTTCGTAAAAAAAATTCGATTGAGCCGAATTTTATTTGTTTTATGTACGTATTAAGTCAGTCAGAGAAAGTGATTTTATTACGGATTTTGTCGAGACCGGGTTTGAAAATTTCATCCAGAGTGCACCTAAGTTGAAGGAAGTAGTCCCCTCCTTTATGACAAGTACGCTTGGCCCGGCCTGGTGGGTCTTCCGAAAAAAGTAACATCTCGGTCCTGGCCCTACCTGGGCCCAGAATACAGATTTTTTAACATCCTCTGGAGGACGATTAAAAGCCTGAAGTTATCAGAGGTAAATTTAAAAAGAAAAAAAAAGACTTAATCTGCATCTTAGAAAAAGCATTTTTTAAAATAACTGACGGACATTTAAACAATACACTTCGTTTTTCTGCATAATGAATTTTTTATCATCTATTTCTTGTCTTTAAATTATTAAATGTTAAGAATTTTTAAAAGGAAAAAGAACTTGAAACACATCATTTTTGATTTTTTTACATTAGTTTTGTTTCGGCAAATTTGAAAAAATGTTTACTTTTGAAAAAATGTTTGTTTTTGAAAATATGATTTTTTTTTAAGTTATATTACTCTTTCAATATATATTTTTAATAGTTTTAAAATTAATATAAAAAAAACCTTGGAAGGAAACTAAAATCAGATTTTCATCTTTAATAAAATGGAAAGAAATTTAAATCCGATATATAATGTTACGAGTTATAACGATTTTTGATTGTCCCATTTAAACCAGTACTAACCACATGAAACTTTTATAAATTGTATGAGAAATTTTAGAATGTGATTTTCTTAGCAAATTATAATGCTAACCATCACAAAAAAAGAAAAAAAATCAAAATTCTAACTCAAGAAATATATTTTTATGCGTTTTCTAGAACTGTTAAAGTAACATTGTTTTTAGAATTGCGCGCTTTTCAATTTGTGTCTAATCCCTTAAAACCTGATGAATTTTTTAAACGGCTATAACTTTGCGAATTTTGGAGATATGAAGATGCAACTTTTTGTGTCTTTCTCAAGACTGAATAAGGAAAGTTTTCCTAATTGGAATTTTTGTCCTACGGGGGCCGTATAAAAATTTAATTTTCGTAACTTTTCAACTAGACCCCCCCCCATGGAGTCGCAATTTATCTTATCGAATATTTCACATTTTTTTATGAATTTTTGCAGTTGGAAGTATGGGTCTAAAGGCAATATTTAAGGGGATAGCCTATTGTTTCGATATTTATGACTCACCCTGTATACAGATGTACAGAGTATTTCACCACCAGACCGAAAAACTTGCGGGAGGTGTACGGGTACAGAGACGACTCAGAATCACATAGCACTGCAGGGTTCAACCTTGGAACTATTTAAAAAAATAATTGACCCTTTCCGGCGCAGTGTTGCCGGTCTGGCAACACCTAATTTTAATTCCAAACTTGCAATTGGCACCAATAATATTTTAATAAAATCTCGGTTTTACAATAAAAGCTTCAATTAAGGAGTTCTTGATCTTTTAAAAAGTCATTAGTAAATTCCGGTGTCAGTCGATAATTTCTCATTTTACTAACAGAATTTGTCCGCGCCGGAAAGGGTTAAAATATCATTAAAATTGTGAAGCTATAACTGTAACCGCTTTCGTACGGGTTTATGACCGTTCTGGCAATCTCTCATCAGTAAATTTAGGTAGAAAATTTCTTTAAAGGCCTCATTTATGAAAATTTTGAACAGAAATAATGACAAAAACTGATATTCATTTTTACTGAGAGAAGTTTATTTCTGATGAAGTAGTTTCACAACATTGTGACAACCAAAGCAATACACTCTTCGTGCCAGGGAAAAGAATATAATACTGGTCAAACTGACACCAGTTAAAAATCAGAACTATTTTTTTATAATTGTGACAGAAAATTGCCATCACTAAAGCGCTAAAATTAGATGCAAATTTCCATTCAAATTTACTTTTTGGAGTTTTTATCAGCAATAATCACAAATTATTTTTCTGTTTAAGAGTAACAGACGTCGACATGTGTCAACCTTTTCATTTACTTCACTCGCAAATGCTAGACAATAAACTACGCGTCTCCTCCTTCTATTCTTAACTTCATTGGTCCAACATGCAATAGTGAGTTATGGTACAACGCAACGTTGCCAGTGGGCTACTTTTTAAAGCTCAGATTTCATTACTGACACCGTTTTTTGGAAATGGTAAAATTTCTCTTAACATATTAATTGAGATGAAAATAAGGGGAAATTTACAATTAATATAAAATGGTACAAATCAAGCAATCTGAATTAATAAAAAAAATACATACCATTGGCAACACCGGTACAAAGAAGCTGAGAAATAGGACATAAACAGAAACACATTCTGGGACAGAAAACATACTTTATTGAAAGGTTGCACTACAGAAGAATGGCCGAAATTATAACGAGAAGCTGTCAAATGACGCCGCGTGAAATTTCTTACGTTCTGGAAGATTTCTGGCATGTCACGTATCCTCCCGGCAGCTAGAGTTACAGATATTCAAGCGACGAGGTATTCGACTGAAAGAACAATTGGTCGCGGTATGTCCTAACTGACAACTTCGGGTAGCAATTTTGACCACTTTCTCTAATACAAACTTTGAATGAAATATTTTCTGTCCCATTAATGTTTTGCTTTTTCTATTCTTGTTCTCCGCTTGATTTTATCAATATTGCAAGTGGGCTATTTTTTTTAAATTCAGATTTCCTTATTGGCACCTGTTTTATGAAATTGTAAAATTCCCCTTATATTCGCATTAATTAAGTCCTTATTTAATAAGAAAATTTTACCATTCTCATAGAGTGGTGCCAATCAAGAAATCTGAATTTTACAAAGTAGCCCACTGGAAGTATTGCTTTGTATTATAACTCATTGGAGTGAAATTTTGAATCATAATTCCTTTTCTAAATGTTTAAAGCTCACCGCAAAATGTAAAAATGGCCGGGTCAAAATATATAATTAAATTAAATCTAATTCGAAACAAAATCTAATTAGAAAATTCAAACTCGACGGAAAAGTTCCAACATACGCGTACCTTCCTACTAAATCTTCTAGTCAAGCGTAATTGATCTTTTCAGAAAACTGCACTGAAACTCAGAGAGTGCAAACATCTTTATCGTAACAAATTTTACTATCTATATAACTTTTCAAATTAAAATTATATATACAGCGTAGTAAATAAGATAAACATATTTTGAATTAACCTTTAAAGGCTTTGAAGAAATATCTTTGATTTTTTTTCTGAGCAAATCGTATTTGATAATGTAAAGGTGTAGTTTCGGCTTTGTAAATTGCACGTAGTAGAAGTAAAAAATCTAAAAATGATAAATTGAAGGAAATTCAAATGTTATTGCAAAGAGAATTTTCAAATAAAAGCGTTCCATTTTATAGAGTTAGGAGAAAAAAAAGAATGCTTCAAAATAGATTCTGGTTTAATGTTTACTTTTTTCCGCCAAGATTTAGAAGCTGTATATATATATATGTATATATATATAAACCGTAATTTCGGGTGTATAAGCCGCGGATCAAACAATTCTTTTTGGACCCAGAAATCTTATTTAGTAAATGAAGATAAATGTTTACGTCGATCTAACTAGTTACATTTGCCTCTTAAAAAATTCTGGGTTGAAAAAGAATTGTCTGATCTGCGGCTTATACACCCGAAATTACGGTATATATATTTTCAAATAATGGTGAAGAAAAAAAAATATTAAAAAAGCTACTTTGAGAGAAAGGAGCAAACATGGTAAAACAGAAATTTGATAGAAAGGAAGAATAAATTTATTTTTTGAAATTTTAAAAGAACTCTTAAAATATAACACACAAATGTTAAAAAACAATCCATTTTATAAACCGGGGGTGTCCGCCTGTGACTCACCATGTACTACTAAAATTTTATAGTGATCTTTCCCTTATCTAATCTTCGAATCTCTGCGATTCAACTTCTCCATAATTTCACAAAATGTTTAGTGGTATCCAACATCCACAGTTCGAAACTCCTGTCATAGACAAATGTTACTTAAGTATAACGAATCACTTTATTTTTTAAGATGAATTGCTTAATAAATCAATTCCTGTAACTAGATATTTAAGTTGAGATATATTAATATTTTTAATGTAAAATTTGAAGATATAAAAAATTCATTTAAACTGAAATAAAAAAATTAAATATCAAAATATTTTTAACAGCATTTGATTTGCAAAATAAATAAATAAATACCGTAATTTCGGGTGTATAAGCCGCGGATCAATCAATTCTTTTTCGACCCAGAATTTTTTTAAAAATGAATGTTACTACTTAGATCGCCGTAAATATTTGTGTTCAATTACTAAATAAGATTTCTGGGTCCAAAAAGAATTGTTTGATCCGCGGCTTATACACCCGAAATTACGGTAAATGAAAATTATAGAGAAGATGATATTTGATATAAGTCATATATATATATAAATCAGCCGCCTCCTGAATACTAAGCCTAAGCGCTGACACAAAAATGGCGGCTACCGAAAACAGATTTCTTAAAACGTATAGAAGGCCTGTTAAATTTTGACACCAGTATTTTATATAAGATTTTTTTCAAACGTTTCATCTAAGAAAATAAAGAGGGATTTTTTTTTTAAATAAGACTGTCAAAATTCAAAGGAATGAGAAATGTAGATGACGGTATATGAACCACCGCCACCTGAATATTAGGAATAATTACTGATACAGAAATGGCGGCTGAAATAAGCGAATATTTTTCAGCTTGTGTACGGTCCCTTGAACTTTTAATGTATTTTTTTAAAAGCTATTATCAACTTCACTTTTCTGAGATTAAACAAGCCAAAGAAACCTGTTCTAGGGTATCGGTGTCTAAATTTAGAGGACCATTCATTCATTAAAATAAAATCTGCCTATTGTAACCGCCATTTTTTCATCAGCTCTCAGTTCTAGTATCCAGGGGGCGTTATATGAGATATAATACTTAACTTTTAAAAATTAATATTTTAACATATTAATTTTGCTGATAATCTATTTAAAACTCATTGGTATATGTTTGCTGCGGAAGTAATCAGAAATTGTCGACCCAATATAAAAAAATATATATCAGCTGCCATCTTGTGACAACCTACTCTGTTACTTCACTTGCAACTGGTAGAGAATATGCTATATGCCCCCCCCCCCGCTTTTTTATAACTCCTTTGTTGGAATCATGTCGATCTATCCAACACAAAAAGAGTGTTGCCAGTGAAGAGAATTTTACAACTTCAAAAAAATACTACCAATTCAAAAACCTTAATTTAATAATGTAGACCACTAGCAACACGGTTTTCATATTGGACTGTTTAACATGGTACCGACGATATTTATTTACGTATTAGTGTAATATACCCATAAGTAATTACTATTAAAATGTTCTATGTTTTCCAAATTCATGTTTATTTCTTTAAGCATTTTTAGAAATATATAAAAAGCCCACCTGTATAGCAAATATAATAAAGTTTCTTCCTCTAATTATCTTTAATTTATAAATCTTTCTAAATAAAACGTAAGGAAAACATTTTATTTCTTACTCGAATATATGTCACTTTTCAACTAAAAAGAATTTTGCTCATAAAGTTGCATTATGAAATATTCAAACTCGCAACTAAGATTAACATATTTTTTAAAGATAAATTTTAAGTGTCAGGAATGTAAAAGTTTGGAATCTTTTTGGAGTATTAGTGATTTTTAAATAAAAACTTCGTGAAATAGGAAATTCAAAAAAGGTAAAATGATTGATATTCAAATGTTACTCAAAGAAGTCATTTTATATAAAAGAGTTTCATTTAAAGGAGATGAAAAAATAAAGAACATAACAAGTTGGTATCAGGTCCTAAGTATTTCTTGAATTGCCTGTGGATACAGGCTGATTTTAAATTCATGCTAAAAACTTCAAAGGGTTGGTACAGGACTCCGTCACAATCATTTATTGTATAGGAATATATGAGCGCAAGTGACGCAACGAGTTACAAACACCAATGCACCTATTTGGCCCTTCTTGTATTTCAAATTTTCTTTCATACTGTAAAATTTCTTTACTACAGTCCACCCGTAACGAGAAAGACCGTGAAAAATATTTTTCTCCCCGTGGTCACTATAGAAACGGACTTGTCCACTTTATTTTAGGGTGACCGCAGTACTGTTGGCTTCTTTTGTATGTACTAGGAGCAAAAAAAAGGAGGAGATTATCGCAGTCTTCGGATTTCAAACCACCTCTGTCAGTTGGTATCTTCCGAAGAAGCAATTCCTCTCGGAGTTTTTCTCCTGGCGGTTTCTATTATTATTATCTTCTTTATTACTATTTTCTCTAAAACAAAAACAGAACCCTTAGTCTACTGAAGCCAAAAAGAACACAACTCCACGTGACCAATTCGTATTAGAAACTCTCACCAGCTTATTCTACTTAAAGCAGGAAAATGTAAAAAAGAAACATATGAATATCGATGAAATTTTGTCTGAAAAAAATTAGAGGTATCAATCTGTGGTCTTCTTGACAACTCTATCCCTTTTTAATAGCCGATTTTGAATTGTAGTGATTCAGTAATTAGATAAGGCAACGATAAATATAAGATTTTAGTGGTATTTAACAGGCCACAATTTCTAACCCCCCCCCCCTCTGTAACCCAAGTTAAAAGCAATGCATATGTAAATGTTATTAACATTTTGGCATTTTTCAGACTCCCTTCTTCTGTACGATATCGTACTTTTTCCTCCCTTTTGCCTTAATGATATCGATACTTAGGTCTAAAAATTATTTTTATTTTTACAATCATTTCTTGATTTTTTTTAATACGTTTTCAAAGATATTTATATATTTTTCTCATATTTGATTGATTTAAATGAAGAGAAGCCAATTAAATACTATTATACATGATATAACTTTATTGCAAAAAAGACTTTAAGGTAGAAGTCTGCAATGGCCGGAATTTGCAGCCGCAGGCCAGACCCTTGCATGCATTCCTTGAGATGCATAATAATCATTGAAAAGTTGAAGGTATAAAGAGAAATGAGTATAATTCCTTTGCTTTATTAGAATAGAAGTACACAGCGGTATTTTTTTAATAATTATAATTATTTTATTTAATCGCGTAATTTCTGTGGTTAAACAAAGCAAAATTTTGTACAAAAGATAGTGGTCGTTTGTAAGTCCGCAGATTTCGAGTTTTGTATATTTGGCTTAAATGTTTAAAAAATTTTATTATACAGCTTTCAAGAATGTAAATTTTAATATTTATTTATATCTTTTAGAAGATTTTTAACCAAAAGAATGCAACTGCAATCCTTTTGAAAAATATCTAATTAATTTGAGGGGATAATTTGTTAATAAGTCTAAAGAAAAAAAAAAACATTCATTAAAATAAACTTCCAAAGTTACGTGCCTCGAAATTTACTCTTTAGGAGTAAATCTCTCAAGAGAATTCGTTAGACATATACGTCTTATTTTATACAGGATTGTGCTGATACCGCATGTTTTTTTTTTTTTGTTTTTTTTTTAAAGCCTGCCAACTCTATTTATTTATTTTAAAAGGCTATAGAAATGCTAGACCAAATATTTAAAGTACTTGTTATGAAAAAAGACATTTATAAAAATGTACTTTATTGAATTAATACATGTATTTGTATATTAATTCAAATAGTCTAAAGGAAATACATTTAGTAACAAATAACCCTCTAATGCCATGGTAGCATTTTTGCAACCATGATTAATCCCAATTAAGTGAATGTTTTATTCAGATATTCCGTACTAACAACATATATTTAAAACAGGATTGTCAAATATAAATTTCTGTTTGAAATAACGGGCAGGAAATTCGTTATTAAGTAAACCGAAATTTGCTATTTAGATATTACGGTATGAATTCCGATTCTCTTAATTGCACAATTTCGAAAACGTATTCTACTCTGCGATTTAGAGTGTTAACCCTTTCGAGAGCAAGATATTTCTGCTCAAAAAATGTTCAAATAATTAATTCACACCAGAATTTTAGAACAAATTTATTTGAAAATTATTAAAAGCTCTTTTTTTTTCCCCACCTATATTATGCGATCGAAATTGTACTAAAAATTTACTGGTTCCAGTTCGCAATTGGAATTACAATATTAACCGTTTGCAGACTGCAAACGGCGCTTAAGCCCATGAGAGCCAGTGAGATATGCTATGTCCTACATAATTATAGTTACGACTTGTACCAGAAATTTTTAATAAAGCTTTAATTTTATAACTTTGGTGAAAATTAGTGGGGGAACAAGTACGATCTGGCTGAAAAATTGAATTTCTTTATTTAGAGATAATTTTTTTTCTCCAAATTTCCGGTTGGAATTCAAGTTAACAGAAATGACATTCCTTACTCCTCATAGAATTAAGGAATGCTGAATTAAGTAAACAAATTACAAATCAGTCTATGCGATGACCTTCAGACTGAGGTTAGGAAAGGCCATCTTTTGCTCTATCTATTCCCAAACTCTAATTATTGTGATAGATTTCTTAAATCTTTGTTTGAAAAAAAAAAATGCGAAAATTTTGCGAAATTTCTTAAAAAATCATAAATTGTAGTATTGAGGGAAATAAGCAAAATCCAACAAATGCAATGCTACGCTTACCGTTTTCTAGCAGTCACCTTCTCATTTTTAACCCGTTGAGTGCCACGTCAGTCACCGGCAACAAACACCGATATTTCCATTTAGGCCGCGTCCGTCAACGGTGACACACGGTTTAAAATACTATTTAAAATTAAAAAAAATCATTCTATATAAATTCTAAGTAATTTCAGGGTTGTATGATGAATGTACTAAATATTTCTTGCCATAACGCATAAAAGATTCTTGCTGATTGTCCCTTACCGACTGCATTCGCCAGCAAACAACCGTAAAGGCTTTGTTGGATAATGTCTGGAAACACACGCATCTTCAATTATTATTATTTATGCATAGCTGACAATCTTACGATTTTTTCCCACCGCTATAATTTAACCACTTAACTGATCTGCCCGTAGGATTTGTGGGCAAGAAGAATTTGCAAGATTCATCAATTAAAGCTTTTTGACACGACAAAGCTCTTTTATTACAATTTCATAATATTTAATTGTAGAAATTTTTAGACAAAACCATACAAATGTTTTAGCTTATCCACTTAATTTTTCTATTTTAGCATAAATAAGTTGAAAATGTGCGATAATCACCACATTTTTAAGCTTAAATATTCTTAATATTAAGTTTAAACATTTCTGCTATTAAATAGTATGAAATTTTAATTTAATATATTAGTGGTGTTAAAAAGCTCCAAGCGATAGATTAAGCTAAATCTTATTGCCCGTACGACAAACGGTCGCAGCGAACTGAAAAAGAAAATCCCACTAAAAATAACCCAAATATTTACAAAAAAATTCGCATTGAATTTTTGCAGATGACAATTGAGCTGAAAGATTAAATACCCGTTTATTTCATTTAATGTCAATAAATAAAAAAATAAGTTTAAACAGTTGCATAAATAATTCCCGAAAATATAATAATAATTTAAAAAACAGTTGATAAATTTATTACATTAGATGAAAGATGGAAATAGATTTTCTTTTCCTAGACTGACAAACAGATGCCAAACGCAAAATATATTCGCTTAAAATCACATAATAAAATAAAATTAAAAATTTTCAAATCTAAAAATCTAAAAAATTATTACAAAGCGCATAGTTTCATGTAACACAGCTAAATCTTGTATCTCTGTACGCAACGGCCTTTTCAGAAAACATCTCACAAACACATAAATATATCTATGTATTATTATGCATTCTATTATGTTTATCACATTTCAGTTAAAAAATATATTTTTATGGCAATGAATAAGACTAACGTTTATTTCTAAGATAAGTTTTAATGCCATGAAAGAATAACTTGGGAATAGTTTCTAAATAATAGAGATCTGTAAATGGAATCGTGTTAAACTAAGAACAATAATTAAAAAAAAAATAAAATGATTGAAATTCACTTGTTACTAAAAAGAGTATTTTCATGTAAAAGACTTTCATTTAAAGGCACTATGAAAAAAAATAGAAAAAACGTAGCACGATAGATTCCAGTTAAACGTATTTCTTTTGCGCCAAGAATTAGATAATGAATTTTTTTACAAAGATTTCAAATAACACTTTGGAAACAAAATAGAAACATATATGTTTTTCGATAGAGAAGTACAAATCTGGAAAAATAAAAGTTTTTAAAGCGAAGAAAATTTAAATCAAATTCATACACATAAAAGAGTCATGTGGTTATTATGTGGTTTTAAAATAAGTATTAAAAACGTTTAACCTTCCTACCCTGAATGGGTCTAATCGACCCAGTTCTATAATGCGTTTCATTTGTTTCAAACCAGATATTTTTTCATAAAGTAAATTAAATAAATAACACAAAGATTTAAGTTAAATATGTGTGATAAATGGATTTAAATAAAAATTCTGGTGGGAAATATTTTAATCAAGTTTGAGTTAAAATTCAACAGGGTAGGAAGGTTAAAAAGCATAAAGTGGTATTTGCTAACTTATAAATAATCGGCACACTTAAAAAGCTAAGTTTGGATTGTTTACATTTTTTATTCGAAAGTCATTCTTTCTGTATTTTTTAAGTGCAATTCTACTTTAGAATAAATATCTCTTCGTGTGATTTTATACAATTTCCAAAGTAAATAAAGACTAGAATTGGATTTCAGTTTTTGAACTTATTTAAATAAATCAGTCGCATTTTCCTACTTTTGTGTTGTAGAATATAAATTTCAAATTTTGGAAATCAGAATAACTTTGTGGTTGTTCATAATCAGCTTTTCAGTGCATGACATTTAAAGAAATCTCTGTATGTTTACGATAAATTACAGGTTTATTAGAAAAAAATGCATATATACTCTATACATAACAGTAGTGCAACCAAATTGTGGATGCCCAAAACCTGTAATAGTTTAAGGTTTTTTTTTCTTCTTGATTAATAGCAGAAGATTTCCTGGTTAGATAAGGCAAACAGAGTTTTTAAATTCACTTGGACACCCACCTTGGTCATGTTACTGACATAACAATCTCCTACGAAAAGTCACAAATTTAAAAACAAATCGTAATATTGTTTCAGGAAACAACACTAATTTTTTTAATTAACTTTTACATCTGTTTTTTTCATATTTATGTTATTTTATTGATGACGACTGCTTGATTCAGCGGCTACATTTGGTCACTTGAATAGAGCTGCCAATTTGGCTCATTCTTCATTAAACCCTAGAAAGGAGGTAGGATAAACCCACTTAATTTTAATTGCAAAATACCACATCGACACCAGAATTTTGAAACGAAAATTTTAATTATACCAAGTACATTTAGAAAAGCTGTTATTTATTTTAGATTAGATTTGTTTTTGAATTCTGGTTCCAATCAATCATTTCAGCATTTTAAGAATAAGATTGCTTTGTCCCTCAATGGGTTAATCTTCTTCAGCACAAAAAAATATTTTAGTAAATTGAAATGATTCTCTGTAACCGGAATTTACAAACGACTTTTTTAAAGCTTAAAACCGTTTTACTTTAAATTTCTATTTTAAAATTAAAATTTTATTGGTAAAATAGTTGCTGCATTGTGTAAGTTTGGGATTAAAGTTTTGTGATTCTGACGTATGACACTGTTTTAAAGGGTATGTAATTTTGAACAATAATGTTTCCATTTTACAGTAACAGACATCTTTTAATTACCTAAAATGAACGATTTTTCACAGATTCAAAAATAGTTGCCAACACGACGCTACTCGCTGCTGTTTTTTGTACTACGAAAATTTTAAACCAAATTTCGTCCTTTTAAATCGCCGTAATATAAAAATTTAATAATTCAAAATATTTAATAATTTTTTTGATACAATAAATGGAAAGAGTAAAGTTTAATTTCTAATATAATATCGAAATTTCTGAATAAAAAGGGAAATTTTATTTTGAGAAATTTGAAATTCGTAACAATATTACTGAAGAGTAATTATTCTGTTACTTAATTCTAGGGATGAGATTTTTGCTTATTTACACACCAGTATTTTGTGAGAGAAAATGCTATTTTATTTAATCGGAACATTTTTGCGATTTAATAAAATAACATTTTCTTTAAGAAAATTTTAGTCTGAAAAAGCGTAAATCTCATCACGCTTAAATCCCACAATTTGTGATTAAATTCAATAAAAATATTTTTTTTCTGACTGGTAACTTTGAGCACGAAATTAATGTATAAAAATACTGGCAATACCTGGAATGCAAATTCACAAATATTGACAATTATTCACAAGTTTTCGCTTTCGGGACATAAAACAATGTTCACGAATGCAATATCTGTCCAATAGTTGTGAAAGTGATTCTTCTAAAAATACACAATAAAATCATGTTGAAAAAAAAAAAATTGTGCTTTGCAATATATACCGTATCTTTTTTCATGATCACCTTTGTAAAAGGTGTATTATCAGTAATTTATTTAAAAATATGAATTTTAAATGTAACGCATTGAAAAACAAAATAATTTATTACATTGACCATCACATTTTATATATGAAGAATTATACTTTACATTAAAACTTCGAGGTCCGACTGTTCAATGTTCTACTATTTAACTAAATCTTTTTTTTTAGTTTCGCACGATGAATTTAAACTATGGAGTAACTTCACTTTTTTTAAGCTAAAATATTCATAATATTAAGTTTAAAGATTTCTGAAATTAACCCCTTGAGCTCTGCTGGTAGAATTTTCTACCACATAATTTTAACTCCAAAATGTCGCAATGGCATCAGAAAATTTGAACAAAGTTACTTCAAAAAGGTTTAATGCTTTTTTTTCGTGTTTATCGTTAACCGTTTTTTTTCTTTGCAAAATACTGGTGCCAGTGTGACATTTGGAATTTTGAAGAAATTTATACCCCAGAGCTCAAAGGGTTAAACAGTGCAAAATTGTATTTAACTCTACAACCGCGGGACATTTTACCCAAGTTTTATAAAAATAATTCACATCAGAATTTTTATTTATCTCTTTTTAACTTATTTAAAAAAATGTGCAGCTTGTATATTAATTATTTTAAGAAGATTTATCGGGTTCGAATCGACATCTTTTCACTGAGTACGGGGCAAAATGACCCGTCTCTGCGGTTCTAGTGTTAGAAAAATTACTGGTGTCAATGTGCTTTAAATGATGAATCAAGGAAATTCTTCTTGCTTATAGGATGTACCGGAAAACAGTGACACAGGAATATTCGACAAGATTTACTTGTTTGTTTGTTTGTTTATTGAACAACATACATCTGACTGGTGGGCTCGACATGAAGCCTGCTTATAAGCCATCGTCAATATACAGGGACGAGATAGCACACAACGAAATATTACAACACAAGAGAAGTACAACCAGCAGCTCCACACAAAGAGTGTGTGCAATGGAGCCAGTGGGATTCGAACCCACAACCTCACGATCAGCGGCGTGATGTCTTAACCACTCAGCCACGGAGGCCCACAAGATTTACTTGAAATAGTTTTACTACAATTTTTTCGTGTATATCGCAAACCGAATTATTTCTGGGCAAAATACTGGTATCAATGTGACATTTGGAATGCTAAAGAAATTTACCTACCAGATCTCAAAGAGTTAACCACTTAACTCATTATCCCTGTATGTCGTGATTTGACCCTAATTATGTGTTAATAGTTTCCACAATCTTGCACTTTTATCTACCACAGAAATTTTATTGTAAAGCATAACTTTATAAATTGATGCGATCTTTTGATTGCAGAAGGCAAAAATGTCTATTAAATTTTTCTGGTGCAGGAAAACGGAAGAGTAAACAGCTATAGACAGGGGTGCAAAAATCTAGGCGCCAGAGGGTAGTCTCTCACCACTAAAATTTTAAAGGTTTTTTCGCTCAAAATTTAATAGCATTCTAGCAGGAATTTTACACGAAATATTAGACGGAGAAAAACAAAATAAATTTTGTGGTGAGAAACTGCCTGCTGGCGCCTAGATTTTTGCACCCCTGGCTATAGGTATATTATAAAAATAGGGTTATGAATAAAAAGGGGGAAGCAGACTGTATAATGTCCACTAGTTGCGAGTGAGGTAAATGAGGAGATTGTCACAAAATGCAGGCTGCTTTTTTTAACACTAGAACCGCCATTAGGGGTCAAAATGACCCTTGGTAGAATGGTAGCAGTTGATTCGAACCAGAATTTCTTCATAAGATATGTTAAATAGATGCAGCACATAAATAGACTAAATAAATAAGTTAAATAGTTTCAAATTAAAATTCTGGTGCGAAACACTTTTATAAAACTTTAGTAAAATACCCGGCTGTTTTAGTGATAACACATCAACAGTTTCTGATTAATGCCGGGGTAGGTACCCCAGCAAAACATTTTAATAAAAATTTTTGTGTTATCGTCCAAAAGCCGACCGCACAAAACCCTATGCCATCGAGCACAAGAAAAAACCCCTTATTTTATGAAATAGTATTAATAGAGGAATATAATGGTCCATGTCTGCCGGAAATGAAGTGGTGCATAAGCCAAAACTTTGTACCACTAGTGGTTGACTCGTAGGTTTAGCATTGTATTTGTCCTACAATCAAAAGTAAGAAAACATGGAAAACTGGGTGCGAAAAAACACAATGCTAAGTCTACGAGTCAACCACTAGTGGTACCTATTTTTGACTTATGTACCACTACACTTCTGGAAGACATGGATTATTAGATTCCTCTATTACTACTCTTTCCTAAAATAAAAAAAAAATTTCTTGTGCTCGATGACATAGGGTTTTGTGCGGTCGGCTCTTGGACTATTACTTACTCGCCTTATTTATGTCAATACAATATTACAAATATGGTAACAATTCTTACTTGTTTTTACTGGTTTCAGTTTTCCCAGGTATTAGAATCTTTTTCACTGTTACTGACATGGTATTGTCTAGGTGTCACAATGTGGCGGAAACGCAGCGCCTGACTAGCCCCAAAACACCTTACACTTGTAAGAATGTGTAGTTGTTTCTGCTATAACTTATGAATGACTTATGAGATTTTGTTTTAATAACGCGTTTTAGTAGGAAATTTTTTATAATTTAAATTTACTTTTGGTCCATTTAAATTTGCTTTTACTTCCAGTGATAATCAATTCCGGCGAAAGTGATTAGAGTTCCAGCTTTACTGTTTTAACCCTTTCCGACATTCTGTGTCCGGCTCTGGGATACCTAATTATAATTCCAAACTTAAAAATGGCACCAATAATATTTTAGTAAAATTTTGGTTTTAGAATAAAAGCTTAAATTAGGGGTTTCAGAATATCTAAAAAATTCATTTGTGAATTCCGGTGTCAGTCTATAATTTCTCATTTTACTAACAGATTTTGCCAGTGCCGGAAAGGGTTATAAAGCTATGTCAGTTCCTCTTTTCTAATAGTTCCATGGTTGTATCGTAAACCTTGCATTAACTGTCTAAGAAAACCAAAAACATTAACATTGTAAGATTTTCTTCTCTTTGATTCCTCTCCTTCATTACAGCAATTTTTTTTATTAGATAAGGCTAACTGAAATTAGAAATATTAACGGTATTCAGAGCGCTTAGGCATCCACCCTGATTACGCCGCTGTTTCCAATAATGATACAAGGACAAATTTTTCTGACAAATTTTCATTTGTTGGCTTTTTAACAAAATATTATTTGTTGTACATTGGAGTTCTGAAAGGTACACAATATTGATAAATTCAGGTTACAAAGCTTGAAAAATTATGACTTCCTACCATTTTCTAGTTAGGCTGAAAATCATGCGAATTTTTTGTACACAGCGCACTTTATGTATATATTTGACAGAAATTAAATTTAAAAACAAATAACTGTTGATAACGCGACATAATGAAAAGTTGTAGCTTTTAAAAATTTTAATTTTAATGATCAAATCATTTTTTAACAGTTTTCTGAAACACTGGTAAGTACGTTAAAGAAACTAATTGCTAAGCGTCATCAAATTGCATATCTTAAAACTACATGGACTAATTTTATGCAAATTAAATCGATAGACTAAAAACGTTGTAGATCTGAGGTAAATACATAATCAAAGTGCAGCACTTCCCCCTATGTAAAAATTTCCATAATTGTTGAAAAAAAACGAACTAAATCGGAAACGATTATCACAAAAATTTTCATTCTTTTAGAATTATAATTATTTTGAACCTCTTGTTCCCTGATGAAGATTTGAGGACTTTTTTAAAAATTAAATAATTTTGTAAATGCATTGATTTATGCATTAGAAGAATGCATTGGTCAGTAATTAATATTTAAAAATTTTGTGCTTTTCCAATAATTAATCATGGAATATGAATTTTAGATATAAATATACCATTTCAAAAATAAATATCATAAATGCTATGACATTCTGTTGATTTAAGGTTTATAGCCCTGAATAAAACGGAGTTAAATATTTTATTCATTTTTGTAGTATATCTACATTTCAACTAAAAATGTTTTTTTCATTTTTAAAGTTGTCCTATCAAACATTCAAATTCGTAACCAAGATTAGCATATTTTTTTTAAAAAAAATTAAGTGTTTGGAATATAAATTTCTAGAATATCTTTTAAGTATTATTTCTTTCTAACTAATATCTTTTTTAAAGTTAGTATTTATAAAAGTTAAAATGATTGAAATTCAAGCGCTATTCAAAACAGTACAATTATGTGAAATATTTCCATTAAAAAAAAAGAATAGAAAATAATACAGCAAGACGGATTCCGTTTCCTAGTATTTTTTTTATTATGCGTGAGACATATATATATATATATATATTAAAAATCTTTCAGAAATGTATGGAAATGAAATAAATCGTTTCACTAAAATTTAGAAGTAGATGTAGAAAGTAAAATCTTAAATATAACTTGATAAAAATTTAACATAAATACACAGAACATAAATTATTTTAAATTTAAATAACTAAAACCAAATTTAACTAAATATTTGTGCGATTTAAAAAATTCTATAGCTACCTTTACTAAATGAAATAAGATTGTTCTTTAAATTCTGCAATAACAGTCTTTTGCATGCAGGGTAGTTCCATGAGCACATGTCGTGAAAGTCACGTAGTAAGGTTTTGGATACCAGTATTTTAGAACGGAAAAATGTGACTTATTTGACAGAGATATTTCATTAATTGAATAATACCATGCAAACCTTTCGAAAATAACGGGGACCAACAACTTAACAGTTACTAATAACGTGACTTATACGTCAAGTGCACATGGAAATACCCTTAAGTGTTTTTTCATTAAACTTATCCTTATGTATTTGTTTCAAATATTACTTTTATGAAGAAATAATACTTTCCTCTAATTCTACATAAATATTTTGAAATTGCTATTGCTAAAGAAATTATTGCTAATTTAAATCTGCATGGCTCACATTCACTCCGTTTTTCGACTACCACTTTCTTCCAAAAAAAAAAAAATCTTATTTATATTTTTCATCAGTACCTACCGTGAAAGGCCGCATAATACTTACCGTCGGAGATATTCGGAGATTTAATAAGGTAAAATTTTCTGTATATATATATGTATATTTTTTTTTTTGGGGGGGGGGGTTCGGGGGCACCAGGTTGGACAGCCTTGCTCTAAACGATCACGTCCATGTTTTTGTTCATATTGATGATTTTTATGCAAATGCTTATGTATGGCATACAGGCCTGTACCACACCACCCCGTAAATTCTAGCCCTGAACGCTGACATAAAAACTGCGGCTTCCGAAAGCGAATTTTTTTAAGCGTGTGTACGGTCCATTGTATTTTCGTAGTAATCAATTTTAAAAGTAATTTCAACTTTATTTTTCTAAGATTAAAGAAGTCAAAGTAATCTTTTATAAAATACAGACGTCAAAACTTAATGGACCGTACGTACATTTAAAAAAATACACCATCAGCGACCTCTGTCTTTGTGTAGGCATTCAGACCTAATATTTAGAGAGCAGCGCCTTGTAGCACTCATGTTTACCCCCTCGAACGGTGGTAATGCTGCTGTTGATTCATATAACTTTAATCCCTGATTGACACATTGGCAACAGAATTTCTAATGAAAATTTCATTTATTAAGTATGTTAAAATACACTATCTACCAAAAAGTATTTGTACACTTTCAGTTTTTGACATTTTGTCAAATATTTAAAAATATACTGGTCGGATTTTTCTGGAACTTCAGAAATATAAAGATTATGTTTCACTTTATATTTATTTACATTCATTTGTTAAGCGGGTAATTAGGGGGCCGGCAAAAAAACAAAGAATAATAGAAATATTTGGGCTCGCCCTGTACATAAAAATGCACGAAACGACTTATCGCTTTAGAATACAAATATATGAATACAGTAGAATATGTACACTAATTTTTGTGAGAATAGCATGTATATTTATGGCGATAGAGCGATTTTTTTGAAAAATTCAAAAAATTCTGGTATGTTTTTTGTTTATATCATGCTGGGTTTTTGACCAAATTTAACGCAAATTTCAGAAAAATTGGCAAAATGCAGTAGAAAAAATGTAGCGTAATTGGAATATAAATATATTAAATATTTTATGAAATATGAGTAGTTGTATAAAATAATTTTTATCTGCGCATGCGCGAACTAGAAAAACATTTTTTTTACATCATTTAATAGTAAATTCTATGGAGTGACTTATAAAAAAAATCCAATCAAATATCGTGAAAATTCAAAAAGGTATCATTATTTTAGTGAGATGTTTTTACTCTGCTCTCTAAAAACGGCTGAATCTTAAGGGATTCTCCACAAATTGACATTTTTTAATAACTGACTTTAAAAAAAACTAGTATTGAATTAATACAATATCTAATACAATATTGCTGCTAATAAGCAGGGCCTGATTATCAACGGGGCACTCTCCCACCAGAAAAAGTAAATAGAAATTTTTTCCTTATTCATGATAGTAATTTTGACTGAAAAGGGCGTTTAAACAAGGCGAAAATTTCTATGTAATTTTACTGGGGAGAGAGTGCCCCGTTAGTGATCAGGCTCTGCTAATAAGTACTTGACAATTGTGATAGAAAAGAAAAAGAGCTTTATTCGCATTCAGGGCCAAAACTAAGAGAGGAGAGGGAGAAGGGCATGTGCTCCGGGCGCTAGGATGAAAGTGTTCCAAATGTATCTTTCGCTCGGCGATTTTTTCCATGTCTATGTTTAGCATGATATTGTCAAAATCGTTCCATTCAAAGCATTTCTCCTATACCAAAGCATAGAAGAATCTAATGATGATGGCATAAAGATCCCGCATAAAGCAGATATTTTTTTCGTTTTGATTCGGTTTCACGATTTTAAGGTATCATTTTTTTTAAACAAAGCAGACTACTTTAATGAATATTACATATTTTAAGTTTTAAAATAAGTCGGCTATTAATAAATTAGAAAATTTTTCTTTGCAAATACTTTTGCAGATGCTTTGCAAAGAAGAAAAGGGAGAAGGGGGAGTTCACCAAAATTCATTGAAATATAAATATATTAAATATTTTCTAAAATGTTCTATGTCATGCAATATTTTCAACCAAATATAAAGCCACATTCAGAAAAATTCGCAAAATGTAGTAGAAAGAATAAGGTGCTATTGAAATATAAATATATTAAAAGTTTTCTAAAATATGAGTATTTGTATGAAATATTTTTTAATCAGCGTATGCGTGAACGATAAAATTTATCATTTTACATAATTTAATATTCAACTCTATGGAGCTACCCATAAAAAAATCCGTTCGAATTTCGTGGAAATTCAGAAAGTTATTGTGGATAGGAGTGAACTGATTTTCAATTGGTCTCTGAAAGCAGTTGAATGACGTCAGATTTTACGCAAATTGCCAAATCTCCATTTACGTTTTTTACTGGTGATTTACTTCTTTTCTTAGATAATTACCAGAACGAACCTATTTCAGGATAAAAATAATTATAAAAAATCGAAGCATTTGTGTCAAATCTACCCATTGATACATAATTGATAATGGCTCTTATGCAAATGCCGATATCTGCGATCCTGAAATACGTCAAGTTCTCCACTGTTAAATGTGGTGTCGAAAACAACACTGACATCAATCGCATGCATGATGCCAAGAAGAACAGAGCTGTCTGATTTTGAGAAAGGTGTGATCATCGGGTACCACAGAAATGGCCGATCTTTAATCGACATATCTAGCTAGCTTAATTACCCCAAAACGACTGTGGCTTATGTGATTAGAAAATGGAAGCTGAATGGTTATTGTCAGAATGTGGCCAGAGTAGGCAGACCGACGAAACTGGGAGATAGAGACCGACGGGTTCTGTCTACAGAAATTCGGAAGAACCGCAACCAATCAATGTTACACATGCGCCAAGAATTTCAACAAGCTTCAGGATGTGTTGTTTCCATGAATACCATCCGTAAGGAAGCTCATCTGCTTAATTTTTATGGCCGTGCTGCCGCCCATAAGCCTTTAATCACCAAGTCCAACCGCTCAGCTCGGTTAAGTTGGTGCAAAACACGCCAGCAATGGACTGTACAGCAATTAGAGTTGCAAAAAGTCGGTTTATTCCCGGGTTTATTTCCAATAGACCAGGTTTATTCCCAGGTTTATTTCCAAGAAACCGAATTATTCCAAAAAATCCCGGGTTTTTTCCAGGTTTATTCCTAAAAACTCGGTTTATTCCCGGGTTTAAACCGGGTTTTTTCTAACCTTTGCAACGCTAACAGCAATGGAAACAGGTTCTCTGGAGTGATGAATCAAGGTTCACCCTCTACCATTCTGATGGTAGGGTCTGGGTCTGGCGTCTGCCTGGAGAACGCCTCCTACCAGAATGTATTGTGCCCACAGTTAAATTTGGCGGAGGGGGAATTATGTTCTGGGGTTGTTTTTCCTGGTTCGGACTAGGACCCTTGGTCCCAATTCATGGTAAGCTCAATGCCGATGCCTACTGTAATATATTGGACAACAGTGTACTTCCTACGTTGTGGCAATACTATGGATTGGACCCATGTTATTTCCAGGATGACAACGCAAGCTTCCATGTAGCGAGGTCCAGCATGGATTGGTATGCTGATAATGGAGTGCATCGACTCGAGTGGCCTGTCGAGAGCCCAGACCTGAACCCAATAGAGAACCTCTGGGACGAGTTGGATCGTCGAGTTAAGGCGGGTGACACACGCCCAAAATCAGTAAAAGAGCTTACCTGCCTTGTGCAAACAGAGTGGAATAAAATACCATTAAATGTAATACAAGGACTAGTTGAGAGCATGCCCAGGAGAGTCGCAGCTGTAATTGCCTCTCGAGGAGGATCTACAAATTATTAAATGTGAACAGGGCCAAAACCAGTCTTTTTTTCCCTGCAAACGTGGATTTTGAAGGTACCCCTTTCCCCCTCCTTCGCAAAGCATATTTACAAAGAAAATTTCTCCAATTTATTAATAGCCGACTTATTTTAAAACTTAAAATATGTAATATAAAATAACGTATTCTGCTTTATTAAAATACTCCAATTTGATACTTTAAACCGAATAAAAAAAATTCTACTTTCAACAGGATCTTTAAGGCCCTTGTCCCTGCCCGCGAAGACACTGCTGAGCTAATGCTATTCCTGTGGGGAGGCATTTTTCTAATAACTCTTTCGCATTTTGAAATTTTCATTTTTTTTTTTTTTTTTTTTTTTTTTTTGCATTGGATAGCGGAAGTCCCTCTCAAAATCGCTCCTTGACTACTTTTTCGATTTGAGTCATAGATATTTTTTATAAAGTTAGTTTCACTTTCAGAACCGCTTTTGGAAGTGAAAGAAACATTATAAAAATATCTAAGCCAAAATTGAAAAAGTAATCAAGGAGCGATCTTGAAAAGGACTTCCGCTATCCAATGCAAAACATATTATTTAAAAATGTCCAAATGCAAAAGAGTTAGAAAAATGCATCCCCATAGGAATAGCATTAGCTCGTGAGCATCTTCGCGGGTAGGGGCAGGGACCTTAAGCCATCATCATTAGATTTTTTTATGCTTTAGCATAGCCCAGATATAATAATTTTAACAATATTATGCTAAACATAACCTTGAAAAAAATCGCCAAGCGAAAGATACATTTGGAACACTTTCATCCTAGTGCCCGTAGCACATGCCCTTCTCCCTCCCCTCTCTTAGTTTTGGCCCTGAATGCGAATAAAGCTCTTTTTCTTTTCTATCTCAATTGTCAAGTACTTATTAGCAGCAATATTGTATTAGATATTGTATTAATTCAATACTAGTTTTTTTTAAAGTGTCAGTTATTAAAAAATGTCAATTTGTGGAGAATCCCTTAAGATTCAGCCATTTTTAGAGAGCAGAGTAAAAACATCTCACTAAAATAATGATATCTTTTAGAATTTTCACGATATTTGATTGGATTTTTTTTATAAGTCACTCCATAGAATTGACTATTAAATGATGTAAAAAAAAATGTTTTTCTAGTTCGCGCATGCGCAGATAAAAATTATTTTATACAACTACTCATATTTCATAAAATATTTAATATATTTATATTCCAATTGCGCTACATTTTTTCTACTGCATTTTGCCAATTTTTCTGAAATTTGCGTTAAATTTGGTCAAAAACCCAGCATGATATAAACAAAAAACATACCAGAATTTTTTGAATTTTTCAAAAAAATCGCTCTATCGCCATAAATATACATGCTATTCTCACAAAAATTAGTGTACATATTTTACTGTATTCATATATTTGTATTCTAAAGCGATAAGTCGTTTCGTGCATTTTCATGTACAGGGCGATCCCAAATATTTCTATTATTCTTTGTTTTTTTGCCGGCCTCCTAATTACCCGCTTAACAAATGAATGTAAATAAATATAAAGAGAAACATAATCTTTATATTTCTGAAGTTCCAGAAGAATCCGACCAGTATATTTTTAAATATTTCACAAAATGTAAAAAACTGAAAGTGTACAAAGACTTTTTGGTAGATAGTGTATACTGTCACTTGTTTTCCAATTAATTTTCTTCTGAATTTTCTTTGAATGTGTCAATCAATTATTCGAACATTTTACAAATAGAAGCACCTTGCGTGTGAAAGGGTTAAAAAAGCACAAATGAATATTTTGGAAGTCTATTTTTTGAGAATCTTTTTTGTTTTAAATTTAGAAGATCCCGTAGAAAGCAGCTTCTTGATGAGCTTTTTCGACAGTTGTTGTAGTATTCTTCCACGAAAATAATTTAAAATATTTATACTAGCATAAAAATAGACTTCTTTGAGGATTTGTCATAGTTAGTAATGTATTTAAATTTCCTGTCCTGTTGAAATTTTACTCAACCTGAATAAAATATTTAACGTAAGAATTTATATTTAACCCTTTCAGGCTCAAAGTCTTTAAATGACATTAAACATTTTAATACCAGCAAATGAATACAGTATTTTTTGCTTTTTGTTCAATGAATATTTTTCAGGAAATCTTCGGTTAAAGAAAACAAAGTTCTCAACTAAAATATTCTTATGCTAAATATCTATATCTATATCTATCTATATATATATATATATATATATGTAATTAAAATGAAAAAAATGTAGATTACTTAAAAGCATATATATTTAAATCTTAAAAGTCATAAACATTTCTTTAGGACTTCGTTGTCATAATGTAACTTTTTTTTGTTAATTCAGATTTCTGGACTAGCACCACTGTTTTTCGAATGGAAAAATTCCCATTGTTTTCGCCAATAATTGATGTGCCATTAATAAAGGCTAATTTTACCATTTCAAAAAAGTGTTGCAAATCAAGTTATTTGAATTAAATTAGCAGCCCACTTTGGGATAATATTTGTGAAAAAGAATCCTGTACATTAACAACAACGTGTTGGAATTTTAGCGTCGACCATCTGCATTTGGTATACATTATTATGATTTTTATATACAGAAAACCTATTTGCATTGTATGGCACTTCGGGAGGGGGTATCCTAATATTCCTCGGCATATAAAAAATATTTATAATGCTACCTTTCTTAACACATTGACGGACAATAAGAACAAGTTCCCAAAGTTTAATTCCCAAAGAGCACAGTGGCACCAGAATGTTTGTAAAAAAAACTTCTATTTATTAAATTCGTAAAATTTAGCTTTTTTCTTATTTATAAATACAATTATTTTCAAATCCCGGTGTCAATCATTAATTTCAACACTTAAAATTTTCGCTTTGACGGCTATAGACGCAAGTGTCCGTCAACGTGTTAAGTTTCGTTTTATTACCGTAATTTCGGGTGTATAAGCCGCGGATCAAACAATTCTTTTTGGACCCAGAAATCTTATTTAGTGATTGACGACAAATGTTTACGGCGATCTAACTAGTTATATTTGTTTCTTAAAAAATTCTGGGTCGAAAAAGAATTGTTTGCCCTGCGGCTTATACACCCGAAATTACGGTAGTATAAACTGATAACTAAACTATTGTTTTATGAAATTTTCTTTTTGCAAATTATTTGATTTTCAGGAAATTTTAGAAGAATGCTATTATAAAGAATGGCGATGATCCACATATCCAAAATATTCAGGTTAATTAGTAGCAGTGCATTTCTAAGAGAAAAAATAATGGTCATTGTGATATCGCTTTTTGTATCATTTTCTCGATTCTCCATCGTTCTAATGGTCATCGGCTCGTGCAGACACGAGAACTCACTTCCTGCTAAGCCGGCTATTAGAAAACAGCTGATTATAACAGAATAAAAAAAACTATTGATTTTTGTTAAAATCATGATCCACATTGAGTCGTTTTTACTCAGATTAATTGACCGAAGCAGAAATTTAAGATGAAAATGAAAGTTCGTTTATCATTGATTGAATAGTATTAAAGTATTAATATGTGTAACTAGTTTTTGAAACATTAAAATGTACGCATGAGAATTTTGGGATAGGCACATCCCACTAGTTTGATTTTGGAATAAGATTTTCTTAAAATATTACTTCCACTTTCGGGACCGGCTGGAACCGTTTCTGAAATTGAAAATATCCAAACATAAAATATCTATAATCGAAATTGAACAGGTTGTAGTTCTTGGTTATAGATTATTTTCTTCTGGAGCGCAGAACTGTGGCCTTCCGAATACTTCAAAAAATTATAGAAATTGTCATATTTTCGAATAGCAGAGATTCAATGAATAGATAAGACAGTTATTTCTGTAAAATTTTAGAGGCATCCGGGGGCTAAAATTTGACACCCTTATCCTCAGGAACCCTATCCAATAAAACATTCAAAAATATTAACGATATCGTTGAAACGAGAAATTTGAAAATAATTCCTTCATAGGCTTAGTATTAGAATTATCTTTTCTGTATGTGACTGAAGTGGAATCTTAAAAACTGGATTTCAAACGCTTGTCAAAGAGGTAACCTGGGTGGGTGCCATGTGCTCTGAATGCCGGTAATTTTTTTAAAGTTCCGTTCTCCTTATCTAACAAGAAACTTTTCTGTTACAATCAAGGAGATGAAAACCTTACAATATTACTGGTTTTGAGCACCCACTTTGGTTACGCCACTGTATTTTTTCTTTTGTAAAATTATCATTTTATAGTATGCAAAAAGTACGTCAGAAATTATTGGGCGCTATTGTCAACTTGTGAAATTTCTTCCATTAATCTGACCAAGCTTATTATTTAATAGCATTGGAACAAATTTTTAAGTCTCAGAATTGCTAATTTTGACTATAAATTTAATCCGAAATCTCAAGCTCTCACCCAAAGACTTAAAAAAAAAATAAAATAAAAAAGAGAAATTACACTTTTCTCATTAAATAAACCATAAACTACAATTATTTTTTTCTAAAATTTGAATCAAAATTCAAACCAAAATGGCAACCCTGGTTTAAAATTCTAGGAAGTGTGTGGACATAGAAGTATGAATTAAGAGCGGCTAGTATATGTATAAAATAGTGAAGCTTGAACTGTAACTTCTTTAGCAGAGGTACAATTCCACCAGTAAATCAAAACAGAATTTTTCTCCTTCTTTAAAAACTTATTAATGCAACATTCCAGTCATAAATTACGGTAAGAAGATGTATCGTTTTTGCTTGTGGAATTTATCTTCTGGGATAGTCAGGTCCAGCGTTTACGCCATATAAGGTCAACCTAAACAACTTTCTGTGAGTAGCATTGAAAAAATATGCATAATATTTGGGCAAACCATCATTAAAAAACAAATAGAAATTTTTAGCATATGAGTGAGAGAATATTATATTGTATAAGGCGCTTATAAAACAAAAAAAAATTCTATTAAAATTTTCTGGACAAATATTTCTCCGGTTGTAATTAGAAACAGTTGACTCAATTAAAAAGAAAGCAGCAGCGAATCTACCATTAGTTTTTTTAACCACTTAACTGAACAATATATTTTTTTTAACTTTCAAATAATGTCTATTTTTTCATGCCTTTTATAGAAATTTTAATCTTTTATCACCGGTTTTTGTAACCAGAATATTTTTTTCTAATTGAATCACAAAAGAGCCTATATTAAATAATACAATTTACAATACAATTTTACCAGTGAGAATAATAAATTATGAATGGAGTATGCATGCTCGTACGTGGTATGGGCAAATCATGATTGGCAAAAACACATTGCCCGTACGACATACAGACAAAACTGGGAAGAGTTTAAAGTCTTCTATTTTGTGTGCACTATACAAGCAAAATATTTTTTTTCAAAATGTCTGGTACGATTCCATTAGTTGATAAATAAAATAAAGTAAGAGATATATTGGGTCATCCGGAAAATTCTGCCGTATTCTTCTCTTGAGATAATGTTAAAATAGTTGAGTGATATCCGCAATTATGAATAAATTTATTACAGAATAAGTTAATGAGTTTTCTATACCTACATTATAAAAACAAAAATTTATACCAAAACTTCCGGTGAAAATGTGACCTTACAATTTATCGGATGACCTAATATGTCCACCGCTCTGTAATAAGATAAAGTTAACTGTTATAAATACATAAAAACGGCTCACAAGTTGTTTAGCAGTTTTGTGGACGAATTGATTTATATTTTAGCGGACTATGTCATAGGTGTCATCTTTTTTAATTAATCCTGAGTTTGATACGAGACAAACATGTGTCTAACCGGAAATTTGATATAATCCGAATTGTTAAAATAAAGTCTAACAAGCACCTTATACAAAGTAACCACTTTTTTTTCTATACATTTTCCTGTTTTGAATATGATTATCTGGGATGAGACCCCCGAAATAATTAAACTTTTGCACTCGTATGCACAATCTTACTAGACATAATCTTGATTGCGATATTTGTTTTTCATGCCACGAACAAAGGAAAATTAGTGATGCCTTATTTAATTAGAGCATTTTGGATATTGTTTAGTTAAAAAGTAACATCTTTTGAAAAAGTGGTGCCGACGTAATAAAATTTGTGTAAAAGTCGCCGGAGTCATAAGGGTTAAAAAATATGCATCTATTGCTGTAGATAAATAATTAAATTTTTAATTCCTCTGTTCTTTCGAACACATTTTAACTTTCTTGTGAACTGTGACGTATGATTGGTGCGTCATGATATCGGACTGATTTTTCAATTAGACATTTCGAATTTTCACCAGAAAGTTTTTTTTTTTATTAAGAACACTCTTATTTTTGATTTACAAAATCGATTATTTTCTATAGATAAAGTAAATAAACTTACCAATTTAACTTTTTTGGTATAAATTTAAAAAACTGCCAGATGCGGCAACATGGGATAGTGACATACATCCGCTAACCGCCAGAGCACAACGGGTTAACCCATTTTATTGCATTATTTTTAAATAAGAGAAAGCTATATTTCAGGCATCTAAAAGCCGATTTTTTTGTACAGGATTCTGGTGCCAATGTGGCCTTTGGGAATTAAAATTAAGTAGTTTCATAGCCATACCACCGCCCATGCATTATCAGCTTAGCTGCCAACTTTTATACTTTTTTGCTCCCAGTAGATGCTATAGAACAATGCAACAATGCTGTTCAACGTGGCGCCCGCGGATACCAGAAAGTTCTTACGAAAATGAACACTTCATAGAATCTGAGATATTCGAATATTTCATAAGACAGGAACCACGAGCGCCAAGTTCTACAGCCCACCTACCTAGCTTTTTACCTCATTCACGCATGAACTGTCAACATTTAAATAAGAAAATTTTACTCTAAACTTTTAGTGGTAGAAAGAAAGCGTAAAAGTTTGCAGCTACTATTATCCATTAAAAAATATATAATAATAATAATAAATATGTATATATTTAAAAGTATCATAGATATGCAGCCTCTGTGCTTTTATAGCTTATAAGGATTTCTACAAAAAACAAGAAAAATATTTTTATTCTTTGTATTAATAAATGCCACTTTTCAACTAAAAATGATTTTCCTCTTATAAAGTTGTTCTATCAAATATTCAAACGCGTAACCAATATTAACATATTTTCTTTCAAGAAAAAAAAGTAAAGTGTCAGGAATATAAAACTTTAGAATATTTTTAAGTATTAGTAGATTCTAAATAAGATCTTTGAAAAGTAAGGAATTTCAAAAATATAAAATGATTGAAGTTCAAGTGTTATAGAAAAAAGTACTTTTATTCAAAAGAGTTTCATTTAAAGGAAACGAAAAAATAAAGAACATCGTAAGATGGTTTCCGTTCAAAGTATTTCTGTTGCCCCAAGAGACACATAATGATTTTTCTTTTTTTTTTTAAAGTTTCAAATAGTGATGGAAAAATAAAATAAAACTTTGCACTGAAATATATAACTAAGTTGAGAAAAACAAAATTTCTTGGAGCAAAGATATCATAAACCATATAAAAACGATACAAATTTAAATTACTTAATAATTATACACCTAAAATTTGTATAATTTTAAAATAAAATAAAAAATATATTAAAAATGAAACAGGATTGTTTACGCGTAGTTACATTTAAATCAGACTAATAATTATAAATAACAGGGTTCTTAAGAAGCCGTTATTTTTTAAGTGAAATGTCAGGGGTTTTTTTTTTCATAAAAAATAAATATATTTCAAAAGTGCCGAATTTAGCCTTATTTAATGGGAGAATTTCAACAAGAAATTACTGGTACCGAAGAATTACCTGGTTTAAAGATTCCAGGAAACATACGCATTCTGGATAAATGTTTATACGGGGTATTTCTAAATGAATATCGGGGTTATAAAGATTAGTAGTATTTATTACATAAAACTTAAAATGTTAATAAATACATAAAATAAAAAAGCAATTAAACAGTTTTACACACAAATTTCCATTGTTCAGTGTGAGCACTTTTCATCACACCGCACACATCAAAACGATAGCCCAGTTATTCACAAGCATTGATTGATGTTTGTGGGCCCATTATTTCAACACCTGCAATGTGCAGATGGTAGTGGAGGCACATTCACACGATCTTTTATACCCCCCCCAGGTTGAAATCACATGACTTCAGACTGGAAGAGTCAGGCTTTAGTAAAAGTAATAGGGCATTTATCTTTACTGGATCAGGATTGTTTGCATTCTTGGTTGTTTTAAATATCCAATTTTTCTCCTCGGGGACAAATATTTCAAAAGAAGATCTTTTTGATGTTGAAAATGTGATTTATAAATAGGGGTGAGATTTCCGCTCTTTTGGACACCAGTAAAATCTTAGAGAAAATGTTTTTATTTTAAATCACAAAAATTTTCCGATGTGGAAATATAGCATTTTCTCTAAGATTTTACTGGTGTGCAAAAAAGCGGAAATCTCATCCCTGTATAAAGTTGCTTACCAACAGGTCATAAGAAGCTCGGGAAACTACCCACTATTTTTATGCTCTACTCGCATCAATATTTTTAAAAACGTGTTTTTAAAAATTTGTAGTAATTTTCTTATGGAAAATATTTAAGTGTGAGTAAAATACTTTTATTTTCAGAAAAAAGCTTAATGCTAGTTTCTATTGAGTAAAAAGGCACATGAGAGTTTTTGGACGATCTTTGACTGGGAAAAACGGATTCCATGCCTTCGATTGAGATGTTTTGACTCATCTTCCTTACTCTTCGGATATTGCTCTATCTGATTACTTTTTGACTTTATCGCTCGAAAATTCTCTTCACCCCCCCCACCACCTAAAAAATATAACTGTTAAAAAATTAGCTCGTTAGGTATTTTGGAGCCAAATCAAAAAATATTTTAAAAAGAAGCCATTATAAGACTCGTGGAAATGTAAAAGAGAGTTCGCAGAACAGAATAGCAGATATATTATTAAAAAAATCTTGACGTTATCGAAATTTGCTTGGGGGAAAAAAGCGGAAGAAAATTTGGGACAACCTAATTTATAGACAGAAACTTCTTAATTGAATATGGCAAATATTATATTCGGAAAGTGTCGAGAAAAGCCATTTTTTTGTAATAAATTTGCAGATTTCTGTATTGGAGTTTTAAAATAATAAGTTTCAAAACGATATTCTAATAATGTTGAAATAATTTCATGATCGATATATAACGCTTTTCCCCCCTTAAATATCATTCCGATTAACAAATAGTTCTACTCATATTTTCGGTGTATACAAAAGATTATATTTATACACACATGGGTCTAAGAGTTGTTGTTTTATCATCTATTTTTATTCAGAAAATAGAATTTGAGCCAAAAATGAAAATCAGTATATTTGTCTAAAATTGTGTGATTACTTAAAGATGATTCTTTTTTTCAAAATTTCAAGTATGAATTTGAAATTTTAATGCAAATGTTTAAACCAAACTGACCGCCTACATGCGTTTAGCCAGGAATGTTGTAAAAGATGATTACGTTCAATCTTTTAGTTATTAACTATTTGGAAAATAGCTGTTGTCCTCGGTAGAGAACTGGGAAATCTGAATTTTCCTATTGGTAGGAATTTCGCAACTTATTTTTTGTTCTCTGATTGTTGCAACGATGATAAAAAAGTAATAAAAACTTAATACCGTAATTTCGGGTGTATAAGCCGCAGATCAAACAATTCTTTTTCGACCCAGAATTTTTTAAGAAACAAATATAACTAGTTAGATCGCCGTAAATATTTGTCTTCAATCACTAAATAAGATTTCTGGGTCCAAAAACAATTGTTTGATCCGCGGCTTATACACCCGAAATTACGGTAATAATTTGAAAACAAGTTTTGATAAAGATTTCAAACAAACTTTTAAAAGCATTTTTTTTCTCTGCGCAACGGTGTAAAAATTTAAAATGTGCGATGATTAGAAGTTTAAAAATTTGCAGTTCCGAAACTTGTAAAACTAAAATTTCATTATTTTTTTTATGATGGGTCCAGAAATATTAATGTTTAATCCGTGTCGTACGTTTTGTAAGGTGTTCCGAAGTCAGTCTGATTAACTCCATCAAATAAAATTTCACATTTTAAACAGCTAAAGTTGTATATCATAAACTACTGTTTTTTTTCTTCAAAATATTTTGATCATATCCATTAATTGTCTTATAATCAAGAGTAATTCATAAGCTCTGTATAAAGTTCTGGCTCTAAGTTTCTAAAAAATGGAGTTAGTCGGATGGACTTCTGAATGCGTCATCTATAACTCTGTTATTACGTAAGTCACGTTTTTGAGCGTGTCTTTTATTGTTGCGATTTCCCCCTAACAACGAAAAATAATTGTTCCGTAATTTCTCGCGTGTCCGTCGCTCCCCGGTAAGTCGATTTCCACCCAGAATTTATTTTAAATAAAATGTGACTTGCCTTTTCTTAGCATTTTTTTTTATTTTTTTTTTTATTTATTTTTTTTTTTTACTATAAAACTTCCGGTCTCTAAAAGACTTAACTGAACCGTGCCGTATACGCGTGACATTACGGTAGTTAAAATGCGTGTTATTTTGAAAAAATAAAAGTGAATGATTTCTGATATATGTTGGAATTATTATAAAGTATATTTAATTTTAACTATTGATAATTCTGTTTCAAATAAATGAAGGTATATAAATTAGATTTTTCGAGTTTCTTTATGGTGACGTCATACGCATACTTAAATTGTTTAAGACTTATAAATGTTCTATTCTCCAGTGGATGTGAATGACGTCATTTTATATAAAATAAAAACGTGTCTTACAAATTTTTAAATTGAAATTTGATTTGCATTATCTATAGTTAATTTTTTTGTGTTATTAATGAAATTCTTTACCTTTTAATTTATTCATTTTTAATGTAGACTTTGTTTATAAATCTTAAATTTATTCATAATTAGTCTTTGAAAACATCATTTTCCAAATAGTCGTTGTAATTGATTAAATTACATTAAAAAAAATTCATTTATAAATAATATTTTTGTTAGGACAAGGTTTACTTTTTCTTATACGCCAATCTGGACTAATAGACATAAATATGAAATATATGTATATTTGTTAACACTCATATTAAATGGAAAAAAAAAATTTGTTATTTAGGCATTTAATGGAATAAAACATAAGCGAATACTTTTATTTCTATTCAATTATTATTTTTTAAAAAGTATTTAAATAAAGACACCCTAAACACCACTCGATATTCTTATATCTGTTTCTGTCAAGAACACATGTCATTTAATGGATGTATGGGAAGTAACAAAAGAAAAGCGAACCCTACAAAAAACACATAGCAAGTACATTTCTCAATTCAATATTTATCTCAGAGTCATTGTCTGTGTCTTTTCCAAGCTGACGTTCAATGGAATCAATGCGGCTGTGCATCTGAACTCAGAAAAGATGATTGATTTCCCCGAAGAAAATAAATTAATTAAGTTCAACTGAAATAAATCGCTGTGTAATGTAACAGAATAATGACATATATATTCATAAATATATGTGTGTGTGTTTATGATACAATGCGCTATATTTTAAATAAGAACAGATGAATTTAAATTTATTTTAAATACTTTAATAATTTTTAGTACTACAACATTTCATTCTTAAAGTATTTGACTTATCGAATCGTAACTTTCTTTGAGTAAACAAGGTGTAACGTTATACACGGAATTAATAGCATTAACTGTTGCATTAATATGTGCTACTGTTGTTGAAACACTAAAACGAACGAATAAAGCCATGATTTTAAAACAATTTATGCTGAACATTAAGTAAAAATGGTGTCAGCACAGTCAGCGTCAAAGTAAAGATTTATTCACTACTTCTGGTGGTAGTGTAAGATTAGATAACTAAAATTAAATTCAATTCATTGTGTACCACTCGCCTTCAAAGAATTAAAAATAAAAATATAGTTAAATTTGGTCCGTTCTGAAGGAGATAGCTTCAATAGTTGCTCAAAAATGACTCTTGTGACGGAAAAAAACTTAAAGAACTAACTATCAGTACATCCGCCAACTTTCTGCCCTTTTTTACCGCTTTTCTGATTTGCCTGTACGTCATACACGCAACGTCTTTTTTGCCGATAATAATAAATTATTCTCTCCATCAAGCCGATAATAATAATATTATTCCACCAGCAAAATTTTAATTTAGATTTTGCATAATTTAATCCGAGCATATTTCTTATTCATTTAGCTAAAAAATTCTGTTTCGAAAAACAGGTGGTGAAAGATTAAAATTTCTGCTAAAGACGAAAAAAAATAAGTATTATTTCAAAGGTTTTTTTTTTTCAAAAATATGGATCAGTTAACTTCTTGAGGGGTGGTGGTATATCTATGAAACTAAGTAATTTTAGTTCCCAAAAGTCACATTGTCACCAGAATTCTGGTTAAGAAAATTTATTTATTAGATGCATGGTATATACAGGGTGATTCATAAAAGATGGGCAGAACTTTAAGGGGTTATAGTACACTTAAAGACAAATAATATTAAATAGGAGACTAAGGGTCCCAGACGTATTCCCAAGGAGATAGGGGGCATTAAAGTTTAGGGTCCGAAATTTCAAAGGATTATAAAAAATGGAAAAATTGGTCCATTCGTTTGCGGTTTTTGCAAAAAATTTTCTTTATGCCAGTATTTTCTTGAAATAAAATTTTAAAGTTCAATTTCAAAAAATGCCGATAGGGGGCGCTTTAGACTTTGGAGTAACAAACAACTATTTTTTAACGTTATTTTTTGTATTTCTTTAAATGATTTCGAAAGCTTAGACTTAAACTTAAATTTTGATCTAAAAATCTGAGTCCTAACGAGTAGTTAAGTAGCGTAAACTGAAATTTGAAATTTGAAACCCTTCTCCCCCCAGAACAAAAATCAGTTATTCCCGATCTTTGTGTCGTAGATTAGGCTCTAACTACTGCCGCGTTTTGCTAAAATTATTCTTTATGTCAGTATTTTCTTGAAAATAAATTTTAAAGAAAATTTTCAAAAAATTCCGATAGAGGGCGCTTTAGACTTTGGAGTAACGAACAACTATTTTATAGCGTTATTTTTTGTGCCTCATTAAATGCTTTCTAAAGCTTAGACTTAAATTTTCAGCCCAAAATCTGAATCGTTAGACGTGGTTAAGTTTCTGGGGAGAGGGGTTTGAAATTTCTACTCCTGAGCACAGTTCAGTTTACCATGTCCACACATTGTGTGCTGTGATACGAGGTAAAAAGACACAGATTAGGATTATGTTACCAAAGCATATTTATTAACATGTAATTACAATAAATGTTCAAAATTGTGACCACCAGAGGTTATGCACGCAGAACAACGGCGGAGAATGGGACGGCGAACATTCGCGAAAACATCAGGCTTTTCGAGCACTTCCCCTACAGCGGCGGAAAGTCTGGCGACCAGTTCCTCGGGGGATTCAATGGGTGTCTCATACATAAGAGCCTTCAATTGTCCCCAAAAAAAGAAATCGAGGGGTGAAAGATCTGGCGAGCGAGCAGGCAAAGCAACAGGACCACCTCGACCAATCCATCTGTTCGGAAATGTGATGTCCAGACAGTTGCGAACGTCTCGTACGTAATGGGCTGGCGCTCCATCGTGCTGGAACCACATGACCCGCCGGATGCGTGGAGGAACAACGTTTAACAGGTCTGGCAGCACATGTTGCAGAAATGTGAGGTATGTTTTACCGTTGAGGCGTTCAGGAAGAAGGTACGGTCCGATTAGGTGGTCTCCGAGGATTCCTGCCCAAACATTGATGGAAAAGCGTCTCTGATGAGCATGTGGATACGTAGCATGTGGATTGACATCCGCCCATACATGTGCATTGTGTGTGTTAAATGTACCTTCACGTGTGAAGGTACATTCATCGGTGAAAAGCACAGTTCGTCCAAAATGTGGATTTAGCGCGTTCTGCTGCAGAAACCAGCGGGCGAATTCAATCCGATTTGGATAATCGCCTGGAGACAGTTTCTGGACTCGTTGCACATGAAACGGGAGAAAATGTTCATCCTTCAGTACCCGCCAAGTCATGGACTGTGAGGTATCCACCTGCCTAGCCACTGTTCGTGTACTTGTACTTGGCTGCGCCGCTACTACATCCAGAATGGCTTCTGCAACAACTACTGATTCGTCCTTTTTTGCACGACCTGCATTCGACCGGGAAGCGAGAAATGATCCCGTCTCACACAACTGTCTGTGCAAGCGCTCGAAAGTTTTGCGGTTAGGCCACCGCCTGTCGGGAAATCGCTTTCCGTACATTCGTTGTGCCTCTGCACCATTTCCATCTGCCGCTCCGTAAATTAAATGCATCTCAGCCTTTTCCTTATTCGTGAAGGGCACCATCTTCCGATTCATTACTACAGCGACTTACACTTGACTCACCGTTCAGTGGTTTTTATGCCTGAATCGTGTCGAAATTTTGCATACGTGTTCTTCTTCTTCCCCATTTGACATTTGCATACTTTCTGTCTCCTTCTTCACCCGGTGACTAGCGTCAGGAATGGAGCTTTAACGTTTGCATGAGTGACGTTTCCAACTGTGCCAATGCCTTTATGAGTGAATTCCGACTATGCAGTCCTTGACGAAAGTTGTATTTTTGCCTCGTATCACAGCACAGAATCGTTGGGCATGGTTAAGTAGTGCAAACTGAACTATGTTCAGAAGTTGAAATTTGAACCCCCTCCCCTCGCTACTGAACCACGCTCAGTGATTCAGATTTTGAGCTGAAAATTTAAGTTTAAGTCAAAGCTTTAGAAAGCATTTAATGAGACACAAAAAATAACGGTATAAAATAGTTGTTCGTTACTCCAAAGTCTAAAGCGCCCTCTATCGGAATTTTTTGAAAATTTTCTTTAAAATTTATTTTCAAGAAAATACTGACATAAAGAATAATTTTAGCAAAACGCGGCAGTAGTTAGAGCCTAATCTACGACACAAAGATCGGGAATAACTGATTTTTGTTCTGGGGGGAGAAGGGTTTCAAATTTCAAATTTCAGTTTACGCTACTTAACTACTCGTTAGGACTCAGATTTTTAGATCAAAATTTAAGTTTAAGTCTAAGCTTTCGAAATCATTTAAAGAAATACAAAAAATAACGTTAAAAAATAGTTGTTTGTTACTCCAAAGTCTAAAGCGCCCCCTATCGGCATTTTTTGAAATTGAACTTTAAAATTTTATTTCAAGAAAATACTGGCATAAAGAAATTTTTTGCAAAAAACCGAAAACGAATGGACCAATTTTTCCATTTTTTATAATCATTTGAAATTTCGGACCCTAAACTTTAATGCCCCCTATCTCCTTGGGAATACGTCTGGGACCCTTAGTCTCCTATTTAATATTATTTGTCTTTAAGTGTACTATAACCCCTTAAAGTTCTGCCCATCTTTTATGAATCACCCTGTATATATATATATATATGGGTCATTCCAAAAATAAAAGTCCCTTTTGAGAAAAATCTTTTCAAAATTTTTTTCATTTAAAATGAAATAAAAATATCATTGAGAGGGTTGTATACATATTCAGGAGTAGAAATTGAATATCAGCAGCACACTTTTTTAAAAATATTTATCACTACACTTAAAAACACAGACACATTGGCTGAAAAATGTCCCCTGTGTTACCATATTTTAAATGATCTTCTCATTTTTTCTTATTAAAATAGAGAATTCCTTTTACAATATTAACAATTTGATATAAATGCTCTTATTCAGTGCCATATAGTTTTTTGTTTATGTATATATTTTTTCATGATATAGGCACATTATGTCCCCCGTGTTACCCTTTTTTCATTCTCCCTGTATAAAACTTTATATAACTTGGTAAAAATTACTCTAATATAATAAAATTATAGTAAAATTTATTTATACATATTAGCCAGTGCATATTATAAAACTGATTCATAAGAAAGTTTTTTCGCTTTTGTTCTGATAGAGAAAATGTTAGTAACGTAGGGGACAATAAAGTAACAAAGGGGACATCCTAATTGAACCTAAAAAAGTAACAATTTTAAAAGTGTACTTATGTATTAATTAAAAATGTATTTCTGATACAGACCAACAAATGCATTAAAAAACAGGATATTCTGTTGCATTTCATTTCTAAACTTGGGTTTTTTGTCTCTTAACAACATATCAACCAATGTCATGGTAACACAGGGGACTAGTAACACAGGAGACAAAATGAAATAAATTATCACCTATTTATTACTATTTTCATAGAAACAATGTAAAGTTATATGGAATATTTTCTTTCAACTAAGACTTACAATTTAAATGCCAATAAACTAGAAAATTAATAATTAATCGAAATAAATCAATAGTAACACAGGGGACACACAAAAAACACACCCACCTTCAAAAATCAACTTTACTTAGATAATATTCTTCAAAATTTAACAAATGAGGAAAATGACTACCTAGGATGAATGCTAAATCTAAAAGTACATGAATGACTGCTGTTAACAACATTTAGCTTGCAAATTCTTATTTTAATAGGAAAAAAAAGTGGCGGTAACACAGGGGACAAAAATTAAGGGACACAGGAATTTTTCTTACAAAATGAAGAAAAATATTTACAAAAAATATTTAAAGTATATAGGGATAATATAAAGACTACAAAGACATAAAAAATATCCTGAAAGATAACTTAAACGATACATATAGTAAAAAAATAGGGTTTAAAAAGTAAAAATTGTTCTTGGGACATGGCTTTTTACAGGACACAATTATTATAAAAGTTATTTGAATAAAAATAAATGGAATTTATCTCAAATTTAAAAATTGCATTAAAGATAAATATCTTTAAAATATATTTTCCAATATTTAAATTTAATTTTGAAACAAAATTTTAGAAAATATAGCAATACAAAGTGTCGGGACACCAAAGGGTGCTTTATTTTTGGAATGACCCATATATATATATATACAGTGTGTTTCTAAATTCATGGTCCAAACTTTAAGGGGTGATAGTACACATCAAGACAAACAATATTTAAATAGGAAACCAAAGGTCCCAAAGTCTTCCGAAGGAGATAGGCGCCATTAAAGTTTAGGGTCCAAAAATTCAAATGATTATGAAAAACGGAAAAATTGGTCAATTCGTTTGCGGTTTTCACTAAAATTATTCTTTATGTCAGTATTGTCTTGAAAATAAATTATAAAGATAAATTTCAAAAAATGACGATAGAGGGCGCTTTAGATTTTAGAGTAACGAACAACTATTTTTTACCGTTATTTTTTGCATCTCATTAAAGGTTTCGTTAGCTTAGACTTAAACTTAAATTTTGAGCTCAAAATCTGAATAGTTTGAAGCAGTTAAGTATCACAAACTTAACTGTGTTCAGAGGGTTTTAAATTCAAATGAGTATAAAAAACGGAAAAATTGGTCGATTAATTTGCGGTTTTCACTAAAACTATTCTTTATGTCGGTATTTTATTGAAAATGAATTATAAAGATAAATTTCAAAAAATGCCGAGAGAGGGCGCTTTAGACTTTGAAGTAAAGTACAACTATATTTTACCGTTATTTTTCGCATCTCATAAAATTTTCTTAGAAGCTTAGACATAAACTTAAATTTTGAGATGAAAATCTGAATCGTTGGGAGTGGTTAAGTAGAGCAAACTGAACTGTGTTCAATGGGGGTGGAAAGGTTCAAATTTCAAATTATTTTAAAAAACGGAAAAATTGGTCGATTCGTCTGCCGTTTTCGCTAAAACTATTCTTTATGTCAATATTTCCTTGAAAATAAATTTTAAAGATTAATTTAAAAAAATACCGATAGAGGGCGCCTTAAACTTTAGAGTAACCAACAACTATTTTTAAGCGTTATTTTTTGTATCTAATTAAATGCTTGCAAATGCTTAGATTTAAATTTTGAGCTCAAATTCTGAATCGATGGAGGGGTTAAGAAGCGGGAACTGAACATTGTTCAGGAGTTAAAATGTTACCCTCCCCACCCCTCAAACATATTTCAGATTTCCGCACTTAATTACTGAAAACGATGCAGATTTTGAGCTCAAAATTTAAGTTTGAACTTTTACAAGCATTTAATTAGATACAAAAAATAACGGTTAAAAATAGTTGTTGGTTACTCCAAAGTTTAAGGCGCCCTCTAACGGTATTTTTTAAAATTAATCTTTAAAATTTATTTTCAAGGAAATATTGACATAAAGAATAGTTTTAGCGAAAACGGCAAACGAATCGAACAATTTTTCCGTTTTTTATAATCATTTGAAATTTGAACCTCCCCACCCCCATTGAACACAGCTCAGTTTGCGCTACTTAACCACTCCCAACGATTCAGATTTTCATCTCGAAATTTAAGTTTATGTCTAAGCTTCTAAAAAAATTTTATGAGATGCGAAAAATAATGGTAAAGTATAGTTGTACGTTACTCCAAAGTCTAAAGCGCCCTCTATCGGCATTTTTTGAAATTTATCTTTATAATTCATTTTCAATAAAATACCGACATAAAGAATAGTTTTAGTAAAAACCGCAAATCAATCGACCAATTTTTCCGTTTTTTATAATCATTTGAATTTAAAACCCTCTGAAGACAGTTAAGTTTGTGCTACTTAACTGCTTCCAACTATTCAGATTTTGAGCTCAAAATTTAAGTTTAAGTCTAAGCTTACGAAACCTTTAATGAGATGCAAAAAATAACGGTAAAAAATAGTTGTGCTTTACTCTAAAGTCTAAAGCGCCCTCTATCATCATTTTTTGAAATTTACCTTTATAATTTATTTTCAAGACAATACTGACATAAAGAATAATTTTAGTGAAAACCGCAAACGAATCGACCAATTTTTCTGTTTTTCATAATCATTTGAATTTTTGGACCCTAAACTTTAATGGCGCCTATCTCCTTCGGAAGACTTTGTGACCCTTGGTTTCCTATTTAAATATTGTTTGTCTTGATTTGTACTATCACCCCTTAAAGTTTGGACCATGAATTTAGAAACACCCTGTATATATATACAGGGTGTCCCAAAAGTCGGTTTACAAACTTAACATGCTGGTCTGTCATATCATGATGAACAATATTAAACAGGAAACTAAGGGTCCCAAACGTCTTCCAAAGGAGATATGCGCCATTAAACTTTATGGTCCAAAAATTCAAATGATTATAAAGAAGATAAAAATTGGTCGATTCGTTTGCGGTTTTCACTAAAACCATAGATGCCAACATCTCTTAATTATTCCGGAGTCTGATCAAAAATTTGCATGCAAAAACCGGAAAAAACATTTAAGAAAATGTGTTTACTTTCTACGATGTAAATCTTTGATTTCATCCTGAAATTTTTGGTCAAATAAAATTTCCATTTGAAAACATGCTCATCTTGTATCAGACTCCGGAATAAATTAAGAGGTGTTGGCATCTATGCTAAAAACTATTCTTTATGTCAGTATTTTCTTATAAATAAAATGTAAAGATAAATTTCAAAAAATGTCGATAGAGGGCGCTTTAGACCTTGAGTAACGATAAACTAGTTTATACCATTATTTTTTGCATCTCATTAAATTTTTTTAGAAGCTTAGACATAAACTTAAATTTTGAGCTCAAAATCTAAATAGTTGGAAGTGGTTAAGTAGCGCAAACTGAATTGCGGGGAGATGTTCACATTTCAAATGATTATAAAAAACGGAAAAATTGGTCAATTGATTTGCGATTTTGACTAAAATTATTCTTTATATCAGTATTATCTTGAAAAAAATTTATAAAGATAAAGTTCAAAAAATGCCGATATAGGGCGCTTTAGACTTTGGAGTAACGTTCAACTATTTTTTCCGCATTATTATTTCTTGCATCTCATACATTTTTTTTAGAAGCTTAGACATAAATTTTGAGATAAAAATCTGAATCGTTGGGAGTGGTTAAGTAGTGCAAACAGAACTGTGTTCAATGGGGGTGGGGAGTTTCAAATTTCAAATGATTATAAAAAACGGAAAAATTGGTCTGTTTTCGCTAAAACTATTTTTTATATCAATATTTTCTTTCAAAAAATTCCGTCAGAGGGCGCCTTAAACTGTATAGTAACCAACAACTATTTTTAACCGTTATTTTTTGTATCTAATAAAATGCTTGTAAAAGTTAAAATTCAAAAATTAAATTTTGTGCTCAAAATCTGCATCTTTGTGAATAATTAAGCGGCCAAAAATTGACCTTCGTTCGAGGGGTGGGGAAGGTAACATTAAAACTCCTGAACACAGTTCAGTTTGCGCTTCTTAACCCCTCCTATCGATTTAGATTTAGAGCACGAAATTTCAATCTAAACTTTTGCAAGCATTTAATTAGATTAAAAAAAAAAACGGTTAAAAATAATTGTTGGTTATTCTAAAGTTTAAGGCGCCCTCTAACGGATTTTTTTAATTTATCTTTAAAATTTATTTTCCAGGAAATATTGACATAAAGAATAATTTTAGCAAAAACCGACCAATTTTTCCGTTTTTTATATCCGTTTGAAATTTGAACCTTCCACCCCCATTGAATACAGTTCAGTTTGCGCTACTTTACCACTTCCAACGATTCAGATTTTCATCTCAAAATTTAAGTTTATGTCTAAGCTTCTAAAAAAAATTATGAGATGCAAAAAATAACGGAAAAAAATAGTTGTACGTTATTTGAAAGTCTAAAGCGCCCTCTATCGGCATTTTTTGAATTTTATCTTTATAAATTATTTTCAAGATAATACTGACATAAAGAATAATTTTAGTGAAAATCGCAAATCAATTGACCAATTTTTCCGTTTTTTATAATCATTGAAATTTGAACCTCCCCCCTCAATTCAGTTTGCGCTACTTAGCCACTTCGAACGATTTAGATTTTGAGCTCAAAATTTAAGTTTATGTCTAAGCTTCTAAAAAAATTTAATGAGATGCAAAAAATAATGGTATAAACTAGTTTATCGTTACTCAAGGTCTAAAGCGCCCTCTATCGACATTTTTTGAAATTTATCTTTACAATTTATTTTCAAGAAAATACTGACATAAAGAATAGTTTTAGTGAAAACCGCAAACGAATCGACCAATTTTTATCTTCTTTATAATCATTTGAATTTTTGGACCCTAAATTTTAATGGCGCTTATTTCCTTTGGAAGACGTTTGGGACCCTTAGTTTCCTATTTAATATTGTTCATCATGATATGACAGACCAGCATGTTAAGTTTGTAAACGACCTTTCGGGACACCCTGTATATATGGACCAAACATGCAAACCGCAATATCTCCTTTAGATACAAATTTTGGAACAAAAATTCTAAATTATGTTCATAAATGAAGCGGATAGTAAGTTAATATTTAAAAAAAAATACATTACAATTCTTTTTTTCATAACTATACGTGTCGAAAATCTTGGTATTTCCAAATGTGTGTGATCGTTGATAAACACCAAACATGTTTTCTTCATACCTCCGAATTTTTGGAGAATCTGCATAGAAGCTCACCGGATAAAGGTTTGAATAGACTTTCTGTGTCTAAAATCATATATTAGATCCGCGGAATGTACGCCGGTTCTAAAGGTAACTGCATATGATTTTTCTAGTCATTCAAATTTCTTGTTCTATTCATAATGTTGATGTCAAATGTTTTAAATATCAACGAGCAAATATTCATTTAAATAATACACAGATCTACATTAAAATCTACTAAGCGTTTCTCGCCTACACAGTCAATATCAATCATGCCATACTAAAGCACATGTTGAAAGTAAGCGTGAAGGAAGGTTGCTAGTTTCGCCTTCACCTTTAATCCGAAATTTAACATTCATATCATAAATTACAGAAGAAGAATTTTTACTTTAACTCCTTACTGATTCCTTTTTTTCGTACAATAAATTGAAAATTTTGGTTAACACCAGTTTTTTAAGATTAAATATTCATAATATTTAGTCTAAATGTTTATGAAATTAAATAGAATGAAATCGCACTTAAAAAAATTACCGTAATTTCGGGTGTATAAGCCGTGGATCAAACAAACAATTCTTTTTGGACCCAGAAATCTAATTTAGTGATTGAAGACAAATATTTACGGCGATCTAATAAGCTACATTTCGTTTAAAAAAGTTTCTGGGTCGAAAAAGAATTGCTTGATCCGCGGCTTATACACCCGAAATTACGGTAGTCGTGTCTAAAAGCTTTAAATAATGAATTAAGCAAATTCGTCTTGCCCGAGCGGCGTACGGACAAATCAGTTAAGTGGTTAAAAGATCGCTTAATCATTAGTATTCAAAGAAGCGTAAAATATCACTCTTTATTCCTAATGTGAACGCGAAATTTCTGAATAAAAAAGGAATTCACACTGGCAAGATATACGAAAAAGAAACATTTTGTAGATTTTACATTGGTGTCTGTTTTAACGCTTTCAGGTTATATTCGTAGTCATAAAGTTATATTCGTTAAATGTTTCTGACATTAATTGAAATAACTTTTTTTCAATTTAAAATAGTAGTAGCTTCATCGCCCATGAGCAATAGGTTAACACTAAAACACCCGGAAATTTTATTCAAGTTTGATAATAATAATTCTTACCAATATTTTCATTCAAAATTATTTAATATTTTTGTTTAACTAAAATCTGCGAGGATTAAATTTAAATTACTTCGGGAAAATTTTTCTGGCTCGAATTGAAATTTAATCACATAGTTTCAGTTGAATCGACACCTTCCGGGCGTTCAGTGTTAAGCCCCACTCACATACGACTATTCACTTGCACTCAGCGCCACAAATGATACTTATGACACGATGATAACAGACCATTTTTAATAGAACTCACCAAACATTTCTTACAGTTGTTTTAATACCAATATTTTCCGTTACATTTTTACTTAACCACTTAACTGATTTGCCTGTACGCCGTTCGGGCAAGACGAATTTCCTTGATTCCTCATTTAAAACTTTTGCCATCACTTATTTTTTTAAGTACGATTTCATACTATTTAATTTCAGAAACGTTTAGACTAAATATTACGAATATTTAAGCTTAAAAAATTGGTGTTAACCCACATTTTCAATTTATTGTACGTGAAAAAATGGAATCAGTTAAGGAATTAAAATTTATATATATATATATAAAAACCCACACACAATGTCGATTTAAATATTGAGTTGTTCAGAAAGTGCTTTCTGTTTGGGAAAATCAATTCGTATCGGAAAGTTTTGTCCATTAATATCTAAGTATTAGATATCGGAAACAATATATAATAATTAAATAAAAGAATTTTCCGGTACGAATTGATTTTCCCAAACGGAAAGGACTTTCCGACCAACCCAATGTAATTTTTTACAGAATTCACATTTGGTGGATATGTCATGTGAAGAATAAACCTTAAAATCTATTTTCAAACATTCGTGAAATCTGACGCACACTATTGGATGGTTGATTTTAGGGTTGCCAGTTTGACCTCCTTTCATATTCTGAACATATGAATCGTATGTCTTGATTTTTTCATGTCATACATTTCGTGATTATCCAAGGTAAAAATTCTTATTCTTTAAAATTCCATTCAGTGTGGATTTGGAATTTCTGAGAATAAAGATGGCCAAACTGACAATTCTGCCTTAGCCTGTAATACTTTAAGCATACAAGTAAGAATTAAGAAACGCAGCTAATTAAATTATTTTACAATTTAAATTTATTCATTAAACTAAATCCCCAATTTAGAAGAAAAATTTAAAAGATAATAAAAATCTATTGTAGTGAATCTGCCAAAGTTCTTATTTACCACCAATCCTTTAGAATAGAAGCTGTATATTTACACGATTGTAGAACGTCTATGATTAAATAAGGCGTAGGTTAATATTTTAAATTTGTAATAATTAGGACACTGGCGTGTGGGTTCACCACCACGATCTGAACAAATCTTTTACGTATTATATCCATGGAACTATTAAGCTCTTGGGGACGAGCGACCAGCATGCATGCCACTTAATTTGCTCAGTGTCCTTCGTTATTCTTATCAGATATTTTTTATTGTTAAGTTTACCTTATTAAATAAGCGCATTTTTGTGTTGCAATTATAGAAATTACTCTGTTTAGAAAAACTGATCGAGAAAAATTAAAAAATGCGCTAAATTTTTTAGAAACAGGAACTGACATATCTTTAAAATAGCAAGTCTTCAACTGAAACCACTTTCTTAAAGGTTCATTACCACCGCAGCAAAGATCAACCAATAAATTTATTGAGAAAATTTCTACTTATTTAGACGAGTCACAGATAAAAAAAATCAAACAAAAATAATGGCAAAAATAGGTATTTGTTATTACTGGTATTAGTTTTTTTTATGATAGTAGCTCCGGCATATTCTGAGAACCAAGACAACCTCCTGTTAATCTGATCGAAAGTATTATGATACCTGGGATACCTGGGCAAACAAACAAGAGTAAAAAGAAATAGAAATTTTTAACCATGGTTGTGTTAGAAATTTACGATCAATAAGGCGGAATTTTCAACTTAAAGGGTATAGCCAGGTTTCTTAGTAAAATATGCCATTGAGTCAACCACATCGAGTCTTACATGGATCGATAGCCCATAACAAGAAATTCATTTCTCCCCAGATTTAAGTTTGTATCTCAAGACCATGGGAGGTAATGGCCCTAAATGCCTGTTTTGGAAAAGAGCGCATTGTGACGAAACTACTGAGCAGATTTCAACGAAAAACATAAGGGATGTAAAAGACCACCATACGAATGTTTGACAATTTTTTCAAATTTTTTTAAACAAAAGAACGAGTTTTCTAACATTTTTCCTGTTTTTAAATGTACATTTTAATTAAAAATAAAATGAAATTTCTGAGTGACCACCTTAATTTCTTGCATGAAATACTATGAGACATGATGCATATTCACTATAAATTTCAATTTTCTACGTATGGTGCATCATATAAAAAAAGGGCAAAATCATATTCCGGCGGGATTGTGGAGCGTGACTCGGACAAATTTTATGTCTTTTTTTAAAAGTACCGTGTGAATTAATGTGTGAGATTTGAAAAGAAAGCGTGAAATTTGCCCGAGACATGCCCACATGCACGTCGGAATATCATTTTCCCTTTTTTTAATATGATGCACCATACGTAGAAAGTTTAAATTGATAATGAATATGCATCATGTCTCATAGTATTTCATGCAAAAAAATAAGGTGGTCAGTCAGAAATTTCAGTTTATTTTTAAATAAAATATTCATTTAAAAACAGGAAAAATGTTAGAAAACTTGTTCTTTTGTTTAACAAAATCTGAAAAAATTGTCAAACATGGGTTTTTTTTACATCCCTTATTTTTTTAGTTGAAATCTGCTAAATAGTTTCGTCACAATGCGCACTTTTCCAAAACAGGCATTTAGGGCCATTACCCCCCATAGTCTTGAGATACAAACTTAAAACTGGGGAGAAATGAATTTCTTTTCATGGGCTATTGATCCATGTAGGACTCAATGTGGTTGACTCAAGGGCATATTTTAATATGAAACCCGGCTATACCCTTTACACTAGCGGTAATCGGTAGTGATCGGTACTGATAAAGGTAATCGGTATTCGGTTATCTTTCGGTAATCGGTAATCGGTAAAGATAGATCCAATTTTAACACTTTGAAGAGCACCGGTGTATTATATATACCACTTAATTTTAATTTCCTTATGCCACATTGGCACCGGAATTTTAATATTAAGATTTGCTTTTTACACTGTACGCAAAAAACAGCTTTTACATTCTATCATATAAATTTGTTTGTGAATCCCGGTGTCAATCAATCATTGGAACATTTTAGGAACAGAAGTACTTTGCCCCTCAAGGGGTTAAACTGTATCCTTCATCTTATGACATCCTCCTTAGTTCCTTAACTTGCAACTGCTAGACGGCACACCTTATATCTCTTCCTCCTTATTCATATCTGCAGTATTATATCAAATGAAGCAAATGCAGCGCGAAAAATCAATAGTGTTTGGCATTTAACCCCTTCAGGGGTAAAGCACTTTTGTAGCTGAAATGTTAAAAAGATGGGTTTTCACCGGGATTTATGAACAGATTTATATGAAAATAAATTAAGGGGACAGTGGACCTTTACTTGAGGAAAATCGTCGCAGAAAAGGTCTATTTTTGTTGTATAATAGTACCAAAACATTTTTTTTTCTTATTAAAATACCATTTCTGAATATTTTAAGAAGTAAATAATAAAGGTAAGGGTATTTATATACTTTAAATATGTTTTTCTCAAAACTAATTTTATTAGCGTTTTTAGATTTTTGAAATGCCCCTTGCGACGTAATTTTTGATACATATTTATGAAATTAATAAGGAAGTATCCTGATATTGTTTAGAAAGAAATTGTGTAAGCTTTTTAAAATTCGTCTTCAATAAGATAGTCAAATTACATTTTTTGCTTATTAAAAGGCAAAATTTTGATGAAAATCAATATGGAATTTAGAAAAAAAAATCTGTAAAATATTAACCATGGCTGCCAACTACTACGCCAATTTAAAGACGAATTAACGTATCAGAAACAGGAATTTTAGTAGATAATTAACATTAAAGAGTGTAACACATAACATTGAATATGTTTGGCATACATTTTACTAAAACTTTTTTGTGGTTCCAATCATATTTATGTGATTTAAATAGGCATAGAATTTGGCAGCTCTGATTAACTATTCAAGAAATTAAAAAAATCTTACACAAATTTGTTTGTAATAGTTTTAAGTGATAAAATTGCAAAAGCAAGAAAATATCTCAAAAATTTAGACACGAGGAGCATTTTAAAATTTCGTACAAAAAATTAATTTTTTTTTATTTAAAATTTTAATAAGATTGGAAAAATTTTTGTTGGTGCTCTGCAATCTTTTGGTGAAATGTACATACGCACAAAATTTTATATTGCCATGATGAAAACAAAACTAACGTTCTCTATCCCATTAAAGCTTTTCTTCGCTTACATTATAAAATGTAAGATTTTATTTTTTAATTCTGGCGCCAATGTGGCATTTAGGAATTAAAATTAAGTGGTATATAATATATACTGGTGCGATTCAAGGAATTAAACCTTTAAAATCCTCAGTTTTTAAATTCACAAAACATCACTGATTTGCGATTACATGCACATCATTTAGAGAGATAAAATAAATGTTTTATCGATGAATATGGTTATATACAAGAAGAAAGTATTTTCTAACATTTCTAGCTTAAAATGTCACCCATTCACATCAAAACATTTGTGTTTTAGAAGGAATAAATTCTACCTTCAAATCGTTGACATTTTTATGTACAAATGAATATCTATATGTCTGCTTGCCTTTGTGACCTATTTCGATAGCGGAAGTTTATTGAGAATTCCGCTGACATGCTGTCGGAACAGATTTTCTAAGGTGCCTCAATATTAAAATATGTTGTAATATAAAAATATCGTGCTGTTTGAAAGTCAAAAAACGCAATTATGAATGGACACATATAAATATTTATAAGGAAAAATATTTTCATGAGTTTCAAAATGTGAATAAAGCACGTATATAGGACATAACAAGAAAGAATAAAAACATGTGTCAAGCATAGATTAGTAAGCACTTTCCAACACATTCAGAATAATATAACAAAACCGCACAGTTTGAAATTTCACCGTCTCATTTCACCATATGGAAATGTACAACGGTCCTTTCATACCTTGTCTTCAGAAATTACACTTGAAATTTCTCTTCTGAGTCATTACTTTCTAACAGTAACTTCTGTATTTCCTCATCAGTTAACAAGTTACGTCCTGCAAAAAGAAATAAACAAAAATTGATATTTAAAAATTTAAATGCATATTTATATTGTTAAGCAGCTACTATTATCACTGTCTATGTATTTAAACCTTATTATACATATTTTTATTTCAAAAATACTACTAAGTCTTAAAGTCATAAAAAAGTGTAATAAATAATGAATACTTAAAAATTTAAATACATATTCACATTTTTAAGCAGATACTCTTATCATTTTTAATGTATTTGAAAACGTATATTTTTATATCAAATATATTAGAAATTTGTAAAGTGACAGCTTTTAGCAGTAAATGCAGTATATTGCTTTATAGTATTAAAAAAAAGAAAAAAAAATACTTTAAAATAGTTTTGAAGGTTTAAAAAAATAAATTATTCATTCCAAAATAAAAAATTTTAACAACTGTGTGTATAAAATAGTTACACAGAAAATTAGTTTCGTTATATCGAAACGTATAGTAATGAACCATTGTACCCACAATATACCATCGTAACATATTTAGAGATTACTACAACATATTTACACATGTTTTCAACATCCATGCACTATGAGAAACATTTATATACAATTTTAAATCATTCTTCAAACAGTATAATTTATAAAAAAGGGATTATATTTTTAAACTCTATTTACAAATTTCTACTATTCATTTATTTTGACATGAAGTCGTTGGTAGGTTTTCCTGTTATCTATATTGGAAATATTTTTTTCAAACTCACATAACTCATTATCTCTAACCACTTAATGATCAACCACTGATTAACCACTGATCAATATTTTTGAAAAAAGTATTTTTAGTCTTTACAGAATTTTTAGTCTTTTATCACTGGTTTTTTAAAACAGAAATTTTTGCCTAATTGAATCAGATAAATGCTCGGATTAAATAATGCGAAATTTACATTAAAAAAAAAAAAAAAAAAAAAAAAAAAAAAAACTAATGAAAGTAATAAATTATGATTTGAAATCATTTGCCCATACGTGGCTTGGGCAAATTATGATTGGCAAAAACACGTTTCCCGTATGATGTATGGGCAAATCAGGGAATCAGTTAACCCTTTGAGCTGTGGTGGGTAAACTTCTTTGAAATTCCAAATGTCACATTGCCACCAGTATTTTGCAATGAAAAAAAATCCCTTAACGATATACGCAAAAACTGTATTAAAACTTTTTCAAATAAATTTGGTTGAATTTTCTGGTACCGTTGTAACATTTCGGGGTTAAAATTAAGCGGTAGAAAAATCAACCATCAGAGCTCAAAGGATTAAAACCTTTCCAGCACAGTGCGTTCAGCCCGGGATATCTAATTTTAATTCTGAACTTGAAATCTGCACCAATAATATTTTAATGAAATTTTGCTTTTACATTGAAAGCTTAAATTAAGGAATAATTAATTTCTAAAAAAGTCGTTTGTAAATTCCGGCGACAGTCGATATATTCTCATTTTACTAACAGAATTTGTCCGTGCCGGAAAGGATTAAAGCGCAATCTATTTATGTGGTATAGGACACAGTGCCGGGAAGCAAGGAAAAAGACAGTCGAAAAAGATGTTAATTATCACTACTTTGTTCGCCGTTTTTAATCCCTTTTATTATTATTCCAATTTGTTCCTATAAGAAAATACTGGTAGTTTCTTAGTAGCTTGACTGCGTGTTTTCCTTGCATATTTCACTATCTACAGTGTAAAATCGTGTGAATTTTTGTTTACATCCGAGATCATATTTTATGTAATGAATATAAAAGAAGTGCTAAAGAACATTTATTATTATCACGATTACAAATTATTTGTGTAATTTAACATTTTTCTCATAGAACAATTTACGTGTTTACAATTTGTGTACGAATGCGTTACATTTGCGAAAATCAAAATAAAATATTTTTTTTTTACATTTATTTAATAGACTGAGTTAAAAAATAAAACAAAATTTATCAGTGGTATCGAGGTGTTGCAAAAGAAAAAAAAAATGACTACAGATGCATAATACCCTGATTCTTTACTTCTCTTATGCAATCGAGACAAATTTGTCATTTTGTTGTTTATTCAATAAATGTTGAATGTCAATTTGTTTTACCACAGTAGTTAAGAAAGCCAGTAAATAAATAAATAAATAAAACAAAGATTAACAGACTAAAAAATCTATCGTCTGGCTAAGGGATTAGACATCTTATCCTTGATGGGTGGTAGTGATATCGTTGTTGTCACATAGGCTTTATTCTTCTAAAAGCACTTGTTGATTTAACCTTTTACGCAGTCATTAAATATCTGATATGTTTAAGCATTTAAAGTGCAATAGCAATTCTCCCTGTCCAACTACTTTTAATATATATTATTTTATTGCTTTCTTTTCCTAAACTGTAATATTCGGCTTTTTTACGTGCAATTAATATGACATTAAAGATTCGAGATATAGTAATCTGTCTTATAAAAGTAACTATCAAGAAATCTGACTAAAAAATGACTCAGATGGAAAAAATGGGTCAAGGACTGCTTTTATCCCGCTTAAATTAAATTCCTAAATTTTTAATAGTACCAGGAATTTTAAATAAATCTGCTCTTTAAAAAATACAAAAAAAATACTTTTCTTTATTTTAAAATTAATTTGTTCGTAAATTCTGGTGGCAGTGAGTCATTTGAACATTTTATAACAGAATTACGTTGCCAGAAATTAAAAGTTAGATTTTATTATTTTTATTTCGCTTTCAAAATTTTGAAGTCAGGTGTGTGGAATTCTGATCCGTAGAGTCTCAAATGGGTCAATTTTTTAAATAGCATTTTTCGTCTTATTTCATTTATTAAAATATTGTTCATAAAAGTTTTGTTTTGAAATTGGGATATAAAAATACGACAATTATTCACTCCTACCAATAGTAAAAAACTTTTGCATTTTTTTTGTCACGAAATCATACTATGCACATGGATATTTATTTAATATAAAAATAGTAACATGCAAGAGCAACACATGTAACATTAGGAATGGAATTGCTGCAGCATAATAGGGGGATTTGTTACAATTTCATTTTAAACTTATTATGACTGTCATTTTATTAGGCAAAGAATACTTTGAAAATGCATAGCGACAATCGTCCTACTCTGGCATACCGTAAAAATATACAGTGACATAATCAGGTTGAATGCCTAAGTGCTGTGCATACTGGCAATTTTTGAAAGGTTTATTCTCCTAATATATCCAGAAACTTTTCTGCTATGAGACAAACGTTACAAAATTACAGTTTTGGGCACCCACCCGGCTTACGCCACTGATCACTGGTATTATTAACCCTTTCCGGCGCGGACAAATTCTATTAGTAAAATGAGAAATTATCGACTGACGTCGGAATTTACAAACCACTTTTAAAGAAATCAAGAACTGCTTAGCTTAAGGTTTTATTGTAGAAGCAATATTTTATTAAAATATAATTGGTGCTAATTGCAAGTTTAGAATTAAAATTAGGTGTTTCCAGACCGGATACACTGCGCCGGAAAGGGTTAAACATATTTCGCTGACTCATTCTGCCTTGGTTTGTTTTGAAACAATGATTTCATAGTTCGCACACATTTACCACAAAATTTTTCCAGTATTTTCAATGTACATCACTACAGAAAAATAGTGTGAAATTTCAGAATAAAGGTGGCGGTTGCTCATTTTGGTTTCATAAAAATTAAAAATAAATTTTCAGATCTTAATTGTGGTACCCAGAGCCTTAAAAATATAAGGAGTGTGCGAACTCTGGATTTAAATTATAGAGTTATACATAGGACTCAAATATAGTATTTGTTTAGAGTAGATTAGTCTGGGCTACATGCACAGAGTATTTAGCGAATATTGAAGGTTTCTCTCCTAAATTAGGGTTCCAATTGCTCTGAATTTCACAAATTAACTAAAGGTTATTTCGCCATATTTAATAGAAGATATTTCAGCCGTTAGATAAGACGAAGAAAGTTACATTAAAATAATGATTTAATGAATCCCCGATTTAAGCAGTATACTTAGAAATAATATATGTAGCCCTTGGTACAGCCGGTGTTTACATTTGTTATGACTATTTTATTTTAAAATGTTGTGGGATTTCAAAACTTTGTACGATTAACCCACTAATTTCCATGGTAGAAAACGTCGTAGAAATTCAATAGTTCTAGTAATTTGAATTCACACAGAAAACTTCAATATTACCGTAATTTCGGGTGTATAAGCCGCAGATCAAACAATTCTTTTTCGACCCAGAATTCTTTAAGAAACAAATATAACAAGTTAGATCGCCGTAAATATTTGTCTTCAATCACTAAATAAGATTTCTGGGTCCAAAAAGAATTGTTTGATCCGCGGCTTATACACCCGAAATTACGGTAATTTTCACTTTATTTAAATGTGGGAAGAAAAGTAAATCTAGCTATTTTAAATTTCTGATAAAAATATCCCATTTAAAAAATTCTCTAAATTCAAATGACCTGTGGTACTAGATATTCTCATATGGGAGCTAAATAATGCGACAGTAATTATTTTTAAAAAAAATCGTGGCATATTAAAATCTATACGCACTCCATGGTCTCCAATTTAAATTAAGAAATTATAAATTCATAGTGCAGTAGTGATTTTCGTTTTACATTACAGTAATGTCTCTGTGATTACATATATGTTGTTTATAGCAAATATTGTATGTCTGTTGTTTATTCACAATTTCTAGTTTGTTTGGCTAGTCCAATAGGTTTAATTTCGTCATATACCTTTTGTGTGTACTCAAGAATATTGCCAAGTGGCAAAAAGCCTTGTTAAATAAAAAGGGCTTTTTTTAACTAGGGTCACACTTATTTATCAGGGCGCCTTATTTAACTACACGAAAAATATTGAAATTTCCATTTCAAAAACACGGCTGCTACGAATTCTGTGTTTAGACTGTTCTGTGTTAAAATACATTCAAATCTGCTTCTAAATTTCAAGTGATATGCAAACATTGTTATTGTGATTATGTAATTGGTATATGAATAAAAGCAAGTGTCCTTTTCTTTCTGTTGACTGTACATAAGAGTCTGGTATTTCTTCAGATCTGCCTTTGATTATTTAGTTGTTTGTTAATACTATTTTGCATTCCCATGTAAGCGTAATTCTATAGAAAAAAAAAACTAAAAATTGATCTTAAAAAATTCATTTTTTCACATACCAGAAATGGCGTAATGTGTATTTTATCAGCATTAGTAGTTGAATTTCACGTCTAGTTATGGTTTTCTTAAATAGCAAAGTACATTTCACGAAACGGCTGTAATGTAAGCAGTCTGTGTTTAAGCTAGAGTGCATCGGTTTTGTCAAATTTCATATCGTCTGTAGCTTGTTGTTGCGATATAATGCAATTGAACATTTAAAAAGTTATTACCGTAATTTCGGGTGTATAAGCCGCGGATCAAACAATTCTTTTTCGACCCAGAATTTTTTTTAAAATGAATGTTACTAGTTAGATCGCCGTAAATATTTCTCTTCAATCACTAAATAAGATTTCTGGGTCCAAAAAGAATTGTTTGATCCGCGGCTTATACACCCGAAATTACGGTAATTTATGAGTTTTAAACCAAACATTTAAATTAAGTATTTATTATATTATCAACATTTATCTACCTAAAAAATGTACAGTCGAATATTTGTAACATCATTTTCATGCCTTTGAGTTCTGGTAGGTAAATTTCTTCAAAATTCCAAATGTCACATTGGCACCAGTATTTTGCAAAGAAAAAAATCGGTTAACGGTATGCACGAAAAAATGTATTAAACCTTTTTCAAATAAATTTGGTCGAAATTTCTTATGCTGTTGTGACATTTCCGAATTAAAATGAAGTGATAGAAAGCTCAACCATCAGAGCTTAAAGTTTAAAACATTCAGGGCTCTCGTCATAAAGACATTTAAAGTTTTAATACCAGTAATTCCATACAATATTTTTTACTAAATTTTCCGTAAATATTTTCCAAGAGCACTACTGTTTCAAAGGGCAAAGTATTAAAGAAAAAAAATTTGGTTGAAATAAATAAAAATATTAGATAACTTACAAGATATATCTATAATTTAGAACAGTGAATTCCACGTCAGGCCATGAGGAACCTTAAATTTCTTGAGTAAATTTCCGTCTGTAGTAAAGAGATGTTTTCTGCAATAGCAAAAATTTTAATTTTTTCTTCAAAATTTTAAGTTGTGCTTATGCCACTTTTATAACATATTGATTGAGAGAGCAAAAATTTATAGACCTGTTACAATATGGTGTATGAAACAGAAGATACTTACAATAGGGTATTTCTATGAGTACATGTCGTGTAAGTCACGTACTACAATTTTGTATATCAGTATCTTAGAACGGAAAAATGTGACTTATTATATCAGAGATATTTCATTAATTGAAAAAGGTCATGCAAACATTTAGAAAATAACGGTGGACAATAAAGTAGCAGTTACTAATAATGTGACTTACACGAGAAATGCACATAGAAATACCCAATAGCGAAAGTGTTTAGAGCATGCAAGATGGTGCACCACCTCACATAGCCCAAACAGTAACGGCACTGCTTCGTGTCCACTTTGGAGATGAACGAGTAATTTCGAGAAGTTTTCCGCAACCGCGACTCCTCGTTCCCCACGATGAAGTTCCTGTGACTTCTGGTTGTAGGGATTCTTGAAATATCATGTGTGGATAAAACATATGGATTTGAAAGGAAATTTAACTCGTTATGCTGGAAAAACTCTTTCGCGCAGGTATTGACACGCTATAATATGCTTTGAATATGTTTTTGGCTCAAATGAAATGCACATTGAAGATAGGCTGTAAATAAAAAAGAAGTTTAGTGTTTCCAGTTTGGTATTTTTTGTCTTCACGCTCTTCTCACTAAGTGGTCGAAATTTGAGCTATTTTTTATTGAAGATTTCTTTTCCCCACGGTCCATATAAAATGTATTCCAAGTTTCATCGATATCTGTCAACCAGAATGGAGTCTACGTAGATCCAAACGTGTAACTTTAATTATAACCAACCTGTATTCCAAAACTACCCTGTAACCAAGACTTTTGTATGAGCATACACCCTACCATTAATCCCTTCAGTACGTGAGTCATTTAACCAAATTCATATTTCTAATTCCAGAAAATCTGTATATAGTCCTCCGCATTATTTTCCAAATATGTTTTCTAAGAATTCACGACTAATTTATTCGGGTAGTAAAAGAATAAAGTAATATTGACCCTATATGACACACATAAATCTAGTGTTGCAGTTGTCTGTTGTAAACCGGTGCTCCAAACACTCTAGACGTCGGTATTTTATATTAATTGCCTTCGACCTATGTAATCAAAGAATAATCTGCGATCAAAGATGGCGTGTGCAAACAAAATGTTTTATAAAATGTCATTAGCAAACTGGTGTTTTCCCTTTACTAAAATAACTTCTTCATCAGAGATGACAATATTTCTTAATTATTCTGAATATAATTATTCTGAATATAATTATTCTGACTATAATTATTCTGAATTATAATCTCATTCAAGAGGAATATGTTTTCAAACGGAAATTTCATTTTAATAAATTCATAATGAAATCTCAAATTTGCCTTATTTAGAAAGGAGTCATTTTCTTACATAGGGTGATTTTAAAATCATGGTCCAAAAAGTTAATGATTGGTGCAGGACACTAAGAATAATTTATTGTATTGGAATTTATGGCACAAGCGACGCGTTTAGGTACAAACACCAGTAGAAAATCTGGCCCCTTATTTCATTTTAAAAATTTTCATTCATAACAGAGCATTCCTATGCTACCATTTTCTTTTTTTAAGACAGATGTATCATTATTAAATAAAGAAAAAAAACCTTCTTCGAAATTTTTATATGTGGAATCAAAATTTTTCATTAAAAAATGCAAAAGTGGCAAATCTCTGAAACGCAGGATAGGGTGGCGAGTGATCAGGGAAAAACACATTCAAAAAAGTTGGTGAATACCAGTATTTTACTACAGAGAAATTCCTCTTTATTAATCAGTTTATATTATATAAGGCACTTTATATAAGAGTATATGGTAGTACCTTCTTTTTATGAGTATTTTTATCCCTTGACCACTCGCCCTCTGCAGGAAATACATGAAAAGAAATGGGAATGGAGTTATATTAATATAAAAATTTCCATTTTTCAAAGAAGAATTTTTTCTTTAAGTAATCATTAAATGAATGTCTTAAAAAAAATAGCATGCGAATTTTCCTTTATGGATAAGAAATTTTCAAGTAAAAATAAGGGCCGAATCGCCCTCTCCCCGAAGTTTGTACCTCAACGCGTCACTTGTGCCACTACATTCCTAGATTATAAATGATTATTACAATGCCCTGTATCAAACTTTGAAGTTCGTAACCTCAATTTAGAATCATCTTATATATATTTTCTTGTTAGTGTCATGATTCTCTTGTACTGAACTCCGAAATAATTAAGAGTTGTTGTCATCTATGTCTTAATGAGTGCTTAGGCTAATTCCAAAAGTATATGTCAGAGTAAAACTGTGTGAGGCACTCCTCAGCTGTGCACAATAAAAGCAAAATGAGCCCCCGCTACTCAAGAAAAATTTCAAAAGGTATCTGGCTTTTACCTTAACCCCTGCACAGTATCATATTTTAGTTTTTAGTTCGTATTAGCAACCTTTAGTTCGTATTAGCAAAATTCACGTTGTTTCTTTAAATCTTCTGATTTATATTTCCTTGAATATTTATTTATATAGAATTTTGAGATCATACGGTCAGTCCATCTTGAATCACTAAGCAAAAACTTGTCTTTGTCGTCATTTTTGAATGTAGCACGGCAAAAAGTTCCTGGAAGGCTATATGCCTGAAACAAAAAAAAAAGGAAGGAGTTTGGTGGAAAGGGTATCGCCGGATAAGCATTGGAAACATGCTTTTCAATCAAATTTCTTGATTTTTTCCCCAGGTGTGTCTATCTATCTGACAATGTATTTCTCCTATGATCACTTTAAAAATACTGATAATTTTTTTTTCGATTTTTTAAAACCCCCATTTTTTTAAACTAAAAAGGGGGTAAAAAACGATTAAATTTTTTTGAAGAATAAAAATCATATTTTATAGTTGTCGGAAAATTACCATTTTCTAGTAAAATATTTCTCATATGTGCCAGCATATTACATATAAATGCCGAAATTTTGCATTGGGTACTACATATAAATATTTACAAAAATATCCAAAAAAATTATTTAAATTCCTTTAAAGGCGTTATTTGGGGCGGAGCTATCTATCTTCGACTCCTGAAGAATATTTAGAACATACACTTACATAATTGCTGTATTTTAAATTTTAATGAACACATGGGCATCATTTTCAACGGTGACGATAATGTTTCGATAACAAAGTTTGTTCTTGTGTCGCATACAAAAGCAGGGAAGAACATTTTTGTCATAGAAACAAACTATTCTTTGATATCGAAATGTAACAACATTGATAACAGCCAATTTAAATGAAAATGGTCTTCATCAGTTTTTATAAAGAGAAATTATGCTTAATAGGTTCAAGTTTTTTAACCAAGCGATGTCCCTGTTTACCATTGTGTTAAAAGTTTTTGCATAAGTAATAGTTAACCGCCGCGACCAGACTGAGGTTTAATATAATGAATGATTGCTATTCCTTACCATCTAAGAATGATAATCCAAAATGTAATCATTATGGAAGTTTTTAAAAAAAAAACCTGCGGTTATGGAAAATAATACCTTAATTTCGGGTGTATAAGCCGCGGCTCAAACAATTCTTTTTAGACCCAGAAATCTTATTTATTGATTGAAAACAAATATTTACAGCGATCTAATTAGTTTATTTAAAATGTCTGGGTCGAAAAAGAATTGATTGATCTGCGGCTTATACACCCGTAATTACGGTAATTTTAATTTTTATGTATAAAATAGTTTCCCCATAATTATTTTCCGACACAAGTTACTATTCTTGAAAGTGAGCCCTAAAGCACTTAACCCGACTTGTATTTTCGTATAAGATTATAATATATTTGTAAAAAAATTAGCTATGTCTTTACAATATTTTAATCTCCTGGTAATTTTCCCACTGCTTTTTAAACTATATATATATTTTTTAAATCATTTTTATCTTATCAAATATTAAACTCAAAAATTATAGAAATACATTTTTCAATACAAAATATCATCCAGTGCTGCCAGCTTTCTTTTTTTTCTTTAAACACATATTCTGTACATTTCACTAACATTTATCTTCAGATTAAATAGCCTCAGAAATCTGATATTAGAAAAAGAAAAAAAGAAAGGAAGTTACAATTTGTGTATATCTTGAATAAGAAATTGTCTATTACATGGCTCCCAAATGGTCCACGAACTGAACACCAATATTTTTAACAGAAAATTTCATAACAGCTTTCTACAGGATTTGTGCTAAAAAAACATCCGAAGGTCCTTCCTGTATAATTTGCAGGAAAAATATAAAACGAAAATATTTCTAAAAAAATATTGATGTTCAGTTTGCGGACCATTTGTAAGTCCTGCTATTACTACCCAATCGTCATGATATCTCAGAATTAAAAGAGCGCATTAGGATCCAATTCGAGTTATATTCTATCTCTCATACTTGATTTGCGACGTAAAAAACAACAATAATAACAATAATGACTCAACTACTTACTCATATTACTCTTCATTTAAAAGTGAAGAGAATGTTCGAATAAAAATCACTATAGTTAACTGTCGTTACATTTAGATATCGAAGACTGTTCATGTTACCCAATCGGAAATATTTTTCTCTATTGTCTTCGATACAAACCATCAGTTTTTGATATCGAAATAATATCGACAGAGTTAAAAATTATGACCAATACTCTTAATGAAATATAAAATACATCAAATGGCACATGTTTGTTGACTTTATTCCAAAGATTCTTAGGATTTCGAAGTTGCGTAGCTCCGCCAAAATAACGCCTTTAAATGAATTTTAATAAATTTTATACGTGTTTTTGTAAATATTTGTAAGTAGTACTAAACGCAAACTTTCGGCATTTAAACATAATATATAGACACATATGATGAGTTTTTTACTAGAAAATGTTAATTTTCCGTCAACTATAAGATATAATTTATATTTTTCGAAAATTTTTAATCGCATTTTCACACACTTTTTATAACCAGAAAATTATACAAAAGTTCCCAGTTATGCATCTTTAATGTCTATATAAACTCAATAAATCACATATAATGCGGTAAAGTAGTTTTGGAGAAAATAATGTTATTAAAAAAATGAAAAAGCATTTTTATCTCATAAAATATAAATACTTATAACGAGATAATGGAGGAAATACATTGGCAGACTGGTAGACACACATGGAGAAAAAATCAAGAAATTTGATTGAAAGGCATGTTTCCAATGCTTATCCGGCTATGCCTTTTAGGTTCATTTTTGGGAAACTGTTATTTAAAAATAAGCTGTGTCTCATAAAATTTACCATTTAACTTTAAATTACAAAGATGTTTCTTATCCTTTATTTTTCTGAATCTTTTATTCGATCCATTCTGAGATATTAATTCCAAAATCTGGCTTAACGCAGCTATTTAATAAGCTGTACAAATGAAAAATGAATGTTTTCAGAATTAATCTTTATTAATAAAAAGTGTAGTCTTATAATATATCTATGTCACAAAACAGTTTAAGGAGAGTCTGATATCTTTCAGATAATAATAATAATAATAATAATAATAATAATAATAATAATAATAATAATAATAATAATAATAATAATAATAATAATTATAATAATAATGAAAAGTCGGAAACTGCACGTAATGCGTAACAAATGAAATGTGTTCGTACTATAACGAAGTTTTAAAATTATTCTGATCTTGGTGTGATAGTATACAATATAGTAAATCGAATTGTCGAAATCTTTTGCGTGTTCCTGAAAATAATATCTGTTTTCTATTATATAGAAAGTAACTTCTAGAAAACATGAACAACGCATATCAAACTCATAAAATGTGAAATAGTTTAATATATTTTAAAAGCCTCCCAAACAATGTATCTTCCCCATACCATTAGGTTAAGGAATAGTTTTCTGTGACCCCGTAAATTAATAAGAAATACTCATTGTACCACAGGTTGGACAGAGTGTACATTTTAGTATATATTCTTCATAGATGCATTTTAATTTTATTATGTTTGAAAGAGTTTTACATCATTAAAGTGCACTTGAAACTATTTTTTCCCTTTGGCCGCAGTGTAACGTTATACTTTTGATTGTCCCTGTAATTGAACTATACATCCGATTTTCATAAAATATGAAACGACACGATAAAATTATGCAACAATTACATAATTTAAATTTTAAACGACTTCGTTCGTTAGTGTTCCTCTTATATATGTGGACAGACAGACAGATGTAACCCTCTGAATTTTAGAATCAGAAAATAATAATTGAGGTAATAATTTTTTTTTCAAAAATACTTTGCACCAGGACATGAAAAGTCTACATCAGAATTACCAGACAGAATATCTTTTTTTTATTTTTTTGGCATCACATCTGTTATAGAATAAAACACTCCTCTTGTTTTTCCTTAATTAATATGCCATTAAATAAAATGATGTTAACCATTCTCTAAAAGTGGTGTCAATTTGAATCTAAAAAAGTTGCCCGTCTGGCTACACTGATGTCTGGCATGTCGATTTTTCGAGCCATGTCTCGTACCATATACATTTTCATGAACTTTTTATAAATCAGGTATGTCATCTATGGCCAGCCACTTACCATTAATATTTTATAGGAATTATTGTCTTATCTAATCGTCGAATATCTGCGATTCAAAAAGTCGACCATTTAATTAAGCCATTAATGTCCAAATTATTTTCTTCATTAAAAATTAAATTTTGGGTTTCCCACCACTTTTAAAAGGCAGATAACTTTTATCTGAATTTATTGAAGAATTTGTCTCATGAAAAATAGTTCTTATTTATCTTTCTATTTACTGGTGTGAAAAGTGCTTTTTTGCTTTGTTTATAATCGTCCCTAAAAAGGGACGCTAGGCACTAATGGGTTAACAATAGAACGGCCTTTATTGGTCATTTAGTCCACAACCATATGAATAGACTTCGGTTCAAACCAGAAATTTCTTTATTAAATAAATTTAAAAGATACGAAAAAGAAAAACTCTCGATAAAAATGTTAAACTCTTTTAAATTAAAATTCTCGTGAGAACTACTTTTATTAAACTCGGCTAAAATTTCCAGCCATTCTTGTGTTAAAAATTTAGTTTCATGTTTCGGGCCACAGTTTGACACCCCTACGGATGGAAAGAATACAGTGATGATTCTTGATATGGATATAAAAGGAAATAAAATGAATAATCGTGTTTCATTTTTAAAACAGTATATAAGAAAAACACATAAGAGTCGTCATATTAAAACAATTAAGTATATAGGTGTTTTTTTTAGAAATGTCCATTACCTACAAAAACACAAAAATCTAAATTTTTATAGTAATTTAAGAGTCACTGTTAATGTAAATAAAACGCCACTGAAAACCCATTTTTACGAAAACAACTGGTTGCTCATCCTTAATCCTATAATCCTTGGATTCCCTTTGGTAATCGTGACATATTAGATCTTGTATTGTTTACTGGAGAGATGCAGCACGTCATCAATTTCTTTATCTCAGTAGCTAACGAAGCCTAAACGGAATAAAGATTAATTGACTGGAGAATATATCTGTGCTATATCCAAAGTGTCTCATCCTAGTTGTTTGGTTGTGATATCATTATGGGGATAAATAATTTTAATTTTCTAAAAGAAAACGTGCATATGTTACATTAACACTTTAAACGCCTAATGTAGAACAATTTTAGAAAAAGTAACATTATTATATATAACTTTTAAATGAATATTATGGCATCATTTAATTTTTTTGTTGTAAAAAAGAATACTCAAAGCTTTAGATTTGTAATAAATATATAGCACTCCCATGCGGCCCCGTTTTGAGCACTACTTTTTATTAAATCAAAATTTTAATTTTAATTTTGTCAAAACCATGAAACTATTAACAAAAAATAACTTAAAATGTCTTTAAAATAGTAATTCTTCAAATATAAGCGCTTTGCTGGTTGGACTGGGTCGATACGAAAGCTGAAACTTCCACTATCAAATGTAAATAAAACTTTTGCCCTTGTTTAAATTCTTTATTAGTGCAAAAATTCATTGAAAAAGAATAGAAATATTTGCATGCGTAAGAAAATTTGCTTGAATCATCCGTAAATTAAGAAGAAATTTTCTATCAAACTTTATTCGCCAAAGATTGCTCCGGCTATAATCAGAAACTTTTCATCCGACATTCTGCAATCATTTTGTAACTTCACTTGCAACTAGTAAACTGTAAACTATATTATCGCTTTCATTTTATTCATAACTTCATTCTCTTTATGTACCTTAATTCAACAAGACATCATTTTTTGGTTAACGATGGTTTTGGCAAAACACTAATTTTAGAAGGACTCGTATATTGTTTAGTCAAGGTATTTGTTTTCAAAGCGTGTTTTTAGTAGATGGCTTCCGCACGGAGCTTAAAACTTGGCTAAAAGTTAAAAGAGCAAAAGAGACCGTTAGCTATGGGCCCAAGCGGCTTTCTCTTTGAATTTAATTCTTGGTATTTTCTAATACAATTCTCCGTCTAATTTAAGCAGTGGTGTAACCAGGGTGGGTGCCCAAAACTAGCGATATTGTAAGGTTTTCTTCTTGATTCAAAGCAGAAACATTTCTTGTTACATAAGGCGAACATAACTTTAATCCCTTAATTTGTGGTCAAGTGATATTCACGGGATGCGAACTTCACGGCTTTTATTCGTAATTTTTTTATTATCACCAGTTAGAAAAAATAGTGCAATTGGCATTATTCTGGTATCATTTTGCTTGCCTTTAAATGAAATGAGTATTTCTTTTTCAAAAAAGTGGAGACAATAGTCAATCTGAATTTCTAAACCGTAATTTAATATGCAGCTGAAGGGATTAACCCCTTAACCTACAATGACGGGCAGAGCCCGCGTACTATGCTACGATAAAATTCATCATTTGAAGCTTTTTGACACCACTATTATTAAAAACAAATTTCATACTATTGAAAAGCAGAAATGATGAGACTAAGTTTTACGAATATTTTATTTAAATAATAGTGGTGTAAATCCGTTATTTTCAATTTATGGAAAGGAAAAGAATTAATTAGTTAAGGGGTTAAAAAAGTATCTGTATTCAGAGCACTTGAGCACCCACCCTGGCTAAATCCCTGTTTAAGAGTTGTGGTTTACGTTGAAGCCCATTTCACTGCCCGTGGAATAGTTCATATAATAGATGAAGTTAAAAATTAAAGATTGATTTTTGAAAGCAAAGTAATAGTAGGGGAGAGTGGGGATACTTGAGCATAGGGGATACTTGAGCCACCCCTATTATCTCTACAGTTGGTCAATTATTCTTTCTAAAACTGGCAACATGGTAACATATTTATAGTTCTGAACATGTAAAAATGAAATCACATACCTTGGTACCATTTTGAAAGTATGGTGATTAACCCTTTGATCTCTGCTGGTAGAATTTTCTACCACATAATTTTAATTCTGAAATGTCACATCGACACCAGAAAATTCAATCAAATTTATTTGAAAAAGGTTTAATGCATTTTTTTGCGTATCTTGTAAATCGGTTTTTTCTTTGCAAAATACTGGTGCGAATGTGACATCTGGCTCAAGTATCCCCTCCATGGGGATAACTTGAGCCACGATGTAAAAGAAAAAGTAGACATAGAAAAATAGTTCAAAATTAATTGAAAGTGGTTTTCAATTGAAGAAAAAATATCAAATTTTCATTTTCAATATTTTATTTTGTTCTAAGAAATTATAAAAAATAAAAAAAAATTAAAATTAAAAACATGGCTCAAGTATCCCCATCCTCCCCTAATATTAAAGCCACTCTATATGTATGTTAATTTAATATCCTTAATGTTTAATATGTTTTTTTATATTTGGCGAAATTTACAATTTCAAAAAAGTTGTGCCCAACCCGCATGTTTAAGTTTATTAATGAAAATATATGCTTTATTTATATGTCTATAATCACGGATGCCAACATCCCTTCATTATTACGCAGGCTAAACTAGGACAAGCATGTTTTCAACAAGAAATTTTATTTAGACAAATATTTTAAAATGAAATATTAGAAATACTCAATTTAAATGAGATACATCTATTTACATGTAATTTCCAGTTTTAGACCTGTTAGTCTTGGATCCGATTCCGGAATAATAAAGTGATGAACGAATCTACGCATGAATCTATGAATCTAAACTTAATCAATATTATCTATTATGTAGAGAAACAAACGTATATATATAAACTTTTAGAACGAAATAGAAAGTTTTAAACTGAAAAATTGCTAAGGATTTTGTTTTTGAAAACAGAGATTACGAAATTCCCACCCACAAGAGCCAAAACCTAACTAGAACTCAAAACGATTAGAACCAAAATGGTCTGCAAGGAAATAAACTTTTCCTAATCCGGACGGATAATAACAGCGGATAATCCAGGTTCAGAAATAAATATGGTTCTTGATATCATTCAGGAAACTAACTCACATTTATTTAACATCTAATTGAGTTAAATATGGCTTATTTTGGTATGCAGAAGACGAAGATACAGTAAATATTTCCATGTGTAACTGAATAAAATGATCCACATGAAACTGTAAAAATGATTTCATATTTACAAATTTATTTTCATATTGAAAAAATACGTTTTCATACATTTAATCGTATTAAAAATTAAACACCACATGAAGAATGCTGCAGTTATATATTTCATTATCGGAGATTTTTTTGTTTCCACAGAAACAAAGTTGAATACACATTGCTTAATCGGACTTAATTTTTAGTTTAAGGCAATTTAAATGCATTTAAATTTTACTTTAATTCATAAAATTTCATACTTAACTTTCTTTATAAATAAATACATGTATGACAAAACTACAGTTAAAGCAAATGTAAACTGACAAAACTAAAGTTATGTATTCCTATTTCCTTACAGTGCTATCACTCCGGGCACATCTAATATTAATTCCAAACTTGCAATGAGCACCAAGATTATTTTATTAACTTTTTCCTTTTTTAATGAAAGCTGAAATTAAGACGTTTAAAATTTCTATAAATGTTGTTTGTAAATTCTGGTGTAAGTCAATAATTGATCATTTTACGAACAGAATCTGTCTGTGCATTAAAAGTTTAAATTAAATTTATATAAACAAACTCAACAAGAAACATTTTTACCTTAAAGAGTTTATGACGTTAAAAAGCATTTTTTGAAATTTTATTCAATCCCTAACAGGTGATAAATCACCATATAACGAAATTTTTCTTATATTTTTACGGTTTTACGGACACTATATCAAGATTCTGTCGTTTTCTTTAATAAACATATATATCTTCATGAGAAGAACAATATATATTTTTTTTTCAGATGTTTTAGAGTACGTCCGTATGGAGACCTTCATTTTAAGGCCAGAGCTGGCAGATTTGAGCACTTTTTTAGTTCTGAAATTTTATATTGACACCAGAAATTCTGTATAGTATAGATTTCTTTCTGTAAAAAAACATACGTTTTGCGATTAATTTTAGTAAAAAAGTATTTCTTTCAGAATTTCTAATGTGAATTCAAAATGTTTTACACTAGAACCACGGCGATGGGTCATTTTGACCCTATCATATGGAGAGATGTCGATTTGAACCAGAAAACTCTTAATAAAATAATCTAAATATAAGCTGAGCAAAAATATTTTCAATAAATAACTCAAACAGATTAAAATAAAAATTCCGGTGAGAAATATTTTTATAAAACTTGAATGAATTTTCTCGCGGTTCTAGTGTTAAATTGAAAGAAGAGGTCAAACAGGCGACCTAGTTTTAGACGAACGAACTAAACAGAAAAAAACATTCTAACACAGAATGCCACTGGATTTCACAAATGCAAAATCCAGCGAGCTTAATAATGAAATACCACATTCCTAAAAACGAACAATAACCCATATTCTATTTCCTTCAATCGATACAAATTTAATTCGTGCAGGAAAATTTTTTTACACTTGTGAATCACGAATACAAAAGAGTGTTGCCAGAGAGCTACTTTTAAAAATTCTGATCAAATCTCCAACCGAGTGTTAGACGAATGAATCAAACGGATAAAAACATTCTGACACAAAAATCCAGTGGATTTCTCAAACGCAAAATTTAGCGAACTTGATAATTAAATACCATATTCCAAAACAAAAAAAAACCATATTTCATTTTTTTGAATTAACAGAAATTTAATTCTTGTGAGGATAAGTTTTTATACTTGTGATTCACGAGGGCCACTTTTAAAAATTCAGATTAAACTTCCAAACGAGTGTTAAATGAATGAACCATACAGAAAAAAAAACATTCTGACAACAAAAAACCACTGGATTTCTCAAACGCAAAATTCAGCGAGTTTGATAATTAAATACCATATTCAAAAACAGAATAATCACCCATATTTCATTTTCTTGAATTGACAGAAATTTAATTCTTCTGGGAATAGGTTTTTCTACTCGCGAATGACGAACATAGAACAGTGTTTCCGGAGGCTCACTTTTAAAAATTCAGATCAATCCACTAAATAAGTGTTAGAAGAATGAACCACACAACAGATAAAACCACATTACACAAAAAGCCACTGGATTTTGACAGCACAAAATCCAGCGAGCTTGATAATACAATACCTATTACAGGAAATAAAGAATGAGCACCCATATTTCATTTCCTTAAATTGATAGAAATTTAATTCTTGTGAGAATAAGTTTTTACACTTGTGAATCACTAATACTGGACGGTTTTGCCAGAGAAGTACTTTTAAAAATTCTGATTTCTGGATAGGCACTGATATGGGATCGACTTATACTTTGAAATAACTGATGAGGGATTTAGAAATAATTCGAAAAGTTTTATGAAATTGGTATTTAATGCTTTTATGTTTTTAATTTAGTTATTTTTTACTGTCTGTGATTTTAGTGAATTTTAATTAAAATTAGTATTATCAGACGTAATCTATTTGCTCATATCAAAGATATCTGAACGTTAAAAAAAGTATCCCACTGGCAAAAATGATTTAGAAACTTTGCACAGAATGCAACTACACGCCCCGCCTATAAATAATCAAACAATTAATCAATTAAAACAAACAAAATAAAATAAAAGATCTACCATTTGTTTCAAAATTTGTCATAAAAATAAAAGAAACCTAAGTTCTGATTGTGTAGGTTTTTAAAGTTATATAATGACACAGCCAATGCTGCCATTCGGGACTTTTATATCCAATGATGGATCTTTTAGCCACATTTAAAAGAAAGCTATCACTTTCTTAGATAATACTAAACATTTTAATACAAATGCGTTTAAAAAACATAAATTATTGCAATTTTTACTCACCGTTCTGAAATTAGTTTCGGAAGTTAAGAATGCAACTGTTCACACCCAAAGATAATGAGAATAGTGAATGGAGTTTTGAGCGAAAATGATTTGAAAATGATAAACTTAATGATAATTAAAATGATAATGCCATTAAATATATATATAAATAGATAGATATATGGTGAATACGGATATGAGAAGTGAATATGTACCGTAATTTCGGGTGTATAAGCCGCAGATCAAACAATTCTCTTTCGACCCAGAATTTTTTAAGAAACAAATATAACTAGTTAGATCGCTGTAAATATTTGTCTACAATCACTAAATAAGATTTCTGGGTCCAAAAAGAATTGTTTGATCCGCGGCTTATACACCCGAAATTACGGTAAATTTTGAGAAATTGAAATTGATTTCGAATTTAGATTTCATAGGAAAAAACTTTTATGATCGTGTCAAAGTGTAATAAATTTTATTCTCTTTATTCGGGAATACCAAGAATAAGAGACTCAATTGACAACGTCATTACAATAATAGATCTTTATTACATTTTACTAATTGTGTATGTGATTAAAATTTAATTTTAGTAATTTGAACAGCTATGTTTTATAGAAATATTACTCTTTTAATTTTAGGTTAAAATAATATTTATTTGAGAATTAGACTAACCAATATAAGAAGCATTTTTTGCATTTTTCTTAATTTGTAGGTTTATTATAAATCAATGGAACAGTTCTTTCTTAAACGTTTACTTTCGCCGAAATTCGACGGATTCCACATCTTTCTGTTAAAATACAAATTTCGGATAATTTATTGAGATACGTGTTCTATGTATAATCGAACAGACGGACAAAAAATATAATATTTTTATACAAGTTTATTTGTAAACAGATTTACACTTTTGAGTGGACATTGTATTCGAAGAATACTTCATCTTTTTATTTCATTTTTTAAGTCTTTATAAAAACGGTCAAGTGAAATAAAAAGTGAAACGTTTGTTTAATAACAATTTTGTGTCAATAACTGTCATTTTTTAGAATAAAAGAACATGACATAAGGCATGCCTGGAAGGATCAAGACATATTCTTAAAGAGTTAATGGACATTTTTCTTACTCTGATACTTGGGAATTTTTTACAATGGAGCGGGGTTTATCAAAATAAATAGTATGAGATAAAAAGAAAATAATACCTTCTAGGTTCTTTACGATAAAAAATGTTCATAAATCTAAGTTTAAAAATATATTTTTTAAACAGGTCAGTTAAAGTTGAATCGTTGAACATATCCATATGTTATTCGTGACGAAAATAAGAGATGAAAGGAATGAAAGAAGAAAGAAAAATCACATATTAAGCAAAAGTGCGAAAACATTTTGTACTCTGCCAGAATATTTTAACCAAGCTCACCTTCTTAACCACTTTCCTGATCATGTCAAGTTCTCTCGTGTCCCTACATATTACAATTAAATATTATTCTGAGAAAACTCGGGTGGGGAATAATTTGTCACTTCTATTCGTTTTATCAAATTTTTATTCCTCATGAAGCGTAGAATGAAAGAAAATATTCTTATATAACATAATAAATTTTATATAATACAGTCAAACCCCGTTAATATGAGCCCTGCTTAATACGCGCAGCCGCTTAATACGCGAATTTTCTTTGGCCCCTTGAAATACGCCTATCTTACGCATATAAAAAAACTCCCTTTAATACGCGAATGGTTAATACGCGAACCCGTACAATACGCGAAATTTTTCAGTCCCTAGAGAGAAAACCGTACGTTTAATACGCGAATGAGCTTAGTTGTAAACTTAAGATTTTTTAAATAAACCATTTTTTAGATCCCGATTTGCTAGATCCCGATCCGAAGCTAGCACAAGCCTGCCAATCAAAACTCTCCCAATGAAACCTCATAAGCGAGACGACGCTAGCGTTGTGCAAAAGTTAAAGACATTATGTCTTTAACTCTCCAAATGCAAACAGGTGAAAAGCACCTGTTTGCATTTGGAGAGTATATAAAACCACAGTGTAAAAGTTTAATGGAAATTCAATTAAAACAATTATAGCATTTTAAGATTTTTAATTTATGCATTTCTGCCTATCATGAGATGCTAATTAAGAATGTGTAAATTAAAAAAATATTTATTCAAAACTTTTTGAAATCAGTGAAAACCTGAGTGTTTTGTCGCGATTTTGGCTTTCTGTACACATAGGCTCAAAAAATCTAATTACGCGAAGCAGAATATACATTCAATTCAATACTTTTCTTGCAATTTTTATCATTTAACAATATAAATATAGACAAAAGGGGAATTAAATTAAAAGATCATTCAAATTTGATGTTCCTGTAAAGTTCATTCATCGTGAGCGCGGGCTGCGCCAGTCAGCTAGTTTTTATAAAACGCAAAAATTAAAAGAACTTTTCCCCATAATTAAGAAATGGCGTGACCTCAGCTCCCCTAAATTAGAGCAGTAGAACCGACAGATGGAGTATGCGCTACAATCGCAGATTAATCACGTGAGTCATTCCAATCGATGTTTCATCAGTGCTATGAATTTTTTAAAAGAAGATAGTCGCTTGTCGCTCCCAGTATTATCTAGTCTACGATATAAATCTATGCTTTTATAATCTAGTCTAAACTATGGCGGAAGGAGCAAAACATATCATACGAAGGGCTCTCTCCATTATTGAGAAGTTACAAATTAATATTAGAGGTTCGACTGTAAGTTTTTTAAGGTATGTGATATCAAATGCAAATGATAAAATACAATGATGTAATTTCAAAAATTTACTTGAAGATTTACTTGAAGATGATTTCATCTTTCAACAAGATTTAGTGTCACCGCATACCTCGGTGTCAACTAAGAATTGGTCCGCCAACACAACATTAAGGTATTTCCTTGGCCACCAAACTAGCCAGAACTTAATCACATCGAAAACGCATGATGAAAATGGTGATAAAATTCCGAGAAAATCCCCTTTAAGTGGCATTGAGTTAGTGGAAGGCACAAAGTATATTTGGGCTAATACTGATAGAGATTTTTGTAAACACCTTTTATATAGTATGCAAGATCGATTGTACGCTGTTATGACAGATAAAAGGAATGATACAAAATATTAACTATCATTTACATCATATTTATAAGGTACATAAAAATTGTGTTTTATATTTATTGATTTTGGCCGCCCTTTTATGCTTCAAGTATTACTGAGTCAGCTTATCAAGATACTGCCTTCGTCTCTGATAGAGTAGGGGAATTTAGCGAAAATATAGAACACCCTCAATGCTGTCTTGATTCTTCAGTGCACGCTTACTCTTTCAGGCGAAAGGTACTTCTGTTCGACAAATGCGGAAAAAACTCAGTGACACCAGAATTTACAAATACATTGTTTTTTAAAAAAGCAACAGGAAATATTTTCATACATTAACAACACATTAATAACACATTTATAATAATACATATAAAAACGCAAATCGTCGGAACACATTTCACATATTAAAATGCAAATTTCATTGAAATATTCCGGTGTCAATATGGCATTTAAAAATTATATTAAATTGTTAAAACCATAGAACAATAAGTAAAGGGGAATTTACATAGCTTCAAAATAGTGAAGAGACAACCAAAAGCGGTTTTTAAAATGGCAGATCACCGCCAAGAATATCATCCGCCAGTAAATTTGAATAGCATTATTCTCATCATGTAAACACATTGATAATTCAGGATTTCATGTCATAATTCTGGCCAAAAACTAATATTTAGTTTTACTGTGAATCTTTACTTCGGCAGCAGTCAGTCTACAGTGTCTCGAATTATGTAGTATCAAAATCAACAAGTAAAACCATATCGAAATTACGTTTACATCAGAGGTCGCAGTGATCCAGTTTATTGCAACAAATGAATATAAATACAGATTGTGTTTATATATGTATGATGCAGCTTAACCCCTTGAAGGGCACCGGTATATTATATATACCACTTAATTTTAATTCCCTTAAGCCACATTCGCACCGGAATTTTAGTATTAAGTTTTGTTTTTTATAATGTACGTGAAAAACAGCTTTTACTTATTATCATATAAATTTGTTTATGAATCCCGGTGTCAATCAGTCATTTGAACATTTTAGGAACAGAAGTGCTTTGCCCCTCAAGGGGTTAACACTCTGGGGCATACAAATGTAACGCTATCAACCTTTTGGTAATTTTGGACCTCCTCCTACCTTAAGATATTGTACGTTAGCATTCCTCAATAACCCTCCTCTCCCCCATAATGATATCGTTATCAATATCAAAAAATTATCACGTCATCAATGTCAAACACACCATACCGGAAAGGGTTAAACTATAGGAAAACAATTTTTTTAAATAAATTTTGTAAAAACTGAACAAAAAAGACTTTGTAATACGCGACAAAATAGCAATGTGCGCTTGAAAATTAAAATTAAATGTCAGATATATTTTACCGCCACCCTTCATGGAATTAGCGACAGAAATTCTATGGCTACCGTAATTTCGGGTGTATAAGCCGCAGATCAAACAATTCTTTTTCGACCCAGAATTTTTTAAGAAACAAATATAACTAATTAGATCGCCGTAAATATTTGTCTCCAATCACTAAATAAGATTTCTGGGTCCAAAAAGAATTGTTTGATCCGCGGTTTATACACCCGAAATTACAGTATATATAAGGCTTAGAATACGAAATACTCTGAAAGTATTGCATTAAAATATTAGCAGTGTACAAAGACTGTTTAATTACTTAGTCCTTTGAGCTCTGGTGAGTAAATTTCTTCAAAATTCAAAATGTCACATTGGCACCATTATTTTGCAAAGAAAATATTCGGTTTAGTATATAAACGAAAAAAAAATACATTAACCCCTTCTCAGTGGGGTCCTTTGAAGATTTATTTTAATGTTTCTAACCGGTTTTTAAAAACAGAAATTTGTTCTTTATAAAATCAAGAAAATGCTCTGATTGAATAAGGCAAAATTTACAGTTAAATTTTACTGGTAAGGAAAAACCAGGATTTGTGAGCCGCCGTGTGGCACGTATACGTGTCGCTTGTCAACCCCCCCCCCCTCAAGTGGTTAAACCTTTTTCAAATAAATTTGGTCGAATATTACGAAGGCTAAGTGACATTTTTGAACTAAAATTAAGTTGTAGAAAATTCAACCATCAAACTTCAAATGGATAAATCGGCGATATAACATTAACATTGAGAAAAACAGAAATAACTATTTTATATTAACCATTAATCGTCACGCCCGAGACATTCACGGGCTGCAAGCTTCATGGCTTTTATTCAGAATTGTTTGATTCCCACCAGTTTTACAAAATAGTGTAATTACTTTTATTCTGATATTATTTTTCTTGTCATTAAATACGATAAATAATTTTTTTAACTGGTGGCAATAATGAATTTGTATTTTTAAACCGTAATTTGATGCGACCATTAAGTTGTTAAAAAAACGATCCGATAAATACGAAGCAACAACCTCTCAATAATCACATATTTTAATATATTAATTCATTAATTTATTTACTGCAAAAATAATTGTCATGCATTCATATTTTTTTATGTTTCGAAAGTAACTAGAATACAGATTTTAAATGTGTTGATTCAAAATACTTCAAAAACAGGTTTTAGAAATTTCATATATTTGGTGTAATCGCAGTTCATATTTTTCTTTTTTTTTATAATGATTGTATAAAAACTAAAATTTGTATTTTTCCTAAAACGTATACATCCATTCAAAAAACATTAAATAAGAACACAACTGAAATATATTTACTCAGTAAAGAATTCCTCTTATATTTTCAGACATAAAATCTCTGCAAACAGATTAAGATACTTACCGCACCCACAATTATATCAAACACCTTTTAGAACTAATCCGAAAATTACATCGGATCTCTATTACATACTTTTGGGATTAAAGTATTTCAACTTGTTGTGAAGAATTTTTATTTTCTTTTACTTTACGTTAAAAAACATACATACATATACATATACTTATATATTGGAGTGTAAATGATATCCTAAATAGAAATTATTTTCAAGGGAAAATTAACGATATTCTTTCGGTAAATAAATTGAAAATCATTATTCATTTGAATGTTTGTAGTCAATGTATTCCGTTGCAGAGTTGTCGGTTTTACCCCCACTTTTATTCAGAAATTTAGTGTTCACACCAGAAATAAAGAATAATATTTATTTAACCTTCTTACCCTGTTGAAATTTTACTCAAACTTGAATAAAATATTTCACACCAGAATTTTTATTTAAATCCATTTAACATGCTTATTTAATTTAAATCTTTGCGTTATCTATTTAATTTACTTTATGAAAAATTTTCTGGTTTGAATCGAATGAAACGGATTATAGGACTGGGTCGATTAGACCTATTCAGGGTAGGAAGGTTAAGCATTTTTTTAATGTAACACATTTAACAATCACTTAATGCAAAAATTTTGCTTTCAAAATTTCTGGTACGATTTTCGAAATAAAATTGGAGGCCAAATGAAACCCTGCTCTGCAGTATATTGCACAGCGCTAAAATACATATTCTAAAGCATAAATTTTATTTAAATAGAGGGTGATTATAATTAAAGTCCGAGTTTCAAAATGCTCTAAAAAGCGAACCACTCGTTAGAATGGCGTCAAAATTTAACAGCGTATTATTGAAGAAGGTGGAAAGTACATGAATCAAAAAAAGTTCCAAATTTTAGCGACAGATGGCGCTGTAAGCGTTAGAATTTCGACTACAAAGGACAAATCGTAAAACAACGGCTAAGGCGTAAGTTACACGATATAAACCAACTGTATTGTTCAGTGTGCATGACTGTACGCGTGTGATACTGTTAGTTACGTAAGCCCGTCCACCACGGCAATGTCGTACCACATCGGATGGGAAAAATCGGTTTTTAATTGTCCTGAGGCCAAAAACCGCATAAAAATCATCCCTCAATCGGTTTTAATCCTCTAAGCGTTTGTCCCGTAATATTCCGTACACTAAGCTCCAGGTTTCACTGCAATATAAGCAATGTTTAAGATATTATAATTCTATAAATTTAATGAATTTTCAAAGAATTGAAGAATAATTAATACACTCAAGGATTACATTTATATTCCTAAATAAGATTTTTATGGAATATAGAAAGAATCATATTTTATTAGCATTTAAAACAAAATGAGGAGAAAACAACTTTACAATTTTACCCACTTGCAAGACGCTTGGAGGGTTAATTGTCCTGAGGCCAAAAACCGCATAAAAAGCATCCATCTAACCGGTTTTTAATTGTTCTGAGGCCAAAAACCGCAAAAAAGCATCCATGTAACCGGTTTTTAATTGTCCTGAGGCCAAAAACCGCATAAAAAGCATCCATCTAACCGGTTTTTAATTGTCCTGAGGCCAAAAGCCGCATAAAAAGCATCTATCCAACCGGTTTTTAAGTTTGGCAAGACTGGCGCAAAACATGTTCAATATGCTGTCCGCCGTTGTGGGCAACAAGATTAAATCGGGAAACAGCATGTTCCACAACCGATCGAAGTGTATCCGGGTTACATTCAGAATGTGTTGCGCAATGCGTGTCTTTAATTCAGATACGTTAGCAATCGGAGTACTGAAACACAATATCTTTCAGATAACCCCACAGCCAGAAATCACACGGATTAAGATCTGGTGATTGAACCGGCCAGGCTGTAGGGAAATGACGACTGATAATTCTAGCATTTCCGAAATGCCGCCTCAACAACTGCTTCACTCGATTTGCAATGTGCAGAGGAGCGCCATCTTGCATAAAAGTGATACTATCCAGACATTCAAGCTGTTGCAGAGCTGGAATGACGTCATTGCGCAAAAGAGACTCATAGCGCTGACCATTGACGGTAACGGTAACAGGACTTAAAGCACCCGTCCACTCGAAAAAATACGGCCCTATGATAAATGATGCCGTAAATCCGCACCACACAGTGTCCATTGCAGGATGAAGTGGTACTAGGTTCGTTGCGAGTGGAAATTCTGTTGCCCATATTCGGCAATTCTGTGTATTGACATATCCCGTCAGGTGGAAATGGGCTTCGTCTGTCCACAGAATTTTCCACGGCCAATCATTGTCCACTAGGGTGGATCGAAAAGTATAGGAAAATTTTTTTTTAGAAATCACTATTGGCGCGGCGTGCAAAAGTTGCCTTTTATGCATACTAGTTTACAGGGTTTTTTTTATTCAAATCCATTAATATCTTCCGGTGCCCCAAGCGCCCCAAAAATAATTAAAAATTGAGTTTTTTATGATTTTTTATATATTCTTTTGTTTATTTATTTTTTCTTAATTATTTTTGGCGCGGGGTGCAAAAGCTATCTTTTATCTATGTTAGCTTACATATTTTTTAAAAATAAAATTCATCCATATCTTCCGGTGCCCCAAGCGCCCCAAAAATAATTTAAAATGGAAATTTTCTTGAAAAAAAATTTTTTGTTTTATTTTATTTTACTTTTTGAAATTCATTTGTCACTGGCTTGGAAAGTTGTTATTACAATACTACATAACTCTACAGTTCCCATATATTTTTTAATCAAAATCCATTCACATCTTTGATGCACCAATTATAATTAAAAACTGAAATTTTTACAAAAATGTATTAAGAATTATAATTTACGAAAAATACTTACAAATTTTTAAAACAGTTAAATTAATAACGTATAAGGTTATAAATAACATTAATTTTGCAATAATAAGTGACATATAAATTAAAAATCAAAGCATTAAATCATAAAAATTACAAAAATCGAACTTACGTAGAGAAAGGTTTTACATCCTTCAATTTGGAAATTTACACATTTTTAAACTTTGTAATCTTTTTTGGTATCAAAGTGTTTTATATGGCTTCTTGATTTTATTCTATTCAATATAAAACTCTGTCTCTTTTCTTGCCCAGATACAGTTTTTGATGCCTCAGACACTAGTCGAACGCATCTTTCAACCGCTTGGGTATGGCATGGATATTTTTACCATTCATTCGTTTTTACAACTTTTATCATATTCTCAATTTCATTGCAAGGCACATTCATCAAAAGAGGTGGTTCAAAACGTCCAACTGGTTGCCAGTCAATAAGTTCAAAATAATCCTTCGCTTTGAAGTTTATTTGGGATTCTTTGAAAATTCTCACTTCTGGTGATTTTCTCTTTTTATTTCTAGCATAAATTAGCTTTCGCATTGCTAAAGATCTGATATGCTCTCTGTTATCTGTGAGCATTGACAATAGCAAATTTTCAGGGTGGCAAAAAAAAAAAAAAAAAAAAAAAAAAAAAAAAACTATTTCGATGAATAACAGCATCTACGATCTTTCTTAAATTGGGTTCCAAATATCTAGGATATGTGATAAGTTTCCAAACATGACGAGATCCTTCAGTTATGGATGGCTTTGTTCTGACATGAAACCATACAGGTGCATATACCTTCATAATATATGTTGTAAGAGTAATGAGATTATCAGAAGGATTTTCTGTAGCCACTTATAACCTTAAAATTCTACACGTAGTTGTTAGCCATCTTGAGTGATAAACTGGACCAGGTTTCATTAATGCCAGATCGGAACCACATTCACCACGTGACATTGCTATGCAAATATCATATAAATATTGCTAGTCATTGCTGAGAACTCTTCTATCTATGTTGTCTTCCAAATAATAAAGTATAAAAAGTTTATTTTATACATTTAATAAAATACGATAAACGATTTTTCATCCTCTCGATCTACCTTTTACGTTAGATAAATTATTCTTTAACTGTTAATTTTACTTGTAATTTTTAGATCAAAATTTGTATGAAACTCGATTTTCGGCAAATAATTAAAAGTTTTGGGGCATTGGAAGAAATTTATCAAAGTCGAAAATTATTTGGATGCATGCTAATATACTATAAAATGCATCTTTTTTATCCCGCTGATAAAATAATTTAAAGGAAATTTAAAAAAAACAAAAATTATAAATTTTTATAAAAATTTCAATTTTTTTCCAATTTTGGGGGCGCTTGGGGGCACTGGAAGATATGGATGGATTTATATATATAAAAAAGATTGAACTAATATATATATAAGGCAACTTTCGCAACCCGCGGCAAAAATAAATTTAAAAATATTAAAAAGCAAAAAAAAATACCGTAATTCGGGTGTATAAGCCGAGGATCAAACAATTCTTTTTGGACCCAGAAATCTTATTTAGTGATTGAAGACAAATATTTACGGCGATCTAACTAGTTATATTTGTTTCTTAAAAAATTCTGGGTCGAAAAAGAATTGTTTGAGCTGCGGCTTATACACCCGAAATTACGGTATATAAAATTTATAAAAATTTCAATTTTTAACAATTTTTGAGGCGTTTGGGGCACCGGAAGATATGAATGGATTTCAATAAAAAAACATATGTGAATTATTATGCATAAAAGGCAACTTTTGCACCCCGCGCCGATTCGATTATCCGAATTTCGATTTTTCGATCCACCCTATTGTCCACTTCCATGCGAGCGAGAAATTCCAAAGCAAAACACTCACTTGCTGACAGGTTAGAAGGGAACAACTCCTGCACATGGCAAATTTTATACGGATAGCATTGCAGGATGTTTCGTAGAATGTTATGCACCGTGCTCACAGGCCTGTTCAGTGTTCGGGAAATTATCCGTGCACTGCATGGTTGCTCACCACCGCTAGACTCTTCCTGAACTGCTGTGGCCCCTTCTTCAACTACCGCCGAATCACATCTTTCCCTTCCTCTACCAGACTGCACATCAAACAAACCTGTATTTTCGAATTTTTGCATCATTTTCACCAGACCTCTGACAAACATCGGTCCAGCGCCTTTTTTCATACCCTTGAGAGTCCTGAACTTCTGCAGAGCCACTGGTGCAGAATCACCGTTCTTGTAATAAAGTTTTACAAGCAGAGCACAATCCTTCATTGAGACACTCATGGCCAACGCCTGAGAAGCGAAATGAGGAAACTCCGTTTACCCAACGCTTTTATAACACCTGAAATTGTCGTGCGCATGCCAGGTATTTTAATTTACATATACTGACGCTTACAGCGCCATCTGTCACTCAAATTTGGAACTTTTTTGTGGTTCATATTCTTTCCCTCTTCTTCAATAACACGCTGTTAAATTTTGACGCCATTCTAACGAGTGGTTCGCTTTTTAGAGCGTTTTGAAACTCGTACTTTAATTATAATCACCCTGTAAATGTATTTTAAAGTTTTATCGCTCTAATTTCAATTTATTAATTAAAATTAATTCCTGCTATTAACAATTAAGTAATAAAAAATGCTGTTATATAGTTATCTATTCTCTAACTATTAAAAAACGCTTATTTTAAACTGCGCGTTATGAGCCAAAAGTCACACACTATTTAAAAATTAAGGGATAGTAACCGGTGTTTTCGATTTTTCAGATTATTTTCGTATTAAAGTGTTAACCCTTAATGGCGTGAAGTAAATCTGTTTCAAATAATTAAGTGCCTTGATCAGACCCCACGTATTCATTTAAAACATTGATAGATAATTTTTAGCATTTTATGTTACATACAAGATCATAAATATTATTTTTTGTTTAATTTATTATTAGCACCCTAATTGTTCTCGTGACTATATATTCACTAGAAAATGTCAAGCCAAAGATTTGAAATAAAAAACGTCTGGTCTGACACTTAATCTGCGGATGACATCAGCGCACATAAATGTATACAAGGTGGCCGAAAAGCCTAGGAATGAACGAAAACCTCAAGAAATACACATAGGGATGAAAAACGGTAAAACATGTGGGTAAATACCAAGTAATCCAAAAATCAGGACGAACTTTAACCCGTCAGTATTCGCGCGTCGGTCTTTTTGCCGCCCGTATAACTTATTTTCTCCTAACTTGTATCACATTACGAATACAACAGAGATCTACCATGTAGCTGAGTTTGAAGGTTTCTAGACCACCTTAGTGAAGTAACAGCCCACCTCTGTTTTTCTTTCAGGTACATTTTTAGAAACAAAGTTAAAATTGGCGAAAAAGTCTACGTAAGAATAGCTATGTCAGTTCATGTTCGCTTTTTCCAATTACTCCAGATCTCATGGAAAAAATACACAATTTAAGAAAACTGCAAATTTATATCTTCATTAAAATGCTATTTTCGTAAATTAGGTGAAATTTTTTTTTATTTTACATATTTGGTATGCGGGGGCCAGCGGCGAAAAGACCGAGCGCGACTAATGACGTTATGAAAAATGTCGCGACTACTCGCGGGTTAACAAGTTGGAAATTGCACGTGAACATAGCAAATGAGGTGCGTTCGTACGATAACGAAGTTTTAAAAATATTCAAATCTTGCTGATATAGTAGAGCGTACTTCGGATACAGTATAATAAACGAAATCTTTTTTGTGTTCCTGTAAATATACAGAAAGTAATTTTTATTACACCTCAGAAACATATATCTTATTCATAAAATGTGAAATAGTTAAATATAATTAAAACACGCCCCAAACAATGTTTCCCCGTATAGCATTTTGTAGTGAAATACTTTTGTGTGGCCCTGTAATTTAATAATCAAAATTCTTTGCATCACAGATTGTACAGAATGCATATTTTAGTATATACTTCATAGATTCATGCCAATTCTATTATGTTCGAATGGGTGTAACATCATAAAAATGCATTTGAAATTTTTTTCCCATTGACCGTAATGTAATGGAATACCTTTGATTGTTCCTTAAATGATCTATGCATCCGACTTTCATAACATTTGAAATGACTTGAGAAAATTACGCAATAATTATATGTTTTAAATTTCAAACGATTAAAATGCATTTGAAACTTTTTTCCCCATTTACCGCAATATCACGGAATCCTTTTGATTGTTCCTGTAATTGATCTATCCATCCGATTTTCATAAAATTTGAAATGACTCGACAAAATTATGTTATAATTATATTTTAAATTTCAAACAATTCGGTTGGGTAGTTTTTACGTTGTTATATGCGGACGGACAGACATAAGGTCAGACAGACAGACAGACAGACGGACAGACAGACGGACAGACGGACGGACTGAGCGACAACAATTGGTGCTACGTATTTACATAATTACGAACGCACCTAAAAACGAATAATTCGAAAACGAATCAAGATACAGAGATACGGTTTGCACCAAACAGATGGAAATGAAACTGGATTTTGTTTGGCTACGAAAAAAATAGTTCTATTGACAACTAACAGATGGCGCTGTCGGCTTTCTGAATTGCAAGCGAGACGGTCACTCCAAACAGTCACCTTTATGCAAGATGGACCACTACCTCATGTTACTCTGCCTGTGTAACGCCTGCTACGATCAATATTTGGGGGAGGATCGCATTATCAGTCACTAATTTAATAACGCATGGCCTCAAAGATCTCCCGATCTGACACCCTGGGACTTTTAACTGTAGGGATTATTGAAGTCAAAAATGTATCGCGACCAACTGTTATCACTACCAGCACTAGAGTACCTAGCATCACTACCTAGCACGGGCCCCTCGGAATTTCCCGGACCGGCCCATTGTAAAACAAAATACTTCGTCCCGGGGCCGGCCCGTTTATATTTTTCATTTTTAGACCCGGCACTGCCCATACAGAAATTAGTAAAAACAGACCCAGCCCGGCCCGGCCTGGCCCGGCCCGTTATGGCCCGAAACAATTTTTACTATTTCTAAAAAAATAAAATTTTTATTTTATAATTAAGATTCTTTTAAAGAATACATGTCTACATATCTTTGGAATGAATTCATATTACATGTTTCAGGAAATGCACATTAGCAACATTAATGATTACTTAGATTTTTAAACTTTCAACATTCAAATAAAGATTCATTAAGCAATTAATATGATTTAGAATAAAAGAAAAAAGAAAGTTAAAAACATCGTAACTCTTAAAATTGTGCAATAAAAGAAGTGAAACCGATAACACTAGCAATAATTAACAATCAAAATGATACACTTTGTAAAAATCACTATTAAACAAAAAACACAGCAGGGCGCGTTTCGAGCTATTCTGTACTCTTATGAAATCCTTTTCGTTCTGTAAAAGACATGTTGGTTCAACTGATGAAGAGCTGTTATTGTTGTGGCTCGAAACGTGTCAAGCTTTATTTTTTCGTTAAATGGTTATAAAGTAGATTTATGAAAATATTTCTATATCATTTTATTAAGGATTCCAAATCCAAATTCATTTTCATATCCAAAAGGGATACTTTCTGAAAAATTTTTGAATTAATTTTTTTTTTTTTTGAAATGCATAAGTTTGCAAGTATTTCTATTCTGAAACTATGTACTCGAATGGCGTTATCCATTTTTTTATACAAACAATTTAAGAAAATACTGTCAAAGTTAGAGTTTTAAATAGAATTTTTGGAAGCAACAGCATAGAAAAGAGAAAAATTTGCAACCATTTGACAAGAATTTATTATATCTCAACAACATTATGCAAGTAACTTATTTATCAAAAATGAAAGCCGCTATTCGATTCAAAATCCCTTTAATAGTCAGGCTTGTCAATTTCATACTTTTATAGTTAAAGATCAGTTAGAAGATGTGTCAAACTTTCGCATTGTAGTGAAGTGAATTTAAGAAACACCCAGAAGAATATATCCACAGATTACGTAAACATAACTTCTTTAGCGCTATTAATAATTTTACAAATCATGTTAACCCTACACATCAATAGAGCAATTAAGTCTAGTTCCGGCTCAGCTCCTCTATATGCAGAAAAAGAATGCAAGCCTGATCTCGGTCCAGCACGAGTCTGCTAAAAAAATATTAAGCCCAAGTTATACACAATGTAACTGTCCGATTCCGATCTCTACACTATACAAGTTACACTTCTGTATTGATATTCTCAAACTAGTGTAATCAACTAGTTGTCATATTAGCACATTTATACTAATTCTCGTTAAAGACATATTCATTGAAAATAAATCATATTTTATCGTCTATGCTGAAACATTAATAACGGGCCGCAGGCCGCAAAATTTTCTATACCGCCGGGTCTGGCCAATCCAATTTTTCCGGCCGGGCCCGTGCAGACCTCTAACCAGCACTAAAAGATGCCATCCAACAAAATGTGTCAGCCATAAAGCAAAAAAAATTACTCTATGCTATGAACCAGGGCTCGAAAAATCTACATGCCCGACATCAGTGTTGTTAGACGGCGACTTTTTAAAAATTCAGATTGGCACCACTTCTTTGGATTGGTAAAATTACGTTTCGTTTAATGACATATTAATCAAGAGGAATTTTATCCTTTAATAAAAGTGGTGCCAATCAAATTTTTAAAAAGTCGCCGTCTAACAACACTGATGTCGGGCATGTAGATTTTTCGAGCCCTGCTATGAACGGTGCAGTGCCTCGTTTCACAGCTGTACATTTACTGTAGTACAAATTAACTGTAATTAATTAAGCTGAATAGTAAGTTGTGAACATTTTTTTTCATTTGTAAATGATCTTTTGCTGCATTAAATCACTGTAGTGCCATCTGTTGGTCACCATCAGAACTATTTTTTCCGTTGCCACACAAAACCCGTTTGGTGTTCGGTTACATCCGTTTGGTGCAAACCTTATCTTTGTACCTTAATTCGTTTCCGAATTATTCATTTTTAAAGTTTGTCCTGACTTTTGGATCACCCGGTATGTAAGAAAAGCAGGGATGAGATTTCCGCTTTTTTGCACACCAGTAAAATCTTAGAGAAAATACTATATTATTAAATCGGAACATTTTTGTGATTTAAAATAGCAACATTTTCTCTAAGATTTTACTGGTGTCAGAAAAAGCGGAAATCTCATCCCTAGAAAAGTTATTCATTGATGCCATAGTTGAACAGCACGGGTCTCTTACTCTTTTTGGCATATTACGAATTGAAGTCTCTTGCCCCTGAAAGGGTTAACAATTTGTCCATTTCGGGCGCACCTAATTTTAATTCGAAACTTGCAAATGATGCCAATAATATTTTAACAAAATTTTCATTTTACCATGAAAGCTTAAATTAAAGAGTTCTTAATTTCTAAAAAAGTCGTTTGTAAATTCCGTTGCCAGTTGATAATTTCTCATTTTAAGAAGAGAATTTGTCCATGGCGGAAAGAATTAAGCCAACAGCTCAAATACCCTTTTTACGGTCGTAATTAATCGACACCTTGGATTTTTTCTATAAAATCCATACACATCTCGATAAAATAGACATTCAGCTATCAGTATACGTGAACGCTACTGGTATACGGGATACTATTAAGCAGTATTTGAATAAGAAAATCTATACAACCGTAAGTGGACTGTAATCATTTTACGTTCAACAATTTAGATATCTCCATGCCCAGCAAACACAGAGCTATCTGTAAGCAATCGGACGATAGCCGCTTGCCAATACCGGCGGTATTCGAACGATACCGGTCCCGTATGTTTTTTGATACGCCCCGCGAATGCCGCCCGATTTATGAGGCACCTAGCCGGTCCGGTATCGGCAAAAAACTATGCCGATAGCTAACCACACAAATACCGGTTGAAGCCCGGCACAAGCAAAAAAAAACTCTGGTGGCGCCATCTGTTAAACAGACTAGCATGCATTTTGAGAGCCAATGAATATACTTCAGAGCAGAAACAGGCGGGATTAGATCTCGCAATCCCCGATCTCAGAAGGTGAACGCCTTAACTACTGGACCAGTCAAATCCATTTAGAGGCGGAATATCTGTGGTAATAAGGGTGTGGCATTTCAATATGTGGTATGTAAATGGCAAGTGTCGTTGACGTAAATGACAGATTGGAAAATTGTAATATTAAAGTGTTTTTATTTTATTTATGTATTCATTTACTTCTAATTGTCTGATGCGCCTGATTTTACAAAATTAATTTAATATTTAAAGTAATGAATTAGCAAATTAATTAAAGCAAGCGAATTGCTTTTCTTATAAATTTAAGAATCATTAAGTAGTATACTTAAAAAATTAAAAATAATTTTTTTTCAGAAGTATTGTTAAATTAATAATTTTTTTATTAGAAGCTATAACATAATTACCTGCTTTGCGTTTATTTCTAAAGTGTGTATTTTTAACGTAGAAAAACTTATTTTAAATAATAATAAATTGGTAATAATTAACTTTTAATTAGAATAAAAATGTATTTCATGTCATTTGATGATTTAAAGTAGTATATATGTTTTACATGTGTAGTATATATACAAGGTGATTCATAAAAGATGGGCAGAACTTTAAGGGGTTATAGTACACTTAAAGACAAATAATATTAAATAGGAGACTAAGGGTCCCAGACGTATTCCCAAGGAGAAAAGGGGCATTAAAGTTTAGGGTCCGAAATTTCAAATGATTATAAAAAATGGAAAAATTGATCGATTCGTTTGCGGTTTTTGCAAAAAATTTTCTTTATGCCAGTATTTTCTTGAAATAAAATTTTAAAGTTCAATTTCAAAAAATGCCGATAGGGGGCGCTTTAGACTTTGGAGTAACAAACAACTATTTTTTAACGTTATTTTTTGTATTTCTTTAAATGATTTCGAAAGCTTAGACTTAAACTTAAATTTTGATCGAAAAATCTGAGTCCTAACGAGTAGTTAAGTAGCGTAAACTGAAATTTGAAATTTGAAACCCTTCTCCCCCCAGAACAAAAATCAGTTATTCCCGATCTTTGTGTCGTAGATTAGGCTCTAACTACTGCCGCGTTTTGCTAAAATTATTCTTTATGTCAGTATTTCCTTGAAAATAAATTTTAAAGAAAATTTTCAAAAAATTCCGATAGAGGGCGCTTTAGACTTTGGAGTAACGAACAACTATTTTATACCGTTATTTTTTGTGTCTCATTAAATGCTTTCTAAAGCTTAGACTTAAACTTAAATTTTCAGCTCAAAATCTGAATCGCTGAGCGTGGTTCAGTAGCGAGGGGAGGGGGTTCAAATTTCAACTTCTGAACATAGTTCAGTTTGCACTACTTAACCATGCCCAACGATTCTGTACTGTTATACGAGGCAAAAATACAACTTTCGTCAAGGACTGCATAGTCGGAATTCACTCATAAAGGCACTGGCACAGTTGGAAACGTCGCTCATGCAAACGTTAAAGCTCCATTCCTGACGCTAGTCACCGGGTGAAGAAGGAGACAGAAAGTATGCAAATGTCAAATGGGGAAGAAGAAGAACACGTATGCAAAATTTCGACACGATTCAGGCATAAAAACCACTGAACGGTGAGTCAAGTGTAAGTCGCTGTAGTAATGAATCGGAAGATGGTGCCCTTCACGAATAAGGAAAAGGCTGAGATGCATTTAATTTACGGAGCGGCAGATGGAAATGGTGCAGAGGCACAACGAATGTACGGAGAGCGATTTCCCTAACCGCAAAACTTTCGAGCGCTTGCACAGACAGTTGTGTGAGACGGGATCATTTCTCGCTTCCCGGTCGAATGCAGGTCATGCAAAAAAGGACGAATCAGTAGTTGTTGCAGAAGCCATTCTGGATGTAGTAGCGGTGCAGCCAAGTACAAGTACACGAACAGTGGCTAGACAGGTGGATACCTCACAGTCCATGACTTGGAGGGTACTGAAGGATGAACATTTGCTCCCGTTTCATGTGCAACGAGTCCAGAAACTGTCTCCAGGGGATTATCTAAATCGTATTGAATTCGCCCGCTGGTTTCTGCAGCAGAACGCGCTAAATCCACATTTTGGACGAACTGTGCTTTTCACCGATGAATGTACCTTCACACGTGAAGGTACATTTAACACACACAATGCACATGTATGGGCGGATGTCAATCCACATGCTACGTATCCACATGGTCATCAGAGACGCTTTTCCATCAATGTTTGGGCAGGAATCCTCGGAGACCACCTAAACGGACCGTACCTTCTTCCTGAACGCCTCAACGGTAAAACATACCTCACATTTCTGCAACATGTGCTGTCAGACCTGTTAAACGTTGTTCCTCCACGCATCCGGCGGGTCATGTGGTTCCAGCACGATGGAGCGCCAGCCCATTACGTACGAGACGTCCGCAACTATCTGGACATCACATTTCCGAACAGATGGATTGGTCGAGGTGGTCCTGTTGCTTGGCCTGCTCGCTCGCCAGATCTTTCACCCCTCGATTTCTTTTTTTGGGGACATTAAAGGCTCTTATGTATGAGACACCCATTGAATCCCCCTAGGAACTGGTCGCCAGACTTTCCGCCGCTGTAGGGGAAGTGCTCGAAAAGCCTGATGTTTTCGCGAATGTTCGCCGTTCCATTCTCCGCCGTTGTTCTGCGTGCATAACCTCTGGTGGTCACAATTTTGAACATTTATTGTAAATACATGTTAATAAATATGCTTTGGTAACATAATCCTAATCTGTGTCTTTTTACCTCGTATCACAGCACACAATGTGTGGACATGGTAAACTGAACTGTGCTCAGGAGTAGAAATTTCAAACCCCTCTCCCCAGAAACTTAACCACGTCTAACGATTCAGATTTTGGGCTGAAAATTTAAGTCTAAGCTTTAGAAAGCATTTAATGAGACACAAAAAATAACGGTATAAAATAGTTGTTCGTTACTCCAAAGTCTAAAGCGCCCTCTATCGGAATTTTTTGAAAATTTTCTTTAAAATTTATTTTCAAGAAAATACTGACATAAAGAATAATTTTAGCAAAACGCGGCAGTAGTTAGAGCCTAATCTACGACACAAAGATCGGGAATAACTGATTTTTGTTCTGGGGGGAGAAGGGTTTCAAATTTCAAATTTCAGTTTACGCTACTTAACTACTCGTTAGGACTCAGATTTTTAGATCAAAATTTAAGTTTAAGTCTAAGCTTTCGAAATCATTTAAAGAAATACAAAAAATAACGTTAAAAAATAGTTGTTTGTTACTCCAAAGTCTAAAGCGCCCCCTATCGGCATTTTTTGAAATTGAACTTTAAAATTTTATTTCAAGAAAATACTGGCATAAAGAAAATTTTTTGCAAAAACCGCAAACGAATCGACCAATTTTTCCATTTTTTATAATCATTTGAAATTTCGGACCCTAAACTTTAATGCCCCCTATCTCCTTGGGAATACGTCTGGGACCCTTAGTCTCCTATTTAATAATATTTGTCTTTAAGTGTACTATAACCCCTTAAAGTTCTGCCCATCTTTTATGATTCACCCTGTATATATATATATTTATTTATTTATATTATCTTTTTTATACAAAATTTTATTAAACAGGGGATATTTCATATTCCTTTTTATAAATTTAAAAATGCTTAAGTATTGGATATAATAAATGAATTTAAGAGGTTTTTCTGTTAATGCATTTTTTTAGGAATTATAAAGTAACTAAATGTAATAATAAAGTTAAAAATTTAAGATATATATATTTGTAACATAAAATAACTATTTTTAATAAAAAAAAATAAGTTGGTAATTAATCACTTTTAATTAGAATGAGAATTAACTTTAAGTCATTTCATGATTTAATGCAGAATATTTTTTTAATGTGCAACAACATTAATTCCGAATAATTGCTGCAATAATAATTTTTAAATCTTAAAATATAATAGTAATATTAACTTATGTTTCGTTTGTGAGATAATATTTTAGAAAAAAAAATCTGATTTTTTATGTTAAAAAAATGGGTAGAATTCTTTTATATGTTTTATCTTGTAAAATAATTTCAAACACTTTTTAGTAATTAAATATTAAAATAAAATAAGAAACTGATTTATTGATTTTAAAATTAATAGATAAATAGAAAATAAATTCAATTACCTTAAAAAGTATTTTTCTGTTTTTCTACGATTAAGTTCCTAGTGCAGTGATGCACAACCTTTTTGCCAGAAAATTGTTTGCCACCAGAATATTTGAAAAGAGGCGTTTGTTTTATTTAATAGCAAAGATTTCGTCATTATTATAAGGAAAATTATTCTGCATGAAAATAGTGGTAGATTTGTGGCCTACGGGCCAAAGGTTGTGCACCGCTGTCCTAGTGAATAAAAATTTAAAGAAGCGAATTTAAAAATTCTTTTGTGATTAAAAAAATTTTAAGTCATTCTGAAAATTTATTCAAAAACAATATTTTCAAATAAATAAATATAGGTTATTTTTGACATATTTTCTATTTATCACTGTCAGACTTTTTAATGAAATACGTGAAATATGCATTTCTTATCAAAACTCAAACTCGAATAAAATTCAGAAAAAGAAAAAAAATCGGTTAAGACTAAAAATTCCGAATTCGGACCGATGTTGGCAAATCTGATCGGTCCACTATCGGAACTCAGATTTCGGCCCTGCGTCACTTGCCAGTGTAAGTCTCTTGCCGATATATAACCAAAAGGGGACCGATTACCGTAACCGGCTGTCTGAATAGCAGATTCTTAAGTTTCAGTTGACGGCATGCTGACAACACTTAACAGACACTGATGGCTCCGGTCCGATCGTATGCCGAAAGTCATGTGCTTGCTGGGTGGTAGCGTAAACGCTACCACTAGGATTTCCAAGTAATCTATTTTTTATTTAGGTATTCTAAATTTGCACCACAAGTTTCAAATATTAATATTCTCTGATACTATATTGATATTATTATATTTAATGACAGATAATTCGTCATTAAATAAAGTGAAATTTATTGCTGAAATATTTTGGTGTGCACTCAAACTCTTTGAATTAGGAAATTTCTAGAATATTTTTAACATACAAATTAGAGGGTTAAAAAAAGTCATAATTAGTATATTTGAAGTAAAATGATTCAGTTTTTTCAGACAGTATGATACTCATTACCACTAGCCTCCGAAAAGCGTCAGTGATTTAATAATGCGGCCATAATTATTTAATATTAGGCATAGCATAACTTAATTAAACATTAAACGTTATTATTATTAAGCATTATTAAGCATTATTGTTAAGCCTATTAAACATTGTCTAGTCTCAATGTATAGGAAACCTGCTTCAAATATTTAAAAGAAGTAAGATATTTTAATTCGTATAACACAATTGTGATCTTCTGAAACCATAAAATATATTTTTACAAAAAGGAGCATTATATGTTGCAATCCGCTAATGTTTTAAATCGGGTTAGTTTCTAAATTAATTTCTGTTTTTTACGCTTGGTAGTATTTATTACATAAAACTTAAAATTATAATTGTTACATAAAATGAAATACATCTTAAAAATTTTACCTACAAGTTTTATTTAACAACAGTTTTAATTTAGTAACAAATTTTACTTACAAGTGTTCAATGTGTGCAACTTTCTTCATACGGTACAAAACAATGACCCTACCAACAGCAATCAACGTTTAGGAAGAATGGAGTTATCGACTTGATGTATTCTGTGTGACGAAAGGTGCTCACATTGATGACTTTTTTTTGAGTTGCTCTTTCATTTTATGTTTTAATTATAATTTTAACTTTTATGTAATAAATATTACGAAGCATTAAACCCCCGATATTTAATTAGAAACACCCTGTATTTTTAAAAAGTATTAACTAATCGCAATTCACATTATATTTATTTTGCTTTTCAAGAGCACTAACGGCATTTTCTTTAAAGCACTGATCAACAAACGAAAATTTTTTAATCAAATAATTTCAGATTATAAAATATCCAACTAACTCTTCTGAGAAAAGTTTACCTTCATAGAATTTTCCTATAATCCTTTTATTTCGAAGATATTTCTATCAAACGATGTCTGAACTGTCTCGTATAGATAAATGTTTAGCCCAAAATTGTAATAAGTTTTCCAGTCATGTTTTCCAAGCTTTTTTTAAATTCATGGAATGCTTTAGGATATTTTTATATATCTTTAGACACAGTAAATGAAATTTTTCTGAGAGAAATGGAAACGTGAAACAGGATACATGTAGATAAAAATATTTTTCCTAACTTTTGAGAATTGTTGGAGATAGCAATTAAAAATAAGTATTTTCTGTTATAAAATATAAAAGGTATTTGCAAGTCAAAAAATTAATTTTGACTCTTTAAAAATGGCTATAAATATTTTGAAAATGTGTTGTTATTAACGCCATGAAAAATTAAATTTTTCAATTTGTATTAAAATTACCGAATTTTCGAGTGGTTAGTCGAGTGTTCTCGGGAAAACCAAGCATTAAACAACAAAAATGCGTTTCCAAAATTTAAGTAACGAATTATATTTTAAATACAAATCTGTATCAGAAAGTACCAAGATAAAAAAAAAATTAATTAGTTTCAATCTGATGCGGCCCTTTACGCTTTCTGGCACGGGAAAATTCTGTCCGTAAAATGAGAAATTATTGGCTAACACCGGAATTTACAAACGAATTATTCAGAAATTTAAAAAAAAAAAAAAAAAAAAAAAAAAAAAAAAACTTAATTTAACCTTTCCCTGTAAAAAGTAAAATTTTAGTAAAATATTCTTAGAGCATTTTACAAGTTTGGAATTAAAATTAGGTGAGTCCGGGGGGGGGGGAGGTAGTGGTCTCTCTGTGCAGGAAGGGGTTAAATAAAAGTCACTTTTACCATTGTTCTTGTTTTTGTCCCTTAATAGCATTTAGAGCTGCTTTTACAAGGTTCGTGCGCATCAAAAGATTCAGGATATTTTACACGTTTTAGTTCCAAAAATCTTTGTAAAGCTTTGGTCATTGTATCTGAAGATAGTTTTTTTTTCATTAAAAAAGGTAAATATTATTTTAGAAAAATTCTGATAAAAATCTTTGAAAGTACTCGAAGCGTACGGACATTGATTAAACCACTTAATCGTCGCGCCCGAGACACTCACGTGCTGTAAATTTCACGGCTTTTATTGTTTGTTCCCCGCCAGTTTTATAAAATAGTGTAATTGGTTTTATTCTGGTATCATTTTACTTGTTATTAAATAATAAGAATTTTTTTCAAAAAAGTGGTGGCAATAATGAATTTGAAATTTTAAGCCGTAATTTAATGCGACCATTAACCCTTTCTTTGCAGTGTTGTCGGGCCGGCAACACCTAATTTTAATTCCAAACTTGCAAGCGCCACCAGTAATATTTTAATATAATTTTGCTTTTACAATGAAAGCTTAAATTAAGGAAGTCGCAATATGTAGACAAGTTCCTTATAATTTCCGGTGTCAATCGACAATTTCTCATTTTACTAATAGAATTTGCTTGCGCCGGAAAGGTTTAAGTGGTTAACTCGGAAAGACGTGTGCCATGCCTGAATGATACAGAGTGCGTATGGATTTTTACAACTGTCACCACTACTTTTAAAAAAATAATCGTCAACTTATTACATCGCAGAAGTTGTAACAATTTTCTCCGACTAAATAAGGGGACGATTATTATTCGTATTTATTGGTGACAAAGTAAAAAAAATAATAATAATAATACACTGCGCGTTTTCGAGGTTTTCAAAACACCCCTCTCCCATCTTGCCGGATTAAGTTTCAATTCTGTCCAACCTTGCCTCCGTGGAACATCAAAAGTATGTTCCAGAAATATCATACTTTTATATTCAAAGATTAAATAAGGAAAATGTTTATTTTTCTGGTGTTCAGCGAGCTTAAGGTAGCACAGACTTGAAGTAGAGCACGCAGAGTCCTTGTTTAATCCTTTGAGATCTGATGGGTAATTTTTTTTCAAAATTCTAAATGTCACATTGACACCAGTGTTTTGCAAAGAAAATAATCTGTTATGAAGTACACGAAAAAATGCATTAAACCTTTTTCAAATAAATTTGGTCGAATATACCGGTGCTATTGTGACATTTCGGAATTAAAATTAAGTGGTAGAAAATTCAACCATTAGAGCTCAAAGGGTCAATAATACCAGTAATATTAAATAGAAGATTTTGCTTTAGTAAACAATCAAATACCAATCTAATTTTGTAGGCGAAATTTTGTATTTTTATTTATCGACTGTTATTAAATTAAACAAAATCTGTTATTCTTGTATAACGAAGATGAAAAAAAAAACTATAATGGGCGAAACGATGGGCGGTTCTAGAATTGGTTAATCCTTTCCGGTGCAGGGCAAAAATATCGAAATGACTGATTAGCATTAAAGTTTACGTAGAAATTTATTTAAAAATAAGAAAACGCTATTTTCCCCACACATAAGAAACGGATAATATTTACAGAATTCTGGTGTCAGTGTGACGTTTCGGAATCATGTTGGGTGTGCCACGTATTGGAACACTGAAACACACAGGGTTAAGGGCAAATACAATATTTTCTGAATCTACTCTTTTAGAAGTTATATTTATATACTGAACAATTTAACTGATCAATATTTTTAAAATAAACTTTCCAATAATGTCTATTTTTTTAAATGTCTTTCACAGAATTTTTTATCTTTTATCACCGGTTTTCAAATCAGAATTTTTTGCCTAATTGAATCGAAAAACTATACGGATTAAATAATGTAAAATTTACAATTAAATTTTACTGGTGAGAATAATAAATTATGATTGGCAATGTTATGCCAGTATGCGGTATGGGCAAAACGTGTCTGGTAAAAACCCGTTGCCCGTACGTAGTACGGGCAAAATAGGGGGAAAAATCCCTCAATAACCCCTTGAGACATATATGGCCAATTTGACACTTTTTGCACTAGAAATTTATAAATGACAACGTTACTTTTTTAATAGCCTCATTTTGCTAATTAAATAAGGCAAAAACCTCTGTTAAATTTTTGTGGAACTAAAAAGCATAAGAGTGAGAAGCTATACTTTTACTCCTTCGCGATGAGAGCCTTTTGTAATTTTTATTCTTTTAGCACCGATTTTTAAAAATAGATTTTTTTTCTTTTTCAATCGTGAAAATGCTCAGATTAAACAGTGAATTTTACAAAAAATAAATAAATAAATAAATAAATAAATAAATAAATAAAAAATAAATTGTGAGAATAATGAAGAATTCTGAGAGCGTTACATGGCATGTATACCGATCGTTCGTCCCGATTAATTTAAAGCATTGAGAGTTGCGGCCGAGAAGTTACATTTAACTTCTAAGTAGGCTACTTAAAAAAAAAAAATCAGAATATTTGTCGCCCCAAGATTTATAAAACAGCATAATTAGGTATATCTTCGCATTTTTTTTTATTATTTGCCATTAAATAAGTTGAATATTTCTATTTTAAAAATATGGTGGAAATAAACATATTTAAACATAATTAAGTAGCCTACATTAATCGGAAACGACGCTTAACACTCTAATGCACATGGTAGTGTACATGCTACTACTACAGTTTTCAATTTACCGTAATTTCGGGTGTATAAGCCGCAGCTCAAACAATTCTTTTTCGACCCAGAATTTTTTAAGAAACAAATATAACTAGTTAGATCGCCGTAAATATTTGTCTTCAATCACTAAATAAGATTTCTGGGTCCAAAAAGAATTGTTTGATCCGCGGCTTATACACCCGAAATTACGGTAGTTGATTTTTTATTTAGATAGTCCAAATGTATTGTAGAAATTTAAAATAGCAAAATTTACTTTATATAATAATAGGTGTTTCGTCATTCAAAAAAGCAAAATTCTTATTGAAATTATGTGGTTTGAATTCAGATGCTCTGACTTACGGAATATCAACGTATTCCACCTTGGAAATTAGAGTTTTAAGGGGCAAAATAAAGCAAATATATGTATTTCAAAATAATTTTATTTCCAAAATATTGGTGATTGACAGTCCTTTAAAAAAAAAATTATTAAAATTTACGTTACTTTTACGTTAAAAAATTATACCCTTTTTAAAAATTATGTTTCTTTTTACTAAATGTCTTCATTAAATTCATCAGAAAATAAAATCTAAATGGGAAATATTACCGTAATATTCGACGTAAAATCCGCGAAACATAATTTTCGACCTAGAAAGTTTTTAAAATGAAATTTAACTTTTTAAATTGCGGTAAATATTTGATGTAAAATTTTAAGTAAAATTTCTGGGTCCAAACAGAATTCATTGATCCGCGGATTATACACAGGAAGTAAAGGTAAAAGCTTTCTGCCAGAAAGTACTTGTAAATTTGAAAATACTAGAGTTACCAGAAGTTGATGAAAACACCGAAAATAATGTTAGAAATGTAAAATATACCATAATTTCCCGCGGATAATCCGCGTATCAAACAATTATTTTTCGACACAGAAATCTTATTTAGTAATTCAAGACAAATAATTGCCACGATCTAAGATGTCATATTTTACTTTTTAAATTTTCTGGGCTGAAAAAGAATAGTTTGATATGCGGATTATACGTCGGAAATTACGGTGATGATTAATGACACTCTTAACCCATTGAAGTCGAGCGACAAATATACGTGCCACAAAAAGGGCATAGGAATCCTTGTTTATTCCAACCAGTAAAATTTTAGTGTAAAATTTGCCTTATTTAATTTGAGCATATTCTCGATTTTAAAAGGTAAAAATTTCTGTTTTTAAAAACCAGTTATAAAATAATAAAAATTTTGTAAAAAAAACTCCCGTCGCGATGGGATTAATTTTGAGTGATCCGTAAAATTCTGTGGTATTCTTCTGTTGCGATAATGTTAAAATAATTGAATGTCACACAAAATTATGAAAAAATTAATTAGAAAATAAGTAAAAGAGTTTTCGATGCGTACGTTATAAAATCTTTTATAACAAAAAATCCGATGAAAATGCGACTTTTGTAAATTCGAATTTTATCCAAAATCCCAGAATTTTCCGAATGACCTAATATTTAATATTTTATAGAAATATTTAAGAAAAATATGTCATAAGAGGCATAATACAGCTTGAATTAATAATCACACATACCAGTAAAATAAGTCAATCTAAATATATTAATGTTTGAAACAAATTCAAGCTTCGAAATTTCCGCATTAAGTTTTAATAATTCTTTCTTATTTATAAGGTGATAGATATGCCAAAAAATTGTTATTCGGATTTCTTGTCTGAATTAAATAGTTCTATATTTAAAAAAAAAAAAAAAATCTGCCAGATGAGTAAAAACTAGAAGGAGTTAAATACGTATATCACACTACAGATAACAGGGTTCGAACAATTGTACCACTAAATTTTAAAAGTATTATCAAATTATTTTATTGCAGAAAAATATTACACAATTTAACCCGGGAGAACGCGCGCTTTCCCAGGGTATGAATGGTTTTAATTTTGCCACCAATAAAATAAAATCAAAACAGTCGCTTTATTTAGACGGAAAAAGAGCTTACAAATTTTGCGATAAAATAAGTTGAAGATTACTTTAAAAAAATTAGTGGTTGCAATTGTAAAAACCATACGCGCACCGGGTCTTTTAGGCCCTGCGCGCGTCCTCCCGGGTTAAGAATACAGTTGGTGGATGAAAATTCTGTTTCATAAAAGTAAATATAAATTTAGTTATCATTAATAATGGTGCAAAAGTCCTTTAAAAATATAAGGAGTGTGCGAACCTTGGATAATGTAAGCTTTTCCCATAGAGCTATTAATAAAGAGGAGGGGACATATAATATATTGGCTAACAGTTCAAGTAACTAGCTAGTGAAGTAACTGAGAAGGTTATCATAAGATGGCTGTTAGTTTTTTTAAACGTATCCATTATTTCTATTTACCGACAGTGTAAACGCCCACCAGTAAATTTAATTAGAAAAATTTTATCTCATTTAATTGCATTATTCGTTCGATTATTTTTCTCACAAATATGGCTAAAGCTTTCTATTTAATTTTATTGGTGTTGCATCTGATGGTCTTTTTATTGGTTTTGTTGTTTTTACTGGTCATGTTACACAAGTGTTATAATCTTTTCACTGACACTGACAGGAGATTGTCTCACTTGCCACAATATGGCTGATCTACTATCACTAAAGGCTAATTCCATGCAAACTTATCATGTCTGTCACATACAACGATTTTTGGCTACCAGTATTTTAGAACGGAAAAATGTGACTTATTTTATCGGAGATATTCCGTCAGTTGAATAGGGCGAAGAAAACTTTTCGAAAATAGCGGTGGCGAACAAGCATAGCGAATTTTAGTTGTGTGACAGACGTGACAATATTTCATGGAATTAACCTAAAGCAAACTACTGACAGTAAAAATAAATATAAATTATTTTTCCATTGTTTGTGACTGAATTTCCCCTCTTACTAAAGTATTTGAATAATGGGAAAATTTCAACTTAAATTTACTTTTTTTTTCTTTACATCCCAATAACCGACAAGTATTTTTCTAAAGTACTATTACATAATATTTGTTAAAACACCTATGATTTTACCATTTCTATTTAGCAAATAACCTTTTATTCATCAAAAAACGGTTAATTTTAGAAAAATAAATCAAATTAAAAATACATTTTCATTATATATATATATGCCGGGTGATCCAGAAGTCCCGGGACTTTTGAAATGCTAAAAATTAGAAAGCCATAAACAATAGAAGCATGCGGTTTTCACAGAAATGCTGAGAAACTTGTGGAATTTTTTTTTTTTTTTTTTTTTTTTTTTTTTTTTTTGCTGAAAAAAATATTATGTTAGTTGCACTTTTTGACAGCAGGTGGCGCTAAAATTGATAGTATTATTTTTATAGTATGATACAGCTCATTTAAAAGAAAGAATTAGTGTCCAAGGGTTACAAAGTTTAATCATGACGCTCATGGCTTATAAGTACCACCATGAGCCGATGCAAAACAGCGTGCACAGTATCCTCAGAGCAGAAAGAAATTCCAGAAAAAATTTCAGTTCATCGTGATATCACAAGTGTACTGCACTCACGATGAACTGATGATTTCCACAGAGTATTGGCATAGAATCCTACCTAATTTACCTACCTAATTTAATTGTAACAGACATGTGGCGGGATCTCCTGTTTCTATTACGATCTTCCAATGAGCCTTTTTCTCAAACCTTGCTTACCATAGCATTTCACATTTGCAATGGCCATCGATTCTTTTGCAGTTTTAACTTGACGTATTGTACGACATGAAAACAACGCGACATGCAAAGATGTGTCGAAACATAGTGTAGACAATGTCTAAACATTGCAGTTGCTCATCAAATTTTGTATCAAATTTCCCTTACAATGTAATTTCAACTACCTTACAAAAAATGTTTGAACGTAAACCACCCTTAAAACGAAATCTCATCAATATCATAGAAAAGAAGTTTCGCAATGATTTCATGAGTCTATATAACGTACGGTATAGGTACAATCAGTCCTATTCAACAGCGCCACCTGTTGCTAAAAATGGTAACTATATATATTTAAAAAAATTCATTCTAAATAAAAATCCCACATATTTCTGAGCATATATCTGAAAACAGGACCTTTGTATTATACATAGTTCCTTAATTATTAACTTTTCAAAACTCCCGAAACTTCTGGATCACCCAGTATATATATCGTACGAGTCCTGGAATTTTCAGACCAGGGAATTCTTCGGTATCAATATTTTGTTATAGAAAATCTCTTCTTAAATTACGTGAAATTTTTCGCGTTTAACTGAGATTTTTTTCGATAAAACAATGATATGTCACCTAAAAAATAACTGTATGAACCATGTGTTATTTAGTAAATGTAGAATTTTCTATGACTGTAATTTAAAAATTTCATACTGTGAGCAACCCCATACCATTAAAATTTCTACGCAATCATTATCTAATTATTGAGTTTCTGCGATTCGACAAGCCAGTTGTGTCCTTTATATATTAGTAGTATCAGGTGTATCGCAGTTTGTCCCCCTTGTATAAATTTTCAATTTTCTTCATGTTAAACAAAAGTATATTTTGAATCAGAAATTTTATTTAATTATAAAAAAAATACGACAAAAGACAAGTTGTTGTTAATACATTATCTATTTAAAAAACGATTTTCTTGAAAAAAGGCCAGAAAATTCGAATCTGTGACTTTATACGAGGGCAATTCGGAAAGTAACCTCCGTTTATGAATTAAAAAAAAAACTGATGAAAGGAAACATGTTTTATTACTTGTGTATGAAAGACACGTTCTTCAGCTACTTTTCAACATAATTGTCGTGTTAATTAAAACAATTATCATAACGGTAAATCAGCTTTGAAATTACATCGTCACAGACTTCTGCCGCCGGCCTATTCAACTGCGATTATTTTAATATTCAATTCGCACCACTCTTTCAATTCAAAGAATTTTAACGTATTTTTCTATATAATTTTCTGATAAATGCATTACCAAAAATGTTTAAAAAAATAGTGGGTCAAGTAAAATATTACGAGAGCCATTCGGAAATTGTCAGAATAAATAAAAGAATATGTTAAAATTCTTTGGATTGAAAGAGTGGTGCGAGTTGAATTTAAAAATAATCGCAGTTGAATAGACCGGAGGCAGGAGTCTTTGACGATGGAATTTCAAAGTTGATTTACCTTTAAGATAATTGTTTTAATTAATATGGCAATTATGTTGAGACGTAGCTGAAGAACGTGTCTTCCATACGTGAGTAATAAATTATGTTTCCTTTCATTAGTTTTTTTTTTTTAATTCATAAACGGAGGTTACTTTCCGAATTGCCCTCGTATTTTCAAATCGTCTTTCTTGACACCTAAAATAAACCAGGACCTTTAATTATATATTTCGAATTAGAATTCACTTTATTTATGTACGGGAAAAGAGTCTGGAAATTTTTAACTATATCGTTTATATACGCCTGCTTGTTACAAGAAAAATATTCCATTCAACATGGTGATTTTTTATATACAAATTAAAAGTGAAAATAACTTAAATAATTCTAGGACAACGTATACGACTGCTTATTAGAGAAACAGTGTCACTTTTATCAACGATTATTATTGTCACGTTTTTTCAGGAAATTTTATGAAAGAAAGCGTAAACTCTCTTGTTTTGATCATTTTTAGAAGAAAAAGATAAGTTTTCCGGTCATGTTTTCTAAATCCTTTTATTTAAGCCTTAAGTGAGTTTTAGAATTTTTATAGGTCTTTAGAGACGCGAAAGAAAAAATTACTGAGAGAATTGAAAAGTGAAAGAAGATACATTTAGACAGAAGAGTATGTCTAACTTTTACAGTTCAAAGTAGCAATTAGGTGTGAAGGCATTTTCTTCAACATAATCAAATAAAGAAAGGTAATTTAATGCAGTTTACGTGTTTGAAATAACAAGAATGAACCTAAACTTAAAACTGTCATAGATGAAAATATAAATACTGTTAGATTTCTTTCAAACGATTGAAACATTTAAAAAAATATGAGCATTTTTTTAGTTTTTTACACACTTGTCTGCTAAACTGTCCTTGTTTAGTTACATCTGTACATATATTACAAAATTCTTCCATTCATAGTTCGTGCTTTTCAGGGCTCAGAGGATTTAAATACCATGTTGTTTTATAATTATTCTATGCAAAATTTAATCGTAGATTTTTTTTCTTTAAATAATGAAAATAATACTTTAAGAAAAATCTCGCATTTTTCTATGAGGCATACAAAACTACCAGTTTAAGGAAATAAAAGTAATATATATTTAGAAAAATAAATTTGTTGTTTCAATTCAATTTTAAACAGCTTGGCCAATTTAGCATCTTGTTTTTATTCAGAAGAGTGCAAGGTTTTAAATTTAGTTATTTTGACCAAAGTTACATATTAAATAGTTGTCTAATGGTGTATGGAAATAGAGGCAATTTAAAAAAATGCGATATTGGGAAGACTTTCTTCAAATTAAAAAAAGAAATCATTTTCATTTATTTTCAGTAAAGTTAGTTTTGTATGAACCAATTGTGTCGTATTTGTATTTTTATACCTGGAAGTATGCAATAGATACATATATTTATGCAATTTATGTTCAATCCCAAATGCTACGCTCGTACCAGAATTTAAAAGTAAAATTTTCCTTTTCTTAGGTGCATGAAAAGAAGATTTTAATTTATTTAAAAAACAATTGTTTTTAAGATACAGTATCATTCAATCCTTTCAATATTTTAGCAATAGAAAGACAATACCCTCGAAAGGTATTTCATTTTTTTAACATGATTTTAGTTTATATTTTTAAATGTATAAGTCATGAGCTAGGAATTTATATTTTATCATTTATAAATCTTTATTAGACCTTTCAATTACCATATTAATTAGCATCGATCAATAAGTAATCAATTTTTAGAACTGTGCAATATTGATTATTAATTATTCCCATTTATTCCTACTTTCACAAATACTATTTTTTATACCAAAATAGGGAAACGTTAGAAACATTCTCCGTCTTTCTCGGGTAAGATTAAATTTTGCTATACAACCACTTTTTTAGTAGATTTCAGGCAAAAAGACACACAGAGAAAAATATTTTAAAATATTATTTTTGACAATATGCCATATGAGTAATCTAAAAGATTCAGGAATGGATGTTTTTAAGAAAATCCAAGACTGACAGTCTAGTTTTATCGATGTTTATTACCGTAAATACACGCGTTAGGAGTCGTACGTTTCACGGTAATTTTCAGAAAATGTATCATAATCTTTTAATAGACAAATAAATTAAGGTTAACCCATTAACCCATTAACGCCCGAATTATTTTCTTCGCTAAAATTTAAATTTTGTGTTTCCCACCACTTTTAAAAGCAAATTAACTTTTATCTAAATTTATCGAGGATTCTGTCTCTTGAAATAAGGTACATATTTATCTTCCCCTTTACTGGTGGGAAACCCGCTTTCTTGCTTTTTTTGTAACCGTCCTCAAACGAGGACGCTGGGCGTTAATGGGTTAATGCCTGAATTATTTTCAAAGTTAAAATTCAAATTTTGCACTTTCCCACCACTTTTAAAACATGAATAACATGTATCTTAATTTATTGAGGAATTTGTCTCGAGATAGAAAGGATTTATTTATCCTTCTTTTTACTGGTATCAAAAGCGTATACATTAATTTTTTTTTAAGTGTCCCAAAAATGGGACGCCAGGCACTAATGGGTTAAACGTGTCAAACAAAGTTTTATTTAGGAAAAGATTTCATGTAAATAAATACTGATACCGAAATCTAATGTTCTGGAAATTTCAGGATCTCTACAGGACTCCCAAATGGTCCGCGAACTGAACATCAGTATTTTTTAACAGAAAATTTCATGATACGTTTTCGCTAGAATAAACATCCAAAGGTGGTTCCTTGACAGTTTGCAAAAAAAATCTAAAAAGAAAATTTCTCTAAGAAATTTCATATGTTCAGTTCGCGGACCATTTGGGAGCCCTGTCTCTACTACGATCCCAGTCGCGTAGAAGCCGATGTCTACATTCGAGAAAAAAAATATGTTCAATACCAATATTTTTGACCTATTTAATATTAGGAATTCTTTTTTTTTTTTTTTTTTTTTTGCAAATTCTTCCGTTAGATAAGACGATGATATTTTAGCTCATAGGCTATCAAAGCGTGGGAGTCGATAAAGCTTGAGCCGACGCACAGCGTAAGATTGTGCGAATCTAGCAAGCCAAAATTCAGTTTATGAAAATTGGCAATATTAAAGTAATAAAATTGATTTTACTAGAAATAAAATGTTTATGTATTATGAAAAAACATATTTTTACGTATTGTATTGTACAATTTATGTTATTGTCATTCCATCATCATAATCATGATATATTTTCTCATTTTCATACAGTGACGTTTACGTCATGTTAGCATTCAAAGCATAGTTTTAAAAGTATACTATATATTTATTTTCAACAATAAGAGTTTTCTTGTATTAATATAATATAATTAATTAATTACATACTGCTATAGATATCAGTGTTATAATGTGAATCATTGTCATGTATTGTCGTTTGCTATTTTTTTATTATTTGTAAGAAAGTATGAATGTTAAAACTTCAGGGTGAATTTCAGCCACTTTATAATTTTACAGAGATTTTAATGTCATGATTTATAATGCGTAAAACCAGGTATATTTATCTTATAGTCACATGACTGCATAAAATCTGTACCTGAAAAAAATTCTTCTTTTCAAGAGCTGCAAATTTTTGCAGATGAAATTTATTTTTTAAATATCTATAACATAAATAATTACGGAAAAATTATATTACAATGCACCGGCGTGTACAAAATTTTTGGCGCATTTTTAAAATTTTTCATATGCTATTCAATTTTCTAATAATTTTTATATTGACCTAAAAAACTATTAAGTAACTAGTATTGTAGCTAGAAAACACAAAGTATCAACATTGTTTTTAAGATTCCATGCAATCATAAAAAAATATTTATAAAATAAGTGTATTTTCAGCCAAAAAATATCTATGGGAATTCAACTACATCGATCACCATTCTAAAATGCTTAAAAGAAATTTTTTTTTTCAGCCTATTTTTCATAGTGTTGTGGTAGATTTAGGCTCCTATAAATTAATCTTTTTTTTACTCCAATGCGCTTTATTGTTATTTGAAATGTTTAAAAGTTATAATTTGAAAGTTCAAAAGTTAATGTTTAAAAGTAAAATCTATATGAACAAAATTTATATATGTATATAGGTAGCGCGGTATCTCTTGATAGAAGTATTCGATTTGCTTAAATTTTGGATATAAGTTTATTCTAATGACACTCTCCCCTGATTAGTTTGGACATTTATTAATTAAATATAAAGGCAAGAAATGGGGGTTAATCACTCCTTGATTTAGATAAAAGCCTTTATCACTCAGAAATGTCCGATTTGCTTCAGGTTTTGTATGTAAATTTATTTTGATAAGGTGCTTTTTGATTAGGATTTAGAGGGGAGCATATAATTCAAATATAAAGAAGGGAATGGGTGCTAATCTGTTAATTTAAACAAATGCTTTCATTATGCAATAATATAACTCATATGCTTCCTATTTTGTATAGATTCCTTCTGATAAGATTTTTCTCTCATTAGTTTCATGTATTCATTAATTAAATATGTAGGTGGAAATAAGGGAACTAATCCCCCTTATTCTAGTAAATAGGGTTTTTATGCAGAAACATCCGATTTACTAAGAATTTTGTACATAGGTTCATTACCCAGGTCATAATTCATGCTAGTACCAGCAACAAAAATATGCTAGTTATTGCTATATTTTGCTTTGTCTGCTAGGTATCCCTGCTATTATATGCTTTAAATTGCTAGCCAGCATCACATGCTATATAGCTAGCTTACACAGCAACAGCATGGCAAGCTATGTACAAGCATCTTATGCTTTTTTGCTGATTAAGCTTTTTCCAAAGCATGCAGAGGTAGGTACCTTAACATGCTATAATATTTTACTTTATGCTTTCCAGCATAATATGCTATGCAGCAAATTTAGGGAGAAATAGCATGACAAGCTATTTACAAGCATCTTTTGCTTATGTGCTATTTAAGCTATTTCCAAAGCAAACAGAGGTAGGTACCTTAATATGCTATAATATACTATTTTATGCTTTCCAGCATAATATGCTTTGCATCAAGTTCTGGGAGAAATAGCACGACAAGCTATGTACAAGTATCATTTGCTTATTTGCTATTATTTCCAAGCATGCACAGTTAGGTACCTTAACATGCTTGCCAGCATAATATGCTATGCAGCCAATTTAGGGAGAAATAGCATGACACGCTATGTATAAGCTTTTTATGCTTGTTTTCTATTTAACCTTCTTTCAAAGCATGGGGAGGTAGGAATATTATATGCTTTGGCATCACATGCTTTTTGATGCTTGCTAAAATGATATGCTAGGAAAACAGCATGACGCACCATGTGCCAATAAAATATTCTAATTCACTAAACAAGAATAGCAGCAAAAATTATTTGTTGGTTATGATTTTTTGCTAGAATAACAGAATCTAACTTTAAAAGCAATATTCTGCACAATTTTGCAAAAAATGGGAGATTGTATACAATAAATCCATAAAGAATAAATATTTTTTAATATTGCAAAAGTATTTTTTTATGAAAATTATCTGAATTTTTTATGCTTTTTATCAGAGCATATTTTATGTTTCAGCAACTGATCACGTTCTTTGCATAATATAAGTGCATATTCGATGTTTGCAAAATATGTGCACACATTTTTGAATAAAATAAGTGCATTTTCTATGTTTGCAAAAAATAAGAATTTGTATGAAAAAAAGGCTGTGCAGTAAAACACCTGAATAACGGAACTCCCGGTAGCGCCAAATTTTTCACGTTATTTGGTGGTGTTCTCATACAATAAAATAGAACTTTCTTTCTATGGGGGTTTAACTATGGGTGATAGGGAATTTTGTGAAGAATTTATCTTCTGTGAGAAGTTTCTAGTAGAATATCCCACACATTCTTTAAAAGAAAAAAAATATTCCTTCTTTTCCTTAGTATTTATAAATTTTAACTTAACTCGAAAAGAAAAAATATGCAATTATGTCTTTGAAAAATAGAGAAAAAAAATTCGTTTATCAAAATTAAAAATACTGGAGAAAGATTGTTATCACCACTTAAATTCATGATTACCTTAAACCACCGATTTGAGATTAATTTTTAACTTATAAAAAAAAAAAAAAAAAAAAAAAAAAAAAAGAACAAAGAATTTATTTTTATAGCGGATTTAACTCCATATTACATATTAGCGGACAGTAATTCTTCTCCTCTCCTAACGGAAAATTAACTGACCTTTTAACTCATCTTTTTCTTAGTGTTGAATTATTTTAACTTACATGAAAATTATAAATTTATTATTTCTTTAAGAATAGGATGAAAATAAAATTTTGTTTCTTGAATTTAAAAAGCTGGGCAAGGAGAAGGATAGCTATGCACCACCATGTGAACAAAACACTGCCTTTTTAACTCGTTGAGATAATGCTTTAACACCCAAACTTAACAAAAAATAATAACAATTAATTTTTATAGCCCCCCCCCTTCTTTTCATGAAATGGAAGAAAATCACCGTCACTTTCTCATAGTATTTAGTTCTTTTAAGTTACTTCAAAAGTAAAATTTCATGTGTTTATTAAAATAAGGGAAAAAATATGTTTTTAAATTTCAAAATCAAGTTGCTTTAGATCTCCAACGTAAATTCAAAACTTCCTTCGTCCTCCCAAAAATTATTAGCTTTCAATTTTGCTAGTGTTAGTTAAATTATTAAAAAATAATAAATATGTTTTTCAAAATCGGTAAAAAACAAAATTTAGTCATTTAAAATTCAATATTCAAGAAGCAATTTTTCATTTAAGAAATATGTTTATAACAATCGATTTTAAAATATGTATAATTGATTCCTCCCCTCCTTTCTAATATGCATTATAGTTCTAAAATCCCCCATCTTAAACAGTATTTACCTGAAATCTATTCTATCAAAAATACATTTCATAAGTATTTATTTCTTGAATTATATTAATGTAAACATATTCTAATTACCCATTAATTATTTGAAAAAACACTAACAATAAATTAATTTTATTCATTGAAAATTTGAGGAAATAGTTGCATCGATAAATTCACTCTTAACCTTATAAAAATAATAGCGCATAGTAGAATTAGCTTCGTCAACAATCACTAGCAGTTACAGGCGTCTATTGACAGGACCCCGCTAGCAAGGTAAGTAGCGGGCGCGTCTCCTAAACCACAGGTAGCGAGCTCAACCCCCAGGAGTGAAAAGGCCCGATGCAGTTTCTTCCACCAATATCCATAGACGCTTCCAGTGTTGTCAATAGATGGCAGCATCTGCCTTTTTATTAACTAGCAACTGATGCTAGTAAAGCAAAAATTTAAAGTAAATGATAGTAGAAAAATAGTGTTAGACTAGCAGAAAATACTAGCAAGTGATGGTCTTTATTGCTGCTAGGCCAGCAACATTTTCAAGCAACACATGCTGGATTATGTATGCTGGCCAAGCGGCAAAGTGGGCCAAAACACACCATGACATGCTGGGAATTCTGCTAGAACCAGCAAATATGTAATGGTAGTTTGTGCTATTTTACTTGCTGGGATATAGCAAGTAAAGCTTGTCTAGCAAACAAAAACCAGCATGAATTTTGACCTGGGTATGCTAAGGCAATTTCCCGAATACCTTAGAGAGTTCATTTATTGAGTATAAAAGGGTGAGAGCGGGTTACGGGGGGAATATATGGCATAGATTTCAACTTTTACGCTTTCTTGTTAATACTAAAACATATTAGAACATTTTGCTTTATATAATAGTAGAAATATGAAAATAATTTCTGTTAAATTTCAGTACTAAGAAAAAGACGTAAATGTGGACAACTATGCAATGGAAATTATGAATTCACATTAACTTTCCTACTCTGTTCAAATTTTACTCAATCTTGATAAAAACATTTCTCACCAGAATTTTTATTTAAAACATTTTAATATATTTAATCGACTTATTTCTCTGAATCTATTATTTATCTTTTTTCATGAAAAAAGTTCTGGTTTGAAACGTATAAAACAAATTATAGTTATGGGTCGATTAGACCGATTCAGGGTAGGAAGGTTAATTTTTTTTTTTTTTAATGCTCCTTGACACATCTTTTCAAAGATAAATGCTTTATACTTTTTATGTAATTTTCTTTTATGTTATTTTCTATAAAGAAACTTACGTATCAAAATCAAAAATATATGAAGAATATTTCAGAAATGAGATGAATCCTCAAATCCGGTAAATCTGCTGAAAAATTCCTCGCAGAGTGGTTCTCAAAACACCATCTATTATTGAATGCGCAAGTTTTGAATGAGAATGCTCTTTCTAAATGCATTCAATAACTCTTCATTAATTATGATTTGCGTAGAATTTCTCCGAAACATATAAATGCATTTAATATTTTACGTTTCTTGCATTATAAATCGTACATGTATCTTAATAACGTAAAAGTTTTCGTATAAGTATAGCAAGGAAATTGCATTTATTTGATGTGATTTGTTGTAAGTAACACTGATTTACATTCTTAAAGTTTTCTTAGAAACATGTTAGAGAATGAAAACATTTTAATTATTTAATAATGCTATTACTACAGAAAACTCAAGAGAAATAATGTATATAAGAAGAAGGCTTAAAGTGTAACTGGATATATGCGTAGCTGCCAAATACTACTCTTTTTTGTACCGCAAATAGTTGTTAGTTCTTCTTAAATTGTTCAAATCTGCCGATAAAAGAAGACGAAATTTTCTATTAAATTTTAGCGTTACAAAAAGCGTATGATATTGGAAGCCATATGTATGTGAGTTAGTAAATACTATTTATCTTCAAAATGCTGTTTTAATGCAATATATTTAACTCTTTGAAGGGCAAGCAACTACATTTGTGTCATGCTGAATTCCCAACGAAATTTAGAAAAAAAAAGCTTAATAAGGGCAAGCAATTGTTTAATCCCTTTTGCCCCAAAGGAGGTGGGGTAATAAGGGCCATTTTTCGCCCATCGGTGCCTAGACGTGTCATACATTTTTTTATTAGTACACCTCATAACAAGCAATAAAAAAATATCTTGAATGAAAGTTTAATAATTGATGGAAAAATGAAATATAGATTTAAGTAAATATTATATGTATTAATGAACATAAACACTATTGTCATTAGTTTTAATCCATATATTCAATAGTAAGTATAACAATAAGTGTAAATTTAAGATGAATGGAGCTTACTAAGATTATTTTTTCAATATATTAAATATCGGAAATAATCAATAACAAAATAATAATAATAATAATTGTCATACAGTTTCAGATCTTTTGGACAATATGCTTTAGATTATTTCCCTTATTGATTGCTTCACCAGAATCACTAATGGACCATCCAGCAGCCGCGTGTTCTATAGTATATGAACATATTCAATATTTGGTTTTTTTTAATTTTGATTGAGCTATGGCACATTACAGTAGTATTGTAAACCAGACACCATAATATGAAAACAACATGTACCCAGCACTCTACGACACTTTCGCGTAATTTACACTGACAGTACCATTATATTATGATGTTTCGCTGTGTTTTAATCCAAATATTATTGGTTTTAGAAATTGCGCGCTGAAAAATCAAATTTTGATTACGAGAGGTATCCCTTAGCCTCCTCTGTGAAAAACTGTTGCTACTTATTTAAGAATCTTGGCATTTTATGTTCAGTATCCATTTCGAGCAGAGGTTCCAAATAATTCCGGTAAAATCTATCAATGCTCTCAACATTGTTGGGCTTCAGCCACTCTCTGATATTATATGAATATTATTTTATGTGTTTGTAAGTATTTTTACGTACTTGTTCTTTGTTTAAGCGAAGTAAATAACGAAGACATCCAAAATGTCATTTGAAGTTATGACGAACATCATATGCTTAACGAAAGGTCTTCCTTTATATATCCAGAAGGAATGTCTCTGAAAGGAATAGTTCACACTCTTCTAGATATAAATGTATGTGCTATCGAAAGCAATCATCACAATATCATTGTCGTCATCCGGAATAAACAATCTTTCTGCTGAAGGCCTCGTATATTTTTCAATAACTCATGTTCTGGTAATATGTTCCATTCTACGGTGTTTTGGATCAACGTTCTCAATCGCAGCCTGTTTTTCATATTTTACAGAAGATATTATTTCTTTTCTTATATTGAATAATGTAGATAGAACACCATGATAGAGACCAGTTCTAAGTTTTACAAGTAACACTGCAAAGCAAGTACGAGATTACCTCTTTTTTGAGGAACGTATTTTGGACTTTTGAAGTTTAAAGATATAGTTAAAATCAGACATAAAACACCCATGAGAATATAATAATAGATTTCGGAAAAGTGTCCCTATGTATCAAAATTGATTCCTTCTTTGCTACATTTCTGATATTGTTTTAAATATTTCCATGAATTGTATTTCTACATCGATGTATTCTCATTTACAGGACATTAATCTTGCAGATTCAGTTTACCAATCAAGTGAAATGAGTTTTACAGCATCGTTTTCACGACGAAATGTAGATTCTAATTTCTATAAAGGCTTAAGTTTTATCTTATAGTCACATGACTACATAAAATCTGTACCTGAAAAAAATTCTTATTTTCAAGAGCTGCAAATTTTTGCAGATGAAATTGATTTTTTTAAATATCTATAACATAAATAATTAAGGAAAAATTATATTACAATGCACCGGCGTGTACAAAATTTTTGGCGCATTTTTAAAATTTTTCATATGTTATTCAATTTTCTAATAATTTTTATATTGACCTAAAAAACTATTAAGTAACTAGTATTGTAGCTAGAAAAGACAAAGTATCAACATTGTTTTTAAGATTCCATGCAATCATAAAAAAATATTTATAAAATAAGTGTGTTTTCAGCCAAAAAATATCTATGGGAATTCAACTACATCGATCACCATTCTAAAATGCTTAAAAGAAAATTTGTTTTTTCAGCCTATTTTTCATAGTGTTGTGGTAGATTTAGGCTGCTATAAATTAATCTTTTTTTCTACTCCAATGCGCTTTATTGTTATTTGAAATGTTTAAAAGCTATAATTTGAAAGTTTAAAAGTTAATGTTTAAAAGTAAAATCTATATGAACAAAAGTTATATATGTATATAGATAGCGCGGTATCTCTTGATAGAAGTATTCGATTTGCTTAAATTTTGGATATAAGTTTATTCTAATGAAACTCTTCCCTGATTAGTTTGGACATTTATTAATTAAATATAAAGGCAAGAAATGGGGGTTAATCACTCCTTGATTTAGATAAAAGCGTTTATCACTCAGAAATGTCCGATTTGCTTCAGGTTTTGTATGTAAATCTATTTTGATAAGGTGCTTTTTGATTAGGATTTAGAGGGGAGCATATACACTGTAATAAATTTTGCCGTTAAAAAACGGAAATAGTACTGGTAATCTAGACGGCAGTACTACTTCCGTTTTTTAACGGAAAAAAATTTCCAGGAATAGTTCCGTTTTTTCACAAAATATTTCCGTTTTTTAATATTTTTTTATGCAAAAATTTTCATTTGAAAGAATTTTTCAAGGACAAACTAACATCTTTGTGATTTTTATTCTTTACTTTAGAAAGACACGTTAACATCAGGCGCACATTATATACATTTAATTTAAATAACAGTGAAGAAATGTGACTTACCTTCCATGGGGATCGAACCCGGGTCGTCTTCGGCCGTAGCCTGCAGTGTAACACCATTACACCATGATTACACAAAACACTTTTTCAAATATCATTAGTTATTTCAGATGCATTTCATAAAGTAAAGACAAGATTTTGAACGCGGATTTATTTCTGTAGCGATAATATATATATATATATATATATATATATATATATATATAATAAAAAAATTATAAAATAAATAAATGAATATGAATAATATTACAATAGAACTTTAAAACTCTTCCAAAATAGAAGGAAACAAAAATTTTTAATACTTTCATTCATGCATGTAATATCTTAAAGGCTAAACTTTTTTTTTTATAAAGCTAAAATTTAAAAAAAAACTAAATATCAGAAATTATAGAAAGAAAATTTATAAAACATAATTTTGAACTGTACGCTAAATATATATATATATACATATATATATATATATATATATATAATATATATATAAATATATAATATATATATATATATATTGTATATTTATGCAATATTATATATATATATATATATATATATATATATATATATATATATATATATATATATATATATATATATATATATATATATATATATATATACACTGCTCAAAAAAATTAAAGGATATTTGAAGTTTTATATAAAATAAAGATATAAACGAAATTTTTTTGCCGAAAATAGAAGAAGAGAATCACAAATGCAAATTTTTCTGGTTTTCAAACTGTGGATTATGCAAATTTTGAGTTCGACGTCAAAAACGTCACTTCAGCGGCAGCGAATGAAATTTGACTTTCAACTGGATAAAAGAGAATGAAGACAATGATGATCGGCATTCAGTGACTGCTTTGTTTCGATGAGTAAGATGTCTCAGCGAAGTCATTTGACAGATTCAGAAGCTTGGAGAATTGTTGGTAGGTTAGAAGGGGGCCAAACTCAAGCCGAAGTAGCGCAAGCCATTGGAGTGTCACAAAGTGTCATTTCCAGGATCTGGAACCGTTTTTTGGAGAGTGGATGTGCAGGCCGAAGACCAGGGCAAGGTCGTAGACGAGCAACAACGCCCAACGAAGATCGGTATTTAGCGTTAACAGCTCGGAGACACCGAAACATGAACGCTACTCTTCAACAACAGCTTCGCTCGGCTGCAGACACCACGATTTCAAGTCAGACGCTCCGAAACCGGCTCCATGCTGTAGGTCTGTATGCTCGCCGACCGATGCTATGTGTTAGATTAACATCAAGGCATCGTCGCGACCGCAGGGAGTGGGCAACCGAGCATGTCAACTGGAGGAGAAATAAATGGAGCAATATTCTGTTTTCTGATGAGTCCCGTTTTTCTGTGCATCCGGATTATAGGCGTATTTTCATCTGGAGGGACCGTGGCAGTAGGAATAATCCTGCGTTCGTGCACTAAAGTGTCAGATTTGGCGGTGGAGGAGTGTTGGTGTATGGTGGTATCTCCATTGACGGGCGCACTGACCTCTACATCCTTCGAGATGGAGCTCTGACTGGTCGCCGATATAGGAATGAAATCCTCAGATCTATTGTAGTCCCTTACGCTGCAGCAATCGGAGATAACTTCATTTTAATGGACGATAACTGCAGGCCACATCGTGCAAACCTGGTGGAGGATTTCCTTTTCGAGGAAAGAATCGTTCGAATGGAATGGCCAGCGTGTTCTCCAGACATGAATCCAAACGAGCATGTTTGGGACGCTCTAGGAAGACGAGTTTCTGGCTGCCAACAACCCCCGAAAACTCTCCAAAAACTGGAAAGTGGTCTTCTGGAAGAGTGGGGCAGAATACCCCAACTCGTCATTAATAGCCTCATTGAGTCCATGCCTCAAAGGTGTTCAACGTTGCTGGCCGCCCGTGGAAACCATACCCCCTACTGAAAATGATTTTCTTTGAAGAAAACACCTTTTCTTATTCTTTTTTTCTCATATGCACAAATTGTTTTTTTTTTTCATTTTAAACACAAATGCGCAATAAAATGCATTTTTTTCTGCAAAACATGTGTAATTTATTCTCATATAACCTACTATGTCATTCGACCATGTATCAATCAGCTAAAACGTTCCCCAGATACAAAATCCACCTAAAACTGCAATATCCTTTAATTGTTTTGAGCAGTGTATTATATATTATATGTAATATTATTCATATTCATTTATTTATTTTATAAAAGGATACTAACACACTTTTTTAAAAAGCATATATTTTAACAAATATTTTGTGTGACGATCTATTATAAACTCAATAAAGATAACTTAATAAAAGTTACTATGGGTTATTAAAATTAATTACATTTATTGATTATTATGACTTAGGTAATCGCCAAAATAATAATAATTTCGGTAATATATTTCGATATATTTTAAATTTTATGTGCGAACTTTTAATCTTGAATAGATTAAAAAGTATTATATATTAAAATTAAAAGTATATTTTTTCCCACTAAAATATCGTACGCACTTTTTATACTGTCATATAAATAAACATTATTTTAAAATCTTACTGAAAAAAAGAATAATTTTACAACTGTATCAAACTTAAAAAGAATTAATAAATTTTATTATTACTATTGTTATTTTAATTTTGTAAAAATATGCTCCATTTCATTATTAAAATAGAAAAATAGGGAAATATTGCTATAACGTTTTTCTCTATTTTCCTCATACAGATGGCACCACGACACTTCTCGGTTAAAAATACCAATGTTGTGCTGTTTAAAAACGGAAGTTTTACACTTTCGAAAAAATTAACGGAGCAGTTCCGTGATTCGAAACCGCAAAGTGGGAAATACGGAAATACTACTGTTTTCTCGGAAAAATGAAACTATTCCCTTAAATTTTAGGGAAAAGTTTGTGTATAATAACGGATATTTTTTACAGTGTAGCTCAAATATAAAGGGGGAAAGGGTGCTTATCTGTTAATTTAAACAAATGCTTTCATTATGCAGTAATATAACTCATATGTTACTTGTAACCGTGACTGTATTATTATATTTGTGTTCATGTTTAACAACGTCAATGTCATATTGTGAAATATGATGTATCATGTAAGCAGTACCGACATGTGCGTGATTTAGTCATTCTTAATCTTAATTAAAACTTTACTTATGTTTTTATCGGCCTCAAATTCAGTTACTATTTTAATATATCTTAAATGCGCAAATGTTTCAGACATTATTTTAGCAGCCTAAATAAAAATTCAAAACAGCTCACTTTCATTTACAGTTGTGAAAATATGCACAAAAAATTCAGATTTAAACTCTCATTGATAGAAAATAATTGACCAGCTAATAATATGTTGCATATTAACTAAAAAATACTACGGAAAATGGCTAAGTTTAACGCCGCAAACCAGAAAAAACTTTTTCCTACTTGGCGATTGATGCGAGTAACTTTGTTTATGTTTTTACTATCATGATTAACTGACAAAAGAGAAATAATATTTGTGAATTGTTTTCTGTGCCTTTAGCTACATTGAAATAAAACTAATTTAACCTTTGAAATTTTCTGGTGTAAAGTCAGATTATCTGAGCTACATAATTTCTTGAATGTATTCGATCATGAGTATTAAATTGTTAAAACGAGGAAAATGGTATAGTTTGAACTCTAGACAGCTGGAATGGATCCCTGTAAGTGAACCAATATTAAACTCTTGAGATATATGCCTTACACAGAGTACGTCATACTATGTCGGCTATTTCGATCACGCGACACATGAGTCACATTTCGGAATGAGACCATGAGTCTTCAATGACGAACTTGTTGTACGTCCCGATATCTCGTTGATTTTTTTAATCAGACATTCCTAATTTTTAGCAGAAAGCTTTAACCCTTTGAGCTCTGATGGTAGAATTTTCTACCACATAATTTTAATTCCGAAATGTCACAACGACACCAGAAAAGTCGACGAAATTTATTTGAAAAAGTTTTAATGCATTTTGTCGTGTATATCGTTAACCTTTTTTTTTCTTAGAAAAATACTGGTACCAATGTGACATTTGGAAATTTGAAAAAATTTGCCCATAGGAATTCAAAGGGTAAATTCTTATTTTTGCTTTGGATACGCCATTGATTTTCCGTAAATGAATAAAAGAAAATTACTAATTAAATTTTTCTGGTGTAAATTGAAAATTTACAGATTCCAGATGCAGAAAATGCCAAAATCTCCCAGGTGTGGCAACCATGGTCTCTAGTGACCTACATCCATTAACAGCTCTAGAGCGCAAGGGAATAATAATCCTCGAAATCAGTGAATCGTAACCAATTTTTTACATCAGTATTTTAAACAAGTCCAAAAATATCTTTGCAATAGTCATCTATGCTAGAAGAAGATGAAAAATAGTATTCAAGAGTAATTGTGGGTAAAATTAGTAGTTGGTTGGTAGCTAGACAAATTGTGTATTCAACTGCTACAAAATATATTAAAAACTAAAAAATATAAAAAAATGCGATCTCATTCACGCTTGTTTTAGCACATTTGGGACTGGTGAAGTCACTGCCGTAACCAGAGGTGAGTGTCCAGATGCACTTCATGTGTCTTAAATTATGAAGTTTTTGTCTTGATTAATAAAGGAAAATTCTCTACGCCACTGGATGAAAGAAATTTGAATCAAGAGGATTTTTGTAATTCGACAAACGGGTATTCTTTTTAATTTCCTGTCACATTCAATCGTAAAATATACAGAATATATGTTACAATGCATTTCTCAAACTGTGCACTAAGGATGTTCAATTAAAAATGGCTTCATTATCACATACAGCATATGTCTGAGAATACATCAACAAGAAAACAAGCCCCCTCCCGCCCACACATCACCACTTCACAAAGAGAAATACATTTTGAGTACTCGTATTTTTAATAGTAAAATTCTCCTTAATTAATTGCAAAAGATAATTACGAATTCCGCCAGTAGTATGGCGAATGAAAGATATAGACTTGTATGGGAATATATGCGCTGTTTATGTCTGCGTGTATATTCACTAATACAGAAATTTATTTCAAGACATGTGTCTAAAAATGTAGATTACTTAATTGAAAAGAAGATAAAGAACGAAAACAAGCTTCCGCCAATTTGTTAACCCCTTGAGCTCTGCTGGTAGAATTTTCTACCACATAAATTTAATTCAGAAATGTCACAATGGCACCAGAAAATTCGACCAAATTTATTTGTAAAAGGTTTAATGCATTTTTTTCGTGTTCATCGTTAACCGTTTTTTACCATTGCAAAATATTGGTGCCAATGTGACATTTGGAATTTTGAAGAAATTTACACCCCAGAGCTCAAAGGGTTAAAGATCGACTTTTGAATAAAAGTAAAGTGTATTGTTGTAATGAGCTTTCGCATCAGAAAAATATAGCTTGCATATTTCCTATGTTAAACTTGTGGATAACTATTTGCTAAGTAGCACGGCTGGTGAGAATCTTTCGTTGAAAAGTTGTTTTTCGATGAACAGCTTAACGCGTTGCACTAATAGAGTTATGGACAAGTATGAGGATCTGATGGCAGCGAATTTATTGTATGATGGAGATATGAACGAGAGAAAGGAAACATATAGCGTAGGGACTACCTGTTGCCAGGCAAGTAACTGAGAGGTTGTCACAAGATGTAAGCTCACATTTTACTTCCGCTCATCTATCCCTTATTCCAACTGAGGATAACTTCCATTATTTAAATTTGAATAGAAACTTTCTTCTTATTTTAGCGTTTTATTCAGACATAATTTCTCTCATAAATATCGTGAAAATTGTTAGTCCTTTTTACTTGTTGAATTCAGCTTGGGAATAATTCACTATTACACTTACACTGCACTCTGTTTTAAAAAAACTTAAGTTCTTTCGGAAAAAGTATTTCCATTATGAAGTTCTTTAACTTTTCGAAAATGACATTTCAAATATTTTTAGTCATATTTTTCAGGAATTGACAATTTCTCAATCATATTTTAAAGGTCATGAATATTTTAAAATAAAAAATAGCTTTTTTTAAACGTAATAAAAACACGTGAAGACAGGAGGCACTTTAATCCATCATAATCTACTTTAAAAAATAAATTCTCTGTCACTTTTCACCTTCTGGAAAGTGCACTTTAAGAGATATTGAATATTGTCTTCCTGTTCCCCTAAGCACTGGAGAAAAAAAATATTGTTTTCGCTCTATTTCGATATTTAAATACCATTAAACGAAATAAAAAATTATAAGCGTTTCAGTATATATTTTTCCTTTTTTAACCCCTTGAAGGGTGGTGATGCCGTTATGGCATCACATAATTTTAATCGCTAACATCTACATTGGAACGGAATTATTTTATTAAAAATTTCTCTTTTATTAAGTACCGTAATTTCGGGTGTATAAGCCGCGGATCAAACAATTCTTTTTGGACCCAGAAATCTTATTTAGTGATTGAAGACAAATATTTACGGCGATCTAACTTGTTATATTTGTTTATTAAAGAATTCTGGGTCGAAAAAGAATTGTTTGATCTGCGGCTTATACACCCGAAATTACGGTACGTGGAAATATACTTTTACTTGATTAGTAAATACTGGAGTAAATCAATTATTTCGATGTTTACATATACAAGTACCTTATCCTTGAAAGGGTTAAAGGGCTCTGTAATGTGATTTTTTTTTATTACTGTATCTTGTAGATTGAATAATGTTCATGGATGTATATTAGTGCCGTGAAAGGGAGAGCGACAATAGACATGATACGTATTAAGGACTCCAGGTTCGTTTAAATTATAAATTTTTATTTTTGCTCTTTCGAGAGATAATGGGTGCCCAACCTGGTATTAGCACCACAAACAGAAAGAGGCAAGTGGTTCTCCTTACAGTGAGAACTAAGATAACGTCAGTTGTCAATTATCGCCAAAGGTTTCAATGTTTGGCATGTATATGATATTTGGCAAAAATATAAGTGCAATTTTTTTTTCTTCTGAGAGAGAGATTTTGTACTAACCATATTAAAAAGATAATCGCTAATTGGCGATAAAAGTGTTTAAACTTTGGTATTGGAATTTGAAAAAGCAAAGGAATTTTTGCGGTTTGACCTGGGGCTCGTGAAGTGGACTAAAATTCGCGAATGCGTATCGTATAAGGAAATGGTAGCATGGGAGACGATCTATTTTAACATGTACGACGCGCAAAATACCTTATGCAGCATTTTTACTATAGGGCAGCTGGTATGTAGAAACCACACGCTGGTTTCATGACCATATAAGGTATGAAAAGAGTGAATTACATGTGCCGGCTTTTAGGTATCCGTTATATTAAGGGGGGTCGTTTGCGTATTACAAAAATGAGAAAAAGGGCGATATATCTATAACTTCAACTGTAATGTAGATCTTGTTGTGATCATGATTTTTTTTGGTATTTTAAAAGAAAAGATTTTTTTTATGGAGAAAAAGATAAGTTTACCAATTTGTTAACTTGGCATCGTCATATTCAATGATATACGATATATTGATATCATAGGCTCGCAAGGGGAAAGATATTTGAAAATCTTTATTTCGAGAAAGTACTGTAGCCTGCCTCAAAAGTTTAGGCATATGCATGAAATGTTGATTTACCGTAATTTCGGGTGTATAAGCCGCGGATCAAACAATTCTTTTTGGACCCAGAAATCTTATTTAGTAAATGAAGATAAATATTTACGGTGATCTAACTAGTTACATTTGTCTCTTAAAAAATTCTGGGTCGAAAAAGAATTGTTTGATCTGCGGCTTATACACCCGAAATTACGGTATAATGAATAATAAAATATTGGAATATATAGCATTTTTTAATTTGTAGATTTCGCAACTCCATTTAAATAAAAGACATCAAACGTTAAAAAAATAAATTACATGTTTATAAAAAAATATAATTTAAAATATGTTCATGGAAAACAGTCTCAAAAGATTGTGCACAGTGAAAAAAACATTTAGAAACTACATTTTTAAATTACACATATCATTTTTATAAAATTCATACATATAAATAAATTTTTCCGTAATTTCGGTCTAGTTTAAACCACTCACTGATTATTTTTTCATCAAATATTGCGCATTTACAAACTTTTTAATCTTTTATCACTGGGTTTTCAAAACAGTAATTTTTATCTAGTTTTTGTGGAGAAAAATGATTTGATTAAGCAATACGAAATTTACATAAAAAAATAACTGGGGATGATGGAGAATTAATTAGAATGTGAAATAGCAAGATAATCAGCGAGACAGTTAATTAAACATGCGTCTATCAAAAATATTAGTTTTTGTAGGGTTTCTGGAGCCAAAGCGATACTTTAATTTTCTCACTTTGATTTTTTGTAAGAGACACACTGTTTTCTATTGTTGTAAATCTGACGAGTGAAAATGCCATAGATATTATCATTCTGGCCGATGCCAGGACTTAACCCTTTCTGACACATTATCCCCAATCTTAGGCAGATCTAATTTTAATTTCAAACTTGTAATCGGCACCAAGAATATTTTACTAAAATTTTGTATTTACAACGAAAGCTTAAATTAATGCGTTTTTAATTTCTAAAAATGTTGCTTGTGAATTCCGGTGTCAGTCAATAATTTCTCATTTTAAGAACAGAATATGTCTGTGCCGGAAGGGGCGAGTCAAATGTTTAAAAAATTTTCTATTAAATCCACGGTGAAATAGCTTGTGTTACGCATCTTGAGAGATTACCTTTTTCAAAGGTCCATATAGGACTTCCTAAAATGCCACTGACAGGAAAGAAATGTTTGTGCAATGTCTCTTGATATTTTGCGAATTAAGTCTTTTTTTTTTTTAGAAAATGATGCAGAGAGGTCAGGCTGTTGAAGCCAAATACCCCCCCCCCCAACACCCCTTTTCCAAACTATTAAAAATTTCCTGTCTTAATGCCTGTTGAAAAAACTCCTTGGTTCGTTCCGTAGATCATACCCATTTTATATATCAGGGCGATACAAGTTCTATTTTTTCTCATCGCTGAGTGAAAGAGTAAGCTACTTGTTCAACGCAAGACATTAGTTATTTTTAACCCTTTCAGCTCTGGTGGGTAAATTACTTCAAAATTCCAAATGTCACATTGGCACCAGTTTTTTGCAAAGAAAAAACCGCATTTCAATATACACGAAAATATGCATAAGAATTTTTTCAAATAAATTTGGTTGAACATTCTGGTGTCGCTGTGACATTTCGGAATTAAAATTATGTGGTAGAAAATTCTACCATCAGAGATCAAAGGGTTAACCCATTGCGGCGCACGGCAAATTCATTGCTTAAGTGTTGAAATTAATGACTGACACCGGAATTTGAAAACAACTTTATTTCCAAATTAAGAAAACGCTATATTTCAAGCATTCAATAAACCATAATTTTCTTTAACAAAATCCCGGTGCCAATGTGGCGTTTGGAAATTAAAATAAAGTGGTATATCTATGAAACCACCGCGCCGCAAAGGGTTAACACATTTCATTCTTGCTTGTTAGTGGTGCAGTTTGAGACATGTTTACAATCCATTTTCTTTAATATGGTGTAATCACATTCTTAATATACAGTATCATAGGACACATGTACACCAAGATTACTTTTAATTTGCAGTAAGGTTATATTTTCTGTAAACATGGTTCTCCGTATTGTGTGCTCCCTCTCGACAAACGTCAAATGTAGCTGTACACATCTTGGTTTCTGGTTGAAGCGATCATTTCAAGACAGTATTTCTTATAGGTATATCGCCTTCATCAATTTGAAAATTTTGCAATTTGATAAACAGATTTATTTTGTGATTTCAATTTAAATAAATATATATATATATTCTCACGATATAGCACTGAATATACCTCAAGAGCTAAAGCATGTATTTTCATCAAATTTCAGATTTAGTTAGTTCCTGATAAAAAATTGATCCTGATTAATTTCTGGTGTCCATCACCCAAAATGTGTCGCTGTTATGTAGATTTTTTTAATAGAATTTGCAATAGATCTATCTCTAAAAGTAATGCACTGATTTTCATCAAACTTAAGATTGAGTTGTAAGTTGACACAGGGTATTGCTGCTGGATTTTTGTTTAATCTATCTAAGTGTTGGTGCTGATATGCTGCATTTTTCAGGAACTATTAACATGCACATGTTAGAAGAAAGTTTTGCGAGTGCCACATCTGACTAGTTGTAAATTGGTTTTATATATTTTTTTCTTCAATAATTTTTAGCAATATCTCAAGAGTACAGAAACATTTGAGACGGACTATATTAGCATTACTATATCGAAAAATTTTGCAATTAATTAAGCTAAAAATTAGTCTTCTTAACTAGATCAAGATCAAAGTACTTCTCTCCGTGAAATGCTGAAATGATTGCGTAACATTAAATTTTTTTAACAAATTTAATTCAAAATAAACAACAACATTTCTTCACGTACTTAACCCTTTCGGACACGCACAAATTTTGTTAGTAAAATGAGAAGTTATCGACTGACACCGTAATTTGCAAAATCCTTTTTTAGTAATTAAGAATTCCTTAATTTAAGCTTTCATTGTAACAGCAAAATTTTATAAAAACATTAGTGTTACCGATTGAAGTTTTGGAATTCAAATTTGGCATTCCTGGATGGCCACTCTGTGCCTGAAAGGTTTAGTAAAGTGAAAATATTTATTAAAAAATTCCAGTAGCAATGTGAAATTTTAACATTTTAATTAAGTGACCCAAAAATGAACCACAGCCTACCATAGGGTGAAATAGTGATACTTGTCGAAAATGTGTGTAAATTAAAATAAAATATAGATGTCGCTCCAAGTTTTGGCACTTCCCATTTCTGAGGTGAAGTAAAATCACTTAGATGTAATTTTGTGTGTGAACCACCGTATGTTGAAAATGTGAGCTTAAAAATGAAGCTTAAAAATATTATGTTCTATGCTTAAAATGTAGGAGAGATCCTAATAATATCGTGAAATATGTTATCAAAAAGAAGAATAAAAAGTGTTCATCATTTGATTGCAGCTTACTTAAAATAAAATAGCATCAGAATATTCAATGTATCGGGCATGTCGCTAATCCAGAAGGAATTGCGAAATGGTGCCATCGGTCGACAAGAAGTAAGCTATTTGATTATTTTTCAGTAAAAAACATTTATTCCTAAAGTAATGAAAAAAAAAACTATTTGATGATTCTTGAAAAAAGAAAATGTTTATTTTAATTTGAACAATTTGTTTCAACTGTTTATTTCGAATAATTCTGATTATTTATTATTGAAAGTGAAAGTCACATATTAATTGTGATAAGAAAGAAATTTGTATGATTTAATGTTTAAATTGATTTTGAATAGTTCTTATTCTGATATTATTGATAATTAAACATGAATGATTTAGCAAAGCTCAAAAAGGAAAGAGCTATTTTAAGAACAGCGGTAACTAAATATATAAATAAAATCGAAAGTGAAAATTTGGAAAATTCTTCAGAAACCTCATTAGAGGAAATTATTTTATATTTAGATCAGATGAGTAAAGAATTAAAACCTCTTGATAATGAAATAAAAAATGCAATTAATGAAGAAAAAGACTTTGAAAATGAGGTTCAAAGCGCTATTGAATATAATCAGAAAATAACAAGCTGGATTAGTAAAATTAATGCGATAATAAAAGTTAATAATTATTCTAAACAAAATACTCTTTCCAGTCCCGATAGTACACCTCAGAGGGTTATATCTAATAATTCAAATGAATCATTTGCAAATACGGGAAATAATAATTTAAAATTTAATAATGTAACAGTAAAATTGCCTAAGATCGCGATTGCAAAATATTACGGTGATCCGTGTTTGTGGATGGAGTTTTGGAATCAGTTTCAAAGCTCGATTGATAAAAACGAAACTTTGTCTAAAATAGATAAATTTTCATATTTAAAGACTCTTTTGGGAGGGGTCGCGTTCAATGTTGTGAATGGTTTCGCTTTGTCAGAGGAAAATTATGAAAAAGCAATAAAGTTATTAGAACAAAGGTTTGGGAGACAAGAATTAGTGGTTAACGGGCATATGTCAAAGTTGTTAAATCTTAATCCCGTCAAGGACTCAACAAATATTTTTGAGTTGAGAAAATTATATGACATAGTAGAAATTCAATAATTATATGACATAGTCGAAGTTTAGAATCGTTAAATGTAACGACGGAAATGTACGGTCATCTTTTATATCCCATTCTGATTAGATTAATTCCAGATGATCTCGCTCTAAATTTTAATAGAAAACGTTTGGAGAAATCAGATGAAAATGAATTTAATGTTTTGGAACTTTTCCGATATTTAAAAATTGAAATTGAGTGTCGGGAATCTTCCCTTATGCTAAGTCATTTTAAAGAAACTAAACGAAAGTATACAGGTCCTCCCGAGAAGCAAAGTACCGTAATTTCGGGTGTATAAGCCGCAGATCAAACAATTCTTTTTGGACCCAGAAATCTTATTTAGTGATTGAAGACAAATATTTACGGCGATCTGACTAGTTATATTTGTTTTTTAAAAAATTCTGGGTAGAAAACGAATTGTTTGAGCTGCGGCTTATACACCCGAAATTACGGTAATAAAAATTATTTCAAAGGTTCAAATTCTGCGAGCGCTTTGAATGCACAAATTCTATCCTGTATATTTTGTTCTGCTCCCCATGACTCATTCAAATGTAGTCTACCGCCGCAAGAAAAATTCAAAATATTGAAAAATTCTAATCGTTGTTTTAAATGCTTTAAATTTTTTCACGTCAGCAAAAAGTGTAGAAGTAAATTATCTTGCTTTAAGTGTAAAAATCAATATCACCATGGTTCTATTTGTACAAAAAACAGCAGAGGGTTAAATACTACTCAAGATGATAGAATAAGCAATATGCAACAAAATTCCGAGTCTCCTAATTCTGGATTTGAGGCGACAGTAAATGTAAACAATTCTAGTTCCGAAATTGTTAGTTCTGTTTCACATTGTAATAATAACATGACATGTTCTAAAAATGTTTATTTACAAACGTGTAAGGTTATTGCAAGTTCTAATCAAAATTCAAAATTAACTAGAATACTTTTAGATAATGGAAGTCAGCGGACATTCGTTACTGTGGATTTGGTGGAAGCTTTGAATTTAAAACCAATAGGTGAGGAGATTTTATCAGTGTATTCTTTCGGAATGCCGAGCGCGGTAGAAAAGGTATATCCAATAATAGAAGTCGAAATTAAAAGCTTAGATCAATTTTTCAGAACTAAAGTGCGAGCGCTTGTTGTTCCTAAAATATCAGGTGCCGAGATGTACGAACCAGCATCTGCACAAATTAGAGAATTTATGAGGGATAATAAAATGGAAATGGCGGATGCTTGTGTAGGAAAAGATTTAATAAATGTTGAAATATTAATTGGATCAGACCTATTTTGGGAATTTATCTTAAATGAACGAGTATCCATTAGTAAAGATTCAGGAGCTGTAAAAACAGTTTTTGGATGGGTAATTACGGGACAGGAATTAAGAAATGGAAACAGTTGTTCTCAAAATATTGCGGTAATGAAAAATGCAGTTGAAATAAATGATTTAAGAATATTTTGGGAAATTGATTCTATTGGTATTTCGGACGAAAGTGACGAATTATCCCAAACGGACAAACTGTTAATAGAAGATTTTGAGAGAAAATTGCAATACAAAAATAACAGGTACATAACTAATCTGATTTGGGATTCGAGTCCACGTGAAATTAATAATAATTTTTGCATTGCTAAAAAGCGGTTCGATAGTTTGAAAGAAAAATTGAATAAAAATAAAGCAATATGCGCTGAATATAAGAAAGTTATCGATGAGCAGTTCCGTGAAGGCATTGTAGAAGAATGTAAAAATGATGCTTTATTGTCTGGATACTATATGCCACATAAGGCTGTTTTAAGACCAGATAAAGAAACTACGCGCTTAAGGATAGTTTTTGATGCGTCCTCAAAGGAAAATCATGCGAAATCTTTAAATGATCTTTTAGTAGCAGGTCCAAATTTAAATCCTAATTTATTAGATATGATACTTAAATTCCGGACATATGAAGTTGCTTTTTCTTCCGACATTGAGAAAGCATACTTAATGATAGAAATAGCGAAGGAAGATAGAAAATACTTAAAATTTCTTTGGTTTAATAATGATGACTCTAAATATTTTAAGATAATGAATATGACACGTTTACCATTTGGAATTCGGTGTAGCGCTTTTGTCTTAGCAGCCACAATTAAAGCACATGTTAAAAAATATAAAGAATTTTATCCTGAGGTTTTTGCGATGTTAAATAACTCTATGTATGTTGATGATCTGTATGCCGGAGCAGATACAGCGGAAAATGCTTATAAGCTTTCTTCCAATGCTAGTATTATACTTAAGGACGCTAGTATGAACTTGCGCAAATTTAATTCAAATTCTAAAGAATTAAAAGATATGTGGAAACAAAACGGTATGTTAGATAACCCATCTGAGCGGTCTATGTTATTGGGACTGGAATGGGATACAAATAAAGATATTATAAAAATTGATTCATCAGAATTGCAAGATATTTCAACCAACACTAATTTGGCCACTAAAAGATCAGTCCTGCGTATTGCTGCCAAAATCTATGATCCCGCTGGATATGTAGCCCCCTTTATGATCAGAATTAAGTTGTTAATGCAAAAAATATGGCTTAACGGGCTGGAATGGGACGAAAAACTTCCTGCAGATCTAGATAGTGAATTTCGAAATTGGTTAGTGGAAGTTCAAGATTTAAAAAACATATCAATAGATAGAAGATATTTTATGGGAGGTGCAAATCCAACAGATGTAACTGTGCATATATTTTGCGATGCTAGTGATAAAGCATATGGAGCTGTTGCATACTTTAAATATATGAACAAAAACGGCGAAGCAAAAACTTCTCTTATAATGTCAAAATCACGTGTCGCTCCTCTTAAAAGTCTAACATTACCTCGTCTGGAGTTAATGGGAGCAGTTGTAGCAGTGAAGATCTATAAGTGTTTGAATGAAATATTTCATAACTATTGTGATAATGCATTTTTTTGGACAGACTCGAAAATTGTTTTAAGCTGGATCAAAAGTTCAGCAAAAGACTGGAAACCATTCGTATGTAACAGAGTCATAGAAATACAAAAATTATCTGATCCGAAAAATTGGAATCATTGCGCAGGTAAAGATAACCCAGCCGACTTATTAACCAGGGGTTTAAAATTGAAATTTTTGAAAGATAATCCATTATGGTGGTTTGGACCACCTTGGTTGCCAAATTCCTCAGAATGGCCTGTACAATCGAAAAGTGTTTCAGATAATGACAACGTATTAGAACGTAGGAAAAATATCCTAATTAATAACTGCATTACTGAAAATAATGAGTTGGTGAAACTTTCAGAAAATGTTAGTAGCATGCTAAAATTACTTCGAATAATTGCATGGGTTAAACGCTTTATAAGGAAAATAAGAAAATTACTTGTGGACGATGGTCCCTTATCTGCTGATGAAATCCAAGAAGCAGAAATAGTCTGCATTAAGGCAATCCAGAAACAGTTTTATAAATCAGACATAGACTCACTAAAATCAAAGAGTGAGCTTCAAAAACAGTCTAGCATACTATCGTTAGCACCGTTTCTTGATGAGAATGATACGTTAAGAATAAAGGTAAGAATAAACGAGAGTAATTATACCTACGGAGAAAAGCATCCAATCCTCCTTCCAAAGGAATCGCGATTTACAGAATTGCTAATATTACACGAGCACAACAAAATGCTTCATGGTGGGGTTGCTGCTACACTATGTAAATTGCGGCAAAATTATTGGATTCCCAAGGGGAGGCAAACTGTAAAAAAGGCCATCAACAAATGCCTCGTGTGTAGAAAATATGCAGTGAAGCCAGCAAAACAAATGACGGCACAACTTCCTAGAGATCGGATCTCAGAAACACCTGCATTTTCCGTTTCTGGCGTGGATTTCACCGGTCCTGTTTATGTAGAAAATGGGGATAACACCGACAAGGGTTACATAGCCCTCTTCACTTGCGCTGTCACTCGTGCTGTCCACCTGGAACTAGTTTCAGATTTGTCAACTAACAAATTTATTTTGGCACTTAGGCGTTTTCTTAGCCGAAGAGGAAACTGCCGTATATTCTACTCTGACAATGCCAAAACGTTTAAATGTGCTAATAAAGAAATTCAATATTTCTTTGACATAATTAAGCACCAAGATTTTCAAGATTTTATATCTTCTGAAAAAATAACATGGAAGTTCATAGTTGAGCTTGCCCCATGGTGGGGAGGCTTTTATGAGAGACTCATGAAAAGCATTAAGGACCCTTTAAGAAAAATCTTAGGAAAAGCTTTACTAACTTTCGAGGAGCTTATGACTGTGCTTGTTGAGGTAGAAAATGTACTCAACCATAGGCCTCTGACGTACGTTTATGAATACTACGCTGAACCTGAACCACTAACACCTGCCCATTTCTTGCTCGCTGGACACAAAGTAGAATATCCTTTTAATTTTAACGAACTGTTCAATACCTCTGTAACTAGGACTAGTTTAATTAAAAGGAAAGTGTATCAAACAAAACTTTTGAGCCAGATTTGGGAGAAATGGAAGACTGAGTATTTACTTGCAACAAAAAGTCTGCATTCCTTCGGAACTCCTAATGCTCAGAGAGACTTAAAAATTAATGACATTGTTTTAATTGAAGGTGTAAGTAAGTCAAAATTCTTATGGAACTTAGGACGAATTATTGAGGTCAACAGAGGTCGCGATGGACTAGTCAGATCTTGTGTCGTCAAGACCAAAAAAGGAAATTTAAGACTACCCATTCAACTTATATATCCTTTTGAAATTGCTGATTAATTATATAATTTGTAAATAAAATTTTCTGTGCATATAACATTTCAATTTAGTATTAGGTTTATGTAAATATTTTTATGTAAATATGTAATTACCATTAATATTTTTTATTGCATTATATTTTTATTATAATTTTAATATTTATTTTATACTGTAAATACTGATTTATTTATTATTACATTATTATTATTGCATCTATTATGTTATTCTATAAAAGTTCTTGCAAAAATCCTGGCCAGGTATGTTATGTTGTACATATTGGTAAGAAACATATATTTTCAACTTATATTAATATTGTTTATTTAATGATTTTCTCATATTTTCTTAAAGGTAAGAAATTGTATATGTAACATAAGGTGATAATTGTGAAAATTATCAGGTAGGGAGTGTCGAAAATGTGTGTAAATTAAAATAAAATATAGATGTCGCTCCAAGTTTTGGCACTTTCCATTTCTGAGGTGAAGTGAAATCACTTAGATGTAATTTTGTGTGTGAACCACCGTGTGTTGAAAATGTGAGCTTAAAAATGAATCTTAAAAATATTATGTTCTATGCTTAAAATGTAGGAGAGATCCTAATAATATCGTGAAATATGTTATCAAAAAGAAGAATAAAAAGTGTTCATCATTTGATTGCAGCTTACTTAAAATAAAATAGCATCAGAATATTCAATGTATCGGGCATGTCGCTAATCCAGAAGGAATTGCGAAATACTAACTCTGAAGTTGTACGAAACTTGTTTTACAGTACTAACAACACTGTATTCTAACTAGATTGTATTCTAAAAACCCTGTAATTTTACAGAATTCGTACGCATTTAGGAATTCATGAGATTTTTGTTCTTTTAGTAAGATAAATTTCGTAAAATACTGGATTCGTAAATATTTATTTAATTGTAAAGTAAAGTAAGCAAAGAAAAATGTTTTTTTAACAAAAGAAATATTCTGGCTTGTATTTGTTGCTGTTAAAAACAATACAAGTATTGCATAGACTCTAGCTTGGTATTACTAAAACAGTTTCTGGTTGGTTCCAAAATTTTATTACTCATTTTAGATGTAATGCAATACAAATTTTCAATTTAAAAATATCGCTATTAATCTGTTGTTTATATCAGTGTTATTGTGAAATCGCCCACTGATCTAAAAGAATTTCCGGAAAATATCGGGCTCATAAGTGTTTTTTGAGTTGCATTTTAAAATTTTCGAGATTATGACTTTATTTTATTTTATAACTTCACTTTATTTGTTATTCTTATTGCAGCTTAATCTGTTCTGGTTTTAAAATCATAATGATTCTTTTAAATAATTACATTGTCTACTTTTTGTTGTGTTTTTTTTAGAAAATGAAACTCGCAAATATTCATTTTGATATATTACTAGTAAAGGGGAAATACAGAGAATTTAAATCAATAAGAAAATTAATTTTATTGTATTTCGAATAATATTTAATAGTGGACCACTGTGCTCCGTTTCTGTGGCACACTGGTCCACTTTATAAAGCTACAAAAATAATTTTTTAAGTAACTGAAGCTATGTTCCGAAAAAAAACTGAGGAATCTAAAAATGCTTAACCCCTTCGCGACGGGAGCCTTTTATGAAAATTTTAAAGCTTCTTCACCGGTTTTTGAAAACAGAAAAATGTTGCTTTATTAAATCAAGCAAATGCTCCGATTAAAAAAGGCGAAATTTACAGTAAAGTTTTACTGGTGGGGATAAACAAGGATTCTAAAGCCTTTTTGTGGCACGTATACATGTCGGTCGTCCTCAAGGCGTTAAGGAATGTTCAAGAATATTTTCAGGAATATTGCAATTTCCCTTAAGTAGGAAAGAAATTTAACCTGCAAAACTTCACCACTGTGTACCGGCCTCTCTTATATGTGTTGAGTTATTCGCAAATTTTCATTTTTAAATAATTTTGTAAATACTTTATGATGTTTTCCCTGTCTTTTCTTTCAATGACCATTTCTCAATCATAAATTCGAACTAAGTGTGACAGACAGTTTTTAAAACTAAATAAAAATACGTGAGAGACAGGAAGTATTTTAATCCATCATAATCTACTTTTGAGAAGAAATTTGCTGTCAGTTTCAACCTTTAAGAAAGTGCACTTCAGGGGATATCGAATTTTGTCTTCCTAAAAGGACTGTAAAAGATATATCGATTTTTTTCTTTGGGATAAATTTCGACTTTGCAAATGGTAAGAAAAAATATTTTTTAAACTATAAGAATTTAAGAAATATTTAACATTTGGAATAACTTTCATAAAACTGCATCCGTCATAAAAATCGATAAAAGAAAACAAATTGACTATATCATATTTTTTTTTTAAAAATTGTATTTAGAGCAGTTCGAAATAGTGACATATACATTATGTGTATTAGCAAAGAAATATTGTGCTTTTAACACTAGAACATCGGGAAATTTTACTCAAGTTTTACATATACATTTTTGAAAGTATAATGTTTAGTTAAAAAAATTAAATTATTCATCTAACTTGTATTTGGTCAACAAGAAGTATCAGCGCCGATATTGCCTTTACACTAGATAGCATGAAAATATCCTAGATATATTTAGGGATGCAAGGCGGCACCACAAACGACTGATTTAAAACATTGAAGTTTAATAATATTCTTTGCTTTATTAAATCTCAGAAATATTGTATTATAAATGGCGTAAAGTAGCATTATAATTTAGTGCTACGAATCAATCATTTGTGGCGAAGCGCTTGCACCCTAGTTATGCTTTCCGAATGTTGACATTATCAACTTATTAGGTTAATTCCATACGAACTTGTCATGTCTGATATACAGCAAAAAATCCCTATGCTTGTTGGTCACCGTTATTTTCGAAAAATTTCCTTCGCCCTTTTCAACTCATGAGATATCTCCGGTAAAATAAATGACATTTTTCCGTTTTTAAATACTGGTAGCCAAAAATCGTTGTACGTGACAGGTATGAGATGTTTTCATGGAATTAGTCACTAGACTCTGGTGTCTCTTACACAAATTTCATTCGGTCGGCACCATTTTTTCAATATAAGTACCTTAAACACCTTAAATACCTTAAATAATACATTAAATTGCACAATATGAAAAATTATTTAAATAAATAAAGAATAATTTATTTTTCTTGATTACAGGTGCCAAAAACGTATTTGGCAAAGAAAGATCCCGTTTAGTCTGAGTGCAGAAACGAGATCAAACAGTTAAGGTGAAATATTGATACAAGATTGGGGTGGTTATTTTAATTTCCGTCAAGTTATCTGCGCATAAAAATAAGAACTTACGAATTATAATTAATAATTGAAGCCAAATATTTATTGAAATTTAGAAAGTACATTTTCTCAGTGTAAATGTTTTTATTTGAACTGCGAATATTAAGAAGGGCATTACAGTATATTTTGTCATTATTACAAGAATATTTCATATATTTCTGCAAATTTACCGTAATTTCGGGTGTATAAGCCGCAGCTCAAGCAATTCTTTTTTGACCCAGAATTTTTTAAGAAACAAATATAACTACTTAGATCGCCGTAAATATTTGTCTTCAATCGCTAAATAAGATTTCTGGGTCCAAAAAGAATTGTTTGATCCGCGGCCTATACACCCGAAATTACGGTAGTATTTCAGTGAATATATATCAAATAGAAGGTAAATAACTCTGAACTAGTTTCTTGCCACTGCAAATAATTTCCTTATACATCCAATACGAATATGATATTCCATTGGAATCATTTTTTAAAATGCAATAAAATAATATTTGGTTTTCCCAAAAGTTTCTTTCACTTATTTACATACAATAAACCACTCGAAATTTCTAAAAAGGCAACATTTTACTGAAGTGAGTGTATGCCACCCATTTCAGTTACATTCTTATAAATTCCCAAAAACCTTATTATTATTTTTAAACATTAATGATTTGTTGGTAAAAAACATCCCGAGGTGATATTTTATGTCATTCAAAGAGACAATGATCTTAGCAAGAAGGATTTTTGAGGTACTTTTGAAGAAAACAGTAGTAATCGGACGGATCAATGTCCGTAGAGTAAGTAGGGTAAGATAGAACGTCTCAATCGAATGAAACGAGTTTGTTTCTGAGAGTCAAAGTGTGTGCGGATGGAGTTGTCAAAAAAGAAGACAAAGCATAGTCTGTTTGCAATTTTGGAGTGTTTTCTGACTATTGATGCTTTTAATTTGCCGATTTGGTCGCATAATTTTTTAGGGTGGTGATCTGGTTTGGTGGCAGCAGCTCGTTGTAGACTTAGTCCTGCCAAATATGAGAGTGATTCATAAATGGTGGGGAAAACATTAAGAGGTGTTAGTACACACCAAAAAAATCAACATTAATTAATAAATGTATGGTCAGAATAACAGCGCAAAAGTGCTGAAAGAGGACGAAGATAATGTTGTTATACGCGTCAAAAACATAAAAAAAGATTACGTAACAAAAGCAAGTTCAGAAACCCCTCTCTATATAATAGTTCAGCTTCTGAGACATTTCTATTTGGAGTTCTTTAGATAAATTGCATTTTTCCTTATCAGTGAAGGGCAACATCTTTCGATATATTCCTACAACGATTGATAGTTGCACACTCGGAACAGCAAAACATATGGATTAATCTAATAGAAATTTTGCATACGTGTTATTTTTCTGGCCCATTTCACATTGGCATTCTGTTAGCGACGTTTTCCTTTCGATACCTCGCAACAAGAATAGAACTTCAAAGTTTTCATGGACGAAGCTTTCAAAAGTGCCAAAACCTTTAAGTCTTATTTTCGCCAATGCGTTCTTTGATGAATTTATTTCGCATATGTACTGTAACTTCTTCAAGTTTTGTCCATCTCTTATAAAACACCCTGTATAACAATATATTCTTCTGATGGAGAGCGGCTTTAGCGATAGAAATGTTATTTTTGTCTATTCTGGATTATAATTGTGCACGTCACAGATTGTTATAAAGTTGTCAAATTTTGTATACTGTGAATAATCTTAATTTTTTTTTCAAGATGGAAATGAGATTTAGAATGTTGCTCTCCGATAGGTTACGGGCTGGACGCCACCAAAAAATATATGCATTTTTAAAATTTGTTTGTATTTATTTAAAGAAAAATGTGTTTTATAGCATGATTCTTTGCAGGTTTTGTCAGAGTACATGTAAAAGATTTTAGTTTTGAGAAAGTGATGCAAAAAAAAAAAAAAAAAAAAAAAAAAACCGTACAAATATCTGATGAATTGCGAAAGATTTTGCAATGCAATTTTTGCCTATTAAAAAACAAACTTGCATTCGATTGAGATATTATGATCTAACCTCTCTACTCTACATTTTACACATTTTTCCATCCTATTACGGTTTTGTAATTCTTTTAAAAATTATCTTCGCCATAAAACCTTGTTTCTTTAAACTTCGTATGAAATAATCTCGATAATTGTTTTGTCCTCAAGTCAGAAATGCTTTGGAAAAAACATTATGACACTTCTTGAGAGACAGAAGAGGCTCATAGATTGTTGAGGGGCATATTTGGTAAGGCAATGACTAATACAGCAATCTGATGCTCCTTTAGTACACATTTCTTTTATACAATCTACATTCAGAGAGCTACATTAATCCTTCCCGGCACGAGTAAAATATGTAGTAAAATGAGAAATTATCGACTGACACTGGAATTCAAAAAAGATTTTTTTGGATATTTTGAATTCCTTAATGTCAGCTTTTATTGTAAAAGCAAAATTTTACTAAAATTATATTGGTGCCGTTTGCAAGTTTGGAATTAAATTTAGGTATCCCACACCGGCCACAGTGTGCCGGAAAGGGTTAACCGCTTCACTGTTTTGCCCGTATGTCGTAAAGGCAATGTGTTTTTGCCAATTATAATTTTCCCTACGTGGTACCGGCATCCATACTCCAAACATAATTTATTCTTATCACCAGTAAAGTTTATTGTAATTTTTTCATTACTTAGTCCAAGCACTTTTCTGGTTAATTTATGGAACAATGTCTGTTTTGAAAAACCGGTGATGAAAGATTAAATATTCTATAAAAGACATGAATACAGTAGACATTATTTGATTTTTTTCCTCAAAAATATTGTTCAATTAAGTGATTAGAGGTGAGGAAAACTGTTAGTGGTGATATGGTACATCCAAACAAACTTTCATCAGAGAATGTATGATCAATAAAAACAAAAAAATTCTAGAGGGCGTTGAAGTTTGTCATACGAAACAACGCACAATAAGAACGATTGGCAAAATAAAAGTTGTAAATGTCTTTCAAATACAGTCATTGAACTTCTGAGCCATTTCAATTTACCACTTATGTAGATAAAATGCATTTCAGCTATTTTCCTATTAGTGATGGGCAAAACCTTTCGATACGTTCCTGCCGCGATTGATAGTTGCACACTTGTATAAGCAAATTTAATGTATTAATCGACGCAAAATTTTGCATCCGTGTTCTTCTTTCCAATATCATATTTGCGTGCTATTTATATCATTCTTCTCCCGATAATTCGCAAAAAGAATGAAGCTTTAACATTTGAATGGATCAAGTTTCAGAATACGCCAGCACCTATTCGTTTTAATTCCGACCACATATTCTTTAATCAAAATTGTTTGTTTGAATGAGTACTATTTGCTCTTAAATTTTTATTCATCTTTTTATCAAACACCCTGTATAGGTTCATGTGTGCGTATTTACAACATAAGAATGTTTTATTTTTTTATGAGAATAATAAGAACAAATTCCAAACTAAAAAAATATGTACATCAATGTGGATGAAGAACAAAAACAATTTATACTAACATTTATAGAAAACATAGCAACTTATCAGTAATAGACTTAACTAGGGTTGCCAGTCTAGCCTTCTCTTTTAAGCCGAGATTTCAAATTACCGTAATTTCGGGTGTATAAGCCGCGGATCAAACAATTCTTTTTGGACCCAGAAATCTTATTTAATGATTGAAGACAAATATTTACGTCGATCTAAGTAGTACCATTTGTTTCTTAAAAAATTCTGGGTCGAAAAAGAATTGTTTGGTCCGCGGCTTATACACCCAAAATTACGGTAATACGAGAAATTTAGAAAGAAGAGTTTTTAGTTTAAGTGATGTATATCACTAAGAAAATAAATATATGCTGAACCATTTTTTAATATTTCTGGTGTGAACTCGAAATTTGTGAATAAAAATGGAAGCTAAACTGGCAACTCTAAATTAACTGAAGCGCTAAATTATGGATAAAAGTGTTAGACACAACCCTGATTGGGTGATAGGTAATGTAACCTATGTATATTTAGCAAGTTTTTTATTTTGCAAAGCATGATTTTCGGTACTTTATTAACTCTTTAGCTTCTGCCGGCATTTACGAAAATTTATTTGGTCCTACCACTTTTTCAAAAGGAGCTACTTTCAAAAATACAATATAAAAAAACTCTAACACGGGATATTTTATTTTTCTTAAGTGCCGATACCACAAACTAATTTTGCCAAGCAAGATTGTGTCCAATTAAACTTGACGTACGAGTGCAATGGGTGAAGCGTAGGATACTTGATCCTTTCAGGGAAGTAGGTACGTTTGTATAACCACTTATGTTTCATCCCCTAATGCCACCATTGCACCAGAATTTTGATAAAATGATTTTTGATTTATGTTAGCGAAATATTGATTTTTTTATTTATTCCAAACAAATCTGCTTATAAATTTCGATGTCATTATTCACGTGAACATTTTATGTGTGGAATTCCTTTTTCTGAAAAGGTTAACCCCTTGAGCTCTGCTGGTAGAATTTTCTACCACATAATTTTAATTCCAATATGTCACAATGACACCAGAAAATTTGACCAAATTTACTTGAAAAAGGTTTAATGCATTTTTTCGTGTTTATCCTTAACCGGTTTTTTTCTTTGCAAAATACTGGTGCCAATGTGACATTTGGAATTTTGAAGAAATTTTTACCTCAGAGCTCAAAGGGTTAAATGTGTGGGTTACATATCAAGATACTACAACTACCGTAATTTCGGGTGTATAAGCCGCGGGTCAAAGAATTCTTTTTCGATCCAGAATTATTTAAGAGATAAGTGTAACTAATTAAATCGTCGTACATATTTGTCTTCAATCACTTAATAAGATTTTTGGGTCCAAAAAGAATTGTTTTATCCGCGGCTTATACACCCGAAATTATGGTAATAAGATTTATAAAGTGTTGTTTCATCTAACGAGAAAAAATTTATTTAATAAAGCGGAGTTAACTACACGGAATTTCTGGAGACAAAGGACTTTCAAAAAGAATGCTTAAAGAAAAGTCTGAGAAATATCTTGAATTCAAACATAAGAAAAAATTTCATAATAAAGAATTTTAGCGTATTCAATTTAATATACTTTTCTAAAATTGGTTTTATTTAAAATTAATTTAAACTAAACATGAAAGGCTAAATAACATATCAACTAAGAAAGAATATCCATTTAAGATCAGTCTGAATTACTGCCTAAGGAAATAATTTAATTTAACTTACATTATTCATTGTTTATCGTAGAATATTAAATTAAGATATCAATGATAATTCCCAAAAGACTTACCCATTTGTCCGTAATATATATATTTCCTTCTAAATTAAATGAAATAAGAAAATAGTTTTCTTTCAAGAAAAATCGATGTAATAAATGATACACTGTACCACATGTAAACATTTGATTTTAATGCTACATTGTAATTCATCTTTTAGTTTTCCGATGAATAATTAAGTTACATTTTCTTATATACATTAATAATAAATGAATCATCAAGCTGGAAGTTGTTATTTAAATAACGTATTGCTTGAATGAGAAATTATTAATATAGTTTGAGAAATCTTTTATATTCTGAAAGTCTTAAATTCAAAATAGAAAATAATGTGCAATGTCAAAATGCTTATAATACAGGTAGGATTTTGAATTAGCACATTTTTTTCACTGAAGGAATATTCTAATAAAAAAAAGCTTAATTTTAAAGTTTTTTTCTTTTTTATTCAAATAATGTAACAGGAAAAATACACTAAAAAGTGAAATATCAATTCCTTCAGGGGTAAAAAATTGTGTTCCTGGGTTAATGAATTTACACTGGGATTTTTGACAAATATTTTTTCTTCAAAAAGATGCAAAGCAATTCCTTATTTCTTTTCCAAAAAACATTAAAGGAATAAAATAAAATAAAACTATTCTGATTCTAATCTTGATTAAAAATTAGGTAGGTGATAATTCACTGCTATTTCACCACCTTTTCAATTGTTTAAAACCGTTTAACAATCTGCTACCGTGATTTTCGTCACATAATTTGTGGATCAAACAATCACATTTTGATTCAGAACATTTGTTAAATAAAACTTAATTCATTATATTGGAACTTACCTCGCACAATACATCTACGGATAGATTGGAAATCGGAGTATCGTTCGGATTTAGATTTGTTTACGAGAATGTGTTCATTCTGATGATAGAAAGTGAAACTGAAACATTCAACGAATAGTGAATTGCACGCTTTATGTGAAAAAACAGTCACTTTTGAAATATTAAACACTCAAAATCGTTTATTTAATTCTGTCTCAGTTTTTTAAATATTTCGGCAAAGTTTTATACAACCAACCAACCGAAAGTAAACGATAAAATAGAAACGTATTTTTATAAGCGACGCTGAATGAACCAACCAACCGGAAGTAAGTGGAGGGGGAAAAGAGAAAAAAAGGCGTATTTTTGATGAGAGTGAATTCCGAATTTTAATTATTTACTCAATTAATAATTAAAATTTTGAAATTCTGAATGTCACGTACATCAAGAAAGACTTTGGGCTACTCTCAAAAATTTTTTGTGCCTTATACGTGCTAGCCATTGGAGACACACACAGAGCTTTGCAAATTCTGTTGTAAAATATTTTAATAAAACTTCACTCAAATTTACGGTTGTTTTAGTGTTAAATTCTGGTTTTCAAAGAACGGAATAGTCGGTGCTTTAACCCTTTGATTACGGGGTTGGGACATATGCCGTCCCAACTACTATTTATTTATTCTATTCGCACCACTTTTTGAAAAAATATCCCTTCATTACTCTTACATTAGAATACGTTCCACAGAACTCTACCATAAAAATATTCTTTTATAAATTGTGATGCCAGTAAATACAAAAATAGTCCCCACTACTGTCCCGTAATCTAAAGGTTAATTACGATAATTACAGAAGTAGATCACTCCTTTCTTTCGACATCACTAATTTCAATCAATCATTTCATTGTAAATTTCTTTTCAAAATGTAATTGAAATTCACATCTTTTAAGTTTTTCTTGAAAATATTGCACAAATCTATAATAAATAATTAGTGAAAACAATCTCGGCAATATAACCAACCTGTCAAGCCCTAATAATTGTTAAGAATGTAATTGCGTTTTCTGCTTTCGATATTCTGTTTTGCCAGTTGGAATGCATTCTTTTTTCACATTGCTTGCCTCCTGCTGTGTTATCATTCTACTATAATTTAAAAAGAAGATTGTTTGCTTGTCATAATTTTAAAGATTAATTCGCCTTATTAGTTCTGTCATTAAATGATGCAAGCATAAAAATTTCAATTATATGATAGCAATGAAGAAAATTTAATGAATAGTTAGCAGACTGGCAAAACTGGTCAGAAGGTACACTAATATATAGGTAGTATCATAAAATTTTAACTACAGGCAAATATTTCTTAATGCTACTTTGCAACACTTTATCATAGATATGTTTTGAGAACATTTGCAAGAGAAACATACTAAGTAATGTGTATTTTAACCGTTTGAGTACTGGTGGGTAAATTTCTTCAAAATGCTAAATGTAACATTGGCACCAGCATTTTACAAAAGAAAAAAATCGGTTATCGATGTACACGAAAAAATGCATTAAAACTTTCCAAATAAATTTGGTCAAATAACCCGGTGCCACTGTGATATTTCGGAACTAAAATTAAGTGGTAGAAAATTCAACCATCAGAGCTCAAAGGGTTAAAAGTGGAGCTTGAAATAGAATATATAAATAGCTGCATGTAGTTGAAATTCTACAACATCCCTAAGTATATATATACACACACATATATATATATATATGTATGTATATATATACTTAGGGATGTTGTAGAATTTCAACTACATGCAGCTTGACATATATATATATACATATATATATATATCCAATATGTAAAATAATAAACAATAAACAATATTCATGTGAATTGCACTGAAACGCTGCAGTAAAACACATAAATTAAAAATACACCTTCAAAAATATTAATTTAGCAAGAACTAGCACACCCCCTCACAAAACAAACTCCCTTAAAAATTAAATATTCAACAACCAAAATACAAAAAAAAAAAAAATAGGCTGCAAGCCTCGTCAGCGATGGTTTTTATTACAAAAAAGCAACCGAGCATTCAAATTTACAAAACGAAATTTATTTAAGTGGCAGTGTGTTTCAGCCAAAACGGTGAATAGCAAAAATCAGATGTTAAAACATCCGATGGCTATATTTCACACGTTCTCCCACCGGACTCGACGTCACAGTAGTAAATGAATGTCTCACCTCGAACGTAGTAAACGATTCAAAAATATGTTCGTTGAATAAAACTCACATCCCCAACTTAGCCGCATTGCCACAACCCAAAGCAAAATAAAAGAGAACAAAGTAGAAACCATCTTCCAAAACCTATCCACAGACAATCCAAGTCTACTGCCACTCGATGCAGTACATCATAAAACCGTCTTAAACAGACTTTAGGTAATTCAAGTCATTCGCTGTCATTCAGAAGCAAACGATCAATAATGTAGAGAATCCGCAAAATCAGAAAACTTTTTTATGAAATCGAGAGATATATTGTTTTTATAATGAAGTTTACTTTTAAATTGAAAAAGCTCACTATGAAATAGTTGTTTTTCTGAACAAATTCTAAAAAACGAAAAATTTGGCTGATTATGATGTTAATGTAGATACGTTTTGAAATGCTGGAGGACCAGTGTACAAGCTGATTAACAGTAAAAGGAAAACTTTTACGCTTATCATAAATTGAAATTTGCATTTTATTGTCTATTGAAATTTTTATTTTTAAATCTAGATAGTCAGCCTCCGAAATATTTTCATTTGTTTTCTTTAACGTTAAAGAATCAGGATAAATTTCTTGAGAAATTTCATTAAAGTAAGGCTTAAAATTCAAAACGATCAAATCATCTATGTATCGGTAAGCAAAAAATTTGACATCGGCTGTATTAATACTATATTAAAATTCATAAAAAAAATAATAATAAGTTAGTTGCAGTGGATGAGTAGCTAGTACCCAAACCAATCCCCTTGATTTGTAAGTATATTTTAGAGCCTGTAAAAACATAATATAAAGGATATAACATAATATAAAGGATAGAAAACATATTATAAAGGCAAAACCGGCATAATTTTTAAAACAAGTTCGAATTAAAATGAGTACCAACTAAAACCAGTTCATCTGTTTTTAAGAAAGCACTTTTAAGCTACTAATAGGAATAGTGGTAAATAAATTTTCGAAATCATATGTATGGATAGAATGAATAATATGGTTTTTTAATTTTTCAACAATCTCAAAACTATTGGAAATAATCCAAAAACAGTTACTGTCTTTATATTTATATTTCAGCATGTTCAAAAATTTTTAAGTAAATCATCAAATTTCCTTGTTCCTATTACCTATACTGTTAACATTACAGCAAATGACCTATTTAGTAGGTACTTTATGGAATACTTTATGGAATATGGGTACTTTATGATATATATTACTATATTATGATATAAATATAAATATATATATATATATATATATGTATATATATTAGAGAATAATTTTTGTATTTATGCTTAGTAATATTTTATAGAATCTAGATTGTACAAAATAATTAGGCTACTTACACTTCGAAATTAAGTGGGGATTCGTGTAAATAAAAGGCATAGTCAGATACTAAATTCGTAATATTCGAGTGGATCGAAACGGAGTCCTGTTACGTTCAAAAGCCATTGCATTTCTAGCTCTGCAATTTCAAATCGTTCCCAGAACAGATTAATAAACGTTATGCCGTAGCACTTACTTCTTGAGTTGATCTTTTACGTCATTAGATTTCCTGTGGCTATTCTGCTGATACATCTTGTTGCTAGAATGTATTTTGACAACCCTAAAACCCATAGCTGCCAACTTTTACGCATTTTTCCTACCACAAAAATTTTATAGTAATATTCTCTTACTTAATTGTCGAATTCTTATGATCAACTCTTTCCGGCGCGGACAAAATCTGAATCAAAATGAGAAATCATCGACTGACATCGGATTTCACAAGCTAATATTTTAGATATTCTGAATTCCTTAATTTAAGCTTATATTGTAAAAGCAAAATTTTACTAACATTTTATTGGTGCAGTGTGCAAGTTTGCAATTAAAAATGGGTACCCCAGACCGGGCACAGTGTGGCGGAACAGGTTAAAGAAATGGAAAATCTCTGTACAATTTTAGTGGTAGCAAAAGCATGCAGCTATGTCTAAAACAACAGCTCACACTCGGCCATTCAATTTATGTATAACTTTGTTTCACGTCTAATTTAAAAGCAACAAGAATGCAAAGAAACAAAATTAAATAAGATTCAATTTTTGAAAAAAAAAATTAACATACAAAAGAGAGCAAAAATCGTCGCCTACTGGTATGAAATCATCTAATTACGTCACGCAGTGTTCATTTAAAAATAAAGTCAAAACTTTCCTCGGCTAGGAAAATTTTACATCGTCCAAACAAAGATCTCTAATATGTGAACAAATAACAACAAACACCTCCCCCCCCCCCCGAAAAATAAAAAAAGAAAAGAGTTTCATCATCTTCGGAAACATCTAAAATGAAAAAGAAACAACTTTCAAATTTTGCTTCTGAAAAAAAAAAAAATAACCAAAACAACTACGTTACATTTTGACTTCTAGGGACTTTTAGAAAAATGAAAAATTTTCTGAACAAAATGTTATCTCATCAGAAACATATAAAAATTTACAAAATTTGCCCGTCTAAGCACAGTTTAGCCACGTATAAAAGAAAAAGAATTTTCCCCGTGTCAGCAGAATTTTAAATTGTTAGCTAGGAAAAGCAGAAAACAGAATTCAAATTTTACTCCGTATGAGCTTAATTTTGACTGTTGTAATGGGAACAGAGAGGGAAACAAGAGAAAATGTATTGCAAAAAATATTTTTGTTTTGTGCAGTAACTATTGAAGTACCTCACCCGAAGAAAAACTAATGCTAATATTGGAAGGGGAGGGGACACATAATAAAAATGTACTTATATATATAGCATTGCAAAGCGTAAAAACAAACGAAGACAATACATTCAAATATATAGTGGCACACTATAAAATTAGTCCGGAAACCAGTGACATGAAAACCTTGTGATCTCGGAATTGAAAATTTTCTATGTAAATCGATATTAAAAAAATTTACCAACAAAATGATCTAATTATGAATAGATTTGACAATTCAAAAACATTTTTAAATAAATTAAGCATTATTAAAAAGTTAAAATGATTCCATTCCCAATGATTCCCATTTCCAATGATTTTCCATTATCCCAGGAAACAGACAATTGTACTGCGTCCAGAGAGAATTAGGAGAACCACCGGTATTTATTAAAACAAAGATAAATACGAAATTTTATGAAACCCGCCATGTGTCGTGCTGTTTCGTAAAATTTAAAGACACTGTTATTTTTCTGTGCCAATATACTCTTATGGGATCCATTTTTTAGCCGTTTGAGAGGCAAGCTGTTGCATTTGTTTATTTCTGAATTCCGAGCGGAAATTTTTATTACAAAATAAAAAAAAAAGTTTCGCAATTTTTTTTTTTTTTTTGCAAAGTTAGAAAAGTACAATTTAAACCTTTAACGGACTAAACATTTTCATTGCTAAAATGTTTAAATAAATGAATGACACTGGTAATTGCGAAAAAATATATTTGTAAGTAAGAAAAAGGTGATTTTTCACTTACAAATGGATATTATAAAATTAAACTCCGGTGTCGTTATTGCATATCGGAATTAAAATTTTGTGGCTACCTAGAGAAACTAATTAACGTTATAGAGTTAATGCAATTTTTCTGGTGCAAATCTTCATTAATCGTTGGTGAGACAAAAATATCCCACTGAACCTCAAGGGGTTAACCCTTTGAGCTCTGATGGTAGCGTTTTCTACCATATAATTTTAATTCCGAAATGTCCCAACGGCACCAGAAAATTCAATCAAATTTTCTTGAAAAAGGTTTAATGCATTTTTTCGTGTATATCGTTAACAGGTTTCATTCTTTGAAAAATACTGGTGCCAATGTGACATTTGGAATTTTGAAGAAATTTACCCACCAGAGCTCAAAGGGTTAACCACTTAAAACTAGAACCGCGGCGACGGGTCATTTTGACCCGTGTCATGCGCAGAGATGTCAATTCGAACTAGAAAACTCTTTATAAAATAAGCTAAATATAAGCTGAGCAAAAATAACTTCTATAAATTACTTAAACAGTTTTAAATGAAAATTCCGGTGAGAAATATTTTTATAAAACTTGAATGAATTTTCCAGCGGTTCTAGTGTTAATCGTCGCGCCCGAGACATTCGCGGGCTGCAAGCTTCACGGCTTTTATTCAGAATTGTTTGATTCCCACCAGTTTTATAAAATAGTGTAATTGGTTGTATTTTGGTATCATTTTACTTGCCATTAAATACGACGAATATTTTTTTTAAAGTGCTGGCAATAATGAATTTGAATTTTTAAACTGTAATTTAATGCGACCTTTAAATGGTTAAAATAAGACAAAATTTCACTCGTTCAACTAGATTTATTTTTCTATAAAAATACTGATATTTGTCCTGAAAAATTCCCAAAAGCAAAAATACCTGCCACCCAGCTCTTTCAAATATATATGACAGACTTTTCCAGTAGAATAATGTGTGTCTTACTCAGTTTATCACAAAGGGCACAAAATTCCCTATAAATGAGCTATAAGTAATCAGTTTTTTTTTAATATAAAGTAAAACATTTTTGCTTTTAAATATTACTTATTAAATATATTTTGGCTTTTCAAACATTATCAAATGAATCTCATTTTGCTCGTATGACATTATGCTGGTGATTACATAATGTATGTGTTTTTTCAATTCCGGGATCATAGGCTTTCGATGTATCCTAATCTATCTGTTCCCTTTTTTTCTAAAACTAAATTTTTGCGCTAGTCATGCGAATATATTAAATCTTTGTTTCGTATGTTATAACATTAAACATTTCAGTATCCGCTTAATAACCTTAATTTCCAAAACTGAAATACACAATTTCCTTTAAAACTGACATAGTTCATTTAAAAATTTAGTAAGCAGAATATGAATTCTCATCCACTTAAACTTATGGATCAAGAAATTATTGTTTGTGAACGCATAGGAGAATGTTTAGTTGTAGAAAAAGGGTACACATATTGCTGATATAAAGTATTAGATGATAACAAATTTGTAACATCATTTGTAACAATGAAGGCATCCAAATGAACTCCAAAGAAAGCAAAATATTTCCCCCTCTATTCTATACAATCTATTCACATTTAGCCTCGGTCCTGGAATTTCACAACCGTGAAATTCTTTTGAACCAGCTAGTTCGTATAGAAAAATAAGGCGAAATAATAAATAAGGTAAAATAAATATATCGAAGCATCATGCGTTTCAACTAGATTTATTTTCTAATTCAAAAATTGCTGGTATTGTACCTAAAAAATAATGGTACCGTACGAACCATGCTGAAGGCAAATGCTGAACCTATAACAGGTGAAATTCAATATAGAGCAATAACACCATTGTTTAACTTACAAAAATTTTGGGTTGAACTACCCAACACTTTTCCTGGTTATGAACAGACGTGTCAAACTGTGGCCCACTGGACACTATTCATTTTTTAAAGAAATAGGCGACTTCTTAGATCCTAGGTATATAATAGAATAATAACTATAAAAATTTGATTAAAATTTATGTTACCAATACTTATTTGGCTATTCGCTTTATTTTATAGAGGTTACATAAAAAGTGATGTAGGTCTATATCACTAAGTATATTTAAGCAGATGGACATTTCCATGCGGATTTGTTTGTCTGTTACGCAACTAAAAATCACTATGCTTGTTGGCCACCGTTATTTTCGAAAAGTTTGCTTCGCCTGATTCAATTGATGATATATCTTCAATAAACTAAGTCACATTTTCTCGCTTTAAAATACCGGTAGCCAAAATTCGTAGTATGTAACAGACAGACAAGTTCGCATGGAAATGCCCAGATGTGTAAAAATCTATGCGCCGGCGGACAGTCTCTCACCACTAAGTATTATTTGTTACTTTTTGTCCAATACTTATCTAAATTTTGGCTAAATTTCAGTAAAAATGCTAATAAGATTTAAGCGAATAAAACTGATAAATTTAGTGGTGAGACTGCAGGCTGTTGCCTATATTTTTAGAGGAGTAATGAATAACATGCAGTGCATTGTCTACGAGTTGCGAGTTAAGTAACTGAGGAGGTTGTTACAAGATGGTGGCTGAAATTTTTTATGTCGTATGGACAGCTTGTGATAACCGCTGAAATAAACTTTCACCAGTAAATTGTAAATAGAAAATTTTGCTTTCTAAAGTAGCTTTTTAAAGGGAATTTTCTTCCCTAAATATGGTTGAATTATCTAGTTGTTTTTAGTGCTATCGGTTTGCCAAAATATTATAATATTTTTAGCTGACACTGAGAGGTGGTTGTCTAGTTTGTCAAAATGGGACGAAAAAGCAAGTACTGACTGCTACCAAAATAAACGTCCACCACTAAAAATAAATCGCTTTTTTTTCCTTTTTTAATGGCTAAAATTTTGCATCAACAAGGCCCTTTCTTGCTCAGTGTTGCCGGACCGGCAACACCTAATTTTAATTCCAAACTTGCAAACGGCACCAGTAATATTTTAATATAATTTTGCTTTTACAATGAAAGCTTAAATTAAGGAATTCATAATATCTAGACAAGTCCTTTTTAAATTCCAGTGTCAACTGACAATTTCTCATTTTACTAATAGAATTTGCTTGCGCCGGAAAGGGTTAAATAAAGAGAAATATTCTAGTTAAAATTACTGGCGGTAAATTGCCCTGGCGTTAATCAATCCAAACGAAATTGGTTACAGTTGAAGCTTCACTATTTCAATAATATGCCAGATCTTCGTTAATAGTTTCATGTTGTTTTACACCTCTACATTTAATTGTTAATTATTCTGAAGTCTGGTCGAAAACAAACATATTTTATCTCTACACCCTTAATTCAAAAGAACGAATTTCGCACTCAATGAAGGAGCGAAATATTTTATCAAGACTTTCACTCCTTCTTGAGAGAAACGCTATCGAAAAGGGGTGTTTTGCAGAAAAAACTCGCCTGATAAACCATCATTATGGGAGCACGAACAGAAAAACTCCTTTTTGAGAGAATTCCAAGCAACGCGACCTGAGATGAATGTCATTGGTTGAAACCGAGTCACGTGATATATTGTTTGGCTTCGCCTTCGTTATTGCCATGTTTTAAAAACTGAATGAGATGTTTGACGCTTTGACGTTAATTCTAGCTGCATATATTAATGGCTTAAAGGATCCAAATCTTGCATCCATAAAAAATATAAATTATCATACTTTACCCGCAAATAATAATAATAACAATAATAAGGAGAGTTGATTCTTTCACACGATAATACAAGCCTAATGGCAGAAAACAAGATGGAAGATGACCAGTTTAAAAAAAATCAGGATTTTTCTCCTGCGGTATTTTCAGATATTCCCGAGCATACGATTCCGAGGTAATGTTGCTGTATTAGAATTTTACATTGTATATATTATTTTGGCGTTAATTTTATTACTTTTAAACAGAAAATGTTAATCACTATGATTTTTTTTCCTTTTTTTTATAAATGCATTCTAAAAAAATTTCTAAATTTCACGTTTTGTTTTAGTATAATTACTTTTGGAAAATTCGGAACAATTCACGGTCATCTATAAAATACTCTTGAAAATATTATTTTCTTATATTCAAGCTGCATAATTATGTTGAAATTTACTTTATGTAAACAAATTTTTACATAAAGTTAAGCATTTACATTATTATTTATTAAGGTATTTTGCTAATCATTCAGAGAAATATTTGTGGAACATAGATCCATAATATTTTTTATTATTTATTTATTTATTTATTTTAATCGGATATGCTCTCTATTTTTGTAAAAATATTTCATTAAATATTATACAAGTATTTATTATATTATATTCACCTAGATGTGCACTAAAAGCTGAATTCTACATTTAAGCATTTGCAAATTTTCGTTTAAATAGAAAATAATCACATTCTCCTGACAGTGGTAAACTTTATTTAAAAATAAATTATAGATATGCATCTTTGTATATATCTAAAGGAACATAAGTTATTAAATACTTGTATGGTTTGAATATTTTAATAAACGTAAAACATATATCCTAAATAAATAATAACAATAAAAAGTTTTTATTTTTGTATATTCTACATTCCACAAATATTTTTCAGTATCATAAAGTGAAATAAAGTAACATATAATAATATAAGAAACATAAAACGATATAAAAAACATACAAGACATTATTATTTTTATATTAAAAGTAATAACGCCAAGTAACGCTAAAATTATATATATATAATGTATAAATACTACAAACGATCTCATTATAAAAAAGATAAAAGAAAAACAATGCATCTTATGATTCTAAGTTAGGAGAAAAATCTTGTCTTGATTTGAAGATTTTGTTTTCCAATTTATCATTAAAAAAAAATCTGCATCATGATTAGATTTTAAAAAAAATGAAGGGTTTTGAAAAACAGTTGTGTACGCGCGCAGGGTGGGAGGGGGGGGGGCAAAAATGTGGATTTGGGTGAAGTTTAATAGAAACAGTGATCTGCTAAAACATAGTATCTGACATGATATAAGTAAGTTTAGTTATATATTTTAATAATTCGAGATTTAGCTTTTATAAACTAATATGTAAAACAGAAAATTTAAAAATTTTTACCATTAAATATGAATTTTAGTAGTATCATATATATGTTATATCTCAATGGATTAAATCGTTTCTAAAATTTCTCTCCAATTGTTACATTTATACGTATATAAATAAAAAAAACTAAAAATTAACTTGAAATTTAAAAAAATCAATGAAATATCTAAAACTAATTCAATAAAAAACTATCTAAAACTAAATAAAAAAATATTTATTAAAAAAAGGGTTATTAAAGAAAAAAATTATTTTTTTTATATCGAATATATTAAAAAATAAAATAAAAATTACTAATTTCTAAAAATAATAGTAAAACACTCCTTTGGTAATTGTGATTTAGTCAAAAAGGAGTGAATTAATAGCTTTTCAAAAAGGAGTACAATTACTCATTCTGTCGATTAATTTAGTCCAAAAAAGACTGAAAATAGCTTATCAAAAAGGTGTGAAATCACTTATAAAAAAAGAATGAAATTAAAGACTCCGCAAGACGAATGAAATTCACTCCTATAGGATAAGTGCATCTTCAAAACCGGAAAGGAGCGAAAAATAGCTCCGTCGGAGTTAAAAATTTATAATACGTTGAACTATCGTTTTAACCGTTATCAAATGAATTTATACCACTTTGAATAAGATTTTTTTATGAAATTTGTTTTATAGATATGAAGAAAAACAAGATTCAATAAATAATTTGAACTACTTTAACACTAGAACCGCGGGAAATTTTACCCAAGTTTTATAAATATAATTCACACCTGAATTTTTATTTAAATATATTTAACTTATTTATTTTAAATAATTTTTGTGAGGCTTATATGTAAATTATTTTAACACGACTTATCTGGTTGGAACCGGCATCTTTTCACTGAGTACGGGTCAAAATGAACCGTCTCCATGGTTCTTATGTAAACACTAGAACCGCGGAAATTTTTTCTCGTGATTCCTAAAAATATGTCACACAAGAATTTTTGCTTTCAACTAAATCCCTTATTTATTTAAATAATTTTTTGTCATCATATATATAACTTATTTTATAAAGAATTTTCTTGTTCGAATCGACATCTATTCATTTGTTACGGGTCAAAAGGACCCGGTTCCGCGGTGCTAGTGTTAAATAAAGATTCCCGTGTTAATTACCGTAATTTCGGGTGTATGTATAAGCCGCGGATCAAACAATTCTTTTTCGACCCAGAATTTTTTTAAAAAACAATTATAACTAGTTAGATCGCCGTAAATATTTGTCTTCAATCACTAAATAAGATTTCTGGGTCCAAAAAGAATTATTTGATCCGCGGCTTATGCACCCGAAATTACGGTACTTTTACATAACTTTAGTTAAAAATTTCCCGCAATACTATTGTTAACCCGGAAACTATATGCAAGGAAATATATATCCCTTCTGCAATGGACTTATTACGTATCATTAAACTTAATTCGGTTAAATAAAATTTCCGGTAGCAAAAACATTTGTCTTTGACAAGAGTCAGTTACAACTAACTCATTAGACTATCGTGTTTCTTACATAAATTTTATTTGGGCGGCACCACTTTTTCAAAAGAAGTTACTTTCAGTTAAATAATATAATATATGCTCTAATAAAATAAGACCTGTTTTATTTACCATATTAGTGGGGCCATAAACAAATTTAACTTAGAAAGATTATGTACTCTCATACTGGATATAAGAGTGCAAAGGCTTAACCTTTTTAGTCAAAGCACTTGTATTCTTAAAATGCTGACTTATTGACGCCAGAATTTAAAAACAAATTTATTACAAAACTGATTTACTTCCTGTAATTGATCTAATTAAAATTTTCATTTCAAAATTCTGGTGTTAATGTGGCATTTCTCAATTAAACTTAAGTAGGATATATTTCATCCCACCGCCCTCCAAGGGGTTAATTGATGTTCGCTTTTTTGTCTATAATGAATGTTATATAAAAAAAAATATCTAATACACTTATTTTTTAACGTTAATTTATTTCTTCCTATCACTGAAACGAAAGAACAGCACCTCAGTTGTCCGTAAAACACTATATTTTGACACTACTCCTCGTTTAATGACAAAAATTCTGAGATTTAATAAGGCGAAGATTACAAAAGTTAGGGATGACTATCTGCCCATTGAGCTCCGCAGGTTTATCCATATTACATTTGTAATATCTTACATACGAAATTGTCTCACTAACTATCCCTGAAAAGACATTTTCCCCATAATAACCCTTTCGACTTCGGCGTCTCTTACACAAATTATATTAACGCTAGAACCGCCATTAGGAGTCGTTATGATCCCTGCCAAATTGAAAATAGCCGATTTGAACCAGAAATTTCTTGATAAGTTTTGTTAAATATGTGCAAGACAAAAAAAAGTAAGTTAATTAAATAAGTTAAATAGTTTTAAATAAAAATTCTGGTGTCAAACACTTTTTATAAAACTTGAATAAACTAGCAGGCGGCTCTAGTGTTAAGTCGGCACCATTGTATCAAAGAAAGTTACTTTCAATTACCATTATTTCCTGCGTATAATCCGCGGATCAAGCAATTATTTTTCGACCCAGAATTTGTTTAAAAAGAAATGTAATTTATTAGATCGCCGTAAATATTTGTCTTCATTCACTAAATAAGATTTCTGGTTCCAAAAAGATTACTTGATTCGCGGATTATACGCAGGAAATTACGATACACAACCTCAAGATTTATCTATATAATTACCCCTTTTCGGCGCAGTGTTTCCACTCCAGAAATTTTCTAGGAAAATTTCACTTTTATTGAATACGCAAAAATACACATTTATTAGTTTACAAATAAAATTTCATGTAAATACTGGTGTCACTCAATTATTTCCACATTTTATGAATACAAGTGCCTTGCCCCGGAAAGGGTTAACCCATTAATGCCCACATTATTTTCTTCATTAAAAATGAAAATTTGGGTTTCCCACCACTTTTAAAAGACGAATAACTTTTATCTTAATTTATTGAGGAATTTGTCCAGTGAAAAATAGCGCTTATTTATCTTTCTATTTACTGGTGAGAAAAGTGCTTTATCGCCTTTTTTATAAGCGTCCCTAAAAAGGACGCTAGACACTAATAGGTTAAAAGGAACAAAGGAAAAAATGGCTAATTAAATAACTTAAACAGTTTTAAATAAAAAATCTGGTAATTTTTTTTTTATAAAACTTGTATAAAACTTCCCGTCTTTCTAGTGTTAGGGGACATATTTTTTCATTTAGCGCTGTTTCCGAAAACAAATTTCGCAAAGAAAGACGATGTCCAATGAGACTGGACCTACCAGTACGAAAAATAAAATTACTGAAATTCTACAAATGCTGAGATTAAATAAAGTAAAAATTACAATTATAAAATAGTTTTTATCATGTATAATGACCGTAATAAGTTTTGTTTAATACTTTCAATTTAAACATAGTGTTAAAAAATACAGCTACATTCAAGTATAAGGTTTAAGAAATTATTTTTTTTAATAATCTCTAATAAAGTAATAAATTAAAATATTTATTATATACTTATAAAGTTGCCATAAAATGAATCAAAATACAGAATGTGACAAAGTGTATTTTCGAAAAATGACATCACCGAAATTTCGGGTGTATAAGCCGCAGATCAAACAATTCTTTTTCGACCCAGAATTTTTTAAGGGGCAAATGTAACTAGTTAGATCGCCGTAAACATTTATCTTCATTTACTAAATAAGATTTCTGGGTCCAAAAAGAATTGTTTGATCCGCGGCTTATACACCCGAAATTACGGTACTGTAATCAAAGAAAGTAAATATTTCCCTTCATTTAATAAGTGCTTATTGACGATGGTAAAATAAATTCTTTCAGTATTTTCTAACACCAACTTTAATTTATGACAATACATTTTACAGCTTACGATAATATAAGACACGTCACTATAATGATTCACGTGAGAAGCAAAATAGATTATTAATGAAAAATATTATAAGCAAGCATTTGGGAAATTTTTATTGGCGCTAAAACTAAAGTCTTTGGTTGATTTTCCTTTATAATCCCATACAGTTAGAGCCATAAATCAATTATAATACTCTATTAAGTCAAAATTATTAAAATCATACGTGATTTTACGAAGTTACTTACATAAATTAATGGGAATTAAAAAAGTTGTATCGAAATATTGTTCCGTTATTATTTGATCGTTCCAGGAACTGATAAAAATGTTGCATGCCTTAAGTTGAAGAGAAACAAAATAAACTAAAGTTAATTAAATGATTTATTAACTATGATTAAGAGGATTAATACTCCTAAATGCAATAAAATTTCATTAAATTTTTTTATGCGTTTTTAATTTCATAATTTTATTAACGTAAGTATATTCATAGGTTAATAAAGAATACGTTCAGTAGCTTGTTTTTAAGCTATTTTCGAAAAAAAAAATTTATCGGTGAATCTTCCATTTAAAAAACCTCTAAAGGCAATAGCCAGATAATCATTTGAAACCAGTGTTGCCGTATCTCGTGATTATTTTATTAGAAATAATGAATTCGCACCGGAAATTAGAAAAAAAAATAAAAAATAAAAATTTAAGATTTAAAAAATATTACTTTAACTTTCAAAACCGGTTAGAACCGGTCCTGAAATTGAAACTATCATAAAAAAATAAATAACTAAATATAAAAAAATATATAACTAAAATCGAAAAAGTAAAGATTAGCCCGATTGTAGATCGTCCTCAACTATCCAAAAAAATCATGTAAAAATATTAAAATTTGAGCGAGATATTTGAAAAGACGCCCTCCATAGACTTAACATTGTCATCCGGTTCTTTTTTTGTTTGTAGTGTGGGTTCTTAACACTAGAAATGCGGGAAAATTCATTCAAGTTTTATAAAAAATATTTCTCACCGGAATTTTAACTTAAAACCGTTGAAAATATATATTGAAATTATTTTTGCTCAGTTTATATTTAACTACTTTTATAAAGAGTTTTCTGGTTCGAATCAACATCTCTGCATATGATACGGGTCAAAATGACCCGTCGCCGCGGTTCTAGTGTTAAAGTACAAATTCTTACCGTAATTTCGGGTGTATAAGCCGCAGCTCAAACAATTCTTTTTCGACCCAGAATTTTTTAAGAAACAAATATAATTAGTTAGATCGCCGTAAATATTTGTCTTCAATCACTAAATAAGATTTCTGGGTCCAAAAAGAATTGTTTGATCTGCGGCTTATACACCCGAAATTACGGTATTTAAAATTTTTCAGTGTTAATTTGGAATTCCAGTTTAAATTGAAGGCCAAACTGGCAACGAAGATGGTTATAAGTTATCGTAAAATTTGACAGCCATGTTGTATTAAGATAAGAAAATAGGTCATTCTTCAATAACAGACTTCGGAGCGATTGTATTTTTAGACACTGGTACTTTAATTACTTTTATACCAGATTACAGCAAGTATCGGAATAACAAGCTTATCACAATGGGAGCACCTTGGACATGTCCAAGAAAAAATCTATAACGAAAAATATAGCTAGGAAAACTTAGTGGCGCTCTTCTAGAGCTAGTTTGTCCAGAGGAGCCAGTGAGCTACCGTAATTTCGGGTGTATAAGCCGCGGATCAAACAATTGTTTTTGGACCCAGAAATTTTATTTAGTGATTGAAGACAAATATTTACGGCGATCTAACTAGTTATATTTGTTTCTTAAAAAAATCTGGGTCGAAAAAGAATTGTTTGATCTGCGGCTTATACACCCGAAATTACGGTACTTTTTCTTATTCAGATCGCCTGTGGCAGTCCCTATATAAAAATTACCGCTCCGTGGCCAATTATCTATTTAATTATTTCACTGTGTTCTTCTGGAACCCAGCAAAAAATTAAATCGAGTAGGAATACGACGAAATCAGTATTTACAATGCAATTAATTTTTTATGCTGATGTTTTCGTTTTTTCTTTTAACTTTAAGCTGTGCAATATCAATCGATACTACGATAGACAAGGAGTATTTGATTAATTACTGTAGGTGCTATTCTGGCATTAGGTTTCTCAACTTCAATTGTTTACTTTAAGAAGAATTAGCATGATAAATTATTTTAAGCAGTTGACTAACATGATTGCATTCATCAAAGTAGCTATTTAAATGTTTACTTGCGGATTAAAAGAAAAAAGCATATTTCTTTTTCCCTTCTATTTTAATGATGTTTTATTGGGTTGGAAACTAAGTTCCCGCAGTTTTTTTAAATAGAAATTTTCTACCAGAATCTATATTTTGTTTTTTGGATACTAGAGCTAATTTGTGTTGAAACTCAGATCTTTAAAATGGAGTGTCAAGTTGAGAAAAAGGAACATTTTCGACAACTCCTTCTCTTTGCTTTCAATCAAGGTTGTAAGGCCGCAAAAGCTGCTCGTGACATTTGTGCTGTGTATGGCGAAGGTGCGATAGCTGAAAGAACCGCCCATGATTGGTATGCCAAGTTCAAAAATGGAAATTTTGACATCAAAGACGCACCTCGTTCTGGCCGTCCAGTTGAGTTCGATGAGGAGCGATTAAACCAACATTTGCACGAAAATTCGCGTCAAACGACAAGAGAACTGGCAAAGAAAATGAAATTCTCGCACACTGCTATAGTGAAGCAACTTCACTCGATGGGAAAAGTTTAGAAGTTTGGAGCATGGGTTCCGCATGTTTTAAGTGACAACAACAAGAATCAACGAGCCGCAATCTCCGCTGGTTTGCTTGCTCGTCACCGCTCAACTCATGGAAACAAGCAACGATTTCTTTACGGAATCGTTACTGGCGATGAAAAATGGTGCCTGTACATTAATACGAAGCAACGCAAGGAATGGCTCAGCCCTGGTAAATTACCAACACCGCGTGTAAAACAAGATCTTCACCCACGTAAAACGATGTTGTGCGTATGGTGGGACTGGAAAGGCATTATCCATTACGAACTGCTTGAAAGGAACCAAACAGTCAACGCGGAACCCTATGTTCGACAAATGGAACGACTCAACGTAGCTATTCAAGAGTAAAGACCTAATCGGCAGCATGGAGTCCTTTTGCTGCACGACAACGCCCGCCTTCATATCGCCAATATGACCAAGGAAGCCATTCAAACGCATGGCTGGGAAGTACTGCCGCACCCGCCGTACTCTTTTGATTTGGCACCAACGGATTTCCATCTCTTTCGATCTCTATCAAACGCTATGCGCGGAGTTTCGTTCAATACTGATGCAGACTTGAAAGCTTGGTTGGATGAATTTTTCGAGTCGAAACCAGGGGATTTCTACCAACGAGGTATTAAAAATCTTGTTGAACGTTGGGCAGAAGTTGTAAACAACAAGGGAGAATACATTGTTGATTAATTATTTGTTATTTTTTATTGAAAAATAAACCTTGAAATAATTTTTAAAAAACGGCGGAAAGTTAGTTGCCAACCCAGTTGGCATTCCATAGTTGACATTCCATTTAAACCCTTTCGACTCGGGTGTCACTTACACAAATTTTATTTGGTTTACACCACTTTTAAAAAAAGTTTCCTTCAAGTATACAATTTCAAAAATGCTATAATTAAATAAAGCAAATTTTATTTTCCTTTATTACTGGTGCCAAAAACAAATTTTGCAAAGAAAGATGATGTCGAGTCAGACTGGACATACGAATGCAAAGCGTTAATGATCTGAAATTTAACATAAATTAACTCGATCAAAAAAAAATGTAAATTTGGCAGAACAAAAACGTATTTAAAAACACGGCGGGAACTTCGTTGCCAACCCACTTGCTACTTTATCGCTGACATTACATTTTAACAATCAGCATTTTAACATGAATTAGGTCGATCAAAAAAACAGAGTATAGATTCCGGTAGAAAAATTGTCTTTAAACAAACGGCGGGAACTTAGTTTCCAACCCAATATAATGAGTGAAATATAGTTATTTTATTTTACGCCAGCGAGTTCATCGAATTGAACACCTTGACAGAAATGGAATATTGTCATAATTTAAAAAGTTTATTTTTTTATAAAAATAAAAAAAATTTATTCCTTGGGAACGTGTGACTAGTATACGTGCCGCATAAGGTGCGCTGAAAACTTGATTATTCTCACTAGAAAATTTATAGTATACATTTTGTCTTATTTAATCCGAGGATTATCCTGTTTCATCTAGACAAAAATTTCTGTTTTAACCTCCTGACTACCGCCGGCTGATTTTTTCACACACTAAGCTGCAGGTTTCACTGCAACTTAAGCAATATTTAAATTAGTATAATTCCACAAATAAAACCCAGTTTAGAAAAATTAAGTTAGGATTGATGCTATCAAATATTATACACCGATACTAATGACATATTTTGTATCAGGTTGGAAATAACATCTTTTTTTAAATATTTTTAATAAATTACAGAGAAAACAACATTACAATATTATCCTTTGGCTGAGCAGTCAGGGGGTTAAAAAGCCGGTGGTAAAATATTACAAAATTTGCAAAAGACGCCTCCTTTACTTGTGAATTACCAACAAATACTCTTTTTAAGAATAATAATAAAAAAATCAGCTAATAATTTTTATTTATTAATGGTGCCATAAATAAATTACCTGTGCACCTTTTGATGATGCCCATATGCATCCGAAAATACTAAGGAATTAAAATATATTTTAGATTAAAAAAATTAAAATACCAATTTTTTTTTCTATTGATTAAACGTTTGCCTGATTTGGACGTACCTCATAAGAGCAATGCGTTTTTGCCAATCATGATTTGCCCATATCACGTACGGGCATCCGTACTCCATTTGAGATGTCTGCATTATTCAGATTCAATTTGGCAAAAATTTCTTTTTCGGAATACCGGTGACAAAAGATTAAAAATTCTGTAAAAACATGAAAAAATAGGAATTATTTGAAAGCTATTGCTAAAATATTGATCAGTAAACTTGCTAAATTTATGAAAAACAATTTTAAATTTAAAAGAATATATTAATTTACTAAAAATTATGATATATTTCTAAGAACTGTTGAAAAATTTTCTGCCCTACTTATTATTTTGAAGTTGCAGCAATTAATCAATCATAAAAACCTTTAATGCCCCACCTGAAATTTAAGGGTTCGTATGTATCCTGGAATTTATAGAACAGGAAAACTTTCTTGTTGAAAATCACTTGTTAAAAATGGGAAAAATACGAGTGTTTGAAAAACATTCATTTATTTTATAAAAAATATACTGATATTTCACATGGAAAATAACGGGACCTTTAAGTACCCTGAATTTACGATGCTCCTTTATTCGTTGCACAGAAGGCATAAAAAGATTTCATGTGTTTATTTTTTAGTATTCTGTCTAATATTTTTCTATAGTAATAATTTTTAAAAAAACTGCATCCTTATCAGCCGTATTAGATGATTTTTTTAAATCTTCCTACCCTGTTCAAATTTTACTCAATCGTGAAAAAAACATTCCACACCAGAATTATTATTTAAAACATTTTAATACATTTAATTGACTTACTTCTCTGAATCTATCACTTAACTTTCTTTATGAAAAAAGTTCTGATTCGAATCGTATAAAGAAAATTATAGTTATGGGTCGATTAGACCCATTCAGGGTAGGAAGGTTAAAACAGCAGAATCCATTGAAACGCTTAATATACACACATCCGTACCCCAAATAAAGAAGATTATCCATTTTCAATTCAGGATGGCCGGTGCTAATTTATACGTTAACCCTTTCCGGCGCAGGCAAATTCTGCTCTTAAAATAAGAAATTGTTGGAACACCAGAATTTAAAAACGACTTATATAGAAATTAAGAATCCCCAAATTCACGCTTTCATTGTAAAAGCGAGATTTCTATCAAATATTCTTGGTGCCGTTTGCAAGTTTGGAATTAAAATTAGGTGTTGCCGGAGTGGTAACACTGCGCCGAAAAGGGTTAAAGATTCGAAATACGCAAGTTTTTAGTTAAAAATGTTTGTCAGAATAAAATAAAAATAAGAATAGAAAATATAATATATTTCAATGAACTTTTGTAGATAAAATCATATAAAAGACTATAGCACCATCGAAATAATCGCCACTCGCGGTTTGCGAAATTCTAAAATGGAGGGCCAAAATCACAGTCCGGTGAAATCCAAATACCTCATTGGTCATTGAGTCGTGTCCTTTTCAGAAAAAAATCTCTTAGCGGAAAGCATTCGCCTTACTCCTTTTTCCGAGAAAAAATTGTAGCGGAAATTTTGAGGTAAATCTTATCTGTTTTCATTTATAATCTAAATTTTTCACTTTCATTTTATAAAATGGCATCAAAATATCTTAATTGAGTTAATTTCGATTGTTTATCGTAAATAAGAACAGACGGTAACAATCGCTTCAAAATGACTTTATCCCTGACCCTTTTTCAAATGGAGAAACAAGTTCGTGATTTTCACCCTTACCACACGACCAATGAGGTGGGTGGATTTCACTTGACTGTGATTTTTGCCCTTCATATTAGAATTTCGCTCGGGGTTTACGAGAAACTGTATTCCTTTAACACTAGAACCGCCATTAGGGGTCAAAATGACCCCTGTCAGAATGATAATAGTCGATTCGAACCAGAATTTTCTTCAAAAGAAATGTTAAATAAATACAGCAAAAAAAAAAAAAAATAAAAAAAAATAAAAAAAAAATAGACTAATTAAATAAGTTAGATAGTTTGAAATTAAGATTCTGGTACGAGACACTTTTTTTAAATTTTTTGTAAAATGCCTGGCTGTTTTAGTGTTAAAAGACAGGGAAACTAGCGTCAGATTACACCGTGATCAAGGACGATTTGAAATAAACATTAAATACAATAGTTACGTATTTTTGTCTGTTGATTTCGAATCTGCAATAAAAAATGGGGGTTATAATTTAATATTTCAAAGTATGACCCTCTTTGACCCCCAGAGGGTCTGTTGCGTTGTTCAAATTTAGTATCACTGAGTAGCTTATTTAAAAATATTTAATATGTATATTTTTGTTTTTCAATCTGATATATATTTCGCGAGTTATTCGATCGTTTCCAGACTTTTCAGACACCCTGTATATATTTTTAAATAATGATTAAAATAAAGATTAAAATAATGTAGGAAGTAAAAGCAAGTTGTGGGAAGTTGTGTGTTTTTGCAAATCCTCGGTGAACACTTTTAAATTTTTTTATTTCTAAAGAAATTTATCTGAATAATTTTTTTAGATTTTTTTACACAAATTAACATAAGTCATGTATGCAATTTTGGATTTCATTTTTCATACACTTAGTAGAGTGCTAAGTTTCTGAAAAATCTCTGCGTTTGTATATTATCGAGGACTGTACCGTACTATCTGAACTTTATTTTTAATTAATAGATTGATATTATATGAACTATGATTATATGGTTAGAAAGCAAATTGAAAAACCTCAAAAATGTGTTTTATATTTCAATGGTCATTGCAGTCTTTGTGATTGGTACGAAAATAAAAATAATTCAATTCAAAAGAGAAACCGCTCTATAAATCAAGCTAATAATAACACCCTCTACGAAAAGAAATGATTTTATTAAATATGTAAAAGATTGAAAATAAAAATTCTAAAGTAAAATATTTTTGCACATTTTAGGTAAAATTCCTGTCATGCCAGTATAAAATAACATTTTATTTACCTAATTGTTAAGTAATTGTAACCTAATTGTTTTAATTACCTAAATCTTAAAAGGAAACAGAGATAATTTTTTTTTTTTATTAATCAAACTCCTTGAAGTGCTGGACTCAATTTTAGACCACTTAATTTAAGTTTCTAAATGCTATGTTGTCCCCAGAAGTTTACAATAAAATGTTACTTTTTACTAAGTACAAGAAGCAAAGTTTTCACTTCTTTTATATGAAAATTATTTGTAATTCCCGGTGTCTTTTAATCATTTCATCACTGGGCGTTTAGAAGTACTCCGCACCTAAAAATGTTAAGAAGTGAATTTAAAAAAATGTTTGTTGAAAAAAATAACATTTTTAGTAATAGTAACGTGTTTTCTCTATTCTCAAGACAGTTCTTAAAAAAATTATTATTATTTTTTTTATTCTTTAGTTTGCGTTTTCATTCAAACATAAGTAAAATAGCAACATTTCCATAATCTGATACTACGTTAAATCCACGTTTTGGAGGTTTTATGAAACGCATTTCTATGAATTAGACGTGATTTTTAATGCAAGCGACAATTATTTTTAAGACTATATTAAAAACCTTAAACCTTTGAGTTTCAGTGTTCCATTTCATGGAACAAACAACTTGATTCTAAAATGCCACCAGCGTTCCGGCATAGAGCAGTTAACTCTGCATGGGAAAAATGACTTCTACATATTTCTAATAAATTTGTACTTGAACAATTTCTACATAAATTTCAGTCATTTCACATTTTCGCAATGGAAGGGTTTTATGCTTGAAAAGGTTAATTCTCGCGTCAGTGACTAAAGTTTTATACGGGCGGGAACTTCCAGGCCCGGGCCACACCTTTTTGTGGCACGACACAATTTCTACTATTTCTAAAAAATCCAGATATTTGTCATATAATTACGAATGCTGCATACATATCTATGGAATGATTTTAAAGTATATTTTACAAGAAATGAACATTAGCAACATTAATTACTTAGATTCTTAGAATTTCAACATTCACATAAAGATTCATTAACCTATTAATGCCCAAGTTATTTCCTTCATTAAAAGTGAAATTTTGCATTTACCACTACTTTTAAAAGAAGAATAACTTTTATCTTAATTTATTGAGGACTTTGCCTCGTGAAAAATAGTGTTTATTTATCTATTTATTTACTGGTGTGAAAAGTGCTTTCTTGCCCTTTTTTATAATCGTCCCTAAAAAGAGACAATAGGCACTAATGGGTTAAGAAATTAATATGATTTAGAATAATAGAAAAAAAAGTTTAAAAAAATCTTAATTTTTGAATATGCATAATAAAAGTAGATTTATAAAAATGCTTCTATATCATTTTATTAAATATTTCAAATTCAAATTCATTCTCAAACCCAAAGGAGCTACTTTCTGAGGATTTCTGGGTTTTTTTGGAAACGCATAAGATTACCAGGTGTTTTTATTCAGAAACTATGTAATCGAATGGCGTTATCTATTTTTTAATACAAAAAATTTGAGAATACTCTCAAGGCTAGCTTTTTGAATTGAATTTCTGGAAGCGACAGCATTGGAAGGGATAAAAATCTGTAATCATTTGACAAGAAACTCTTTTATCTCAACAACGATAAACGAGTATCTTACCAAAAAATGAAAAACGCTATTCCATTCCAAATCCCTTCAAAAGTCAGACATGTCAATTTTATTCTTTTATTAATTAAAAATTAGTCAGGTGTCAAACTTTCGAGTTTGTGAGAAGTGAATTTAAGAATTTCCAAGAAGTCGATAAACATTACGTTAACATAAGTTCTTTATCGCTATTAATAATTTTACAAATCATGTTGTCAGCCCTACACAACTTGAGAACAATAAAGTGTAGTTCCGGCCCGGCTCGTTTATATGTAGAAAAGCAATGCAAGCGAGATCTCGACCCGGCACGACTCAGCTAAAAAAATATTAAACCCGGGTTAGACGCAAAGTAACTATCCGATGCCGATCTCTATACTCTACAAGTTACATTTCTGTATTAATGTTGTAAAACTAGTATTGTCTCGTAAAGCACATTTATATTTATTCTCCTTAAAGTCATATTCATTGAAAATGCCCATATTATATCATTTTTGGCTAAACCTTTATAACGGGCCGGCATGCCCGTAAGGCCCGTTCAATTTCTTTGCCATCCCCGCCCGTTTATTTTCTTTGTCGTCCCGGGCCATTGAAAAATTGTTCTAATTCTGCCAGCCAGGCCCAGCTCGTTAGAAACTTGGGAAGCATTCCGCCAGTCTCGACCACGTCAGATCTCTACCAGTGACTTTCCTGGGAATTTTTGGACACTTTCTTTTAATCAGTTTTCTTGATTTCCACCAGTTCATTTTAAACAATATGATAGTCTTATCTTATAACCAATAATCTGTACAACCAACAATTTGTATTTTTTCTGCGGTTACGTGGGAAAATATATATTAATCTCAATACGGCATAAAAACGAAGTCGTATAACACCTACTTCAGAAAAGTGGTATCAATCAAACTAGCAAATTTTTTTAACACTTTGTGATGCAAAACAAATTCATGTCTTATGTTTTGAAATTAATGAATGTCCCCAAAATTAGAAAACAACATTTTAAAAATAATATAAAGCTATATTTCGCGCATTTATTAAATGGAATTTATTTTACCAAAATTTTCGTTCCAATGTGGCCTTTTGTAATTAAAAGTTTGTGAGTTCACAGACTTACCACCACCCTTCAAGGAGTTAAATAGATCACACTTATGGGGCACGACGCTTAACACACTAATTCTTATGGTAAAATACGCTTTAGAAACTCCTAAACTCAGAGAAAATAATTCATATCAGAAAATTTCCATAGTAAATTTTGCTTTGTTTGATTACGGAATACCTCTAATTAAATAAATTAAATGTTGTCAGTAAAGTAAATATTGCTAATTTGAACTTCTAGTATAAAATTAAATATCTAAATAAAAAGAAGCCACTAAACTGGAAACACTGGCGGTAGCATACCTTCGGTACTATGTCAAACAAACTGTCCAATAAAATATAAAATAAAATAAAAAAGCGTTGCCAGTGGCTATTTTTTAAAAATTAAGATATCTTAATTGCCACCACTTTTCGGAAATTTTTAATTTCGTTTATTTTTTTCCTTAATTATCATGTCATTAAATAAAATAAAATAAGGCAATTGTTCCTTTAAAAAGAATTGTGCCAAACAAAAAATCTAATTTTTAAAAATGTAACCCACTGGCAACTCTTTTTAACCCCTTAACTGCCCCGGGTGTATGTATACGTCTCGCTCAAATAAATGCATATTTCTGAAATTAACTATCGAACAATCGATTTTTTGAGTTAAAAATTTTGCTTTATTAACAAAAATAAACTTTTACCATTAAAAAAGGGAAGATTATTTTCCAAAATTTATAGTGGCAGAATTTTTTTTTTAACGTTGAAGATGCTTTTCTTAAAGCTTCGGCAGTTAAGAGGTTAAATATTGGATGGCTTGAAATGTTACTGATAAGACATTCTACCATTGGCATTCAAGAGTTAAGAGGTTCATCTTCCTATTTCAACTGTGCTCTTATTTTATCTCAGTTATTTTCTAGTTTGAAAATTTTGTTATTACAAACTAGAAAAAACTTAATAATTCATACCTAATATAAAAAGTTAAATAGACATTGTCTATAAAGAATTTAGATATAATAAAAGTGAATTTCTGGTAATAATCGAGTAAAGTTATAAATGCACAAAAAATTCTAAAACCCTTTAAAATGGAGCGTTCATCGTTTTATATTTATATATTAAAAAGGCAACTACATAAAGAGCAAAGCCTATAATAAGAATAAAATTCAATTAATAGTAAGTCATTTCGTCAATTCTTTGCAGATGAATTTTATTTAATTTTAAAAAGAAATGAATATTTTTAAACCAATAAGCAAGAATTCGTATACACACACACAGACAAAAAAGTGTTATTATTATGTTCCCTTTTGTAAAAAGTTTTCTGGGGAAATATAGTGCTTAATGCATACTAATTACTTTCATTAAAGCTAAAAAAGAATGTGCTTTTCAGTAACAACATTTTCTGAATACATAAGCAGAATGGGGCCCATTACCTAAAAAATAAAACTAAGTAATCTGTTCATACTACTTGCTTTAAACTGCAATAATTTCAGACTTATTTCGATTTTATAGAATTTTTTTATGTCATAAAGTGATACATTGTCCACATTTTTATTTCTTGTGTCTCTAAATTAACCTATTATGAGGTTAAAAATCAATTTTTTAAGAAAAAGTTAGCTGACGTGCTAAACTAACAGCAATCCAATTATCAGTCTAAAGATTTTTAACTGTTTAACCAAATGATAGTTTGTACAGTTCGTAATCTTTAGTTTTTACTACAAAAAATATTCTCTCCCCCCCCCCCCGCCCCTCAGCAAAAAAAAAGAAATGGAATGGAAAGAAAAAAAAGAATCTTGCCGACGTCATTTTTGAAGAGATATATATGTGGCCCTGTGCTCTCATTTTCCGCTCTGGTAATTAGAACTTGATTTATAAACCATTATTTTGTCAGTATGGCCATTATCATGGGTGCAAAAATCTAGGCGACAGAGGGTAGTCTCTCACCACTAAAATTTTAAAATTTTTTTCGCTCAAAATTTAATAGCATTCTAGCAGGAATTTTACACGAAATATTAGACGAAGAAAAACGAAATAAATTTTGTGATGAGAAACTGCCTGCTGGCGCCTAGATTTTTGCACCCCAGGCCATTATTTTCGTTTCCAGATATCTTCCTAGGGGAAATTTGGTTCAAAATGCTAACATTGAGTGCGTTTCTTGCAATATATTTTACTTTATGAGAACATTGATAAGCACGGCATATTATATAGTTTCTGTGTAAGAGAATCTGCGAACTTGTTGAGTTTCAGAAGAAAATGAAATTAAAATATATAAAAAAAACAAGCAGCCTCAAGGTTCCTACACTTACAGCTGAAACACAAATATCTGTATGTAGCTAACTCAAATTATTTCATCACTCAATTGGACACAGCGAGTTCTTCTCTACGAAAATACTGGTGTTTATCCGATTTAAAATCATGGAAATTTTCTAATCTGCAAGAATACACATTTTGGATTTGAATACATACTATAGTATCCATAAAGTGCAGAAACGTTTGAATTTTTCCAAAACTCGAAAGACGAGTACTTGAATTAATCTGCGATATTGAAATCCTTGAAGCCCTGTGTGTTACTATTTTTAATATTTATATTTAATAACAAGCAATTTCCTGAGTTTTTGAATAAATCTTTACAGGATTCGTAGGCTCTAGTGTATTCAAGGTATATTAGATTTTTCAGTGCCAGAAATTTCATAAAGTACTAGTCGCTATATGTGAAAATATATGTATATATTTTTTTTATTATTAAATAAGTCAAATATCACTTTACGAAAATTCTGGTAAAAAGTTCTTGAAAAGTACGAAATGTTTAAACTTTCAAGAAAACAATTTGAAAAATTGCAGTTCCTTAACTTCTTGAGGGACAGTGGGATATACTTTATCCTACCTGATTTAAACAAGATTCGCATCAAAAACATTTAACTAATTTTTTCGGCCTTAATCTTTCCGGACAAAATGTTGAAAACTTTATTTCCTTAATTTAAAAAATATATAGATATAGATATATATTATTCCGGTGGGAATTCAGTATTACAAGGACATTATTCCTTGCCCCTCAAGTGATAACCTGCCAAGATGGGCGTGAGATGTTTCGACGACCCAAGACAGCGCAGCATATTAATGGTTTTTACTTTGTCATCAATATATGTAAGCAATAACCATCACTTCATTTAGCCGAAGTCATTTACATATACTCCGATAAAATGAATTCAAGTTTACTTTTTAAAGATTAGTGGTGAAAACTGTAAAAATCCATACGCACTCTGGGTTTAACAGGCCCGGCATGATTTCTACCGGATTATTCAATATATATATATGAATTATCTGATGTCAATTCAACTTTACAGAAACTCAGTTACGTTTCTCTGAAATGCTTAAACAGCGAAAGATTTAAAAATATTAATGATAATATTAAAATAATATTTATTTATAATATATTGAATACATCTAAAACTATATTAGTATTTAATTGTCAAATCAATATGAAATGCTCTTACAATTTTAATAATTAATTCGTTTATACTCAAGCAGAAAAAATTGAAGTGTAAAAAAGAATAAATGCACATTAATCAAAATTTGGTTTAAAAAAAAATCTTGATAACCACTGATCATGGAACATGAAATACCAATCTTTAACCTTTTGAGCTCTCGTGGTTGATTTTTCTAAATCGTATTTTTAATTCCAAATGCCACAATGGCACCGAAATATTCAACCAAAGTTATTTGAAAAAGGTTTAATGCATTTTATCGTGTACTGTCTAAACCAAATTTATACTTTGCAAAGAATAGTGCCAATATGACTTTTGAAATATTGAAGAAATTTACCCACAAGAGCTGAAAGCGTCAATAATATGAAATATATCTTTATTAATTAAAAAAAAATTCTAAAAAAGTGCTGGCATATTCCCCCAAAAATCTTCTGACGAATGACTAAACTATTAAGGCTAATAAAATTTTACAGACTGACGGGCACTATTTTGAATACTGAGAATTTACTGAACAATAAATTATTTCGTATAAAGTATTAAATTCTTTCACAAACAGCATACGTGGAAATGAAGAACATTAAATTATCTCGTATACAAAAATTAAATTGTCTCGAATAACGAATATAATTACTATACTTTAACATTCATACGCTCATCAGGTTCTATATGCAACATGAAAGAAGAATGATGAAGAGGTAATACCAAAATTGCGTGTCACTGTGAAGGTGTTAAAACTCATCCACATGAAGACACGAACGTAAGTTTAATTGGAATATAATGCACGCAAAGAAATTTTTTTATTAACTATTGCAGAAATATTACGAAAATATTTTAAGGCAGAATTTTAATGAAAGCTATAATATTTTGATAATTATTCCCCGTTTTACAAGTTTCTTCAAATCACTCTTTCTTCATTTCCTAAAGGTAAGTATCATGCAAAATTTTAGTAATTACAACATATACGCTGAAAACTCATCATAATAACAGAGTAATATTTGAAAAATTTCGACATTAATAAAAGTTTTACAAAAGTACATTTATTCACAATGAGAATTTTATATAAAGAGACATTATATTGTTTCGTATAAAGAACGTTAAAGTCTTTCGTATGCAAACATTAAATTGCTTTATATTACGAATATAATTACTATACTTGAACATTCATATGCTTATCATGTTCTAAATACAACATGAAAGAGGTAATGCAAAAATTGCGTGTCACTGTGAAGGTATTAAAACTGCTCCACACGAAGAAGACACGAATTTTAGTTTAAATGGATTATTATGCACGCAAAAAAATAATAATAACCATTATAAATTTATTCTGACATTATTTTAAAGCACCATTTTAATGAAAGATATAATATTTTGATAATTATTCCACATCTTACAAAAGTTTCTTCAAATCACTCTTTCTTCATTTACTAAAAGTACGTATCATGAAAAGTTTTAGTAATTACAACATATACGCTGAAAACTCTTCTTAATATTTATAATATCAGAGTAATGTTTAGAAAATTTCGACATTAATGAAAGTTTTATATGAGTACATTTATTCACAATGATAATTTCATATAAAGAAATTTTAAATTGTTTCATATGAAGAACATTAAATTATTTCTTACACAAACATTATATTGTTTGGTATTACGAATATAATTACCATACTTGAACATTCATAGGCTTATCATGTTCTATGTACAACATAAAAGAAGAATGATGAAGAGGTAATGCCAAAATTGCGTGTCACTGTGAAGGTGTTAAAATTGATCAACATAATGAAAACACGAACGTTAGTTTAAATAGATTATTATTCAAGCAAAGTAAGCTTTTTATTAACCATTGCAGAAATATTCTGAAAATATTTTAAGACACAATTTTAATGAAATGTATAATATTTTGATAATTTTTTTCATGTTTTATACAACTTTCCTCAAATCTCTGTTTCTTCATACTACTACAAACATAATTACAAATTTTAGTAACTATAGCATAGACACTGAAAAACTCATATTTTATATCTATATTATCAGAATATTGATTGGAAAATTTCGACATTTATAAAAGTTTTACATAAACACTTTTATTTACAATAAGAATCTCACATAATTAATCGCTTGCCGATCTCGCTTGCAAATGTAGCATGGGACTTAGTATTTTTATATCTACAGGACGGATGGTTCAAATACCATTTGTTTTAAACAGTTATCTTCTCTTTTTGAATCGTAGAATTCTTTAAAAAAAATTCTGGTTATTACTAAGTACATTAATCTTAAAGTAAATTCATACGCAGATTGTTTTATGCTTGTGTAACTTTTTAGTGAACATGAAAAATAATTATATAAAAAATGTGTAATGTGCTTTTATTGAACAATTTTCTTGTTTTTAATGCTCTCATTTGTTTGAAAGTGTGCAGCTGGTTAATTTTAGCAAATGTAGTTTTATTGGAAATTAATTTCATTATTGTCACTATATTATTAGGATTCTACTTTGGTAAGCTCTTAATGTATATTTTACATTTACAACACGCAAATTAACCCCACACATGACCAGGTAATAAAACCGCTCTATCACTAGCGTCATCATCGGAAACTAAATCACCGTCCCCCGAATATTGTTGCTAAGCATTAACAAAAAAAAGGTCGACTGCTGTAGATGGAATTTTTTTAGCGTTTGTACGAACCACTAAATTTAATTACATACATAATAAAGTGGAAAAACTTATAAAAATCGTATGTATTTAATTTAAGGGATAGTTCAAATGTTGAAAAACATGTATCTAGGATAGCTACATTTTTGTGCCATGCTCGGGCATCCCTTTCAGGAGGCGATGTCTGCACCATCTTAATTTTTTTTTCGAATCACTATCGGATTCACGAATATTTAAATTATAGTCAGAAATGCTCGATTCGTCGGAATATAATCGTACTGTCAGAATTATTAAAAATTCTTCTAAAAAAAATCTCGAAAGAAAATCACCTTCAAGAAGAGATTGGGAGGCTCTGCCTCCCCGCTTTCGATAGAGGCAACAATGTCAAAATATCCTCTTCAAGCTCTGAAAAAGGCAACTCACTTCTAGATAAAAACGAAATAAAAATCGCTCAAATAAATCTACAAAAAATTCGCCCAGCGACATCTTCTCCCATCGCATATCTTTTGCAAAATAATTATACTCAATAATTATACCAATAAGAGACCGCATGGACTTCCTGTTTCAATACCATGTTATTCTTCATTGTCTAAAAACTGTTTTATAATTATATTAAATTCGAATACTCAACACATACAGGTGCAACAACATACTCATTCAGTATTTGTGAATATACTGACAAATGAAGGTTATATCACATTAGGGAGCCAATATACATCTCCTTCCCAAGATATTCAGGTAGACTTGCAAGACTGGTTCAATATGAAAGGAATGACAAATAAACTATTACTCCTAGGAGACTTAAATGCCCATAGCCAACTCTGGGGGTATGCAACTGATGATGATAGAGGTCATCATGTAATCAGCCACATGAGTTCACTAAGACTCATTGTGGTAAATGATCCGCATAGTGTACCAACCTTCGAATCAAAACATTTGAAAGGCTGGCCGGATATTACACTGTCTTCATTTCAATTACCGTAATTTCGGGTGTATAAGCCGCTGATCAAACAATTCTTTTTGGAACCAGAAATCTTATTTAGTGATTGGAGACAAATGTTTACGGCGATCTAAGTAGTTACACTTATTTCTTAAAAAAATCTGGGTCGAAAAAGAATTGTTTGATCCGCGGCTTATACACCCGAAATTACGGTATTTCAACATATAAACAAATGGGAAGTAAGTAATAACTTAGATTACGGAGATCACAGATTGATTACAACAACTCTAAAATTAGAAATTCCACCCTTACCAAAAAGAAGATACAGAACTAAAAAAATACCTTTTAGAAAATTTAATGAATCCTTAACACAACAAATAGAGGAAAGAAAAATAGACTTTTCATTTATACTTACATCAGAAGACTTTGAAACGGAATATAAAATTTTTTTATCGCTACTCAAGGAAATATGTGACACAACTTTGAAGAAGAGAAGAAGCTCTTATAAACCTTCAGTGTGTTGGACCTAAGAAAACAACCTGAGAAAATAGAGAAACTACGTATGAGCACTAAGACGAAAATCCAAGCTTCCTGAAGCGAATCCAGAAGTATATATAAAATATAAAAGTGAAAAAGCACGATATAGACAAAATATAAATAAAGCTAAATCAGATGCCTGGAAAAACTTTTGTAAAAATACAAAAGACCCTTATGGCAAAATTAAAACAGTGGCATTCCAAGATTATCATAGACAGGGAACTTATGCACTATCATCGTCAACACAATCAATTCAAACCAAGAACACATTCTATGAAGAAATCACAGAAGAAATTTTTGGTTCATCTGAGATAATAGAACCTTTTTATTATATTCCTGATACATCAGCACCGCCAATAACTTATCAAGAGCTAAAACAAGCTATTTATTCATTTAATCAAAATAAAGCTCCAGGACCAGATGAAATAGATCATATTATACTTCGCAATATTTATAAATCTAATCCATCTGTTCTTCATAGTATGTACAACTCATTATTAAAATTAAACTATTTCCCCGAGGACTGGAAAGTTGGAGAAGCGGTATATTTTTTAAAACCAGGTAAATCTCCTCTTGAGGCCTCTTCATACCGTACAATTTCTCTTCTCTCAGTATGTGGAAAAGTGTTCGAAAAAATACTGCTTAAAAGAATAAATTTTCATTTAAATGAACAAAATAAAACAATTCCATCTCAATATGGTTTCCAAGAAAACATGTCAACAGAAACAGAAATTCAAGATCCGCTTTCCCAAATAGAATTATTAAAGCAAGAAGATGTCGACATCTCATTAGTATCAGTTGATATAAAACAAGCTTTTGATAGATTACCCTGGAAAATAACCCTGAATTTACTAGAAGACTTAAATATAGAAACAGCATACTTAAATACTATTAAATCCTATCTGTCAAAAAGAGGAATTTATCCGAATTGGTTGCTAAATAACATTCACTGGCAAAGCAGAGGCTGCCCACAGGGTTCTTGCCTTGGACCTTTTTTATGGCGTGTATTCATACAAAAAATTTTAAATGATTTGAGAAGAAGAGGATTTAAAGTAGTAGCATTTGCAGACGACATATTATTAATTCTGTACGGTAGAACAAGAAAGTTCTTAGAAGAAACAGCACGAAAAGCTTTAGAGATTATTAGCAATTGGGCAATCACAAATCAAATGATCATTTCATACGAAAAATGTCAATCATTGCATCTTAAGAAGCCAAAATTTTTAAAAAGACAAACAACCTTTAAAATAGATAATAACTCGATAAAATCTGGAAAAACCCTGCCATACCTTGGAATTATATTGGACCAAACAATGTCTTTTCTTCCTCATTTAAAGAATAAAAAATTAGAATTAAATTTCCTCATTCAAAACTTACTCAAATTTACATCTAAAAAAGGAGGACTCTCAAAAAGTATTTTAAAGATCTGGTACAATGCCATACTAGAAAAGAAATTTACCTATGGAGCAGCAGTTTGGTTTAATCTACTTCAAAAGTCTCATGGACTAAGATTAATTTCCTCAATACAAGCTCAATGCCTTTTGTTAATCTCTGGTGCTTACAAAAAAACTGCAACTTTGGCATTGTGTACATTGACAGGAATTCCACCGTTGTCACTAAAACTATCACAGATTTCTACATCAGGAAAAGTCCTCAGATTAGTAATACCAATAGAATTCAAACCAGAAATGTATCAAACGAAATCTAAGTGGGCCTCTATTTCTCCGTATAAACCTTATCTTAAATGGGACAAAGAAAACGCAAAAGAAACTTAGATAAACATATTTACAGACGGGTCTAAAAATGATGAGGGAACAGGACTTGCTTTTTGTTGTTACCTAAATAAATCTCTAATACATACTTTCCAACTCAAGTTAAGACAAGAGAATTCTATATTTCAAGCGGAATTAACGGCAATATTTAAAGCACTAAACTGGTTCCTTCAAACTGATTATAATACTGCAAAAATACATACTGACAGCCTCTCTAGTCTTTATGCCTTAGAAGATATAACATCAAAATTAGCAATAGCTCAAGAAATCATTAAGCTACTTCAAAACACTACAAAAATAGTTTATTTCTCCTGGTTAAAAGGTCATTCTGGCAATTATGGAAACGAAACAGCAGATGAACTTGCGAAAGCAGCAATATCAGATTTAGACACAAAACAAGAATTTATTCCCTTTTCACCATCATATTTAAAGCGCCAATTAAAATTAAAACTTATACGTGACGGGCAAGATATATGGAACACAGATGACAGAGGCAGATTCACTTTTCAATTAATACCAACAATTTCTGAAAATCTGTTGTTATCACATAGAAATTTATATTTATTAGCGTCAAACCATGGACCTTTCCCGCAGTACCTTTTTAAAATCGGAAAGACATACTCCCCAAGATGTACCTGTGGAAAAGTAGGTTCCTCTTTGCATTATATAACTGAATGCTCTTTAACTTTAACTTATCATATTAGACGATCTCAAAACATATCCCTTTCATCATGGTTCCAACTGATATTAAAACAACCTGCACTAGTTCAAAAAATTATAGACTGTATAACATTATTGGAAAGAAATCAAGGGCTTTTTCAAATGCCACCATTGGATTTAATAGATGATGAAGACATTTAGAATGTCATAAGAACATTTTTAAATAGAACTTTAACCTACTAAATTATCATTAGAAAATTTAACAAGTTTTTCATTATCATCTTTTTGTTTTTAATTTATTACTCTTACTTATATTATTCTGTTTATTTTATTTATTCCATTCAACTATCTCTAAATTGTCTTAACCTATTGCTATTTTTTTGAGAGCTAAGAAAATTTATCATCATTAAGTATTATTTAAGTTAGAAATATGATTATTGAAACTTCTGGTTATGGTGGTGGTGTATGTTTGTCGGCCGATTATCTACGCTATGGGATATAGGCCCTTTTTGGGGTGGGTTGCCCTCCGTGGGGGTCTTTCTAAGGGAATCTAACCCGTATTTACGCAAGGTTCGAAGAAAACCACGGAAAACTTCGAACGGTTAGGCCGACGGTCGCGATTGGGTTCGAACCCAGCACCTACCGTCTACCAGTTTGGAGGTCAGAACCTCGCGGCCACTGGTGGGGCTACTTCTGGTTATGAATATGCTCATAGGTTTATCTTAATGATTTATATTGTACATATAATTTTGTATTTATCACTGTGAAGAATTCTTCAATTATGTTTACTTTTTGAGCACGCACTGAATAGCTAGGGCTACACGTTGTCATTGTGTTTAAAATATACTCTTTCATTTGTTTTCTAATATATCTTTGACGGCGGTCTCGGGCCATTCAATAGTGTCCCTGGTCTCTCCTGAGTCCGTATACTACGGAGATTCTCCTTTCCTTTTGGCATTTCTGTCTTAGTCCATGTTGGGCTCTTAGCATAGTTATTTCACCTTGCTAGGTGGGGCTTGTTGAGCTTAAGCCATTTGGTAAGCCTCCCCACCTAGCTGAAACTGAAACTGAATATAATAGTAACTTACTCTAAACACAATCACACAAGGCAACACAACTTCAAAAACTCCAAATAGAAATGCAAGATTTTTTTTTGCTTTTGTCAGAAGTTTTTTTACCGTTGGTGAATCTATTTTAAATCTTCAGCTCACCAGTATTACGGGCATGAGAGATACAAGGTTCATACGGATCCTGAAATTTCCAGACCAGGAAATTCTTTTGTACCATTATTTTATTATAAAAAAAGCCATCCTTAAATAATGCGAAGTATTGTACGTTTAAACCTGGGGTTCTCAACCTGGCGCCCGCGAACACCAGAGAAAATGTGCTGGAACTTTTGCTTAATTATATAACCGAATACCTCCGATTCAATAAGGTGTCCATTTCTTTAAGAATTTTCTGGTATCTCGCGGGCGCCAGGTTGGACAGCCTTGGTTTAAACTATTGGGTCGTTCTAAAAGTCGTGTTCATTTGAGAAAATCTATTCAAACCGAAAATTTCAGCCCATTAATTTCTAAACATTATATATCGGAAACGATATCCTATAACTAAATGATAGTACTTTTCAATTCGAAATAATTTTCTCAACGCAATTTTCCCAGAAGCAACTCTCCGAACGGACCAATAGATTCACTTTTCTATAAGAAGATACTAATAAAAGACCTGTACGAACAAATGGACCTGTACGAACCATTGAAAAGAAAAGAATATTTTATCCCGTCATATTGACTCGAGATTTACCGTAATTTCCGACGTATAATCCGCGGATCAAACAATCATTTTTCGACCCAAAAATATTTATAAATAAAATTTAACCTATTTAGATCGCAGTAACTATTTGGCTTCACTTACGAAATACAATTTCTGGGTGCAAACAGAATTGTTTGATCCTCGGATTTTACGCCCGAAATTACGGTACTTAAGCCTTTCCGGCGCAGTGTGTCCGGTCTGGACACACCTAATTTTAATTCCAAACTTGCAATTGGTACCAATAATATTTTAATAAAATGTTGCTTGTTCATAAAAGCTTAAATTAAAGAGTTCTTGACCTCTTAAAAAGTCGTTTCTAAATTCAGGTGTCAGTCAGTAATTTCTCATTTTACTAACAGAATTTGTCCGCGCAGGAAACGTTTAAAGGACCAAATTTTCAAGAAGGGATAAAAAAGAAACTCAACAATTCAACAAGAAGAAGTCCTCTTGTTAAATATATGAACAAATTTTTGCCTATTTTGAAGTAAATTTGTTTGAAAATTTTCCGAATATGAAGCACAGCAAGAAAAGCCTTCACTTAACTTTAAATAAAGTTGGTTATAAATCCTGTTTTTCTTTCTCAATCATTTCAACATTTTACGAATAGAACTTTGCCACAGAAACGGTTAAAAGTTATCACATCTGAATTCAACAAATATTCTACGATTTAAACCATCACATCCTTGATAATAGGCCTAAACATTTACGAAATAAAAAAGGTTTCCGAAGGCGATATTTTTTTAATCTATGTACGATCTCTTAAATTTAATCACCAGAAATTTATAAAAGATATTGTAACGTCTGAAGTCTCATAAAAATTCGCTGAAAAAAATTGAATATTACTAGTTTAAAAATGAAAGTTACTGTACGTACGTTAAATATAATCCACATTCTGAGGCTCCTATTCTTGCGGCAGCGCTGAGGCCTAGTATGAACGGCGCGGTGTTAATACTCAAAATTACTACATTAATTCAGATATTACGTTCGCAAGCCCTGAAGTCGCCGTCGTTGTTGGCCTGTCTGCATTTAATCAAATGTGGATGTTGCAAGCGTATATTTTGAAGATATTTTGTAATCCCTTGAATTTGATTACTTATAATTTTTAAATACTTTTATCGCATTATTTTTCTGAGATTATGTAAGTGAAAGTGAACTTTTATAAAAGACTGATTTCTAAATTCAGAGGACCGTAAAGAGGCCTAAAAATGTATGCCTATGACAATCAACATTTTTCTTTCAGTTCGCAAGCCTAGTATTCTGGGAGTGGTGCATGGAATTATTATGGAATTAATACTTTTAGTGTCATGTGTACTGTCTATTGTGCGCACTTTATTACTTTCTTCTATCTTCAGTAGAAGAAAGTATTGTAATCGAAATTGTTTTCGGCTTCCATTTTTGGACGATTTACACATTTTAGGCGTTAGAGATAGGGAGAAACATTCTTTTCACAAAATGTGTCTCTGTTCGTGTGTGTGTGCCTGTGTGTGTATCCGTATGTCGCCATTCTACCATCAAAAAGTATATAGAGACTTAAATAGAATCGAACTAAATTTTTGGCTGTATCGAACGGGCCCTCCATCAATTTTGAAATATTCTGCTGGAAGGAGGCACTGCACTAGCGATTTTTGTACCATTTTCAATATTGTACCACCTAAAAGTGTATTCTACCACGTAAAAGTAACTAGTTGAATCTCGAAAAATCTCATGTTAAATCAGGCAAAATTTACCACTATAATAAAATGTTACTGGTAAAAATAATCAGATTCTGATCATCGTTTCTGGCACATATACCGGTCGTTCATCCTCAAGGAATTAACGTTTGAATCAGTTATTTAATAAAATTTCTAGGTCACAACATGCTTGTCTTATCTGCAGATTTTATACCGGTAACTACGGTAAATAATCTTACAAGGATATAGTTTGCATAGCAAAGACACTTTATTTTAACTACAAACCGACAGTGACAGCAACCGTTTTTTAATAAAACTTGCCCTTTAGAAGTATTCGAATAAAAGCCATAACTGCCAACATCTTCCGCTTTTTTGTGCTATAAAACTTTTAGAAGAACTTTTGTCTTATTTATCAGAAGATTCCGAAACTTTGAGTTAAAATTTACTATTAAAAATTTGTGGTACAAATAAGTATAACCACAGGGCCGCATGATAAAAGCTTATTTTCTAACAAATTCACCCATATATTCTTGAGGCTAATTCACTTCAATATTTTATTAACGGAATTATTTTAACGACTACTACTAATACTCGTACCCTAATTTTGGGCGTATAATCTGCAGATCACACAAGTGAGTTTGGACGCAGAACTTTAATTTAGTTTAGATACAAAATATTTATCGCAATCAAACGAGTTACCCTTTATTTAAAATTTTTTCTAGGTCGGAAGATGACTGTCATATCCGCGGACTATGCGCAGTAAATTACGACATTTTAGAATATATTATTTTATACATGAGTTGGCGGTCTATGTGTTAATGATTACTTAGATCATTGGTACTCTGTACTCTCTGAGAAAATTGTTTTCAAATAATAATAATAATTTCTTAACGAATACTTGACAATTGCATCATAAAATATAAATATTTAGAATGTATTTCATATTGTAACTATTTGGAATGCAGGGTTCCACAATTCTACCACTAAATTTTAAGAATATTTTCGAAGTGTTTCGCTGCAGAAAAATATCGTAAAATCTGTGAATGAAGGTGGGGATTACGAATGTTGCGGTTTAAAAATTAAATGTAAATTTTCTTATTTTTAATAGTGGTGCCAGAGTACTTTGAAATTCCAAGAAGTGTGCGAACCTTGATTTGTTAAAAATACAAATCTTTGCTCATTGGTGTACAAAAACAATAACTTTAATAAGAACTTGTACAATTAAAATAAAATAATATATAAAATCAATATTCGAATATTCGAAGCCGTCTTCAGGAAATTATGATTGTGAAATACTAAAAGTATGCTTTTTGAGCGAGAGATAATATTTCTAATAAAATAAAATTGAAATGAATCAAAAGATTGGAAGTGTTGCCATCTACTCATGAGGAAAAATTAAAATGCTGCAACCAGATACAGAATTAAGACATTATGGTGTTAGGCCAGATTTTTGGTATATTATAGGATAAATTATCATTACAAAGTTTATTTTCGCGTGTAATTATTTCAACAGATTTTCTAATCTTACTTTCATATGTGTTATTGCAAAGAAATATGATTTTAGCGTCTTCAAAGTTAATAATGCAACTTATGTTAGCTAAGTAGAAAAGATAAAGAGTTATATTTTTTTATTCTGTCTAATATCCCAGTGATATCCCTTAATTCTTACTAAAAATTTACATGTTAATATCTGCCGATATATTACTAAAGTTTTTGTTTTAGTGCACCAATAAGCAAGGTTTTGTATTTCTAACAAATATATTCTTAACAGTTATATAATATTTTCCTTATTTAATTACGAAAACTCTACAATTACACAAAACAAAGATTTTCTTTTTTCAAAATTGTGGTACAACAACATTTATAAATATATTAAATAATAAGTATTCGTAATATGAAGGAATTAATACTGAGCAAAAATATCTATTTCAGAAAGATTCATCTGATATTAATATTATTCTGTAATTAAATACTACTTTTGAAATAAAACATTAAATAATGATTAAATGTATTTAAAAAAATCTACGTAGTTAGCAAATCATATTCCATTTCCGTATAAAACGGATTATACCAAATTATCTCCTAGTTTTTTAGTGCAAATTATCTTTTGTATTAAATACTTTGAACATTCCTCGTGAAATTACTTTGAGACAAATCAGAGGGAAATCAAAATCCAATTATGGAATTTGAAGGTATATTATGTTTTTTCAGAAGCGACAGCTGCAAATGAAATTTCTTCCAATAGTTTTTTTAAGGTTTTCGTTATGAAATTCAATTTAGTGAAAATCATGTTTAAAAGATTTGATTCGCTTAACGTTTTTTTTCTATAAATATATGCATTGTTACGAATCGATAAAGTTTCATTGATAATTCAAAAAACTTGCAATTAATAACTGTTTTATTTACTTTTTTAAAATTATATATGTGAAAAGGATATCGTTATTAGTAGTCGATTTCGCTGGAAATTGAATACCCAGAAAAGTATTGATATTGTTTAACACTGATACGTTGAACTGTGGCACTTATACAGGCAAATCACAAGTGACATGTTTTATAATCCGTTCACACAAGTATTTTTAACGTCAATTTTGAAGTATATTTCACTTAAGAATATTGTCAAAAAGTCTTTTACGGATTTCTGTGTTAAGAAAATGGTACCGATTAGAAAAACAGAATAGTCGTCTGTGGCATCCCTTCTTATATTATCTAATTAACCACTAGCGGACTGGCGACAGGTTTACGTGTTGCATGAAGTGCTCACAAACGTTGACAATTCTCACCGGTAAATTTTTATCGTAAATTTTGCCCTTCTGAATCCGAGCATTAAACCTATTCAGGTAAGCAAATTTTTTCCACTTAAAAAATCGGTGATAAATGTTTAAAACAATTCAATAAATGGCGCTCGTCTCGAAGGGGTTAATGAAAATCAAAAAATAAAAATATTTCAGTTAACAGGATGATTAGAAAAGCAACGCTTTTATTTGTTAACACTCCCGGAAGGAATCGAATCGATACCAACCTTGTGATTAAATTTCAACTCGAATAAGAAATTTTTTCTTGAAGTAATTTAAATTTAATCCACACAGATTTACGTTAAATAAATAAATTAAATAATTTTTAATAAAAATTCTAGTGAAAAATATTGTTATCAAACTTGCGTAAAATTTCCGGGCGTTCTAGAGTTAAACAAAGATGAAATGGTTACGTTGTACAGCGCTGTCCAACCTAACACCCGCGTAAGACAAGAAATATTTTAGAAAAATTTCAGCCTTATTAAATCTCCGAATACCTCTTATTCAATATGGTCTTGATTTGTGTAAGAATTTTCCGGTATCCCGTGGGTGAAGGTTGGACAGCCTTGACATAGCAGAGACAAGTGTCTATGCCATACAACAGACTCATTTTTTTTTACAAATAATCAATCACAAAACACTGCCCATCTAAGGTTTATTGAATTGGCATAATTGAGCCAACCTCGCAAAAATAATAAAAACAGATATAACGTTTACCTTAAAACGAAAACCTATAAGAAAATTAACGTAATAACTTATTAAAAAATTAATTCTTATGATTTAGGAAAAGCAATGAAAAGTAAAGAATCAGTAAACTAAGTATCTAGATAAAATATTTATTTGAATAACGATCATTTCTTTACATTTGTGATTACAGATTACATCTTTTTATTTATCTAAAATTTTTATTAAGTACTTATATATGTTAGGCCATTATCTGGAAAGAATTTATTATGATCTAAAAGAAAATAACAACATTGTTTATGATTATAGGCGTTATGTGCATATTTAAATTGCTTAAGAAATGAAATTGTCTGGATTTATGGCCTAATAATTTAAAGTATAAACGAAAGAAGGCCTCATTTATGAATGATATGAAAATAAATATTATTTATCTACGAAAGATGAAGAAACTTGTAGCGTGTCGTAATAATTTGTACTACTTTTTATGTGAAGACTATCAAAGCTAAAATAAAATCATATTTAAAAGAAAGAAAGTTTTAACACAGGGAATGGATTCTTTTTATGGAAAATGTTTTTTTTAATATATGTCAACACAATTAAAAAACTAAAAGTTTATCCATTCCCTGGAAAATTCAATCCCCATTCAATCAAAATTTTATCCATTTCAAAAGTTCATGATTTGCATAGTTGACAAGCCATCTTATATTATTTTACTGGAGCAAAATGATTTGTTAACTATTTTTCAGGCCGAAAATTTTGTTGAAAAAAGAATTCAAATAAGTCCTGAGCAGAATTAATTCACATTTTATTTAAAATAAATTCTGGTAAAAGATCGAGTTATCTTATGTAGGGTGTATACGCTCAAAATTTAGGTACATTAAATGTGCTTAAATAAAACATTTTTAGTACTTCTTTTCGAGATTATTTTCGCAATTTAAACCATTAAATAAGTAGTTGATTCGAATTTAAAATATAAAATACGTAGCGCTACAATCGATTAATGAATCTGGAAATAGTGCTGAGCCCGTTTTCACCACGAGCGATGAGGTGCTATTCAGTATATGTCCCGTCCCAGTGGTCAGCCTAATGCGGAACTCTTTCCGACAAACATTGAATTGTCGGCTACATTTGAGGCCAATATAAGGATTTATGAGCGGTGATGGTAACCTATTGATCATTATTTCCCAAATTTTGGTTGTTTGAAGTACAGAATCACATGCATTGAGGCGAACTGGTCCAGTATTGGATCCATTTAAATATATTAAGTATACGAAATAAAGATAAAAAACCTTTATTAGCCGGTTGCAGCTAGACTGTTAAAAATTCTTCTAAAACTAGATTATTATTGAGTATTTTTGTTCAGACAGCAGCTAAGATTTTAAAACTTATTTAAATAAATTTACTTGCCAAATTATTAAAGGTTGCTAGATAAGATAGAATTAATTAAATATTCCTTCTTATATAATATTTATTTCTTCCATAATTTCTGGCGTATAATCCGCGGATCAAACAATTATTTTTCAACCCAGAAAAATTTTAAAATAAAATGTAACTTCTTAGATCGCGGTAAATATTAGGCTTCCATAACTAAATGAAATTTCTGGGTCGAAAAAGAATTGTTTGATCCACCGATTAAAAGCGGAAATTTTCGTACATTATAAATGTAATTTAGCTTAACCCTTTGAGGGGCAAGCAATTGCGTTCGTGTAATTCTGAACTCCCACCGGAAATTTACAAAAAAGTTATATCAAAAAGAGGATAAGCATTTTCACGACTGTTTTCCACAAAAGTTAGAAAAGGAAAATTTAATGACATTTTTCTGGTGTAAATCTTCATCAACCGTAGGTGGTATATAATATATACCGCCGCCCCTCAAGGGGTTAATTTTAAATATTTATGAATCCACGCCCTATCATAGCACAAAATTAACCTTCTAAATACATAAAATTTTGCCGCAAAAAAGATAAAAGAAAATTCAGTGTATAGACTCCTGAAACAAAAAAAACCTTAATAAAGTAACACTTTGAACAATACATGACAATGACTCGTTTTCACACATTGTTAATACCATGTTAAACTGTCCAATGCGAAAACAATGTTGTCAGTGTAGTACTTTTATGAAATAGTAAAATTAACCTTTTTAAACCTTATTTAGTGATGTACTAATTAAGTCGAAAATAACTGGAATTTTATATTTTCAGAAAAGAGGTGCCGATGAAGAAATCTGAATCGTAAAAAAGGAGCCCACTGGCAACGCTGTTTTCATATTTAATTCATTGACACGGTTGGTTGATTTGGGTTTAATGGCGCAAGGTCCCCTTTGGGACATGCTGCGCCAATAATGATTGACACGGCATCCACGACATACGCTGATGAGAAATTATATTAGGGGTATGACTCAGAGAGTCAAAAAAGCTGTGAAAAATACTACTTACAGATTTTTAAAAGATCTTCATTGATTCTGTTAAGTAGATTGAATTATGTATAGCCATTCTTTATTGGACCCAATATTTGCACGTTAAAACATTCCTGAAATAATAAGAAAATAAAATTCCCATTATTGAGCCCGTACTTGCTCTTTAAAGTAAAGACAAATGCATATATTTTTAAAACACCGTTTCATAAAGCTATTATGACTGGTATTGAAGTAAAGGTATCTGTACATTAACCCATTAATGCCCAAATTATTTTCTAGATTAAAAATGAAATTTTGGGTTTCCCACCACTTTTAAAATGTTAATAACTTTTATCTTAATTTATTAAGGAATTTTTATCGTGAAAAATAGTGCTTATTAAAAGGGACGCAAGGCAACAATGGGTTAAAAGTCAGCTCTAGGTCCAATAATTTGAAAACAAACAATCCGTTAGCTGTGCCATTATGGATATCGGATACTGGGACAGCATTGTCATTTTTGGTATAAACATATTGGTCCATTCCATTTTGTTTGTGCTGATCATGTTCGTTGAGTTAATGTAACCACAGTTGCCGTAATCAGCGCATACAGTCCGCAGAAAATCAATTTAGTTTGAACCCAAAAAATTTCTTTTGTAACTGAAAACAAATATTTACCGTAAATACATTTTATTTTGGAAAATGACTGTTTCAAATATGCGCCGTATTATACGCCGGAAATCGCGGTATTTATAGGCAAATTGCCACTTATTTTATCAAAAACGAAGGAATTAAAGGTTGATTGATCATTGCTCACCCTATAGTTTGGAATCGATCTGGAGACAGTATCATATTAATGGGAAATTCTGACCAGAAATTTACTGGGCAAAATAGTGATAAAATATATGCCCTACGCACGCTTTTCTGTACAATGGTTAAATAAAACTAATGTAACTTTGCCTTAAACAGCATAAAATGTTGTCTGATTATCCATTTGAGAGCTGCCACTTTCCATTATGCAGCATTTTACTTACTTCTAGCAGAATTCCAGATATAACAAGTGTTTAAAAAAATCGTTTCTAAATTATCCGAATTTTAAAATATGTCTTATCCAAAAACAAAAAACAGATACTAGATATTTAGGTAACATATAGAAAACTAAAGGTGATACCAGGATCACGACATTCAACTTTTTTTACTATTTTATATGCTAGGGCGTTTTTAAAAATGGTATCCCTAATATATTTGTAGCAATCTTCTAAACTACTATTTTGTGGGGTAGTGGTATGTAGGATAATAAAGATCGTTTCCAGTGGCAGCTAGTATTATCATATATCCCCTTGAGCTCTGATGGTAGAGTTTTCTACCACATAATTTTCATTCCGAAATGTCACATTGACACCAGAAAATTTGACCAAATCTATTTGAAAAAGGTTTAATGCATATTTTCATGTTTATCGTTAACCGGTTTTTTTCTTTGTAAAATACTGGTGCCAATGGGACATTTGGAATTTTGAGGAAATTTACACCCCAGAGCTCAAAGGGTTGAAGGAATAATTTTATCCAGAAATTCCAAATTGTTAAAAGAATTTATTTACTCTAAGTCAGGGATGCAAAAATCTAGGCTCCAGCAGGTAGTCTCTAATCTCTAAATTTATTTCGTAATTTTTAGTCGTTAGAGACTGTTCGCTGGCTTCTAGATTTTGGCACCCACCTTTCTAAGTAATTGTAGACATTCAATGAATTAAACAAAAGGAAATTACTATTAAAAAATTATATGCATTACAAAATTCTAATTACAAATTCCACTAGATTTCGCAACATCAGCAGCAGCTCTATGATAATTAAATATTATAAAGTAAAACTATTCTTCACACATATTTACAATGAGAAAAATAAGCTAGACTATTATGAAGAATGTTTAAATTTTAAAGCATTCGTGATATTGATTCCTATTTATAGCTTATTACTTTTAACATTGGAACAATAAATGTTTAATATTAAACACCTTTCTTTAGACAGAGTTCATATTTTCTAGTTCAATAAATATTTAACATGAGTCTAAATTTACCGTCAGCATAAAGTTAATAAACATTAACTGACAAGTAAACGCGTTTAAAGTCAGATATCTATTTAACTATCTATTCTAGAATTATGAACTCTCCGCGTAATCAGCAAATATAACTATGAATGCTTAAGTGGATTAATTACATACCAGTAGACACTTGACATTTCATTATGAGATTAATTAATGGATATTAGAAGCATGTCGTTTCCTGCATGATAAATATAGTTCTTATTATTAATGCAAAGTTTTTGACACATGCATTAATCTTTCTTAATTACAGACTCTCCAATACAGGTTTTAGTTATTGATAATCATAAAAGATTATCCTTGTGCACTAAAAATAAAAATTAAATATATTTATAATATTAGGGGCATTTAGTTTTGTTTTCGTTAGCTTTGAAACAATATGTTTTATAAATAATTCTATGCAGTGATGGAACAGTCGTTACAGCAGTGTAGCCAATAGCCAATTTTTTAAAAATTCAGATTTCTTCATTGGTACCACTTTACTAACTTCCCCTTGTTTCCGCCTTAATTGCTATCGCCTTAAATGGAATTAATCTTACTAATTAAAATAATTATGCCAATCAAGATATTTGTTTTTTTAAGTAGCCTACTGGGAACACTGCGTTACAGTGTCCAGAAATATGCAGTGCAAAAATGGCATATACCAATACCCCTTTAAAGGCTTGGGGATATACTTTATTTTGGCTAATTTTAACAAGATTCGCACCAAAAATTTTGAACGAAATTTTATATTTTTAGCTTTGCTGTTGGTATTTTTTATGACAGACGATTATCTACACGAAGGATATAGGCCGTAAGAGGAGTGCCCTCCACGGGGGCCTTTCTAAGGAAACCTAAACCATATTTATGCAAGATTTTTAGCTTTGGGGACAAAATGTTAAAAAATTCTTTTTCATTATTTTAAAATGATTTTTTTTTATTATTTAGGTGAGAATTAAGTATTACAAGTACATTATTGCTTGCTCCTCAATTTTTAAGAACGTATAAAAATATTAAAAAAATTTTAGGCGGCGCAGTCATCCAATTTAATGCTTAAAAAATAACAATTAAGGTTATGAAGTAAGGAACTTCATTTTAAGAATAGAAGTGCTTTGCTCCTCAAAGTGTTAAGCAACAAAAATTTAAAGTATAATGGAATGCAAGGCGTGAAAAATTCCCTACAGAAGATGTTTCATTAATTATATGTTGATTTATTGTTTCGACAACATTTTACTGCATAATGTTATGGTGAATTGTTTTCTTCAAGAAAAGATTTTTTTCACCAAGAGTACTTCTTTTTTCTATAAGTCATTTTTGCATTTAACTTAAGTAAATTTATATGTCGCATTCAATAAATAATAGTTTAGTGTACATTTCCTTCAAATTTGTTGTTTCTATGTATTTTCATTTGCAATTTAGATTCAAAAAATTTAATGTACGTTAACTTTTGATGGCCAGCCTGTATAACCAGACGGATAGAGAAAGCGATACAATGTAATAAGTGCCAAACAAAATACATTTGACAGGCAAAATTTGCAAACACTAAAGTGAAATATTAGGCAAAGTACTTTATTTTATTTTTAAACTTGGCTTAGTTAATGAATTTTAAGCACAGTTTTCCCTAAAGATAAAACTGTTTCATTAATTTAATGAGCAGAGATAGAAAAAGAGAAAAGAATTAATTAAAAGATTTTTAATTCTGTGAAAATTTTATGTTTACGTTTACTTTTTAAACAGAGTTTTAGAAAACAAATCTAAAATAAACAATCGAAACTTACTTTTATTTGCCAATATACATAATGTTTAGCCTGAACAGTATTTTTCAAAACTTTAAAAGCAATATTTTGTTTCATTTAAAAATCACAAATACCGTAATTTCGGGTGTATAAGCCGCAGATCAATCAATTCTTTTTCGACCCAGAATTTTTTAAGAAACAAATATAACTAGTTAGATCGCCATAAATGTTTGTCTTCAATCACTAAATAAGATTTCTGGGTCTAAAAAGAATTGTTTGAGCCGCGGCTTATACACCCGAAATTACGGTATTTTGTTTAGTGAATGTACACCAATTTTGTATTTTCTGCCTAAGGAAATGAACTAACATTCTTCACTAAAGAAACAAGAAACATTATTCTAAAAAAAAATGTTTGAGTTGACAAATATTTCGTAACACCTTCATATTTTTGATTTAACACTAGAACCGCAGGAAAATCCATTCAATTTTTATAAAAATATTTCTCACCGGAATTTTTATTTAAGTCTGTTTAAGTAATTTATTGAAATTACTTTTCTCAGATTATATTTAGCTTATTTTATAAAGAATTTTCCGGTTCGAATTGACAACTCTGCACATGATAAGGGTCAAAATTACCCATCGCCGCTGTTCTACTCTTAAGGTATAAGTTACAGTAATTTATTTTGAAATTTAATTAATTGAAATTTTACAGTAAAATTTCAAAAATAGCTTTACATTTTTGACTTAAATGTGCATATAAATAAAAAAAGCAAGTATGTTAAGGTTATATGTATAAACATATATATATATAATACCATTAAAAGTAGACAAGATTCACCAATGGATTTTATCAATAAAACAATAAACCAAAACGAAGAATTAGAATTGAAGTATAATAAAATAAAAAAATAGTGTAACGAGTAAATCTGAATAAATAAATAAATAAATAAAATGAATGCAAATGGAATTTGTAGCCCCAAAAGCAGAATCATCAGGCCCCAAATGCTCTGGAACTACAAATGAAGTGTGCGGTTTCATCCAGTTATTAGCCATGAAATAGCAAAATAATACGTATTTGGGGCTACCAGCACACAAAAACCAAATTTTTAAACAAGGAACAAAGATATTTTACAAAAAGGAGTTGAAAGTAAGTAAAAATAATAGTTATCCATAACAAACAAAAAAGATAAAGCTGAATGGAAATATAATTGAACCGGAGAAAATAATTAATAATCGATATTAACATAAAATTAAATTAATAAAATAATTAAAATTAAAATTAAGAGATAACATTCATATTAATATATAACTTAAAATACCATTTTGTTACTTTAATCAGTAACATTTATTGTGACTTTACATGGTAAAAACTCATTATCTTAATATAGGATAATAAAAATTAAAAAATAAAATTAAATTAAATTAAAAATTAAAATTAAAAATTAAAAAATATATATATAAAATAAAATAAAATAAAATAAATAAAAATATATATAATAGTAATAATATTATTAATAATAATACCAAAAATTATATCAATAACATTAAAAATAATTTGACAATTAAAATATAGCTATTTAACTATAGATATAACAAGAACATATATCTATATATTGGTGTCAACTAAACAGTTTAAAAATTATGTCAAAATAAATAATCCATTCTCAATTTATATATATATATATATATATTTTAATAATTAACCTTATATATATATATATATATATATATATACAATGATATAAATCTCCAATTACAAAAAAATATATAAATAAATAAATAAAAAATAAATGAGGTAAATAAATATTTTAAAAGTAATGTGGATCACTAAACACATTTCTAATAAGAAAAAAAAAGAAAATGAAATCCGCATAAAAATGAAGCCACTTAATCATAATATGCAGTTTTGCTACATTAGTTTTGACGGGGTTATTTAAAAGATATTTGTTCTTTTTCAATTTGTTGACGGTTCCCTATTGAATTTTGGAAAAAAAATTCTCGAAGATATATGATCTGCACTATTTTGTTTATACATCTGGAGTTTCAAAGTCATTCCTCACGTATATTTCTAAATATTTAACAAAACATTTCAAATCGCAAATGTGCAGATATTTTTTGCTGTGACTGTATGTAAACAGTCTTGCCGCTTTGGCTGATATTTTACTTAGTCATTCCAGATTTTCACCAGTAAGATTTAATGTTATTTTTACTATGTAAAGTGAGAGATATTCCATCAATAAAATAAAGGAAATTGCTTTTTATAATTTTCTAATGTTAATTCAAAATTGTCATTTAAAATGTCCAACAGATGTGGCAACATTTGTGCTAAAACAACAGGAGGTTTTTGTCTGATTATCCTATAACTAGAAGATAACCCGTCAAAATGGCGTGTTTAAAGGATGATAAAAAATTACAGCAACTGTGGTCAATCATAGCCACTTTAGGCTGAAACAATTTTGATAAATACAGCGATTATAAAATATAGCGATTAAACTAGCGATTAAAATAAATACAGCGATTAAACTTGCAAAGAGAAAAATCTAAAAAAAAAAAAATCAACAGAAATTTGCATTTAAAACTATAGCAAAACTATCTGGTAGATGGGGGTGGGGATTATAATGAAATTTAAAACGCACCCGCGGTTTGCTTAAATAAAAGGTTTTAATTAAATATTGTTTTTGAAATCGTGAAAAGATTTCAAAGCGAAGTAAAATGTAGTGACGTCATTTGCAGCTCCACTGTGAATCTGACTAATGAGAGCGCTCCATTACGACTATGGAACGGTTTCATTGGTCAAAAAATAGATTGCCTTTAAAATCGGAGGTAACTTTTCACAATGTTTTTTATAGATTTGAAATTCTCAAGAGTCATTCACGTCTGTAAAGAAAAAAAAATTAAAGCAACCCGAATATAAAAATTTTAACAATATTGCATTTAAAACGCATCTTCGCTTTCCTTTAATAAAAAGTTTTAATTAAATATACTTTTTGAAATCGTGGAAAGATTTCAAAGCGGAGTAAAATGTAGTGACGTCATTCATAGCTCCTACTGTAAATCTGACCAATGAGAACGCTCCATTACGACTATGAAACGTTTTCATTGGTGAATGAGTTTCTTTTTTCTCGTGGATAGGTTGACCCCGGAATTGTTATACACGGAAGGGTTTTATATATATAATGCTGTACTCTCTGAGTTAGAAACATTGCTTGTTTGACTGTGAAGAATACCCACAGGATTATCTCCATACCTGGAAACTCACCTCATTTACTTCAAAAATATTCAGTTGTTGTAAACGAGAAGAGTGGGAAATTGCTACTTTTTCTCTTCTTCTCTACTTCTATCTCTGCTTCTTCTACTTCTGTTTTATACTTTTTTTATTCTATTGTCATTTCTGCCATATTTTAATAAAAAATAAATTTTTGTATATCTTAGGATTAATTATAAGGAAGATTGCTGTTCGGTAAAACTGATTAGCAGTAGTATACACAATGTGAGCATCAGGATTTTACATTGATTATAGTGGCTAATTATGTTACTTAACCCGGGAGGACTCGCTTCGTGAGATTTTCTCTCATATTCGTACTTTTTTTTTGTCGTAGCTCGCTCATGTTATAAGAGCGATGCTGATCTCTTCTCCAGCTGGAGGTAGGACTGTAAGGTAGGGGAAGAAGTGCTTGCGCAGATTCAGTGTCCTTCAGGAAAGCGTTGGGGAAAGGTGTTTTGTTCAAAGCGGGAAACGGTGAGTGTTTCTCTCACAGTTCGGACGTAACATATATTTTCACTAAACTTGAGGTTTTTTCACACAGCGAGTCTTCACGTGACCCACCTTTTTAAAGTTCGTCAGATGAAGTCTTCGATTGATTTTCAGCCTAATAATGAAAAGTCGAGGAAAAATGCTTATAACATGCTTATGCATCTTACTCAGTTGCTATAGTATCATGCAGATGGCCATTAAATGTATTTTCTGGTATTATGAATACAGGAGATATCAACAGCCAAATTATCTATAAAGAAAACACTGGTAAAGTTGATGAGAGGACTTTTTTGAAAGAATTGGCCTTGAGTTTGATGAAACTACAACTCTTTACAAGATCGGCTCTCCAGAATATATGCCCTCAAGATTGAGTTACAATAAAAAGGATTGTAGGGGATAAAATGTTACCGAAACAAATAAAAAGCAAAAGGTCGAAGGATTTTGTGCTTTTTGCCCGAGAAGGAAGAACAATAATACAAAGTATGCCAGAACTGCAACGTCCCAATTTGTCCATCACATACCCTGTACAGTTGTCAGGAGTGTGGAAAAAGTTATAAATCATAGCAGTGACTGCGGCTTACTGTCACAATTCACAACTAAAAGTTTAATGTTTTCTATTTGTTTTTTCATTCATATTGTATTCTTTATAGTTTTAATTGATTTTTTTCTCTAATTCATATATATATATATTTCTTTTCCCATATAAAATATAAATTTGTTTTTACTATTTTTATATCTTATACTATAATGCGAGCAAAAATTGTGTGTGTGTGTGTGGGTAAATTTTATCTCAAAAACGGCTCTAACGATTTTCGCAAAAATCTGGATTTTACCATTTTCAGGCACGAGAAGACCATTGGGCTAGGTCCCATGTTCGGGAAAATTCGATTACTGGGTCATTTTGGGTCATAATGGGTCAGGATAAAGCTATTTATATCTATAGAACGGCTGGATAGATTTTGAGGAAATTTTGTACCCAATCGTTTTTTGGTACGAGAAAACTATTGGGCTGGGTCACATGTTCGAAAAATTTCGATTAGTGGGTCATTTTTGGGTCATTATGGGTCAAGCCATTTTTATCTAAAAAACGGCTCTAACGATTTTGACCAAATTTTATATTGTATCGCTTTGGATTACAAGAAGACCATTGGGTTAGGTAACATGTTCGAGAAAATTCGGTTAGTGATTCATTTTTGGGGTCATAGTCTGTCATGCTATTTTTATCTAGAGATTTTTTCACGCAATTTTGATTAAAAATTGCATTCTATGGTTTTCGGGCACGAGAAAAACATTGGGCTAGGTTACATGTTCGAGAAAAAATTTTAATGGGTCATATTGGGTCATTAAGAGTCTGGGTCAAGCTATTTATATTTAAAGAACGGCGTGATGGATTTTAACGAGATTTTGTATGTAACAGTTTTTTGACATGAGAAAACTAATGTGCTAAATCACATGTTTGAGAGATTTCGACTATGAGGGTCATTTGTGGGTCATGATGGGTCATAATGGGTCATGGTCAAGCTATATCTAAAGAACAGGTGGACCGATTTTAACGAAATTTTGTATGCAACATTTTTTTTTTGGCACGATAAAATCATTGGGCTAGGTTACATGTTCGAAAAATTTCGATTAATGGGTCATATTGGGTCATTAAGAGTCTGGGTCAAGCTATTTATATTTAAAGAACGGCGTGATGGTTTATAACGAAATTTTGTATGTAACAGTTTTTTGACATGAGGAAACTAATGGGCTAAATCACATGTTTGAGAGATTTCGACTATGAGGGTCATTTGTGGGTCATGATGGGTCATAATGGGTCATGGTCAAGCTATATCTAAAGAACAGGTGGACCGATTTTAATGAAATTTTGTATGCAACATTTTTTTGGCACGATAAAATCATTGGACTAGGTTACATGTTCGAAAAATTTCGATTAATGGGTCATTTTGGATCATAAAGGGTCTGAGTCAAGCTATATATAATTAAAGAACGGCAGGATTAATTTTAACGAAATTCTGTATGTAACAATTTTTAAAAACGAGAAAACTAATGGACTAAGTCACATATTCGAGAGCTTTCGATTATAAGGGTCATTTGTGGGTCTCAATGGGTCAAGGTCAAGCTATATCTAAAGAATGGATGGGTCGATTTTAACGAAATTTTGTATACAACATATTTTTGGCATGAGAAAATCATTGGGGTAGGTCACATGTTCGAGAAATTTCGATTAGTGGGCAACTTTTGGGTCATTCCAATTTTATCTAGACAACATTTCGCGCAATTTTGACTAAATTTTGTATTTTATCATTTTCGGGCACAAGAAAATCATTGGGTTATGACAGATTTTTGAGAAAATTCGATTAATGGGTCATATTGGATCATAAGGGGTCAGGGTCAAACTAACTATATCTAAAAAACGGCTCAATCAATTTTATCTAATTTTTGTATCTAATGTTTTTCGGCATGCTAAAACTAATGAGCTAGGCCACACGTTCGAGAGATTTCGATTATAAGGGTCATTTGTTGGTCATGATGGGTCATGCTAATTTTATGTAGAAAATGGTACTCACCATTTTGACTATACTTTGTATTATATCGTTTTTGAGCAAGAGAAAACCATTTGGCTTGGACACATGCTCGCGAAAATTCGATTAGTGGGTCATTTTGGATTTTAATGAGCTAGGGTCATTCTAATTATATATAACAACGACTCAATCAATTTTACCTAAATTTTGAAACAAAACGTTTTTTGTCACGAGAAGACTATTGGGCTGAGTCGCATGTTAAACAAAATTATATTAGTGGGTCATTTCGTTTCATTGCTGAATGCTGCCAAGCTAATTTTACCTAAAAAATGGCTTAAACGATTTTGATTCAATTTTATATTCTGCTGTTTTTGATTACCTGAAGACGATTGAGCTATGTCACATGCTTAATCAAATTTTATTAGTGGCTCATTTTGGGTAATACGGGTCAGGGTCACGAGAATATGGCAAAAGCCAATAACTTGGTGATATTTGACAAAATATTGGCGACATATGGCCAAAAAATCGACTATAAAAATTACGAAAACCAAAACACGTATTTGGAGCCAAATGAAAGAATGCCTCCAAATTTGGCTATATCTAGCAAAAAATATTGTCTTTCAGAATGTAAAGAATTTTTTAATACATTCTTAAGAGGATTCGTGATGCATGGTTAAACCGATCAGAGTCGAGCTAAAAAAGTGATTCAGATCGATGTCCTTTCGTTGTAAATTTTAAAATAAAGTAAAATTTAGAAACAAGCGCATAAAAACTTAGTTTTCTTATTGATTGAGTTTCTAAATAATACTATTATAAACATGTTTTACAGTAATAATACAGAGTTAATGATACAGTGAAAATACTATATCGAGTTGAACACAAAGTTAATTTTGACCGAGCTAAGCTCGGTCTCCCCTGCTAGTAATTCTATAATGCGAGCAAAAATTGTGTGTGTGTGTGTGTGTAAATTTTATCTCAAAAACGGCTCTAACGATTTTCGCAAAAATTTGGATTTTACCATTTTCGGGCACGAGAAGACCATTGGGCTAGGTCACATGTTCAAGAAAATTCGATTATTGGGTCATTTTGGGTCATAATGGGTCATGATCAAGCTATTTATATCTAGAGAACGGCTGGATCGATTTTAAAGAAATTTTGTATCCAATCGTTTTTAGGCACGAGAAAACAATTGAGCTGGATCATATGTTCGAAAAAATTTGATTAGTGGGTCATTTTTGGGTCATTGTGGGCCAAGCCTTCTTTATTTAAAAAACTGCTCTAACGATTTTGACCAAATTTTATATTTTATCATTTTGGATTACAAGAAGACCATTGGGTTAGGTAACATGTTCGAGAAAATTTGGTTAGTGGGTCATTTTTGGGGTCATTGTGGGTCATGCTATTTTTATCTAGAGATTTTCTCACGCAATTTTGACTAAAAATTGCATTCTATGGTTTTCGGGCGCAAGAAAAACATTGGGCTAGGTTGCATGTTCGAGAAAAAATTTTAATGGATCATATTAAGTCATTAAGGGTATGGGTCAAGCTATTTATATTAAAAGAATGACAGAATAAATTTCATCGAAATTTTGCCTGTAACAGTTTTTTGACACGAGAAAGCTAATGGGCTAAGTCACATGTTCGAGAGATCTCGATTATAAGATTCATTTGTGGGTCATGATGGGTCATAATGGGTCATGGTCAAGCTATATCTAAAGAACAGGTGGATGGATTTTAACAAAATTTTGTATACAACATTTTTTTGGCACGAGAAATTTATTGGGGTAAGTCTCATGTTCGAGAAATTTCGATTACTGGGTCATTTTGGGTCATAAAAGATCTGGGTCAAGCTATTTATATTTAAAGAACGGCAGGATCGATTTTAATCAAATTTTGTGTGTAACAAAATTTTTACACGAGAAAACTAATGGGCTAAGTCACATGTTCGAGAGATTTCGATTATAAGGGTCATTTGTGGGTCACGATGGGTCATGGTCAAGCTATATCTAAAGAACGGGCGAATCGATTTTAACGAAATTTTGTATACAGCATATTGTTGGCACGAGAAAATCATTGGGCTAGGTCACATGTTCGAGAAATTTCGATCAGTGGGTCACTTTTGGGTTATTCTAATTTTATCTAGACAATGTCTCGCGCAATTTTGACTAAATTTTATATTTTATCGTTTTCGGGCACAAGAAAATCATTGGGTTATGACAGATGTTTGAGAAAATTCGATCAATGGGTCATTTTAGATCATAAGGGGTCAGGGTCAAACTAACTATACCTAAAAACGGCTCAATCGATTTTATCTAAATTTTGTATCTAATGCTTTTCGGCATGCTAAAACTAATAAACTAGGCCACGCGTTCGAGAGATTTCGATTATAAGGGTCATTCGTTGGTCATGATGAGTCATGCTAATTTTATATAGAATATGGTACTCACCATTTTGACTATACTTTGTATTATATCGTTTTTGAGCAAGAGAAAACCATTTGGCTTGGACACCTGCTCGCGAAAATTCGATTAGTGGGTCATTTTGGGTCATAATGAGTTAGGGTCATTCTAATTATATATAACAACGACTCAATCAATTTTACCTAAATTTTGAAACAAAACGTTTTTTGTCACGAGAAGACTATTGGGCTGAGTCGCATGTTAAACAAAATTATATTAGTGGGTCATTTCGCTTCATTGCTAAATGCTGCCAAGCTAATTTTACCTAAAAAATGGCTTAAACGATTTTGATTCACTTTTATATTCTACTGTTTTTGATTACCTGAAGATCATTGAGCTATGTCACATGCTTGATCAAGTTTGATTAGTGGCTCATTTTGGGTAATACGGGTCAGGGTCACGAGAATATGGCAACAGCTAATAACTTGCTGATATTTGACAAAATATTGGCGACATGTGGCCAAAAAATCGACTATAAAAATTACGAAAGCCAAAACATGTATTTGAAGCCAAATGAAAGAATGCCCCCAAATTTGGCTATAACTAGCAAAAAATATTGTCTTTTAGAATATAAAGAATTTTTTTATACATTCTTAAGAGGATTCGAGATGCATGGTTAAACCAATCAGAGTCGAGCTAAAAAAGTGATTTAGATCGACGTCCTTTCGTTGTAAATTTTAAAATAAAGTAAAATTTATAAACATGCGCATAAAAACAAAGTTTTCTTATTGATTGTTTTCTAAATAATACTATTATTAATAAAATGTTTTACAGTAACAATACAGAGTGAATGATAGAGTGAAAGTACTATATCGAGTTGAACACAAAGTTAATTTTGACCGAGCTAAGCTCGGTCTCCCCTGCTAGTAGTACAATAATCTGATTATTCCTAACCCATAAAGTACTGTCCTCATTGATAAAGTTTCTTTTTTTTTAATTGCTATATACAGAATAAATACGAGCATTTTTATTATATATACAGTGGCTCACAAAAGTGTTCGTACACTTAAAAAATTTGTACTAAAAAGAAATTTCCCTGAAATGAAATTCGTATATGAAGTCGAGAATTTTTTTATATTATCTCCAAGCTATTCTAAATGACACACAACCTTTTTGTTTAACATTAAGGGATTTTTTTTAATCTAAAAATGAAAACGGAAGATGACACAGAAAGAAGACGCCACAAAAGTCTTCGTACATAGAAACATTTTCGGATAATTTCATTATTAAAAATATTGTTTGTGGCTTTATTTTTATTTTTGCATTGTATTGACATTTAAAAAATCGCTTGGCTTTATATTTTGCAGAATCGGTCCGTAATATTCTATTTATTAATTAAAAATGGTTTGTAATCGTAATGTCACGGCTAATAGCAATTTAAATTAGTTATTTTTCTTCATAATAGTAGTAAATCAATTCGAAATATTGCAAAATAAGTTAATTTATTCCATTCTATGGTGAAGTATGCGATAAAAGGCTTTGTAGAAAAAAAATGGATTGAAAACTAGGTATGAAAAGGTCGTCAATCTAAGTTAACGCAATGAGATCAAATATTTACAATTAGAAAAGTCTTAAAAAATCCGCGTTTAAGTGCTATAAAAGTTGCTACAGAGTTTAATGAAACAGTTTCTACTTCATTTTCACCTGAAACTGTTCGACGAGTGATAAGCCCAGCTGCATTATATAGGTATTCTGCCCGTAGAAATGTTTTTCTTTGGGCGAAAAACAGAAAGCTTATGCTTTCTTTAGCAAAATCAATGATAAATAAACCCGAATCGTATTAAAATAATGTTTTATTTACAGACGAAATCTAGTATGCCATTTTTGGTCCAATGAGTGTATAATAGTATGGAGAAAAAAAAATTAAGACCTTAATTCAAACAACTTAGCTGGAACAGTTAAGCATGGCAGTGGAGTTGTCCTTGTGTGAGGGTGCATATCAGCATCAGGATTAAGTAATTTGATATATATAGATAACATAATAAATCACGATCTTTGTTCCAATAATTTAAAAAGCAATTTAAAATTATCAGGCGGATATATGGGTAACAGATACAACTTTGTTTTTTATCAGGATAATGATACAAGGCACATGGAACTCAACGTTCACCTCTGGCGTCTTTATAATTGTTCACAAGTTCTGAAAACATCACCTCAATTGCTGAATTTAAACCCAGTAAAACATATTTGGATATAACTGGAAGATAGAACACAAAAACGCAGCATTGAAACAAAAAGCGGAGTAAAAACAGCAATTTTCGATGAAGGCATCAACTTTCATGCAGAAATTACAAAAAAACACTAATTAAATTTATTCCCAGGTGTTTAAAAAACTTTTGTGGGTGCTAAATAATATCCTATTAAGTACAACTTTAGCGAAATATTACAATATTTACAAATATACAGCGATTTTTTTAAAGTGTACGAAGACTTTTGTGAGGTAAAATTTTTGTTATTTTTGATTAGTGATTTTTTCAAAATAAAGTTTTGCTATGTTTTTAAAATATTTTATGTAGTTTTGTTAATAATGATTCATAGATCTTACTCTTAAATAACCATTCTAAAATATTAATTTTAATTAATAGATAGAGCCCTATTTCATTGAAATTCCTAAGTGTACGAACACTTTTGTGAGCCACTGTAAGTATATATATATATATATTTTTTAAATTTCAATAGACTTATTCATTAGAAATTTATTAATCCGTTTTTATCATTACACTTAATTTTTTATTTTATTTCAATAACTGTTGCAATAACACTCTTATTTAAATCATTTTTTCAGTTTAATTAAAACTTCAGAAGTATATTTGAATCGTTTTATACTTCTATTGTGGATAAAAATATTAAAGCAAACAAAGAAATATTGGTATTAAAGAACTGTAAGGTAAAAGAAAGGACTTTTGACACCGTGAGAGAACATCTCACTAGCGAGTTCTGGTGCGAAACGATTTTTAGCGAGTTCTCCCAGGTTAATACGGGAATACAGTTTATTTTACTTTCTCACTTTTATTCGAACAGTAATCTTTTCAGAATTTAATTTTAAACTATGCTAGAAAATTACAACAAATTTTACCATTTTCTATGAAATTTGGAAATGATACGATTGTTTGAACAGGCGTTTCGCCTCCCACTAAAACCATAATTTTCCGCTTATACACCTCAGCTCAAATAACTCGATTTTATACCGTAATTTATTTTACATAAGATGTGACCCGCTTTTGCTTAGCATTTATTTTATTTTATTTTTTGAATAAAATTTCTGGTATGAAAATGACTTAACTAAGCCGCGGCATATGCGCAGGAAATTACGGTCCACATAACAGAATAATATACAGTACATTATCCCCTTGAGGGGCGGCGGAATATATTTTATCTCATTTAATTTAAACGGGAATTTCACCAGAAAATTTTTACCGAAATATTAAATTTTTAACTTTGGCGGCAAAATGTTGAAAAAAATTCCTTTCCTTATTTTATAATAAACATTCTCTATTTTTCCTTTCAGAGTACAATGTTACAGATACATTGCTGCTTGCCCCTCAAGGGGTTATGCACAGAGTACGGAACAGAGAATCAACTTTCATATACTGTAATGGCACTTGTTTAACATGGGATTTCGCATAGACAGTAGCGATACGAGCGGATGACTCTGAAACTACGATCATAACATAAGAGAGGTTGCTAATTTGGCGAAATATCGCTTCCTTGGCGACAAATGATAAGGGAAAAAAGAAAAAAAATAGAGCGACGGCTTGCTGCTTCTTATTTTGAAATTTATGAAAGAATTATTTTAATATGAAATAATTTTGACGTATTCGTCTTGCAAACAATACATGTGTCTCTTCTTAACATAAAGACCTAATAATCTAAACTTGAAAATTCAAGAACAATAACAGTAATAATTACGAATCAATATAAGCGCGTAAATCTAAGATCAAATAGCATAAGCACGTGTGCAAAGATAATCAAATCAGCATTCAGCAAGAAGTGCCAAGCGAGAATATGGTTACAGTTAAACAGAAATCACGAGGATAAAAATCGCCAACGCGATGGTTTAGTTTTTAAGTGATCCACTGAGGGCGTTCTTTTCAAGCCGAGTTGAGGCTCTGTCCGTACTCTGTGGGGTTATGCATCCATGGTAAAGTAAAGAAGTGAATAGAAAGCGACAAAATATTTATATATTCAGATAATAATCAATTATCTGAAATTCCCATTGTAGGACACGTTTTAGAAATTTCAAAACTCAGAGAATTTGAATTCTTATAAGATAATTTCTATAACAAATTCCGTTTTGATTAAGCATAGGTGCCAACCTGACATAGATTATCCGTAATACGTGCGTTAATTTGACCCTGGTTTAATGAGATTCGAACCAGAAATTTTTCAAAGAAATAAAATTAAATATGTTCCACTAACAATCTTGATTTTAAATAAAGAAAGATTCATGAAATATATTGTCTGGTTTGAAATGACGTTAACCGGGATCAAACTAATTCAGGTATTACGGAAGATTAGTTGAAAGTTGGCAACTAAGATTAACGATGGAATTACTCGTATTCAATAATGAAAATATTGGTAGTTTAAAATTCTGGTGTTAATTGAAACAACAGATTCATTTGAAAACCATGGTTTTATGTGCTCTGTACTGCAAAAGTTTCTATTAAGTAACATAATTGTATATATGCATGCGTTTATTTATTATTATTTGGAATACACGTATGTAATTCCCTATGTTACATTACTAGCTTTCTGTAATTAGATGTAACATGTTTGTACATATATATGGGCCATTTTCAACATTCGTTTACATTTCATAATAACGGACTTGGCATTTAAAATAAAACAATTACAATGAACTAGCTTGTATATTTTCTAACTTAGATGCTAGTTTACATACCTTCTAAAACTATTTAGTAAACTTACTTAGCAGCTTACATTTCATCGCTTACAAAAAGCGCAACAGACTTGACAAGTAACGTACTTGACGTTTCAAATAAAACTATTAGAAATGAACTAGCTTGTATAATTTCTAACTTAGATAATAATACACATACCTTCTGAAACTATTTAGTAAGCAATATTTAATTACAAAACTGCAAAAATCATTATTTTAATATGAAAATTTACGGTAACAGACTTGACAGTGAAAATAAAAAACAACCTTGATGAAAGCTTATTCTTGCCACTATTACATTGCTTCACAATTGAAGAGTAAAAAATGACAAGTAGTAGTGAATAGTTTAACTAAATCGCCGAATGTTTGTTACTAACTTTAGACAGAATTAGAAACCTATTTTGACTAAAATAATCACAAGGCAACGGACTTGACGCAAAGTGAAGGACAAAAGATTTCTGTAAATTTCTTAAAGAAAATAGCTCTTATAAACAATTTTTTTCATTATTATGGAACACTAACAGTTCATATTTTAAATAATTAAATTTCTTTATTTCAAAGAGTTAAATTAAGTTTAAAAAATAGCAGTTAATTACAGAAACTTTGGAATGGGACAGACATTTTTGCTTATAATCACAATTTTAAAGATTTATATCTCCATATTTTTTATTGATTTTTTAAATTTTTTATGTTAGAAATGTTCAATATAATGTTCTTTAGTTAATGCAAAGCTTAAATCAAATTTTAAATATTAATTTATGTTTGAATTTTCTTCTTTTTACTCTTGGACAGCATATATATATATATATATATATATATATATTTCACTTTTCCATTACACTTCACGATCGTAGTAACGGTTATTATCCATCTAACTCGCCGCTTCAGGAAAATCAGGGGGATTGAATTCCAGAATTTGCATAAAGTAACCCTCGCCATATTTAAATACAGATTTTTTTTTATCACAAGGAAAATATTAGTTGTAAAATAAAACTGGTATTTAAATGTTTTGATGCATATGTCACATTCTGACTGCAACCCATAGAATTTTTCATACTATGGAAAATATGTGTGTGAAAAATACTCAAAATGGTGCATAATTAACCATAACCGGTTGCAAAGGTGGATTATCGCCAGGGTATCCAAAATTAAATTGTAATAGAAGTTTTGTCCTTATTTAAATACTATATTAGTGCAGAATTTTAATTACAATTGTAGGCGACATTTTATTTATGACTTTTTATGGAATTTTCCTTCTGCGATAGTGATGAGGACTTCCGCCATATTGTGACAACCTAAACGAAGTCCTGTCAGTGTCAGTAAAAATGACTAATGAACGGACAAATTTCCTACAGTAGCAACGAATATAATTTTTTACAGAAATTGTTAGGGCTATTTCCATGCAAATTTGTTTGTCTGTTACATACTACAATTTTTGGCTACCAGTATTTTAGAGCGGAAAAACATGATTTATTTAATCGAACATACCTCATCAATTGAATAAGGCAATCGAGCTTTTTCGGAAAAAACGGTGGCCAACAAGCGAAGCGATTTTCAGCTGTGTAACAGGCAAACAAGTTCGCATGGAACTGCTCTTAGATAAATTTTGAATAAATGAGCCTCAATGATGAAGATGAAATTTTCCATTAAAAATTAAAATTTGCTGGTGAATGTTTGCTTTGGAATTAAACTGTTGACCCGATATAAGATATTGGCCAACGTTTTCTGACACTTTCCTCAGTTACTTCACTAGCAAATGGTAAAAATTTCACTGTATGTCTCTTTCACTTTTCTGCTTCAACATTGTATCACTCAAAGTTCTTGATCTGGTTAGCATAAATAAACATACAATTTTCACTATTATTGCTTAAAATGTAAAAAAAAATGTGATGCATAAAAACAATGAATTAAAACCAAAGCCAAAACAACTATAAACATAAATTAATAAAATAAAATAAAATTTCAATAATTTATCACGATTTACTTCTAATATGCAGTTTATTTAAATATTTTTAATGTTCATAATTTCCATAGAGAGTAACATTTTCAGCGGGCACATTTTTCTCTAAATGTCTCGATTAAAATCTAAATGCAGGAAAAGTAGAGCCTTATATGAATTTTACGCATTTTCGAAATTCTCAGAAATTCATCGACATTTTTCTCTCGTGTCACATAAAAATATGAAACATGTTTCATGAATTTGTTAAAAATAGATTTTGAAATGCACAAATGGAAAAAGGAAGAAAATAGATTTACTCACGACACTTTTGACAGGCCATAAAAACAGTTATTTTGTGGAAAACAATAAGAAATAAAGTACGAAAACTTGATGGATAATATGAATCAATTGTTTAGGAAAAATCCTTGTTAAGTAAACACTTATACTTATTCTAAAACGTTTTTATTTTACTATTAAATTAATTTCTTTAATCTAATGATAAAGTATAGTCGAATGGTGAAACGAATATCTTTACAACGAAAGATTTTAGTATTTACTATAAAGATTCTTTTTGTAATTAATATATTTTTCGTCCCAGTATTAATAGTGGTCTTCAAATTACGGCATGCAGACCACGATACAGCCGTTGTTGTATGCTTGAAAATACTATTTTTTTTATACGAGAGAAACTGAAGAAAATTAATTTATAAAATAAAATTTCTCTTTTTAATAAAGTTTTATATGATACGCAAAATACATACTGGAAATTGCAATTCGTCAACTGTAAAGATAAACAAATCGGAAAGGAATCGTCAAACGTGGCAAATGAGATGCATTCGTATCATCTTTATTATCTTTATATTAGCGTTCGAACGAAGCTTTGTAAATATTCATATATTCATAAATATCTATAATAATGTATAATATATATATAATCTTTGTAGAAAAGCTGTTGCACCAGCATGCATAAATGCACGAATACAAAATTAATTACGAACGTATACGTAAATTTAGGAAATCGGAAATAATGTGACTGCATTTTAAGTAAGACATCAACACCATGGCAACCTAGTATCATTACCTATCATGGTATATAATTGAATTACTTATGCGTGATAAGATTTAATAGAATGGTGAAAATTTTAATTAATGTTTTTTATAAGTTTTGACTCTATTTTCATAAAATGTAAAACAACTCGACAAAATTTTACAGCAATAAGCTATATTAAATTTAAAATAATTAGGCTGGGTAGTTATTGCTCTGTTATATGTATATAAACGGACCAGATGACAATTATAAGTTTGGCGGATTTATTTAATTACGACATTTGCCCCTAAATCGTAATAAAATGGAATACTTTTGAGTGTCTCTGTAAATAAACTATGAAGGATACTTACTCTATTTCCAATCCGAAGATAGCGTAGGAAATATCAATAACATGCATCAATTACAAAGCAATTCAAATAATATATTAATGCAAGTCCAGCTTCAGGTAGACAGACAGACCGCCAAAAAGACAGACGAATCAAATACTCAAATACTTCAAAACTACGTTGGAAAGTGTTAACAAGTTGAAAATTGCACATAAAAGGTAGAAAATGAGGTGCGTTCGTACTTTAAACAAGTTCCAAAAATATTCAGATCTTGCTGTTATAGTACACAGTACTTCGGATGCATTATAGTGATATATATTGTTTGTTCCTGTAAACATTATCTACGTTTTATTATACAGGAAATAACATATATTAATAACTGTAATTTATCTATACATCCGCTTTTCATAAAATTTGAAACGACTCCATAAAATTATGCAAAAATTATATATTTTAAATCTTAAACGTGTTGGGTGATTTTTGCTCTGTTATATGCGGACAGACAGACGGACGGACAGACGAACAGACTGAACGACGACTATAGGTGCTACGTATTTATGCAATTGCGAATGCACTTATAAATATTTAGATCTTGGTGTAACAGTATACAGTATTTTAGATATAGTATAGTAACCGAAGTATTTTGTGTGTCCCTGTAAATTCTATCTGCTTTCTATCATACGTGAAATAACTTCTAGTAATCCTCAGCGACGTATATAACTTTCATAAAATGTTAAACGATTTAATACAATTGAAATGCACAAGAAAAAAAGTGCTTCCTATACCACTATGTAATGAAATACTTTTGTGTGGACCTGTAGATCAACAACAATCATTCTTTGCACCACAAATTGTACAGAATACATATTATAGTATATACTTCATAGATGCATGTCGATTTTATTATATTCGAAATAGTTTAACCCCATTAAAATGGACTTGAAACTTTTCCACCATTGACCGTAATGTAACGGAATACTTTTGATTGCTCCTGTAATTGAACTATGGATCTAATTTTCATAAATATTTAAATGACTCGACAAAATTATGTAATAACTATATACTTTAAATTTCAAATTATTTGTCTAGGTAGTTTTTGCGTTGTTATATGCGGACAGACGAACAGACAAACGGACTGACGGACGGGCAGACAAACGGACGGACTCAACGACAACTATAGGTTCTGCATATTTATATAATTACGAACGCACCTAAAAAAACATAATATTTTGAAATCTCCCTTTCGTAAATTTATGTTAATAGACGAAAGCATACTTGAAAACTTTTGTACAGCTCTGTATTTTTACCAACTATCTTTATATAAAGTCCACTATTTAGCTAAAATTTAATTAAGACTGAAACAAGATTAAAACTACTAAAATCACACTTTCAGCCATGTATCCATTTTTTGCGAGGCCCTGCACATCAGTTTATCTATATTATGCAAGGACATCTTAGTATAATAAATGCAATTGAGCGTAAAAATCCTTAACTTATTTTAAAATCACATTTAATTCATTTTCGCTCATAGTCACAAACCCTTATGAATTATTTTGTGTAGCCCTGTATATGATCTATAGCATTTATACAAATAATGAGAGATCTTAGTTAATGTTTAAAATTCATATCAGAAATATAAATGAACTTCCAACAGTCGCCGCTAATACGCAATACTTCAGATGCAATCTATACTAATAAAAGAACAAAACGCTCTGTCTGTCTGCAAGCGTGAGTGTCTGCGATGGCTAGCAAAATCTACAACATGTATAAGGCTCAAAATTTTTTTAGAGTAGCCTCAAATCTCTCCTGATGTACCTGAGCTTCAGAATTTCGAAATTCCAATTATTAACTGAGTAATTAATTAAAATCGGGAGGTCACGCTCATAAAAAAAATCATCTTTTTCCCAATTTTTTCTCTTTCGTTTCTTTACAGTTGGTTGGTTGCATAAAATTTTCGCGAAATCAATTTGAGATTTTGACATTTCAAAAGTGACTGTTTTTTTTTTTTTTCAAAGACATTTAAAATTCATAGACTGGCAAAATGCCTGAACTTAGGATTTTTGAACACAGCTATTGTACGCCAGATCGTTAGGTACTTCGTACATTAGAATCACCGTTAACCCATTAGTGCCTAGCGTCCCATTTTTGGGACAGTTTTAAAAAATTCAAGTAAACGCTTTTCACGTAAGTAAAAAGGAGGATAAATAAATACTTTCTTTCTCCAGACAAATTTCTCGAAAAATTAAGATACAAGTTATTCTTGTTTTAAAAGTGGTAGGAAAGTGCGAAATTTCAATTTTAACATAGATAATAATTCAGGCATTAATGGGTTAAAAATATGACCCAATTGCTGCAGCGTCACTCCCCAGCTTTTATAGAATATCTCTTTTATGACCAATGAGAATGCTTCATTGCACAGTAAAGTAACTGTTTTCTATAAAAGCGGTGGAGTGATGCTGCAGCAAATGGGTCAAATTTTTAACAGTGATGTATATGTGGTTAGCTGGGTCAATCCATTTCAAGTGGTCCAGAAAATATTTTTTTGGTCGCTCGACCATTTTTAAAAAATCTGAAATTTTTTGTACAACAACCCTAGCATGACGGAAGTTCAAAATAACCGTTATTTTAATTTTACTATTTTTTGTTTGCGTTAGTGTTATGCTAAAAAAATTCAACAAGGAGATTTCACTAAAAGCTGAGATAAGGTGATTAAAAAATATTAAGAAATGCTATTACGAGTACATTAGGAGAAATGAGATTAGTCTCTTTTATAACAATATTTACACAGAAAATATCGTTTGTTGAAAACAATTTAATAATACCGTAATTTCGGGTGTATAAGCTGCGGCTCAAAATATTCTTTTTGGACCCAGAAATCTTATTTAGTGATTGAAGGGAAATATTTACGGCGATCTAAGTAGTAAAATTAACTTTTTAAAATATTCTGGGTCGAAAAAGAATTGTTTGATCCGCGGCTTATACACCCGAAATTACGGTAAATGTTTAATTTACAAGGATACTATATATGCTCAACATAGAGCTTAACACTATTTACGAGAGATGAGTTCGAGCAGTTACTGTTGTCAGTCCATCAGACTGTTCTTTCTCAAGATTTTATTTGAAAACTCCCAAGTCTCGTCATTCCTTGTTAACTTGAATGAAATTCTCTAGGATTATAATTGAAACCATGTCAGCTCGATCATTTGCAACATATTGTCTCTAATTTACTTTTTCTGAAATGTGTTCCGAGTAAAATTGTAGCAATAGCATTTCTAGTAGGTTTGTTTATCTGGACAAACAGTGTATTGGCTTAGCATACATTCTGAATTTTTTAAATCACACAGAAGCATTTGAAGAAGATATTTGTAATTAACATTTAACTTTGTACCATAAATCATTAATTTTAAATTTTGGAGGTATGAACAATTACATAGTAGTCTAGAATAGTTTAGCAGTATTATTTTCACATATTGTCCATGTCATATCTCACAAGGAAGATCTCCATTGGGGGCATACTCAGAATTTTTTGAAAAAAATACGAATTAAACTACTCATGTAGGTAATAAAGGATCAGTGAAAATTAGCGGCGGAATTACATTATTAGATATGTAAAAAAATAAAATAGTTTGGAATAATTGGCGTGAAAAGCTGAAAGCGACGCGGGATTTGGCGAGCAGTGCATTTCCTCGCCAAAAGCAGACGATTTTAACGAATCTGAAAATTGATTTTAATTGACTTCACTGTTAAAAATCTGCAGCATTTTCTGCAACGTCACTCCACTACTTTTATAGAATGTCTCTCTTCTGACCAATGAGAATGATCCATAGCACGGTGAATTAACCGTTTTCTATAAAAGCGGTGGAGTGACGCTGCAGAAAATGGTACGGATTTTTAGCGGCATTGTAGTTTTTGCAACACTGTTAAAAATCTGCTGCATTTTGCTGCAACGCACTCCACCGCTTGTATATAATATCTCTATTCCAACCAATGAGAAAGCTCCATTTCACGGCCAAGTAACCATTTTCTATACAAGCAAGGCAGTGCGTTGCAACAAAATGTAGCAGATTTTTAACAGTGTATTTTTCAATTTGGAACAATTTTAATCAATTTAAATTGTGTTTTAAATGATAAAATATATTAATTTTATTTTGTTATAAGTACATATAAACGTATATGATAAAATTATACTTAAAGTAAAGTAAAAATGCAAAACTAAAATTACTTAAACTAAACTTATTTAAATAAATTGACCATAGAAAGTTTTTTCTTTAAAAAGTATTCGAAGCGTAAAAGCGTATTTTTCAAAATTTCGTTTTTTCGCCAACCGAAGATAAATTGCCAAATAAACGAAAATTTTATTATTTTTTTACGGACGTTATAAGGAGGTTCCGCCGGAATTTTTTTTATAAACATATATAACTATATGAGAAGAACATTCCGTATTTTTTTCAGATTTTTCTGAGTATGCCCCTATGGAGACCTTCCTTGTCAGATTGTAGTCCAATCTCCTTCTTGAAATTTTTTGTACATAACACTACTACTATACAACAATACTATCAAATGCCAGAATTTCAGATTTTTATCTCGTGCTCCACCAGAGATATCAAAGCCTAAAAAGTGCGATTTTTTTGACAAAGAGAAATCAGCTCCCAGATCTGGGGCTTGGTGTATGAATACACGCACATTTGACCAATTTATAGAAAAAAAATGTGTAAGGTTGACAGTTTTCCTTGCATGAAAAATTTCCTCTTGCAAACGGTTAGATTTTGAAAAAAACCTTAAATTTCGTGCTAAAATTTCACTTTAAAAATTTATTTTTCAAAATTATTTTACCATCGTACATTTAGCCTATTTTATTCTGAACAGAATGCTGCAAACCCCATTTCAATCGGGAAAATAAAAGACGAGATATTTACAATTTTGTGTATCCTAATACCTGAGAAAATCGCTGCACACGATGAAACAAAGATGACCGCCATGCACAAACAAAAAATAATAAAATTAAAATAACGGTCATTTTGAACTTCCATCATGTTAGGGTTATTGTACAAAAAATTTCAGATTTTTAAAAAATGGTCGAGCGACCAGTGCTGGACCACTTGAAATGGATTGACCCAGCTACACTGTTAAACGTTTGACCAATTTGCTGCAGCGTTACTCCACCGCTTTTATAGAATATCTCCTTTATGACCAATGAGAATGCTCAATAATACTGTAAAGTAACCGTTTTCTATGAAAGCGGGGGAGTGACGCTGCAGCGAATGGGTCAAATATTTAACAGTGTATGTTGCAGTATATATATAAATATATGTATGTATACACGAAGCTTTTTTAGCAGTTTTTTAAATCGTTGATTAAATTTGAATGCATTTTATTTAATTTAAAATTTTATTATGACTTTCATTTGTTTTAAAGCAAAAACAAATGTCTGTTTGACGTACAATTGTTCGAATCGGCAAACGATTCATACACAATAATAAATTATCAAATAGCAAAGTAAATTATCTATCAAAAATAGTCACTAAAATAATTGTAGCAAAACATAATTTTTATGCGTATAACCTGATCCAAACCCGAAAAAAACAGACCATGCTCCGATCCAAGCAAGACAAAAATTCCATGAGTATAAACCCGAGCCAAACCTAAAAAATCCATTTGAAAAAACTATGGATTTGATATCTGACCCGAACCAAATCTGAATCCCACAAAAATATTCAAATGAAACGTAATCCAATCCGAACAAGGAAAAATAATGTTCGTGTATATGCAACCCAACCCGAACCTAAAAATTTTCTTTGAAAAAACCCGAAAAATGACCAGAACGAAATCTGAACTCGATAAAAACATTCCAATGAACTGTATCCCTATAAGAATGGACAAAATAATTTCCATGAACTTAAACCCGACTCGAACGTAAAAAATTCCATTTGAAAAAAAACTGAAATTTTATGCAAACTACATCTGAATTCGATCAAAATATTCGAAAGAACCATAACCGGATTCGAATAAGAGAAAATAATTTCCGTGGACATGAACCAGATGCGAACCTAAAAATTCCATTTGAAACAAATACCTAAAATTTGAAGTGAACTATATGTGATCCTGACAGAAATATTCCAAAGAACCATACCCGTATGCGAACAAGACAAAAAATTTCCATGAACATGGACCCAATCCGAGCCTAATAAATTTCTTTGAAAAAATCTCGAAATCTGAACTGAACTAAATCTGAACCTGACAAAAATATCCCAGAGAAGCATATCCTTATTCGAACAATACAGAATAATTTCCGTGGATGCGCAACCCAACCTGAACCTAAAAATTCCATTAAAAAACTCCGAAATCTGAATAGAACGAAATCTGAACCCAACAAAAATATTCCAAAGACCCAAAACCGGATCCGAGTAAGACAAAATAATTTCCCTGGACATGAATACAACCCGAGCCTTAAAAATCAATTTGAAAAAGTACCTGAAATCTGAATCGAACCAAATCTGAATCCGACGAAAATATTCCAAAGACTATAATCAGATCCGAACAAGACAATATAATTTCCATGGACATGAACCCAATCCGAACCAAAGAATTTGTTAAAAAAATCCCTAAATTTGAACCAAACCTAATCTGAACTGTACAAAAATATTCCAGTGAAGTATAACCTCATTCGAAATAGGTAGAATAATTTCCATCGAAGTACAATCCGACCAGAACCTAAAAATCCCATTGAAAAAAAAAATAAAATAAACCACGAAATCTGAATTGAACCGAATCTAAACTTAAAAAAAGTATTCCAAACAACCATAACCGGTTCCGAAGAAGACAAAATAATTTCGATGGACATCAGTCCGAACCTAAAATTCTGATGTTCTACAAAACATAATGCGCCCCGTGGCGGTGGAAAGTGAAACTAAGTACTTATATATAGTAGTGTCTTAGTGTTAACTTAGAACTTGGTTACGGTTTGGTAACAGTTAGGTTGCAATTATGTTCCGGTGGGTCTTAGGTTATATTTAATTTCCAGTTAGGTCACGGTTAAGTTACAATTAGGTTAAGGTTAAGTTGCGGTTAGGTTATGGTTAGATTATGCGTAGGTTATGATAAGGTGACGGCCAGGTTACATTTATGGTATATTTAAGTTACAGTTAGATTATTGTTAAGATACAGCTAGATTGCAGACAAGTTATGATTACGATGCAATTAGGTTACGGTTAGGATTTTGTTCACAGAATGAACATTACGCATGTTTGATTAAAAATATACACTTATTTTTGTAAAATGGCTCTGAAATTACAATACTATATATTAACCTTTTAGCTAATCATCGAATATAGATTTCATTCACGGTATAGTCGGATTTCAGAGTGATATAATTAGTTTGAAATTCAGAATATTTCACTTGGGATATCTATGTGAAAAAAGTATTTAGTTAAGTGACTTATTAGTAATTTTTAAGGATAAATATCAGCACGCAATTGTTGGACACATATTCCCTCCCACGTTTCCCATTGCAGTCATTTTGAGTATTTTTGAAGCTAAATATTAGGGGTTTTTTTTACCGATTTTTGATAGTTAGGGGCCACGTATTTATTATAATGTATTTACACATATTCCGAGTTAAAAATAAAAGCATAGAAATTTCAAGTTCGTTTAACATTATTGTTACGGACCAAAGCAACGCCGGGCGGGTCAGCTAGTAATAATATAAAATTAACAAAAATTATTATTTACTTATTAAATCTTGAAACATTTTTCAGAAATGTCAAATGAAAACGAATAAATGGACACTTTAACACAAGTTTAATAAAAACTCACAAAAAATAAAGCAGTGCCTGAAACATTTAGGTGCAACACGTAAAAACTCGTTAATTAACAATTTTACATGATGTTATTTCAAAATATTTGTTCCAAGGTTTTAGATTACTATTTCGATCAAGAAATTTAGACTTTTTAAAATATTGATAACAGACTGTAGAATGCTTTTTATAGCAGTAACGCTTTGTTTTCAGTAGAGTGATTTATTCCATCCTTGTAAATTTCGCAGTTTAACCCTTTAATGGACTTCACTTTCATTGGCAAAATGTGGAAAAAAATAATTAACACCAGAAATTAGGAAAAGATTATTTTCCTAAGAAAATGTAATCTGTCTCTCTCGCACACACACACACACACACACACAGTAAATGGAAAATATCTATATTAAAATAATGATGTCACTGTTGTATCTCGGGATTAAAATTTCGGAATTTCACAGAGAAAACCACTTTCCGTTATAAAGTTGATATATCCTGAATCTTTTCGATTGAATATATGTCTAGGCTTTTATTTGGTCAGTTTAAAACTTTATATTTTGCGCGGAAAGCCACTCTTTTACAACATGCAACGTTGCCGCATCTTGCGGATTTGTTTAGAAATAAAGTATTTTCGGAAAATATTGAATGCAACTGATTTCATTTTATTTGCGGAATATCTATCAACATATAAAGCAAAAATAATTAATTAAACTTACTGGTGAGAATTCGGAATGCCTAAATAAAATATCAGCCACATGCCACAACACTGGTAATATTTGAATTCTTGTTTGAAGCATTGTTAGAGTGAAAGCTGGCAACTTTTACAGTTTTCTATTAGTTATTTACTAAAATTTAAAGAAAATTTTTACTTTATTAAATCACTGATTTAGGCAATTACGTAAAAAAAAAAAATTCTGTAAACTTTTAGTGGTAAGAAAAAGCGTAAAATTTGGCAGCTATGCGTAGTATAACTGCCTTTTAGGATCGCCATTCTCCAAATGAAAGCATAAATTGCAATGGAATAAATACTTTTATTCCTGTAAAGAAAGTTTGCGCAGTGTTTTTCATTAAATCCTATCGCCCATCAAACCGTCAGTATCATACAGAAGGAAATACTCAGCAGATTTCTGATGTCATGCTAGCAGCAATTCCAAGCATATACAATTTCTTTTCAACGCTGAATAGTACGGTTGACCATTAGTCCTTTAAGACTTGTTCATTATAGAGTAATACATTTTTGTCTGTTTATACTATTATTTTATAACGGTTAACAGGTATTTATTATTATTTTTTTTTTAATTGGTTGGGTGGTGGTATGGTTGGGTGATTCTCAAAATAGGGGACAATTTATGTCTTTCGGCATACAAAAAAAATTGAGAGGTTTTCTGTCATGTTTTTATATTTAGATATGTTTGTCTTAATATTATTCATTGTTTGCACTCAAGAATTACTCACTTTTTAGTTAAAAACACCTTAAAATAACAGAATAAATGTTCAAAATGTCATTAGCATGGATGTCCACAGCAGCTGTGCCGTGTATGTACTAGCTTTTTCAAGAGTTAATATCCTGTTTATAAAATAAAACAAATGTTATTCTTTCTTTAAATTAATCAAGGAGAGGATTTATCCAATAAATTTCTTTCTAAAAATAAAATTTTAGTATATAAAAAATAATTAAAGTTTGTCCTCCATATTCTATTTTCAAAACAAGGTCATACTATAAGAGCTGGTTATTAATCAAAATTTCATTTTCACATATGACAATAGTTTGAAAATATAAAGTTTCTCCATGGCAACAAGTAGCTATTTCATCCCAGCCTGAAAATAGAAGCATGTATTGTATTTTAAGAATAGAAGTTGAATATTAGGGGCGTACATCAATTGTATGTCATTAGAATGGATAATAATTTTCATGTTTATTTTATAATTAAAATTTTTATTTTACTTATTTGCATAGGACTTTTGTGTTTTAAAAAGCCCCAGAAAGGACTATTGCATTGTGATTATATTATGGCTCATAATCTTATTTAAATTAAAATTTGTCATTAGCATGGACAAATATCAGTGTCATTAGCATGGTTTTTCTGTCCATGCTAAAGACTCCTATGTGCATAAATGTAACCATTGCTTATATTGTATCTTTTATAAAGTTTAATTTTACGTATAAATTTAGGTATTACATTTATTATTCCTAAAATATGCATTAAATCTGTCAGAAAATCACCAAGACAGCTTCTTACATTGTTAGTGTCAGAATGTTGCTCATGTAAACAAAGTTTGCTCTTTGGTAATGTTTTTATTCTCCTTATATGAAAAATATTATCCTTATATAAAAAATATCTCCTTATAAAAAATCTCTTTATATAATATCTCTTTATAAAAATTATCTCCTTATATAAAAAATAATTAAACAGGAAGAAAATAAAAATTTCTTAATATATTTATTCCATGCAATTTGTTTTGTCATTAGCATGGCTCAAAAAATACTAATTATTTTTTAAAGTTATTTTTTTAATATTTAGCTCTGCTGAGTACATGTAAAGTATACCTAATACTATATTAACAACACCAATTTTTTTCAGAAATTTTGCTAACAGTATTTTTTTTAAGATTTCACTTTTGAAATTGTCCCCTATTTTGAGAATCACCCGGTTATGTTACCACTTAATTTTAATTCACAAATGTCCCATTGGCACCAGAATTTTGCTATAAGAAGTTTCCGTTTATTTTATTTAGTTAGGTGAAGCATAAGTATTTTGATTTCAAATGAAATTGCTAGTTCATTTAGGTGCTACTTATCCATTTGAATATTTTAATAATCGGAGTGCTTTTCCCAAGCAACACACAAAACCCTTTCAGCTTTGATGGTAGAATTTTCTATCACATAGTTTTAATTCCAAAATGTCACAACGACACCAGAAAATTCTACCATATTTATTTGAAAAAGATTTAATGCATTTTTTCTTGTATATTGTTAACAGTTTTTTCTTTGCAAAATACTGGTGCCAATATGACATTTGGAATTTTGAAGAAATTTACCCACCAGAGCTCAAAGGGTTATACAACCTTCTCGAGTTCTCTTATGACTGGATTTTTGAATAAAAAAACACATACTTTATTACCTTGCAGTTACGAGTGAAATAACTGAGAAGGTTGTTACAAGATTTAGTGGGTTTCCTTTAATCTTATTAGCAATTTATGATTACCGCCGATGAAAACTTCTACCAGTAAATTTGAATAGAAAATATTGTCTAATTTAAACACCTTATTCATGTAAACTTTCGCTGACAAATAGGATAAAAATATCCTATTTAATTTTACCATTATCAGTTTGCACAAGTATTTGAATCTTTTCACTGACACTGACAGTAGGTTCTCTTGGTTGTCACAATGTGGCGGAAACTATTACCGCCGAAGTAAACTTCTAGCAAAAAAATGAATATCAATTTTTGCCACTATTTTTTATTGAAATATGCTATTAATAAGCCTTTTAAATAAAGATAAACAAAATAATAATTTTTAATAACGAAAAACTTACCAATTAAAATTTCTAGGCGAAGTTTTTTTGCGGTGGCAATGAATGGTATAAAAATCTCAGTAAATGATGTTTTCATAATCAAAAACGCATTTTTTGGACATGTACCGTATTTTCGGGTGTATAAGCCCCAAGTCAAACAATTCTTTTGCGACCCAGAATTTTTTAAGAAATAAGTGTAACTACTTAAATCGCCGTAAATATTTATCTTCTATCTCTAAATAAGATTTCTGGGTCCAAAAAGAATTGTTTGATCCGCGGCTTATACACCCGAAATTACGGTAATTCAATAAATTTTGTATATCATTTAAAAGGGATTAAAGCAAACTATTTTTTTTATCTCCGGAATGAGTATGGTTAATCTGAAGTGTAAACATGGAATTTAATCTTTTTGCAGCTAAGCAAAGTGAAAAATTTCTACGTAAAAGTTTTGTAGAGCGTGTGTATCTTAATTGTAAAAGTCTATTATTTCAGTGCTAATTATGCTTAAATATTTATTAATAATCTATAGCTGCTTGTTAAAGACAAAGTTAACTTTATGTTGAATAAAAAAATGTGTGGATACTTTTCTATAGTTCATCTTATAAACGTGTTTCTAATCTTAATCTATTTTTGAGCTTTCACAGCTGAATAAGTAGCACGTACTTGTCATAAAGTATTGGATTTTTCGTCACGCTATTAATACTTTTTCCTCCTACTTCCCATATCACTTCTTTCTTTTTCATAAGACCGCAAATGAAAGAAATATTACATTTCCAAACATTTCTCATGCTTTTTTCTGTTCATAAAAGTTTCTGAAAAATGTTTTCTAGTTATCAAATAAATACTTTAATGGATGAAATGGGAAGTAATGGTGTCGTTTTAAGCTATGTATAATAAAATGTAGATAATTCAATACGATTTCAATCATTCTGACAAAAAACAAATTTACAAACTTTATTATATTGCCGCTTAATTAAATAGAGGGAAATTTTGAGATTTTTTTTATGATCAAGCTGAAATAAACAATAAAAAAGACATTTTTATATGTTAGCCAGGTTTACCCTATTCTGACAATTTCTTTTTCAGAATTGAACTGATAACTTTATTTCGTGCAGAAAATCTGTGATTAAATTAAACACGAATGCTTCTGTAGTAATACTCAAAATTCTTTAGACTTAGAAAATCTAATTTTGTCTATAAAATGACATTGCAATTGAATGTAAATTATTCTAATAATATTTGAAAAATCATATTTGATAAAAATCCTTACTTCCATCCTCATATGTACTATGTATAAAATATATCTGTTTTGAACCAGAAATTTAGAGTTAAAATGTTCATTTAAGTGCATCACGTTCATACATCTTTGCATTTGTCGATTACTATTTTTGAATCTGGTCAAGGTTGCCTGTTACACTGTTTTTTTAATTCAAATATTTCTAATTCGTTTCAGAAATAAAATCAATACCCTTTTCTTATTTTTTAATTCACCTAGGGCATAATGCGTTCCAGAAATTGCGTAAGTCAAAATATCCGAATTCATATTATAAAATCTAAATAGCAAATTTAAGAATTTTTAATCTCAAAATCTATCCTATTAATTTGAGCAAAAATTTCTATTTTAAATTTTTATTTTAAATTTCTGATGTTATTTCGGAACATTTGATTTGAAAAAAACACACGAAATCAGGATCATAAATGACGGTAACAAAAATGCTACCGTGTGAGAGGTAATGACAAGAATTTAGTAAGTAAAAAAAAGTAAAAAAATATTTTAGAGTTTCCGACATACATTTGGAATTTTTGTATTAAAAAATCTAACGAACTGGATCTAAACAGTTCTTATTAATATGCAAATTAATGCCGTTACATTTCATACAATGGAAATCTTACAATGCATTTCTGCAACATGTGCAAATCTACGATCCTATTGTTACCATAAATATTTAATAGCATTGTTTCTTTATTTAATCGCTGAAATTCTGCCACTAAACAAAAAAAGTACATTTCAAAATTAGTCGTGACATATATACCCCAGAGAGCTTCTAATCCATTGTTACTCACTGGTTTCGCTCTATATAATCTACAGTCAACTTTCACTCCTTATTAGTGTAGCCAGGTGTCCAGAGTAAATCAGGGTTCCAATCTGGACAACACTAATATCTTACAGTTTATTTAGACATACTTAATTCCAGATAATTTGGCTATGTGTTAAAGCGAAGAAAACTACTTTAAAATACTGGTGTCCAGAACATTTGGAACCCTGATTTTCGCTGTACACATGGCAACACTAGTGGTCCTAGTTACCGCTCGAGTGTAATGGTAACACTTGCAATGTGATTTTTCATGCGTAATAATTTTTTTAAATTCTGGAATTTACGTCACATTTTCTCCAGCTGAAAACATGATACTTTTATTTTCTTATAATTTAATACTATAAACTGTTTAAACTAAATTTTTAAACTACCGGTTACAGGAAAGTTTTTTTCTTTTCTGTCATATTGTAACAACTTAAAGAACATCCTATCATCGTCAGTGAAAAATATTATAATATCCGGGCAAACTGACTACAGTAAAAAATAAAAGGTAGTTTCACCATATTTTAGAGATTATTTTTGTATGAATAAAGTTTAAATAAGACGAAATTTTCTGTTCAAATTTACAACTGGAAATTTTCCTCGGTGGAACCAGAAACTATTGATCCGATTAAAAAAAAAAACGGCCAAAACTTAGCGAGAATATCTACTATAGTTTAAGACGCAACTACTAGACAATAATGTTTCTGTCTCCCGTCATTGTTCTTAACTCTATTGCAAAAAGCTACCACGAATTTCTATCTTAAAAATGCTAGTTTAAATATAAACTTCTAGTCTTTATTTCCGGTATGATGTCTATAATTCTTAATAAAACTGGCAACCCCTCCAGTTTTCAGAAAGCCTGTAATTAAAGCAGGGCTCCCAAATGGTCCGCGAACTGAACATCAGTATTTTTTAACAGAAAATTTCATGATACGTTTGAGCTAGAATCAACTTCCAAAGGCGGTTTCTGGACAATTCGCAAGAAAAATCTAAAAAGAAAATTTCTCTAAAAAAATTCTGATGTTCAATTCGCGGACCATTTGGGAGCCCTGTCAAAGGTTAATCTGACCGGTCCCAAATAAATATATTTCGATTCGTATCAAAATTTTCATATGAATAAATCAATTTTAGCACATAGAATTAATATTAAATAACTTCATTAGAGCTGAACAAAAAATATCTGGCTTAACACTTTGAGCTCTGGTGGGCAAATTTCTTTAAAGTTACAAATGTCACTTTGGCACCAGTATTTTGTAAAGAAAAAAACCGGTTAACGATATACACGAAAGAAACCATTAATCCTTTTACAAGTAAATTTGGTTGAATTTTCTGGTGCCGTTGTGATATTTCAGAATTAAAATTATGTGGTAGAAAATTCTACCATCAGAGCTCAAAGGGTTAACACTAGAACCGCGGAAAATTTTACCCAAGTTTTATAAAAATAATTCGCATCAGAATTTTTATTTAATTCTATTTAACTAATTTATTTTAAATAATTTTTGCGCAGATATTTTGTAAATTATTTTAAGATGACTTATCTGGTTCGAATCGACATCTTTTCACAGAGTACGGGTCAAAATGACCCGTCTCCGCGGTTCTAGTGTTACAATACGTTTATGTAAATTGTCTTGAATTCACGGTCAACCTATTATTAAGTATTTATATTGGTAATTGTGTTATCAAAATTGTTACAAACCTGCAATCGAATAAAATACGGTGTTAACATATCTGGCTGATTTTTTATCTGGGCATTTCAATTTCTCACCAGGAAGTTATAATAGTATTTTTTTCTTTATATTATAATAAATATTCCATAAATAAAAAAGGTAAGAATGTGCTATGTGAATACAGTATTTCTAAATAACAAATGTATCAGATGTGGCAAAACTAATCAAATTTAGTATTGCAGGACCAGGGTTGCCATAGGCGACAATTTTTTTTACTCAATCTCTCATCATTACCGAAAATTACATATATTTTGACAAAACCTGCAAGAGAAATATACCATAAATATTATTTATTTTAAAAAAGTCGTTCGAATAAAATATAAAATCGTCGTCAGTGGCAGCTCTGCATGACTGCCGATGGTAAATGTATTTAATTTCTATCTCGCACCACTTTTTCCAAGCAATAGATCTTCTCATAAACTTAGACAACATCTGCATGGGGGGGGGGGGGAAATACTTCAAAATTTATATTTAAAAATAATGGTGCGAATAGAATATAAACAGTGTCAATATTGTCTGCCTTGTAATTTTTCGTAAAAATTTCTTAATCCCTTGCGGCACAGTGGTTTCATAGATATACCACTTAATTTTAATTCCCAAACGCCACATTGGCACCGGAATTTTGTTTTAAAAATTAAGATTTATTGAATGCGTGAAATATAACGTTTTTCTATTTAAAAATAAAGTTGTTTTCAAATTCCGGTGTCAGTCATTTCAACACTTACGAAATGAATTTGTCCTGCGCCGCAAAGGGTTAACCCATTTGAGGACTGTGATAATTCATTTTTGGACCACATAATTCCAAATCCAACCTTGGCAACAGAATATTAGAATGAAAAAATTCTCATTATTAAATACATGAATAAAAGTTTTTGTATCTTTTGAAATAAATTTGTTTATAATTTCTGCTGTCATTCATTCATTTCGGCATTTTGGGAATGTAAGTACCTTGACTCTGAAATAGTTAAAAGAGAAAATTAAACAATAATTAATAAAATTTAATTAACAATTACATTATAAAGTAGTTTTATTTAGAGATTTGAATAAACTTTTGATCCAAGTGCATTCATATGCACTTTAAATCTATCGTTGCGTTATAAAAATGTTTAGTTTGGGTCTCCAGAAATTTCTCTTGAAATGTTTAAATTTTGAAAGTTTATTCCACACTGGATTTTTAGTGTTTTTTACACTTAGATATAGATATGAAAGACTTTCTTTTTATCTTAACGTGAAAAAGGAAGCTATATCATATTCCTCGTGAAAGATATATAATAATATTTATGAAATCATTTATTCATACATAATGTGGATATAGTACGTTAAAATTCAAAAAGTAGAAAAAATGCAATTTTATAGCGCAATTTGCATTATTTAAATTTGATAACCCTCCAAATATCTCTAAAATCAATACAACATGGTATATCCGCAGCTTTAAAATACTTTTTCCCAAAAGTTCACACTGCTCTACATTCATCACATATGTTTGCCATATTGTATTTCTTTTCTCCTCGAACTACATCAGACTTATTTTCACAGCCTTAAAGTTTGGGGTTTTTTTTTCACTGGATTTTACTGACATTTTGAAGCTTAGGTTTAGCTTTATATGACTTCAGAACCATTTTCATCTAGTGGAAAATTTATGGTATATGAGTTGTTAAAATAATATAAAGATTGTCTTTTATTGGTTTAGATATAAATAGATATAACAGAGAATGTTTGAATCCGATATCAGCAAAAAATACAGTTTACTACCATCGTTAAATGTAAAGTTAATTGCAATGGCTGCTAAAATGAAAAAAAGTTTTGTTAACTTGTGAACCGCAGACAAACTTTAATTCTCTCAGGGGCGCAGTCTGCAAACACTTAATTTTAATGAATAAACTACCAAAAGGTGCAATTTCTATATCATAATATACACAGTAAAATAAATAAATAAATAAATAAAATAAACTTTTGATTATTTTCAAATAAATTTTTTCGTACATTATGGTATGAATGAATTATTTGAACGATTTTGATGATGAAATTTTTTCGTCGCTATAAGGGTTAAGTTCAGACATACCTATGAAACTGTTAATAATATTTTTTGTTGATTTAAAAGATTGTATTAATTTTTATTATTTGGGAGCATATTAAAGGAAACCCCATTCAAAAATATGTTGTTCAAGGGAAGTTATTTTTAAAAAGATTTTATGGTTAACCCTTTAAGAATCGTTCTTGTAAATTTGACGACTGATGTATCGTTCTTTAATTCTTAATCCCATGATATTCCCGGGATAAGGACTAACCACTTAACTGATCAATAGTTTTGAAAAAACTTTCTAATAATGATTATTTATTTGCGTCTTTTACAGAATTTTTAATCTTTTATCACAAATTTTTCAAAAAAAAATTGCCTGATTATATCAGAAAAATTCGCGGATTAAATTTACTATATGTATTTACTGATGAGAATCATAAATAATTATTTGAAATCATTTACCTGTACGTGGTACTAGCAAATCATGATTGGCAAAAACAAAAATCACAGGATGTGCGCACAAATCAGTTAACTCTTTCCGGCACGAGCAAAATCTGTTAGTAAAATGAGAAATTATCGACTGACACCGGAATTCACAAATGAATTTATTAGATATTTTGAAATTCTTAATTTAGGTTTTTATTGTAAAATAAAAATTTCACTAAAATATTATTGGTGCCGTTTGCAAGTTTGGAATTAAATTAGGAGTCCCTGACCGAGCACAGTGTGCCGGAAAGGTTTAAGTGGTCAAAAGAGTTTCACTAAAAAGTGTGCCAAAAGAAAAAATAAGCAGGCATTTCCATATGATGTTTGAAGCGTTGCATTAGCTTATTTTATGTGTTTTTGAATGGATTATAAATTCTGGTTAATGAAACATTTCGGGTGATAGTTGGAATATTAATCAATTCAGCGGTGCTTCTGATAAAGTATAGTCGCAAAAAAGAAGCAAACAACCCCTATTAACTCCTCAATAAATTACCGTACAAGAAAGTTCTGGTACCGAACAATTGGATAAATGCTGCTTTTAAAGGGTGTATATAAAATTTGCTTAGGAGGCCATCTACATATTAAAACGGACCGAAACTTTATTTCTTTTAATAAAAATCTTAATTTTAACAAAACATTTAAATTTTTTCTAGTCATAATATGCCTAAAAACTAATTTTCATGTCATTTGAATGGCAAGTCTTTGAATTATAAACATTCAAAATGTAGTGATTCTAATGTTAAATTACATTTTCATGTTTTTATTAATATCCCCTGAAATTATACTCCTAATCTGATAATTTTTTATGCATCAATAATACTAAAATATCCGAAAATAAATGCGTCGGATTTGAAAACATTTTAATTTTATATGAATTGTGACATTAATATTCGAAAAAATTATAAACTGCAATCTACAATTTTTTTGATAGATTTAGATTTATTAAATCAGAGGATCTTCTTGTTTATGGAGATCAAAACTTTTAAATTTGTCAAGTAATTTTGAAATTATGGACTTTTGAAATTATGACAAAATAATGGACTGTCTATTATAGGAGTGACTATATATGTATGTATGTTGCTGATATGCAGATATAGATATGCTGAAACTTCTTATGCTTTCCCATAATCTAGCAATATTAATGACTGCTTGAGTGGTGTCTAAAATGCCTTTATCTAGAAGAGGCTCTCTCGATCTGCAGTTGAGTACAGAATTTCAATAAGCTTACAGTCCCTAAAATATATACGTTTCAAAATAATTAATTTCTCGGAAACTTATAATACGAATTAAATGAAAATTTTTATTAGGCTAATTGAAGGGTGTAGAGTTAATTTATACTGTCAGAATATAGGGCACTGCTATATATAGGCATGAGATTTCCGCTTTTTTGGACACCAGTATAATCTTAGAGAAAATGCTGTTCTTTTAAATCGCAAAAATGTTTCGATTAAAGAATATAGCATTTTCTCTATGATTTTACTGGTGTGGAAAAAAGCGGAAATCTCATCCCTGTATATAAATAAACAGCGTTCGGTTTGATTTTGATTTGTAGCTGTACCCTCTACAAATGTTATTTACACCATTTAAAAGTAGACTTTATTTCAAATCAATTGGCAATAGTAATTTTGTTCTACGATAATTTATTGAGGAGTTAGTAGGGGGTGTTTACTTTTTTTTAATTCACGACTGACATGGAAGTGACGTATAATTTCAATTGCAGGGGAAATTTTTTGTCATATTCTATTCGCGCCACTTTAAAAAATATATTTTATACTATATTTCTCTTGCAAATATTCCCAAAGCATACACAATACATTGCTGTCTTGAAAAAGTAATCCGAGGTAGTGTCACAACGTTTTAATTACAGCTTGGCTTTCAGTTTGGCCTCTACTTTGAATTTAAAACTTCCGAATTCCGATTAGAAATTTTGAAGTATTATTTTTCTTACTTAGGTAATAAATATTCATCTGATTTTAGATGGAAAGTTCAAAACTGGAAAAAAAACAGAGCCATATTCAGAAACCCTGTATCGATACCTCGCACAAGCTTCTGAAATCAAACATTACTTATATGCGCTTCTGTCAATTAAACAGGATAAATGTGTTACGACATGCATAATTTTTTGTAGTGGTGAGAATCGAATTTAAAAATAATCGCCTGTAATTGAAATTTTACAATACCTCCATATAAACAAGGATCGATAAATAATCAATAAATATTTTTACCTAGGTATCTCAATTATTTTCTTGTGAACTTTACGATACACTGTAAAAAAAACGGACGATTATACGGAAGTATTACTGGTAATCTGGACGCCAGTACTATTTACTGTTTTTGAACGGAAAAATTACGGGAAATATTCCGTTTTTTTTCAGTTTTTCCCGGAATTTACGGAAAATTTTCCGTTAAAAAACAGTAACTAGTACTGGCGTCTAGATTACCAGCAATACTTCCGTTAAATCGTCCGTTTTTTTTTTTACAGTGTACCCTTATGTATATTTTATGGTAACATCAGTCATGGAGCTCCAATATTACCTGGCTGTGTGTGTTACTAATTTTCATGGTGAAAAAAAATTACACATATTTCCAGCATGATGGCTTCTCTAAAGATATGTGACTGTTCTAAATTATTATTTATATTTTTTATTCATTTTTTTTTAATTTTTTTTGGCCTGAAACTTAGAAACAACTGCATATTCTATGAAAAAATCTTATAAATATTCTACTTCTTCGACAAATTTTTTTTTTCGATAGTTTACATAAATATGTACCAATCCTTAAGAGGTTAAATTCTTGACTTTACTTTAACAACAAAACCGCGTCTGTAGTTAATGAAATCTTATTCGTTATAAAAATATTTTTCTCTTTTTACGTTTTAGGGTATTTTCTTTTTTCTCTTTACATTTCGAAAGTTCTTTTTTCTATATACTGAATTTGCATTGTCATTTTGACGTTAAGATTTAGATTCGAAAGTGTTTTATTCTATTTTAATCTGAGAAAGAAAAATGTGTCACTTATTTTCTTTAAAATGTAAAATAGAATTGATTTACCCATTCAAATATGAACAGTTTAATATAGAACGCTAATAGTTGGATATAGTAGGATAAAGATATAGTCGTCCTTTTAAAGAGAAACTAATCAGAAAAAAAAGTTGCAAAAATTGCTTGTCAAACGTAGCAAATGAGGTGACTTCGTGCTATAACGAAGTTTTAAAAATATTCGAATTTTGGTGTAATAGTATCCAATATTTCCGATGAAGCAAAATAGACGAAATCATTTGTGTTTTCACAAAAATGCTATCTGCTTTCTATTATAGAATAATAAATAACTTCTAGTAATCCTCAACAATGCATATCAATCTGATAAATTATAAAAAATTTAATTTATAAAAAGTTTAATACAATTAAAATGCACATCAAACAATGTGCTCCCTATTCCTTTATGTAATAGAGTAACTTTGTGTGGTCCTGTTACTTAATAAATAATATTATTTGCAACACAGATTGTACAGAACATATATATTTTAGTATAAAATTCACAGATTTATGTCTAATATATCGCATGTTCTGAAGAGTGTTACATCATTAAAATTCACTTGAAACTAACTATTTTTTACCATTGGCCGTAATGTAACAGAATACTTTTGATTGTCCCTGTAACTAAACTATATATCTGATTTCCATAAAAATCTCAAATAAATCGACAAAATTAAGCAGCAATTACAAATTTTAAATTTCAAATAATTCGGTTGAGTAGTTTTTGCTCTGTTATGTGCGGACAGACGGACGGACGGACTTAACTACGATTATAGGTGCTACGTATTTACATAATTAGGAACGCACCTAAAAACGATCAGCGATAAAATTATAATGATAACTTCCGGTTTATTTATCGCAGGAATCAAACACAGTAAAGATTCAAAAATATAGTCGTAATCTTTGCACTATAGAGGTGATTCTCACTAACTAATAATGCCTCTCGTAGATGGGAGTCCCAAATGTTCTTGGCACCAATTTTTTTGCCTCATCAAATGGCCGAATAACCAGTGATAAATGATGGCGAAATAAACTGTAAGATACAGTGGTATCCAAAGTATTTAGTGCCGTAATTTACGAGGGGCACTTAACAACACTTATGATGAATGAGAGTCACCTACCGAGTGCAAAGGGTTAAATGTATTTGATTTATAGTTCTTTGTTATTCTTCCCGTGAAGTGTCCTATTAATGCTCAACTTCCAAACTCTAGTGTTTTATAATACCGACTTTTCAGAAAATAAGTTTTGGTGGTGAATTCTACGACATTTGCACTTGAAATTATTTTCGAGGTAGATTTCTGCAAAATTTATATGAACAACGTAAAAGAAACAAGTTGGAAGTTGCACGTGAAGCGTAGCAAATTAGGTGCGTTCGTACGATAACGAAGTTTTAAAAATATTACTTTCATATATCAATTTCATAAAATTGTAAATAGTGAATTACAATTAAAACGCTCATCAAACAATGTTCTCCCTATACCATTATGTAATGGAATACTTTTGTGTGGCCTTGTAAATCAATAACAAATGTTCTTTGCAAAACAAATTATGTATGATGTATATTATAATATGTACTTTATAGTTGCATATAAATTTTGTTAAGTTCGCATGAGTGTAACACGATTAAAATGCATTTGAAACATTTTTTCCCATTGACCGTAATGTAACGGAATACTTTTGATTGTCCCTGTAATTGATCTTTGCATCCGATTTTCATAAAATTTGAAATAACTCGACGAAATTATGTAATAATTATGTATTTTAAATTTCAAACGTATAGAATATATTTGAAACTTTTTCCTAATTGACCATAATGTAATTGAATACTTTTGATTGCCCCTGTAATTGATCTATGCACACGATTATCAAAATATTTGAAATAACTCGACAGAATTATGTAATAATTGCGTATTTTAAATTTCAAACGATTAAAATGCATTTGAAACTTTTTTCCCCATTGACCGTAATGTAATGGAATACTTTTGATTGCCCCTGTAATTGATCTATGCATCCGAGTTTCATAAAATTTGAAATGACTCGACAAAATTATGTAATAGTTATGTATTTTAAATTTCAAACGATTCGGTTGGGTGGTTTTTGTGTTGTTATATGCGGACGGACAGACGGACGGACTGAACGACCACTATAGGTGCTACGTATTATATAATTACGAACGCACCTAAAAATTGATTTCAGAAAAGAGATATTCTAAAATGGATTTTGTGGGATCCCTCGAAATGTTTCAACCTTTAACCCTTTCAGGCACGGACAAAATCCGTTAGTAAAATGAGAAATTATCGACTGAAACCTTAATTCGCAAACGATTTTTTTAGATATTTTGAATCCCTTAATTTAAGCTTTTAATGTAAAAGCAAAATTTTACTAAAATATTATTGGCGCCGATTGCAAGTTTGGAATTGATATTAAGTATCTCAGACTGGGCACAGTGTGCCGGAAAGGGTCAACCCTTTGCGGTTAGTGTCTAATAAAAATGGGCAAAACTTTAACTCCTTGTGGGGCGGCGGATATATTTTATCCCACCTAATTTAACAAAATTTTACATTTTTAACTTTGGCGGCTGAAAAATTGCCTTTTCTTATTTAAAAACAAAATTTTCCTATTTTTCCGGTGAAAATCCAATATTACAGAGGCATTATTGCTTGCCTTTCAAGAGGTTAAGACGCACATCAAAACAAATAACTATCATCGAAAAATGCATGGCCGGAAGTAAAACGCTAAGGTACTAGATCACTTGGAATCTTGGTCCAGAGTTCGGCTACGTTTTTTTTTTAAATTCAGATTCATTGATTGCCACCACATTTTTTGAAAGTGCAAAATTCGCCTTATTTAATGAAAGCTTAAATAAGGAGAAAGCAATGTGGATTATTCACTTTCAAAAAATTGGTGGCAAAGCAAAGGTAGACCACTGCAGTTATGGAAAATTGGCTCAGAGATGGAACCTACTGGTACCAATAAATTTAGTGCTATTTTTCGGCCTATCTAATGACAGCATTTTTGAGTTTCTTCTAACACTAGAACCGCGGTGACGGGTCATTTTGACCCTTGTCATATGGATAGATGTCGATTCGAACCAGAAAACTCTTAATAAAACAAACTAAATATAAGCTGAGCAAAAACATTTTCAATAAATAACTTAACCAGTTTTAAATGAAAATTCCGGTGAGAAATATTTTTATAAAACTTAAATGAATTTTCCCGCGGTTCTAGTGTTAAGGTGAATATTACTGCAAATAATTAGTGTTATCACTAGGCTACTTTTTACAGACAATTTTCCGACACAGCTACTAGCTTTATTTACTTGGTCCATGCAAACGTTAAAATTCCATTCATACCAAAAATTTTCTGTAGATAAATGACACTAAAAGCTTGCAAATGTGAAATGGGGATGAAGTGCGCATATGCAAAATTTCGCCTCGATTAATACTTAAAAGCTAATGATCCGTGTGTGCAACTGTCAATCGCTGTTAGGCCGTAACGGAAGATGCTGATATGCACTTTATCTATGGGACTGCAAATGAAATGACCCAGAGGCACAAAACTTGTATGGTGAGAAGTTTTTCACTTTGCCTTTGACACTTACCAGATCAATATTTTTGAAAAAAAAAACATTCAAATAATAATTTTCTTGTGATGTTGTGACTTTTCTGAATTAAAATTAAGTGGTAGAAAATTCCCCCATCAAAGCTCAAAAGGTGAAATCTATAATGACTGTTATTAAATAAAGCAAATATTGATGATTTAAATTTCTCGTATGAATTTGAAATATCCGAATTAAAAAATCCACTAAATTCAAAACTCCGGCTATATCATGTATACTACCGTAGGCATTAGAGGATAAATGGAAATACAAATCGTGTGTCAAAAAATAAATTAAATGTTACTTTTCAGAAATTCTCATGTGACTTCGGAACATCTTGATCAAAAAATTATATCCGGAACTGGCGCGATGATAATGTTACAGATTTAAATCGAACACATAGTTTCTCTGCATGAAAATAAAATGAAGATAATGATTAGTAGTTAATTAATAAGGACGTGAATTAGCTACAGGCAATTTCGATTATTCCTCCATTAGATCAATATGTTTAGTGTTAACGCTTAGCCTATTAACCGTCATAGTAGCAATTTACAAATTTCTTGTCGAAAGCTGTTTGCTACAAGAATTCCAGAAAAAAAAAAAATTGCTTTATTAAAATGGCAAAGTTTTTGCTAATATATGTCTTTTTTTTAAATAGTGGTCAATGAATAATTAATTTAAACATGAGCAATTATTTTTACCTTTGCGTTTATGCAATTCTAATGAGTAATGGGTTAAATTTCCAATTTCCATGGTGCAATCCGTTCTATTAATGCCGTAATCCAGAGTATCTGAATTTATACCAGAAAATTTCAATAATAAATGTCACTTTATTTAATGACGGAGTGGCTATTATTAAATAAAAAAAATATTGCTATTTTAAATTTCTGTTGTAAATTTTAAATATCTGAATTAAAAAAAAACCCACCAAATTGGAAAAAGAATACTACTGAGAGCTTTATTTATTGGTGACTAAATAAAAACTATTAATGCACTGCATGGTTCCGGAGTGTCAAAACACTCCAAGTCCGTCCTGGCGGGTTAACAAAAAATAGAATCTTTTGTTTATTTTTTTTTTACATATATCTTCTAATGTTTAAATATATTGCACATAAAATTTTGTTTGCGTAAATAACTCTAAAAAATTATAATTTTGTATATTAAAAGTTAAAATGTTGATTACTGTTTTATTATTTTGATGTAATTTATTTTAAGTCCAGTTATGATAGTATTAATTAATAGTTAATTTAAATAATCGAATTAGTTAAAGGAATTAATATATCACGTCAAATATAGTGTTACTCACATTCGTAAAATAACTCGAAAAACTTCTCATTTTTTACACAAACATTACATGTCATCTTTTCGTCATAGAAATGTTTATTTCTGGTAACCTAAGATTTCCTCTGTCAACATTTTACTTGGAATTTTTTGTCCACGCCGGGTTTTTATTGTCATTTTGAAGCTTCAGCTTAAGATTTGAACGGCTTTTTTCTATTTTCATCTGTAGGTGAAATGTATGTCAACTGCTTTCTTAAAGTTGTAAAATGATATTTTCCCGATCATTTTATAAGAATGTGTTTGAATATAGAACATTAGATTTCTAAAACTCAAAATAATTCTAAACCTACTTTAATGATACTATACTTATAATTTTGCAAAAAATAGGAAAGCACAGTTTTATTATTAGTAGTAGGTAAAACGGCATAACTCCGTAAATCGGGGAAAATCAAATTTTAAGTTTAATTAAATGTCATATTAACCCTTTGAATAGCGCCAGTATGCTACATATATCACTTTATTTTAATTCCGTTATGTCACATTTTCACCGGAATTTCAAAATTATTATTATTATCTTTTATAATTACGCGAAAAATCCGCTTTTACTTACTTTCATATAAAAGGCATAAATAGCAGTGGAAACATGCCACGATTTTTTAAACATTTTTTGAGATAAAAATGTGTTTTCGATTTTATATAGCCTCATTTTCTCAAAAAATACTATACCGAATTACATGCCATAAATTTAGTTTACATGGACATCAAAGATGCATAAATTGGAATTTTCGTATAATTTTCTGGTTATAAAAAGTATATGAAAAAGCGATTAAAAAATTACAAAAATAAAAATCATATTTTGTAATTGTCTGATAATTACCACTTTCTTTAAACAAATTCCTCATATGTGGCACATCTACTTATAAAAAAAGCGACTTCAGAGACTGTAGGAACGGTACCGAAATGAGCCACTCCAATTTGGATATCGACTGCAGCTAAACGCCACGTTAGGCTTAGCTGAAAACAAATGCTAAAATGATTGTTTTAAAATTTCTTCCATTTGAAATAATGTTTGTTCAGCATATTTTCATATAAAACCCAACTATAATACATAAAGATAACAGCGGAACTGTGAATTGATAAGTTTTTAATCATTTAACCCATTAACGCCCGAATTATTTTCTTTGCTAAAATTTAAATTTTGTATTTCCCACCACTTTAAAAATCAAATTAACTTTTATCTAAATTTATCGAGGATTCTGTCTCGTGAAAAAAGGTATATATTTATCTTCCTCTTTACTGGTGGGAAAGCCGCTTTCTTGCTGTTTTAGTAACCGTCTCAAACGAGGACGCTGGGCGTTAATGGGTTAAAAGTACGATTGTATATTATCGGCTCAAAGTGCCGTTTTTCTCTGATCTCACAAAACTTTAGTGCTGCAATCTATGAACTAACAAAGGACTCGCAAACCTGTTTTTAAACCATTGTGCTACTTAGCTATTGCGGACTTTTTAAATTTAGTTTTATTAATTTTTTATGCTGCTAGCATAAGACGCTTATTTTTTTAAATTTTAATTTCTATTATAAATAAAGTAAGCTTACCCCCCGACAAGCTGTAATGGATGTATCACATATTATCATAGCTGCATTAGTAGAAAATTATTTTTTCACATCCTCTTATATCAAAATTTTATCTGCTTTGATGTAATTAATATATTTAGTGCATGATATGGAACAGATGACTTATAGATGTGCACGATAAACTTAGCGATTTTTTTCGCGCCAAAAAGCCGTTTTCGAAAACGATCGGCAAACTGAAATTGCATGAGAAAAAAGTTTTCAAAAATAGCGATCACTTTCAAAACACCTGAAAAATTGTATTTTTGTAAATATAAAAAAAGAATAATTTAGACTATGTCATGGGGGGCTCCGCCCCCCTAAAGCCCCCCTTTTTAGCTCACAGGCTATCATAGCCTGAGAGCTTATGTGCCCGTCCGTTCTGTATGTATGTGCGTATGTGCGTATGTGCGTAACGCGATAACTCATGATAAAAATATCGGATCCACTTGAAATTTTGTATGTAGGTATATCCTGACAAGGCGCTTCCCTGATTAGTTTTTGGAGTTCATTCGATATGTATAAGAGGGGGAACGGGGGGCTCATGCCCCCCGTTAGTTGATATAAATGGGATTTTCATGCAGAATTAAGTTTTCGTTCAAAATTTAGATTAGGATCATTCTGATGAGGCGATTCCGTGACTGTTATTAGGTGTTCATTGAATAAGTATAAATAGGGGGACAGGGGTTCTAATGCCCCCCCCCCTTAATTTATAGAAATGGGATTTTCATTCAGAATTAAGTTTTCGTTCAAAATTTAGATTAGGATCATTCTGATGAGGCGATTCCGTGACCGTTATTAGGTGTTCATTGAATAAGTATAAATAGGGGGAACAGGGGTTCTAATGCCCCCCCCCGTTAGTTGATATAAATGGGATTTTCATGCAGAATTAAGTTTTCGTTTAAAATTTAGATTAGGATAATTCTGATAAGGCGATTCCGTGACTGTTATTAGGCGTTCATTGAATAAGTATAAATAGGGGGAACAGGGGCTTTAATGCCCCCCCCCCCGTTAGTTGATATAAATGGGATTTTCATGCAGAATTAAGTTTTCGTTCAAAATTTAGATTAGGATCATTCTGATGAGACGATTCCGTGACTGTTATAAGGTGTTCATTGAATAAGTATAAATAGGGGGAACAGGGGTTCTAATCCCCCCCCGTTAGTTGATATAAATGGGATTTTCATGCAGAATTAAGTTTTCGTTCAAAATTTAGATTAGGATCATTCTGATAAGGCGATTCCGTGACTGTTATTAGGTGTTTATTGAATAAGTATAAATAGGGGGAACAGGGGCTCTAATCCCCCCCCCCCCGTTAGTTGATATAAATGGGATTTTCATGTAGAATTAAGTTTTCGTTCAAAATTTAGATTAGGATCATTCTGATGAGACGATTCCGTGACTGTTATTAGGTGTTCATTGAATAAGTATAAATAGGGGGAACAGGGGTTCTAATCCCCCCCCCCCGTTAGTTGATATAAATGGGATTTTCATGTAGAATTAAGCTTTCGTTCAAAATTTAGATTAGGATCATTCTGATGAGACGATTCCGTGACTGTTATTAGGTGTTCATTGAATAAGCATAAATAGGGGGAACAGGGGTTTTAATCCCCCCCCCGTTAGTTGATATAAATGGGATTTTCATGCAGAATTAAGTTTTCGTTCAAAATTTAGATTAGGATCATTCTGATGAGACGATTCCGTGACTGTTATAAGGTGTTCATTGAATAAGTATAAATAGGGGGAACAGGGGTTCTAATCCCCCCCCCCCGTTAGTTGATATAAATGGGATTTTCATGCAGAATTAAGTTTTCGTTCAAAATTTAGATTAGGATCATTCTGATAAGGCGATTCCGTGACTGTTATTAGGTGTTTATTGAATAAGTATAAATAGGGGGAACAGGGGCTCTAATCCCCCCCCCCCCGTTAGTTGATATAAATGGGATTTTCATGTAGAATTAAGTTTTCGTTCAAAATTTAGATTAGGATCATTCTGATGAGACGATTCCGTGACTGTTATTAGGTGTTCATTGAATAAGTATAAATAGGGGGAACAGGGGTTCTAATCCCCCCCCCCGTTAGTTGATATAAATGGGATTTTCATGCAGAATTAAGTTTTCGTTCAAAATTTAGATTAGGATCATTCAGATGAGGCGATTCAGTGACTGTTATTAGGTGTTCATTGTATAAGTATAAATAGGGGGAACAGGGGTTCTAATGCCCCCCCCCCTTAATTTATATAAATGGGTTTTTCAAGCAGAATTTTCAGATTTCGTTCAAATCTCTGAATAGTTTTGGAAGTTTAATGGTTAAGTATAAAAGAGGGGGATAACTCCTTTTAAATTATATAAATGCTAAATGGGTTTTTATTAAGAATTATCTAATTTGCTCTGAATTTTGGATATAGATTTTTTATATGATAAAGCATGTCTTTGATAGTATAGGAGGTTCAATGATTAAGTATAAAAAAAGAGGAAAGAAGAGAGCTGTTTCCCTTTCTTAATTTTTTAACGGAATTAACCCTTGAAAATATAAGGCTTTAATGTACAATTAGTATTTGTAGCCTGTGAGCTCAATGCCATCAGTTTAACTGGGCAGTATTCTTTATTATTTTTATTTTATTTTTTTTTTTATTAAGAGAAAAATTTAATATTTTTAAGTGATCGCCATATTTGAAAACGAATTATTGTGCTAATAGTAACATTTTATTTTGCAAATTATAATTATTGTTGTAATAAATACTGCTCTTGATTTTGAAATTAAAATTTGTTCAAAAACTAAAAATCAAATAAAAAAAAGTTTTTATTATTTGTATTTGAAGAAATTTATTGCTATCTTTAAAATGTGTTTTTCTACAATACAAATTCTTCAATAATAAAATCTTCATTCTGTTTGTTTGTATGAAGTATTATGAAATACTTTATCTGCTTTGATGTAATTAATATATTTAGTGCATGATATGGAACAGATGACTGCAGATGTGCACCATAAACTTAGCGATTTTTTCCGCGTCAAAAAGCCGTTTTCGGAAACGATCGGCAAACTGAAACTGCATGAGAAACCCGCTTTCAAATACAGCGATCACTTTCAAAACTCCTGAAAAATTCCATTTTTGTAAATATAAAAAATGAATAATTCACCCTATGTCGTGGGGGGCAGAGCCCCGCTAAAGCCCCCCCCCTTTTTTTTCAGGAAAAAAAATTAAAAATATTTAAGTGATTGCCATAAAAGTCAAATTTAAAAAAAAAAAAAAAAAGGTTTCATTAATTGTATTTGTAGAGATGTATTGCTATCTTAAAAATGTGCTTTTTTACAATACAAACTCTTCAATAATAAAATCTTCATTCTGTTTGTTTGTATGAAGTATTATGAAAATGAAATGCAAGTGAAAATTCTGTCATTTTTGACGGGGTTATATACTAGTATTATATATGAAATTGCGAAAGTTTGCGTGGGGTACTACGTAGAAATATTTGCAAAAATATGTATAGCATTTATTAAAATTCCTTTAAAGGCATTATTTAGGGCTAAGCTACTCAACTACGACATCCGAAGAATTTTTGGAACAATGCCAGCCTGAAGACATGATTTTAAAATCATGTCTTCACAACATGGAACGAAATTGTTACACTTACTGCAAGGGGTCTCAGTTACCTTTTTAAAATTTGCGCACGTGTAACTCCCACTGTATCTTGCGCACGACTAAGTTGTTGCATAGCTTTAACCACTTAATCATTGTGCCCGAGATATTCATGGGCTGCAAGCTTCACCGCTTTTATTCGGAATTGTTTGATTTCCGCCAGTTTTATAAAATAGTGTAATTGGTTTTCATCTGGTACTTGTACTTGTAATTAAATAATAAGAATTTTTTTTCTGAAAAAAAGTGATGGGAATAATGAATTTGAATTGTTAAACCGTAATTTAATGGACCATTAAGGGGTTAAAAATATCTATTTGCGTTTATTGTCAAATGCCTCCTTTATCAATTAAAAACTCCCAGAATATTAAGTTTTTACAAATAGCAATATTGTTGTGGACCATTATTATTTTCAATCAATGTGTACATCTTTTTTTATCCCATAAAATTTATCATCTGAACTTTTCATTTTATAAATGATTCTATTTGCACAAAATATCGCATCTCGAAGTATAAAGTTGTATATTTATATTTATATTTTATGTTTGCTTCATTTTTATACTAAGAATATTTTCATACATTTAATTTCACTCAAAAACTGTGACAAATAAATGAAAAGTATGTAGCATTTTTCTTTTTCAAAAGCTGATATATTCATAGCTGACATCATTTACGTTTTTTGTTATTACTCAGTATTAAAAGCATTTATTGCCTTATATAATTTCAAATTAAGGTGATTAAAGCAGAGAAAATTTCCATTAAAATTCATCAGTAAGAAAAAAGCGTAAAACTTGGCAACTATGTATGTTGTTTAGAATTGAATATTTCAAATATTATTAATATAAAGTTTAAAAAGTTATCAGAAAAAGTGTTTGCATTTTTAATAACATTATATCTTATTAACTATTTGTGCAAGGATTTTGAACTATCTGTATCATCTGAAAATAGCTATATACGTTTGTATAAATGCATTAATCTTAGATTAGTAAAAATATATTCGTTACGGAATCAATTAATGGACATTAAAACCCTGCCGTTTGCTCCGTGATAAATGTTGCATTTATTATTAATGCAATGGTTTTGGGCATAGATTAATTTTTCCATAAAATATATTACCAGGAAAGTTGGATATATTCATTGCAAAGAAATTTTATCTTGATATATAAATTCGAGTTCAGTTGAATAATTCTTAGTCATAATCTTAAGAAATTTTTAATAAAAATGTATAGCAAGTAAATGCTAAACCACGATCATTGTACATTCTAATAAATTTGTAATTTCATCTCATTTTCATTCACTGTTATTATAATTTCTTATGCATGTAATATTAATCTTCAACAACCACATACTTAGTTTTATTGTTATTCAGTAAATACAATGCGTTCATAATTATTAATATAATAATGTGAATCTCTGACTTTTAAAAAATATATCTTCTTCATACAGTTACAAGAGGTCAAAGTTTAAGAGTTCTAATGTTAAACTCATGATACAAATTTTCGATTATATATTCTGCAGCCGTAGCGGCTGGTCAGGGAGTGCTGCATCAATTTATTCACAGCACTAAAATTGTATGGTTATTTCAGTTTTATACAATCAACAAAATTTGTCGAATAAATAATATGAAAGATTCTGTTAAATTTTATTGGTGTGAAAAATCGGATGCAGCACTCCCTGACGAGCCGCTACTGTTCTGCAGTAAAAAATAAAACATTTTGCCTTCAATGTACTAAATACTCTGGGCCTGAACATGTGCTATTCCGTTTTTATTCAAAAGATAAATTTGACTTGCACAACCTTATTTTTTAAAACTGTGCTAAATTAATAAGATATCGTCCGTACCATATCAAATTTTCCAATACGAGAACAGTGGGCTAATTTATTAAAGTCAGGTTTTTTTTTGTTTGGTAACACTTTGCTCAAATGGAAAAATTCCTTTTGTTTTCACCTTAACCCTTTGAGCTCTAGTGGGTAAATTTATTCAAAATTCTAAATGTCCCATTGCACCAGTATTTTGCAAAGAAAGAAATCTGTTATCTATGTAACACACACACAAAAAAAAAGCATTAAACCTTTTTCAAATAAATTTGGTCCAATATTCAGGTGCCATTGTGACATTTCAGAATTAACCCCTTGAAGGGCACCGGTATATAATATATACCACTTAATTTTAATTCCTAAATGCCATATTGACACCAGAATTAAAGAATTAAAGTTTGCTTTGTATAATGTAAGAGGAGAAAACTTTTTACTTATTTTCATATAAATCTGTTCATAAATCCCGGTGTCGACCAAACATTTTAACGTTTTAGTAACAAAAATGCTTTGCCCCTGAAGGGGTTAAAATTAAGTGGTGGAAAATTCAACCATCAGAGCTCAAAGGGTTAAGTAATATGTCATTGGTTAATAAGTTATAATAAAGGTTAATAAGTGAATTTTTTTTCAAAAATGTAGTACCATTCAAGAAATCTAAATTTTAAAAAGTAGCCCACTGGCAATTCTGTTTTCATATTGGATATTTTAATATGGTACCGAAGATATCTCCGATAAAATAAGTCACATTTTTCTTTTCTGAAATAGTAGCAGCTAAAAATCGTAGCATTTGACTTACACTACAAGTTCTCAGGTAAATACCATAATAATTTTTTTTTTTTTTTTTTGGAAAGTGAAAGGTTCCTGTGTTATTCAGAGAAAAACGAATATGTGCAGAATAAAGCGCATTAACTTTTACATTATTGCCCTATATCACAGCCTAGCACACAAAATTTCAGAACCGCGATTAATAATGAGTTTTGAGCTGCCAGTTATAATTGCTTATAACTTACCGCTGGGCTCCCAAATGGTCCGCGAACTGAACATCAGAGATTTCTTAGAGAAATTTTCCTTTTAGATTTTTCTTGCAAACTGTCAAGGAACCACCTTTGGAAGTTTATTCTAGCGTAAACGTATCATGAAATTTTCTGTTAAAAAATACTGATGTTCAGTTCGCGGACCATTTGGGAGCCCTGTTACCGGTAAGTAACGTACCAATGAAATTACATAATTTTTTGAAATGTAGTGTTTGTCGACTATCAGGACATAAATGGTTAGCTTTCAACCCTCGCTGTACCTTTTTCGGCATTGTGGTCCAACATTGGGACCACCTAATTTTTAATTACAAGCTTATAAACGACACTAAGATTATTTCAATAAAATTTTGATTTTAAACTAAAAATAAAAAATTTCATAAAATTTAGAGTTTTATTGATTGGAAATTGCTCTCAATAATATAGTAAAAATTTCTATTTCTTTCTGCTGGATTAGGTTTACCCAGTTATTATAATATTTTTACTGACATTGGTTGGTTGTATGTATGTATGTCGGCCAATTATCTACGCTGTGGGATATAGGCCCTAAGGGGTGGGGTGCCCTCCGTGGGGGGTCTTTCTAAGGGAACCTAACCCGTATTTACGCAAGGTTTGAAGAAAACCACGGAAAACTCCGAACGGTTAGGCCGACGGTCGCGATTGGGTTCGAACCCAGCCCCTACCGTCTACCAGTTTGAGGTCAGAACCTCTCGGCCACTGGTGGGGCTTTACTGACATTGGAAAAACACCCTGTCTTTTTTGTAACAATGTAGCGGAAATACTACCGCCAAAGTTAACTTTCAGCAATAAAAATGAATATGAGTTATTGCAGTAATTTTAATTGAAATTTTCCATCAATGAGATTATATATGAGGACCCCAGAAGCCAAGGGGTATAAGTGACAAAATTGAAAAAATTGAGTTAAGTGCACAGGGTATCTGGAAATATGCTTTTTTCATTTCAGGTAAAGAAATATAGGTCATTTTCTGATTATTTGGGGAGTTATAGAGATAAACCACTTTTTTCGAAAAACAAACAATATTGATTAATTATACATTTAAAGAAAATTGTACTCTATTTTTTTAACAGTTATTGAAATGAGAGTTCAAAGATTAGAATGCAACAAGCAGATGTTTCCTATTTCAATTTAGTCAATTGTTATTGATGTTCCAATTTAACATCAATTATCTTTAAACTCAATTTACTCCAAATCGAAATTTTGTCAATTGTACCCCTTGCCTTCAGGGCTCCTCATACATAAAAGCCCTCCGTGTATAACTATTCCGGGGTCAACCCATCCACGAGAAAAAACACTTATTTTGGCCAATGACCATTGTGAAAAGTTATCTCCGATTTTATAGGCTATCAATTTTTTGTCCAATACAAACGTTCCAGAGTCGTAATGGAGCGTTCTCATTTGTCAGATTTATAATTTGAGCTGTAAATGACGTCACTACATTTTACTGTCTTTGAAATCTTTTCCCTATTTCCAAACAATATTCACATTGTTAAAAATGTGACTCATTTGCTGCAGCATCACTCCACCGCTTTTATAGAAAACGATTACTTTGCTGTGTTATGAAGCATTCTCATTGGTCAAAAAAGAGATATTCTATAAAAGCTGTGGAGTGACGCTGCAGCAAATGGGTCAAATTTTTAGTAATACGGTAAAGTAATTATTTTCTATAAAAGCTGCGTGATGACGATGCAGCAAAACAGTCAAATTTTTAACAGTGTTTAATTAAAACTTTTTATTTAAGAAAAGCGAAGGTGCGGTGCGTTTTAAATACAATATTGTTAGAATTTTTATATTCGTGTTGCTTTATTTATTTATTTATTTTATTTTTATTTTATTTTATTTTATTTTATTTTATTTTTATTTTTTTTTTTTTTTACAGCCGTGAATGACTTCATTGTCACATAACGAATCACGATTGTTTACTCTTTATTGTTGACATTTGTTTTCGATCTTATAAAGCATTTTCTTTTAAGTATTAGCTAATGGTATAAAGTAGTTAATTCACAAATTTATAATAGCATTATTAGTGCTTGTTTTGCATTATTAATGCATGTTAATTTGCATGTTTTTGTGAAATAATTACTGCAATTTTGTGAGTGAAATTCATTAGCTGCATATTCTGTGCCATTATTTTACCCATCCAAATAATAATTTGGCTACCCTCTCATATTCGTCTGGAAATGGCCGAAATGGGAAATTTTTTTATACATTTTGGATATTTTTGTTATTTTCTCTCAGTATTTTAAAATATTTTTTGGCTGTAGTTTCACAATGTATTCTTTTACAATTGATATTTTACCTTATTTTATTCTTTTAAAATTTATGCATTTACAATTTGTTAATTACAATCCCTCCCCATCCACCAGACAGTTTTGTTATAGTTTTAAATGCAGATTTCTATTGATATTTTTTTTTTTTTTTTTTTAGATTTTTCTCTCATGTTCAATCTTCGTATTTTTCAAAATTGTTTAAGCCTAAAGTGGCTATGATTGACCAAAGTTGTAATGTTTTATCATCCTTTTAAAAATGGAAACAAGTCATTCTGACGGGCTATCTTCTAGTTTTTAAATAAAGAGAAATTTTCCTTTTAATTTTAGTGGTAGAAATTTGCCGCGATAATAATGCACCATTGGAAAGCGGTTACAGTTAAAGCTTCACTACTTTAACACTTTGTGGGGCAAGCATTTACGTTTGTATATCTCTGAACTCCCATTGGAAAATTGAAAAAAAAAATAGTTTTAAAAAAATCTATTTCACGACTTCTTTCCTTCAAAGTCAGAAAAGTAAAATCTACTAAAATTTTTCTGGTGCATATCTTTATTAATCGTAGGTGGGATAAAATATACCCCACAGCTCCTCAAGGGGTTAAGAAATGTCTATTTCTCTTGCTTACTAATTCAATAATATAAATAGGCAAATTTGTGTTAACCCTTTCCGGCACGGGCAAAATCTGTTAGTAAAATGATAAATTATTGACTGGCACAAAAAATATTTTACATACTTTGAAACCCTTATTTTAAGCTTTTACTGTAAAAGCAAAGATTTACTAAAATATTATTCGTGTCGTCTGTTTAGAATTAAAATTAGGTATCCCAGACCGGGCACGGTGCGCCAGAAAGTGTTAAATGTGCCGTAATTTCGGGTGTATAATCCGCGGATCAAACAATTCTTTTTCGACCCAGAAAGTTTTTGGAAAAAATATAACTCTTTGATCGCCGTAAATATTTGTCTTCAATCATTGAATAAAATTTCTGGGTCGAAAAAGAATTGTTTGATCCGCGGATTATACGCAGGAAATTACGATGTGAAGAGCCGCTACTTCGAAGGTTGTTTTCTAATTCAGATTACGTTACACTATTCAGATATAGTGCATTTCGCCATTTTTCATATCCCAATAATTTTGGACATCATCTTAAATTATTACTTAAATAAAATCAAAACAATAAAAAAATACCGTAATTTCGGGTGTATAAGCCGCGGATCAAACAATTCTTTTTGGACCCAGAAATCTTATTTAGTGATTGAAAACAAATATTTACGGCGATCTAACTAGTTATATTTGTTTCTTAAAAAATTCTGGGTCGAAAAAGAATTGTTTGATCTGCGGCTTATACACCCGAAATTACGGTAGTTAAAATAACTGAACCAAAAGACAATGTTTGTCATGAATGCGTTAAATATGAATGCATAATATTTCGTATTCCAATACACACAATTACATATATTAAAATACTTATGAAACTGTTTTACAACCCAGAGTGTCTATGTGTGGGGGACGAAGATATGGATACAAACATTTTTGACTGGAAAAACAGCTGATGTTTTTTATTTTTATTTTTTACCTGTTCTAAAATTTATTTGATAATTTTGCTGAAGATGGACATATTTTACTCCACTTGATTTAAATGAAGATTTGAACGAGAATTATTTATTTAAATTTTACTTTTATAGATTCAGTGCATCTCTCTCTCTCTCTCTCTATATATATATATATATATACAGGGTGTCCGAAAAGTCTGGAAACGGCCGAATAACTCGAGAAATACATATGAGATTGAAAAACGTAAATATACGTGTTAAATATTTTTAAATAAGCTACTCTGTGATACCAAATTTGACCTTCGAAACCGACCCCCTGGGGGTCAGAGGGGGTCCAACTTTGAAATCTTAAATTATAACCCCCATTTTTTATTGCAGATTCGGATTCTACGGACAAAAATACGTAACTTTTGTATTTGATGTTTATTTCAAATCTTGGTTTATCACGGTGTAATCGAGCATATTAAATCGATACATATTCCCGCTTTTCCAACGGGTTTTTCCCTAATCGAAACTGATTGGGCGGAATTTTTGACGTCAAATTCCTCGTCTTTTGTAGGAATAGCGTTTCCTGAAAATTACCCGTGGCGATTATTTCAATAGTGCTACACTGTTAAAAATTTGACCCATTTGCTGCAGCGTCACTCCACAGCTATTATAGAATATCTCTTTTGTAACCAATGAGAATGCTCCATAACACAGTAAAGTAATCGTTTTCTATAAAAGCGGTGGAGTGACGATGCAGCAAAAGGGTCATTTTTTTACAGTGTACTTTACTGTGTTATGGAACATTCTCATTGGTCATGAAAGAGATATTCTATAAAAGCTGTGGAGTGACGCTACAGCAAATGGATCAAATTTTTAACTGTCTAGCACTACCGAAATAATCGGCACGAGTGATTTTCAGGAAACGCTATTATTGCAAAAGACGAGGAATTTGATGTCATAAATTCTCCCCAATTAGTTTCGATTAGGGAAAATCCCGTTGGAAAAGCCGAAATATGTATCGATTTAATATGCTCAATTACACCGTGATAAACGAGGATTCGAAATAAACATCAAATACAAAAGTTACGTATTTTTGTCCGTAGAATCCGAATCTGCAATAAAAAATGGGGGTTATAATTTAAGATTTCAAAGTTGGACCCCCTCTGACCCCCAGGGGGTCGGTTACGAAGGTCAAATTTGGTATCACTGAGTAGCTTATTTAAAAATATTTAACACGTATATTTACGTTTTTCAATCTCATATGTATTTTTCGAGTTATTCGACCGTTTCCAGACTTTTCGGACACCCTGTATATATATATATATATATATATACAGGGTGATTCAAAAAAGATGGGAAAATTTTTAAGGGGTTATAGTATACATCAAGAGAAACAATATTAAATAGGAAACCAAGGGTCCCAAGCGTTTTCCAAGGAGATAGCCGCCATTAAAGTTTGGGGCCCAAAATTTCAAATACACATAAAAAACGGAAAAATGGGTCGATTGATTTGCGGTTTTCACTAAAACTATTCTTTATGTTGGTATTTTCATGAAAATAAATTATAAAGGTACATTTCGAAAAATGTCGATAGAGGGCGCTTTAGACTTTGGTGTAACAAACAACTGTTTTTTGCCGTTATTTTTTGCATTTCATTAAATTGGTTCGCAGGCTTATAATTAAACTTAAATTTTGAGCTCAAAATCTGAATAGTTGGGAGTGGTTAAGTAGCACAAACTGAACTGTGTTCAGAGGTTCAAATTTCAAATGATTATAAAAAATGGAAAAATTGGTCGATTGATTTGCGGTTTTCACTAAACCTATTCTTTATGTCGGTATTTTATTAAAAATAAATTATAAAGCTAAATTTCAAAAAATGACGATAGAGGTCGCTTTAGACTTTGGAATAAGGAAAAACTATTTTTTACCGTTATTATTTGCACCTCGTTATTATTATTTTTTTTTTTTTAGAAACTCAGACGTAAACTTAAATTTTGCGCAAAAAATCTGAATCGTTGGGAGTGGTTAAGTAGAGCAGACTGAACTGTGTTCAATGGGGGTGGGGAGGTTCAAATTTCAAGTTATCATAAAAAAACGGAAAAAACGGTAGATTCGTTTACGGTTTTCGCCAAAACTATTCTTTATGCCAGTATTACCTTGAAAATAAATTTTAAAGATAAATTTCAAAAAATTCCGTTATAAGGCAACTTTAGAGTAACCAACAACTATTTTTAACTGGTTTTTTTTAATCGAATAAATGCTTGTAAAAGCTTATAGTTAAATTTTTAGCTCAAAATCTTAATCGTTGTGAGTAATTATGTAGCGCAAAATTGAACTGTGTTTGAGGGGTAGGGAGAGTAACACTTCAACACTTGAACACAGTTCAGTTTGCCCTTCTTATCCCCTCCCAACTATTCAGAATTTGAGCTCAAAATTTAAATCTAAGCATTTGCAAGCATTTAATTAGATAGAAAAAATAAAGTTTATTAATAGTTGTGGGTTACTCTACATTTAAGGGCACCCTCAAACGAAATTTTTAAACATTCATCTTTAAGATTTATTTTCAAGGAAATAGTAACATAAAGAATAGTTTTAGCGAAAACCGAAAACAAATCGACCAATTTTTCCGTTTTTTATAATCATTTGAAATTTGAAACTCCCCACCCCCATTGAACACAGTTCAGCTTGCGTTACTTAACCACTCCCAATTATTCAGATTTTCTGCGCAAAATTTAAGTTTATGTCTAAGCTTCCAAAAAAATTTAACGAGATGCAAATAATAACGGTAAAAAATAGCTTTGACTTACTCCAAAGTCTAAGCGCCCTCTATCGCCATTTGTTTTAATTTAGCTTTATAAATTATTTTTAATAAAATACCGATATGAAGAACAGTTTTAGTGAAAACCGCAAATCAATCAACAAATTTTTCCGTTTTTTATAATGATTTGAAATTTGAACCCTCTGAACACAGTTCAGTTTGAGCTACTTAAACACTCCCAACTATTCAGATTTTGAGCTCAAAATTTAAGTCTAAGCTTGCGAAACCATTTAATGAGATGCAAAAAATAACGGCAAAAAACAAATGTTCGTTACTCCAAAGTCTAAAGCGCCCTCTACCGACATTTTTCGGAATTTATCTTTATAATTTATTTTCATGAAAATACCAACATAAAGAATAGTTTTAGTGAAAACCGCAAATCAATCGACCCATTTTTCCGTTTTTTATGTGTATTTGAAATTTTGGGCCCCAAACTTTAATGGCGGCTATCTCCTTGGAAAACGCTTGGGACCCTTGGTTTCCTATTTAATATTGTTTGGCTTGATGTATACTATTACCCCTTAAAAATTTTCCCATCTTTTTTGAATCACCCTGTATATATATATATACAGGGTTGTTATAATTAAAGTTCGCCTATTCAGAAGGCGCTCCAAACGAAACAAAATTTCACTAGTACGTAGTTGAAAAGATGCGCTCTACGAAAATCGAAAAAAAATTAGTCAAATTTTTTGTCACTAGGTGGCGCTGCGCCAATATTTAAGGCGATGTATGCAGATTCATTGTATCAATATCAGTCAATCCAGACGAAACACAAAAATTTAAAAGTTTCAACAATCTTCGACGAACTGCGTATTGTTACAATTAAGTTCACCTAACTTAGACAGATCTAGAGCCTGACCTATGACTCCAGACAATACAGAAAAATGAATATAATTTCATGTGATGTAATCTGAAAAAAAAAAAAAAAACCCACGGATTGCTCGGTAATGAGGAAATAACGAAGAATAACATAACGCATGCTCAATAAATCCACCGCCATTTTTATTAATGCATTCCATTCTAAGAATTGTGCTTTCTACAGCATTGCGTAAATTGTCCTGTAAGATTGAGCGAAAGTGAAGTCTAATACTGTCTTTCAGATCAGAGATCGTCTGAGATCTGTCTTTAGATACAGAATCTTTCAAAAATCCCCAGAAAATAAAGGAATCTGCAAATATAGGCTTAAATATTGGTGCAGCGCCACCTACTGACAAAAAATTTAACGAATTCTTTTTTTCGATTTTCGCAGAGCGCATCTCTTCAAATACGTATTAGTGAAATTCTGATTCGGTTGGAGCCATAGAACCGGCTCTAGAGCCTTCTGAATAGGCGAACTTTAATTATAACAACCCTGTATATATATATATATATATATATATATATACAGGGTGTCCCTAAACAAATGGTATATACGCTAGGGGGTGATAGAACATATCAAGACGAGTAATAGTAAATAGGAAACCAAGGGTGCCAAACGTTTTCCAAAGGAGTTAGCCGCCATTAAAGTTTGGGGTCCAAAATTTCAAATGCACTTAAAAAACGGAAAAATTGGTCGATTGCTTTGCGGTTTTCACTAAAATTATTCTTTATATTAATATTTTCTTGAAAATAAATTATAAAGATAAATTTTGAAAAATGCCGATAGAGGGCGCTTTAGACTTTAAAGTAATGAAAAACTATTTTTGCCGTGATTTTTTGCATCTCATTGAATGGTTTCGTAAGCTTAGACTTAAACTTAAATTTTGAGCTCAAAATCTGAATAGTTGGAAGCGGTTAAGAAGCACAAACTTAACTGTGTTCAGAGGGTTTTAATTTCAAATGATTATAAAAAACGGAAAAATTGGTCGATTGATTTGCGGTGTTCACTAAAACTATTCTTTATGTCGGTATTTTATTGAAAATGAATTACCGTAATTTCGGGTGTATAAGCCGCAGATCAAACAATTTTTTTCGACCCAGAATTTTTTAAGAAACAAATATAACAAGTTAGATCGCCGTAAATATTTGTCTTCAATCACTAAATAACATTTCTGGGTCAAAGAAGAATTGTTTGATCCGCGGCTTATACACCCGAAATTACGGTATAAAGATAAATTTCAAAAAATGCCAAAAGAGGGCGCTTTAAACTTTGGAGTAACGAACAACTACTTTTTACGTTATTATTATTATTATTTTTTTTTTCATCTGATTAAATGTTTTCGTAAACTTAAACTTAAACTTAAATTTTGAGCTCAAAATCTGAATAGTTTGGAGTGGTTAAGTAGCACAAACTGAACTGTGTTCAGAGGGTTCAAATTACAAATGATAATGAAAAACGGAAAATTTGATCGATTCGTTTGCGGTTTAAAATAAAACTATTCTTTAAGTCAGTATCTTCTTAAAAATGAATTTTAAAGATAAATTTTAAAAAATTCCAACAGAGGGCGCCTTAAACTTCAGAGTAACCAACAACAAATTTTAACCGTTATTTTTTGTATCTAATTAAATGCTTTCCAAAACTTGTTAATTTTTTTCGAAATCTTAGATTTAAACTTAAATTTTGAACTCAAACTCTGAATCGTTGGGAGGTGTTAAGAAGCGCAAAGTGAAGTGTGTTCAGGAGTTGAAATTTACCCCCCCCCCCCTCGAGCACAGTTCACTTTTGCGCTATTTAAACACTCGCAACGACTCTGAATTCATCTCAAAATTCAAATCTAAGCTTTTGAAAGCATTTAATGAGATTTGAAAAAAATAATGGTTAAAAATAGTTGTACGCTACTCCAATATCTAAGGCGGCCTCTATCGGCATTTTGTGAAATTATCTTTAAAATTTATTTTCAAGAAAACACTGATTTAAAGATTAGTTTTAGCAAAAATCGCAAACGAATCGACTAATTTTTCCGTTTTTTTATAGTTTTCCGTTTCGTTTGAAATTAAAGCCCTCTGAACACAGCTCAGTTTGTGCTACTTAACCACTCCTAACTATTCAGATTTTGAGCTCAAAATTTAAATTTAAATCTAAGCCTACAAAACCATTTAATGAGATGCAAAAAATCACTGCAAAAAATAGTTATTCATTACTTCAAAGTCTAAAGCGCCCTCTATTGGCATTTTTTTAAATTTATCTTTATAATTTATTTTCAAGAAAATACCAACATAAAGAATAATTTTAGTGAAAACCGCAAATCAATCGACTAATTTTTCCGTTTTTTTATGTGTATTTGAAATTTTGGACCCCAAACTTTAATTGCGGCTATCTCCTTTGAAAAACGTTTGGGACCCTTGGTTTCCGATTTACTATTACTCGTCTTGATGTTTTCTATCACCCCCTAGCGTATATACCATTTGTTTAGGGACACCTTGTATATATATATGTATATATATATATGTATATATATATATGTATATATATATAATTGCCTTCCTTAAAAGTATAATTTTTGAAAATTCTTGTTTGAATTACACATTCAGTGTTGCCAGATAGACTACTTTTTTTAATTCATATCCTTGATTGGCACCACTTTGTACAAATGATGTTTCTTATTTAATGACATGATAATTAAGGCGAAAACAAAAGGTAATTTTCCGTTTAAAAAAAGTGATGGTGCCAATCAAGAAATCTGAATTTTTAAAGAATTTATTCCACTGGCAACAATGTACACATTATCCGTTTTGACAGTTTAGCCTCCGTTTGTTTTCAGAAAATCTTTATTCATTCCGAAAAGTGAAAAGAATTTTTTTTGCTTTAATTTTTGCCAATGTACATACCGACACCGCAACATTCTAACTTTCTACTATTCGCATGCAAAATAACTTCTATACGCGTTCTTTGAAGTCGTAGATGGGCTTTACTGTCGGAAACCTCTGCGTTAAACAAATTTTTTTCATTTATTCTTTTGTTCTTCTCTAAAATTTCCGGGATGAAGGAATTTTTTAATGCGTAAATTTTAAACACTTTATTTTTCACTTTTATCAGCTTACGGTGCAAGCAACAATGTTTTTCTAAAATTGTATTCTTACCGGAGTAACCGAAGCATTTTATTTTAAAATAAAGACAATTTTTCAGCCCTTTTTCATTGGTACTAATCATGTTTCAATTAGATGGGATAAAATATATCCCAATGCTCCGTAAAGGTTAAATAACAATAAATTCATTACAAATTCATAAATTAGTAGCATTGCTTAGGAAATGCAAGGATGCCACTAGCAAATATTTTATGATCTTATCATATTAGTAAATATTCATATATATATATGGTGACATTCTCTTGCAATTGTCAAAGGATTATTTGTTTAACCCCTTGAAGGGCACCGGTATATAATATATACCACTTAATTTTAATTCCTAAATGCCATATTGACACCAGAATTAAAGAATTAAAGTTTGCTTTGTATAATGTAAGAGGAGAAAACTTTTTACTTATTTTCATATAAATCTGTTCATAAATCCCGGTGTCGACCAAACATTTTAACGTTTTAGTAACAAAAATGCTTTGACCCTGAAGGGGTTAATATTTATTTTAGACAAAAGGGTAAATTTCAGATTTGTCCTACTTAATTATAACTCCATTCTATTGGGTTATGCAACGGTAAACTTTCTTAGATTAACAAACTATCTACCACAACTGTAGAAGTATTTACATTGTTGGCTGGCAGAAACAATGGGACAGATTAAAGTGAATATTGCATTTTGGAACTGGTGCTGGCAAACTTATTTTAAATAGTTGAAAACCCGAACCTTAGAGACTTAGTAATTGATAGTTTTAGCTTATCTTAATCATATTTTTAAATGTTTGTAGAGAGGAAATGATTTTGCAAATTACGAGGAAGTAATAATATTTTTTTTCTAAATTTCACAAAAAGACGCTTCTGTACATGGATTTTAACCGTTGCCCTAATCCGCCCGTACGACGTACAGGCAGGAAGAGATTGCTTCATCCATCATTTAAAGCTGATTGATACCACTCATACCACAATTTCATACTATTTAATGGCACAAATATTTCGATTTATTATTACGAATATTTTAACTTAAAATAAGTGGTGCCAATCCCAAATTTTCAATTTAATGCTTGTTTAAAAAGAGAAGCAGTTATGTGGTTTAATTTTACGGATTTTCAAACACTGCTTTTTTATTTAATACATTTTGAGAATACATATATATATTATGAGGTACACAAGCTGCGCTAAAGTTTCTTACAATATTTTTTATATAGTAGCCTCATTGCATTCTTTAATGAACGATAATTTGTAATTAAACTAGTAAATCAGCAGATTAGAAACCACAACGTCAGCTCCAAGTTCTATTTTGATCTCATTTTACATAATATTCAAAATTCTGCAATCTGCTTTTTCCTTTACATATGCATATATGTACAGGGTGTCCCAGAACTTCGTGTACAAACTTTGAGGGGTGGTAGAGAACTTTGTTTGGAACAACAATGTACATAGGAAAGCATGGGAGGAAACGTCTTCTTAAACCTTTAACGTTCATTGGTTTCGCCACGAAACCACAAAATTTTAATTCCGATATGCAACACTGACACCGGTATTTTTATCTAAAAATATCCTTTTTATTATGTATGTGAAAAATCACCTTTTCTTATTTAGAAATATATTTGTTCTTAATTACCGGTGTCAGTCATTTATTTTAACATCTTAGCAATGAAAATGCTTTGATCGTTAAAGGGTTAACCCTTTCACAGTCAGTGGTTTGAATATGAAACTACAAAATTTTTAATAAAAAAATTAACATTGCCAACAGAATTTTAATTTGATTTTTCCACTTATTATGTATTTGAAATGTCTGGGTTTTCTTCTTTGCAAATACAGTTTTTCGCAATTTCTGTTTTCACTCATATTTTTCCACATTTTAGTAATGGAGGTGCTTTATCCGTGAAAAGCTCAAAGAAACACAAAGACACAATAATGACACAGTGCGAAAAGCAGTGTGAAACGCTTTATTACACGGAAAAAGTACTAGAAATTATTTAATTTTAAATTAAATTTAAAATTATGTTTCTTTAACATCAAGTATCTTATTAGCTATTAGAAATTTTTAAAATGTGGAAAAATATGAATGACATGGGAAATCGCGGAAAAATGTATTTACAAAGAAGAAATAAAATACATTTCACATACATAATAATTGGAAAAATCATATTAAAATTCTGGTGTCAATGTTCATTCTGTGTTAAAAAATTTTGTATTTATATACACTATATTGCCATTGATTATTGGACACTTGCGATTTTAGACATTTTACTAAATATCTAGAAAAATACATGAGGAATCATCTCGAAACTCTTAGTGTATAAATATAATTGTATACGCCATACATCGCCGTGAAGATTTTTTACCGAAACTCCATAGGGGACCGTTAACAAAATAAAAAATAATGAATATCTTTTGAATAACCCTGTCAAAACTAATGTAGCAAAAGTGCTCAAACACAAGATTATGATTGAATGCTTTATTGTAATACACTGTGTTCATTTTTATGCAAATAGCATGCATACTCGCAGAGTAATTAAGGTTTTTATAAAAAAGGTCCCAAATTTTTCCAAGTTTTTTCCTTATAATTTTCAGAGTTCTTAATATAAAATAATATTTTTTTCAGAAAATAGGACAAATAACATTGCAGACAGTAACCTGTAATCAGAATTAAAAAATAATAAAAATTGTATGAAAAATGAGTAGGTTTACTAAATAATTTTTTACTGCGCATGCGTCAAAGATATCAAAATTTCATTTGCATATTATGTTAGCTAAATGTATAGAGCAACTTTTGTAAAAGTCTCAAAATCATAGCTTGAAAATTCTGAAAGTAATCGTCTATAGAAAAAGGACAAAATCCGTTGTTTCCAAAATGAAGCAAAAAAATGAAGGATTTTATCCAAATGTAGTAGCACATCCCGTATTGTGTATTCTATATTGACACTAATAAATGAATATATGGATACAACCCCTCTTGTTTTTGCTTCATTTTGAGAATAACGGATTTTCAACTAATTCAATTGACGATTATTTTCAGAATTTTTAAGTTATGATTTTGTGACTTTCACAAAAGTTGTTCTATACATTTAACTAACATAATATGCAAATGAAATTTTGATATCGTTGACGCATGCGCAGTACAAAATTATTTAGTAAACATACTCATTTTGTACAAAATTTTCATTATTTTTTAATTCTGATTACAAGGTACTGTGTGCAATGTTGTTTGTCATATTTTCTGAAAGAAATATTATTTTATATTAAGAACTCTGAAAATTATAAGGAAAAAACTTGGAAAAATTTGGGACCATTTTTATAAAAACCTTAATTACTCTGTGAGTATGCATGCTATTTGCATAAAAATGAACAAGGCATATTACAATAATGCATTCAATCATAATCTAGAGTTTGAGCGCTTTTGCTACATTAGTTTTGACAGGATTATTCAAAAGATATTCTTTCTTTTTTAATTTGTTGACGGTCCCCAATGGAGTTTCGGTAAAAAATATTCACGGCGATGTATGGCGTATACTATTATATTTATTCACTAAGAGTTTCGAGATGATTCCTCATGTATTTTTATAGATATTTAGTAAAATGTCTAAAATCGCAAGTGTCCAATAATCAATGGCAATATAGTGTATATATACCATTGTCTTAAGAGTTAACAAGTGAGGATGAAGTTTCCGCCCATGCGTTCCTAAGTAATTGTGGTTCCAGACGATGTTCTTTACCACTCCTCAAAGTTTGTACACGAAGTTCTGGGACACCCTGTATATAAAATTCTCAAAAATTTCAATAGAAATAAATAGTAGAAGAAAATATTGAAATTGCAACACTTGCTTAAACTCAATCGCTCATAATTTAAATTATATCTAATTTAGAAATAGCGCTTTTACAATTTTTGTTTCCAAAAGACTGTTTTTATATTTAAAGATGTAAGATCTTATGCAGGGGAATCGTATAAAAGTACCTAAGGAAATCGCTTATTATCATTAAAATTAAATTAAAGCAAGCCTAAAGTAAAAAAAAAGGAAGAAACTAAATTCATATAAATACCATATAACCTTTTTCTTCAGTATGAATCAATTAACAAATATGTATAAATCCTATTGCTTTTAAATCTGTAAAGCATTTTTTTTCCATATTTCCAAATTAGTTCATTCACAAGAACGAAAAATCATGAATGCAGTAAAGATTACGCAACACTGTCCAATATGTTCAGAATGCAGTAACAGTATTTCAGTTAATAAAGATGACCACAATGTTTAAATAAACAATTTGAAAACCTCATAACGCACTTGGAAACCTAATTTCTGCTATTACAATCAATAGTTGCGAAAATATTTTTTTTATTTTTTTGCGCAGCTCTATAGATGATGTATATATATTTGTATGCATAATAAGCTTCAAAATAATTCTGTTAGACAAACTCAACAGTTGAAATTTTCCATTCAAAAACTTCCGTTGATAACTTTAAGTGTATTTGGGAGCTTTTGTGCAGCCGTGTAACTGATCTATAGCGTTTATTTGCACCAAATATTATTAAAAAATAGCTTAGTTGAGAAACGAGTGCCACTCAAAATGCACTTCCAGCAATTATTGTTCATAAAATTCAATAATTCTTTTTCTAATGTTAAAAAAAAATTTTGTGTATCCCTGTAAATGAACAATAAATTCTAAGTTCTAAAAAACAGACATCAGTGATATAAATTTCAGCATGTTCAAAATAGTGTATTATATTTAAAATATACCGAAAATGATTTTTTTTAAAGACTGTGATGCAACCGTAAATGCTACACTTTTCTTTCTTAAATATAGAACACGTCATTTTTATATCCAAAAACATCTAGAGATTTCATAAGATATTTATAGATATATTTACGCGAGATGGAACACGGATTGGCAGTCAACAGACAGATGTAGAGAACAACACACCGACAAACAAACAAACCGAATTAACCCTTTCAGCTCTGGTGGGTAAATGTCTTCAAAATTCCAAATGTCACATTGGCACTAGTATTTTGCAAAGAAAAAAACTGGTAAAGGTTATACATGAAAAAATGCATTAAGCCTTTTTAAAATAAATTTGGACAAATTTTCTGGTGCCGAAGTGACATTTCGGAATTAAAATTATGTGGTAGAAAATTCTACCATCAGAGCTCAAAGGGTTAACACTAAAAAAGCCGGAAATTTCACTCAAGTTTTATAAAAAAGATGTACACCAGAATTTTCTTTTAATATCTTTTAAATTATCTTTTTAACTTATTTCTGGCATGATATACATAATTAATTTTTTTAAACTTTTTCTCCTGCATACATTAAAAATATAACATTTTTGTAACAGAATTTCGAGTAAAAAGAATTATTTCTACCATAGCGTCCAACTTTTTCGCTTTTGAAATACCACTACAATTTCATAGACATTCAGTGTTGCCAGATGGGCTACTTTTTTTTAAAATTCAGATTCTTGATCGGCATCACTTTTTTGAACTGGTACAATGCGCCTTATTTAAATGACATATTAATTAAAGCGAAAACAAGAAATTTTACAGTTTCAAAAAAGTGGTGCCTATCAAGAAATATGAATTTTAAAAGAGTACCCACTGGCAACACTGTAGACATTTCGCCTCGTTTAATTGTTTGACATGAGACAACATTTGCTGTAAAAGTTTGCGGCTAAGAAAAGAGCATAAAATTTGGAAGCTATTATTTATGGTTAAATATATTAAAAATATAGTTTATAATTGAATATGTATCCTTTAAATATATAATCTGACGTAATTTACAAAATTTAATATTATTTCTAGACTTCTTTTTAAAAGTTGCATTTATATTTGTAGAAGTGTGGGGCACTGACTTTAATGTGTTTGATCATTATTCATGTCACGTTATTTGTGAAACTCTTCTCCAAGTTCTTCCTTTTCTTTATAATTTCTTTTTTTCTGGGTTCCGAACAAAAGTTACCGATCCTAAAATGGGATGAAAGAAGAATCATCAAATAATCGATAAAGAGCTCGTGTCTCCTTTTCACAGCTGTTTCCCCATATACTTCGACCATTGTCGGAAATGTAATGTAATTTTAAAAGCAACACATCAAAGAAAAATAAGTTTGTTTATTCTTAAACTTTATTCGAAGGAATATTTGTCATCTCACACAGAAGCAATTTTTTCTCTTTCATTAAGTTAAAATAGTGTTCAATTCATAGCTACAATATTCTTCAACGAAATAGCATGTGCATTTTTATTAAATAAAAGAGGTTAATTATTAACCACATAGAAATAAGAAATGAATTATTAATAGCAGATCGGAATTAAAATTTATTTTTTTTAACCCTCTTGGTACCAACTTTTAATATTTTCTAAATATTCTTCGTTTTATAGATTATTAAACCAGTAATTTTATTATAATGTAGCAGTTTCCGAGAGGGCGCATTTTTAATTTTATATATTATACTCACATTACTCTTTTTTTTTTCTGGTTTGAAACATGAAAAATTTCAAAACAGAAAATAACTGGTGTCAAACGGACGATTTTACGGAAATTGTACTGGTAATCTGGAGATCAGTACAATTAACTTTTTTTAACGAAAAATTTCCCGTAAATTCCAGAAAATTTTCCCCAAAACAACCCGAAATTTTTTTCTGCAGTTTACGGAAATATTCTGTTAAAAAACAGTGAATTTTAGTGGTGTCCAGTTTGTCCGTAAAATCTCAGTAAAATCGTCCGTTTTTGACAGCGAGACGTCAATGATACTAAATGGATTAAACAAGTTTTACATCGTAATATATTTTTAAAACAGTTTAACCCTTTCCGGCATACTGTGCCCAGTCCGGGATAACTAATCATAATTCCAAACTTGCAAACGGCACCAACACTATTTAAAAAAAAAAAAAAAAAAAAAAAAAAAAAAACGCTTTTACAGGGAAAGCTTAAATTAATGAGTTTTTAATTTCTCAAAAAAAAAAAAAAGTTTGTAAATTTGATAATTTTTTATTTTACTGACAGAATTTGTCCGTGACGGTATGGGTTAAAAGTTTTTAACTCTTTAATTTTAGTCATTTAGTTTATTTTTTGTTTAATTTTAGTAATTATTATTCTGTTACTAGACGTATTTGATTACTAGAGGTGTTACAGGGTTGGTATGCCTCGTGGAATTTTCAGAGCAGAAAATTCTTTGGTATCAGGATTTTCTTATAAATAATTCCGCATTATTTAATGCAGATTTTCGCGCTTTTAATATAAATTTATTTTTCTATAAAAAAAAATGTAGGAAATTCTTCGGTATCAGTATTTTCTTATAAATAATTCTTTATTAAATAAAACTAAATTTCGCGCGTTTAATTTAGATCTGTTTTTTCTATTTAAAACATACTGATATATTTCCTGGAAAATTCCTTGAACGTGTGAACCCTGAAATATCAGCACAGTTTTTTGACAGTTATCAATAATTTATTAAATGCATGAAATAAAAAATTATCTTTGAAATTTTCGACATGAATTTGAAATTTTGGATTAATTTGGAGGCCTAAGTACCAACCCTGATTATAAAGGCAATTATCAGTCATTTTGAGAAAATTGTGAATAAATATTTATTTTGATTCAAAGCAGAAAATTCTTTATAAAACAAAAGTTGTGTTTAACATTTGTTTCATAACGAAGGATATATTTTTACTTTAGAAAAATATAAAAATATTAAGAAAAATATATTTTATTTTATTTAATGGCTGGAATTTGACTCGCTTGTAATTAAGGTCTAGAGATTCCATTTAACCTTTCAAGAACAGAAAAGTTCTGTTCGTAAAATAATGATATAATTTACCGACACCAGAATTTAAAAACCAATTTCTTCAAAACATTAAAATCTTTTCCCCTTATTTTTTTTCCTTCAGCACTTTCATTATAAAATATAAATTTTATCAAAAATATTCTTGGTGCTATTTGTCTGTTTGAAAAGAAAATGGAATGATCGGTATAGATTGCTAAAAAGAGTACCCGTATGATTGATACCGAAATTTACAAACAAGTTTATTTGGAAAAAAGAAAAATCGCTATTTTACTTTCATAATCAACGAAAAATACTACAGTTGCTGTTGTTGCGCTTTAAGTAGCAACACTCGTCAAAGGTGGGTTGGGCACAGGTAGGGCCTCAACACTTTGAGCTCTGGGGTGTAAATTTTTTCAAAACTCCAAATGTCACATTGGCACCAGTATTTTGTAAAGGAAAAAACCAGTCAACGATAAACACGAAAAAATGCATTAAATCTTTTTCAAATAAATTTGGTCGAATTTTCTGGTGCCATTGTGACATTTCGAAATTAAAATTATGTGGTAGAAAATTCTACCATCAGAGCTCAAGGGGCTAAGGACCCACACTAGTCATTGAAAGCGACCCGATGATAAAGTTAAGTCTATGGGCATTCTTTTCAAACATCTCGCCCAAATTTTAATTTTTTTACATGATTTTTTGGATAGGATAGCTGAGGACGATCTACAACCGTCTATTTTTTTTATTTTTCAATTTTGGTTACATATTGTTTATTTTTTTATTTCTTTACTTTCGAAACCGGTTAGAACCGGTTCTGAAATTGAAACTATCATAATATAAAAATATATAACCAAAATAGAAAAAGTAGAAACTAGCCCGGTTGTATATCGTCCTCAGCTATCCCATGCAAAAAAAAAAAAAAAATATATATATATATATATATATATATATATATATTAAAATTTGAGCGAGATATTTGAAAAGAACGTTCTCATATACTTAACATTATCATCTGGGTCTTTTTCAGTGACTAGCGTTGCGCCTTAATCAATTAATTATAAATCTAAGACATATTTGCTTACATTTTTCCTTTCTAAAATGCTGGTAATAAAAAAAATCGTACCAATATGGATTTATGTGAGATGCATTACAAGTAAGTTTGGAACTAGCTATTAGTAATAAATTTACTAAAAGCATACTTTACAATTAACTTACCTTTCGAAAATTTTGGTTTGTTTGATCAAGATTAAAGACATTTCAAAAAGGATGTTCTTTAGATATGAAGACAAACATATTCCATAAGGAAATATAAAATTAAATGTATCGTTGAAAGCTAGTAAATAGGCAGAAGTAAAGAAATCAGAACAATTATGTATCACTTTTTATCAATTTTATTTTTTTTTTATTTTTTTTTATTTAATAGAGATGGTGTTGACATTATTATTTGAAGCCAGATAGTGTTCAATTAGTAGTTTAATTTGAATTTAAGTACGTTCTCTTTTAGTTACAATTAACCCCTTGAGCTCTGATGGTAGAATTTTCTACCACTTAATTTTAATTCCGAAATGTCACAACGGCACCAGAAAATTCGACAAAATTTATTTGAAAAGGTTTAACGCATTTTTTTTCCCCCTTGTATATCGTTAATCTGTTGTATTCTTTGCAAAATACTGGTGCTAATGTGACATTTGAAATTTCGAAGAAATTTACCCACCAGAGCTTAAAGGGTTAAGCTATCTATTTATTATACTAAGCATATACTGCACTTTTATTTCTAAAATAATTTTTCCCATCAAACAGTAAGCAAGAAATTAAAAAGATGTTTTTCTTATTTAAATTACAAATAAGGTTATCCATAGTAAAAAAATTTCCTGTTATCAATCGATTTCCAAATTTTTAATTCGATGGAACATTCTCCAGTTATTTAAATAATAGGCATAAAAATGCTACGAAACAGTTTTATCTAATAAAACATATATATATATATATATATATTACAAATTAAAAATTTTTTCGCCAAAACTAACCTTTATACTATCTTAATTTTCTTATAATAATATTCCGTACTTACTTCAAATTATTAAATTAAAATCTTGTTTCTAAATCTAATCTGTTAATCCTTATGCAGACGATATAAATTCTTAATTTGCCTTAAAAAACATTATTCCAGTATGCGTAAATTTAAAAAGATGGCTCTAAATTAAAAATATTCTTAATTAAAACTTTATTTCTTAATATTCCAAATAAAACTGATTTCTTCTATGTTTTTATCAACCCTTTTTAAGAAAGTCTTATTAAATTTATTCCAAACCCATACCTTTCAAAAATATCATTATTTTATTTTATCTATTTATTTATTTTTCCTACGTCAACCTTTGATGTGTGCATATTAATAAATTCATTTCTTTTCTTTTTCTCTTAAAATTAATCATTTATAAAAATCGTCTGCCTAAGATATTTAAAATTCTGAGTCAATTATAAATTGGTTAAATAATATTTTTTTAAAAAATAAATTTATCGTTTGTGGAAAATAATCTCGTAGCTGGACAAGAATTCTGTTTACATAAAAGAACGATGGTTTGAGGTTACAGAATGTTCCAGAACTTTCTTTTTAGTTTAAAAAGGTGGAAGTCTCGAGATGAAAAAGAAGATTTCTTGGGTTGTTTCTTCGATGAGGACAGCTCGCTGAAATAATGATGGAATTTTTGCAAAAGGAGCTTTTCCTTCCTCATTATTACGAATTTAATAAATGAATTTACAGCAGCCCATGACTAATTATTGGATCTTCTACATTTATTTATTTTGTTTTTTCCCTCGCTTGCCATGACTGTGTGTTTCTTTTTAACCAGTGGAAATAATTCGAGTTTCTTCTTAAATCGTCACACACACACACACACACACACACATATATATATATATATATATATATATATATATATATATATATATATATATTCATATATATATATATCTCCAATATGTAAAACAATCAATAATAAACAATAGAAATTCATGTGAATTGCGCCGAAACGCTGCATTAAAACACATAAATTAAAAATATAATTTCAAATTTATCAATTTAGCAAGAACCAGCACACCCCCCTCACAAAACAAAAATCCCTTAAAATTGAAAATTCAACAATCAAAATACAAAATCAATAGGCTGCCAGCCTCGTCAGCGATGGGTTTTATTAGAAAAAAGCAGCCGGACACTCGAGTTTACAAAAACAAAATATATTTAAGTGGCAGTGGGTTTCGGCCAGAGCGGTGAATAGCAAAAAATCAGATGTTAAACACCCGATGGCTATAATTCACGCGCTCCCCCACCGGACCCTACGCCACATTAGTAAACGAATGTCTCACCTGGAACATTGTAAACGATGTAAAAATATGTTCTCTGAATAAAAACCACGTCCCCAACTTAGCTGCAATGCCACAACTCAAAACAAATTAAACAGAACAAAGTAGAAACCGTATTCCAAATCAATCCAAAAACAATCCAGGTCTGTTGCCACCCAATGCAGCTCATCATCATAAAACCGTCCTTAAGCAGGCTTTAGGTAATACAAGTCATTTAGTTGTCACTGAGTAGCAAACGATAAAAAAATGTACATAATCTGCAAAGTCAGAGTACTTTTTTATGAACTTGAGAGGAATATTGTTTTTATAGTGAAGTTTACTTTTAAATTGAAAAAGCTCACTTTGAAATAGATATTTTTCTGAACATATTCTATAAAAACGGAAAATTTGGCTGATTATAATGCTAATGTAGATTCGTTTTGAAATATTGAAGGACCAGTGTACGAGCTGATTAACTGTAAAAGAAAAGCTTTTACGCTTATCATAAATAGAAATTTGTATTTTGTTATCTATTAAATTTTTTATTTTTAAATCTAGATAATCAGCCTCCGAACTATTTTCATTAGTTTTTTTTAACATTAAGGAGTCAGGATAAATTTCTTGAGAAATTTCATTAAAATCAGAATTAATATTCAAAACGATCAAATCATCAATGTATCGGTAAGCAAAAAATTTTAGATCAGCTTTATTTATACTATATTAAAATTCATAAAAAAATAAAAATAAGTTAGCTGCAGTGGATGAGTAACTAGTACCCATACCAATCCCATTAATTTGTAGGTATATTTTAGAACCAGTATAAACATAATTATTATAAAGGCAAAACCGGCATAATTTATAAAAAGTTTGAATTAAAATCAGTACCATTCAAAACCAATTCAGTTGTTTTTAAAAGTGCATCCTTTAAACTACTAATAGGAATGGTGGTAAATAAATTTTCGAAATCATATGTATGGATAGAATGAATTTTATTGTTTTTTAATTTTTCAACAATTTAAAAACTATTAGAAATAATCCAAAAACAGTTACTGTCTTTATATTTATATTTCAGCATGTTCAAATATTTTTTAAGTAAATCCTCAAATTTCCTATTAAAATTATTACCAATACTATTAACATTACTGCAAATGAATCTGTATTTAGTCGGTACTTTATGAAATTTTGGAGTAAGAAATAAAAATGGAAATGACGGATTTTTATTACGTGGGAATGGAATATTGGTTTGTTTAGAGAAAGCCAGATGTTTATTGATAATTTCTTGTACAGAAGATTTACAAATTTTATAGGTTATACTATTATTTAACTCTGCATTAAGCATTTCTGCATAAAACTTTTTTCAAATAACTGCACAGTTACCGGCAGCCTTATCAACTTGACAAAAAACAAAATTTTGTTTTAATTTGGCTATTTCGTTTCTAAAATCCTTATTGAAATAATGATAATTATAAGATGAATTATTTAGAAAACAATCCTGGAAGGATTTAAAATCATTTAAAATATATAATTTCCAATCTGTAAAGAGGGGGATAGGTGTATTGTATCTGTAACTTAAATTTAATATAAAAGCATTTAAATCAGCTTTAAAAGTATTGAATGACTTTATTGGATTTAATTTATTGTTAATATGAAATTTAGTACCTGAGTTCAAAAGATTACGTATATTAACATTTTCTATAATATTTAGATCTCCAGTCACAATATGTTGATTGGTTTCATTTAAAAAAGTTGAATTTTTAAAATTTTCGCAATTGCATTCCAAATCAGTATATGAATCAAGTTTTTGGGAAACTTCTCTATAATTAAATAGAATACTTCCTAGTGTTTTGGTATATTTATAAGTGGGTATTACTGCAATATCTTTGACAGGAAATAAACTTTTATGACGTAAAATCAAAGAACTTAAACGTAGATTATCAAAACTTTTTTGTTGAAAAGTGCATACAAAGTAAACTTTTTCCAAATCTTGAGGCTTGTGTTTTCCGATTTTGTATAACAAAATATCACTAATCAGATCTTTAAACTGAGAGTTTGCAGAGTTAAAACTTTCAATTTTTTGTTGCAATCTTTTAAGTATTTTAAATTTTAAACCAAATAAAATAGTTTTAATCCGTTTGATATTAAAACTATTACAAAATAAATTGTAAATATTTAATTCCACTTTAGTATATTTCCATTAACCCATTCGGGATGGTTGCCTTCTATATTTTTTTTTAATCTTCTATCGCCGCTTTTTTAAAGGAGAGAATTTGCCTAATTATATGGCGAAAATGGTCGGATTAAATTTTTAAAAAATTACAACAAAACTTACTGGTGAGAATAATCAGGGATTCTAAGAACCTTATGCAGCACCTATACATATACAGGTCACTCTTTCCCAAGGGACTAAAAAATGTCACCTTATCTGATTTCAAAATTTTAGCAAATTAAAAATACAAAAGAATATTGTCAGAAAAGCGTTTCCAAGAAAAAAATAAACAATATAATAATTTGCAGAAAAACCGGGCGTCAAGAATATACCGTAATTTCGGGTGTATAAGCCGCAGGTCAAACAATTCTTTTTGGACCCAGAAATCTTATTTGGTGATTGAAGACAAATATTTACGGCGATCTGACTAGTTATATTTGTTTTAAAAAAAATTCTGGGTCGAAAAAGAATTGTTTGAGCTGCGGCTTATACACCCGAAATTACGGTAGCTATATTTGTAATTTAACCCTGTTTTGCCTGTACGTCTTACGGGTAAGAAAATTTCCTTGCTTCGTTACTTAAAGCTTTTTGGTACCACTGATTTATTTAAATACAATTTCATACTATTTAATTTCAGAAATGTTTAGACTAAATATTATAAATATCTTAGCTTAAAAAAGTGGCCATATTTTCAAACTATTGTATGTTTAAAAAAAAGAATCAGTTAAGTGTTAGATTAAATTTTTAATCACTACTATTCAATCGGTATATTAATTATAACAGATGTAAATTTTCGAAGTGAATGAAAAAAGTCCGGGCCAGGATTCGAACCAGGGATGTATTGGATGAAGCCGCCAATGCTCTTCCAACTGAGCTATTCTGGACGAACACTGGAGGACTTCTTTACACAAATGTCCCCAACGAAATCTAGAATCACAGAATCTAGTTTGATACTATTGATCGGCTCAACAGAATAAATCGAAAGTCAATATTTGGAACTGCAGAAAACACGTTTTCTACAGTTGGTGATTAACCCTTTGAGCTCTGTCCAGCAAACTTCTTCAAATTTCCAAATGTAACACTAGCACCAGTATTTTTCAAAGATAAAAAACCGCTTAACCATATACACGAAAAAAAAAAAATGCATTAAACCTTTTTCAAATAAATCTGGTCAAATTGTCTGGTGCTGATGTGACATTTCGGAATTAAAATTATGTGGTAGAAAATTCTACCATCAGAGCTCAAAGGAATAATAAAAAAATTCCTTTGAATTACAATTATACCAAAAAGCGAATAATTTTGACAGCTATGCTGATAACGAAATGCAGAACTACCCAGAATGGAAATATTCGTCATTTTCTATCGCAGAAAATCTGTCATTAAATTATTTAAATATTGTTTTTCATAAATAATGAGTAACTATTACATTTTACAAAGTATAATGGGAGTGGAGTTATGAATAAAGAGGAGAAGATAAATAGTATATCGTATGAGCATTTGCGAGTGAAGTAACTGAGGAAGTTGCCATAAGATGGTTGCTTTTTTTTCTTAAGAGGATCCACAGTTTGTGATTATCGCCAGTGAAAACTTACACCAGTATACTTGAACGGAAATTTTCGTCTTATTTAAGCATCTCATTAATGGGAAATGTTTCTTACAAACGAAGAAAAAAATTTCTATTTATTTTTACTGGTGTCACTTTGTTCAGGTATTACAATTTTTTGATTGACACTGAGTAGTGATTACATTGGTTGTCACATTAGGGCAGAACTACAACCGACGAAGAAAACTGTCACCCGTAAAAATGTATATCACTTTCTGGTATTATATATTACAGACATTTTCCATGAATAAGATGTTTGAATAAATAGAAAATATAAATAGAAAAAATAAATTTACTCTTGGATTTTTGTGACCACCATGAACACGGTTAAAGTTGCAGCTTCACTAATTCAAAGACGTGTCAGTTCCTCTCACTTAATAGTTTCATGATAATGTGTTTCGAATGTTTAAAGTAGGAGAAAAAAATTGTTATTTTCAATATTCATATTATAAAGTATGGTATATTAAATCTTCTAATTCCCAGGTTAGAATACATTCTAGATATTCTGTCATATTTAATCAACCACCTGATTTATGAAAAAATTGAGTAAAAATTAATGGTAGAAACTGACAATCTTTATTACTGGAGGGAGCTTATTTCAGTGGTAGTGGTTTCTCGATATTGTAAAAATAAAAATAACTCCCTTTAAGTGTGAGTTAAAAGATTATAATACTGGTGGGTAAGACCTGATCATTAACGGAACACACTTACACCAAAAATATTTAACAGAAATTTTCCTTTATCTAAATGTCGTATGCGCCGAGAATTTCTGTCATTATTAAGGTATTTTTTCCGTTTCTTTTTACTGGTGGAAATGAGCCCGTTAATAATCGGGGCCTGCTTGTGCCGCTTAACCCTTTTAGTGCCAAGGAGCGATGTCGCGCTGCTCTGAAAAGTGCTAAGGAGCGTCGTCGAGAAACAAAGATATTTTTCACAGCTTAGAAAAAAAACTGCAGAAATAAAATGACAATGTCTTTCATTCACAGTTTATCGTTTGCAATTAGAAAACTTCTTACATTTTGGTATTTCTGTTGCTAGGCGACAATAAATTAAATAAATTTAAATAGCACTTTATCAAACAATGCGCGCGCTAAAAGGAGTGCTATCGCGCTGGCATTTTTCACAACTAGCGAGAGCAGCACGATGGCGCTCTTTGGCACTGAAAGGGTAAATAAGACAACAATTTCAATTAAAATTTACTTACGGCACTGGGCGGGTTTTTACTGGTGGTAATGGGAAACGTTGTATCCGATTAACCGCTTCCTTGATTTACCCGAACGTCATACGGGCAACGTGTTTTTGCAAATAATTTTTTATTATACACTCCAGTAATTTTTTATCGCAAATTTTGCATTATTTAATCCAAGAGATTTTCAAATTCAACTAGGCGAAAATTTCTGTTTTCATATGACGGTTATAAAAGATTAAAATTCTATAAAAGACGCAAAAGTATAGGCATTTTTTTAAGTTTATTTCAAAAATATTCATTCGTTAAGCAGTAAAAAAATGCATCCGTCTTTCGTTAACCTCAGTTTTTACTTCAGGATGGCGAGTGGCTAGATAAAAACACAGTCAATACCAGTATTTTGTTAAGAATAAATTTAGTTTATATAATCTCTTTATTACGTTTCAAGTAATTTCTGTAAGAAAATACTGGTAGTTTCTCTTTTCTTGACTGTGTTTTTCCTGGTTTTCCTTGACCACTCGCCACCCTGTACTTCACTCGTAACTGCTGGACAATACCCTATATGTCTCTTCCCGTCTTTTCATAACCCCATCGTAATGTAATTTCGCAGATTACGTTAAAATTTACTAGTAAATACCATTTTTTTTATCTATTAAGCAGTAGCGGCTGGTCAGCGGGTGCTGCATCAATTTATTCACACCACTAAAATTGTATGGTTATTTCAGTTTTATTTAATCTACAAATTTTGTCGAATAAATAATATGAAAGATTCTGTTAAACTTTTGTGGTGTAAAAAATCGGATGCAGCACTCCCTGACGAGCCGCTACTGCTAACAAGCAACTGATCTCTTATGTGCCTTAGGGTTTTCGTTCTCTATTATTATTGACATTTATAATATGTCTATTCATGGGCTCTATAAAGTGTTATATCTTTGAATTTTCTACAAAAGTGTTTAAATGAATAGCATAACTTTTGCCAAATAATTTTCTCCAGTTTGGGAAGATTCTAATACCAATTCTTTTTAAATCACAACACATAAAGAGCATTGAGTATTTTCGAACTTACTATTTTTTCCCCATAAACTTTTTTTTTAGTAAAAATAACTCTGTTTAATTCTACAAAAATATGTAACACACACTTTATTATCTTTCAGTAAAGGCATATAATTAAAACAGATAGAATAGTTACCAAATAGTTTGATAAAATAATTTTTTGATAGATTCAATACCTTATTGCATTTTGCCAAATTTGTCTGCAACAACAAAAAATATCATGTAAAATTCTTTCATAACAAATTTAAGTTCGTAAATTATCTGCATTTCGAAACATAATGATTAATTTTACATTTAAGACAAGGATAAAGTATAACGAATAAATAATTTATATGAAATAACTTTCATCTATACATAAAATATTTTTAACATGTGTATTAACTAACAATCTCCAATGTTCCAAAACACTTTCTGAAAATTAAACTTTATCGATTGATTTCAAAAGTTGTTCTGAATTAATTATTGTAATTCCCACAAAGTTAAGCGGAGAAGTTTTATACTACTTATAAAAATAAATCGGTTTTGAATATAAATTGAAGTTATGTATCCTCTTGAGACGAAGACTGATAGTTTTCTTAATATTATATATAGGTAATGTATTTAAATGAATGTATTTAAATGAATGTATTTAAATATGCATCGATATGCGGTGATTTGTCTTTACGGCTGGTTTCGTATTTACATATAGGGAAAACTGGGAGGGTTGGCCATACGGGAGGTTTAAACCATCCCCCAATTTTTCATATTTAAAAGAACTTCAGATTTTTACAAATAAGTGTCCAACAAAGCAACTGAAATGCTCAAACAACTTTCTTTGTTTCATTCAAATAATCGAAATACGTACATAAAAAATAATTGTGATACGTTTTCAAAGAAAAAGTTGTGATTTTTAGAAATATATTCTGAGATTTTTCGGATGAAATTTATAACAGAAATTTAAGTATGTAAGTTTTAAGTAATGCAGAGATAGTAGACTTTTATTCTAGGCATAAAAAGTTTCAAAGTAAGTTGGGCTTGAAGTAACAATTTTGAGTTTTGTGGTTATGTGGGGAAGTTTGACCCTTTCGATGTGAGGAGGGGTGGGGGAATTGACCACATGTTCAAGCATCCTTTATTAAGTTGTTTTGTTATTTTACTATACATTTTATACAATTAGAGCTTCATGGTTATACATAAAAATAGTGTAAATTTCTTCAATAAAGTTACAGTAAAATGGGTTGATATATATATATATATATATATATAAAAAAAAAAAAAAAAAAAAAAAAAAACTGATTAAAGAAAGATACGAAAAATCGCGTCCACTGCAAGAAACAAGTTAAGAAAATGTAAATAACACAGTTGATAGTAACGTTTTAGCATTTAAATATTACCTATAGTAAGTGAATCGAAACTGTGGAAAAGAGTGGAAAGGACTTGAAAGAATGAAAGCAGCAGTCCTAAAAATAGTTAACCTATAATTTAACCTGGGAGGATAGGCGCCGGGTCTGATAGACGGGCGCTAGAGTATATATAGTTTTTACAACTGTTCACCACTACTTTTCAAAAATAATCTTCGACTTATTTTATCGCGGAATTATAACAATTGTCTCCGATTAAATAAAATGACAATTACTTTATATATTTATTTTTGACAAATTAAAAACACTTAACTCCCGTCCTGGCGGGATAACATTTCAGGGGCAAGGCATTTCCATAGCTGCCAAATTTACGCATTTTTGCTACCACAAAAATTGTACAGAGATTTTCCATTTGTTTAATCTTAAGATTACGACGATTAAATAAGACAATATTTACTATAAAATGTTTGTGGTAGGAAAAATGCGTAAAAGTTGGCAGCTATGCATTTCTGTTCCAAAAATGTTCAAAAAATTAACTCACAATGGAATATACGAACTCACATATTTGAAAATAATCAAGAGCCTCTTTTGCGTGTTTACGTATATTCTGAGAACGAAATTGAGCTAAAGTTTACTGGTGGCAGTTGTCGTATGGGAATTAAAAGTTTAAAGGCTGTAAATAGCGCTTCGAAAGATTTAAGTGCTCATGCGGCGGCAATAGAGAATAGAATTGATCGAAAAAATTTAGGAAAATATGTAGATAAATTTCACTAAGTTGAATACAATGATACGAAGTCAAACTATGTGATAATTAGTATTTCTAGATTGACTGCTTCAAAAAGTAAGAACAAGGAGTTAAAAATGCGAGTCAGTGGCTTCTAAATTCGGACAAAAAAGTACACAAAATCCTATGTAAATTGAACCTGTCTCTAACGAATACTGCCTTAAATATTAAAATTTAATTTTCCCAGCTATACATTTGTACCTACTAAGAAAATAGTCTGTTTAAAACGGAAATTTTCCCCTGAATTGCGATTCCGTCTAAAAAGTTTTGTTTAAGCATTATATTTTCAAAAATATTTTTTATAAAAATTAAAGATTGTGGTAAAAAGTTAATTTTCTTTTATGAAAAACTAAATTTATTTTTCTTAACAAATATTTAAATACTAAACAAAGTTAGTGATGTCTCCAACATGGTCGGTCAAGCTTCTCATATAGTGGATAAATCCTCCCTATATGGAGAAACTTGATTGTACAGAAATTCGTTATTTTCTACTAATTAAAATTCATCATTGTTCAAGTTTCTTATATACTAGCTAACCCGCCCGGCGTTGCCCGGGTCCGAGGTAATAATATTAAACGAACCTGAAATATATGATTTTATCTGTAACTCGAAATACGTGACTACTGACTGTGAGAAAAATCTGTCAAAAAAATAAACAACTAATTTTTAGAGTTACAAATATTCAAAATGACTTCAATGTGAAACGGGGGAGGAAATATGTGTCCAACAATTGCTTGAGTTTCGCGTTAAAACGTTGATTTTTATCCGTAAATATCACTGTTCAGTCGCGTAACTTTTTATTTTTTTCACATCGAAATCCTAAGTGAAATATTTTGATTTGAAAAAAAATTATACAATCCTAGATCCGACTATACCATGATTAAAATCGATAAGCAATGATTAGGTAAAAGGTTAGTATATATTAATGTAGTTTCAGAACCATAGTACAAAATTAAGTATACTTTAAATCAAAACATGTGTAATGTTCACCCTGTGGATAAAATCCTAACCGTAACTTAATTTTATTTTAATCGTAACCTATCTCTAACCTTACTGCAACTTAACCTGAACCTAACAGTAACTTAAATATATCATAAATGTAACCTAATCGTCAACTTATCGTAACATATCCGTAATCTGATAGTAACCTAACTGCAATTTACCTTAACCTAACTATAACTTAATTATAACCTAACTATAATGTAACCGGAATTTAAATCTAAACTAAGACTAACCTAATTGCAACCTAAATGCAACCTAACTGTAACCCAAATGTAACCTAACCGTTATGTTATCGTAGCCGAATTCTAAAATTAGTAATAACTATAAACTAACAATTCTAACTGCGTACGTGCTACAAAATACTCCCGATCCACTTTTCGCAGCTACGGGGCGCAGTATGTTTTGTACGAAAATCCGACACCGATCACCGCCACTTGCGGTTGGATAGAATAGGCGTGCAATGCACGATTTGCAGAATGTTAAAGTTTCACTTTACATCACCAGAATGAGCATTTTTTCGTAAACAAACCTAAATCCGAACGATACTCCGATTATTATTCTTTCTGTAGAATATATTACCGAATTGGGTGGGGATACAAACAGCAATTTAAGAAATTTATTAAAATTTCTATTCGGAAATAATGATAACCACCACTCAATTAAGATACCAATATTAATCAATAACAACCTTCTACACGGCTAGTTGCTGCATAATTTATCAAGTAGAAAGTAAGCTGTGAAATATGCTCTGTAAAATATGTTAGTTCTACTTTTCACCTCCAGTAGCTCATTAATACCTTAACAAACATATATGCGAAGGAAACTCCAGTATTAAACTTATTCGTATAGATATATTGGTCGAGAGGGTGAGAAAATCCAATAAGAATTTAAGAAATTTAGTAAAATTATTGTTTCGAAATAACCACTTATTAATTAAGGATGAAATATGTTCTGTACGAATATCCTACACAAATTCCCACTACCTGTAGCAATGTATGGCAGGTGTGCGTTAAACTCGGAAAACAATTTTTAGTATTTAAAAAGAAAAAAAAATAGAGCAATGATAAAATGTGTTTAAAAATATCTTTAAAAATAAAAAATAATGCATCAAGCACAGATTATGAAACACTATCCAACACATTCAGAATAACCTAAAAAACTGCAAGGCTTAAAAAATTAAAATATTACATCTCATTTCACCATATGAAAATATACTAAGCATTTCAAAACAGAATTTCAGCTGTTCCCATCAACATTCGGAAAATGGTCCGAAATTTTTAGCAGCACTGTATATGACACATAGATTGATATCTATTAATAACATGCATTCAAAATTTTTATTTATTTAAGAGATACACATATTTCAATTGAAAATTCCCCTTCAGCAATGTCCTCTAATAAGGAGAATGGTATTCAAATATTTTTGTGCTGCTCTGTATATGATGTATAGAATTTATATGTAAAGGATAATATGGAAAATACTAATTACATTTAGAGGTGCATACCGAATTTTAAAGCGCACTCTCCATCAATTATTAAGGAAAAAGAATACTGTAAACATTTCTTTCTTGTGTCCTTTTAAATTAATAAAAATGCGATAAATGCTCTGTTTTAACGTAACCGTGGTTAAATTCATTGATTTATATTAGTTTGAACACATTAGAAGTAACGTAATGTCGTTAAAATACTCCCCAAAAGATTTTTCTCCATATACCCTAATCGAACTCTTTTGAATATCCCTGTAAATGAATCATTTGTCATACATGCTTCATATGGAATACCAAGCAAGCTTTGGTGACCCTAAATAAGATTTATCAATTGCATGAAAATCCGAGTATATTTACAGGAGTTAGAGCGAGGACAGACGGAGAGACAAACCGAATGCATAAGTACTTTTCAACTTTCTTGGTAAGTGCTAAAAAGACAGATGTTTCTTAAACTACGAAAATCTATTATAATCACGAAGTAAAAATCTTCGATTACCGCTTTTAAGTCACCCAATATTTCTTTATCTTTAAAAACACCAGAAAAAAATTTATTTTCCGATTACAATTTATTTAATACACAAAGCATTTCAAAACCGAATGTCAGCTGTTTCCATTTACTTTCGGAAAATTATCCGAATTTTTTAGCAACTCTGTATTTGATATAGAAGAGATTTGTACATATTAACAACATGTATTTCAAAAATTAATTCATTTAAGTAGTACATATACTGCAGAAAATTTCCCTTCAGCAATTTCATCCAATAAGAAGAATAGTATGCGAATAATTTTGTGCAGCCCTATATATGAGGTGTAGAAATTATATATAAAGAGTAGTATGCAAAAAAATAAGTAAATTTAAAAGTGCATATCGAATTTTAAACATACTCTCCAGGAATTATTACGCAAAGACAGTATTGTAGCTGATTTCTTTTGTGTGTCCCTGTAAATTATTAAAAATTGCTATGATTTGTCTATTTAATTTAATAATAGTGAAAGCAGGGAATTTATATCCGTTTCAGTACATTTGAAACAGCGTTAAAATACTCATTAAAATACTCTCCAAACATTTTTTCCGCATATACCATAATGTAATCTATTTCTTTTGAGTGTCTCTGTAAATGAACCAATATTCGTACGTACTTCATATGCAATTTCATGACCCTAAATAAGATTTGTCAATTGCATAAAAATCCGAGTATATTTACAGGAATTAGAGTGTGGACAGGCGGACAGACAAACCGAATGCATAAGTACTTTTAAACTTTGTTGAAACGTGCTAAAAAACACTTCTGATATTAAAAGATATTATATCATTAATATTATCGAAAATGAGAATGCAAATTATATTTAAAATATTACTACTCGCAACAGCAACAGAAAGCATTCGAATGTAAGGAATTATTTTTGCCCAATTTCTAATTTTTAGTGGTAAAAGAGCCAGTAAGATCTTTTCTGATCTTTTACTTAATATTTAAAAATCATATGTCTTGCTATTTAAATAGATCAGTTTCAATTACGCATGTATTATTGCTCAATCAATCAAAGTTAAGGAAAAACAGAAAGACGAACAACATGAATTCCAAGTTATGAAGTTCGTTGCTAGGTTCTGACGTCATTTGAACTAATTCATTCTCTTAAACTTTCATTATTATTAAATACGTTTTCAAAGCACGTATTTCAACTCCGAGCTAAAATTTAAAGTTTAGGTGAAAAAACAATCACTTTTGAAAGATTAAGTACGCAAATTGCATTTTTTTTTTCTGTCTTGGTTTTTTAAATTATTTTTGTGAATGTTTTATACAACCGACCAAACGAAAGCAAGCGCAAAAAAAGAAACGTGTTTTTTATAAGCGGCTCTGCATGAACCAACCAACCATAAATCAGGGTAGAGAAGAAAGGAATAAAAAGGCATAGTTTTGATGATAGTGAGTTCCACTTCGTAATTAATATATCTGAAATTAATCAAAATATTAAAATTCTGAACTTCAGGTGCATCAGGAGAGATATTGGGCTATTCTCATAAAAATTTTGAGCCTCGTAAGTCCCGTAGATTTTGCTAGCGATCGCAGACACACACACACACAGAGCGATTTGTTATTTTATTAATATAGACTAGCTGAGCCACCCGGCGTTGCCCGGGCCCGTAATAATATTCTTAAATAAATCTGAAATGTATACTGCAAAATTTCATTAAGAAAAATCTCGAAACGAATCCCCGCTGCGTACGGTAAAGTTTGGCAGAAGTGCTGCGCACACACGGTAAAAAGTAAAAAAAAAAAAAAAAAAGAAAGAAAGAAAGGGGGGGGGGATGTCTGGAATCTTTTAGTTTCATATTCTAGAAACAGGGGGCAAACTCTTTTCTTGACAAAACTCTCAGTAAACTTAAGAAAGATATTTGATGAAATTATTATTCGAAAATAATAATTTCAAGGTAAAATAATAATTATAAGGGGTAATTACACTTTTAATTTTTCATATTAATTAAGTAATGCTTATCACAGAGCTCTGAAAAATCCGCATAAAACTTTACGGTTTTAAATATTTGATCACGCCCTCCCTAAAATAATTATTGTCCCCCCCCCTGCACGTAATTTGACGTCCCCTACTCTTTAAAATCTATGTTATGTGTTTTAAATTAACTGCAATTTTTATATTTAATAAGTAATATTTATCACAGGGCTTTGTGAAAAATCCGCATTTGAAATGGTAGAAAATGGTACAATTTTAAATATTTAACCACTCCTCCTAAAAAATCCTCCCGTCCAGTATTTGATGCTCACTACTCTAAAATATTTACAATACGTTATAATTTATCTGAAAGCTCCAAAACGATCGTTTTGTGAGGGTTTTTTAAATTTTAATTAATTCGCAATTCATCATTTCTTTTCCTTTTTAAAAAATCGATTTTTTTATTCAAACAAAAACTTGGATTCTTATAAATTTAGATATTATTAAACAGCGTTTAAAGATATTGCTCGATGCATAACTTTAAAATATGTAAATGGTGCAGTTTTAAAAATTTGGCAGCGTACCAAAGAATCCTAACATAAAAATCATTAGTGGTTTCGAAACACATGCTTTTAAAATAGAGCAAGTCATCCAATTAACGAATTAATAATTAATGTCTAAGGTTGTAATCGAGCGATTGTAAAGAAATTTACATATTTGAAATCAGCGAAAAATTCTTCATCTGAATTGATAAAAATTAAATTTATAAATGTCATATTCGAAAATATTTACAGGTCATCTAAAAATGCCATTACTCAGCGCCCAACTGTCTTCGTTGCAAAATACCTGCTATCCTGCAGAAAGATTTCTCGAAAATCTGTTTCTTTGAATAGAAATAAAATGAGATTTTTTAAATGATTTTTACGGATTTTTTTACTATTTACCGGAGTATGAAAATAATTTTTAGAATTTCTGAAAAGGAAATTTTTTCTGCATGCAACTATATAATTTTTGAGTTTTAAGGCCCAGAAGCATTTAAAATACAGCTTTTCATAAAAAAGCCTAGTAGATTCATCGCCATGGCAACCCTCTATTTACAGTAACCCTTTTCTTTGAGTTTTCGAAGAAATAATCTGCAGTTTGATAAAAATCTATGCTCTTATTGAATTATGAGTACTAATTACTACTAGTACCTTTCTTCTAATTTAGGGATTTTAATTAATTTCTCAACTAATTATTAGAATTTTAAAATTCTGAGGGTCAGGTGCATTAGGAAAGGCCTTGGACAATCGTCACAAAAAATTTGAACTTCGTACGTGCCGTAGTTTTTGCTAACTATCGCAGACACACACACACACAGAGCGATTTGTTATTTTATTAATATAGATTACACTTACGCAGCAATTTTATTTGATAACTGATTGCATAACGAAAAAAAATGATACATACAATTTTACTCTATGTTCAGTAATTTAACCCTTTAACGGAGAAAGCATTTTCAGTGCTAAGCTGTAGAAAAAAATGTGCGATACCGGTAATTGCGAGACAATGTATTTATAAGTAAGATAGTTATTTTTCATGCATCATAAAAAAATATAATTAAAATTCCGGTGTCATTGTTGCATATCGACATTATTATTATTTTTTTGTTGTTGTTGTTTTATAAAGAAAATAATGAACATTAAAGGATTAACTCCTTGCGGACGAGCGGCCTCTATATGATGCACAAAATGTGCTCAGGACATTTGTTTATCCCCACCAGTAAAATTTTACTGGAAACTTTATCTTTTTTAAGGCTACAGTGGACTTTCAAAATCGCAAAGAATCATCAAATTGTCGAATTTTCATTTTCAGCATAATAACATTACATGAACTCCCTGCTATTGAACACAAAAGAATTTTTCTATTTCAATTATTTTTACTGGAGTCAGAAGCATTTTTGTCCAATCAGCTGATTGTGCCACGCCTCTTTGTTTACTTTTTTGCCGATTCACATCCGTAAGATTTAGTCTAGTTTTTAGTTTTACAATAATAAATAGTAAATTAGTAATTAGTAATTAAATAGTAATTCAATAGTAATTCAATAGTAATAATAATAAATTATTATTTTGCACTGAAATTATTAAATTTGTGATTTCGAAAAACAACACTTTAACTGTAACTTTTAACTGTTTCTTTAAGCGTTTGTTTTCAATGCATTTAGAGAAATTGCTTTTTGTCCCCAATCTTTTTAGCGTAAATTAAAAAATATTAATATATTTAAAATATTAAAAATATTTAATATATTTAACAAACATTTGTACAATAAGAGGCATTTATGCCATGAATATTTCTAGTAAAATTTGAAAAAATTTCATTTGAAAATACAAAATGTTACTTTTGAGAAGATTTTTCAAAATTCAGATACTTCACGTTTTTTGCATGAATTACTGTCGAGGCCACATATTTTATGTGAATTTACCATAAAAACATAAAACACTTACATATAAGCTAGAAATGATATTATATCCCTTAATAGCTGAAACTGTGTCAGTAGGAAAATATTAAGCAATTATAACCACTGTAGTTACTAAAACCTTTTTTCTCAGAATGAACATTTTCGTCGTTTTCATGATCTCAAAATGTTCCATGCGAAATTCTTTATGCCCAATTTTTCTGATTTTTGTTTAAAATACTGTTTATGTATGTGTTAACAAAAGTTACTAGAAATAAATTTTTTTAGACGCATGCAAATTTTTCAAATTTCAGTTATATGAAATTTTTAATGATTTTTTAACGGAAAATACAAAAGAATTAAGTTAAAATCATTTTTTTAAATGTTTTACAAGTAATATGTTAAAAATGCTTAGTAACATTTGTTAACACATACATAGAGAGCATTTTAAACAAAAAATCAGAAAAATTGGGCATAAAGAATTTCGCATGGAACATTTTGAAATATTGCCATTTTTTGTTAATTTAAAAAAAGAAAAATCTGTATCTCAAAAACTATTGAATATATTTTTAAAAAAATTGTGAAATAAGAGACATATATATTATGATTATTTCCAGAAATGTTTAAAAAAAATTCGTTGAAAATGAAAAAAAAATAGTTTTGAGAGTCCACTGTAGCCTTGATCAGATCATTTTCTTGATTTAAGGCACAAATTTCTGTTTTTAAAAACCGGTGACAAAACATAAACATTTTCATAAAAGGATACGGTCTCGAGAGGGTTTAAAGTAAAAAAAAAATAATTTTGTAAAAAGTGGTTTAAACCTCCCTAATCTCCACTATTTCATAAGTTTACTTTCAAAATTTACGATCAAAGAAGGAAAATGGAGAACAATAATTTAGTGGAATTCGTGTTTTCCGATATTGTTTACCATGTTATCCTTTAAAATTTGTGTAGTGTGCAATGGTGTTACTTAACCCTTAGCACTCCGTTGTCGCCGCTGCGGAAGCATCATCTTTCCTTCCAAAATTTGATTTGGCACCAGTAATAAAGGAAATTAAAATTTTCCTTATTTAATTAGGGAAATTTTGAAATTGTTTACTTCAACGAAAGCTCTTTTAAAGAAGTGGTACTAATCGAATAAAATTTGCGTAAGAGGCACCGGAGACCGAAGGGTTAACATATGAAAATCACATAAGTTTACCTTTTCTATATATTCACTTAGCATATTCAATCGAAATATGTCATAAAATTTACTTTTGTATATAAGTTATAGTAAAGTGAGAAATTCCATAGGGAATCTGTCGACAATCTATAACCGGGTTAGTTTTTTTTTTCCAGATTAAATAAAAATATTTACACTTTCAAAAAATGTTGAAACCGGCTCTGAAATTAATATTATCCTAATTATAATATTATCCTAATATTATCCTAATATTATCCTCCCAAATGGTCCGCCAACTGAACATCAATATTTTCTTAGAAAGATTTTTGTTTTAGATTTTTCCTGCAAATTGGCCAGAAATCGCCTTCGGAGGTTAGTTTTAGCATAAACCTACTATGAAATTTTCTGTTAAATAATATCTGTGTTCAGTTCGCGGACCATTTGGCAGCCCTGTCCTAATGGGAAAAAAATGCATACAACCTAAATCAGAAATAAAAACTACCCCGGAAGTAGATCATTTTCAGCTATCCTGTAAATAAAAAATCCAAAATATTAGAAATTTAAAAATAACGCCTCCATAGAATTAACGTAAGCGTGTTTCTTCCTTTTCGTGACCAGTGGTGGCCTATTAAGAATGCACTTTCCTCTCAGCAAGAAAGGAAATCGCTAATGTAAAGTCTATGAGAACGATAGTTTCAAATTTCTATCTTTGATTTTAATATATTTGGGGAAGTTTCTTGCACAGGTTATCTGGGGACGATCTACAATCGGGACAGTTTTACTTTTTCGATTTTGGTTATAGTTTTTTTTATATCAGGACATTTTTTACTATCAGAGCCAGTTCCATCTGATTTCAAACGGTTCCGAAAGTTAACATAATGTTTTATGAAAAAGTTTTTGGGACCACTCCAGTCACTCAAAAATACTTGGATGATAATGTTAAGTCTATGAGGGCGTTATTTTCAAATACATCGCCCAAATTTTAATATTTTTACATGATTTTTTTATAGGATATCCGAAGACGATCTACAACAGGGCTAGTTTTCATTTTTTCGATTTTGCTTCAGATTTTTCTTTAAAAAGGTATCTTAAATTTTAAAACCGGTTGGATACGGTTTACGTTTATTATATATATATTTATATATATATACCGGGTAATTATAATTAAAGTTACGATTTCAGAAATCGATAATTTTAAAATTACTAGACAGAAAGACTTGATATTTTAGCAGAACAGTCGTCAAGCAATGGAATTTTTTTTTTGGTGAAGGAAGAAAATATTTCCAAAATAAGCCAATAGATGACGCTGTCTGGATTAACATTGTCTAAAGATATACAAATTACTAATACGTGATATGTGCACCGCAGACATAGTTGCCATAAAATGCAAAGCAATCTGTGTGATTTCTGGCTTTAGAGGTACCAGAAGAGTGTTGTTTACAGCGAGCGGATTCAGAATTTAGCAGACTTGAAGGCCATAAACACCACAGCTATTGCATCAGTACGGATTACCTACGACGTGTCGTGGATCAAGCCATTATGTGCTTCAAATTAGTAGAGGAATAAAGCGACGGGCATATCGAACAACTTATGCATTAATCAGCAGTAAGGTGATTGTACCATATGAAGCTCCTTTTTTTTGCACTTTTTTCTCACTATCGCTGTTGTCACTGTGAATACGTATTCTTTTCTTTTCGATAATAAATTTTTAGTAAATCTCTGCAATCTATTATTTCCTTTCGCCTAACATTCCTGTGTTTAACACTAGAACCGCGGTGACGGGTCATTTTGACCCGTACCAAATGAATATATGCTGATTCGAACCAGAAATTACTTTATGAAAATAGTTAAGTATATGTTTCACAGTCATAATTAAAGTAATTAAGTTACATTATCTTAAATGAAATTTCTGATGTGAAATATTTTTCTAAATCTACAGTAAAATTTACCGCGGTTCTAGTGTTAATGAAAACATTCTCGGTCTTTCCCATAACATTAACATGACAGTACCATATATCAGTACATTTTAGAACAATTTTTCCCTTTGCCAAATGAAATTCCATTGCCTCACGATTGTTCTGCTAAAAAACAGCGTTGCCAGTGGGCTACTTTTTTAAAATTAAGATTTCTTGATTGGCACCACTTTTTTGAAATAGTAAATTATCATTTATTTTTGCCTTAATTTTCAAGTCATTGAATAAGGCACATTTTATCATTTGTAAAAAGTGATGCCAATCAAGAATTTTAATTAAAAAAAAAAGTAGCCCATCTGGCTTTACTGCTAAAAAATCAAGTTATTCTAACCAGTAGTTTTAAAAAATTACCAATTTTTAAAATCGAAACTTTAATTATACTCACCCTGTATATAACCAAACCCAAAAAAATAAAAAGTAATTTGGTTGTAGATCACCATCAGCTATACTATGCAAAAAAAAAAAAAAAAGGACATCTAAAAATGTTAAAATTTGAGCGAAATATTTGAAAATAAATTCCGAATAGTCTTAACATTTTCATCCGGATCTTTTTAAGTGAGTCGAGTGGCATCTTAAGAGACCACTTTAGTATGGGGAGAAATTAAAACGCTAATTTATTGACGCATTCTTTCAAAGTTTCTCTTTTAATTTTAAAACATTGTAATGACATTTATGTGTAGAATAATTGAGGGCGACCAACAGCCGGGCTATATTTTACTTTTTCGATTTTCGTTATATTCTATTCCATATTAGATAGTTTAAATTTGAGAACTGGTTCGTTCTAACCTTTACCGAAGCTGAAAGGATTTTTTTTTAATTTTTGAAGTATTTTTTATAATTTTTAATTATATATTTTTTTTTTTTTTTTTTGAAAAAGTAGAAACTAGCTCAATTGTAGATAACCCTCAGCTGTAGCATGCAAGAAAGTCATTAAAATTTTTTTAAACCAAAACGTTAAATTTGAAAATAACAACTTCATAACATTAACATTACCAGTCTTCCTTCTTTGCATGACCGAAATGGCCTTTTAACCCTTTAAGTCAGGGATGGCAAAACCTGCGGCACGCGCGCCGCTGAGCTCGATACCAATATTTATCTACAGAAAAAATACCTCGTTTAAAAAGGAAAATTCTTCTATTTAAAGAAGATAAAAGCTTTAATTCTTAGAAAATGGTAGCAAGTGAATTTTAGACAAAAAGATGGACAACTTTTGCTTTAAGACGGGAAGTACTTCAATTACTAATATTTTAAAATAATTGAATGTTACCGGGACTTGCGGAAAAATTTATTCGGAAATAAGTAAATGGTTATAGTAACTAATAATCTTAAAGGAAAAAGTCCATTTTAAAGTATTGATTCCATGGTGAAATTCGGATATTAAAATGAAGTTGCATATAATTGAAAACACCACGTCGGAAAGGGTTATGGGAAAACATTGCAAAAAATATTTTTTTCAAAGTTCTATTAAATTTCAAAATATTATAAACTCCTTTAGTAAATATTTTCAAAAATTTTTCTGCATGGATAGTAATTTTTGCTACACATAATTGTGGCGCTAGAAGAGCCAACAGCTATCAATTTGACTGGAACTAAATATGTGTATAGTTTGATTGGAACCAGAAGTTTCTTTAAAAATGAGTTAAATATAGATATTACATCAAAAATTTGCTAAATTTCTGTGTTAAAATATTTTAAATAAAAATTTTGTCTTACAGGGCTGTCACATTCAATTGTTTTTATATTCTGTTCGCCACAATATTTTTCTAACAAAACTTTGAAGTATACTTTTCTTGCAAGAGTTGTCACAGTGTATGTTAAGGATTTCTGTTTAGGGAAACTAATGACAGTCAGAAATAAAAAATAGTCGCCTGTGACAGCCCTGGGCTTACATTATTTTCATGAAACTCGTGTGAAACTTCTGGCGCTTCTATTGTTAATCGCCGAACATATATAGGCATCAGTATTTTCAATAAATGTTGGCAATGCATCGTCCGTACGAGAACAAACTATCTAATATAAAAATAGTGTTGCCAGTGATATACTTTTTTAATTCAGATTGGCACCACTTTCTTGAAAAAAAAAGTAATTGGCCTTATTCTAATAAGAACTGGTGTCGCTTGGAGAAGACACTACATAACATTTACCCCTTTCCGTCACGGGCAAGTTCTGTTAGTAAAATAAGACATTATCGATTGTCGCCAAAATTTTAAACGACTTTTTTAGAAATTACGAATCTCCTAATTTAAGCTTTCTTTCTAAAAGCAAAATTTTATTAAAATATTATTGGTGCTGTTTGCAAGTTTGGAATTAAAATACGGTATCCAGGACCGGGCACAGTGTATCGGAAAGGGTTAAATTATTTTAAATGCTTCTATAATTATTAAAATTACTTCTAGACCTTTTATTAAACGAGTGGAAATCATAAGAATCGATAAATATACTTATGAAACTTTGGAGATATTGTAAATCAGGGGCGCACAACCTCTGGCCTACGGGCCAAAATGATACCACTATTTTTTTGCAGAATAATTTTCCTTATAGTTATGACATAAACTTTGAGATTAAAGAAAAGAAACTCCGCTTTTCAAATATTCTGGTAGCAAACGATTTTCTGGTTAAAAAAGTTGTGCATCACTGTTGTACAGCTCATATTCAAAATATTAGAATAATTGAGAAAAAGTAATAAGAAAAAATTATTTGTCATTTATTTATTTTTTATACTAAGTAAATGCAATTAAATTTCTTATAAATTAAATCTGGAATGTTTAGATAAGATTTTAACATTTATAAAATATAAAATACAGCACAATAAATTAGGTATACAGCTTCCTTAAACACACCAGAATATTAGAATAAAATTTAAATTGGTTCAAAATATTAGAATATTTTATTTTACGCAACAATATTACCTTATGAATATGAAGTAAATGGTAGTTAATATTTTGTAGCATCCCCTTTAGCTTTCATAAAAGCGTACAATCGATCTTGCATACTATATACAAGGTGTTTACAAACATTTCTATCAATATTAGCCCAAATAGACTTTATACGTGCCACTAACTCAGTTTTACTTGAAGGAGGATTTTCTTGAAGTTTTTTCTTCATTATACACCATAAGTTTTCGATGGGATTAAGATCTGGTGAATTTGGTGGCCAAGGAAGTACCTTAATGTTGCGTTGGCGGAACCAATTCTTAGTTGACACCGAGGTATGCGGGGACGCTAAATCTTGTTGAAAGATGAAATCATCTTCAAATAAATCTTCTGATGATGGAATCATGTAATATTCTAAAATTTCTTGATATATCAGAGAGTTAACCTTTTCGTAGACGATGCATAACTTTCCAGGTCCTTCTGCACTCATACAACCCCAAACCATGACACTAGCAGCAAATTTTATGGAACGTTTAAGGCATTCTTTATCAAATGCTTCTTGCTTCATTCTCCAAACTCGAATACCTTGATTACCATATGAAACACAAAACATACTTTCATCACTAAATAATATATTTTTCCAATCTTCATTGCTCCATAAACGTCTTGAGTTACACCAATTCAATCTTATACGCTTTTGTATTGCAGTCATGAGAGGTTTTGTTTTCGGTACACGAGATTCAAATTTAAATTTATGGAGACGTCTTAATGTTGTCGATGTAGAAACTTCAACTCCTTCTTCTTTCCATTTTCGGTGCAAGAATCGCACACTTTTAAAACGGTTTTTCTTAACTATACGCTTCAGTTTCCTGTCATCTCTAGCAGATGTTTTTGGTTTACGGCCACCATTTCGGCGATTATTTTGAAATTTTTCAATTTTTGAATATTGTGTTAGTATTTTACTAACGCTCGATTGTGAACAATGTAAATAATTCGCTATAAAACATTGATTTTTACCGTGCCGATACAAATCAACCATACGAAGTTTAGTAGATTCAGGAATATCACTCACACGGCCCATTTTAAGACGAAAAAAAAAAAAACTGCAAAAAAAGAATACTGATTTTATATAAAATAGTCTAAATTTAATCAATGATGCCACCAGTTAAGAATTGGTAATAATTAAAAGAGAATTAATGTGAAATATTCTAATATTTTGAACCACTTGAATAAATATTCTAATATTTTGACTTTTCAAAATAATTTTTTTTTGCAATTAATCTTTTCAAAAATGATATTAAATTTAAGATAACAAGTAAGTTTAATCAACAATAAGTTCTTAATTAAAATATCGTTTGCATATTTTCATTAAAAGACATTAAATTACCAAACGATATTTTCAATTTCTAAAAAAAAGGTAATTATTCTAATATTTTGAATATGAGCTGTAGATCAATTTTAAAACTGTTTTTGTGTTCCCGATATTTTTTTTTCAAGACTGAGGCAGAGATGCCAACCTCCGGCTTTTTAAAAATTAAGAATACATACATTGAACCAGAAAAATAGTTCAATTAGAAGTGTTTGCCATTGAATGAGTTAGTCATCTGAAAATTATTTAAATACATTAATTGAATAAATTTCTGGTTCGAAATAGAATGGTTTGATTTTTAAAAAGCCAGAGGTTGGCATGTATGACTAAGGAGATTTTTTAATGATATAAGGCAAAAACAACAAGAATTTTACCTTTTTAAAAAGTAGTTAAAAAAATGTTGGTTTAAAAAATTAGGCCATTGGTAATAAACGCTTAAAAAACTTGTTTATCCTCACCAGTAAAATTTTACTGTAAAATTTGCCTTATTTAATCGGAACATTTTCTTAAATTAACGATGCACAAATTTCTTTTTTTAAAAACCGTTAACGAAATATTAAACATTTTGTAAAAGGCTCACGTTGCGATGGGGTTAAAGTGAAATTACGTGAAATGTATAGATTTTAGTAAATTTCAGTCATCTTAAAGTGTTTCGTTAAACAAAAGTATTCATTTTTTTAAGTATTAAGGATTAAATATGAAAAGAATATTTTACACACCAGTCCTCCAACATATTTTAACTTTAAACCATTTCCATTTTCTAAAATTCGGTATAAGTCTAAAATATTTTTCATGTTTTTTAGATTTAAGAAAAAAAATCTGAATATATTTTTTGCAATGTCGTCTGCATAAGAAATCATTATTCGAGCAACGCTTCGAAGGAAACACGTGAAAGCTAGGCATTATTATGAATATTTTTATTTGCTGTCTTCATCGAAAGCATTTAGTTATAAACTGAACATTATGTAGCAAAATCGATAGAATTTTTGATTTCCCTAGTTATGATATTGTTCATTAATTTGTAAAATTGTGAACCTGATATATTAAAGTTTATATTGCGACCCGGGGGAGAGAATTTATTTTTCGTATTTAGGCGACTTATACCGTAATTTCCGGCGTATAATCCGCGGATCAAACAATACTTTTTTGCCCCAGATATTTTACTTAGAAATTGTAGCCAAATATTTACCGCGTTCTAAAATGTACTATTTTATTTAAAATATTTTCTGGGTCGAAAAATGGTTGAGTGATTCTCGGATTATACGCCGGAAATTACGGTATAATAGTTGACTTATAGAAAGTTAAAAATTCGAAGAGATTATAATTCCCTATGAAATTTTAGTGATATCCGGCGGACGACAGTTTCATTCCTGATGTATATTATGACTGCAAATGAATATCATTAGCAACTGGCGGTTTGCAAAAACAGTGGTTTTTCTAGGGTGGGTACCCAAGTGCTCTGAAGACTGAAAAATTTTTCAAAGATCTATTCGTCTTATCTAACTAGAAAATTTTTTTGCTATGAATCAAGGAGAAGAAAACCTTACAATATTACCAGTTTTAGGCATCCACTCTGGTTACGGCACAGTTAAAGCATAAAATATATGAGCTGTGATAGTAAGCATTTTTCAGGTAAGGAGAATCCATTCACCAGTGGCGTAACCAGGGTAAATACCCTAAATCAGTAACATTGTAAGGTTTTCTTCTCCTTGATTCATAGCACAAGTTACTTTGGAAAAGGCGAATACATTACTTTTAAAAGTTACCGAAATTCAGAGCACTTAGGCACCCACCCTGGTTTAAGCACTACGTTGTCCACATATTTTTTATCGAAAACTGATTGATTTACGCTGAAAATATTTTAATTTTATAATGACCCCCCTCCCCTTGATAAAACCTCACTTTTTTATTTTCAAATTAATTTGTTTGTAGATTTCTAATGGCAGTAAATCTTTTAAAAATTCAGCCACAGATTTGAATTGCTCATTAAAGGTTTGACAGAGATGTTATGTACCCTTCTTTTAGCCTACCAGTATTTTCTTAGAGAAAATGTTGTTGTATCAATCATTATTATATTCTGTATTATAATACTAGTATCCAAAATAAGGCGATATGGACGATCTGATATTACTATAAAAATAAAAGTATTAAATGTCTGCAAGCCTTTAGCCATCTACATACTGTTTGGAGAAGGAATCTCTGAATAAAAAATGAAATTCGTGATAGGGACACAAACATGTCAAAATGATGGGATTGGACAAAACTCTCGAAATTAGTTACGTAAAAATTAATTACGTGTACTTATTTATCCCTCTAATTCAAAAAGTAGAAAATATTCTAGAAATTCCTTAATTCAGTTCATCGGGATTCATATCAAGAAATTACTCTATACTTAACCGTTGAATGCCTGACATTAAATAAAGTAAATACTACTATAAATTTCTGGTGTGAATTTAGAATATCTGAATTAAAAATACATTAAATTGAAAACCCTCGTGGTAGAATATACGCTACCACGGGCTTTTGAATGTTAGAGAATTAATTCACAGGACTCCACGATTAAATGACATGATAATTACTTTTGGAAAATTAAGAAAAGGGTTGTAAACAGAAATAAGCTGTGTTAGTTATTTAAGCTGAAAATAGAAATGCTCTTTTGTTTGTAATATCGTAAGACATTGCAATTCTTTTAAAATTACGACATAAAATGATCGAATATTATTTTTAGAAAAAATGTTTAGGTATCCGAGAAAATATAAATAAAATGAAACCAGGGGTAAAATTTAACAAAATATAAAACAATTATACCATGTGCTTTGAAGTAAAATAAACAGCTCAAACATGTGGAAGACAATTTTAAAATTGAGAAGATTTTTACTCTAATCTATATCATATTTTTATGGAATATGTTTCCGTGATTTTCTTACTTCAAAACATAAAGACATTACCAATTCGTAATAAAAGACATAGATTCTAAATGCATGGAAATATTAACAAAGAGAAACTGACATATTATTAAAATATATTTCAAATTAATTCGTTTGTAGATTGCTGATTCTCTGGTTCAACTGTAACAGGTTTTGATGGGGTTGATTACCGCCGGAGATATTTCCACCAGTAAATTTAAATATTTCTCATTATTTGAATACTTAATTCAAGCAAAAAGTCATAAAAAACGACGGAAATAACTATCCATTTTTGCTTGTGGAAAATTATTTCGGTAACAGTATGCCTGTGTGTTTTCGCCCCATTCTGCAAACTAGACAACGACCTCTCTCAAAGGTCTTCTTACTGGGCATCAGTAGCGGCTCGTCAGGGAGTGCTGCATCCGATTTTTTACACCACAAAAATTTAACAGAATCTTTCATATTATTTATTCGACAAAATTTGTAGATTAAATAAAACTGAAATAACCATACAATTTTAGTGGTGTGAATAAATTGATGCAGCACCCCCTGACCAGCCGCTACTGCTGGGCATACTAAGAATATGTTGAAAAAATGCTTGTGTAATTATTCATGTATGTAGTAAAAGATAACTTTATAATTGGAATTCAGCAGAAAGTCTGTAAAAAAATACATTTTTTTAGAAATTTGGCGCAAAATATGAAAGCTACACGCGATTTGGCGAGCAGAATTTTTCCACTCAAAAGCAAATGGTTTTATTCACAAAGGCTAATATCTCCTAACTTTTTCGGAGTCTTATGCAATACACACATGTTTAAAACCGGAATCTGCATATGAAAAAACGCGAAGTAGTTTCTTGGCATATTATTCACCAGTTGAATTTCATTGGGGATAAAATTAACTTTTAAAAATATGTATTTGCTTACCAATGCTGGGTTTAATTATGTTTCATGTTACGCCGCTTGATTTTGTGCTTAGATAGACGATTCTATTTCTCACTGCAGTTGCAGCCTTACATGCAAGTGAAATATGCTATGCTGAACATCGTCATCGCAGCTTAAATTGTAGAACACTTGGAGTGCTATTCCAAGAGTTCTAAGTTCGATTCCTGACTTAGATATTTTACACTCCGTTGGTTCTACGCTTAGTTAGCATTGTGATAAACCACTTATTAAATATCCAATATTTTAAGCGTAATTTCACTGCTGATGATTAATTCAAAAATTAATTAAAAAAGTATGTATGTGTTCATCGATACTGAGTTTAATTATTTCTCATGTTACGTTCAGGTTCGTGTGATAATGCAGTGGCGTAACCAGGGTGGGTGCTCAAGCCAGTAATATTTTCTTCTTTCATTCATAACAGAATATTTTATGGTTACAAAAAGTGAACAGAACTTAAAAAAATTACCGGTATTCAGAGCATTTGGGAACCCAACTTCGTTAAGCCACTGTAATGCAGACGATTGCATCTCGCACTGTAGTTAAAGACTTACCAACACGTGTCAGTGAGAGATGATAAGCTGGACATCGTCCTCGTAGCTTAACCTTTCGGGTCCGAATTATTATTATTATTTTTTTTTACGTTTAAAAAAGTTTCTTGGTTTAAACATGAAAAAGTATTGTACTGTAAGGCAAAAATTAGGTTTTATTAAAATATTATAATTATTTAAGGAATTACATTATGTACTTTTAATAGCACAGTGGTCTTTAGAGGAACAGGTTGTCATTTACGGGTGTTCTATTAGTACAATACGCGGAAAAAGATAAATGTACAATTTCAAATTGAAATTTTGAGTGATACAGGAAAAATGATCAAGGTTCGCACACTTCTTGGAATTTCCAAGGACTCTGGCACCACTATTAAAAATAAGAAAATTTACATTTAGTTTTTAAACCACAACATTCGTAAACCCCACCTTCATTCAAAGATTTTACGATATTTTTCTGCAGTGAAACTCTTCGAAAATATTCTTAAAATTTAGTGATAGAACTGTGCGAACCCTGGATAAATGTAAAAGATATATTTAAAAAATACGCAATTAGCATTATATAATTCGCAATAGTTGACACTGAATTTACTCCTCTAAACAGAAAAAAAATATCTAATAAAAATTGCAAATAAAATAAAAATAAATTTTCATTTGTTGGTATATTCTGGTGACCACTCTTATTTGGTATGGATAGTTTTGAAGCAATTCCTGTCACCATGAACATCCTCCTAATTTGCACCTTTGTTGCACCTTGGTTCCCTCTGTCATATGGCTAGAATTATGTCTTACATCCTCAATTGGGTGAAATGATGGTTTAAAATTTTTTATAAGAAAAACCATGGTGGGTGAATTATTATTTGGGCGACCACGTTTTACGGAGATTGTAGTTTGCTTTTTGAAAACCAGCCCTTTTAACTGATTTTCAACATTTTTTTTTCTTTTTTTTTTTACAAATTATAGGCTAATACTATTGCATAACAGTATTATATGACAAAAAATGGGAAATATTGTTATAAAACAGAAATATTCAACTTATTTTTCAATAAATTTCGTTTCTAAAAATTAATAAATACAATATGCACATTATAGTAAAATTAATTCCTTTAAAGACCACTGTGCTACTAATAGTACACATATTCAAAGATTGATAAATTATAACATTTCAATGTTTTTGATTTCAAAAACTACATAAAACATTAGCTACAATAACTTATTTTACGAAAATGTTTTGAAAAAAGAATTCTAATTATTTATAATATCAATAATGAGAGTAAATTAAAAATAATATTCCCTGCTTGACGTGCATTCGAATTTTCATCCATCTTGAATGAGTATTCCTGGCCTTTTAAGGCTATCTTTTAGTGACAAAATTTTAAAAAAAGCTTTCAAAAGGAGTCTTTTAAATAGAATATGAGGCTCTTTGAAAATAGTTACTAAATACTGGAAAATATGTTAGTTGAAAGATGATGTACTAGTACACTAGACCCGAAAGGGTTGAATGATAGAGCACTAGAAGCTCTATTCAAAGGGTTCCGGGTACTATTCTCGTCTTGGTCATTTCCCCCTCTGCTTGTTCTACGCTCCGTTAGAATTGGCTTTAATTTAAGAAGTCACTTATTCAATATTATTTAAACAAATTCAGCATAAAAAGTTTTTACTTTAAAAACTTTTTCTCGTGTGGACGAGCGATCGATATACGTGCCGCATAAGGTGCTCATAATCCTTGATTATATGGACAGTAAATTTTTATTGTAAAATTTGCATTATTTAACCCAAAACATTTTCTGATTCGACTAGACAAAATTTTCTGTTTTGAAAAACGGGTGACAATATATTAAAAATTCAAAAAACACGATCATCCTAAGGGGGTTAACCGCTTTACTGATTTGCCCGTAAGTCGTACAGGCAACGTGTTTTTGTTAATCACAATTTGTCCGTAACAGTTTAGGGCGTCCTTATTCAAATCATAATTTATTATTATCATCAGTAAATATTTATTGTACTTTTTTCATTGTTTAATCCGAACATTTTTCTAGTTCAAGTAGGCAAAAATTTCTGTTTTGAAAAACTGGGGATAAAGAATAAAAAATCTGTAAAAGACTTTAAAAATAGGCATTGTTTAGAAGTTTTTTTTTTCAAAATTATTGATCTGTTAAGTAGTTAAAGCATATTTGACTTAAAAGCGTATTTTTGAAATTTTATTTAGTCTCCAATCGGTAATTAATCGCCAAATAAGCGAAAATTTCATTATTTATTTTTTGCGGAGGCTTTATTTAAGCTCCATCAAATAAATTTATAAACATATTCAGCCACATGAGCCAATTTCTCTTGTAAAAGCCGCTGAGTGTTGCCAGATGGCCTACGTTTTTTAAAAAATTCTTGATTGGTATTACTTTTTACAAATGATAAAATGTGCCTTAGTTAATGACCTGATAATTAAGGCGAGTATAAAAGGTAATTTACTATTTCAAAAAAGTGGTGCCAATCAAGAAATCTTAATTAAAAAAAAGTAGCCCGTTGGCAACGCTGAAGCCGCTGACCGAGGCATAATTTTCTATTTAAAATTTACTGGTGAATGTTTGCTTCTGCCGCATTCATAACTAGTTGATCCGATGTAAAAGATCAGCCGCTATTTTGTGACAACCTCCTCAGTTACTTTCTTCGCAACTAGCAGAGAATACACTACATGTCTTCTGCTCTTTATTCATAACTCCATTGCAAAATGGTTAAGCTGCAACTGGTTTTGAAGTATCACAATAGCGATGTGGTAAACTTCCATAGAGTAAATTTGAATAGAAATTTTCTCATTATTTAAACGCATTAATAACACAGAACTTTAATCATAACTAAGACCGGAAACGTATATTTAATTTTTCTGGTAAAATGTTACTTAATTAGCAATGAGCCCTACGAATCCGCCATGCGGTGGAAACTAAAGTAACCTCATGTCAATTTCAATTACAGATATTAGATCACCAATGCCAACTGCTACCAGTAAAAAGGAATGAAAATTGTTGTCAATTATTTTAGAAAAACTTTATAGGAATAAACCGCAAAAATAATGCAACATTTTCTATTCTTAATTTACCGGTGGAAGTTTTCTTTTTCGATATTCAAAAATTGATAATTCGGTGTAAAATCATCTATCATCTTGGGACACCCTCATCAATTGTGACAATAGATCCTTATTACATTTTCCTCCTCTTTATTTATAATTCCATTCTTAAAAATGTTTTTCTTCAAATGATTAGCATTTCATTAACAATTTTAGTGTACCAGTAGGTCATCCTTCGTTTCCCACTCTTTTTCTCCTTAATTTATTACATATAAATAAAAACAGTAATAACTTTCACACATAAAATACTATTTTTTGCATGATTATTTAAACAGATGAAAGTAAAAAGGTCTGATGAAACAGGACAAAAAATATTTTGGAAATACTCTAAAACTTATTCCATACTCTTTTAACTAAAAATAATTATTCAGTTTATTATAAAAAAAAATGTGTGTAGAAAGTAATACTTTATACAATTGTTTGTCTAAAATGTCACCATGTTTTCAAAATGATTAATTTATCGTTTTAAGATTTCCTACTGACAATTCTGGTTGATTGATTGCTGCTTCGTAGTTCCACTGTTTTTTTCCCGTTAACAATGTTAGTACACGTATTTGTAATTGCTTAGTTACATTTATTTTTCCAGTATTTTTTAAAGTATTTTTTTAAAGCTACAGTTTACGAATATGGAATGTTATTTCAGAAAAATATATTTTCCTAACAAAGAAATTATAAATCAGAAGAATCAAAGCATACAATTAAAAGTAAAAATTCGATAAATTATTTAATATGCTACAACAATAGACTTGCCTTAGAGGTCATTTTTACAGGGAATAAATTTTATAATTCGATTTAAATGAGATGATTTATTACAAAAATAAAGAAAGAAAGAAAGAAATATCCACCACTGTGAAAGAGGTTTAACAATCAAAATTAAATAGTAAAAGTAATTCTTGTACGAAAAATATTCATAAAACTTAGGTAAAATTTAAGATATTCTAGTGCTTAATTAGAAATCATAATCTCAAATCATAATCTTATTCATAATCCAACTGAAAATTTATGTGCGGTTTTCAGCAAACAGAAAAATGAATATTAATATAAAATGAAAGATAATAATTTCGATCCGCTTCTTACCTTAATATATGAGGAGTTCACAGCCATAGTAGTAAAAGTTCATTTTGAAAAAAAAATGAGGTACTGTAATTTCCGGCGTATAATCCTCTGATCAAGCAATTATTTCTCGACACAGACATTTTACTTGCTAATTGTAAGCAAATATTTTCCGCGATCTAAAATGTCACATTTTACTTTAAAAATATTCTGTGTCAAAAAAACAATTTTTGACCTGCGGATTATACGCGGGAAATTACGGTAGTCCCTTTAGAAGGAGAATAAAAACTATTTTTTCCACTCCCACAATAAACTAAGCCTGTAAACCAGGCGTATCAAACTATGGCCCGCCTGACATCACTAATAATTTAAGAAAAATTCAGCTGATTTAATCCTACAATTTCAAAGATAGATAAGGCCATCAAACCTATAAAAATTTTAGTGGTATCCAGCGGGCCACAGTTTGGCAATACTGCTGAAAGCAGATATACATATAATAAAGTATGAAAACAGGTGTGGATGAACTGACAGACTGACTTGATATTTTAGCAGAATAATCGTGAGGCAATGGAATTTTGTTTGGCGAAGAAAAAAAAAATAGTTCTAAAATACGCGGTTAGGTGGCTCTGTCAGGGTTCACAATGTCTGAAGATATGCAAATTGCTAATATGTGACATATGCATCGCACACATAGCTGCCATAAAAATGCAGAGAACCAGCTCTTTGCCTGAATGCTTCATCATAACTCTAATTATGAAGGATCGCGCTCTGCTCTTGAAACTTTTTTATAAGAACGATTTTTGTGCACTTTCAGCCATTAGAAAGTTTCGGACATTAAAATCCATAAAAAGGGGCCCAATAACCACGAATAATCTGCGAAAAATGATTGCTAAATTCACAGAGACCGGTTCCTTTGACGTTAAACGGGGTAGAAGAAGGAAACCAGTTTCAGTTGCGGCAGTGGAAGATGTGATTACAGCATACAAGAACAGACTAACAGTGATGCTGGATTCAGCAGTGTGTAGGAAATTGGCTGAATAGTGGATATGTCGAACATTGCGGTACGTACTCCGAAACATCTTATGTTGTTATCCGTACAAGATAATTCATAAGCATTAGTTACTACCTGCTAATCGGGAAGCACCTCAATCTTTTGCACTACAATTTACAACATCAGTACAGATACTCTTCGGTTGTTGTGGAAAATGCTGTTAAGCTCTTCCAATTAGTAGCAGAACAAGGCGGGGGCATATCAAACAAATTATGCCTTAAATATCAGCAAGTGTTTATTCAATAAAGTTCTCTTTTAACTTTTTTTTGTCATTATCGCTTTTATCGTTGTGAATACGAATTCTTGTCTTTTCGCTAATAAATTTTTAATAAATCCCTAAACTCTATTTTATCCTTTTGCCTAACAGCATTCCTGTGAGTAAAGAATACATTTTTTGTATTTCCCCTGACAGCACCATCTATCAGCACATTTTTGAAAAAAAAATTCTTTGCCAAATAAAATTCCATTGTCTCAGGATTACTTTGCTGATATATTAAGTTATTCTAACCTGTAGTTTTAAAGTTACCGACTTTTGAAATCGTACCTTTAATTATAATTACCCAGTATTTTGATTTCCTATACTACTTCAGCATACCTGTATCCTGTCCAACTTTAGACTTGCAGAAAGTATAAACAATTTGCAAATATAACTTATAAAATTCTAGTCCTAGCAAGCAGAATTTAAAGCAGCCGACCCTTCTTTTTATTGAGTCAAATAATGAGGCTGCCACAAGTGACTTTATTATATTCTGTTTGCATTACTATTTTTAATCAGATATTTTGTGAAATGTCTCTCATGAAAACGTTGTCAAAATATATGTTCATTATTTTTGTTTTATAAAAGTGGTGTGAGACAGAATAAAAAAAAACAGTAACATTCCGTAACCACAGTAACACTTTTCGGCACACTGTGTTCAGTACGGAATACCTAATTTCAATTCCAAACTTGCAAGTGACACCAAAAATATTTTAACAAAATTTTGCTTTTACGATGAAGCTTAAATTAGGGGATCATTGATTTCTAAAAAAGTCGTTTGTAAATTCCGGTTACAGTCATAATATGTTATTTTACTAACAGATTTGCCAGTGCGGGAAAGAGAATCATACTTCAAGAAGTTTGTTTAGGTATCAATTTCTTTAAATATCAAATATAATATAAATTATTTGAAAGGAAGCATAAAATAAATACAAAAGTTAAGAAATATTCCATTTAAATTAAAAATAAAAATGTAATTCAAATAGAAAAATTTTATGCACGAAAATTTCTGAAAAAACCTAAATTCGCATCCTAATCCTGTGATTTCACATTTAGAGGAAAGGCAATCTTTTTTATACATATCTCACTTGAATGTGTCAAATTTTCTTGAAAATTGCTACTTACTGCTTTTAAGAAATCGGGCCGAAAAATCTAACTGGTATTTTTAATCATATATAATCTTTATGCTTTCACATAAAAATCAACTCGGTCAAATTGAATATACTTTTTTTGTAACTCCCCATTTTATTTTACTTTGTTACTTGTAAAATAGTTTCAAAAAATATATAAGAACAACACACAAATATTGACTGCTTCGTTATCGTTAAACGTTCCTTGTGATACTTCTGTAAGACATTGTTCTCATTATTACGTAACACCAAAACCGGGGGAATTATACAATCTGCCACCATCTGTTACTGACAAGCGGGGATTTAATATGTTTCGTTGCGAATGACATGCTTAACTTCAGTGAGACAAAATCAACCGTTACTAAGCAACCATTTAATTATTTCTCTTTCGTACATAATGCATAGAAACTGAACACCTTTTAAAAGATTGTATAGTGTTATTTTGACTAAAAATTGGCTTCATAAAGATCTGGGTTTATACCGTAATTTTTGACGTATAATCCACGAAACAATGAATTACGTTTTGACCCAGAAATTTGATTTAGCAACAGAAGCCAAATATTTACTGTGATCTAAAACGTTGCATTTTATTTTAAATTTTTTCTGGGTCAAAATATCATGCTTTGATCGGCAGATTATACGCCGGAAATTAAGGTAAAAGTGTGCATACGCTAATAGGACTCAAAAAATCTACATGTCCGACATCAATGTTGCGAAACGGGCTAATTTTTTTATTGGCACCACTATTATTGAAGAGAAAACTTCCATGGTTTGCACAAATGTACAACTTGATTCTTACAGTACTTTCTAAGTATTTCTCTGAGGAAAATTATTGCGAAATTTGAGAATAGAAGTGATGGTTGCATATTTTGAAAAAATGAAAGTGACTAAAGAAAGAAAAGACTAACTAACGAAAGTGGATATGCATTTTATATGCATTCTTCTAATCATATATAATCAGTTTATATGCATTTGATTAACACCAAAATAGTTTACAATAAGTTGAATGACGAATCTTTACCATACCTTTCAAGCATTTTGTATAAAAACAATACGGAAGAAAACATTTTCTCTCTTATCGCAGTATGTTGAACAGTAATCCTAAAGGTCTGCCAAATGGTTTTCTTGATTGTCAGTACTCTGTGATTCACTAATTTTTATATTACCTTTCTAAGCATGTTCTAAGATTGAATGACCCCTAGAATCTTTCCATAATCGAGGTCTATTGGCGCGTTTCTCTAATCAAGTATCTCTTCAAATATCAGAAGGACATTCCACGATGATTATTGTGCGTAATACCACCGTCAAAAATCATTGTAATTTCGTGAAAAGAAAATTTTCTTTCGTTAATATTTCAATTTTGTTTCCAAAAATCCCCAGTGTTAGAATTTTCAGAGGGTTCATGTGGAAAGTTAGAGGCATCTTTAATAAAGTTAATAATGGAAACATCTTTCTTAAAGAAGTAACTAAATTGTTGAACTTTCAGATGAACAAGCTGAATTTATTCATTCTTCCAGTAACATAATAAAACTTTATAGAATTTGAAATTGTGTAAATTTATTAAAATACTATCACTCAGCAAATAACAATAGATTTTATTCTAATAAATATGTTTTAAATGATCCTGTAAACGAACCGTAAATGCTCTAATACCCCCTTACTATAGAGAACTTAACTGTGTCGAATTCAAGAACATACTGAATATAATGTGTAAATAAACACTTTCACAAATGTTAGACACTTTAGTATTGTTTTACGTTTATTTAAAGTATAGGTATCCAGCAATTTATACTGATGTAATAACAGCTAATCAACATTTTTGTATGAAAATTTAAAAATTTGAGCTATTTATAAACACAATTCAAAAGCAGCAAATCGATTAAATATCAAATAGTTGCACTATTTTGTAGCTATATCTAAAGATTTTTGAGTGACCCTGTAAGCGATCTATAAATGCTAAAATTATGTTTTACGATGTGAAGTTTATTTGGATCAGCAGTAGTAACATATTTCAGTATTGTGTGTTTACGACAATTTCCACAAATGTTATGCCGTTAAATATATTTTTCCTCTGTGTTATGAAATAATTCAAAGTCTTACAAATCAAAAACTAATTAATATTTTTATACGAAACTTAAATACTCATAAAAACAATTCAAATGCAGCAAATATATTAAAAATCAGTTAATTACACAAATATGCAGCCCTATTTAAGTATCTTTTGAGTGATCCTGTGAGTAATTCGTAAATGCTAAAATTCTCTTTTATAATGGGAAGTTTACTTGAGTTAATTATAGTAGCGTATATCATTATCACGTGTTTACAACAATTCGACAAGAGTAAGGTCATTTATTTTTTCCTATGTTAAGTATAAGAATCAGTTAATTTAAATTTATATAAATCAAAAACTAATTAATATATTTACATGAAAATGCAAAGGTTTAAAATATTCATAAAACAATTCAAATGCTATTAACCGCATAAAAATACCAAAATCACACATTGCTGTAGAATAGTGATGCACAACCTTTTTGCCAGAAAATCGTTTGCCACCAGAATATTTGAAAAGCGACGTTTGTTTTACTTAATAGCAAAGTTTCTGACATTATTAAAAGGAAAATTTTTCTGAATAAAAATAGTGGTATCATTGTGGCCCGCGGGCAACAGGTTGTGCATCCCTACTGTAGAACTGTCAAAATTATTTTATCTGAACAATTCCAAAATTGCACAAAAACATCACTTTTAAAATCGCATTTACTAAAATCTTATTCACTGGATTTCACTTTACTTATGTTTTCTGAGTCAATTGACACGCCCGATTCCATAGAAATAAAAATTTTGTTTCTATCAGAAACAGAATTCGAGTTATTAACTTGACAAAATGCCGTTTTGATCAATCCGCAAAATATAAACTAGACATAGTACTAATATATATATGTAATAATACAAATTTTTTCGCCATTTTCCTGTTTCGATTTCGCTCCAAATTCTTTTAAAAATATACTTTTATTTATATTTTAGTAATATGCTAAACTCCTAAAATCATTAAACTCCGTCTGCCAGCTTTCACCGGCCACGAATATATGGAAGTTCAATTTTTTCAGATGTAACCATCTACATAATACATATCATCATTTTCAATTCATCAGATCATCGTCTTTCAATGATAACATCCATATTCCCTTACACACACACACACATATATATATATACCAAATACCAAATACATATATATATGCCAAATGCGCATATATATATGAATATATATATATATATATATATATATGCGCATTTGGCACCATTTGGCTTAACTTATTTTCATTACAATTCATTGCAGTGTTGTTGTTTTTTTGCTTGGCGAGAAACTCTGTCACGTTTCTGTGATATTTATCCTTCAGGAGCAGTCATAAATATACAGGGTGATTCCAAATTTTTTTTTACAATAAAAGAGGAGTGATAGTACATATCAAGACAAACACTATTAAATAGGAGACCAAGGGTCCAAAACGTTTTCCAAAGGAGATAGCCACCATTAAAGTTTAGGGACCAAAATTTCAAATGAACATAAAAAATGGAAAAGTCGTTCGATTGATTTGCGGTTTTCACTAAAATTAACCTTTATGTCGGCATTTTCTTGAAATTAAATTATAAAGATAAATTTCAAAAAATGCGGATAGAGGGCGCTTTAGACTTTGGAGTAACAAACAACTATTTTTTGCCGGTATTTTTTGCATCTCATTAAATGTTTTCGTAAACTTTGAGTCAAACTTAAATTTTGAGCTGAAAATCTGAAAGTGGGAGTGGTTAAGTAGCACAAACTGAACTGTGTTCAGAGGGTTCAAATTTCAAATGATTATAAAAAAACGGAAAAATTGGTTCATTGATTTGCGGTTTTTACTAAAACTATTCTTTATGTCGGTATTTTCTTAAAAATAAATTATAAAGATAAATTTCAAAAAATGTCGATAGAGGGCGCTTTAGACTTTGGAGTAACGAACAACTATTTTTTGCCGTTACTTTTTGCATCTCATTAAATGTTTTCGGAAGCTTAGACTTAAACTTAAATTTTGAGTTCAAAATCTGAATAGTAGGGAGTGGTTAAGTAGCACAAAATGAACTGTGTTTAAGAGGGGGGTGTTCAAATTTAAAATAATTATAGAAAATGGAAAAAATTGTCGATTTGTTTGCGGTTTAAAATAAAACTGTTCTTTAAGTTAGTATCTTCTTGAAAATAAATTTTAAAGATAAATTAAAAAAATTCCATTAGAGGGCGCTTTAAATTTCAAAGTAACCAATAATTAAATTTAACCATTATTTTTTTTTTGTTCTAATTAAATGCTTGCAAAAAATTAGTAAATGTTTTCGGAAGCTTAGATTTAAACTTAAATTTTGAGCTCAAAATCTGAATAATTAGGAGTAATTAATAGCACAAATTGAAGTGTCTTCAGGAGTTGAAATTTAACCTCCCCCCTCCACGAACACAATTCAATTTTTCGCTACTTAAACACTCCCAACGATTCAGAATTTGAGCCTAAAATTTAATTTTATGCATTTGAAAGCATTTAATGAGATTAAAAAATAACAGTTAAAAATAGTTGTACGCTACTCCAAAGTCTAAGGCGCCCTCTATCGGCATTTTGTGAAATTTATCTTTAAAATTTTTTTTTCAAGAAAATGCTCATTTAAAAATTAGTTTTAGCGAAAACCGCAAACGAATCGATCAATTTTTCCGTTTTTTATAATCATTTGAAATTTGAACCCTCTGAACACTGTTCAGTTTGTCTACTTAATCACTCCCAACTATTCAGATTTTGAGCTCAAAATTTAAGTTTAAGTCTAAGCTTACGAAAGCATTTAATAAGATGAAAAAAAATAACGCCAAAAAAGAGTTGTTTGTTACTCCAAAGTCTAAAGCGTCCTCTATTGGCATTTTTTGAAAATTATCTTTATAATTTATTTTTAAGAAAATACCGACATAAAGAATAGTTTTAGTGAAAACTGCAAATCAAAGAACCAATTTTGCCGTTTTTTTTAATCATTTGAAATTTGAACCCTCTGAACACAGTTCAGTTTGTGCTTCTTAACCACTCCCACTTTCAGATTTTGAGCTCAAAATTTAAGTTTGAGGCTAAGCTTACGAAAACATTTAATGCGATGCAAAAAATACCGGCAAAAAATAGTTGTTCGTTACTCCAAAGTCTAAAGCGCCCTCTATCGACATTTTTTGAAATTTATCTTTATAATTTATTTTTAAGAAAATACCGACATAAAGAATAGTTTTAGTAAAAACCGCAAATCAATGAACCAATTTTTCTTTTTTTTATAGTCATTTGAAATTTTAACCCTCTGAACACAGTTCAGTTTGTGCTACTTAACCACTCCTACTTTCAAATTTTGATCTCAAAATTTAAGTTTGACTCTAAGCTTAGGAAAACATTTAATGAGATGCATAAAATACCGGCAAAAAATAGTTGTTCGTAACTCCAAATTCTAAAGCGCCCTCTGTCGGCATTTTTTTAAAAATTATCTTTATAATTTATTTTTAAGAAAATACCGACATAAAGAATAGTTTTAGTGAAAACTGCAAATCAAAGAACCGATTTTGCCGTTTTTTTTAATCATTTGAAATTTGAACCCTCTGAACACAGTTCAGTTTGTGCTTCTTAACCACTCCCACTTTCAGATTTTGAGCTCAAAATTTAAGTTTGAGGCTAAGCTTACGAAAACATTTAATGCGATGCAAAAAATACCGGCAAAAAATAGTTGTTCGTTACTCCAAAGTCTAAAGCGCCCTCTATCGACATTTTTTGAAATTTATCTTTATAATTTATTTTTAAGAAAATACCGACATAAAGAATAGTTTTAGTAAAAACCGCAAATCAATGAACCAATTTTTCCTTTTTTTTATAGTCATTTGAAATTTGAACCCTCTGAACACAGTTCAGTTTGTGCTACTTAACCACTCCCACTTTCAAATTTTGATCTCAAAATTTAAGTTTGACTCTAAGCTTAGGAAAACATTTAATGAGATGCATAAAATACCGGCAAAAAATAGTTGTTCGTAACTCCAAAGTCTAAAGCGCCCTCTGTCGGCATTTTTTTTAAATTATCTTTATAATTTATTTTTAAGAAAATACCGACATAAAGAATAGTTTTAGCGAAAACCGCAAATCAATCGACCGATTTTTCCGTTTTTTATGTTTATTTGAAATTTTGGTCCCTAAACTTTAATGGCGGTTATCTCCTTTGGAAAACGTTTTGGACCCTTGGTCTCCTATTTATTATTCTTTGTCTTGATGTGTATTATCACTCCTCTTTTATTGTAAAAAAATTTGGAATCCCCCTGTATATTGCAATAATGAGTAAACATTTTAAGAACAATACAAAAACGACCATAATCGAAAATACTTAATATTAATTTGTAACTGCCATTCGGCACCCATAATATTTTAACACTATTTTTGGATAAAAAGAGCTTCACAAGAAAGTCCTTTTTTTTTAATCAAGAAATTAGTTTGTTATTTCTTGTGTCTATAATTTATTTCACCATTTTTCAGAAGGACATACTCTGCACCTAAAAGAATCTCTAATTGGAAAATGCTAAATTTCAACTCTAATGAATTCGTTAGTAAAAGAAGGAGATAAGTTTGATATGTTTCATTAATTTATTATTTAAAGGTATATTTCAAACGAATCTTAAACTTAACTATACGTAATATTCGATTTACTAATGTGAATGTTAAAATACCTTATGGATAACCTTACACGTTACAGTAATATTAATCAAGTTTTGACTATCATTGATTTGTTTCATATATTTAAATCTTATCAAATTTTTATATAATCTGATTTCGAAAACTCTTTGTTTATCATTTTCTTGTAAATAAAAATCTCTATAACTAAAAAAATGTATTAAATTGAACATTTCACTCACTATTCTTCCTATGAAAAAAGAAGAAAAAGAAAAAAGAAAAAAAAATCAAAAACGTGATATGAAAACTAGTATAAATTGGTAGAAACGTGCCTTGTATTCTGTATATAGAAAAACTACAAAAATACATTCTAATAAATTGAAAAAAAGAATTTTTTCTTTTCTCGCTGTGTTGAATTGGATTCAAGCATAAAAAAGTGATTTTAATTTTCGATTTTAAAAACTATTTTTGGAGATTATGTAAAAACAAGAATGATGTAAAAAATCTTTCCGGTTAGCTCCGGGAGGAAGAGGTGGCTTTCATATTCCTTATTATTATTATTATTAATTCAAATTATATTATTCAAACATACGAAGCTCAAATTAGTGGGATTCGATACTTGTTTTTGTCAATACTAAATTATGAATTGAAATTTCTTGGAATTAACCAAAGTTATGCAGGCTGGTTTTATTTAATGCGATTTATATTTGATTGTCAAATTCGGAGATACAATGAAGTCGCTGCCCTTTTAAAACAACATGATGGGTGAAACTAACCAATGAACTTGATCAAGATTTTAGTAAGCCCTTTGTAGACGTCACTCACAACGAAATCGGTTTATATATGCGAGAGCTGTCGCAGGCATACAGATTTTTCACTCACATTTGACATTCAAACTGCTATATAACAACCATTTTTGGAGATAAATACAAAACAAAAAATGATCCGGAATCCTTGTATCAAGATCAAACATTTCAAAATTAACCTTTTTTTCTATATTTTTAAAGCTTTTTGATAATTTAAAGTGGTTACCATTTTGAAACAAGATGGCAGATGAAGTTGACCAATGAACTCTGTGAAGACATTACATTGGTTTTGTAGTATGTGCGCATCAAGTTTAATCAAAATCGGTTCATAAATGCGCATATTATCGCGTGACAAAAAAATCAGATCATTTCAAAGTGCCATATATACCGTAATTTCGGGTGTATAAGCCGCGGATCAAACAATTATTTTTCGACCCAGAAATTTAAAAAAAATGAATGTTACTAGTTAGATCGCCGTAAATATTTCTGTTCAATCACTAAATAAGATTTCTGGGTCCAAAAAGAATTGTTTGATCCGCGGCTTATACACCCGAAATTACGGTACTAGAAATTAGTGCTACATCTCAGCCGTTATTTAAGATATAGACAAAACAAAAAATGCTCCGAATTCTTTTTATTAACACTAGAACCGCGGAGACGGATCATTTTGACCTGTACTCAGTGAAAAGATGTCGATTCGAACCAGATAAGTCTTAAAATAATCTATATTTAAGCTGCACAAAAATTATTTAAAATAAATAAGATAAATAGACTTAAATATAAATTCTGATGTGAATTATTTTTATAAAACTTGGGTAAATATTCCCGCGGCTCTAGTGTTAAAGTCAGGCACACAAGAAAAAAATGTTTTTCAATTTCTAATTTTTGTACCTTATTTTAAATTTAAATAAAAAAAAATTAAGTGGCCGCCATTTTGAAACAAGATTGAGATCTCGATGACGAACTCGGTTAGTATATACTATGTACACAAAAAATTTAATTCGGTTCATAAATATAATAGTTACAGCATGACATATATCATACATATATGCATGTCAACATTTGAACGGAGGGTGGTTTTGAGGTCTGGGGGGTCATGATCGGTTAAAATATACCAAAATTTTCTGGAAGTGCTTTCCTCCGGACGGCTGCAAAAGGCGGCTTTTTTTTTTTTTTTTTTTTTTTTTTTTTTTTTTTTTTGTAGTGAAAGCTACCCATAAGCAGAAATTTTAGTACACTAGTAAGCATAAAAGTGATTTTAATAAAAGTAATTTTACAAAAAAATCTTTTTTGGAGCTAAAGATTAGGCTAGAATATGTGTCGAATAATTGCACTCACAGGACGATGTACACAGTACTAATATTTCCGAAAGGTAATCTTTGTCTTATTTAATCGTGAAAAGGTATAATTGAATTACATGTATGTAGCTGCTTTTATACTTTTGCCATACAAGTAAAATTTAATGGCAAAACAGGGTTCGCACAATATTACCACAAAATTTTTACAGTATTTTCAATGTATTTCACTGCAAAAAAACATTTGGAATCTTGAAATTAAAGGTGGTGGTTGTAATTTGTGTTTCTTAAAATTTAATTATAAATTTCCTTATCATTGACCCTTTCCGGCGCAGGCATATTCTGCTCATAAAATAAGAAATTGTTGATTGACACCGGAATTTAAAAACCACTTTTATAGAAATTAAGAACTCCCAAATTCACGCTTTCATTGTAAAAGCGAAATTTCTATAAAATATTCTTGGTGCCTTTTGCAAGTTTGGAATTAAAATTAGGTGTTGCCGGAGTGGTAACACAGGGCTGTAAAGGGTTTTAATAGTGGTCCCAGAGTCCTTAAAAAATATAAGGAGTATGCGAGCCCTGCAAAAGATTCCGTATTTAATCGGCGAACTCTGTTATTTTTAAGTCAATTTTTTTAACTCTTTGACTTTCAGTGTTCCATTACATAGAACACACAATATGATTTCCAAATGTCATATGGATACCATAGTTCTCATATAAATATTTTCCGTGTATAATGTAAAGAAAAAAAAACCGTCTCTTATTTTCAAATACATTTGTAAGTAAATTCCGGTGTCATTCAGTCATTTCAACATTTTCGTACTAAAAGTGTCTTGCGCCAAAAAGGATTAAATTTTAGGAGTTATCACTATTTGCGGTTTAAATTTAACTTATTTCAGAAAAAAAATGATTTGGATTAAAATTTAATAAAACGAATAACAATATAAGGAACTGCAGAAAACGTTGCATACGAAATCATATTAGATTAATTTATAACATGATTATTCAATCGAAATATTATTTAAAACGCATGTAAGTTTTCCAAGTGGATGAAAACATTTGGGCCAGGATTCGTACCAGGGATATATACTGATAATCTGTTATGCTATTCTGTTTCTATTTCGTTGATCAGATCCAATGTATCAGACCAGATTATGTGATCATTAAGTTTATATGGATGAAATAGTCCTCCAGTATTCGTCCGGGATGCTTCAGCCAATACATTCCTAGTTCGAAAACTGGCCCAGACTTTTTTCACCTACTTGAATAATTTACATTTGATATTCTCTGATTTATTGAGAGAAAGCTTTTCATTATTGCAAAAGAGATGCAAAAGATGCAAAAAAGAAATGTTAAATTCCGACTGAATGTTTTCCATCTTTCGACTTAACTTCCATAAAATGTGAGTTAATTTAAAACATGTTTTAAACCAGATTTATTTACGTATTTTTTTTAATTTTCAAAGAAATGTAATATCTTTTGCTGTTAAAAGGGGAATTAAATAGCCAATGATACATCTAAAATATTTTTCTGTTAGAAACCTCTTTAAACTGGTTTAAATTAAATCAAATTTTACAAACGTGAAGTTAGAAACTTGCGATTACACGACAGCTTTCCAAAGATTCCTTGTCATGGAATATCAGTTTTCGAAATTGGCTCAATTTTCTTTCTAAACTTTCGAAAACCCCAACACAACTTACTGCTAAAGCACTATATAACAAAAATGAAAATAAAATTACTTTATGTTTTTTCTTTACAGTTTAATCTGTTAAAAAATATACCAGCATTATTACTTTCAAAAAGTTATTTTATAGAAATTATTTTATTACTTTAAAGAAATTTATTTAACTTTATCATGCTTTTTTTCACGCAAGAATATTTAAAACTCATAACGACTGAACTAATCAAAATATGGACAGTGGAAAAATATACACTTTTATAAGATAAGAAGGGGGGGAGGATTGTACTTTGTGCTTATATATAACTAAATAAATAAACAACGTTCAAGAGCACAAATATTATAAAATAAAAGATGTTAAAAGTTGTTAAAAGCATACATGTTTCGGGACTCCTTAAACCCCATCATCAGTGCTAAAAGTGTAAAATGTAAAAGAAAGTCACATCGCAAAATAAAATAAGTCGTGTAACAGAGCTCGCCGCTAAGGCGAACTGACTAGGAAACGTCTCAAAGCGACAGTAAAAATAAGCTAGCACGCGCACCCAGAGGAGACCAATCATATGTCACCTCTTACTGGACGAGTCCAAATCAAAGAGAACAGGAGGGGTGAGGGGGAGTGAAATTACAGGAATGGAAACCAGACATCAGAAAATCTTGGCGCACTAGACATGTCATTAACTAAATTCTCTCTCTCTAACTCCAACTAACTCTAATAATTTAGTTAATGACATGTCCAATACGCCAAGATTTTCTGATGTCTGGTTTCCATTCCTGTAATTTAGCTCCCCCTCCCCCTCCTGTTCTCTTTGATTTGGACTCGTCCAGTAAGATGTGACATATGATTGGTCTCCTCTGGGTGCGCCTGCCAGCTTATTTTTACTGTCGCTTTGCGACGTTTCCTATTCAGTTCGCCTTAGCGGCGAGCTCTGTTACACGACTTATTTTATTTTGCGATGTGACTTTCTTTTACATTTTACACTTTTAGCACTGATGATGGGACTTAAGAAGTCCCGAAACATGTATGCTTTTAACATCTTTTAACATCTTTTATTTTATAATATTTGTGCTCTTGAACGTTGTTTATTTATTTAGTTATACTTTTATAAGATGCCTTTGATTCTAAACCAACGCAATATGTTCTATAATACATCAATACTACCTTCTCAAAAATTTTGCCGTATCAGCGATTTTCGTTCTTCTGAAGTTTTTAAATATCAGTATCAAAGTTTTATTCTGAATATGAGATAGTAGAACAGTCCTATATATGTTGAATTTCTTTTAGATAAATTATACTTGTTTTAACAAAAATAAATAAATAAATAACAATTTGGAAAAATAATATATTTTTTAAATAATTTAATCCTTTTCGGGATGTTCTATTGTCTTCTATGTCTAATCTTCCTACCCTGAATGGGTCTAATCGACCCACAACTTTCATTCGGTTTATACGATTCGAACCAGAACTTTTTAATAAAAAAGTTAAATAACAAATTCAGCGAAATAAATCAATTAAATATATTAAAGTGTTTTAAATAACAATTCTGGTGTGAAAGATTTTTAATCAAGATTGAGTAAAATTTGAACAGGGGAGGAAGGTTAACACTAAAACAGCCGGGTATTTTACTAAAATTTTATAAAAAGTGTTTCGCACCAGAATTTTAATTTTAAACTATTTAACTTATTTAATTAGTCAATTTTTTGCGCTGCATATATTTAACCTATCTTATGAAGAAAATTCTGGTTCGAATCGACTATTATCATTCTAGCAGGGGTCATTTTGACCACTTTTGGCGGTTCTAGTGTTAACCCTTTGAGCTCTGATGGTGGAATTTTCTACCACTAAACTTTAACTCCGAAATGTCTCAAAGGCCCCAGAAAATTTTACCAAATTTATTTAAAAAAGGTTTAATGCATGTTTTCGTGTATATCGTTAACCGAATTTTTTCTTTTCAAAATACTGGTGCTAATGTAACATTTGCATTTTTCAAGAAATTTACCCGCCAGAGCTCAAAGCGTTAAAAATTCGCATCGGATTCTGAAATCAAAATAAGGAAAAAAACACGCAAAATCTCTGCACATTTCATTTTAAAACGACGCATAATGGGGTATTTGACAAATCTGGGCGGCCAAAATTATTTTTTTGTTTTAAACTAATTTAAACGGTTCGAAAACGTTTATGTAATAAATATTGTTTACTATTTTAAAAATCATTGATGTTTTACAACTCTGTACTGGTTTTATTGATCAAAATTAGTATTATAAAATAAATGATTATTATGATGAATAGCATTATTAGTGTGGTAAGGAGATGTATTATTGGAGTATTATTAGTGTAGTAGTAGCGAGGCATGTAATAGGTTTTGCCAGATAGTTTTTTTGTTTATGTTGCAAATTAATTGAATTGGAACTAATAAGCTCTGAAATATGGAAAGAGGAAGAGGAACCACTCTCAATTTTTTTTTTATTGTTTTTGTTGCGATCCATCGCTGCCCTATTTTCATATAATAATTAATGCACATTTTTTCCTCTTCATTTCCCAAAAATTCTTTCAAATAAATGAATAATCGTGTCACTGTTAAATTAAGTTATTCTTAAGTATTGATTTTATGCGCAAGTTTCGGTAATTTTAAAAGACTACTTTTCTCGATAGTAATGAATTTCAGCTTCTTGTAGAAAACTGTAGCACGGGTATACATTTTATTTATCTTGTCTGATAATTTCATATTGGTTCCTGGAAAGATTAGTTTCGACAAATAATGATAATGTTAAAAAAAAAGGAGGTTTGTATTTTCTTTTCTGTTTTCTGAGTTCTCAAATATGCTTTTTTATATTTGAATGCTTGTTTTGGTGATTACCGTAATTTCGGGTGTATAAGCCGCAGATCAAACAATTCTTTTTCGACCCAGAATTTTTTAAGAAACAAATATAACTAGTTAGATCGCCGTAAATGTTTGTCTTCAATCACTAAATAAGATTTCTGGTTCCAAAAAGAATTGTTTGATCCGCGGCTTATACACCCGAAATTACGGTATGTTAATTCTTTTGACACATGGACAGCATCTATTTTCTCTGAAATTTCTAATTTTAACTGAACGGCATGCGTAATTACTTCCACATCTGTTGATCTCCTCAAACTTTCAAACATTCTCCGTTTTGTCCTATCATTGGATTCAGTGAAAGTTTTTGCTGTCGTTCCTGATCCATTTATTTTACTTGAAATTTTTACTGTACCTTCAAGCCAGTCTTTATTATTTTTCATAAAAATATCTAATTTGTGAAGGGCTGCGATCCACTTGCTCTTGAATTTATCCTTAAATTCGGAAAAATTGTGCTTGAAATTTTTTAATTCATCATCATCAAAAGTATTATTAAGAAGGTAATTTTCAAGAAAATTCAGTCTATCATTTATATTTGATGGTTTTGCTTTAAAATGATGTTAAAAAATTCATTTCTAGTCATTACTTTGACATTCGAAGACCCTAAATTAAAATAAATAAGATATGTAGAAAAGAGAATGCATAATAAATATATGCAAGTAAGATAGCTAACATTATTTTATCTCTTATATATATTTTTAAATCTTGCAATCTTTAACTAATTTTTAACAAAAACTTATGTAAAATTGATGCGACTTATTTTTTAGACAAAAAAAAAAGTTAACAATAAGTAATAAATTCCTTTCATTTTCTGAAAAGTGCTTTAAACAGATAAAAGGGAATGAATACATTATTTTAAAGCATTTTTTTTTCAAATGAATATAAATTCATTTCAATAAGATTGACTGAAAAGTAAACAAATATGATCACTTTCTAATAAATCATAACAATATTTTTCATTTTAAAATTTATATCATAAATATGAGTTAAATATCTGTACATAGTAATTTCGGATGCTTACTCAGAAATTTGAAAGAGCATATTTATATAACCTTCATTTTTAAAAGCGGACGAATGCGGAACTACTTTAAACGAAAACACAAAATAAAGGGTTTATACTTATTGCTACAACAAGTAACTCTGCTTGGAAAAGCTTGGAAATATAACAAAACACTTCGTGAAATCAGAACGAAGGTACAAACATAATAGAAAAATATACGTTATTTTAAATTAATTTTGCAAATACGAAAACTATCTTTTTCTTAATTTAAAAATTAAAAAAATAATAATAGATACCTGCCTCGCCACTATCCATAACGATTAGATTTTAAATACTTTCAAAAATAAAGTTATTCACTTTCGAAAATGGAAAGTCAGAATGCACAACGATCTGACACCGATGCTTTTAAATGAACACTCTAATTTCAACTGATAACAGGAAGTCATCGTTTGCTTAAACAAGATAAAAATGGTATCACAGGATTCCCCAAAGACTCAGCTCAAACTGTATCCCTCCATTCGATCGTGCGTTGTACTTTATGAAATCGACTTTTGGCCAGCCAGATTCTTCAAATATCACACAGTGGCGACGTCATTGGTTTCATAAAATATTAATATAAACAAATCTTTAAAATTATTTAATTCCGAAACTCACCACTGAGATTTTAATTGTTTCTAGAATGTTCAAAAATTTATATCGGTAACGAAAATTAAAATGCAAAATAACAAAATATTTCAAAACATATCTACGTACATAATGTTTTGTGTTTTGTGTTTTTAAATTATATTTATATCCAGTGTCATTTAGTTTTCTACTGATTTTATGTGTTATGAATACGGTTCTTATGAATGAACCGAAACATGTCAACTTTTTAATTTAATTTTTATTTGTGACACCTGTTCTAAGTAAATAAATATGAAATGTTTTTATACATATCTACGTACGTTTTTTTTTCTTTTTTTAATAAACAGTGCAATTGTTTAAAAAATATTGTTTTTAACCCTTCAAAAAAATTTTCCGAAATTTATTGAGCAATTTCCTTTTTTTCTACAATGCTTGCAAACTTGAATCGACTTAATCCCTTGAGGGGCAAAGCACTTATGTTCCTAAAATGTTCAGATGAGTGATTGACACCAGGATTATAAAACAAATTTATTTGATATAAAGTAAAAGCTGTTTTTCGCGTATATCGTTTAAAGCAAATATTAATACTAAAATACTGGTGCCAATGTGGCATAATGGAATTAAAATAAAGTGGTATATATAATATACCGGTGCCCTTCAAGGGGTTAATAAATAAAAATACCAATCGATATCGACTTATATTTTTATTTAAAACTAAGTCTTCGACAGAAAAAAATTACAAATATTAAGCTTTTCAAAAAAAAAAATATTTTCTGAAAATAGAAAAAAAATTACAAATATTAAGCTTTTCGAAAAAAAAAGATTTTCTGAAAATAATCTTTTATTCCTTAGTTGTCTTTGAAAACATAGTTTCCATTTTTAATTCACTATTAAAACATTTTTGTGACTGCACAGCTGCCAACTTGTACAGATTTTCCAACAACAAATATTTAATAGAAAATTTTATTTAAAACAATCGCCGAAACCTAACGATTTCCAACGATGAAACCAGACATATTTTTTCTTTTTAATTTTAGTGGTGGGGAAAATCTGTACAAGTTGGCGCTGTGTTACTGTGCAAGCTCTGATGAGTGATACTTACATAATTCATTCGTCACTATACATTCATTTTTTTTCTCAATTTAAAAAAAAAGGGTTCTGTTTTCTTGTTCGAAATATCGAAAAATTGCTCAATTAACCAGCATACATTTTTAAAGTAACGTCTTCAGTTTACAAATGATTGATATTAATCTTTTCAAAAAATTCTTTCTGAAACTCACTTGTGCCGTTTAAATTAAGTTTCCAATTTAAATCTTATTTAGAATATTTTTATTTTCTTGTAGGCTGTGTAAAAGCTGCAGCTTGAACTACACTGTAAAACTAGTCAGATGTGATAATACCAAAACTTTTTTCTATCTTATGCATGTTAATACATTCGAAAAATTAAGCATAGCAGCACCACCGGTTATGTAGTTTAAAACAAAATCTAGTCAGCAACAATTGATATCAACTTATAACTGTATCTGATGTTAGATGAAAATCTGAGCATTAACCTCTTCGGACCTGAGCATAAAATAACTGTACAAATATATATTTATTGCCATTGCATAATCGAAATGACACCATAGATGACAGAAAAAGTCATTTTTATGAAATCAATACTTTAGGGGACTGGTAATTTAGGTTTGCAAATATGGATATAAAAGTACAAATCCCCTTAAAACATCAGTTTAGCTATCAGTAATATAAATTTACACAATAACAAAATTAAGGTCTTTAAACACGTAAATGATCGGCAAATCCTCAATTTTTTTTTTTTTTATTGTAAAGCATTTAAGTTAAATAATCATGAATATTTCTTACTTTCATGGCCACGATGTCTTGAAGTTATTTTCGAAACTCGGATGAAAATAATATTTATTTTATGAAGTGATATTCTTCAGCGCTGACATGTTTTGATTTTATTTTAAAGCAAAAAACATTCAGAAATATATAAATAAAGTAAAAATGCAAAATATTTGAACAGTTTAGTTTTTATGAGGAAAAGAATGGAGGTACATATTTGTGTACCTCAGGTCTGAAGAGGTTAAATTTTGAGATAGAGTTATAGCAAAATCTTAAAAGAAATCTGCATAACAGCGCCACCTGTTGGGTGATGTACACCAAAAACTAACCAGAAACAATATTTTATCAGGTACTAACTCAATCTGAAATCTGATAAAAGTCCATGCATTAGTTCTTAAGATACCTTTTTTTGCGAAATCGTGAAAAATGTAGTTTAGTTGTGCCATCTGAAGGGTGATTTACACTAAAAACTAAACAACTCTAATCTATATCAAGGACTAACTGAATCTGAAGTATTAGAAAGTTTCGTACATTAATTTTGGAGGCAGAGCTATTGCGATAATCACGAATATTGCAGCATGGAGTACCAGATTTTGATGCACCAAAACGTAATTAGCATCATTTTATAACAAGTACTAACTAAATACAAGGTTTTATGAAAAATCCATGTACTTGTTTCTGATATGGCTATTGTGAAAATTGTAAATAATGCAGCATAGCAGCGCCACCTGTCGAGTAATATAAACCAAAACCTAATAAGATTAAACTCTTATCAAGGTTTCACAGAATCTAAAGTTTTGTATAATTCCGTGCATTATTTCTTGAGATAGAGCTATTGCAATAATCGCGAATAATGCATCATGGCAGCACCACCTGTTGAACGATCTGCACGAAAACGTCATCAGCACCACTTTATACAAAGTACTAACAAAATCTAAAAATCTTGTGTAATTCATATACTAGCTCTTGAGATACGGATTTAGTAGAAATTGTCAATAATGCAGCATAGCATCGCCACCCGTTGAGTGATATACCAAAAACTAATCAGATTTAGTTTTTATCAAAGTCTAAAAAATGTAATTTTTTTATTTCTGTGCATTAGTTCTTGAGATAGAGCATGCGCAATTTTTTGTCACATACATACATACAGACAGACTCACAGACTCACAGATTCCCAGACAGACATTTTGTAAAATCATGTTTTTTCCGATTCTCTGTCCCCCCAAAACGTGTAAATTCGTTGAAAACCGGATTTCGAAAATTTTCACGAATCCATTACTTTATTGTTGTAAGAACAGAAGAAAGTAAAAACATGATGGCGATTTCACGGAGCTTGTGCTAACAATCGTTATGCCAGCGCTAGAACAATTAATTTTTATTTGATGGAAAATCTCCGTAAATTCAAGAAAACGTTTCATTTTTTCGGAAAAAAACAGTGAATTGTACTGGCGTTTCGATCAGACTCCGTGAAAACGTCCGTTTTATTTATTTATTTACTTATTTATTTATTTATTTTAATGTTTTGTTGCCAAATGACCCAGGAACTATTTTCTTACAGTTTTTTTTACCATTTTGAGTCGCAGATTATTCTGCTTTTAGAATAGGCGTAGAAAATTACTTTAAAATATTGATGCCTGAAGCATTTGTATCCCCGATTTTTTTTGATTTTCATAATTTTAATTTCACTATTCAGCTTGATTTTTTAATTATTTATTTTATTTTATTTTATTTTATTTTGGATATGGAATACATTTATAATCCATAGTCCTCAGATTCAGTACTGTTTAAATAACTGCCAACATTATAAAGGATATAGAAAATATGTACAATTTATTAAGTAAATATATTACTTTTCAGTAGAAATTTAGTTTAAAAAATGGTTTCTTCAATATCATTATCTTAAGTCCAGTATCATAAATTACATTTAAAAAACTACTGCTATGAAAACTATACTGTTTGTGTGAAATAGTAATTTACATAACCCGAAGATCATAATAAATATTACTTTTCTCCAGCAGGTATTGGGGTATAGAATATATTCATTATTCAGTATTCCCATATTCAATATTATATTAGCATCTCGAAAAATTAATAAGGGTATATATTAAGAGTTCATATAGTCAGGAATTCTGGCATATCACAAAACTATGTTAACGGAATTTTCGTGTTTGCAGGCCATAAACCTGCCATATATTCATGCATTCTTTGTGAAAGATATCTTCATTTTACGAAGCAATGCTGATTTTTATCGCAATAAAGAAACTCGATCTAAAAAATAAAACCTTATTTATTTTTATAATTTATTATTTGTGGTGCAGTAAAATAACAAGGGATTGAGAAAAATACGCTAAGTATACTTCCGTATGCAGAAAGAGTTTTACATATGGATACAATATATTAATAAGTTTAATTGTTTAAGCTGTATTTTTCAATGGAAATAATTATATAAATCATTTTACAAACGTTTGTAAGGACAAATGTTTTACTCTCTTCTACCTTTACCAGGAAAATGTGTCAGAATCGTAAACATTTTTGAATTCCAGTTTTCGACGTATTTACATGTTTTAGCGGTCAGAGATCACAGAAACAGGCAAAATATCTGTGTGTATGTGACATAAATTTAGTGGGCACTCTTTCTGAAGAACTAATGCACGGAATTCAATAAAAATTTATGTTTAGTTAGTCCTTGATATAAATTTGTGATGATTAGTTTTTGTTGTAAATCGCTGAAAAAGTGGCGCTTCTATGCTAAATTTTTAAAGATTTCCACAACTGCTCTATGTGAAGAAGAAACGCTCGGATTTCCGTCAAATTTCAGACTCAATTAGTCTTTGACAGGAATTGATGCTGTTTATGTTTCGTTGCGAATAGTTCTACAGGCGGCACTGCTATACTGCATATGTTACAATTTCCGTCACAGCTCTATTTCAAGAACTACAGCAAGAATTTCCATGTAACTTCCGAGTCAGTTATTCCTTGACATGAATTGATCGTTTTGGTGTCAATCGCCTTACAGGTGGTGCTGAAATGCTGACTTTTGTAGCATTTAAGCGATTTTAACGATAGTTGTATCTCAAGAATTAATGCACGAAATTTCAAATACTTCGAATCATCATTATGGTCATAGATTCCTATTAAATTTCGGCACTGTGAGAGCAAAATTCGGAATTTTTACATGCATTTGATAGAAAGAAGTTTTAGGATTTCTACATCCGACTGGTTATGTTTTCCACAAATTCTGAGAGCAATGTTGCCAGGTTGGGGACTTTTAAAATTCATATTATTTTCTTGACATAGGTTTTTTGAAATAGAAATATTCCACATATTTAAAAATATATTAAAAATTCTGAAAAATAAATCGAAACATACTATTTTAGAAAAGTAGTGACAGTGAAATAATCTGAATAAATATATCCCCAATCTGCAACACTGTCTGAGAGTGTTTTTACTGCAATTAAACATTCATGCAAGTTTTTGGACTTGTTTCTTTTGAACGAGCTGCTATTTAACACTAGAACGCCCGGAAATTTTACTCAAGTATAATAATAATATTTCACACCATTATTTTTATTTAAAATTATTTAATCAACTTATTTAACGAAAATCTGCGCGGTTCAAATTTAACATATTTCAACAAAAAAATTCTGGCTTGAATTGAAATTTAATCACATGGTCTGAGTCGAATCGACTCCATCCGGGCGTTCTAGTGTTAAAAGTGAATTTATTAAAAAAAGAATTGAAAACGCTGAAAGTTGGCAGCTACTATGTTAAATACATACATATATTTATATATCATGATGTATTCAGTTATACTGTATTGTTTAAATAGAAACAAGGTTTTAATTAACTATTGAAAAATGCTACTCTTTTAAATAGAAGTCTTTGATTTAATTTACCATTACTGCGACTTGACTATTTATAAGCTAATTGGAGTAAAATTATTAAATAAATGAAAATAACATTTCCAAATTTAGCCTTTTATCAACCGTTCTCGGATGATACATTCGGATGTAAAATTATTCCTTTTTTATTCTTTTAATTATACTGGACCATTTGGTAATTACATTGTAAACATTTTCGTGAGCTGTAGGCAACGCATCAATTTATTTTTTAATCTTTTCCTACATAAATTATTTTTCATCATTTTTCACTATTCACATAAAACATTTTTTTGTGAAAAATGAAAACCCATTGTAATATTATTTTATTATTGTGCTGCATTCTAGCTGTTGTCTATCCACAAATCAAATCTCCATAAATGAATGCTCATTTTTTTTGCTTAAACTTTGATGGCGTGTCCTTTATGATAAAGGCACTCTAGCATTTTAGTGACATCGTGACGTCAATGTTTTACGCGTGTGGCGCAGAAGCGACATCTATCCTTTATTGAACTTTAACTTTCCAGAGCGTATTTGGCGCCCTCGGGTCTACTGTTAGTTGCGGTTAGGAGTAATATGCAAATTTATAGCGCCGTCTTCAGTTTGCAACGTATAAAAGCTGTCAGTTGGAGTGTGTTCTGTGTGGTGAGAACGCGAAAGCCAGCTAGTGCGTGGTGAGAAGGTGAAGCAAGCAGGTGTGTGGTAAGAAGGTGAAGCAAGTAGGTGTGTGGTGAGGCAGCGAAAGTCAGCCAGGTGAAATAGATTGCGTTGTGAAGAGATAGCCTCCAGTGAGATAGATTGTATTCTAAAGTGAGCTAGCCAGCAGTGAGAGCCGAGTTAGTTTGTGGTGAATTGAGTCACCCAAGAAGAGTGCCAGTGGGTAAGAATTAATTTAATACGTTGAGTATTTTGAGTAATAAAGTGTTTGCAGCCACGGGCTGTCTTATTACATATTTAAACTAGCTTTTAACCGAAATCCGAACTTGGAGCTGGTGTAAAGTGCCCCGAACGGAGCTTAAGCCGAGGTCGTGAGTATAGCTTATGATTTAACTTTTTATTATTGTGCTTAGTGACTGAAATCTTGAACTATCGCTCCACTTTCCCATGTTCCAGAGGTTTAAATAAACTGTTTGATTTTATCTTATACTTAAAATTATGTCTTCATTTAACTAGCAGAACACCAGCCACGTCACAAATGACACCCAACCTGTGTTCCATCACGTTACAAATGGCGCCCAATAGAAAGTCGAACATTGTGAGCTTGTTCCACGAGTTTATTTTACTGGTGAAGGGGACATTAGCGAATTCTTAGTGAAGTTGGAGGATTATATTTTATTTAATAATATACCGGAGAAGAATAAGTATATAGTGCTTAAATGCTCGCTAAAGGGCGAAGCACTTTTATGGTTGGATAATATAGGCAAATTCTTGGTTAATGATGAGACTAAAAGATTTGAACAGACAGTTACTGAACTAAAGAAAGCGTTTCCTCCTGTCAAAGATAAAAGAATTTTACACAGAGAATTTTATTGTAATAAGCAGAATATATATGAATCGGCGTCAAAGTTTTATCTACGTAAACTTGAGTTAAAGAATAAATTAGATTTGGATATTACATTTGAGGAATTATTGGATATAGTTCTTTTTTTTAATACGAATGTACAGGACTATATTGAGATTAGAGCCCCAAAGAATTCTTCGGAAATGCACCAAACCTTGTTGAAGTATGAGGCTCGGTATAGCTCGGATCAATGGAAGTCGCGTAACCCTCGACAGAGACCTATCACGGAAAGCAATTTGAGAAATGAGGGGTAGAGGAATTTGAGAGGGGGGACAGCGATTTATGATTAATAATTTGAGTAATGGTAATTATGGATTTAGTCGAAATGTGTCAAATGCTGGTAGTGGTAATAGGAATTTCGGTGATGTTAGTAATTTTAGAGGCAATGATAGAAATATTGATGGAAATAGGCGGAAAGGGGGTGTATGTGAAAGGAATGTTCCTTCTTCACGAGTAAGGAGATTGACTTTGGATGAGAATTCTGGTGGTAGATCAATGCAAAGGAGATGTGTTAAGAGGTCAGGTCAGTTAAACTGGTAGGTGGCTGTATTTCGGAAGGTATACAGTTACAAGTCAAATTGGAAAAACCTTCTGTGAGTTACCTCCGGTGGAGTTACCTGAAATGCTAATTTTTTGGATGGTATTGTCATTAAAAGTGTCTTCGATACAGGGGCAGATAAGTCTTTCATTTCGTATGATTGCTATCGTAAATATTTTTCGTATAAAAAGTTGAAGATGTCAAATCTGGTGGTTCAGTCGGCGCAGGGAGTAGCTTGTGATAATAAGGGTTAAGTGAATTTAGAAGTTGCAATTCTTTCGGTTAAGACATGTGGGGAGGTTTGGGTGTTAGATGGTTTAACGGTGCATTGTATAGTTGGAGTAGATTACATGAAAGATAGAGGAATTAGTCTGGATTTCTTTAAAAAGTCTTTGGTCGTGAATAATGATAACAATGTCAGAAAAAGTCAGTTTCGGTGTCAGTTGATTTGGGGGAGTCTGGTTTAAGTGAAGTCGAGAAAGAGGAATTTAATAAGTTTTTGAATGATTATGGTGAAGTTTTTTCAGATAAACCGGATTTAACGCATTTTGCGTGGCATGAAATTGATACTGGTTTGTCAGCACCTGTTGCTAGTAAACCATATCGGTATGACAAGATAAAACAAGGTATAATTGACTATCATATTCAAAAAATGTTGGCGGATGATATTATTATGCCGATTAAGTCTTCTTTTGCGTCGCCAGCGGTGTTATGTCGTAAGAACAATGGGAAAAGTTTAGATGATCCAGAGGCATGGAGGTTTGCTGTAGATTATAGGAAATTAAATGCAATAACGCAATGCCCTCTATATCCAATACTAGTGATTGATGAGATTTTGGCCAATATTACGAGTACAAATTATATGTCAACGTTAGATCTTACGTCTTGTTATTTTCAAGTTGCAATGAAGCCGGAGGATAAAGCTAAAATTGCGTTTATTACTCGGGACGGTTGTTTTGCTTTTAAGGGAATGAGTTTTGGGTTATCGGGAGCGCCGGCAACGTTCCAGAAGACCATGAATAACATCCTAAAACCTTTGCTTGGTAAGGGTGTCATGGTCTACCTGGATGATATAATTATAATGGCAGCTACGTTTGAGGAACATTTAAGATTATTGAGGGTAGTATTTACGTTGTTGAGAGATGCTGGGTTAACAGTTAAATTAGAAAAGTATAAATTTTTGCGAAAGGAAATAAAATATTTGGGAGTAAAAATTACGCGAGAGGGTATTAAGATAGATAATGAGAAAATCGACGCAATTACGGCAATGAATCCCCCCCAAAAGTAGTAAGGAAGTAGCGACATTTTTAGGGATGGTTGCTTGGTTTTCCAAGTTCATTCCACATTTTTCAGAGTTATGTGAACCACTTTATAATTTAAAAAGGAAAAGGGTAAAATTTACATGGTCGTCAGCGGCTCAGAGGTCTTTTGAGTTATTAAAAGAGGCGGTAGTATCCCCAGCTGTTTTGGCTCATCCTGATTATAATTCTCAGTTTGAAGTTTATTGTAATGCGAGTGCAGTGGGGGTTGGAGCGATGTTAGCACAGAAAGGTTGACCGATAGCGTTTGCTTCGAGAATTTTAAATGCGGCTGAAAGGAATTATTCGATTACAGAAAGGGAGTGTCTTGCAGTAATCTGGGCTTTAAATAAATTTCGTTGTTTTTTCATAAGTATTCCGGTTAAAGTCATTATGGATCATTCAGCTTTGACAAAGTTAACTAATGGAAAGGGTTTGTCTTCTCGTATAATGTTGTTATAGAACATAGAGCAGGCAAGAAAAATGCAACTATTAAAGTAAATTTTCCTAATGAATGTTTAGGTGTATATTTAATTGGTCCTTATCCATTGCCTAATACTAAAAGATATAGATTTTTATTAGTATCCATATAGCACAAAAGATTCTCAATATTTCCCCAGGAGCTCCAAGTCATCCCATATTCCTCCTAATACTAAAATGATAAGATCAGGACGTCCTGGGGGAAGAGTCTTTTACGGTGTCCTCAGGAGTGAGCTCCCAGAAGCGTCCCACGGAGTAACTTCCCAGAGGCGCTACTGAGGAAGTTCCTGGGAAATCATTCCTGGGGAAGTACCCGGTTAGTCTTTCCTTGGTGTCACAGTGCTGGCGCCATCTCGTGAGTGATTCTGCAGTCCAATACTCAATTTCTTTTTATTAAAAGATTGAATTCAATTTGATCAGTATAAATTTTTTAATGAGTTAATTTTATTTTATTAATTATTTTATTTTTTATTTTTTAGCAAGTTAGATAATTGTTCTTAAATTGAAATTATTTTTAATTATTGCTGTAACTTTTAATCTTTTTTAGTTAAATTAAAAAAAATAATCTATTATTTCAGTTAATTCCTATTTTTATATATCAATTACTATTATGTATCTTTTAAACCAAATTTTGTTCATTAATCAATATTTTATTAATTATTACTAAATAACCTATTCGTTTTGCTTTATTATTATTATTATTATTATTATTTTATTAATTAAGAAATTAATTTAACTTGTTTAAATTAACTAAATAGTAAGTTTCTAAAATAATACACTAAAATCTCTGAATAGAAGATAATTCTAGATCATATATCTTTCTGATATTTAGAGGTAAAGGTATTTATACAAAGAAAAAAAAGGGATTCTTAAAATAAACTTGTTCATAAGTACCCGTTTAAAACTTTATTATGAAAATTATCTAAATCGAGTCCTGGTGTATCTTAATATCAGTGTTAAATGTTTATATATATATATAATTAGCTAACATACTTACTAAGCGCTATTAAAAAAATATGTCGCGACGAAACTAGACATTTTTATCACAGCACATAACACCAATTCAAAGATAGAACAGTTCCCTTTAAAATGGTACCTTTGTATTTAAAATATATAAATATTGAGCCGTACCTCTCCCCCTCCCCAAATGCATACCAATACGTGGTTTATTTTAAAAGATTTTCTGTTTAACCCGGGAGGACGCGCGCAGGGCCTAAAAGACCCTGAGTGCGTATGGTTTTTACATTTGCAACCACTAATTTTTTTAAATAATCTTCAACTTATTTTACCGCAAAATTTGTAAGAATTGACTCCGTCTAAATAAACCGACTGTTTTAATTTGATTTTATTGGTGTCAAAGTTAAAACTATTCATACCCTGAATAGCGCGCGTTCTCCCGGGTTAAAAAATATACATTCCTATAAGATTAGTTAAAAATTATAAATTCACGCAAATTTAATGTTTAATTAAGGTTATTATTAATTACCTACCCGTGTAATTTATGCATGTGTTGAGGATAAGAAAATGTTAGCTAAATAGAAGCATAAATTTAAGTGTCATTTCTAATCAGTGGCGCCAACTTATATGGGCCCATGGGGCGCAAGCCCACACAATAATTCGATGTATCTATCCACCCATTATTAATTGAACCCACTCAATATTTATGCATTTGTTCAAAATTTTTTTGAGCACATTCAATATTTTTCAAAAGTTGTTTCTGATGGTTTAACCAAATTTGTTATATTTATCATTAATTAATTTTTTTAATGTAAGTTGGACATATTAAAAAGTTGTTTTTCTAATATCTTTTATAGATTATCAAACATAATATCCTTATTATTATTGAAATTCTGAAAGATAAAGTGAAGTCTTTATTTTGAAAACTTCAGAAATAACAATATTTTTTGGTTCTGAAATTAAAGATAAATATTTATCTGTATTTCCTTAATAACAAATATTTTATCACAATTTTCAACTGAAAAATATATTGCATTACTTCCTTCATTTAACAAGCCGATTTTATATTATATTTCTTTAGTTTGGATATCTGTAAAGCATGGAATTTTTTGTTTTACCATGCATATATTCTTAATTAGGTGACAATGAGAATATTATATCGCATACAATGCTCTCAAGCAGGAGGCACCGTCCCAACCTTCTATCAATTAGACTCACAATAAAAGCTTACCTGCCCCCCAACCAGTTTTGCCAGCTAAGAATGTTGCAAATTTTCCGGAAATCACTGAAGGAGAGTGAGAAAAAAAAGAGTATAATTCCAAGAATTGGAAATCAGACTATTTGTGAGTTAAGAAAAGGTGTTACAAACAAATTTGTTCGTAGGAAAAAGAAAAATATATATATATTAGTTTAGGATTTTTAAAATCGTTGATAAAAAATCTTATATTTTAAATAAAGATATCAGTTCTTCTAGGCTTTTAAAATTGCCTAAAACTAAAAAAAGTTACAAAAAATATGTAAAATGTTACTAAAAATACATTTCAAGAAATCAACAAATATATTTCCTGTCGTTGATTAAATGAAAAAAGGTGCATATTGTATTTTTATGCACATAAAAATTTAATACAAATTAAAAGACTGTTAAATGAAGATTTAATTGTAAATTAATTATTTTTATAATAAAAAGAAAATTAAAAGGTTTTGTAACAGATTAAAATTTTAATAATAGTTTCTATTTTATGTAAGTCAAGCAGTGTTTTAGTGCAATTATGGAGTTTTACAATTGATTTTCACACCAAATCCTGATACAACAAAATGATACAAATTTGTACAATCGATTTTTCTATCCCAATACAAAATTTTAATATTTTTACAAATGTAATAAAATAATACAGTGGTTTTACAGTATTTTTTAATCCCGCGACAGTTGGTAAATCTCCAAACATCTGTAACTCGTACCGTCGTATAAGAATTTCATAAGTAACGGATTTAATTATGTGTTAATAAATACTCGCCAAAATATGCCAAATCTTTTTTAAACTGATTTGTTGATTGGTTGTAGATATGATGGCCAATTATCAATATGAGGGACATATAAAGGGAGAATGTTGCCCTCCGTGAGGGTCTTTCTAATGGAACTTAACCCGTATTTATGCAAGGAAATCCAAGATTCGAAGAAAACCGCGGGAAACTACGAACGATTAGGCCGACGGGTGCGATTCAGCACATCTGATCTACCAGTTTCAAGAGCAGAATCGCTTGACTGCTGGTGGGGCCCAATATGAAACGAACTAGGAACTAGCCCATTAGGAAAAAAAGACTAAGCAAATTTATATATATATTTTTTCATAAATTCGTATAATAAGAGCACCTTTTTACCAAGCGTAAAAAGAAAAAAATAGATTAAAATTTCTGTAAAAAAATGTAAGAGAGAGAGCAAAAAAGTTTTATTTTTGAAAATATTCACTTAGACTTTATTTGTCAATAGGGGAGAGTGGGGATACTTGAGCATAGGGGATACTTGAGCCACCCCTATTATTTCTACAGTTGGTTAATTTTTCTTTCTAAAACTGCCAATATGATAACATATTTATAGTTCTGAACATGTAAAAAAGAAATCACACATCTTGGTACCATTTTGAAAATATAGTGATTAATAGTTGTCTTTTCCCTATCTGAAGTAAATATTTGGGTGCATGGCTTTTTTGTTTTTTTTGTAATCAAAATTTTGTTTAAAGTTGCAACTATATACATACATTCAATAAGCATAATTTCAATTGTATTTTGAGTCTAAAATAGTTCTAATAGCTGCATGCTTTATTTAGTAAAACTCTGGGAAACAAAAATAGTGATAGTGGGGATACTTGAGCCAATGAGAGTGGGGATACTTGAGCCATGTCTCAACCATCCCGACTAGAAATTAAACATGGGTGAAACAAACAAAAAATAAAATTCCATCCTTATATTCACTAATAGATATTTCTCTGGATAAAAGGGAGAATAATTTTTCATTTTATTTTTTTTTTTCTTAAAAAAATAACGACCTAAAAATGTTTAAAAATGTATATTTTTTAAAGGAAAATATCTATTTTATTTTTCATTTTGACTAACAAAATAGCCTGTCTAGATAAATGTAAACATAGTTTTCAATTTAACTTTCATTAAATTAAAATAACTTTTTAATTAGTTAGGTCCAACATATTAAAATATTTATTTTTTAATATAACATATTAAGATTAATATTTTATATTGAAATCGTAACCTCTGTTGCTGTAACTTTTTTTTAACTAAGAAAATTGAAGAAAAATTGGTAAAAAGAGCGCACAAAAAACAAGAAAAGCAACAAAAATCCCAGTTCAAACTTACCTGCATGGAGCCAAAGAGGAAGACAAAATCTTTTCCTGTAAAATCAAAAAAGTGTTTGAAATAGTAGAATGATACATCTGGCTTAGATTCCGACAGCTACTAAATTAAAAGCATGAGTTCGACAATATCATTAGAAGAAAATTCTGTGAATGATGGTGATGATGTGAAAAGAAAACCTTCTATTGATGGTTGGTTACTAATAAAATATGCCAGAAAGAAAACTGTAAAAATATTTGTTGGATAAGTGCTTAATATTTTGAAAATGAAATTTGCCCGAAGAAATGCAGATTCCAAATTTAAATGGCTCTGAACTGAGGATGTTTCTACCGTCGTTATAACTCAAGTTGAAATTATCCTCCGACAACCAGTTTTAACGACAAAAAATGATCGTATTACTAGCTTTGTTTTCTCAACTGGTTTTGAAGGACTTTACGTTTCATAATTTATCATTCTGTAAAATGTTTGTGCAAAAATAAAGCGAAAAAAATTACTTTTGTAGGTATTTTTCCTTAGTGGCTCATGTATCCCTTCACCATGGCTCAAGTATCCCCGCCATGGGGATACTTGAGCCACGATGTAAAACAAAAAATAAACATTTATTATACATAGAAAAATAGTTCAAAATTAATTGAAAGTGGTTTTTAGTTGAAAAAAAAATATCAAATTTTCATTTTCAATATTTTATTTTATTCTAAAATAATGTAAAAAATTAAAAAAAAATTAAAATTCAAAAAATGGCTCAATTATCCCCATCTTCCCCTACATAAAAAAAATCACAAATTTAATGGAACTATGTGTTTTAATCTCTTGCCTTTTTAATTTCTGGAAATAATATTACTATTAAATAAAATTAAATTTTATTGGGGATATCATCAGAAATGTTTTGCATCATTCATTGTGTGTCAAAATATAATTCGTAATCAATTTTCTAACTACAGAATTATTTTAATGGACTATTTTAAGTATTAAAAGCTAAACGGATATTTTTATCATTTCAAAATAAAATTTCATGTAAAAATTTTTAAATTCGAAGACATTTATGTTATAACAAAAAATTATTGATAATTTATTTGGAGTTATTAATTTAAATTTATGTCGAATGTATGCAAAAGGCACAAAAAATGAGGACATTTCCTAGTTTTATGTTTCAATAGCGGAGTAAAAATACATGTATACCTTAGAAACCTTTCTTCCTTACTGACCCTACAGCATAACGGTCAGAGCGCGCGTTCAGAATACCAAGGTACTCGGGTTCAAATCCAACAGGAGAGATGAAGGTAAGAAATTTGTTCCTGAATGATCTCTGTATATGTAAATCCGTCTGAATAATAGAAAAAAGACAACATTCGCGTTTCTTCTAAAAAAATTAAATTAAATCATAGCTTTATTTTATTTTTTAACATATTGGTGACCTTGAAGTTTCCCAAAATCCTCCTATATCACTTCTCAAATCTTCCCCAGAACCTCCCGGGGAGGACCCTGAACGAGGTCTTGGGGAGCGATGCAGGATGCTGTAACGCGGACATTTTCGGTTCCTGAGGACCTCCTGGGGACAATTTTCTGCATCCTCAGGGATGCCTGGGGGATGATATTCCTGGGATGTGAATCCTCCCCAGGACATCCTGGGGAGGCAAGTGTACTATATGGGTAATAGTTGATTATTTTAGTAAGTGGGCGGAGTTAGTCCCCCTTAGGAAGGCTTCTGCACCTGCAGTTGCCGATGCCTTTTTTGATAATTATATTTCTAAATATGGTGCACCAATTAGGGTACTTAGTGATCATGGCCCTTGTTTTATATCAGATATTTTTAAGGCTCTGTGTGAGAAGCTGGATATTAATAATTCTTTTACTGTTCCTTACCGTCCTGAATGTAATATGGCTGAACGTGTAAATCGCGCGTTAATTCATATGATTTCTTCTTATGTGGGTTCACATCATTCAAATTGGGACCAGTTTCTTCAGCATTTTGCGTACGCACTTCGTACGACAGATATTTTTGGGTAGAAAAGTTATTACTCCATTTCAAAGGTTAGTTATGGTATCGGATGCAGAAAGTCAACTTATGTGTCAGAATATTGAGAAGTTGGTTAAGGAAGCACAAGTTCAGATGGGAACACCGCAGGAGAAACAGGCTCAGTATTATAATATGCATAGAAGGGAGCTGGAAGTTAAAGTTGGAGATTTTGTTTTTGTGGAAAAGCATTGATTAAGTTCAAGTGGGCAGAACAGGGTAGCGAAGTTTGGTCCAAAGTTTGTGTGTCCTTTTGAAGTTCTGGAAGTTTGAAATAATAATCTGGTTGTAAATGTAAATGGTGAAAGGATGACGGTTAATTTGGATCAGGTTCGAATTTATAAGTTTAGAGATAATGGTAGTGAAGATTCTCATGTGTCGAGTGGTGTTTCACAAAATTCCCGATCCAATGAGTGTCCCGAGTCCAGCTCGTCTTCATCTAATTCTTATCATCAATATTCACAGCGAAAATCTAGTCAGACAGTGCCAAAAACTGTTGTTGAAAGTAAAAAGTCAGTTCAACCTAAACCAAAGTATGATAATAAAAATAAGAGAACAATTTCAAATACGTCAGACTCAGTATGTCTTAAAAAGCTGAAGATCGTAAAACGACCCGTTCCTCTACTAGTTAGACAGCGACCTTAGAAGCATAAATTGTCAAATAGTTCTACTTCATCGATACATAATCCTCGAAAAAAGACTTTTATGGACACTCATAGAAATAAGAGAACTCTCAATTCTGACTATGTTTTGCCCAATAAAAGACAGCGTAGGTCTGGACAGAAGAGTGGCCTAGCATCTACGGTGACTTCAGGTGTGTCCAGAAAGAGGAGACAGTTATCAGAAAGTCAACGTCAGCAGTTTGGAAACCGACAGTATTCTCGCCATGGAGTGACTCCAGCGAACCGATCAGAGTGGAGTCGTTGTGTGGAATCTACAAGTACCCTACGGCATCCATTCAGGACCAGGCTACAAGCACGGCAGTCAACGGTTGCTTCCCCGTACAGTTCTGATGACGAAAGATCGTTTGTGCAAGGATTCTGTGACAAGAGTAGAAAGCCTTCCTATAGTATGAAGCCGGCTAGCAGCGAATAATCTCTATAAATGGGTGATAACGTTCTTTATTAACTTTCTATTAGAGTGCATTTATTTTATAGCAATGTGAAGTGAAGAAAAGCAGATGGACTGTTTTATTCTTTGCCCATCTTTTGGAAATTTTTGATGGACTCACGAGTGATGTTTTATTAAGTTCGAAATTTGTTTGCAAAATTGTTACTTTTATGTTTGTTTGACATTTTTGTCTCAACCGCTTTGAAAAATTCTGGATCTATTGTTGATTGTTATGTTAGTTTTCCAAAAATATTATTATATTGCTATATTGTTAAAGTCTTATACCATGTATGTTAATGTATGTTTAATTTTCAGATATTGATACATAGTAATTTAAGTTATTTTGTACACGCGCCGCGGATTTGGCGTGCACGCGTTTTGCGGTCAAGAAGTCCTTGACACGCGTTTCTGTCTCCAGTCCTAACTATGTACTATGTTCCTAATATGTACTAACATTTAATTAATTAACTTTCTTCTTATCGTTTCGGATTTCATGCGTTGTGTTCTTACTGTAGTTGGAAGTAGTTTCCGCAGGTTGCGAGTTTTTATGTTACACTTGAATATGAAATTGTATTGTATTAAAAATGAATGTTAATGAAATTTTCTTGCAGGGAAGTATACCTGTGTTATGTTTTGATACTGTTATTTCTTTTTTAGTTCATACAGATGAAGATTTATGTTTGATGACGTAATTTTGTGTTGTAAATTTTATTTTCTAGATTATTGTTGCATAAGCACAGCAATATGAAGCTGTACGTATGTGCCCCAAATATTGTTCAGTAGAGTTGGTTCAAATCGAATTTTTGGGCGTTAGTTTATGGGCTTATGGAATTTAGGTAAATTGCGAAGTAGCGTGGAGGAAATTTTATTTTGGATGATTTATGAGTTTTGGTGAGGAAAATTTTTCACGCATGGGGATTTTTGGACTTTGTGCGAATTCTAGTGATAAGAAAGTTTTACGTGGAGAGATTTTTGGTAAAATTGAGGTTTTTTTCACGTGTTGAGGAAAATTTTGTAAGTTTGATGTTTTGATGAATTTTAGCACTTCCAGTGGAGTGGGTTTTTCTTTTTTAAAAAATGTTTAGTTTTGAAAGTTTTAGGAGGTTTTTTTTAAGTTAGGAGGATGACTGAGATTGAGTGTGTGGTTCTGTATGCAAACTGATGATTTTGTCGAGATGGGTTAAAGATTAATATTTTGAAAGTTATTATTCGGCACTAAATTTTTACCCATCACTTCGTTGTTTGTGCGGTTCAAAATTTATTTCAAGAAAAAGTCCAGGGCATGCATTTTGCCCAGTCCTTTCTCTCTGTAGATTCCCAACAGAGTACGGACAGAGCCTCAACTCGGCTTGAAAAGAACGCCCTCAGTGTATGACTTAAAAACTAAACCATCGCGTTGGCGATTTTTATTCTCGTGATTTTTGTTTAACTGTAACCATATTCTGGCTTGGCACTTCTTGCTGAATGCTGATTTGATTATCTTTGCACACGTGCTTATGGTATTTGATCTTAGATTTCCGCGCTTATATTGATTCGTAATTATTACTGTTATTGTTCTTGAATTTTCAAGTTTAGATTATTAGGTCTTTATGTTAAGAAGAGACACATGTATTGTTTGCAAGACGAATACGTCAAAGTTATTTCATATTAAAATAATTCTTTCATAAATTTCAAAATAAGAAGCAGCAAGCCGTCGCTGTATTTTTTTCTTTTTTCCTTTATCATTTGTCGCCAAAGAAGCGATATTTCGCCAAATTAGCAACCTCTCTTATGTTATGATCGTAATTTCAGAGTCATCCGCTCGTATCGCTACTTGTCTATGCGTAATCCCATGTTAAGCAAACTGCCATTACAGTCTATGAAAGTTGATTCTCTGTTCCGTACTCTGTGTAGATTCCGAGGGGGGTTGTGAGGGAGTGTCCTTTGTGATAAAGGTACTCTAGGATTTTTAGTGAGATCGGGACGTCAATGTTTTAACATGTGTGGCGCAAAAGAGACATCTATCACTTTATTCAACTTTAACTTTCCAGAGTGTATGTGGCGCCCTCGAATCTACAGTTAGTTGCGGTTAGGAAAATTATGCAAATTTATAGCGCCGTCTTCAGTTTGCAATGTATAAAACCTGTGAGTTGGAGTGTCTTGTGTGTGTTGAGAAGGTGAAGCAAGCAGGTGGGTGGTGAAGCGGCGAAAGTCAGCTAGGTGTGTGGTGAGAGGGCGATAGCCAGCTAGGGTGTGGTGAGGCGGCAGTAGTTCGCAAAGCGAGTTAGATTGGTGCTCTATAGTGAGATAGATTGTGTTCTAAAGTGAGCCAGTCAGCATTGTGAGCCGAGTTAGTTTGTGGTGAGTTGAGTTACCCAAGAAGAGTACCAGTGGGTAAGAATTAATTCAATACGTTGGATTTTTTTAGAATAAAGAGTGTTTGCAGCCACGGGCTGTCTTATTATAGAATTAAATTAGCTTTTAGCCGCAATCTGAACGTGAAGCTGCTGTGAAGTGGCCCGAACTGAGCTTTAAGCCGTGATTGTGAGTATAGCTTATGATTTAATCTCTTAGTATTGTGCTTAGTGACTGAAATCTTGAACTATCGCACCACTTTCCCATGTACCAGAGGTTTAAATAAACTGTTTGATTTTATCTTATACTTAGGATTATGTCTTCATTTCATCAACATACCGACCATTCCGTTACAAGGTTGTCGTTTCTTCTATATTTTATCTGTTTTCCAATGTTACTTGGTGTTTTTAAATATAACGTAAATTACTTTACTTGCTGCTTTTAACGCACATTAATGAATTTTCTTGCAGTTGGAACGAATGTGCAACTGCAATATTTAAAAGTTTTTTTTTTTTTTACTTTTAAAATATTTAAAAGTTTTTTTATCTCATTTTGTGTATGGCGATGGACACAATATTTCTTGTAGCGGATTATTTTCTCTATATCTTTAAATGTTACATTTCCACAAAAATGCATGGAAAAAGAATATGTATAAAGTATTTCCTTTTGAAAAGTAACTTTGAATGAAAGGAATGTGTAGGGGAACTGTGTTTTGCTAGGCAGGCCGCACACTGAGAGGATAGGGGGAAAAGAATTGCGACTTAAGAAGAATAAACATGCTGAAAAAAGGAAGAAAGCTATGTCAAACCTGTTTTAAACTTAGGAAATCGAATAACATTTTTCCGTGTGAGGGAAACTAGTAACTAAATGTCTGGCCTCAGTGTGAGTCCTGACTTACCGTTAGAAAAATAATGCAGGGCTCTCAAATGGTCCGTAAACTAAACATCAATATTTTTTTACAAAAAATTTCATGATAGTTTTCTATAGAATTCGCGCTAGAATTAACATCTAAATGTAGCTTCTGGGCAGTTTGCAATATATATCTATTCTCTAAATTCTCTAAGAAAATTTTGATATTAAATCGGGGGACCATTTGGGAGCCCTGAAAAAGTATGGACAATAAAAAGGAGAGGAAGATGTTACGTATTTTCTGTTGTGTGGAAACCGTGAATTAATAGAATATGAAGATAATATGTTATTCCAAGAGCAGTTGTTTTCTGAAGGAAAAAACAATATAAATCTACTTAATTTTACCAGCAGTCAATATGACTGCTCGTTTCGCTTTTAGGTATAATTAAAAATATCTTCGTTAATTTTAATATCATTCGATTAATATTTGTTAGCAGTAATTTTTGAGGTTTTTAAAGAAAAGTTTAAAAAAACTGAGTTCTTATATTTTATTAAGGCCTATAGCATAAATGAATGTATATAATAATGGTATTGTTTTGATTCGGATAATTTTTATATATTCTAATATATTTCTCAAAATAAAATTTTTGAGTGTAATTTGAGAAATGATATAAGATTCATAATGCAAAAGTACGGCAACTGTGGACGGAATTGTATATGTCCAGAATACTTGAATGAGTCAGCAATGATTTAAAATTGACAACAAGGCTGGGATTATAATAAGTATTTGTACTCCTATATTAGTAATGCTTGAAAGATTTCGACACAACAATAATATTTCGAATGTGTAACCAGTGGCGTTTCTAGAAGGGCAGGACTCCCAAATGGTCCGCGAACTGAATACCAATATTTTCTTACAGAAAATTTCTCTTTAGATTTTTCTCACAAATTGCCCAGAAATCATCTTTGAAGGATAATTCTAGCACAAATTCTGTAGAAACCTATCATGAAATTTTCTGTTAAAAAATACTGATGGAACATTTGGGACCATTTTGTTCGAGGACCATTTGGGAGCCCTGGAAGGGGAAATCCAGATGCGATAAAATTTTATTCGCCTTATCTAATCAGAGAATTTTCAGCCGTCTTGATCTAGCCATTACTTGCTACTCCACTGTGTGAAATAAGTTTGTTTTAGGCAAACAGGTGCTTGTTTTAGTCAAACAGGTGCAAGGAAAATCACAAATTTTATTTCAGATGCCACAATTTCTTATGAAAATGCGATTTTATTTAATTAAAGAAGTATTTATTTAATTAAATCTATACGAAAATAGTTATATTCAAAATATAATTTTAATATTTTTCGCTAAAAAAATCTCACTCACGAACAGAGTGAACACTTCTGCTCACGAACAGAGGGGAAATGTTAAGCATCAATATTTAAACCATTGAGACGCGGTGAAATGTACACTATCCCACATAGTTTAAACGAGATTTGCACCAAAAACGTTTAGCAAAATTTTATAGTTTTAACTTTAACGGAAAAATATTCAAAAATTGTTATTTTAAAATAAAAATTTACTATTTATAAGGTAGAAATTCAATATTAGCGAGACGTTATTCTTTGCTCCTCAAGCGATTGACACACTTTTTATACAAGATATGTCACGTGAACTACAAATTAAATCTTAAGTTTCACGTTATGTTGCTAGAATAGTAATTTTTGCATTCTATTGTAGAAATTTTCTATAAAAGATCATTAACCCTTTGAGGGGGAAAGCACTTCTATTCTTAAAATGGAGACATGATTGATTGACAGCAGAATTTAAAAACAAATTTATTTCAAAATAGATAAATGCTTTTCTTCATGGATTTGTGTAAGTCGTAATTTTCATTTCAAAGTTCTGGTGTTAATGCGACATTTTGCAATTAAAATAAAGTGGGATATATTTTATCCCACTGCCCTTTGAGGGGTTAAAACTTTATAAATAAAAGTATCTATATTGAAATGCAGGAAAATATATAATTCATTGTAATTCCGCAATGGTATACTAACGCATATTAAGCATTCAGCTTTGATTATGAGAGGACGTTAATTTATGTTTAATATACTTTTTTCAATTTACGAGTTTAGAACTCTTAAGATTTCGTGAACTTGAACATATTTCTGTTGCCAAGGTGGTAAATAACGCAGTATATTAATTGATAGATAACATGTTAATTTATTGGGCTGTTCGGAAAGTCCTTTCCGTTTGGGAAAATCAATTCGTACCGGAAAGTTCTGTTATTTAATTATTGGATATTGTTTCCGATATCTAATACTTAGATATTAACCCTTTGAGGGGCAAAGAACTTCTACTCTTAAAATGCTGAAATCATTGATTGACACCAGAATTTAAAATCAAAATTATTTCAAAATAGATAAAAGCTTTTCTTCACGTACTTGACAAAATTAAAATTTCCTTTTAAAAATTCTGGTGTCGATGTGACGTTTCACAATTAAAATTAAGTGGTATATATTTTATACCATCGCCCTTCAAGGGGTTAATGGACAAAATTTTCCGGTACGAATCGATTGATGATTTAAAGGACTTTCCGAACGACCCAATATGCTCAACGTCCCTTTCAACTCAAGAGCATTTAATACTCTCATGATTTCGTGAACCTGACGGTATAGTTTCAATTAGATGACGTATTATTCAACAGATAAGACTGCTAGACAACATATCTGATTTATATTTCTGGTATTACAAATGTATATTTTTGAATTCATTTAATTTTTGACCATGTTAGAGAAAATGAACTGTACTTATAAATTGTTTAATTCTGCCAAAATTGTGGAAAAAAATGTAATTGAAAAAAGAAATGCAATTATACAGCCTTTTTTAAACTGCATTTGTAATTATGTAAATGCGTAGCACTTGTCTTTCAGTGCGTCCGTCTTGTCCGTCTGTCCGCATATAACAAAGAAAAGAATACCCAACCGAAATTCTTGAAATATAAAATATATAACTATTACATAATGTTGTACGGTCATTTAAAATTTTATGAAAATCGGATGCATAGTTCGATTACAGGGACAATCAGTTTTTTCTGTTACATTACGGTCAACGGGAAAAAACTTTCAAATACATTTTCATGGATTTAAACTCCTTCGAACATAATACAATTGATATGAATCTATGAAGTATATGCTATAATAGACATTCTGAACAATCTGTGGTGCAAAGAACATGTATTACTGGTTTACAGAGCCACACAATAGTACTTCGTTACATAAAGGTATAAGGAGAACATTGTTTGGCGCACGTTTTAATTATATTAAACAATTTAACATTTTAAGAAGTTGATATACATTGCTGAGGGATACTACAAGTAATTTCTTGTAACAGAGACAGAGAACAGAGAGTATATACAGGTTATAGTACATACAAAAGATTTTTGGTCCAATACAGCATCCGAAAAGCTGTACTTTTACACTTAGATAAGAATATTGTTATGTGCATTCGTAATTATATAAATGCGTAGCACCTATAGTCGCCGTTCATTATGTCCTTCCGTCTGTCTCTCCGCATACAATAGTGCAAAATATACCCAACCAAATCGTTTTAGATATAAAATTTATAAATGTTATATAATTTTGTCCAGTCTTTTCAAATTTTATGAAAAATGATACATAGTATAATAACAGGGATAATGAAAATTATTCCATCACATTACGGTCAACAGAAAAATAGCTTCAAGTACATTTTAAAGGTGTCACACTCTTTCGAATATAATAGACATGACATGATCTTTTGAAGTATATACTAAGATATACATTCTGTATAATCGGTGGTATAAGAATGAATGCGCGAAAAAATGCATTGGAAATTATTCTAGTAAATTTGATAGAATATCCCAATTGCTATTGTGACATTCCGTAATTAAAATTAAGTTGTAGAAAAATCAGCTTTCAGAGATCAACAGGTTGGAAATTGCACATGAAGCGTAGCAAATGAGGTGCGTTCGTACTATAAGTTTTAAAATATTCAGATCTTCTGATATAGTAGAGCGTACTTTGGATACTGTATAGTGGTCGAAATCTTTGTGTTCCTGTAAATATGCAGGGAGTAATTTTTATTATACTTTATTAACGTATATCTTATTCATAAAATGTGAAGTAGGTAAATATAATTAAAACACGCCCCAAATAATGTTTCCCCGTATAACATTATTTAGTGAAATACATTTGTTTGGCCCTGTAATTTGATAATAAATATTCTCTGCATCCCAGATTGTACAGAATGTATATTTTAGTACATACATCATAGATTCATGTCAATTATATTATGTTCAAATGAGTGTAACACCATTAAAATGCATTTGAAACATTTTTTCCCATTGATCGTAATGTAACGGAATACTTTTGATTGTCCCTGTAATTGATCTATGCATCCGATTTTTATACCATTTGAAATGACTCGACAAAATTATGTAATAATTAAACGTTTTAAATTTCAAACGATTGAAATGCATTTGAATTTTTTTCCCCATTGATTGTAATCCCAGGTCGAAATTCATGCTGGTATTTGTTTGCTAGAAGAGCACCAAGTGCTATAACCCAACAAATAAAATAGCACAAACTAGCATAAACTAGCATTACATATTTGCTGGTTCCAGCAGACTTTCCAGCAATTCATGGTGTGTATTGGCCCACTTTGCTGGAAATAAGCATAATATGCTTGCATATAGCTTGCCATGCTTTTGTTGAGCAAGCTAGCTGTTAGAATTCAAAAAAAGGGTTAGTTAAAAATTACTCAGCATGCATGTCTTCATTTGCGGGTTGCATCTACGCGATGCTTGGAGCTCTTGAATTAAAATCAAACTCATCTGTTAAGATAAATTTATTCTAAGTTCAAATTAATCTAAATGTCCATATATTATAAAAAATGTCGTTTAATTCCATGTGAAAGCCACATCCGTCATTACATTCAGAGAACTCAATCGTTCTCATACACTTATCAAAGTTCTTCGAATAAAACAAATAAACAAATAAAATCAGACGATATTTTCATTTTCTTAATTTACGCACAGCGCGTTCTATTAGTTTCACTTCATTTCATTTTACAACATCCTCCCCCCTTTGAAACTTGGGGAGAGTTTCAAATACATAACAATTATTATTAAAAAGATCCAACCTCTTTGGAGCTTTTACACATCTTCCAGAAGAGGTATATTTCTTAAGTATGACACTATCAGGAGAAGACACATTTTCATGATCATCATGCTCACTGGAACTAGTTTTCTCTTCACCCGACGGTTTGCATGCAATTTCAATGATTTCATTCGAATATATTTCCAAAGGAAAGATGCGCTGCACATGACGTAAAACCGTGCCGGCTGAGTTGTCAAATTAACAGCACGAACTTTACCATCCCGTCCTGGAATTAAATGAATCACCTTTGCTAAAGGCCAAAATAAACGTTTTTTGTTATCATCCCCAACTAAGACTACTTCTCCCACTCGCGGTTCACGTGTATGTTTTTTGAACTAATTCGTTGAGGTATTCCTTTCTAAAACGTTGCTTAAAATCTGTAAGAAGTTTAGCTCTGTAATTCAACCTTCTCCTTAAATTTTGAGAATCTAATTTGATAATATCCGAATTGCTGAAACTTCGGTTTTCAGTAAGAAACATAGCGGGTGTGAGAGGTACTAGCTCCAGTGGGTCCTCTGAGATATAGGTTAGATGTCTGCAGTTAATCACAGATTCACAATCACATATAAGTGTATTCATTTCTTCATAAGTCAATACAGATCTACCTAAAGTATGTACTAACAATTCTTTTACAATGCGAACTAACCTTTCCCACCAGCCTCCCCACCAAGCTGCGGTGGATGGTATAAATTTCCAAACAATTTTATGCGTCATGGTTTCTTTTAAAATTTTATCCCAATTTAATTTCGAAAGTTCATTGGAAGCCCTCCTAAAGTTTGTTCCGTTATCACAATAAATAGTGCTGGGCCTACCGCGTCTTGCTATAAAACGTCTAAGTGCTAGCAGGAAAGCATCAGAAGATAGCGAATTGACTAGTTCAAGGTGAACTGCGCGATAAACGGCACAAGTAAACAATGCTATCCAAACTTTCTCGCCATTTTTTAGAAATAAAGGCCCGGCTAAGTCTACTCCAATAATTTCAAAGACAGCACAATCTGTTACGCGATCTGGTGGCAAAGGTGTTAGCTCACTTCACAAAGACTTTACCTTAAAACGTTTACATGCAATGCAATCGTACAATACATTTTTAATAGTTCTTCTAGCTCTAATTATCCAAAATCTTTCTCTTATTAAAGATTGCATTGTTCTTATCCTTGCATGACAATTCTTTTGGTGTACTGATCTAATCAATAATTTAGTAAATTCACATTTACCTGGCAACAATATTGGATACAAAAATGATTCTTGGTCATTTCTTTCAGTTATTTTAGTTTTTACTCTTAAAATTCCATTATCATCTGTCAATGTTACAATATCATTTAATGACCTTTCATTATACAAATAACAGCTCTGAACTAAACGGATTAGATATTTTTCAGAATTTTCAATTTCATTTTGAGTAAGATTAGAATCTTTACACTTATTAGAAACATTTCGGCAATTATTTACAAATCTCAAAATCCAAGCAAATATTCTTATCATCTTATCATAATTAGATATATTATCTAAGAGCCAAAGGGGTGCGTCTTTAGCTAGATCAATATTCGTAATTTCGACCTCTTTTCTTTCTAAATCAACATCTTTTGGCTGACAGTCAATCGCGCCAATTGGCTAACATTCAGGATTTTCTTTTAACCACTTAGGACCTTCCCACCTTCGCGAACTAAGCATTTTCTGTGGAGAACATCCACGTGAAAGTATATCAGCTATATTCAAATTTCCTGGAACGTGCTTCCATGACTCTTTATTGGACATCTGCCGAATTTCTTTGACCCTGTTGTTCACGAAAACCGACCAATTTCCATGTTCCTTTATCCACCAAATTGCGGTAGTAGAATCTGACCAGAATGTGATTTTTAGACCTGGCATATTTATTGCCTTGACGATAGAACTCGCAAGTCGAGTACCTATACAACAAGCCATTAACTCTAAACGCGGCATGCTCAAAGTTTTGAGAGGAGCAACCCTAGACTTCGCTCTAACAAGCGTAACCTTGACTTCGGAATCAATTATTGATCAAGCGAAGACACATGCTGCATATGCCCCTTTACTCGCATCAACAAAAACATGACGTTCAGATGAAGCATTAATTATCGAGGCTTCAAGTATCGAGGTATAGCTATTTTATTTAAAACATCAATATTTCTCAACCATTTCAGAAAAGCACTCACAATGTTGCAAGGTAATTCTCGATCCCATGGAATTTTCTGTTTCCACGAGTCTTGTAGCAATAATTTTGGAAGCAATTTAGCAGGAGAGAGTAAGCCGATAGGATCAAAAATCTTTTGCACAATGCTCAAAATTAATCGCTTAGTAATTTTCCTTTCACACGTTAATGTTTCTAAACCTAAACAACATTTCAAAGAATCATTATCTAAATTCCAAATAATCCCCAAAACTGAAGTATCCCCAGAATGTTTATCAACATTCTTACAAGCTACATTGCTTTCAAAACAACGCAAATTGAAACACCCTTTAGACATTAATAACTTTGCATTTTCAATAAACATTTCAGTTTCATTAATGTTAAAAACACCTGATACACAATTATTTACATAAAATGAACATTTTAATTTTTCAGCAGTTTCCTTATATTCAGGAGGACTATTTTCTAAAAGATGCATTATAGATGCACTTAATAAATAAGAGCTAGAAGAGACACCAAAGACAACTCTACAATGTCTATAAATCAATTGTCCTTCATTACATGGGAAATAGAATCTAAGACAATCTCTATCTTTAGGCATAACAGATAACATTAAATAAGCCTTTTCTATATCCGCAGTTATACCGATAGGATTCATTCTAAAACGATCAAGAATATCAGGTATTAATTCTATAATATTAATGCCTTTATACAAACATTCATTTAACGAGGGTTTCCCTTTCTCAGAAGCAGATGCATCAAATACAGGGCGTAGTTTTGTGGTTTCCTCATCTAACCTAATTACGGGCCTATGCGGTAAATAATGACATTTATTACTTAATTCATTTTCTGGAACACGTTCAATAATATTCATTTTTTCCCAATTCTTATATACTTCCTGATATTCATCGAAAAATCCCCCACATTTCAATTTATTAATCATTTTTTCATATCCTTTCCAAGCTAAAACTTTATTGTCTGGCAAGTTCTTAAAATTACACTTCCATGGAAGCCCTACTTCATATCTGCCATCGGGAAGAATTTTCATTTTTTCCTTAAAATCGTTTAAATCAAAGTTTTCCCGTTTTTCAAAACTCTGAATGGGGTCAGAAATTCCTATGGTTTCAAGTTCCCATAATTCATTCAAAGGAATATTTCTAACGTGCATAGACAATGTTGTCAAAACGTTATGTTTCTTGCCACACGTTTGTTTCCCCATTACTGTTCAACCGAGCTTAGTTTCTATGGCAGTCAAATCGCAATTTAATTGAATTAAATTTCCTGTCAATAATTTTTCTATCATATCAGCCACCACCAAAAGATCAATTTCAGATTCCTTACAAAAATCATCAGATAGATTTATTTTATTTCTTTTTAATTCATTTAAGATTCTATAATCTTTAATTTTAGGTACAAATCCGCAAATTTTTTTTCGGAAAATGCTTCAAAACAAAACGCATTATTTCCATCTAATTCACTGATTTCTACAGAAAACACATCATGTTTTTTAGGTTTCGTTTCATCCCCCCCGAACAGCGCAAGACTAATTATTTCTTTTCTTATAGGATTCATTTTTAGAGATTTCGTTATTCTCTCGCTTACGTAACTACTTTGGCTCGCTGAATCCAGCAGTGCGCGTACGACTTTTTGGCGACCTTGCAATCGAATGCGCACGCCAAGCGTTTGCATATACACAACTTTATTTCTACTACAATTAGAAAGAGAATTTTCAGATTTCAAAGTATCATCTCGATTATTATTTATATTTTGTTCTGGACACATTATTTCAAAATGAGGTTTGTGACAATGATTACATTTTAATTTATTTTTAATATTACAATTCTTACTCAGATGACCAGCTTTTTGCAAACAAGTGAAACAAACCCCCTTTTTTAACAAAATTTTTTGTTTTTCAGTTAAAGACATTTTTTTAGCCCCAAAACATTTATTAGAGGGGTGAAACCTATCACAGAATATGCAATTGTTTTTCTTACCTTTATTTTCTATACTCAACAATGCAGAGGCGGTGGCTGGATCAGGTTTGCTAATAAGTTCAGATGAAATGTTTTTTTTCTAACAACAGAATCAAAGCCTTTTCTTGCTAAAGATACTATTTCATCTCCTTGAACTTCTTGGCGTAGAAAGTTCATCAGTTTTTTTAAAGTTCTGGAATTCTCACTGGAATATGTATCATGATTTCGGCTTCTTTCCCAGGTCAAGAGAACTTCTTCAGGCAAGCAGCTCTCAACCAAGGGCATGAGAAAGTCTCCATACTTCTCTTGAGTTCTTCCCAAACTTTCTAAGACACGAAGTTTGCTTTCTAATTCATCGTATAAAGAGGCTAAGTCAACTTTTATTTTCGGCGCCGTGGCATTTTTCATTACGAGGGTTAACAATTCCCTGACGTAAATTTGCACAAGAAGATCATCTCGTCCAAACCTCTGTTTTAATTGATCGATAGCCTTCGGATAATTTTCCGCGGTAGCTGGATAACTTGATATTAAACGCTCCGCTTTTGATTTTGGTTCCATACATTGGAATAGGTACTGCATCTTATCCTCAGCGGCAATAGAATCGTCTTCGTGTATTTTCTTGAACTGGCTCCAAAAGGATAAAAATTCCTTTGGTTCGCCGTTAAATTTTTTCAGCTCGATCTCCGGTAATTTAAATTTGCGTTTTACTTCTTCGCCAGGAGATGAAGAAAACTGCACCTTTTCATCAATATGTGCACATATTTCTATATACAGAGTTGCCAACCTCCGGCTTTTGTTAATTCATGAAAACGTACCTTGAACCAGAAAATTTATTTATTTAGAAGTGTCTAATATTAATTCAGTAGGTCATTTGAAATTTACTTCATTTCGTTGACACAATAAATTTCTGGTTAGAAGTATAAATGTTTGATTTTTAAAAAGCCGGAGCTTGGCATGTCTGTATATATTTTTCTCGATATTCTTCAGCACCTTCAAAATCTTCGGTAAACAATTTTTCGTCCTTATCTTGTAACAATATTTCCGAAATTTGACTTTGACAAGTGTCCATCCGTTGAAATTTATCAAACAGTTGAGTTTTCAAAATAGAAAGTTCTTTAATGTCACATGTTTCTTTAGCTAATTCAGTTTCAATTTTCTTAAACGTGAGAGTAAAAGCAGCTCTCAGTCCTTTTCTCTGAGTTTTCAAACTACTCAGATTCATTTTTCATTTTAAATTAATTAAAAGTAAAAAACTCCTGTCCCGCCGAGGGTACCAGTATGTTAGAATTCGAAAATAGGGTTAGTTAAAAATTACTAACCATGCATGTCTTCATTTGCGGGTTGCATCTACGCGATGCTTGGAGCTCTTGAATTAAAATCAAACTCATCTGTTAAGATAAACTTATTCTAAGTTCAAATTAATCTGAAAGTCCATATATTATAAAAAATGTCGTTAAATTCCATGTGAAAGCGACATCCGTCATTACATTCAAAGAACATAGTCGTTCTCATACACTTATCAAAGTTCTTCGAATAATAACAAATAAAATCAGACGATATTTTCATTTTCTTAATTTACGCACAGCGCGTTCTATTAGTTTCACTTCATTTCATTTTACAACACTAGCGATATAGCTAGTGATGCTAGCTAACATATAATAGCATGAAAATCTAGCAGACATAGCAATACCTAGCAATAACTAGCATATTTTTGTTGCTGGTACAAGCACGAATTTTGATATGGGATGTAACAGAATACTTTTGATGGTCCCTGTTACTGATCTATACACCCGATTTTCATAACATTTGAAATGACTCAACAAAATTATGTAATAAATATACGTTTTAAATTTCAAACGATTAAAATGCATTTGAAACTTTTTTCCCCATTGACGTAATGTAACGGAATCCTTTTTATTGTCCCTATTATTGATCTATCCATCCGATTTTCATAAAATTTGAAATGACTCGACAAAATTATGTAATAATTATATATTTTAAGTTTCAAACGATTCGATTGGATAGTTTTTGCGTTGTTATATGCGGACGGACAGACAGACGGACAGACGGACGGACTGAGCGACAACAATAGGTGCTACGTATTTACATAATTACGAACGCACCTAAAAATGGAAATAAGTGAACAGTGAAATACACCGGGTATTTGCCGCCAGGTACTTTTGGATCAGCGGTATGAGACAAATTTTTAAGTAAGGCTTTTTAAATATCTTGTTTAAATCTCGTGTAATTTTCAAAAAAATCTTTCTCTTTTTATTATTTATGTGCACACAATTCTGTTGTTTGGAAAGAAATGTTATTAGCGCCGTCCCAGAATTCACAAAAATAGTTAAAAAGATCATATCAAAATATGATGTTATCGTTTCGTCTAAATATGTTCTTTTAATTTAACTGTTTTTCAATATTGGTGTTTTTAAATGTGACATACATATGTATATATATATATATATATTTGTTGCTTTTAACGCAATTTAATGAATTTATTATTTAAAAGTTTTCGTTCTCTTTCTGTATATGGCGAATGACACAGTATTTCTTTTAACACATTATTTTCTCAATATCTCCAACTGTTACATTTCCACAAAAAAAGGCATGGAAGAGGGGTGTGCATAAAATATTTCCTTTTTGGAAGGAACGTTGAATGAAAGGAATGTGTGGGGGAAAGGTGTTTTGCTAGACAGGCCGCACACTGAGGGGATAGGAGGAAAAGAATTGCGACTTAGAAATATAAACAAGTTGAAAGGGAAGAAAGCTATGTCAGACCTGTTTTAAACTTTTTTTTAAAGAAATGGAATAACATTTTCCATGCAAATGAAACTACTAACTGTAAATCAGGTTTCAGTGTGACGCCTGACTTACAGTTACAATAAAAGTGCTGACATTAGGATAGTAGTAGAAGATTGTATGTATTTCCTGTTGTGTGATAACCGTGAAGTAAAAGAATATGTAGATAACATGTTATTCCAAGAACAGTTGTTTTCTAAGGAAAAAAAAAAAAAAAAGATTAATCTAAGTAATTTTACAATTAGTCAATTTGACTGCTCGTGGCGCTTTTAGGTATAACAAAAATGATCTTCGTTAATTAAATTTCATTCAATTCATGTTTATTAGCAATCCATTTGAGGTGTTTTAGGAAAATTTTAAAAATGTGAATTCCTATGATACATGTTTTATTACGGAATCTTAGATGATTTGATTAAAACAGTCAAAATGCTTGCTCTGGCACTCCTAGTGTTAAAAAACATGTTTTCTCTGCTTGTGCTTACAGCATAAATGAATGTATATACCTTAATTTCGAGTGTATAAGCCGCAGATCAAACAATTCTTTTTCGACCCAGAATTTTTGAAGAAACAAATATAACTAGTTAGATCGACATAAATATTTGTCTTTGATTACTAAATAAGATTTCTGGGTCCAAAAAAGAATTGTTTGAGCCGCGGCTTATACACCCGAAATTACGGTAATAATAGTATTGATTTGATTCGGATAATTTTTACGCATAGTAATATCAGGGTTCGCACTCTTCTACCACTAAATTCTAAGAATATTTTCGAAGTGTTTCAATGCAGAAAAATATCGTAAAATCTGTGAATGAAGGTGGGGATTGCGAATGTTGTGGTTTAAAAATTAAATGTAAACTTTCTTATTTTTAATAGTGCTGCCAAACTCCTTGGAAATTTCAAGCAATGTGCGAACCTTGTAATATATTTGTCAAAATAAGAATTTTGTGTGTGTTTGGAGAAATAATGTAAGATGTATAATGCAAAAGTCCCGCAACTGTGGACGGAATTATATATGTCCAGAAGACGTGAATTAGTCACTAACGAGTTAAAATTGTCAACAAGCATTTGTATCCTTATACCGTAGTAATGCTTGTAAGACGGCGAAATTTCGATAATATTTCGATTGTGAAAGCAGAGGCGCAGCCAAGGCGGATGAGTATCCATATGTGAATGACACCACTAACTTTATAAAATTTCATTTGCCTTATCTAATGAGAGAAATTTCAGTTACTAATGAAGTCGAAATGAACTTTACAATTTTAGTGAAGTTAAATGCATCTGGATAACCCCATTTCTTGTCACACCACTGTGTGAAACTCACTTGTTTCAGGCAAACATGTGCTAAGGAAAATTATGAATTGTTTTTGGGATACCACAATTTCTTTTGAAATTGTGGAGAGTTCTTCATTAATTACAAAAATTAAGGGATTAACTAATTCTTAATAAACTAATTCGAGAATTGAAATATTTAAAATATAATCTTAGTATTTTTCAATCAACGCCTCAGAATTTAACTACGTGTACTCACAAAGAGAGGCGAAATGATAACAATCATCATTTAAACACTTGACGGGCGGTGGCATATATTTTATCCCAGGTAATTTAAACAACTATCGTACCGGAAACTTTTAACGAAATTTTATAACTTTAACTTTAACGTCAAAACGTTCAGAAATTGGTTTTCCTTATTTTAAATATTTTTTTTTAAATTTTTCTGGTTAAAATTTAATATTATAGAGAAGTTGAAGTGTACCCCTCAAGGGATTAACACACTTATATAGAAAATATCTCACGTGACCTACTAATTAAATGTTAAGTTTCACGTTGTTTTTCCCGAATAGAACATTTTGAGTTTAATAGTAGAAAACTCTAAAAAAAAATTATAAATTAATCTAAATAAAAGTACCCTCGTTGAAATACAGGAAAAGTTGACATTCAATGTAATTTCTCGCTGCTGCAATAATACATACTAAGCACTCAGCTTTGATTAGGATAAGAAGTAAAATTATGCTTAATATACTTCTCAACTCAAGATCTTTTTACAAACTCGTAAGATTTCTTGAACTCAAGCATATTGCTCTTGTTAAGATGGCAAGTACTTCGGCAGTTTAAACTGGTAGATAACATGTCTGATTTATACTTCAGGTATTAAAAATGTATACTTTTCGATTTATTTCTTTTTTGACTATTTCAGAAAATATAAATTGTACTTCTGAAATGTTTAATTCAACAATAATTTAAAAAAAAATTCATTTAAAAAAAGAGATGCAATTTTACAGTCCTTTTTTTCATCAAAAATATGGAAAAGGGCGGGAAAAAAATTTAAAAAAATCTAGTGAAAATACTGATAAAAATTTATTGGCATAAAATACTTTACCTCCCTTTCTACACAGATTGATTAGAAAATAAATATGCTGAAATCACAATTATTATTTAAAAGAATATTCATCTAATAATTAAATGCCGTTCTTTTCAAAGATTAGGGTCCCACAAGAGGCGAGGAATTTTCGCTCTCGAAGCTAGTAGATGGAAAGTCTCGGTTTGACACAATCGCGTCCGTCGACCTAATAGCTTGAAATTTCCCGCAGTTTTTTTTAAGCTTGTGTAACCTTTTATGAAAACGGTTTAGGTGCTCTTATTAAAAAGCCTCACGGATGGCGCTGTTCCTGGGTCTGTTCCCTCGTGGAAATAATCGGCCGTCATAAAAATTACAACACAACACTCAAATATTTGGCTAATCTTTTTTATACGGCGACAATTTTTTAAAGATATTCAACACATAAATAACACACTCTATTACAGATATTGAAATAATAGACTGCTCAAAATATTTTAAAGTATTAGAGGGCTCTACCCAATACCAGCTACGCTCGTCAACCACCGTTAAGACACCACAAACTCGGTAACGGTAATTTGATCGGATTTTAAAAATATTGCAAAACATTGATTTAAACATAAAAACAATAGAAGGGCCGTGAGCGGTCTCTTTAACCTACCTCTACCATATGAATCTATTTTGGTTAAAAACAAAAATTTCATAAAAAACATTGTTTAAAAGATACAAAGATGAAAAACGTTAAATATGAATGTAAAACTGTTTTTAATCAAAATTCTAATGTGAAATATTTTAATATTATTTGACTAAAATTGTTTAAGGTTCTAGAGCTAAAGTAGACATTTCCCTTTAACAAATTCCTATTCATTTTCTTTTGATTTGGGATTAGTAAGGTCGAATTAGCTTCTGTTGAACAATAATCGGCGGTTTACTTGTTTTATTAAAACAGGATCAATTAAACAATGAAATACTTAGTCTTTTCTCTCTAATAACTTTTTTATTTTATTTCAGTAGAATATTTTTTTTTGAGTAAGATATTTTAAATGCATCGTTTAAATCTGAAGTAATATTCACTAAATCTTTTCTTTCTCATTGTATTATTATTATTATTATTTTAAACAATTTTGTTGTTAGAAAGGAAATATTATTTGCGCCGTCTTAGAATACACAGTATTAGTTTAAAATATCATATCAAAATCTGAACTTATCGTCCTGTCAAAATATATTTTAAAAATTAAGCTGTTTTGCAGTATAACACGGACATTTTAAATTTAACATAGTCTTTATTACTTGCTGAATTTAACGGATATTAATGAATTTATTATTTAAAAGTTTTCGTTTTCTTTTAGACATTCACATTAAGATACTTTAATGATAGAAATAAAATATTTTTATTCTTATTTTATTTGAAAAATGCGTTCTTATTTAATTTCAGAAATTATGGGATTAACTAATCCTGAATAAATCTATACGAAAGTAGTAATATTCAAAATATAATCTTTGTATTTTTCTGACAAAAATTCTCAGGCAGCGCCGCAGAGTTTAGCCATGTCTACTCACAAAGAATTTTCGACCTACTACTCATATTCGATTTTCACAAGAGATTCGATTTTCACAAGAGATTCGATTTTCACACAGTTCACAGGAGAGGCCGGGAGGTTCGGAAGAAAGAATAAAGAATAAAGACGGAAGAAAATACTTTTAATGGTAAAAAGAAATATTTTTTATTTCCTATTCTATTCCTAATCCTATTCCCAATTTTATTTTATTGTTCCGGACTGGGCACAGTGTGCAGCAAAGGGTTAACAAACATCAAGCGACCAGCATTAACAACGATAAGAACGGAATTGCTGCTTAACATACTTTTTCGACTCAAGAGAGTTTAAAACTATTGCGATTTCTTGAACTTGTTCAAGGGTAATTGCCATTAAAAAACACTACAGCAGAACAAACTGGTAGAAAACATGTAGATTTATATTTATGGTATTAAAAATGTATATTTTTACTTTCTTTTATCTTCAATAGAAGAAAGTATTGTACCGTAATTTCGGGTGTATAAGCCGCAGATCAAACAGTTCTTTTTCGACCCAGATTTTTTTAAGAAACAAATATAACTAGTTAGATCGCCGTAAATATTTGTCCTCAATTACTAAATAAGATTTCTGGGTCCAAAAAGAATTGTTTGATCCTCGGCTTATACACCCGAAATTACGGTAATCGAAATTTTTTCGATTTCCGCTTTTCCTCGGATTTAAACGTTTTAGAGGTAAGAGAATTAAAAAAAAACATGTTTTTACAAAATGTCTGTCTGTGTGTGTGTCCGTATGTCGGCATTCTACCATCAAAAATTGTATGAAGTTATGCATGGAATTGAACCAAATTTTTTGAGAATGTTTTTGGCTATGGCAAGCAGGTCCTCCTTCAGTTTTGAAATATTCCGCCGGAAGAGGGCGCTGCAATCGCGATGTTTATGCCATTTTCAATATTGTGCCGACCAATAGTATTTGAAGTTATGCATCGAATTAAACCAAATTTTTTGTGTAAATGCAGGACTATGGCTAGCTGGTCCTCCCTGAATTTCAAAAAAATCCGCCGGAAGAGGCGCTGCAATCGCAGAATATATTTTATCCCCCCCTAATTTAAAGGAGATTTGCACAAGGAAGATTTAACGAAATTTTATATTATTAATTATAAAGCCAATATGTTCAAAACTTGTTTTCCTTTTTTTAAATCAAACATTTTCGATTTTATTGGTGAAAATTCAATGTTACAAATACTTTATTGCTAGTATCTCAAGATATTAACGTACATTTATTAAAAATATATATGTCCCGTTACATACTTTCAGGGGTTTTTTTTGTCTAGTACAGTAGTTATTGCGTTTAAAGTAGAGAATTCCTACACAAGATTATTAGAAGTTTCTACACAAAAGTGCTGCAAGTGAAAGGCAGGAAAAGACTTTATTCATTGTAATTCCACCCCCCAATTCTCTTAACGCATATTAATCTCTCAGCATTGATAAGGAGGTGCATGTAACTTCTGTTTGACAGACTTTTCTCCATAAGAGCATTTAGAACTCTAGAGATTTCTCGAACTTGAGCATATGACTCTTGTTAAAGTGAATACAAATACAGAAGATTTAACTGGTAGATATCATGTCTGATTTTTATTTCTGGTATTTTAAATGTACATTTTTGGATTTATTTCATTTTATACAATTTCAGAGAAAATAAATTGTATTTCTAAAAGGATTAATTCTGCTGAAATTTTCAACAAAATTTATTTGAAAAAAAAAATGCATTTTTACAGGTATTTTTTTTTTCAATAATCAAAGTTATGACGTAAATATAAATATTAAAAAATTCAAGTGACTATACTGATAAAAATTAATTTAAACAATAATCTCCCTTCCCGTTTAACGGGGAATGATTAGAAGTTGTTTATATTAACATCAAAATTAATATTTGAATGAACATTCCAGTAATCATTAAATGTCATACTTTTAAAGTAGGATGTTCCAAAGAGAGGCCGGGAGGTTTCGGAAGAAAGAAGAAAAACGAAAGAAAGTTCTTTTAATGATACAAAGGAAACATTTTCATTTCCTATGCTTTATAACTGGCAAAAACAATTCAAAACATCATTCAGAAAAGTGAAAGTTCTCACCCAAATATATTTTAAAATATTTTTTTTTTAATTTCATAGTATGGCTACTTTAATTATAACGATTTTTTTTCAATTTACAGGGGCAAATACATATTAATGAATTAATTATTTTAATGGTTTCTTTGACTTTTGATATTTATAAGAAAAAAAAAATTCTCAGTTGATTTTTAATATTTTTTTCTCTTTTAACAATTAATAATTTAATTCTCTTATGATTTTTTTTCTATTAGTGATTGTCGCATGTTTTTTTATTATTTGTTTATTTATTTATTTAAAGGAAATGTTATTTGCTGATCATCTGGCAACAATTTTAAATAATAAGCTTTTATAAAATATTCACACTATCTCTCTCAAAATACTGACAGTTTGAATTTAAATTACATTAACACATTAATGCCAAAACTATTTTCTTCATTAAAGATGAAATTTTGGGTTTCCCACCACATTTAAAAGACGAATAACTTTTATCTTAATTTGTCGAGGAATTTTTCTCGTGAAAAATAGTGCTTACTTTTCTTTCTATTTACTGGTGTGAAAAGTTCTTTATTGCCTTTTTTTATAAGCGTCCCTAAAAAGGGACGCTAGGTACTAATGGGTCAAACACTTAAAAATGAATTAAATTAAAGAAATACTTGCAATCTACGCACTGGGAATTGTAATGAGCTAAAGAATTTTAAATACTTATGCATAGTTTTGACTCCTATAAATCTTATTAATGGAATAATTTTGATCAACTTTAACATTCTATACCGCTTAATGTAATTAATCGATGGAAAAACTGTCTGTATAAGCCTATTTATAGACATGATGACAATCAACATTTAAAATCTTGAGGGTCGGTGGAATATATTTTATCCCACCTAATTTAAAAGAGATTTGCACAAGAAACTTTTAACGGAATTTTATATTAATAACTTTAAAGGAAATATGCTCGAAAATTGTTTTCCTTTTTTTAAATAAATTATTTTTGATTTTGCTGGTAAAAATTGAATATTACACATACTTTCTTGCTAGTATCTGAAGATATTAACGTACATTTATATATATATATATAAATATATATATATATATATATATGTCACGTTACTTACTTTTAGGATTTTTTTTAGAACAGTAGTTTTTGCGTTTAAAGTAGAGAATTCCTTCACAAGATTATTAGAAGTTTCTACACAAAAATGCTGCAGTTGAAAGGTAGGAAAAGCCGTTATTCATTGTAATTCCGAACCCCACCCATTAAAGCATATTAATCACTCAGCATCGATAATGAGGTGCATGTGACTTCTGTTTAATAAACTTTTCACCTCAGGAGCACTTAGAACTCTTGAGATTTCTTGAACTTGAGCATATGGCTCTTGTTAAAGCGAAAAAAAATTCAGAAGATTTAACTGGTAGATAACATGTCTGATTTATATTTCTGGTATTTTTAATGTACATTTTTGGTTTTATTTAATTTTCTACCTTTTCAGAGAAAATAAATTGTATTTCTAAAATCATTAATTCCTCTGAAATTTTCAACAAAATTTATTTGAAAAAAATGCTCTTTAACAGGTCTTTTTTTCAATAATCAAAGTTATGACGTAAATGTAAATATTAAAAAATTCAAGTGACTATACTCATAAAAATAAACCCCATTCCCATTTAACGGGGAATGATTAGAAGTCGTTTATAATAACATCAAAATTAATATTTGAGCGAAAATTCCCGGAATCATTAAATGACGTACTTTTAACCCCTTGAGGGGCAAAGCACTTCTGTTCCTAAAATGTTCAAAGGATTAATTGACACCGGGATTCACAAACAAATAGAAAGTAAAAGCTGTTTTTCGTGTATATTGCAAAAAGCAAATCTTAATACTAAAATTCCGGTGCCAATGTGGCATAAGGGAATTAAAAGTAACTGGTATATATTATATACCGGTGCCCTTCAAGGGGTTAAAGTATGATGTTCCAACGAGAGGCCGGGAGGTTTCGGAAGAAAGAAGAAAGACGAAAAATTGTTCTTTTAATGATAGAAAGGAAATACTTTCATTTCCTATGCTTTATAACTGGCAAAAACTATTCAAAACATCATTCAGAAAAGTGAAAGTTCTTACGCGAATATATATTAAACTAATTTTTTTTTAATTTCATAGTATGGCTACTTTAATTATAACGATTTTTTTTAATTTACAGAGACAAATACATATTAACGAAATCATTATATTAATGGTTTCTTTGAGTTTTGATATTTATTATAAAAAAAAATTCTCAAGTGATTTTTAATATTTTTTTTTCTCTTTTAACACTTAATAATTTAATTCTCTTATCATTTTTTTTTCTATTAGTGATTGTCGCATGTTTTTTTATTATTTATTTATTTATTTATTTGACGGAAATGTTATTTGCATCTGGCAACAATTTTAAATAATAAGCTTTTATAAAATATTCAAACTATCTCTCTCAAAATACTGACACTTTGAATTTAAATTATATTAAACACTTAAAAATGGATCAAATTAAAGAAATAATTGCAATCTACGCACTGGGAAATTGTAATGTATCAAATGAGCTAAAGAATTTTAAAAACTTATGCATAGTTTTGACTCCTATAAATCTTATTAATGGAATAATTTTGATCAACTTTAACATTCTATATCTATTAATGTAATTATTCGATGAAAATCTGTGTGTATAAGCCTATTTACACCATGATGACAATCAACATTTAAAATCTTGAGGGTCGCTGGAATATATTTTATCCAACCTAATTTAAAAGAGATTGGCACAAGAAACTTTTAACAAAATTTTATATTATTAACTTTAAAGTCAATATGCTCAAAAATTGTTTTCCTTTTTTTAAATCAATTATTTTCGATTTTATTTCTGAAAATTGAATATTACACATACTTTATCGCTAGTATATCAAGATATTAACGTACATTTATATAAAAAAAAAATATATGTCACTTTACTTACTTTTAGGATTTTTTTTTAGAACAGTAGTTTTTGCGTTTAAAGTAGAGAATTCCTTCACAAGATTATTAGAAGTTTCTACACAAAAGTGCTGCAATTGAAAGGCAGGAAAAGACATTGCAATTCCACCCTCCCTCACCTTAACGCATATTAATCAATCAGAATTGATAATTTAATATCAGCAGCGCACTTTTTTTAAAATATTTATCACTACACTTAGAAAAACAGACACATTGGCTGAAAAATGTCCCCTGTGTTACCATATTTTAAATAATCTTCTCATTTTTTTTTTATTAAAATAGAGAATTGCTTTTACAATATTAACACTTTGATATAAATTCTCTTTTTCAGCGTCATATAGTTTTTTGTTTATGTATATATTTTTTCATGATATAGGCATATTATGTCCCCCGTGTTACCGTTTTTTGTATTCTCCTTGTATAAAACTTTATATAACTTGGTAAAAATTACTCTAATATAATAAAATTATGGTAAAACTTATTTATACATATTAGCCAGTGCATATTATAAAACTGATTCATAAGAAAGTTTTTTTTCTTTTGTTCTAATAAAGGAAATGTCAGTAACACAGGGGACAATAAAGTAACAAAGGGGACATTCTAATTGAACATAAAAAATTTAACAATCTTGAAAGTGTACTTATGTATTAATTAAAAATGTATTTCTGATACAGACTAACAAATGCATTAAAAAAGAACAGGATATTATGTTTCATTTCATTTTTAAACTTGGGTTTTTTGTCCCTTAACAACATATCAACCAATAGCATGGTAACACGGGGGACTTGTAACACAGGGGACAAAATGAAATAAATTATCACCTATGTATTACTATTTTCATAGAAACAATATAAAGTTAGATGGAATATTTTCTTTTAACTAAGACTTACAATTTAAATGCCAATAAATTAGAAAATAAAAAATTAATCGAAATAAATCAATAGTAATACAGGGGACACACAAAAAACACACCCATCTTCAAAAATCAACTTTACTTAGATAATATTCTTCAAAATTTAACAAATGAGGAAAATGATTACTTAGGATGAATGCTAACTCTAAAAGTACATGAATGACTGCTGTCAACAACATTTAGATTGCAAATTCGCATTTTAAATAGGAAGAAAAAGGTGGCGGTAACACAGGGGACAAAAATTAAGGGACACAGGAATTTTTCTTATAAAATGAAAAAATATTTACAAAAAATATTTAAAGTATATAGGGATAATATAAATACTACAAAGACATAAAAAATATGTTTAAAGATAACTTAAACGATACATATAGTAAAAAAAATAGGTTTTAAAAAGCAAACATTGTTCTTGGGACATGGCTTTTTACAGGACACAATTATTATGAGAGTTATTTGAATAACAATAAATGGAATTTATCTCAAATTTAAAAATTGCATTAAAGAAAAATATCTTTAAAATATATTTTCCAATATTTAAATTTAATTTTGAAACAAAATTTTTGAAAATATAGCAATACAAAGTGTCGGGACACCAAAGGGTGCTTTATTTTTGGAATGACCCACATACATTACTGCTAGTATCTCACGATATTAACGTACATTTGTAAATATATATATATATATGTGTCACATTACTTACTTTCAGGATTTTTTTATCTAGAATTTTTTTTTCTTCTCCCGTTTAGTTTTTGCGTTTAAAGTAGAGAATTCCTTCACAAGATTATTAGAAGTTTCTACACAAAAGTGGTGCAGTTGAAAGGCAGGAAAAGACGATATTCATTGTAATTCCGAACCCCACCCATTAAAGCATATTAATCAATCAGCATCGATAATCAGCTGCATGTAACTACCGTTTAATAGACTTTTCACCTCATGAGCATTAAGAACTCTTGAGATTTCTTGAACTTGAGCATATGGCTCTTGTTAAAGTGAAAAAAATTCAGAAGATTTAACTGGTAGATAACATGTCTGATTTATATTTCTGATATTTTTAATGTGCATTTTTGGAATTATTTCATTTTCTACAATTTCAGAGAAAACAAATAGTATTTCTAAAATGATTGATTCTGCTGAAATTTTCAACAAAATTTATTTGAAAAAAAAAATGCATTTTTACAGGTCTTTTTTTTTTCAATAATCAAAGTTATGACGTAATCGTAAATATTAAAAAATTCAAGTGACTGTACTGATAAAAATTAATTTAAAAAATAAATCCCTTTCCCGTTTAACGGGGAATGATTAGAAGTTGTTTATTTTAACATCAAAATTAATATTTGAAAGAACATTCCTGTAATCATTAAATGTCGTACTTTTAAAGTATGATGTTCCAACGAGAGGCCGGGAGGTTTCGGAAGAAAGAAGTAAAACGAAAAATGTTCTTTTAATGATAGAAAGGAAATATTTTCATTTCCAATGCTTTGGCAAAAAGAATTCAAAACATCATTCAGAAAAGTGAAAGTTCTCACCCAAATATATTTTAAAATATTTTTTCTTCAATTTCATAGTATGGCTACTTTAATTAGAACGTTTTTTTTCCAATTTACAGGGAACACTTTGAATTTAAATCATATTAAACGCTTAAAAAGTAATTAAATTAACCTTTTGAGTTCTGGGAGATAAATTTCTTCAAAATTCCAAATGTCACATTGGCACCAGTATTTTGCAAAGTAAAAATTCGATTTAAGAAATACACGAAAAAACGCATTAAACTGTTTTCAAAGAAATCTGGTCGAATATTCCGGTGCCAGTGTGACATTTCAAAATTAAAACTAAGTGGTAGTTCTTCCATTAGAGCTCAAAGGGTTAAAGAAATAATGCAATCTACGCACTGTGAAATTGTAATGTATAAAATGAGCTAAGGAATTTAAATACTTATGCATAGTTTTGACTCCTATAAATCTTTTCAATGGAATAATTTTGACCAACTTTAACATTCTATACCTCTTAATGTAATTATTCGTTGAAAAAACTGTGTGTATAAGCCAATTTATAGACATGATGACAATCAACATTTAAAATATTGAGGGTCGGTGGAATATATTTTATCGCACCTAATTTAAAAGAGATTTGCACAAGAAACTTTTAACGAAACTTTATATTAATATCATTAAAGACAATATGCTCAAAAACTGTTTTCCTTTTTTTTAAATCAATTATTTTCGATTTTATCGGTGAAAATTGAATGTTACACATACTGTATTGCTAGTATCTCAATATATTAACTTACATTTATAAAAAAAATATAGGTCACCTTACTTACTTTCATCGGTTCCTTTTTCTAGAACAGTAGTTTTTGCGTTTAAAGTAGGGAATTCCTACTCAAGATTATTAGAAGTTCGTACACAAAAGTGCTGCAATTGAAAGGCAGGAAAAGACGTTATTCATTGTAATTCCGAACCCTACCCCTTAAAGCAAATTAATCAATCAGCATCGACAATGAGGTGCATGTAATTCGCGCTTAATACACTTTTCACCTCAATAGCATTTAGAACTCTTGAAATTCCTTGAACTTGAGGATATGGTTCTTATGACAATGAATAAATGTACAGAAGATTTAACTGGTAGATAACATGTCTGATTTATATTTCTGGTATTTTTGGTGTACATTTTTGGATTTATTTCATTTTTTAGAATTTCAGAGAAAATAAATTGTATTTCTAAAATGATTAATTCTGCTGAAATTTTCAAAAAAATTTATTTGAAAAAAAAATGTATTTTTACAGGTCTTTCTTTTTTTCAATAATCAAACCTATGACGTAAATGTAAATATCAAAAAAATTTAAGTGACTATACTGATAAAAATTTATTTAAAAAATAAACTCCCTTCCCGTTTAACAGGAAATGATAAGAAGTTGTTTATATAACATCAAAATTAAAATTTGAACGCACATTCCTGTAATCATTAAATGTCGTACTTTTAAAGTATGATGTTGCAACGAGAGGCCGTGAGGTTTTGGAAGAAAGAAGAAAGACGAAAAAATGTTCTTTTAATGATAGAAAGGAAATATTTTCTTTTCGTATGGTTTATAACTGGCAAAAACAATTCAAAACATCATTCAGAAAAGTGAAAGTTCTCACGCAAATATATTTTTAAATAATTTTTTTTTCATAGGATGGCTACTTTAATTATAACGATTTTTTTTTCAATTTACTGGGGCAAATACATATTAATCAATTCAATATTTCAATGTTTTCTTTGAGTTTTCATATTTATATGAAAAAACTTTTTGTCAGGTGATTTTTAATATTTTTTTCTCTTTTAACAAATAATAATTTAATTGTCTTATCATTTTTTTTTCTATTAGTGATTGTCGCATGTTTTTTATTTATTTATTTATTTATTTATTTATTTATTTATTTGAAGGAAATGTTATTTACTGATCATCTGACAACAATTTTAAATAATAAGCTTTCATAAAATGTTCAAACTATCTCTCGCAAAATACTGACAGTTTAAATTTATATTATATTAAACACTTAAAAATGAATCAAATTAAAGAAATAATAGCAATCTACGCACTGGGAAATTGTAATGTATCAAATGAGATAAAGAATTTTCAGGGCTCCCAAATGGTCCGCGAACTGAACATCAGTATTTTTTAACAGAAAATTTCATAATACGTTTGAGCTAGAATCAACTTCCAAACGTGGATTCTTGACAATTTGCAAGAAAAATCTAAAAAGAAAATTTCTCTAAAAAAATTCTGATGTTCAGTTTGCGGACCATTTGGGAGCCATGAATTTTAAATACTTATGCATAGTTTTGACTCCTATAAATCTTATTAATGGAATAATTTTGATCAACTGTAACATTCTATACCTCTTAATGTAATTATTGGATGAAAAAACTGTCTGTATAAGTCTATTTATAGACATGATGACAATCAACATTTAAAACATTGAGGGTCGGTGGAATATATTTTAACCTATATATATATATGTCACGTTACTTACTTTCAGGAATTTTTTTTTTCTAGAACAGTAGTTTTTGCGTTTAAAGCAGAGAATTCCTTCACAAGATTATTAGAAGTTTCTGCACAAAAGTGGTGCTGTTGAAAGGCAGGAAAAGACCTTATTCGTTGTAATTCCGGACTCCACCCATTAAAGCACATTAATCAATCAGCATCGATAATGAGGTGCATGTAACTTCTGTTTAACAGACTTTTCACCTCATGAGCATTTAGAAATCTTCAGATTTCTTAAACTTAAGCGTATGGCACTTGTTAAAAAGATCAAAAGTATAGAAGATTTAACTGGTAGATAACACGTCTGATTTATATTTCTGGTAATTTTAATGTACATTTTTGGATTTATTTAATTTTCTACAATTTCAGAGAAAATAAATTGTATTTCTAAAATGATTAATTCTGCTGAAATTTTCAACAAAATTTATTTGAAAAAAAAAATACATTTTTACAGGTCTTTTTTTTTTAAAAAATATTCAAAGTTATGACGAAAAGGTAAATATTAAAAAAATTCAAGTGACTATACTAATAAAAATTAATTAAAATAATAAATCCTTTTCCCGTTTAACGGGGAATGATTAGAAGTTGTTCATATTAACACCAAAATTAATATTTGAACGAAAATTCCCGGAATCATTAAATGTCGTATTTTTAAAGTATGACGTTCCAACGAGAAGCCGGGAGGTTTTCTAAGAAAGAAGATAGACGAAAGAATGTTTTTTAATGATAGAAAGGAAATATTTTCATTTCCAATGCTTTATACTTGGCAAAAACAATTCAAAACATCATTCAGAAAAGTGAAAGTTCTCACGCAAATATATTTTAAAATATTTTTTTTTTCAATTTCATAGTATGGCTACTTTAATTAGAAAGATTTTTTTTTCAATTTACAGGGGCAAATACATATTAACGAATTCGTTATTTTAATGCTTTCTTTGAGTTTTGATATTTATAAGAAAAAAAAATTATCAGGTGATTTTTAATATTTTTTTTCTATTTTAACACTTAATATTTTAATTCTCTTATCATTTTTTTCTATTAGTGATTGTCGCATGTTTTATTATTATTTATTTATTTATCTATTTGAAGGAAATGTTATTTTCTGATCATGTGGCAACAATTTTAAATAATAAGATTTTATAAAATATTCAAACTAGCTCTCTCAAAATACTGACACTTTGAATTTAAATTATATTAAACACTTAAAAATTAATTAAATTAACCTTTTGAGCTCTGGGGGATAAATTTCTTTAAAATTCTAAATGTCACATTGGCACCAGTATTTTACAAAGTAAAAATTCGATTTACGAAATACACGAAAAAATGCATTAAACTGTTTTCAAAGAAATCTGGTCGAATATTCCGGTGCCAGCGTGACATTTCAAAATTTAAACTTAGTTGTAGAAAATTCTACCATCAGAGCTCAAAGGGTTAAAGAAATAATTGCAATCTACGAACTGTGAAAGTGTAATGTATCAAATAAGCTAAAGAATTTTAAATACTTATGCATAGTTTTGACTCCTATAAATCTTTTCAATGGAATAATTTTGACCAACTTTAACATTCTATACCTCTTAATGTAATTATTCGTTGAAAAAACTGTGTGTATAAGCCTATTTATAGACATGATGACAATCAACATTTAAAATCTTGAGGGTAGGTGGAATATATTTTATCGCACCTAATTTAAAAGAGATTTGCACAAGAAACTTTTAAGGAATTTTTATATAAATATCTTTAAAGCCAATATGCTCAAACATTGTTTTCCCTTTTTTAAATCAATTATTTTCGATTTTATTGGTGAAAATTGAATTTTACACATACTTTATTGCTAGTATCTCAAGATATTAACATACATTTATAAAAAAAATATATGTCACGTTACTTACATTCATCGGTTTCTTTTTCTAGAACAGCAGTTTTTGCGTTTAAAGTAGGGAATTCCTGCACAAGATTATTAAAAGTTTCTACACAAAAGTGGTGCAGTTGAAAGGCAGGAAAAGACGTTATTCATTGCAATTCCGAACCCCACCCCTTAAAGCATATTAATCAATCAGCATCGATAATGAGGTGCATGTAATTCCTGCTTAATACACTTTTCACCCCAGGAGCATTGAGAACTCTTGAGATTCCCTGAACTTGAGCATATGGCTCTTATGAAAAAAGAATACAAACACAGAAGATTTAACTGGTAGATAACATGTCTGATTTATATTTCTGGTATTTTTAATGTACATTTTTGTATTTATTTTATTTTCTACAATTTCAGAGAAAATAAATTGTATTTCTAAAATGATTGATTCTGCTGAAATTTTCAACAAAATTTATTTGAAAAAAAAATGCATTTTTACAGGTCTTTTTTTAAATAATCAAAGCTATGACGTATTTGTAAATATTAAAAAATTCAAGTGACTATACTGATAAAAATTTATTTAAAAAATAAACTCACTTCCCTTTTAACGGGGAATGATTGGAAGTTGTTTATATTAACATCAAAATTAATATTTGAACGAACATTCTTGTAATCATTGAATGTCGTACTTTTAAAGTATGGTGTTCCAACGAGAGGCCGGGAGGTTTCGGAAGAATGAAGAAAGACGAAAGAATGTTCTTATAATGATAGAAAGGAAATAGTTTCATTTCCTGAGCTCAATAATTGGCCAAAATAATTCAAAACATCATTAAGAAAAGTGAAAGCTCTCACGCAAATATATTTTTAAATTAATTTTTTTTTAATTTCATAGCATGGCTACTTTAATTATAAAGATTTTTTTTCAATTTACAGGGGCATATATATATTAATGAATTCATTATTTTAATGTTTTCTTTGAGTTTTATATTTATAAGAAAAAAAATTTCTCAGGTGATTTTTAATATTATTTTCTCTTTTAACACTTAATTTAATTCTCATATCATTTTTTTCTATTACTTATTGTCGCATGTTTTTTATATTTATTTATTTATTTATTTATTTATTTGAAGGAAATGTTATTTGCTGATCATCTGGCAACAATTTTAAATAATAAGCTTTTATAAAATATTCAAACTATCTCTCTCAAAATACTGACACTTTGAATTTAAATTATATTAAACACTTAAAATTGAATCAAATTAAAGAAATAATTACAATCTACGCATTGGGAAATTGTAATGTGTCAAATGAGCTAAAGAATTTGAAATACTTATGCATAGTTTTGTTTCCTATAAATCTTATTAATGGAATAATTTTGACCAACTTTAACATTCTATACCTCTGAATGTAATTATTAGATGAAAAAACTGTTTGAATAAGGCTACTTATCAGGCAAGCTGACAATCAATATTTAAAACCTTAGGGGTCGGTGGTATATATTTTATCCCACCTAATTTAAAAGAGATTTGCACAAGAAACTTTTAACAAAATTTCATATTATTTACTTTAACGTCAGTATGTTCAAAAACTGTTTTCTTTATTTTAAATAAAACATTGTCGATTTTATTTGTGAAAGTTCAATATTGCAGAGCATTTATTGCTTGCACCTTAAGGGATTAATGTTGAGAAAAGAAAGATAAAAGGAAAGAAAATAAGAAAATATATGTCATGTGACTTACAAACTAAATGTTAAGTTACAGTTTTATTTCTAGCATAGTAATTTTTGCGTTTAATAGTAGAAATTTACTACAAAAGATTATTAAAAGTTTCTACATAAAAGTACTGTTACTGAAATGTAAGAATAGATATTATTCATTATAATTCAGCATTTTGGTGCCTCAACCATTTCCATCACGGACAAAATCTGTTAGTAAAATGAGAAATTATCGACTGACCTTAGAGTTTCGAAACAACATTTTGGAAAATTAAGAACCTGTTAATTTAAGCTTTAACTGAAAAATAAATTTTTATTAAAATATTACTGGTGCCATTTGCAAGTTTTTAATTAAAATTTTGTGTCCTGGAGTGGGCACAGTGTGCCGCAATGTATTAACCCCTTGCGGCGCAGTGGTTTCATAGGTAAACCACTTAATTTTTATTCCCGAACACCACATTGGCACCGGAATTTTGTTTTAAAATATTACGGTTTATTGAATGCGTGAAATATAGCGTTTTCGTATTTATAAATAAAGTTTTTTCCAAATTCCGGTGTCAGTCGTTAATTTCAACACTTAAGCAATGAATTTGCCCTACGCCGCAAAGGGTTAACGCATATATAACGATAATCGAACACAGGGTGCGTAGTCATCAAGAAACTCATAGGATTTTATTTTTTTTAGTATCAGAAATTCTTTAAAGTACTGGTTTTTAGATCTGAAAAAGGATTTCATATTCATTAAATGAAACAAATATTATATTATAAAAATTCTGGTAAAAGGTCCTTACAAGGTCCTTCCAGACTACGCACCCTGGAACAGCATATATAACGATAAACATGTAACTTCTGCTTATTATACTTTTCGTCTCAAGAGCGTACAGAACTTTTGAAATTTCTTGAACTTTTTCAACATGTTTCCATGCGAAGTTGAGTACAACACAGCAGAACAAATTGGTAGATAACATGCAGATTTATATTTCTGTTATAAAAAATTAGTACTTTTGAATTTATTTTCTATTTTATTTTTGAAATGTTTCATTCTGCTAAAATGTTCAACAAAACTTATTTGTAAAAAAAAAAAAAAAAAAAAAAAAAAAAAAAAAAAAAAAAAAAAAAAAAAACGCATTTTTACAGGTCCCATATTATTTTCTTTTTGTTTATCACAGCTATGACAAAAAAAATTAATACTAAATAATTCTAGAAAAAATACTTATTGATATTAAAAGTATCCCACCTCCCAATTAACGGAGGTTGATTAAAAGATATTTATATTAACATCACACAGAATATTACAAAGAATATTCATAGAATTATTAAAAGCTTTTCTATTCAAGTACGAGGCTCACACAGGAGGATTGGAGGTTTAGGAAGAAAGAAGAAAACTAAAGAAGATACTTTTAATGGTAAAAAGATAATATTTTTATTTCCTATGCTTTATATTCCTCAAAAATATTTTCAAAGATCATCTAGAAAAGTGAAATGTCCCACGTAAATATACATTTAAATTTAAATTGTTTGCAGAATCGCGGTTTGGCTACTATAAATATGACGTATATTTTTACCATTTTTAGTGGCTAATGCATTTTAAAGAAATCTTTATCTTAATGTTTTCTTTCTCTTTTAATATTTATATGAAAATATAGTTTTCTCTAGTGATTCTTAACATTTTTTCGATTTTAGCTATTAATAATTTAATTCTCATAACAAAGTCTTTTAACTGTTAGTGATAGCCACGTGTATTTTTTTATTAGTATTAATTATATTATTTGAAGGAAATAACTTTCTTTGATCGTTTGGCAACAACTTAAAATAATAACCTTTTATAAGATATAAAAATCATCTCGCTAAAATGCTGAAAAGTTGATTTTAAAAATTATATTAATGCCTTAAAATGAATCAAATAAAAAAAAGTAATGCAGTCTGCACTCCTGGAATTTCTAATATATCTAATGAGCTAAAGAATTTTAAATTCTTATCTAATTTCTAATTAGTTTTGGGGGTTAATTGAATAAAAACGACGAGAATAGCGGGGGAATCCTGCCTAATTTTGGCAAATGTGTTTTTCATGCAGAATTAACCGATTTACTGCAAATCTTGGATTTGTTCATTCTAATGAAGCGCTTGACTGACAAATTTTGATGGTTCTTCGGTTAAAAATAAGGGGGAAACTTACAATTTATTTCTTTCCTTAAATTAGATAAATTAGTTATAATACAAAATTATCCAATTTGCTAAAAACTTTGGACATGAATTTTTTTGATCAGGTGTTTATTTAATTAATTTGAGTTTTTCTTTGAGTTGTTTCAGTATAATGAGGTAGTGGACGTTTTATCGCCTTCCTTAAATTAGATAAATAGGATTTTATGCAAATTTATCCAATTTGCCGTAAATTTTTAAAATAGTTTTTTAAGGTGAATCCCTGATTTGTTTTGAAGGTTTAATGATTAAATATAAAGGGAGGAATGGGGGATTACCCTCCTTAAATCAGATGAATAGTTTTTTGAGCAGAATTATCTGATTTGCTTCAAGTTTTGGATAATTGTTTAATTTTATAAAGCGTATCTGTGATTAGTTTTGGGGGTTCAATGGTTAAGTACAATTGGGGGGAAATAGGAAAAAGTAATCCAACTTACTTTATTTTTCGAGGGTGTTATTCTTAAAAAAAAAATAAGGCTGTAATACACAATTAGTGTAAAAAGCCTGTGAATGCAAAGCCATCACTTTAATTGGGCAATATTATTTTTAATATTGATGCCGACTACTACTCCATAGCTAAACTTGTGCAAAGTGGTTTTGTTATCACCCTTATATAATGTATTTTATTCGAAGGATTATAGAATACTGTCAGAGGTTTGCACGGGCCGGAATTTCCAGGCCAGGTCCCCGCCTCACCGGCCCGCCAGGCCTCTAAATTATGTTGTGTTACCTACATTGCCTTTTCTTTTAGAGTTGTGGATTTTTATTGTTTAAGTTTAAAATTTAGACTTAAACAATAAACATCCACAACTAATCACGGAGGCGCCTTGTCACAATGATCCTATACCTAAAATTTAAAATGAAAATTGATAATTCTGTATGATAAATCCATTTCTCTAAATTAAAGGTGGGGGATTAATCTCCCGTTCGCCCCCCTTTATTCGTACCCAATGTATTCCCAAAATTAATCAGAAAAGTATCTCATCAGAATGAACCTACATCCAAAATTTGAACCAAATCGGATATCTCTATCAAGAGTTAACGGGTTACGTACATATGTACGCACATACGTACATACATGCGTACATACATGCTTACATACATACAGAACCTGTGAGCCCATTATTTCTCTGGCTTTGACGCCCATGAGCTAAAAACAAGTAAAACTACATTGGCCTAGGATAAACTAGATCAGCCTAGGACAAACAAGAATGTTGGCGTTGAGGCGGTCATTAAATTCAATAAAATCACGCCAAATTGAATTGGCCTATGATAAACTAGTTCAGACCAATAAACAGCAGTCTAAACTAGTTTATCCTATAAGAGTTAGGCCAAACTAGTTTGGCCTAGGATAATCTAGTTTGTCCTATGGGCCTTAGGATAGACTAGTTTGGCCTAGGAAAAACTAATTTATCCGAAGGGCGTTAGGATAAACCGGTTTGGCCTAGGAAAAACTAGTTTATCCGATGGGCGTTAGGATAGACCGGTTTGGCCTAGGAAAAACTAGTTTATCCGATTGGCGTTAGGATGGACCGGTTTGGCCTAGACCAATCTAGTTTGGCCTAAAATCGGGTTTGGCCTGTAACATATATATATTCATCATTTAAATCTAGCAATTTTTTGCTATTTTTAAAATGAGTTTTTCTACAATACAAACTCTTAAAAAATAAAATCTGCGTTCTGTTTGTTTGTATAAAGTATTATGAAAATGAGATGCAAGTGCAAATTTCGTCATTTTTAACGGAGTATATATCAGTTTAAAAATAATTTTTTGCGATTTTATTCATGAAAATCCAATATTATACAGATTTTATTGCTAGTCTCTTAAAATATTAACATACTTTTATAGAAAATATATATAACTTGACTTAGTTTCGGGATTTTTTTACTAGAATAGTAATTTTTGCGTTTAAAGTACAAAATTCGTACAAAAGATTATTAAAAGTTTCTACCTAGAAGTGCTGCAATTGAAAGGCAGGAAAAGACGCTATTAATTGTAATTCCTCCCCTTAACGCATATTCATCAATCAGCATTGATAATGAGATACATGTAAATTCTTTTTAATACCGTAATTTCGGGTGTATAAGCCGCGGATCAAACAATTCTTTTTGGACCCAGAAATCTTATTTAGTGATTGAAGATAAGTACTTACGGCGATCTAGCTAGTTATATTTTTTTCTTAAAATATTCTGGGTCGAAAAAGAATTGTTTGATCTGCGGCTTATACACCCGAAATAACGGTATATTTTTCACTTCAAGAGCATTTAGAACTCTTGAGTTAAAATAAATTGTATTTCTAAATATTAAAAAAATTGTATTTCTAAATATTCACTATTAGATAAATATAAATATTAAAAAATTCTAGTAAAAATACTGATAAAATTTTATTAAAAAAATAATCCCAAGTGCTGTTTAAGAGGGAATGATTAGAAGTTGTTTACATTAACATCACAATTAATATTTCAAAGAACATTCCTGTAATCATTAATTGTCATTCTTTTCAAGTATGAGGTTCCAACGAGAGGACGGGAGGTTTCGGAAGGAAGACGAAAGACGAAAGAATGTTCTTTTAATGATAGAAAAGAAATATTTTTATTTCGTGTGCTTTATAATTGGCAAGAATAATTCAAAACATTATTCAGAAAAGTGAAAATTCTTACGCAAATATATTTTAAATAAAATTTTATTTAATTTAATTTCATAGTATGACTACTTTAATTATAACGAATTTTTTTTTATTTACAGGGGCAAGTGCATTTTAATGAATTTATTATGTAATGTTTTCTTTAAGTTTTGGTATTTATATGAAAATAAAATTCTCAAACGATTCTTAATATTTTTTCACTTTTAACACTTAATAATTTAATTCTCATAATTTTTTTTCTATTAGTAATTATTGCATTTTTTTTTTTATTTGAAGGAAATATTATTGTTTATCATCTGGCAACAATTTTAAATAATAAACTTTTATAAAATATTCAAATTGCCTCTCTTAAAATACTAACAATTTGAATTTAAATTATAATAAACACTTAAAAATGAATGAAATAAAAAAATAAATGCAATCTGCGCACCGGGAATTTATAATGTATCAAATGAGCTACAGAGTTTTAAATTCTTATGCATAGTTTTGACTCCTTTTTAATGGAATAATTGTGACCAACTTTAACATTCTATACCTCTTAATATAATTATTCGATGAAAAAACTGTTTGCATAAGCCTATTTATCAGACATGCTGACAATCAACATTTAAAACCTTGAGGGTTGGTGGAATATATTTTATCCCATCTAATTTAAAAGAGATTTGCACTAGAAACTTTTAACGAAATTTTATATTATTAACTTTAACGTGAATATGTTAAAAAATTATTTTCCTTATTTAATTTTTTTATTTCATTGGGGAAAATTCAATTTTACAGAGCATTAATTGCTTACACCTCAAGGGATTAATGTGCTTTTATAGAAAATATATGTCATCTGTCTGACAAACAAAATGTTAAGTTTCAGGGTTTTTTTTTTCTAGCACAGTAATTTTTGCGTTTAATAGTAGAAAATTACTACAAAATATTATTAAAAGTGTCTGCATCAAAGTACTGTCACTGAAATGTAAGAATAGATATTATTAATTATAATTCCACACGTTTGGTGCCTTAACCCTTTGAGCTCTGGTGGTTATATTTCTTCTTTATATAAATATACAGGGTTGTTATAATTAAAGTTCGCCTATTCAGAAGGCTCTGGAGCCGGTTCTATTGCTCCAAACGAAACAAAATTTCACTAGTACATAGTTAAAGAGATACGGTCTGCGAAAATCGAAAAAAAAATTACTCAAATCTTTTGAGACTAGGTGGCGCTGAACCAATATTTAAAGTGATGTTTGCAGATTCATTATATCAGTATCAGTCAATCCAGACGAAACACACAAATTTAAAAGTTTCAACAAACTTCGACGAACTGCGAATTGTTATAATTCAGTTCACCTAATCAGACAGCTCTTGAGCCTGACCTATGACTCCAAACAATACAGAAAAATTAATATCATTTCATGTGATGTAAACTGCATCTACAAAAATAAAACATATCGCTCGGCAGTAAGGAAATAACGAAGAATAACATAATGCATGCTCAATGAATCTTCTGCCATTTTTAATAATGCATTCCATTCTCAGAATTGTGCTTTCTACAGCATTGCGTAAACTGTCCAGTAAGATTGAGCGAATACGAAGTCTGATACTGTCTTTCAGATCAGAGATTGTCTGACATCTGTCTTTTGATACAGAATCTTTCAAAAATTGACAGAAAAAAAGGAATCCGCAAATATTGGCTTGAATATTGGCGCAGCGCCAACTACTGACAAAACAACTACTGACTTTTTTTTTTTTTTTTTCATTTTCGCAGAGCGCATGTCTTCAAGTACGTACTTCTGATTTGTTTGGAGTCATAGAACCGACTCTAGAGCCTACTGAATATGCGAACCTTAATTATAACAACCCTGTATATATATATATATATATATATATAAACATTGGCACCAGTATTTTTCAAAGAAAAAACGGTTTACAACATACTTGAAACAATGCATTAAGCGTTTTTCAAATAAATCTGGTAGAATATTCCGGTGGCATTGTGTCATTTCGAAATTAATATGAAGTGGTAGAAGATTCTACCATCAGAGCTCAAAGGGTTACACTTTTCGTCACAGACAAATTCTGTTAGTAAAATGAGAAATTATAGACTAACATGGGAATTTCGAAGCAACATTTTGAAACATTAAGAATCCCTTAATTTAAGCGTTAACTGAAAAATATAATTTTATTAAAATATTATATGTGTCAATTGCGAGTTTGTAATTAAAATTATGTGTGCCGGACAGGGCATAGTGTGCCGCAATGGATTAACGCATAGTAATCGAACAGCACATATAACGATAAACATGTAATTTCTGCTTATTGTACTTCTCGACTCAAGAGCGAACTAAACTCTTGAAATTTCTTGAACTTTTTCAATATATTTCAATATCAGGGTGAGAACAATCCAGCAGAAAAAATTGGTAGATAACATGTAGATTTATATTTCTGGTATTAAAAATGTATATTTTTGAATTTATTTCCTTTTTTTACTATTTTATTTCTAAAATTTTTCGTTCTGCTAAAATTTTCAACAAAGTTATTTGAAAAAAAAAAAAAAAAAAAAAAAAAAACGCATTTTTCAGGTCCTATTTTTTTTTTTTTAATCACAGCTATGACAAAAAAATTAATAGTAAAAATTTCGGCGCGACTGAGTTTTAACCCCCTTCTTGGCGCATTTCCAAAATATCGCCACGTTGGCGTGCTTTTGCGTTTTGTCTCCCGGAGCGGGATTTAAGTCCAGGAGACACTACGCAATACAAAGCTTTTAGAAGAAAAAATATTCTTTCTCAGGGAGACTCCGCCCCCCCAGAACCCCCCGGCTATAAATTTCCTTAAAACATGTATAACATCAAAACATGCAAAACAATTCCGTTCAAGAAACAAAGAAATTGTACACATACCTTCTTTTAAAAACAAAACCAGCCCTTTTTTAAATAAAAAGAGAAATTAATAATAGATTTTCTAACGAAATATACTAAGCTTTGAAGTCAAATAATGTTTTTCTTTTATATTTAATATGAAACTAAATAACATTAAGATTCAAAACAACTAAAATACTAAAGCAAGGCCTAAAACACTTACTTTTAACTACAAAGCACGGTCTCTACATTCAAAAAACAATAGAAATGTAGAAAATACTTCCTTTTAAATACAAAACAAAGGTTTCTAATTAAAAAAAATCACTTGTATATTCTCCCCAAAAAGTTTACTCACTCGACGTTACTCTTCGAAATCCAACGGCCTCTAATGAGACACGAGAAATTTAATTAATTTCAAGGCGCGAGACTTCAAACTTTTAAATGTTTCTTCTCTCTCGTCCAATAAGAAAACTAGAAAAGGAAGAACGAATGGAGCATGCGCAAGCCAAGGAACGAGATCTCTCCGAATCTAACGAGGGTTGTCAGGAAGAGCAGCACCTAAATGAAAAAGAAAGCAAGGCATAACGCAGCCATCGCGCGTCAAAAAAAAAAAAAAAAAAAAAAAAAAAAAAAAAAAAAAAAAAAAAAAAAAAGGCACCAAGAAGTGGGTTAAAATTTAGTTTACCCAAAATTTCTAGTAAAAATACTGATAAAAATTTATTGGTATTAAAATTATCCTACCTCCCGTTTAAAAGAGGTTGATGAAGTTTTCTATATTAATATCACACTTAATATTACAAAGAATATTCATAGATTCATTAAATGACGTTCTATTTTAGTATGAGGCTCACACAAGAGGATTGGAGGTTTAGGAAGAAAGAAGAATGCTAAAGAAGATACTTTTAACACTTTGAGCTCTGATAGTTCAATTTTCTACCACTTAATTTTAATTCCGAAATGTCACAACGGTACCAGAAAATTCGACCAAATTTATTTGAAAAAGGTTTAATGCATTTTTTTTTTTCTGTGCATATATCTGACCGATTTTTTTCTTTACAAAATACTGGCGACAATGTGACATTTGGAAATTTGAGGAAATTTACCCATCAGGGCTCAAAGGATTAATGCTAGAAAGGAAATATTTCTGTTTCTTATGCTTTATATTCCTCAAATTAGTTTAAAAGATCATCTATAAAAAATAAATGTACCACGTATATATATATTTAAATTTAAATTGTTTGCAAAATCACGGTTTGGCTGCTTTAAATATGACTAATTTTTTCCATTTATAGTGGCTAATACATTTTAAAGAATTCATTATTTTAATGTTTTTTCTCTCTTTTAATATATGTATGAAAATACAGTTTTCTCAAGTGATTTTTAATATTTTTTCGCTTTTAACTCTTAATAATTTAATTCTCATAGCAAAATCTTTTGTCTGTTAGTGGTAGTCGCGTGTTATTTATTTATATATTTATTTATTTTTTTTGTTTGAAGGAAATATTTTTTTTTATCTTTTGGAAATAATTTAAAGTATTAAAGTAATGAATTTTTATCAAATATGCCAATCTATATATATATATATATATATATATAAATGCTGAAAATGTGAATTAAAAATTATATTATTGTCTTAAAATGAATCAAATAATAATAAAAAATAAATGCAGTTTGCACTCTGGGAAATTCTAATTTACCAAATCAGCGAAAGAATTTTAAATTCATATGTACAGTTTTGGCTCCTATAAATCTTTTTATGGAACAATTTCGACCAAATTTAATATCAAATATCTCCAAAAGTAATTATTAGATATAAAAACTGTTTGCATAAGCCTATTTATCAGACATGTTGACAATCAACCATTAAACCCTCGAGAGTCGGTTGGATATATTTTATCCCACCTAATTTAAACGATATTTGAAAAAGAAACTTTTAACGAAATTTTATATTTTTAACTTTAGCGTCAAAATGTTCAAAAATTGTTTTCTTTATTTTAAAATATAATTTTTCAATTTTTTGGTGAAAATACAATATTATACAGATGTTATTGCGTGCCTCACAAGGTATTAACCTACTTTTATAGAAAATTCATGTCATGTGACTTACAAACTAAATGTAAGTTTCAAGGATTCTATCCAGAAAAGTAATTTTTGCGTTAAATAATAGAAAATGCCAACAAAAGATTATTAAAAGTTTCTTCATAAAAGTAATGTCATTAAAATGTAGGAAAAGACGTTATTCATTGTAATTCCGCACTGGTGCTATAACATATATTAACACTAGAACGCCCGGATGGAGTCGATTCGACTCCAATCATGTAACTAAATTTCAATTCGAACCAGAAAAATTTTCTTGAAATAATTTAAATCTAATCCACGCAAATTTACGTTAAATAAATCAATTAAATAATTTTGAATAAAAATTCTGGTGAGAAATATTATTTTCAAACTTGAGTAGAATTTCCGGGCGTTCTAGTGTTAAGCAATCAGCATTGATTTGCATGTAATTTCGGTTTTTTTTTTCCATCTCAAGGTCACTCAGAAGTCTTAAGAATTCTTGAACTTCAAGAATTAACTTCATATTAGGGTGAAAAAAGGTACAGCAGATTTATGTGAAAGATAACACGTCTGATTTATATTTCTGGTATTATAAATGTATATTTTTGGATTTATTTCATTTTCTACTATTTCAGAGAAAATAAATTGTTTTTCTAAAATGTTTAATTTACTAAAATTTTCAACAAAAGTTATTCGAAAAAAAAAGATGCATTTTTATAGGCCTTTATTTTATTTTATGTTATTTACTTTTTTAAAAATCAAAGCTTTAAAAAAATTAATATTAAAGAATACTATTAAAAAAACTGATAAAAATTTATTTAAACAGTAATCCCCGTTTAACAGGGAATGATTAGAAGTTTTTTATAATAACATCACAATTAATATTTGAAAGAATTTTCGAAAAATCATTAAATGAAGTTACTTTCCAACGACAGGCAGAGAGGTTTTGGAAGAATGGAGAAAAACGAAAGAAGATACTTTTCATGCTAGAACGGAAATATTTTTATTTCCTATGCTTCATAATTGGCAAAAATTATTTAAAAGATAATCTAGAAAAGTTAAAGGTCGCAAATAAACATATTTTTAAATTTAAATTTTTTGCATTTTCGTAACTGTAATTCCGCGCAGGTGCCTTAACGCATATAAAGGAATCAGCAAGCTAATGATATGCATTTAATTGCTGTTTAATGTACCTTTCAACGCGAGAGCGTCTAGAACTCTTGAGATTTCTTGAACTTGAGCATATGGCTCTAGTTAACCCTTTCCGGCACACTGTGCCCGGTCTGGGATACCTAATTTTAATTCCAAATTTGCAAACGGCACCAGTAACATTTTAATAAAATTTTGCTTTTACAGTAAAAGCTTAAACCAACGAACACAAAATATTTAAAAAATTCGTTTGCGAATTCCGGGGTCGTTCGATTACGTCTCATTTTAGCACCGATTTTACCCTTGCCGGAGAGGGTTAAGGTGCAAAAGGTTTTGCAGATTAAACTAGTAGAGAACATGTCTGATTTATATTTCCGGGATTAAAAAATATATTTTCTGGATTTTTTTTCTACTATTTCAGACAAAATGAATTGTATTTCTAAAATGCTTATTCTTCCAAAATTTCAGAAAAGTTTATTTTCTACAGAAAAAAAAAAAAAAAAAAAAAAAAACGCATTTTTACAGGGCAGTTATTTATTTATTTATTTTTCTCTATCAAAGCTATAACAAGAAAATTCATACAGAAAATTTCTAGTAAAAATACTGATAAAAATTTATTGGTATCATAAGTATTCAACCTCCCGTTTAACAGGGGTTGATTACAAGTTATTTATATTAACATCACACTTAATTTTTCATAGAATCATTAAATGCCGTTCTTTTCAAGTATGAGATTCACATGAGAGGCCGGGAGGTTTAGGAAGAAAGAAGATATACGACAGAAGATACTTTAATGGTAGAAAGGAAATCTTTTCATTTCTATACTTCATAATTGGCAAAAGTATTTTAAAAGATCGTATACAAAAGTGAAATGTCTCACTTAAATATATATTCAAATTTAAATCTTAATAATTTAATTTTCAGAGAAAACAACTTTTTCTGATAGTGATAGTGGTATATATATTAGGGTGGATCGAAAAGTATAGGAATTTTTTTTTTCTTTAGAAATCACTATCGGCGCGGCGTGCAAAAGTTGCCTTTTATGCATACTAGTTTACAGGGATTTTTTAATTTAAATCCATTTATATCTTCTGGCGCCCCAAGCGCCCCTCCCCAAAAAAAAAAAAAAATTAAAAATTGAGTTTTTTATGATTTTTTTATATTTTTTTGTTTATTTATTTTTTCTTGATACTTTTAGCGCGGGGGGCAAAAACTATCTTTTATCTATCTTAGCTTACATATTTTTTTTAATAAAATTCATTCATATCTTCCGGTGCCCCAACCGCCCCCAAAATAGTTTAAAATTGAAACTTTCTTGAAAAAAAATATTTTTTGTTTTGTTTTGTTTTATTTTATTTTACTTTTTGGAATTCATTTGGCACTGGTTGGAAAATTGTTATTACAATACTACATAACACTGCAGTTCCCATATATTTTTTTCAACAAAATCCATTCACATCTTTGATGCAGCAATTATAATTAAAAACTGAAATTTTTACAAAAATGTATTAAGAATTATAATTTACGAAAAATACTTACAAATTTTGAAAACAGTTTAATTAATAAGTATAAGGTTATAAATAACATTAATTTTACAATAATAAGCGACATATAAATTTAAAAATCAAAGCATTAAATCATAATAATCACAAAAATCGAACTTACGTAGAGAAAAGTTTTACATCCTTCAATTTGGAAATATACATATTTTTAAAGTTTAGCAATATCTTATTTTATCTTTTTTGGTATCATAGTGTTTTACATGGCTTCTTGATTTTATTCTATTCAATGTAAAACCGTGTCTCTTTTCTTGTCCAGATACAGTTTCTGATGCCTCAGACACTAGTCGAACGCATCTTCAACCGCTTGGGTATGGCATGGATATTTTGACCATTCATTCGTTTTTACAACTTTTATCTCATTTTTTCGCAAGGCACATTCATCAAAAGAGGTTGTTCAAACGTCCAACTCGTTGCCAGTCAATAAGTTCAAAATAATCCTTCCCTTTGAAGTTTATTTGGGGTACTTTGAAAATTCTCACTTCTGGTGATTTTCTCTTTTTATTTCTAGCATAAATTAGCTTTCGTATTGCTAAAGATCTGATATGCTCTCTGTTATCTGTGAGCATTGACAATAGCAAATTTTCAGGGAGGCAAAAAAAAAAAAAAAAAAAAAAAAAAAAAAAAAAAAAAAAAAACTTGTTGAATAACAGCATCTATGATCAAATAGATTTCTGAAATTGGGTTCCAAATATCTAGAATATGTGATAAGTTTCCAAATATGACGCTCTTCTTCAGTTATAGATGGCTTTGTTTTGATATGAAACCATATAGGTGCATATACTTTCATAATATACAGGGTGATTCCAAATTTTTTTTACAATAAAAGAGGGGTGATAGTACACATCAAGACAAACAATATTAAATAGGAGACCAAGGATCCAAAACGTTTTCCTAAGGAGATAGCCGCCATTAAAGTTTAGGGATCAAAATTTCAAATAAACATAAAAAACGGAAAAATCGGTCGATTGATTTGCGGTTTTCACTAAAATTATTCTTTATATCGGCATTTTCTTGAAATTAAATTATAAAGATAAATTTCAAAAAATGCCGATAGAGGGCGCTTTAGACTTTGGAGTAACGAACAACTATTTTTTGCCGGCATGTTTTGCATCTTATTAAATGGTTTCGTAAGTTTACACTCAAACTTAAATTTTGAGCTCAAAATCTGTTGTTGGGAGTGGTTAAGTAACACAAACTGAGCTGTGTTCAGAGGGTTCAAATTTCAAATGATTAAAAAAAAACGAAAAAATTGGTCGATTGATTTGCGGTTTTCACCAAAACTATTCTTCATTTAAGTATTTTCGTGAAAATAAATTATAAAGATAAATTTCAAAAAATGCCGATAGAGGGAGCTTTAGACTTTGGAGTAACGAACAACTATTTTTTGCCGTTATTGTTTGCATCTCTTTAAATGATTTCGGAATCTTAGACTTAAATTTTGAGCTCAAAATCGGAATAGTAGGGAGTGGTTAAGTAGCACAAACTGAAGTGTGTTCAAGGGGGAGGGGGAGGTTCAAATTTAAAGTAATTATAGAAAATGGAAAAAATTGGTCGATTCGTTTGCGGTTTAAAATAAAACTATTCTTTAAGTCAGTATCTTCTTGAAAATAATTTTTAAAGATAAATCTCAAAAAATTCCGTCAGAGGGCGCCTTAAACTTCACAGTAACCAACAATTCATTTTAACCATTATTTTTTCGTTCTAATTAAATGCTTGCAAATGCATTTTAAATGTTCTCGGAAGCTTAGATTTAAACTTAAATTTTGAGCTCAAATTCTGAATCGTTATGAGGAGTTAAGAAGCGCAAACTGAAGTGTGTTCAGGAGTTGAAATTTAACCCTCTTTCCTCCTCAAACACAATTCAATTTTTCGCTACTTAAACACTCTCAACCATTCAGAATTTCAGCCCAAAATTTAAGTCTATGCATTTGAAATCAATTAATGAGATAAAAAAAAACAACAGTTAAAAATAGTTGTACGCTACTCCAAAGTCTAAGGCGCCCTCTATCGGCATTTTGTAAAATTTAGCTTTAAAAATTATTTTCAAAAAAACACTGATTGATCAAGAAAACTGCTGATTTAAAAATCAGTTTTAGCAAAAACCGCAAACGAATCAACCAATTTTTCCGTTTTTTACAATTATTTGAAATTTGAACCCTCTGAACACAGCTAAGTTTATTTACTTAACCACTCCCAGCTGTTCAGATTTTGACCTCAAAATTTAAGTTCAAGTCTAAGCTTACGAAAGCATTTAATAAGATGCAGAAAATAACGCCAAAGAAGAGTGTTTCGTTACTCCAAAGTCTAAAACGCCCTCTATCGGCATTTTTTAAAATTTATCATTATAATTTATTTTCATGAAAATACCTAAATAAAGAATAATTTTAGTGAAAATCGCAAACCAATTGACCAATTTTTCCGTTTTTTATAATCATTTGAAATTTGAACCCTCTGAACACAGCTCAGTTTGTGTGATCTCAAAATTTAAGTTTGAGTCTAAGCTTATGAAAACATTTAATGAGATGCAAAAAATACCGGCAAAAAATAGTTGTTCCTTACTCCAAAGTCTAAAGCGGCCTCTATCGGCATTTTTTGAAATTTATCTTTATAATTTAATTTCAAGAAAATGCAGACGTAACGAATAATTTTAGTGAAAACCCAAATCAATCAACCGATTTTTTCGCTTTTTATGTTTATTTGAAATTTTGGTCCCTAAACTTTAATGGCGGCTATTTCCTTAGGAAAACGTTTTGGACCCTTAGTCTCCTATTTAATATTGTTTGTCTTGATGTGTACTATCACCCCTCTTTTATTGTAAAAAAATTTGGAATCACCCTGTATGTTGTAAGAGTAATGAGATTATCAGAAGGATTTTCTGTAGCCACTTATAACCTTAAAATTCTACACGCAGTTGTTAGCCATCTTGAGTGATAAACTGGACCAGGTTTCATTAATGCCTGATCCGAACCACATTCACCACGTGATGTTGCTATGAAAATTTCATATAAATATTGCTGGTCATTGCTGAGAACTCTTCTATCTATGTTGTCTTCCAAATAATAAAGTATAAAAAGTTTATGTTATACATTTAATAAAATACCATAAACGATTTCTCGTTCTCTCGATCTACGTTTTACGGTAGATAAATTATTCTTTAACGGTTAATTTTACTTCTATTTTTTAGCTCAAAATTTGCGTGAAACTCGATTTTCCGCAAATAATTAAACGTTTTGGAGCATTGGAAAAGTCGAAAATTATTTGGATGCATGCTAATATACTATAAAATGCATCTTTTTTATCCCGCTGATAAAATAATTTAAAAGAAATTAAAAAAAAACAAAAATTATAAATTTTTATAAAAATTTCATTTTTTTTTTTGTTATTTTGGGGGCGTTTAGAGGCACCGGAAGATATGGATGGATTTAAATAAAAAAAAGATTGAACTAATATATATATAAGGCAACTTTCGCAACCCGCGCCAAAAATAATTTTAAAAATACTAAGAAGCAAAAAAAATATAAAATTTATAAAAATTTCAATTTTTAACTATTTTTGAGGTGTTTGGGGCACCGGAAGATATGAATGGACTTCAATTAAAAAAAAAAAAACATATGTGAATTAATATGCATAAAAGGCAACTTTTGCACCCCGCGCCGATTCGATTACCCGAATTTCGATTTTACGATCCACCCTAATATATATATATATATATATATTTAATTTAAAGGAAACATTATTCTTTGATCGTTTGGAATCAAATTAAACTAATTATTGGCTACTTCTAGGTTATCCCGTCGACCAATTTCGCCAAATTATACAAATCGCCAAACTATTAGCCAAATTATACATGTTGACATAATTTTTATTTTAAATAACGAAAAAACAAATAATTAGTAGGATATTAATAAAAAGTCGAAATAAAATTCACTTAATGACATTTTAAACACGTGAATCGCATTTAATGTCATTGAATGTGACATTCACGATCATCCATTATTGGCATTTAATCTTATAGTTTGGCGATAATTTTTTGGTCAAGGGATAACCTAGAAGTACCAATTATTGTTTATAAAATTTAAAACTAAAATTATACTAAACCCTAAAAAATGAATCAAATTTTAAAAAATGAAAGCAGTCTGCATTCCAGGAATTTCAAATGTGTCAAATGAGCTAAAGAATTTTAAATTTTTATGTATAGTTTTGACTCTTACAAATTTTTTAATGAAACAATTTTGAACATATTAAACATTAAATATCTCTTAAAGTAATCTTTCGATATGGAATCTCTTTGCATAAGCCTGTTTCATAAACATTTTGACAATCAACAATTAAACCATTGAGGGGTTATTTTATCCCTTTTAATTTAAAGGATATTTGCACAAGAAACTTTTAACGAATTTTTATATTTTTAACACTAGAACCACGGCGACTAGTCATTTTGACCCGAAACATAGGGAGACACATCGATTCGAACCAGAAAACTCTTAATAAAGTAAGCTAAATATATGCTGAGCAAAAATATTTTCAATATACAACTTAAATTGTTATAAATGAAAATTCCGGTGAGAAATATTTTTATAAATCTTTAATGAATTTTCCCGCAGAAGACACCAGAAAATTCGACCAAATTTATTTGAAAAAGTTTTAATGCATTTTTTTCCCTGCTTATATCGTTAACCGGTTTTTTTTCTTTGCAAAATACTGGTGCCAATGTGACATTTGGAATTTTGAAGAAATTTACCCACCAGAGCTCAAAGGGTTAACGGTAAAACATTCAAAAATAGTTTATTTATTTTAAAATAAAAGTTTTCTATTTAATCTGTGAGAATTCAATATTACTGAGAAGGTTATTGCTTGCCCCTTAAGGGATTAACGTATTTTTATTAATATATATATATATATATATATATATATATATATATATATATATATATATATATATACAGAGCCTGATTACTAACGGGGCACTCTCTCCCCAGTAAAATTACATAGAAATTTTCGCCTTGTTTAAACGCGCTTTTCAGTCAAAATTGCTATCATGAATAAGGAAAAAATTTCTATTTATTTTTTCTGGTGGGAGAGTGCCCCGTTGATAATCAGGCCCTGTATATATATATATATATATGTCACGTGACTAACAAACTAAATATTAAGTTTCAGGGGGTTTTCCCTAGAATAGCAATTATTGCGTTTAATTGAAACAAATTCCTACAAAAGATTTTTAAACCTTTCTAAACAAAAGTACTGTCAGAAATGTAGGAAAAGACGTTATTCATTGCAAATCAGAACAGGTATTTTAACGCATATTAAGGAATACGCATGTAAATTTCGTTTAATATGCTTTTCAACTCAAGAGCGTTCAGAACTCTTGAGATTTCTTGAACTTGAGCATATGACTATAGTTAAAGAGAAAAACTTACAGCAGATAAAGCTGGTAGATAAACTGTCTGTTTTATATTCCTGGTATTATAAATGTATATTTTCGGATTCTTTTCATTTTCTACAATTTCAGACAAAATATTTTTTTTTTCACACTAGAACCGCGGAGACGGGTCATTTTGACCCGTACTCAATGAAAAGATGTCGGTTCGAACCAGATAAGTCTTCTTAAAATAATTTACATATAAGCTTCACAAAAATTATTTAAAATAAGTAACTAAAATAGACTTAAATAAAAATTCTGAAGTGAATTATTTTTATAAAACTTGGGTAAAATTTCCCGCGGTTCTAGTGTTAATGTTTAATTCTGCTAAAACTTTTAACAAAATTTACTTGAAAAAAAAACGCATTTTTACAAGATTTTTTTTTTTTTATCAAAACTATAGCAATAGATAAATAAATAAGATAAATAAATAAATAAAAAATAAATAAAATAATGAGAAGTTACTTATAAGAAAATACTTTTAATGCTAGAAAGGATTTTTCCATTTTCCCTGTGCTTTATATTTGGTAAAAATAGTTTACAAGTTCATCTAGAAAAGTGAAATATTTCACGTAAATAAATTTTTAAATTTAATTTGCTTGCATTATCATGATTTGGCTACTCTAAATATGACTTTTTTCCCATTACAGTTGCTAGTACATTTTAATGAATATATGATTTTAATGTTTTCATTTTGTTTTAATATTTATATGAAAATATAGCTTTCTGAAGTGATACTTAATATTTTGGCCTGATTTAACTCTTAATAATTTAATTCTTTAGTCTCAAGATTAAAAGAGAGATTTTTTTTTCTATTACTAATAGTCGCGTTTTTTTTTTTTTTTTTTTTTTTTTTTTTTTTTTTTTTTTTTTTTTAAGAAAAGATTATTTGTTGATCATTTGAAAACAATCTAAAATAATAAGCTTTTATAAAATATGAAAACTATCTCTCTTAATATACTGACGATTTAAATTTAAAACTATAATAAGCACTTACCGTAATTTCGGGTGTATAAGCCGCAGATCAAACAATTCTTTTTCGACCCAGAATTTTTTAAGAAACAAATATAACTACTTAGATCGACGTAAATATTTGTCTTTAATCACCAAATAAGATTTCTGGGTCCTAAAAGAATTGTTTGATCCGCGGCTTATACACCCGAAATTACGGTAAATATGAATCAAATAAAAAAAATAAATGCAATCTGTACACCGGGAAATTATAATGTATCAAATGAGGTAAAAATTTTACAGCCGAACGTACCGTGCTTGCTTCGATAAATCCTGTTAATGGAATAATTTTGACCAACTTTAACATTAACAGAGTTGCCAACCTCCGGCTTTTTTTTAAATCATGAAAACATATTGAAACCAGAAAATTTATTTAATTAGATAGGTCTAGAATTGATTCAGAGAGTGATCCGAAATCTACTTAATTTCGTTGACTCAATAAATTTTTGGTTAGAAGTATAATTGTTTGATTTTCAAAAAGCCGGAGGTTGGCATGTCTGCATTAAATATCTCTTAATGTAATTGTTCGAAAAGAAAGCTGCTTGCTCAACACTATTTATCAGACATGTCGAAAATCAACATTTAAACCCTTGAGAAACGGCAGGATATACTTCATATCACCTAATTTAAGCGAGATTTGACAAGAAAATTTAACGAAATTTTATAATTTTAACTTTAACAGCAAAATGTTCAAAAATAGTTTTCCTTGTTTAAAAATAAAATGTTTTGATATTATTGGTAAGAATTCAGTATTACAGAGACGTTATTTCTGTTCTTCAAGGGATAAACACACTTTTATGGGAAATATATGTCACGTGACCTACAAATTAAATGCTACATTTCATTTTTTTTTAGCATAGTAAATTTTGCGTTTAATAGTAGAATATTCAAACAAAAGTATATTAAAACTTTCTATATAAAAGTACTGTCATCAGGGTTCGCACATGGTTACCACTAAAATTTAACAGTATTTTTAACGTATTTCACTGTAGAAAACTGTTTCGAAATTCCAGAATAAAGGCGTGGCTGTATATATTTTATTTTTAAAATTAAATATAAATTTTCTTGTCATTAATAGTGGTGCCAAAGTCCTTAAAAAATATAAGGAATGTGCGAACTTTGGTTATTGAAATGTAGGAAAAGACGTTAATCATTATAATTCCGCACCGGTTGCCTTAGCTTATATTAAGCAATCAGCATTGGTCAAGATGTGCATGTAATCTCTGTTTTACACATTTTTCAACACAAGACCGTTTAGAACTCGTGAGATTGCTTGAACTTGAAAATATGTCTCTGGTCAAAGTGAAAAGACACAAAAGATTATACTAGTACATAACATGGCTGATATATACAGGGTGAGTCTAAACTACTGGACAAAACTTTAACCCCTTGGGGACGAGCGACACGTATACGTGCCGCAAAAAGACTTACGAATCCTTGTTTATTCCCACCAGTAAAATTTTACGGAAAAATTTGCCTTATTTAATCGGAGCACTTTCTCGATTTAATAAACCGCAAATTGCTGTTTTTAAAAACCGGTGACAAAACATTAAAATTTTTCGTAAAATGCTGCCGTCGCGAAGGGGTTAAGGGGTGATAGTACACATCAAGACAAATAATATTAAATGGGAAACTAAGGTTTCCAAATGTCTTCCGAAGGAGATAGGCGCCATCAAAGTTTTGGATCCAAAATTTGAAATCATTATAAAAAACGGAAAAACATGTCGATTCGTTTGCTGTTTTCACGAAAATTATTCTTTATGTCAGTATTGTGTTGAAAAAAAATAATAAAGATGATTTTCAAAAAATACCGATAGAGGGTGCTTTAGACTTTGGAGTAACGAACAACTATTTTTTACCGTTATTTTTTTGCATCTGATTAATTTTTTTAGAAGTTTAGACATAAATTTAAATTTTGAGCTCAAAATCTTTGGTTAAGTAGCGCAAACTGAACTGCGTTCAGTAGGAGTGGGTAGGTTCAAATTTCAAATAAGTATAAAAAAAAAAACAGAAAAATTGGTCAATTATTCGCGGTTTTCAGAAAACTGTTCTTTATGTCAGTATTGTCTTGAAAATAAATTACAAACATAAATTGTTAAAAATGTCAATAGAGTGCGCTTTTGACTTTGGACGTACAACTATTTTTTACCGTTATTTTTTGCATCTCATTAAATTTTTTGAAGCTTAGACATAAGCTTAAATTTTGTGATGAAAATCTGAATCGTTGAGAGTGAATAAGTAGCAGTAACTGAACTGTGTTCAGTGGGGGTGGGAAGGTTCAAATTTCAAATGATTATACAAAACGGAAAAATTGGTCGATTCGTTTGCGGTTTTCTCTAAAATCATACTTTATGTCAGTATTGCCTTGAAAATAAATGTTAAAGATAAATTTCAAAAAATTCCCTTAGAGGGCGCCTTAAGCTTTAGAGTAACGAACAACAGTTTTTAACCGTTATTTTTTGTAAGTAATTAAGTGCTTGCAAAAGCTTAGACTTAAAAATTTTGAGCTCAAATTCTGAATCGTTGTGAGGGGTTAAGAAGCACAAACTGAACTGTGTTCATGAGTTGAAATGTTACCCTGCCCACCCTACGAACACAGTTCAATTTTTCGCTACATAATTACCCACAACGATTCGGATTTTGAGCTCAAAATTTAAGTCTAAGCTTTAAAAACCTTTATTTTGATTAAAAAAAAATAAATAAATAACGGTTAAAAATAGTTGCTGGTTACTCTAAAGTTTAATGCCCCCTCTAATGGAATTTTTTGAAATGTATCTTTAAAATTTATTTTAAAGGAAATACTGGCATAAAGGAAGGTTTTAAAGAAAACCGCAAACGAATCGACCAATTTTTCCGTTTTTTATAATAATTTGAAATACGAACATCCCCACCCCCAATGAATACAGTTCTGTTTGCCTTACTTAACAACTCTCAACGATTCAGATATTCAGCTCAAAATTTAAGTTTATGTCTAAGCTTCTAAAAAAATTTAATGAGATGGAAAAAATAACGATAAAAAATAGTTATACTTTACTCCAAAGTCTAAAGCGCCTTCTATCGACATTTTTTGAAATTTATCTGTATTATTTATTTTCAAGACAATACTGACAAACAGAATAATTTTAATTAAAACCGCAAATCAATTGACCAATTTTCTGTTTTTTATAATCATTTGAAATTTGAACCTACCCACTTGCATTGAACACAGTTCAATTTGTGCTACTTAACCACAGATTTTGAGCTCAGAATTTAAGTTTATGTCTAACCATCTAAAAAAATTTAATTAGAAGCGAAAAATAATGGTAAAAAATAATACTCCAAAGTCTAAAGCGCCCTCTATCGGCATTTTTTGAAATTTATCTTTATAAATTATTTTCAAGACAATACTGACATAAATAATAGTTTTCGTGAAAACCGCAAACAAATCGACTCATTTTTCCGTTTTTTATAATCATTTAAAATTTTGGACCCTAAACTTTGACGGCGCCTATCTCCTTCGGAAGACGTTTGGGACTCTTAGTTTCCCATTTAATATTATTTTCTTGATGTGTACTATCACCCCTTAAAGTTTTGCCCAGTAGTTTAGATACACCTTGTATTTCTGGCATCAAAATGTGTATTTTTGGATTTATTTCTTTTACTTCTGTTTCAGACAAAATAAATTGTATTAAGTTAACACAATCTAACTGATTGGTAAAGTTATCATAGGAACTGAATATTTCCAGCTGAGCGAAAAATTGCCCAGTCCCAGTTGATTGAAACTTTACTAATCAGGTAGATTGTGTTAAATTAATAGCATATCTACGTATCCATCGTTCTATGGAGTTCCATTACCTGCGGCGTATTCTGCTGAGCTGTCTAAAAATGACAGACCAGATGTTATGGCCAGTAAGGTTATGTGAGCGAAAAATCCCAGTCGGTTATCGCATCCCAGCCGGGTAAAGCATTGGCCTTGTAAGCCAAGTATCCGGGTTCGATTCCCGGAATGGGCAATTTTTCGCTCAGCTGGAAATATCCAATTCGTAAAATAAATTGTATTTCTAAAATGTTTAATTCTGCTAAAATTTTCAACAAAATTTATTAGAAAAAAGGAGGCGTTTTCACAGGTCTTCTTTTTTTAATCAAATCTAAAACAAACAAAAAATTAATACTAAAAAATTCTAGTAAAAATACTGATAAACATTTATTGGTATTTAAAATATCCCACCTCCCGTTTACCAGGGGTTGATTAGAAGGGGTTTATATTAACATCACATTTAATTTTTCAAAGTATAGTCATATAATCATGAAATATATTTCTTTGATAAGTATGAAGTTCCCACGAGATGACGGGAAGATTAGGAAGAAAGAAGAAAGACAACAGAAGATAGTTTTAATACTAGAAAGGAAAAAAAATGTAATTCCTATTCTTTAAAATTGGCAAAAATAGTTTAAAACATCATCTAGAAAAGTGAAATGTCTCACGTAAATGTATTATTTTAATTTAATATAGTCCTATTTAATTTAATATAGTCCTAGTTTTTATCTTCTAATGTTTCCCTGATGATGAACAAGTTTTATTGATCAAAACTGTAGGAAATCAACTCTACTTTACTTGTAAGTAATACATGAATTTTAATTAAAAAAATTAACATCTAGTATACACTGATGAGCTGATTTTATTATTTGTTGTATTATTTTAATTTAAATTGTTTGCAATGTCACGGCTTGGCTATTTTAAATATGACTTATTTTTTTCCCCATTTACAGCGGTTAATACATTTTATTGTATTTATTATTTTAGTGTTTTATTTACCTTTTAATGTCTATTTGAAAATAAAATTTTCGGAAGTGATTCTTAATATGTTTCCGCTTTTAAATTTTAATAATTTAATTCTCATAGAAAAATGCTTTTTCTGTTAGTAATATTCCTGTTTTTTTTCTTAATTCGAAGGAAATATTATTCTTTGATTGTTTGGGAACAATTTAAAATAGTTACCTTTAATAAAATATGAAAATTATTTCTCTGAATTTTTTTTAATCTAAAATGTTATTAACCCTTCACAATGAATCAATTTAAAAAAAAAAAAAAAAAAAAATACAGTCTGCACTCCGGCAACTTTTAATTTATTGAATGAGCTAAGGAATTTTCAATTCTATTGTACATTTTTGGCTCTTATAAATCTTTGTAACGGAACAATTTTGAACAACCTTAACATTAAATATTTCTTGAAGTAATTATTCGATGTAAAAACAGTTTACATAACCGTATTTATCAAACATGTTAACAATAAACAATTAAACCCAAGGACTGTGGGATATAATTCATCCTACATAATTTAAACAAGATTTGCACAAGAAACTTTTAACGAAATTTTATAATATTTATTTTAATGGTAAAATTTTCAGAAATTGCTTTCCTTATATTAAAATAAAAATTTTCGATTTTATCGGTGAGGATTCAGTATTACAGAGACGTTATAACTGCCCTTCAACTGATTAACGCATTTTTATGGAAAATATATGTCACTACAAATTAAATGTTAAATTTTTTACATTACTAAATAAACGTAATATCGTCGAAATATAGAAAAAAACACGTTATTCATTGTAAATCCACACTGGTGTCATTAAGGAATTCATTATTTTAATGTTTTTTTTTTCTCTTTTAATATTTATATGAAAATATAGATTTATGAGGGGATTATTAATATTTTTTGGCTTTTAAACTTTAATAATTTAATTCTCATAAAAATTTCTTTTCTCTGTTAATGATAGTAATGTGTATATTTTATTATTATTTAAAGGAAATATTATTGTTTGATCGTTTGGCAAAAATTATAAATAATTACATTTTATAAAATATGCAAATTAACTGTATGAAAATACGGAAAGTTTAAATTTAAAATTATAATATCCCTTAAAAGTGAATACATTTTAAAAAATGCAGTCTACCCTCCGGCAATTTTTAATTTATGAAATGAGCTAGAGAATTGTAAATTCTTATGTATAGTTTTGGTTCCAATAAATCTATTTAATTGAACAATTTCGACCAACTTTATCATTAACATTCCAGATGTTACATTGGCATTAGTATATCTCAAAGAAAAAAATTAGGTTTACGATATAGAAGAAAAAAATGCATTAAACCGTTTTGAAATAAATTTCGTGGAATATTCTAGTGTCAATGTGACATTTCGTAAGTAAAATTAAGTGGTACAAAATTCAACCGTCAGAGCTGAAAAAGTTAAGATGAGATTTCCGATAAGAATATACTGGCATTTAAGAATATCCTGGCCTGGAAATTCCAAGACCCGTAAGCAGTCTGATTTATTAACACGTTCGCTGCCGCTTACATGAAGATGTGATGATGGTCAATGCCGCAATACCGCAGTGATCTTTCCCAGAAGCCGATTTACTTTTTATAACAAAGAAACAGTGAAAGATTTTCCCGCGCCAGCGCGTGGCTGACTATTGAACCATAAACCCACATCACGCGCTGGCGCGTGATCGGCAGCAAATGTGTTAAGAACATATGCGATTTTTATTTTTTTCCACACTTAATCTTACTTGATCTAAAATTCCCACATAATATTTTTCGTTAAATTTAACCCATGACTCTAAACATTTTTCGTGGAAATATATTTAATTTAATTGAACAGTGCAATAATAAATAATAAGTTTCATATAAAATAAATCCCTGCAAATTTCCTGTGAAAGCAATGTATTGCTTGGCAGCATAAAAAATAGACATATTTTTTTTCGGATTATTTTGAATTTCGTATCCGTCTATAGTATTTTCAATTTATTTTAAATGTGTCAGAAGAGATACCGTAATTTCGGGCGTATAAGCCGCAGCTCAAACAATTCTTTTTCGACCCAGAATTTTTAAAAAAAACAAATTTCACTAGTTAGATCGCCATAAATATTTATCTTCGATCACTAAATAAGATTTCTGGGTTCAAAAAGAATTGTTTGATCCGCGGCTTATACACCCGAAGTTACGGTACTTTTTTCATTCCTTGGCCACTTAAGCTGCGAATTAAATTACGGTTAAAAAATTCAGATAGATAATTGCCACCATTTTTTATAAAAGGAATATTCACTTTGTTTTATGGCAAGCAAAATGATACCAGAATAAAGCCATTTTCATTGTTTTATAAAACTGGTAGAAATCAACAATTCTGAATAAACGTCGTAAAGCTCGCAGCCCGAGAATTTCACGGGAGCTAGAATTAATGGAATAAATTGACAATATTAGAAAATCAGAAAAGTAAATTATTTTTTTTTTACCCTTGGCACTCCGTTGTCTCCGCTGCGGAGACATCATCTTTCCTTCCAAAATTAGTTTTTGGCACCAGTAATAAAGGAAAATAAATTTTTCCTTATTTAATCATAGAATTTTTTAAATTGTTTACTTCAAGGAAGGTTCTTTTATAAAAGTGGAGCTAATTGGATGAAATTTGTGTAAGAGGCACCGGAGTCCGAAAGGTTAAAACATTGTTATACCTTGATTAATATAAAAATATCAAAAATAACATGATATATTTAAAGGATACTCAAAAAGTATTTTTTTTTTCAAAAGATTTATTTTAGATTTAGCTTAGAAACAGTTTTAATGTAATACAAGAAGAGGCTTTCAAAGCAAGTTTGTTTCGCATATACGAAATAAGTCTGGTATATCTTATTTTTTGGAAAAAAAACGCCTAGAAAATAATAAAAGTGACTATTTAGGAATTGTTCTTTTAGCGCTCTAATTATTTGGTACAGGGGTACGCTTTATGACAGAAAACAAATCTAAGACTTAATGGAAATATTTTTATGCATTTTATAATTTCATTTTCATTCTTCATTTCGCATTTATTTTTTTCTCGTTGACTTTATTATGAAACTGAATATTGTTTACATCTTGTTTGATTCAGAAAACTTTCTTTTAATGAAAATAAGCGATATATTTCTATAAAGATATAGAACAAGATACATTTTTTATTCCGTTTATTTACAAAATGATTACATAGAGTTAATTTATTTTTGTTCATTATTATAACTTCGAATAGTATATCATCTCTTAAATAATGCGATTTTGTAAAACAGTTACAGTTTCCATATTGTACACGGAAAGAAGTGTTTTGTTGAAACAACTAAATTTTTGTTACTATTGCCCGTACAAAATATTTTGGTTGTAATGACCAAATTATGGTTGGATTAAAAAAATAATTTTGTTAATTCAACAAAATTTTGTTGAATTAACAAGAATCATGGTCATTTCAACAAAAAAATTTTGTGGAGGCAATAATAATCAAAATTTAGTTGTTTCAACAAAACAGTTCTTTCCGTGTACTTGGTTTTATTTCTATCTCTAGGACTCTCGGAAAAGTACTAGCAGAAATAAATTTAAACTTACATATATCATAACGAAAAAATGTTTCAAGGAGAAATGTTTATGAACGTATATTGGATTATTTTATCAGAAAATTGAATTTAAAATATGCTACATGTATTGGAAAAGAAGAAATCATAGAGTAAGATCGGTGTATCGTTTTGAAAACATGTTTTGTCTGTTGGTACACACGGAGAAAAAGATTCTTGTTGTTGATATAAAAATTTCATGAATTGTATAAAATATTTTAACACTCTGGGTACACAAGAAAGGGGTGATAATTTTGTCCCTGCAACTTTATCTCACAGATTTTTAAATAATAGGCGCAAACGTTGACGCATAATTGATGGCTGGCGTATATTAACACTAGAACCGCGGAGACGGGTCATTTTGACCCGTGCTCAGTGAAAAGATGTCGATTCGAACCAGATAAATCTTCTTAAAATAACTTATATGTAAGCTGCACGAAAATTATTTGAAATAAATAAGTTAAAAAGACTTAAATAAAAATTCTGATGTTATTTATTTTTATAAAACTTGAGTAAAATTTCCCGCGGTTCTAGTGTTAATTTTATTTTCAGCGGTTGACGTTCACTTGATTTTAATACCACTATTTTCGAAAAGCATATTTCGAATCATTCAACCGTAAAAAAAAAGAATACGGAAAAAAAAATAGAATTTTTTTTAAATATGGAAATTAGAAGGCCCACATGGATGCTAAAGAAATCTATCTATGGCAGCGGTCTTTTTTATGTATATTTTATGTATATTTTATTATGTTTTTATGTAGGCCTTATATGTATAAAACTGTTGTGTGCTTCGAAATGAAAAAAAGACTTTTTTTTAACAATTTGAGCTCTGGTGGATAAATCTCTTCAAAATGCCAAATGTCACATTGGTACCAGTATTTTGCAAGGAAAAAAATCGCTTTACGATATGCACGAAAAAAATTCATCAAACCTTTTTCAGATAAATTTGTTCAAATATTTCGGTGCCATTGTAAAAATTTGGAATTAAAATTAAGTGGAAGAAAACTCAATCATCAGAGCTCATAGTATTAAACCCATTTCTCATTCAGAGACACATCATTTCTTGCCCTATTCAGTCACAGAAAGTATAACAAATTATTGCATAAACCTGTTTGTGCTATTCAAATCCGTACCCTCAATACTAGGCTTACGCTCTTGAAAAATAACAGATAAAAATGAAAATAAAGTAAAAACAGCGTCTGTCGGGGATTTGCTTCAGCCTTTTAAGGAACACTGAATTTCAATATCAGTAATTGTGTAACACTTTCAAGTTAGCCTTTTGCATGGTGAGAAAGCTTAAATTTCATTCATCTTCAAACAAGGAATTTTATTAAAACTTTGCTCAGACATTGTATACGAAGGAATGCTTTTAATTACCTTCAAATAAATTTGTTAATAAATTGTGGTATCAATAAGTTTTTTGAACATTTTTAAAGCAGAAATTCCCTGCCTCTGAAATTGATAAATTTATTCATTAACAATCCGAAAATATAAAACAGCGATTTTCAACAACTGCTGAAAAAACTTTTGCTACCACAAATTCTGAAAGATAATCTTTGCTTTATTTAATGAAAAAAAAGTTCCTGTTATAAGGGAATTTTTCAATAAAACAATAGTGGGGTTTGAGAGTAAATTTAAGCATGCGAATTTATTTTAACCGCTGCGATAACACTACACCAGCGGTTAACGCTGTGAGGGGCGGTGGGATATATTTTATGCCACCTAATTTAAACTATATTTTAACCAGAAAATTTTCACAAAATTTTATACTTTTAAATTTGGCAGCAAAATTCTGGAAAATTGCTTTTTCTTATTTCAAAATAATTTTTTTCCCAGTGCGACTTTAAAAATACAGGCATTATTGCTTGTTACTCATGGGATTAGTAAATTACTATATACCGATACAGATCCTAATGTCTCTAATCAGTCCTCTAAAAAAGATCGCGTATCTTTCTCATGCTTTAGAAAATAAATATGCAGTCTAATGAAGAATTTTTCCACATTATAGAATTTCTGATTTTGATTTTCACTCCACCCCAGTGTTGAATATTAGTTGAATAAACCTAACTCTGTAATGATCATGGTAACATATTTTTTACCATCAGTGTTTAAAATTTAGTGGATTTTTTATTCGAGATATTCCAAATTCGTACCATAAATATAAAATAACAATATCTTCTCTATTTAATAACAGGCACTCAATCATTAACCCTTTTCCGGCGCAGTGTGTCCAATCTGGACACACCTAATTTTTATTCCAAACAATTTGCACCAATAATATTTTAATAAAATCTTGCTTTCACGTTAAAAGCTTAAATTAATAAATTCTTGATTTCTTGAAAAGTCGTTTGTAAATTCCGGTGTCAGTTCATAATTTCTCATTTTACTAACAGAATTTATCCGCACCAGAAAGGGTTAACCCTTTGAGCTCTGGTGGGTAAATTTCTTCAAAATTCCAAATGTTACATTGGCACCAGTATTTTTCAAAGGAAAAATTCGGTGTACGATATATGCGGAAAAATTCATTATACCTTTTTCAAATAAATCTGGCCGAATATTCCGGTGCCAGTGTGACATTTCGGAATTAAAACTAAGTGGTAGAAAATTCTACCACCAGAGCTCAAAGGGTTAAATAACGCGAAATCTATTATTCAAGTACGCTAGCGTGAATTAAGATTTTCTGACTAATGGAATTTCTTGAACGAATTCTACCCTAAGAATTAGAGGGTCAAACCTAGCTTCTTTAATAGGATATTTCTTTTCAAAGTATATCTTTTAATACAAGGGTGTCAAACTGTAACCCGCCGAATACCACTATTTTTTTTTAAATAATTGACTTCTTTAACCCTTTCCGGCACACTGTGTCCGGTCTGGGATATCTGATTTTAATTCCAAACTTGCACCCGCACCAATATTTTAATATTTTTTTCTTTTTCAATGAAAACATAAATAACGGGATTCAAAATATTTAAAAAATTCGCTTGTGAATTCCGGTGTCAGTCGATAATTTCTCATTTTACTAACAGATTTTGCCCGTGCCGAAAGTGTTAATCTCAATTCTTATACGATTAGATAAGGCGGGGTATTTCCATGAGCACATGTCATGTGAGTCACATAATACGATTTTGGATACCAGTATTTTAGAACGGAAAAATGAGACTTTGTTTATCAGAGATATTTCATTAATTGAATAAGATTGCAAAACTTTCAAAAATAACGGTGGCCAATAATTAAGCAGCTACAATTAATGTGACTTGCACGACAAGTGCTCGTGGAAATACCCGGCGAAGATAGCAATAAAATTTTTGTTGTATAAGTGCGAAACAATCCTGTTTAAAATTTATATTTAGGGTTAGATACCACTAAGTTTAATGAGAATTCGTTGCTTGATTGAAAGGCAGATTTCTGCGATTGCATATTTCCAAATATCACATTAGTATGACAAAATATGTACTTTTTTTCTCTTTAAATATATTACAGGGTTGATACGGGTCAGGGAATTTTTCAGACCATGAAATTCTTCTGTACCAGTATTTTATTATAAAAAAAATCTCTCATTAAATATAGCGAAATTTTATGCTCTTTTCTAGATTTATTTTCTCATAAAAAATATTGATATTTGACCTGGAAATTTCCTTGAAGCGTAGCCCTGTATTAGTAACGTGGAACTATTATTATTCGTTCAATGTTAATTTTTAATCGAGTCTTACTTGCATCTCTGTATGGTACAGGGCTGAAAACATTGTTAGAGTTTCATATAAAACATAAACTACTGGTCATTTTAGAAAAAAAAAACGCAAAAAAAACGAAATTACTTTCTAAAATAGATACTATATAAATCATGCAAAAACTAATTTAATTAATAAAGTTAAAAGGTTCTAAATAAAAATTCTTGTGTGAAATATGTTTTTAAAATATGAATAAAACTCACAACATAGTTAGCGTGAATGATTAAGAATCTTTTCAATTATAGAATTCCCATCTTTAATGCCCATGTGTAGTATTGCACTATTTAGAATTGAGTGAATTATTAATTCTAATGTTCCAAATTAACCCCAGAAAAGCGATGATTTTTGCATTAATGAATAACACATATTCGGCATTCAGTAAAGTCAAGTTTTCTTGTGTGAATTCAGATTCTCTAAATAAAAGAATATGTAGAGCGTATTCGACTATGGGAATTACCGGTTAAAAAATTGCATCTCAAGTTACGTTGGTAACAACACATTTTTAAAGATCATTTTTATTATATAGAGGTCATCTTTTTGATGATCACTTCTGTCAAACAAAATTGTTTTTGATAGATTTTTTTTCTCACCGGTTCAAAAAAAAAGCAAAAAAAAAAAAAAATACTTCGATTACTTAGATCTGTAATATTGGAATCAAAAAAGTAATTCTTAAATAATTTTATAGATAAGAACTGTCGAAAATCACACAGAAAGCGAATTAAAATTTCTAAGTCTTATCGAAATATAAAAGTCGAATTCACTAGCCTGCATAATTTGGTTTTAATGTATTATAGTTTTTGATAATTTGTAGAGCTGAAACCGAAAATCATCTTTATTTTTAAACACAATGTTAGTTTTTTTCACAAATTGGAAATTTCAAAGTTCAAATGTCAAAAGATGCATAAATCTGTTATTTTGAAAACATGTGATGTCTGTGTTTTTTAAGCTTCGTTGATTAATTATTATTTATTTTTGTAGTGCTGAATTCGAACATGATCTTTATTTTTTAATAATCACATCAAGTTCTTTTTTCCTAAACGCAAATTATTCAAAAGTGACAATTGTGCGAAAATTTTATACAATAAAACAGGCGTATTTTTTTAAATTATAATATATTCTTTTTTAGTCTTATTCTCTTCAGATCCGAAGGTAAAATGATGTTGAAAATACATGTTCTTTGATTTTCCACAAAGAAAAAGACATCATAGATGCAGTGGCGTAACCACGGTGGATGCCCAGATGCTCTGAATACCAGTAATTCTTGAAAGTTGTGTTCACGTAATCTAAGAAGAAAATTTTCCGATGTAAATCAAGGAGAAGAAAACCGTGGAATATTACTGGTTTGGGCAACCTCCTTAGTTACGCCAATTTAAACGACAGAGAGAGTTCTTTTTCTGAAATTGAATCTTTAGGATTCTGATAATTTAAGTTCACAAATACAGACTAACTAACTTCCCTAAAATATCGATTTAATTATTGATAATCTAAATAATGGAGTTATGAAGAAAGAGGCGGAGACATATATAGGAAATTGTCGATCAGTTGCGAGTGTAGTAACTCAGTTGGTTGTCACAAGATGACAACTGTTTCGTTAATTAGATCAACAATTTTTTCCACCAGTAAACCTGAATAGAAAATGTTAGGTAATTGAAGCACGTTATTGGTTAGAAATGTATCTCAAAAATATAGTTAAAAATTTCTTTCGCTTTTTACTGGTGTCAGTTTGACGAAGCATTATAATTTTTACACTGACACAAATATATGGTTTTCTTGGTTGTCACAATGTGGCAGAACAACTAGCGTAAAAGCAAATTTCCACCAGTAAAAAAGAAATAGCAGTTTTTACTATAAATTTTTATTGAAACTTTCCATTAATGCAGCGTTTAAATAAAGAGAAAACTTCTACTTATTTTTACTGGTAGGAGATTTCCGTGACGGTAATGAACCCCTCAAAAACGGTTACAGTTGAAGCTTGACTATTTTAAGAATACGTTAGTTCCTCTTTATTAATAGTTCCAGGATCTAATTTACCGTAATTTCCGGAGTATAATCTGTGGATCAACCAATCATTTTTCGACCCAGGAAATTTTTTAAATAAAATGTAACTTTTGAGATTGCGGAAAATAATTGGCTTCAATAATTAAATAAAATTTCTCGTTCAAAACAGAATTGTTTGATCCGCGAATTATACGTCGGAAATAACGGGACGCAGTAACAAATTGAAGGTCTTTAATTGGCTAATCTACAAATCTTCATTTTTTTAAATTCTAAAGTGCTTAAGTTACATAATTAAGAATATTTCTTATTTTGATGGGCATACTGTCTGGAATGTATTTTGCAAACTCAGATGATAAAACACTTATTTTAGAATGAAATAAACATTGGTGCAGTCAATTATTGATTTTGGTCCAAAAACAAAAACATTCAGCTATACAGAAATAAATTAAAAATGTAAAATAATTCTTACAATTTAATTAATATCGTCATCGGTTCGGAAGTATCACATGGGATACTTCAGAACTGAAGGGGTTATACTATGCATTTTTACACTTAACCCTTTGAGCTCTGATGGTAGAATTTTCTACCACACAATTTTAATTCTACAATGTCACAACGGTACCAGAAAATTGGACCCAATTTATTTGAAAAAGGTTTAATGCATTTTTTCGTTCATATAGCTAACCGGTTTTTTTCTTTGAAAATTACTGGTACCAATGTGTCATTTGGAATTTTGAAGAAATTTACCCACCAGAGCTCAAAGTGTTAAATATGCAAAAAACTGTGTATTAAACATCCTACGAATTTTATTCCATATTTGAAAGTTTCTTTGAACAGCTCACACTCCGAGTTTTTCCTTTTATATTCTCTATAGAGATCATATCAGTGACCTGTTTCAATTTGCAGCTGATAAAGCTTGAAAATTATCGTATACGTATTTAAACATTTACCTTCTTTTGCTAACAAGGAAGGTCTCCATACGGGCATACCCCGAAAAATCTGAAAAAAATACAGAATGTTCTTCTCGTGTGGATCTATACGTTTATAAAAAAAATTCGGCGGAACCACCATCCCGTATCCGTAAAAAAATAATGAAAATTTCGTTTTTTGGCGATTTATCGCCGGCTGGCGAAGGAATTTCAAAAAATACTTGTTTATGCCAAATACATTTCAAGAAAAAAAAAGTTTCATGTTGAACTTGTTTTCATAAATTTTAATTTAAATAACTTTAATTTTATAAGTTTTAATTTGTTTTAAATATAATTTTGTTATATCGATATTTATATGTATTTATATTAAAATTTAATCATCAAAATTTGAGATTTAAAACGAAATTCATAATTTAAATTAATTAAATTTGTTTCCTGCTCAAAGTCCAATTGAGAATTGTCTATTAGATTTTGTTGCTAAGGAAACATGTGGCTTTTATTATTAATTACGCTTAAATTTATGAAGATAATTTTTCTCAATGTGATTTTTTTATCTATAAAAACCTTTTTTTCAGTGATTAATTAAATAGCTACTTCAACAAGTAATATATATATATGCAATATAATATGTATATATATGTATATAATATATTAAAGTCTCTCATTGTTTATGTTTAAATTCATTAAATACGATTTACACGCATTCTAAATATCCAACAGTTTTGAGTTGCATAATAATCGTTTGCTTCTGGCGAGGAAAAGAGCTGCTCGCCAAATCGAGTGACTCTTCCGTCTTTTCACGGCAAATATTCGAAACTATTTTATTTTTTTACATAATTTCTAATTTGATTCTGCCGCTAAATTTGACTGATCCTTTATTATATACATAAGTACTTTAATTAGTATTTTTTTTTTCATAAAATTCTGAGTATGTCCAGTATGGAGACCTTCCTTGTAAGGCTATGAAAAATTACATTGACAAATGTTTACAAATTTTAACTTTTTAACTTTGATATTTTTGCGTAAAATCCTGGCTCGATGGTTTATAAAGAAGGTCTTTTTCTGATTCAGCGCTAAAAACTACATCATAACAGGGTTCGTATGGTTATGACGCTTTTCCAGGATAGTTACCAGCCTTTTTTAAAATTAAACGGCCGAAATTTCACCTTCTCTTAAAGAGAGATTTTCTATGAGGAAATACTGGTGTCCAAAAAGTTTCTGGTCTACAAAACTCCAGAAAGCGTATGAACCCTGTAATAAAAAAATATCAAAAATACAAAATTAAAAAATAATATCCAATTTTCATTATTTTTTATTTTTATATTTGAAATGTACGATTTAAAAATATTTTGAAGACCTGGGGAAAAATAAAAACCTATTTTGGAGTCAGAGCTAAAAAAATGTGCAAAAATCAATTATCAAAAATGAAAAACTACAACCATCGCAAGGTTGTGTTTTTAAATAATTATTTCTTTAACATTTTCAAGACGGGTGTCATGTATACGTTCCAGGTGTTTGTCCGATTTTTATTTTTTAGTACTAGAATGTTTCAGTCATAATCGCTTTTTTTTCTAAGAGTATGATTATTTAATCAAATGAGGCGAAAAATAACATACGATTATTAAAAATTATTAAAACTTTAACTACCAGTAAATGACGCAAATCATAATTTCATGTTCTAACCCTTTAATAACACAAGCAATTTTAAGTAGATTTTAATATTGAATTTAAAACTACATTTTTACTAAAAACATAGTTTAAATTAAACTTTTTATTAATAAAATGAAATTCAATTTTTCTTCGCAAACATTTCCAAACCAATTTGAAAAATGATGAAAATCTGATTAAATTTTTACTGGCATTAAGTTTTGCAATTTAAAAAAATCTTCTCGGATTAAAACTAAAAGCTTTTCACCATCAAACTAAAGTAATATTTACAGTCATTTTACCTTTTTTTATTACTATTCATTGATTGCATCTGAAAAAAGAACTTGAATAAAATATAATTTTCTTGAGTAATTGGATAAATCTAGGAGATGCAAAGTAATTCACTATCTTTAAAAAATCGAATTTTGGAGTTTTATCAGTTTTTGTCTTTAACTATTTTTTTTTATTCTAAGATTAATATTCTGAAGTTTACAGATCATAAATTTGTACATATATATTTCTTTTAGTGAAAATAAATATTAGGCGCAAAATTTTATACTTTCTTTCGAAAAGTAACTACCGATATTTTAAATATTGGGTTGGAAATTAAGTTCCCGCCGTTTTATATGTATATTTTATCCACCGGAATCTATATTTTATTTATTTTATTTTATTTTATTTTATTTTGTTTTATTTTTTGATCGAGTTAATTTATGATAAATATTCATCTTCTAACTCATTGCACACGTATGGCCAGTCGAACTAGACATTTTTTATTTCAGATATTTTCTGTGGTGCCAGTGATGAAGTAAAGTAGGGTGATACTTTTTAACACGTGATACATCGTATGGGGTGTATTATACCCCACCCCTATGCATCCTCTCTAGTAAATTTTCTTGACACGTGTTCCGCCTGGTTAACTAGAACATTTTAGAAATTTTGTCCTTGAAAAAAATCTTCTTTTAACCATTTCCGGTGCGGTGTATACCTAAAAAAAGACAATTTTAATTTTACTGACACTAAGAACATTTAATTAAATTTTTCCTTTAATAACTTACGTGAAATTAAGCAAGTTCTTATTTTTTAATAAATTCGTCTACTAATTCTGGTGCAAGTTAATTATCTCAAACAGATTTTCTCCGCGTCGGAAAAGGTTAGCATTAAATTATCGGAAATTCGAGTATTTTTTTACAAAAATATTTCACACCAGAATTTTGATTTATAACAGTTTAACTTTATTGTTTAAAGTTTTTCTTCTTTGTACCTTTTTAACTTATTTAATAATGAAATTTCTAGCTCTAACTTAAATATATTCATATGATAGCCGTCAAAATGACGGCTCAAGGCAGCTCTAGTGTTAACTTCTTGGGGACGAGCGACACGTATACGTGCCGCAAAAAGGCTCAAGAGTCCTTGTTTATTCCCTCCAGTAAAATTTTACTGTAAAATTGTCTTTATTTAATCGGAGCATTTTCAAGATTTATTAGTGCACAAATTTCTGCTTTTAAGAACCGGTAACAAAACATTAAAAATTTCAAAAAAGCCTGCCATCGCGAAGGGGTTAACCGCTTCACTGACTTTCCTGCACGTTATACCAGAAACGTGTTTCTGTCAATCATGATTTGCCAGTGTCATGTGCGGCCAACCATGTTGCCATCATGATTCACTATTCTCACCAGTAAATTTTTTATTTCAAATTTTACATTTTTTAATCCAAGGATTATTTTGATTGACCTAGGCAAATTTTCTGTTTTGAAAAGCCAGTGATAAAATGTTAAAAATTCTATAAAAGATATGAAAAGAATACCCGTTGTTTTAATGTTTTTTCCAAAAATGTTAATCAGTTAAATGGTTAAAATAGTGGTATCAACCGAAGAAAATGTGCAAAAGACGCCAGAGTTGAAAGAGCTAAAATGGAATGTAAATCATGGAATACCAACTGAGCTGTCAACTAAGTTCCCGCCTATCTTATAATTTTTTAAAGGTTTTTGTTTCAGTAAACAAATGACAACTAATTAATCAACACTGTGTCCTCCCCCTTTTTTAAAAAAGTAAAAAAGATTTTCAATACCACGTTGGTAGAAATTCGCCGGTTTCGATTCGAAAACTTCATTCAACCAAGCTCTCAATTCTGTATTAGTACTGAACGAAACTCAGCGCATAGCATTTGAAAGAGTTCGAAAGTGGTGGAAAACCCTGATTGCTAAATCGGTTGATAACGAAGGGTTCAACTGCACTTCCCAGCCATGCTTTAAATGACTTCCTTGGTCATATTGGCGATATGAAGGTGGGGGTTGTCGTCAGCAAAAGAACTCCATTCTGCCAATTAGGTCTTTTCTGTTAAGCTGCATGTATCGTTCCATCTGTTGAACATAGATCTATGTTGACAGTTTGGTTCCGTTCAAGCAATTTGTAACTGACAATTATTTTCTTATCCCACCACATGCACATAATTGTTTTACGTGGACGAAGATCTTGTTTTACGCGCAGCGTTGTTAATTTACGGGAGATAAAGTTTTCCTTGTGCTGCCTCCTGTTATTGTACGGGCACCATATTTCATCGCCAGTAACGTTTCAGTGAAAAAATTGTTGACGGAGTCCATGAGCTGAGTGGTGACCAGCAAGCAAATCAGCGGAAGTTGTGGCTTATTGATTTTTGATGTTATCATTTAACCACTTGAGCTCTGATGGTAGAATTTTCTACCACATAATTTTAATTCCGAAATGTCACAATGGCACCAGAAAATTCGACCAAATTTATTTGAAAAAGGTTTAATGCATTTTTTCGTGTTTATCGTTAATCGGGTTTTTTCTTTGCAAAATACTGGTGCCAATGTGACATTTGAAATTTTGTAGAAATTTACACCCCCGAGCTCAAAGAGTTAAAGCGTATGGAGCCCATACGCTTCACTTTTTAACCTTTCCCATGTAGTGAAGATGCTTCTCTATAACAATGTGGGAGAATTTTCTTTTTTCTCCCCGTTCCGTGGTCGTTTTCTTGCCCCCAAAAGTTGGTTTAATTGCTCTTCATCGAACACTTTCGGATGTCCTGAACGAGTTGCGTCTTTGAGGTCAAAATTTCCATTTTTGAAGTTGACATACCAATCATGAGCGGTTCCTTCATCTATGGAACCCTTTCATACAGCTGAGATGTCGCGAGCAGCTTCTGCATCTTTACAACCTTGATTAGCATTGCTAAGATGATCCGATTTATTTTGACACAAAAGCCATATTCAGAGTTCTTCAGTCCGCGTTTTTTTGGAAACTCTGGATATTTGAAATAATTTAAATTCGAAATGAACACCGCATGAGTGTTAAAAGAGAGAAAAGTTTTGTTGGAAACAAATCCTGCTTCTCAACTTGACATCCCAGTTTGAAGATCTCAAATTATACACAAATTAACTCTACCAAAAAATCAAAAACATAATGTGGAATAAAATACAAAAAGACAGCGGGAACTTAGTTGCCAACCAGATATAAAAGCGGAGTTTAATTTTAATGTATCAAGTTAAAATCATTTATTTGAACCATGATTTGTGAAAATTTACAGCGAAAAGTTTTATTTCGAAGCAATGACAATGTAAAATTATAATGTTTGACATCTATGCCAGGTGATTATTTCTGTAAAAAAGATGTGTGTTATTTTGAAAATTACGGTAATAATTTTGGTTTTTATATCAGCAGTTGGGCAGACAGGGTGGTGGTTTAGAGGCAATGAATACGACTCTTTTTCTAAGAATTTTCTTCGCTTTCATCAATCCAAAATATTTTGCGATTAAATTATACGCTGAGTTGCCAAGCTTCCGGAGTTGTTCGCACCACTATTATCCAAGAGAAAATGTAGCTCTTCTAAATCGCCCGAATGTTCCAAGTTAGTAAATGAATATTTTCTGTATTAAAATACTGATATGCAAAATACCGGACGCTTGTATGTTCGATATACGAATTTTACTACATTAAAACAGAGTTGCATTGTGTTTCAAAACCCTACACCCTGGCTAGGTCACAGTACATTATTAAACATATCTTTTGTCTCTAGATGGGCATTAGACATCCTGAAAATAAATTACTGGAGCCAAAGTTAAAATGCACACAGTTTATTTCCGATTTGGAGTTTGGGAAATTTGATAAATGCAAAGATTCTGCTTAATTTATACATATATATGCTTGAACAAAATTAAACATTTCATTGAAGTTTAGTTGTAAATTTACTGAATTTCAGTAACAACATTTTGTGACATGTTAACACTAGAATGACGCCAAGCGGCTAATTTGGCCCCTACTAAGGAAATATATTTCGATTCGAACCAAAAATTTCTTTATAAAATATATTTAAAAGAAAATATATTTAAAGATTTTTTTAATAAATGTTGTGTAAAATTTCTTGTCTTTCTAGTGTTAAACGTATTTAAAATCTACACAAATTTTGCAAAATTTTAAATAACATAACAAAAGTTTTTAAAAGTAAGTTTTTAAAGTATTTTAAAACTGATAGAAAGCAAAATGAATTACATTTTTTTAATTACCACGCTAACTGTGGAACCTGCTATGAAAATGATTAAGAAATATATAATAGAAAAAAGTTTAACGTTGTTACATTGATGACATTCAAACTTAGAAAATTAGAAGTTTAAAGAAAAAGTTATGTACTAGAAATGTGTTTATTTTTTATCTGCTGTGACAGAAATTGTAGTGGTAAATTATTGCGAATTGCCACTGAGACCGCTGGATCGAAAGATGAAAAAAATGTTTTGATTAAATCAAAGGACAGTATTTATGTACTAAATTTATTGTACAGAATTATTATAAATAAGTTAGCATATTCAAAAAATTTTGTGATAATATTAAGGCTTCAAACAAAACAAAATTTCAAGATTATGTATTGTTAAACTGGGAATCACAAATGAAAATTCTAAAAAAGTAACGATCTGCGATACTGATAATTGCAATTAAGGGTTTTGAAAATTAAAATGAAATCAGACAAATTGACAATGTTAAAAAATTTATTTCTAAATACATCTAAATACATCTAACAAATTAATTTATCATTCTTTTGAACCTTCGTACCCTGAATGGGTCTAATCGACCCAGTACTATAATGCGAATCATTCGATTCAAACCAGGAAATTTTTCGTAAAGTAAATTAAATAAATAACACAAAGATTTAAGTTAAACAAGTATGTTAAATGGATTTAAATAAAAATTCTGGTGCGAAATATTTTACCAAAGTTTGAGTAAAGTTTCAACAGGGTAGGAAGGTTAATTCTATAACGCCCTTAGTAATGTAAACAGTTTCCAAAGGCAATATTTTAAAAAGTATTTTGCCAACTTTTTAAAAACAAAAATCTTTTATACACCTTTTACCAGAAAAATACAAAAAATGCTTTTCGTAAAAAACAGTAGTAGAAACAGAATAAGAAATAGTCGCCTGTGTCAGTCCTGCACATATGGTACCTCCAGTGTTTCCCATTTTTTTTTTTTTTTTTTTTTTATTCAGACATTCCAAATTAACCTATTGCGGCGCGGTGGTTTCATAAATATACCACTTAATTTTAATTCCCAAACGCTACATTGACACCGGAATTTTGTTTAGAGAAACTACGGTTTATTGAATGCTTGAAATATAGCGTTTTCTTACTTATAAATAAAGTTGTTTTCAAATTCCGGTGTCAGTCATTAATTTCAACACTTAAGCAATGAATTTGGCCTGCGCCGCAAAGGGTTAACACCAGATATTTAAAATAGCAATACTTAATTTATCTAATAACAGACATTCCTTTATTAAATATAGTGAATTTTGTTATTGTAATTTTCTGGTATGAATTCAGATTATCTTAATTACGGAATTTCTAGAATGTATTCTACCATGGGAATTAATGGTTAAAATTGAATTTTTTTAAAAATTGAAACTCAATATTAGTGATTGATAACTTTCCATTTACTGGTTAAAATATCCTATACCGTATCAGTGCATTGCTCTAACAGTGTAGATATCAAAAACTGTACTGTAGCTTAAAAGCGATGTCAAAAGCTAACTTTCTATAAATCCAGTGACTAGATAGCACAAAAATTTTGCATTATTCAATTTATCATCAAAAAATTAACAGTAGCATCGTCATTACATTTTGTTCCTAACACTGAATGGACAGGGTGCTTAAGGTCTTTATTTTTTAGTTACAATTTCTTTTAAAAAGTAATACTGACTTTATTTAGTCAGTGTAGGAATTTTCTGCGATTAATTAGGGAAAATAGTATTATTAGCAGGTATTTCTAACCAGCATTAAGATCTATACGTAAACTTGGTTAAAGTTTGATGTTTCTAATTTGCTTTTATGTAAAACCTATTATATTTCTCGAGTTTAAATTACATTCAAATACTTATTTGTAGACAAAATAGTTCACGCAGAACGGGAATAAATGTGTTGTACATAGCTCGTACGGGTATCGTTTCTTGCAAGGTGGTACATTAGTATTTATTTAATAAAAAAAAATAAAACCCGTTCAAATGCGCGAAAATTCTCCTTAATTAAGAAATGATTTTCTATAGTAAAGTAGCTATACTGAAAAATTCCATGGTCTTGAAATTCCAGGACGTGGAAACCCTGGTGTAAATTATACAAAGGGATGAGATTTTTGCTTTTTTACATACCAATATTTTCTTTGAGAAAATGTTTTTCTCTTAACCCTTTGCGATAAAAGGTACTAACACTGTGAAAATGATGGAATGCGTAAACGACATCGGAATGCAACCGGAGTGCAAAATGATAGGAAAGATCATGTTATTGCCTAAATAAAAAATATAATTATATTAACATTTATATAAACCATATAAATTTATTTTATCCAACTAAATACTCAACATAAACATAAAAAATACATTCTAAAACAATAGTTATAAATGATAAGAACGAGACACATTTTCCTAAATTATAGAAATGTTACACGTCAGCTGGGCTTCTTTTGTATTTAATATATCCGATGCAACATTATAGCATAAAATTTACCTATTTTTGTATTTGTTGAGGTGGAAAACACGTCATATCTTCAAAATTTTAGGTTTGAATTCTGTATTCATGTAATACTGCACGATTTGATCAACTTTCATTATAAATTGTTCTCTATAAAACCACACACGTTATTCAAGGCATTTAAGTTTGAAGCATTGTCTGACTAGTCAAATTTTTGAATCTTATTTATCTACAAACTATTTCTTTGTGTCATTTTCTGATTGAATGTACGCAATGTCTTGTTGAAAATTTCGTAAAAGTCAGTGCATTTTTTATCTCAGGTTCAATGAACAACATTCCAATATGCGAAAAAAATTGTCTATTTTGTTTATTCATCTAGAAAATCAATTAGAAGCTTACCTACCAAGGAAAAAGTAGCCCAGCCCAAACTATTAAGAAGCCTCAAATTTATTGACGCGTGGAAAATATTTCTTTATTTTGAGCGTCATATAAATATGGCTGATACCTTCTCGAATATTGAAATTTAACTTGTTTTCAGCACTGAAGATAATTTTAAACCAATTCGTTTGCTACTTCAGGTGTTTCTCTGCAAACAGAAAGCGGGCTTTTTTATTACCAAATGTTAAACGCGAACATCGACGTGGTTTTATATTTTTAAGAAATGCCGACATTTTTATTGTTGTTCGTACTGTCGATATTGATACTGGCGTCTTTAACTGGCTTCCAAATTTCTTCGCTATCATTCTTTTACTTGGAACAGTGCGAATAATCAAACTTTAGGATCGTTTCGAAATAATTTTTTCTCACTGTAGATTTTGTAGTAACATAAATATCTAGATTCTCTAAAAAAATTCAAATGATTGTATTTGAAAGTTTAATTTTATCAGTAATTCTTTAAAATTACATTTCGATGTTGTTAAAAGCTATAATTTGGTCTTTTTCGAAGCAAATACAATTTTTACAAAGCATTTTGATTCACCCTATAATCTAAATCTTTTGCTAACTAAATGAATGTGCTCAGAATGTCTTTTAAATGCGTTTTTAAATGATTTACGAAAATATCCACCTATCACGTTCCCCGGTTATAAAAATATCGCCTGCTTTCATATAATTTTGCTCCTTCGTAAATTTAGCAACATATGATAGATTATCTTTATTTTTACCATTATTTATGCTTAAAGGTGTTCATTGATAAAATACGGAAATGAGCACAAATTTTAAATTCAAATTTACTAGTGGTAGTTTTCTCAACGTTGTTCAAACCCATATAAAGCTCTTACAATTTAAACTTTACTATTTTAAAGTAATCCCAGGTCCTCGGAATTAATAGTTCTATGGTCTTTTTGATGATTGTTTGTTTGGTTGCATATGGCTTAACACTAGAAAGACTGGAATTTTCACACAACTTTTATAAAAATATTTAACACCAGAATTTTTATTTAAAACTGTTTAAGTTATTTAATTAACCCGGTTTTTTCTTTGAATCTTTTAAACATATTTTAGAAAAAAATTATGGTTCGAACCGAAAAGTATTCCCTTAGTAGGGGCCAAATTGACCCCTTGCCTTCATTCTAGTGTTAATGGCGCAAAATCATTTTAGGGACATGTTGCGTCAAGAAAAAGAGCAAAAACAAACAGTGTGATTAAACGAAAGTAGTTAGAAACTATGTAAGTAATTCCAGTGGCGCAGCCAGCGTAGGGGTTTTCAAACCAAAAATAACACTACTTTTATACAATTAACTTTGTAAAATTTCCTAGCAGAATTCTTTTGATTAAATGAAAGAAAACAAAACTGTAAGGAAGAATTGGATCCAATGCCTCACAACCCCCACCGTGCCTGCGCCACTGAGTAGGACATAAAAGAGATCTAAAAAAATTATCTGGATGGGATGACCCATCCAGATATCTAAAAAATCAAACCAATTCGAGTTATTAAACGAGTTATAGATAAAAAATATATATCTAAACAAAAACTTGTACGTTTTTAAAAAGTAAAGGGTGCCTAATGAGGTGTTTACCCGGTAATGTGTTTATGGTGTTTTTGAATAGTTCTGTGGTCTTATTATTGACTATATTATTTCATTTGTATTGCGGTTTTTACGTATTTTATTTCGTATAATTTTTGTCAGTTTGTTATAATTTCGTGTTACATAGATCACAAAGAAATGCTCCGGGTGGGGTCAAGCGACTTTTACCCAATATTTGGAGTACTTTTATTCTTTTAAGATAATTTTCTGCCGACATATGCGGACATTATAAAATATTATTTATTTATTTCAAGTGAATACAAACAGAAACTTAATGTAAATAATTGGTGTACAGAATTAATGAAAGATTTCAAGCGCTTATGTCAAAAAAGTTCAATTTCTATTATAAAAAATCGACAAATATGTTAGAAGATACGATAGTACCATAAAAATACCGTAATATTTTAAAGCTTTTGAAAAAAAAAAAAAAGAATAGAAACTAAACTCTTTCAAAAACATTGTATCATTTAAAGAATCTTCGGAGAAAAATTCGTTCGATATATCACTATGTGTGAGTAAGTGTTAGAAATTTTCAATTTTAACTTACAAGATTAAATTGTCTATAATGAAAAAAGTTTTTTAACTCTTTCTGAGGCAATGTACTTCAATACGTAAAAGGCTGAAATCATTGAATGACACCGGAATTTAAAAAGAAATTTATCTGAGAATAAGTAAAGACGTTTTTCTACGTATTTCATAAAAAAAAATAGCCTTCGAAAATTCTCAATCTAATGTGACAAGTAGGAATTAAATGGTTCATGTAGGAATTATGTGGAAAATTAAGTGGTCCAAAATTGAATGACCGTACTTGAAGGGATTAACGGATGAGGACTAAAGGAAGAATTACAGTTCGAAAAACTGACATTTAAGCAAGCAAAATTCTTGAAAAAAAAACAGAAAGAAGACTAAACATTCATTTGCATCACATTGAAGAAAAAACAGGTAATAAACTTTCACTTCCTGTTATGGAGTACATTTTCAGTTCTTTAACCCTTTCCGGCACACTGTACCCGGTCTGGGATAACTTGGTGCCATTTCCAAACTTGGAAATGGCACCAATAATATTTTAGTAAAATTTTGCTTTTACAATAAAAGCTTAAATTAAGGATTTCAACATATCTAAAAAATTCGTTTGTGAATTCCGGTTACAGTCGATACTTCTCATTTTACAAACAGATTTTGCCCGTGCCGGAAAGGGTTAAACCCTTCTGATGAATATGAAGACTTGAATATTTACCTTTTAACCCTTTCAGGGTCAAGACATTCCTGCTCCAAAACGATTCAAATAATAAATTCACACCGCAATTTACTAAAAATTTACATGAAAAAAATATCCCCCCCCCCCCGCCATATATTAAGAGATCGAAATTATAATAAAAAATACCGGTGCCATTCAGCAGTTTCGACATTAAAATCAACCGTTTGCAAATTGCAAACAGCGCCCCTTGAATGGGTTAACTCCTAGGAGACGAGGATCTTTTACACAAGTTTTAATCTTTTAACACAAATTTTTCAAAGCGGAAATTTTTGCCTAATTGAATCTGGGAAATGCTCAAATTAAATAATTCAACATATCCAATAAAATTTCACTGGTGCATATAATATAAGATCTGATTTTTTTTTTCGGCACGTATATCTGTCGATTGACCCAAAATGGTTAAGGCGACTCTCTACTCGCATGAAGACACCATCTCCGAAATGTAAATCTATTTCTCTTTCGAAACCGGTTTTGAAAGTGAAAGTACCATTACTCAAATAATCAGCAACAAAAATATAATAATTAAAAAAACAGCCATTTTAGAAATCGATTTTAGTTATCGCATGTAAAAAAGTATAAAAATATTCAATTTTAAACCATAAATTCGGAGATAACCTACCCACGAGTGTAACATTACCAAGTTGGTGTTTTCGAGAGAGTGGAGTGGTCCCATAACAGTTTTTGACTGGCAACATTTGGTCAAAAAAGATATACTTACGTAGTTTACTACCGTAATTTTTGGAATATATCCATGGAACAAACATTTTTCGACCCAAATTTATTAAAATAAAAATTAGCTTTTTTAGATCTTGGTATTTATTTAGCTTCTATTACTAAATAAAATTTCTGGCTACAAACAAACTTTTTTGATCCGTGGATTATACGTCGGAAATTAAGGTAAAAGCTTTTGAAAACCATTAAATTTTAGCTATAACTTTGCCTTTTTAACAATCAAATATTTTCTATTGTAGAAGGCAGCTATTTTACCAAGGAAAAAAATGCTACATCTCCTCTACTCTTAGTTTGTTTTGTGAAATATAATTAAAGAAATAAAGCGTTAAAAAGTCGAAGCCAAAAACACATTTACAAGTCAAGTTTCTACTTCATAAATATAATAAACTTAAGCCACTGATTTTAGACATTATTGGTGAAATTGGTGCTTCAATATCTGCGTGAGGGATTTCCGTTTTTACACAAGCAGTAACGCAAGACTATTAAACCTGGCGCGCGGAAATTACCGTAAAATTCCTAGAGAAATCAAGACATTATTGGATCGGAGATATTCAAAGATTTCATAAAACAAAAATTTCTGAAATTTTTTTTCTAGGTACTGTTCATAATGTGCCAAGATGGACAGTGTCCTGCAGTAAGGTTTGTCAAATTCGTTATTAAATTATAATGCAGGATATAAGCGCCACCTATTAACCCTTTAAGCTCTGGGGTGTACATTTCTTCAAAATTCAAAATGTCACATTGACTCCAGTATTTTGCAAAGAAGAAAACCGGTTAACGATAAACACGAAAAAATGCATTAAACCTTTTTCAAATAAATTTGGTCGAATTTTGTGGTGCCATTGTGACATTTCGGAATTAAAATTATGTGGTAGAAAATTCTACAATCAGAGCTCAAGAGGTTAACCCTTTGAGCTCTGGGGCGTAAATTTCTTCAAAATTCCAAATGTCATAATAAATATTATTCAAATAAATTTGGTCGAATTTTCTGGTGTCATTGTTACATTTTGGAATTAAAATTATGTGGTAGAAATTTCTACCATCGGAACTCAAGGGGTTAAGCGATGTACAAAAAAAAACTAATCAGATCTAATTTATATCAAATTCTAACAGAATCTAAAGTTTTCTGAAATTCCGTGTATTTGTTCTTGAGGCACAGCTATTGAAATAATGACGAATAATGCATCATGGCAGCGCCACCTGCTCAGCGATTTGCACCAAAATGTAATTAGCACCGTTTTTTATCAAGTAGTTACTAATCTAAAGTTGCATAAAAATCCATGTACTAGTTCTTGAAATATTGCTATTGTGGAAATTGTAAATAACCCAGCATAGCAGCGTCACCCGTTGTGCGATGTACACCAAAAAGTAAATAGATCCAATTTATTGCAAGGTATAACAGAATATAAAAATTTGTAAAATTTTGAGTCTTAGTTCTTGAGATAGAGTGCCCTAAATATTTTTGTCACATACAGACAAACATTCCGTAAAAATGTGTTTTGGGGTTCTATGACTCTTTAAAACGTGTAAATCCGTCAAAAACTGGATTTCATAAATTTTCACAAATCCAATCTGTTCTTCTTTTAAAGATAGAAGAAAGTAAAAATCGAGACATGTGGCGAATATATTCAATTTCTTGAGGATATTTTGGACAAAAGTTCCCCTTTACTGGCATTATTGCGAAACGTCAATTTACTTAACCACTTAACTGGTTTGCCCGAACGGCGTTCGGGCAAAACGAATTGGCTTATTTCATCATTTAAAGCTTTTTGACACCACTTTATTTTTAAGAAAATTTTCATACTATTGAAAGGTGGAAATGTTTAGACTAAATTTTATGAATATTTCATTTAAATAATGGTGTGTGTCAGCTATTTTCAATTTATTGAACGGAAAAGAATCAACCAGTTAAGGGGTTAATGTCTACAGTGTTGCCAGTTGGCAACGTTTTTTAAATTCAGATTTTTTGACTGGCACCACTTTTTTGAAACGTTAAATCACCCTTTGTTTTCGCCTTAATTATCATGCCATTTAATAAGTCACATTTTATCATTTGTAAAAAGTGGTGCCAATCAAGAATTTGAATTTAAAAAAGTAGCCCGTCTGGTAACACTGAATGTCTACGTTGATGAAGTGTGATATAAGTGGGTATCGATAAGTTTTGAACTGTAAATTGCTGCCGTTTGGACCGGGGTTGACACTTTGGCTTCTGCATTTTTTTTCGAAATTCTGACGTCAGACCGGAACTAACTAAAGAAAAAATTTTACTTTATTCAGAGAAGAAAAATTTGCCATTAAATAAAAAGTTACTGATCGTATTTTCTGATATGAATTTTGCATTTCTGAGTGAAAAAGGGGGCCAAAATGGCAGCCCTGGTTTGGATCAGTGGCGGCATGTAACTGTCAGTATTTGTGATGCTAAATAAGTTGTTTTTATATTTATTCTTTTTTCCCACTATTTTTACTGAAATGGTTGCTTTATTCATTAGCAGAAAATTATGTCATTACACAGAAAAAATATTTTTCTTAAAAAATTTGCAGTAACAGAAAATAATAAAAGTTTTAGCTATTCATTTAGTATCCAAAAAATGCTTGTCACAAGCATAAAAGTAGGAATGAGATTTCCGCTTTTTTGGACACCAGTATAATCTTAGAGAAAATGTTGATCTGTTAAATCACAAAAATGTTCTGATTACATAATATAGCATTTTCTGTTAAATTTTACTGGTGTGCAAAAAAGCGGAAATCTCATCCCAAATTAAAGTAAAAAGGAATTGATAAATACGTGGAATAGTAATGCTTCAAATGTAACCGCTTTCGTAGAGATTGATTATCGATTAGGCAAACTTCCTCATGTAACTTAACTCTTTGAGGTCAGGTCGGTAAATTTCTTCAAAATTTCCTTATGTCACATTAGCACCAGTATTTTGCAAAGAAAATATTCGGTTTACGATATATAAGAAAAAATGCATTAAAAGTTTTTCAACTAAACTTACACGAATATTCCGATGTCATTGTGACATATCGGAATTAAAATTAAGTTGCAGAAAATTCAACCAGAGCTCAAAGAGTTAAACATAAAATTTTTCTCTTGTTTAAACACCTTACTAGCGTTACAGTTCAGACATAAATAATAACCAAAACAGATATTATTTTTTACTGATGGACCTTTATTTCGACAGTAGTCAAGCCCTGCGTTTCCGCCAAATTGTGCCAAACTTGACAACCTCCTTTCAGAGTAAGTTAAAAGATAGTAACACCTGAGCAATTGCCACCAGTAAAAAATAATCTAAATTTCAAGCATATTCTTGAGAAATAAATTTCATGGAAAAGCAGCGAAATTAAGATAAAATTTTCTATTCAAAATTTACTGATGGAAGTTTGCTCTAGCTATAATCAGAAACTCTTAATCAGATGTAAAAAATCAGCCGTCTTAACCCATTCGTGCCCAGCATCTTTTGCGTAAATTTTATTTGTTTAGCACCACTATTTTTAGAAGATTTAAGTTTAGTTCATTAATCACGAAAATGCATCATTTAAATAAAATAAATATTGCTTTTCATTTTTACCGGTGTGTGACGTCCCCGAGTAACTGACTTTGGCACAAAACTCTCGCCTATAGTTGCAAAAAGCGACCTGGCTGTGCGTCCTGAATTCGGACTATTCCTTCTATGTTGGCCAGACGGCGCTGTGATGTAAGACTGCTGGAGACGAAGCGAGAGAGCAGATAGTGGAGAAGAATGGGACGGTGACTTTTTGTTTTTCAGTGTCTGATTTTAAAAAGATGATTTTAACGTTTGTTTTTTTGTTTTTTGTTTTTTTTTATTTTGATGGGTGTAAAGTTTTTTTTTAGTTGACAAATTTTATAGTGTGATCATGGTTTTATAGTGTTACTGCCGTGTGATGAAATAAAAAAAGATAATTTTCATGAAAGTGTGAATTTATCGTGCTACCTTACACAGCGGAACCAAGAGAAAGATCGAAATCGTTACAGACTTAATATTTTGGAGCTTCCCACCGATAGCTGGACTTGGAAGTTTGTGGCGAAAAATAAATGTGTGGTCACAGGTATGTTTTTAAATTCATTACAGTGTGCCATATTATTTTAAGCGTAAAATATTGGTGATGTTTATTTGTTTAAAATTTGATTGGTTTGGTTGAAATTATATAGCAGCCGCAATATCTAGAATCGCATGTTATATTTATGATTATCATAATGTGTAAATATTAAAAAGAATGTTTAAAACAAAGCTGGTTTAATAAGAATAGTTAGTTACTTGAATTGAATTCAAATTAAATCGTTTTAATGGTTTAACCCTTTGCGGCGCAGGGCTAATTCATTGTTAAAGTGTAGAAATTAATGACTGACACCGGAATTAGGAAACAACTTTATTTGTAAATAAGAAAACGCAATATTTCACGCATTCAATAAACCTTAATTTTCTTAAACAAAATTCCAGTGCCAATGTGGCGTTTGGGAATTAAAATTAAGTGGTATATCTATGAAACCACCGCGCCGCAAGGGGTTAAAAAAATCAAACTGATTTTAAAATTTGTAGTGTGATTTGTATTAAAAAATATGGTGTTTGAAACCAACTGGTCTATTGATTAATTGAAATCAAGCTGATTTTAGGTTTAATGTGTTGCGCATCGAAGAAAGTATTTTTGAAACCAAGCTGGATTACTGAATAAATGAAATCAAACTGATTTCAGGTTTATCTCATTTCGTATCGAGACATATCATGTTTTAGACCAAACTGGTTTGGTAGAAATCTGTAATTTTTCAGAAGTTTAAAAATTTATCAAAGTTGTGTATTATTCTGTTAAATAGAAAGTAATGAAGCATTGATGTTGAACTGGTATATATATATGTTTTTTTTTTGAATAGTTAATTATAGTTATTTGTATAATGTATAAAAATAGTATCTAAGGTTATATTTAAAATTGTGAAGTATATATTTATCTCTTGCTTTGATGGTATTGAATTTGTGAATAAATAGGTTAAGAGTGTATTGATTTAAATTTGATCAGTTGGTTGGGTGCCTGTTGCTCTGATAAAGTGTTTGACTTACCCGTCGGTGAACGTAATTTGAAAATGGCTTTCCTGGGGAAAGGTCGAAGAGCAGATTTGAAAACCGTTGCAGTGGAATTGGGGGAGGAAGTCGATGATAGTATGAGAATAATTGATTTACGTAATTTAATTACAAAGAGTGTTAATTATGAAGAGAAATTTGTAAAAGAGATCCTTTCAACTGTGATAAATGAAAGAATAGGTCGAGAGGAAGTGGCCGAGAGAGAGAGGGTGGAGAAACAAAGAATAGAGTTACAGTCGAATGGGGGAAAGACCTTAGATTCTATCCAATCTAGTATAGGGTTTGAATCGAGAGTGGACATTCAGATATGATGCCCGGATTCGATGTGAAAGAGGATGATATTAGTTTATTTCTGGAATTTTTTGAGAGACAAGCGAGGGTCCTTAAGATTCCCCCCCCCCCTAAATGGGTTACTCAGTTAATTGGTGTTTTGCCAACTGAAATTTCTCAATTGATAGCTCGTGAGCCTGAACAGCAGGCTAGTGAATATCAGTATGTAAAAACAATGTTACTGAAACGGTTTAAATTGAGTCCAGAGAGGTTTCGTCAGAACTTTGTGAAAATTCAAAGGGCACCTGATAGTACGTGGCATGATTTTTATTATGAGATAAAAATTATCTTGAGGGCTGGTTGAATGGGTTGAAGATAGAAACTTATGATCAGTTGAAAGACTTGATGATAGTTGATCAATTAAAAAAAAAGAGCGCCGCCTGATTTTAGGGAAGGTTTTTTGGATCGGTGGATAACGATAGTTTCACCCACTGAGCTTGTTACTAAAATGGATGAATATGAAGATGTAAGAAATTGTATTCGGCGTAAAACTTCGACAAGTAATAGGGATAGAGGTGATAGGAATCAGTGGCAATCGAGATCATGGAAGGGAAATAACTCAAGAAGTGAATTTACACAAGATGTGGAAGATAGGGAAAATTATTTCAGGGATAGAAAACCTGATCCCAGTTTTGAGAGGAGGAAACAGTTCCGTTGTTTTGAATGTGGGGATTCGACGCACTTTAGGCCCGATTGTCCTAAGCTTAAAAATAAAAGCGGTTTAGGCATTGTAAATCATGTTAAAAATAAGGTTGATGAGGAATTATTGGCACCATATACAATTTTTGGAAAGATTAATGGAACTAGTGTCCCTATTTTAAGAGATACCGGAGCAACTATCGATGTGTTGTATCAAAAGTATGTTCCACCTGAAAATATGATAGGAGAATATGTGTGGGTGCAGCATTTGTTGGACCAGCGGATGTCATGTTTGCCTATGGCCGAAATTGAGATTGAGTGTGAATTGGGCCATGTTATCACTAAAGCAGCGGTCCTGGGAAATGAATTGGATCAGGGGAGGTATATCCTTGGAAATAAAACTGCCGCTCTATTAAAGGAGATGGAGGATTACTGTGAGAGGAGAAAAGAAATTGTGAATGTGGTATTGACACGATCTCAGAAGCGGATACAGCTTGCTGAGGAGGAGGCGATAGATAGACAGGAAGTAAAATTAATATTGACTGAAAAGTTGCGGGAGGAAAAAAATGATTGTTCCGGTGCAGACTTTAAACTTTTGCCGGAAGCTGAGGAAACTGAAACTATTTTTGATTTGGTGAAAGTGGATTCGGATAAATTTGCGGAGGAGCAGCGGAAGAGTAAAGAATTGGCTCCCTTATTTACCTTGGCTAAAGGGACAGAAACAGAATCTAAGGATTTTAGAATAGTTAAAGAAAAATTATTTTTTAAGAGGAAAATCAATAAGATGGGAGAAGAAATGGATTTACTTGTGGTTCCTGAATGCTTCAGGGACCAAATTAAAAGAATGTGTCATGAGGAGACCTCGGGTCATTTAGGTGTCGCCAAGACAAAAGATCGCTTGGTGAAGCATTTTTTCTGGCCAAATTGTTTTAAGCAAATTGAGGAGTTCGTGAAACCTTGTGATGCTTGTCAAAGAGCTGGAAAATCTAATGACAAAAAGAAAGCCCCTTTAACTTTGGTGCCCATAGTTTCTGAGATATTTAGTAAAATAAATGTAGATGCTTGTGGACCTTTGCCTATTACACCAAATGGAAATCGGTATTTGATTACGGCTATGTGTATGTCATCTAGATATCCTGATGCAGTGCCAGTGATGAATGTTGAATCGACATCAGTAATTGATGCATTATTACAGATATTTAGCCGCATGGGATTTCCAAAGGAAATACAGACTGATCAGGGACCTTCATTTATGAGCAATTTGACTATAGAGTTTTTCCAGAGATTTGGAATCAAAACGGTTAGAAGCTCTGTATACCATCCTCAGAGTAATCCTGTGGAAAGATTTCATAGAACTATTAAAAGAAATTTGAGAGTGTTGTGCATTGAGGCGGCTTCAGAATGGGAAAGACATGTACCATCGGCTTTGTTTGCCTTAAGGATAGTGACCCATGCGAGCATTGGATTCAGTCCAGCCGAATTAGTGTATGGAAGAAATCTTAGATCACCGATTACATTGCTATATGAACAATGGTTAGAACTGCCTGAGGAGGAAAATAACGTAGTTGAATACATATTCAGACTTATAAATCGAATGAAGAGAAGTCATGAATTAGCGGTAGAGAAGATGGAAGGAACGAGAGATAACCGAAAGAAATGGTATGATCGAAATGCTGTTAAGAGAGTGTTTCAGGAGGGAGACTTGGTGTTGATTTTGTCCACTTGCAGGCAGAACAAGCTGGCTGTACAATGGATGGGACCGGGCAAGATTGTAAAAAAATTGTCACAGACAAATTATGTTGTTAGTTCTGAAGGAAAAAAGGAGAAAATTCAGGTTTATCACATTAATATGTTGAAGCCATATTATAAACGTCCGGAATTTGTCAATATCTTATGGACTTTAGAGGATAATGAACCGGCAGAAATTGAAGATGATTTCCCAAGGATTGAATCCGATCCTAATGTATTTGATTTTAATGAAATAAGAGAGAATAGTGCACTGGATGAAAGATTAACTGAAAATCAGAGGGAGCAGTTGCAGAGAATGTTGGTGCAGTACTCTGGATTATTTTCTAATATTCCAGGTAAAACTAATGTAATTGAGCATGAGATAGAGTTGCTGAGTGATAAACCTGTTCGTATGAGACCTTATCGAATGTCACCTAGACAAAATGAGATATTGCAATTAGAGATTCAGAAGATGTTGCAATTTAAAATCATTGAGCCAGGTGAATCGGATTATACTTCACCTATGATCTTAGTGGAATCGCCAGGGCGAGATCCTTGGCCGTGCATAGATTATAGAAAACTTAATGAAATAACTAGGACTCAATATTTTCCTTTGCTTAACATTGAGCAACGAGATGAAACGGTTGCTGCAGCAAAATACATTAGTTTATTGGATTTGACCAAGGGATATTGGCAGATCCCGTTGAGTAAGAAGGCCCAGAGGATCGCCGCGTTTACAACTAACTTTGGTGTTTATCGACCGTTAAGAATGCCATTTGGGTTAAAAAATGCTCCTGTTTATTTTAGTAAAATGATGGCTGATTTGCTGCACGATTGTGAATGCTTCGCAATACCATATTTGGATGATATAGCTGTGTTCTCTGATAGTTGGGAGGAACATTTGGATCATCTTGGTAGAGTTCTTGAGAAAATAAAGAATGCTCAGTTGACTATCAAGCCAAAAAAATGTAAATTTGCTCAGGGTGAAGTTCAATATCTAGGACATCTCATTGGGATGGGAAAGAGGTCACCTGCAGAATTAAAGGTACAGGCGGTGCAAGAGTTCCCTATTCCTACATGTAAAACTGAAGTTAGAGCTTTTCTTGGGTTGGCGGGATATTATCGACAATATATTCCTATGTTTTCGTCTATTGCCGCCCCCCTAACAGAAACTTTGAAGGGAAAGAATCGAAAAGGGAAAATAATCTGGAACGTAGCTTGTGACGAGGCTTTCCGTATACTAAAGGCGAGATTATCAAGTGAACCCGTTCTTTATGCCCCAAATTACCAGAAAGAGTTTCTGTTGCAAACTGATGCGTCGGATACTGGCTTAGGTGTTGTTTTGTCTCAGATTAGCGACCAAGGGGAGGAACACCCTATTTTATACATTAGTAGGAAACTAAAGAGGTCAGAACAGCAGTATTGTACCATTGAGAAGGAGTGTGCCGCTATAGTGTATGCAGTGAAGAAGTTAAGGTGTTATTTGGATGGTCATTTACCGTTTATAATACAGACTGATCACAACCCTTTAGTATGGCTTAGGACTCATGCAGGATCGAATCAGAGGCTGTTGCGATGGGCTCTTGCATTGCAGCAGTTCAATTATAGAATTGAGCATAAGAAAGGAAGAGATCACTGTAATGCAGACACTTTGAGCCGGCACCCATGGCAGGAATAGTAGTTATTGATTTTGTCAGTTTATCTGTTTACATAGTATTTTTATGTCAAAAGAAGGGAAAGAAATGTATTGTTTATATATAGTATTGTATAATGTTAAGTTTCTAGAGGAAATAGGAGGATTTTCTGTTAATTGTAATAGTATTTATGGGAAATTGCATTGGTTATAATACTTAGTTTAAATAAGAAAATCTGGTATTTTATTTTACAGAAAATTAGTGTTATGTAAATGAACAATGAATTTATATTGTGACTAGTATTGCGGAATGCTATATTGCCGCGTATTTAAAATTTGTAAAAATTTAGTAAAATTGTGGCAGTTTGGTCAGGGCGGCACAATGCTGTAATGGGTTTCGGGAGATGTGCCTGTGGCAATTTGAAAGTAATCGTGGACACTATGAATTGAAAAGGACTTTTTAGTGTTCCTTGGAACTTGTCTCATTATAACTCCTTTATCTAGGACTCTGTTTGGACATGTCCAAAATTTGGAGGGGGGAGGAGTCTGTGACGTCCCCGAGTAACTGACTTTGGCACAAAACTCTCGCCTATAGTTGCAAAAAGCGACCTGGCTGTGCGTCCTGAATTCGGACTATTCCTTCTATGTTGGTCAGACGGCGCTGTGATGTAAGACTGCTGGAGACGAAGCGAGAGCAGATAGTGGAGAAGAATGGGACGGTGACTTTTTGTTTTTCAGTGTCTGATTTTATAAAGATGATTTTAACGCTTTTTTTTTTTTTTTTTTTTTTTTTTTTTGATTTTGATGGGTGTAAAGTTTATTTTAGTTGACAAATTTTATAGTGTGATCATGGTTTTTATAGTGTTACTGCCGTGTGATGAAATAAAAAAAGATAAATCTCATGAAAGTGTGAATTTATCTTGCTACCTTACACAGCGGAACCAAGAGAAAGATCGAAATCGTTACAGGTGTCAAAAACAGTGCTGAATGCACCTTTTGAAGCGTCCCTAAAAAGGGACGCTAGGCACGAGTGGGTTAATGCGACAACCGGCACAATTCCTTACTTGCAACTGGTAGAGAAACACTACATATGTCTCCTCCCGTTATTTATAACTCTATTGTCAAATGCTGCCTCTGATTTGTACAAATAATCTATTCTGAATATGCGTACTTTGTGTCCTGTTAGAGTCAAGTTCTTATTTGAGTCCATTCATCTGCATTTGAGAAAAATTCCTAAAATAATATGTCTAAAGACTCTACAATATTATAATATATGAGCTTTTTAGCTATAATAATATTAATGTGGTGTCAAATAACGTGACAAATTTCACCTTAAGTTTTATTATCATTATTATTATTATTATTGTTATTATTATTATTATTATTATTATTATTATTATTATTATTATTATTCTCCATTTCGAATAGCATAACGCATCCCACTGTTTCCATTTGTATTTCCCTTTAACACTTTCCAATATAGCTGAAAAGACATTATGGATTTGTGTTTTTTTCTCTTTTCTTTTTGGTCTGGCAATGCACAAACGCACGTAAATACACTCGGATTTCATACTATTGATATTTTTTAAAGAAATTTACTTACCGTAATTTCCTACCTATAATCCGTGCATCAAACAATCGTTTTTCAACCCAGAAATTTTATTAAATAAAATGTAACTTTTTAGATCGCGTAAATATTTGCCTTCAATTACAAAATAAAATTTCTGGGTCGAAGAAGAATTGTTTGATCCGCGGATTATACGCAGGAAATTACGGTATATCGCGCAATGTAGACATTTGGCACACTTGAACCCTTTTCGGAGCACTGTGCCCGGTTTGGGATACCTTATTTTAATTCCAAAAATGCAAGCGGCACCAATAATGTTTTAGTAAAATTTTGCTTTTACAATAATAGCTTAAATTAAGGAATTCAAAGTATCTAAAAAATTTCGTTTGTGAGCTCCGGTGTCGGTTGATAATTTCTTATTTTACTGACAGATTTCGCCCGTGCCGTAAATTGTTAAATATCATAATATATTTATGCAGCCATTTGACTTACTAGAGTTTATTCTTAAATTACAGGTAAAAGTTGGAATGCCATTTAAAAAATATTTTTCTGGTTCAATGCACAGTTATTAATTTTTTATTTTGTGGTGAAGAAGGGGGAAATAAAAGTCATGAATTGTAGGAATAAAGCATGTTCGGTATTGCAAATGAAATGCATTTATAGCATTATATATGCATTTATAGTTCATTTGCAGTGATACTCAAAAGAATTCCTTTATTTATAGTCTATGAAAAAGATATAGCGTGTGGTATATTTTAATGATGTTACACTATTTCAAATACATTGATATTTTATGCAACACTAAGATTCACTAAAATATGCACATAATCCAACGCTTGTGCTACAGGAGCCCCACGTAAATCACTCTCCAAATGCACTAGAAGCAAGTATTTTATTTTTCATCTGTCTTTTCTAACGGCAGAAATACCAGTGATTAAAAATGGAGAAATAAATTGTAAGTAATTAACGGTCTTGAGAATATTTGGAGACTTAATTTTCGCGGTACACGTTACAAAAATATCCATCGTTAACCCATTAAAGCCGCAATTTTTTTTTTTTTTTTTTTTTTTTTTTTTTTTTTTTTTTTTTTTTTTTTTAAATGAAGAGCATATATTTCATATGCTCTTCATATGCTTTCAACCCATATATTTTATACAAATTTTCAAAATATTGCGTACGATATTTTTCAATTTTGTGGAAAGCGTTGAAATTATTAATTTCGGGTTTATATGGTTCGTACAGGTCCTAGAATTTTAAAACATGGAAGATTTTCTAAACCACTATTTTCTTATAGAAAATCTCTTCTTTAAATAAGTCCAAATTTCCTGCGTTTGAACGTAATTCAGAAATAAAAACTGATATTTCACTTTCAGAATAACGGTCCTCATACAAACCCTGGTTGTATGATCAATTAATCTTTTCTCTGTGAAATTTCATGTTAAAGTGGTCATCACAGTTATTTTCCCTTAAAATTACGCATCAACCAAACACAAAGTGGTTCGCATATTGAAATTACAAAAGCAACATTTGCAAGCCACTTGCACCCAAAAATTTAAAATACTGAAATGTATCAAAGTAATATATATATATGTGTGTGTGTGTGTGTGTGTGATTACACCAAATTAACCCCTTGAAGGGCACCGGTATATTATATATACCACTTAATTTTAATTCCCTTATGCCACATTGGCACCGGAATTTTAGTATTAAAATTTGCTTTTTACAATGTACGCGAAAAACAGCTTTTACTTTCTATCACATAAATTTGTTTGTGAATCCCGGTGTCAATCAATCATTTGAACTTTTTAGGAACATAAGTGCTTTGCCCCTCAAGGGGTTAATATCAATATCAAATAAGAAAGTTGTATTTTATATGACAAAATTTTAACAAAATGGGATCAGAAAATTATGATAAAAAAATGAGAGGGCAAAAATTCCCCCCCCCCTCAAAAAAGGTGAAATTTTTGCAAAGTTATTCTTTGTTTATTTTTTTCCCACGACTGTATAATACTAAACATACCGTAATTTCGGGTGTATAAGCCGCAGATCAAACAATTCTTTTTGGACCCAGAAATCTTATTTAGTGATTGAAGACAAATATTTACGGCGATCTGACTAATTATATTTGTTTTTTAAAAAATTCTGGGTCGAAAAAGAATTGTTTGAGCTGCGGCTTATACACCCGAAATTACGGTATGTTTTTCACAATGCTTAACACTTTGAGCTCTGACGGGTAAATTTCTTCAAAATTCCAAATGTCACATTGGCACCAGTATATTGCAAAGAAAAAGATCGATAAACCATATACGCTAAAAAATGCATTAAACCTTTTTCAAATAAATTTTGTTGAATTTTCTGGTGCTGTAGTGACATTTCAGAATTAAAATTAAGTGGTAGAAAACTCCACCATCAGAACTCAAAGGGTTAAAATATATCAGATTGGATACATTTTTAATATAATGTAATTTAAAACATACTAACTCTACATTTATTCAAAATTATTTCTCATATCAGAACTGAATTCGGATATCTTTTATTCCAAAAGAATGTGTGCCAAGCAATTAATATAAGTCACCATATAAGATTTGTTCTGTTTACGCTCTAGTTATTGCGAAAAAGGATAGTTGTCTCTGAGACAACATAGCCAAGAGTTAATGAAACTCTATTTTTTTCCGGTATATAATTTATTATAGAGATAAGTTATATTTCTTAGTTTTCTTTCTTAATTTTCTTTACTTTACACTCATATGTTTCTTGTTCTGTGAATAATAAGAATAACATATTTAATACTTGTGTAATGTAGAAAATTTTATTTAACTCTAGAACTTCATTTGATTTGTGATAGATGCGCAATAATTTTTTTTTTTTTTTTTTTTTTTAATAACACCATTGCTTTCTGTCTCGAAAGCTTTCTATCTTCCTAAACGTCTTCGAAAAATAACCTTTATGAGTGTTTCAATTTCAACAGCACAAGTGTCAACCTGAAATAATGCACTTTACGTATCGAATATTCCTGTGCCTATATTGACACCAAAATTCGTGAGAAACATTTTTGTCATTTAAGCACTTAATCGTCGCGCACGAGACATTCACGGCTTTTATTCAGAACTAGTAATAACCCCGTCAAAAATGACGGAATTTTCACTTGCATTTCATTTGCATAATACTTCATACAAACAAAGAGAATGAAGATTTTATTATTGAAGAGTTTGTATTCTAAAAAAAGCACATTTTAAAAATGATGAAGATATTGCACATTTTATAAATGATGAAGATTTTTTTTTACTTATTACTTAGTTTTTGAACAAATTTCAATTCCAAATTCAAGAGCAGTATTTATGACAATAATAATTATTATTGTTGTAAAATTGTAATATTGTATTGAAAAAAAAAAAAAAAAAAAAAAAAACGGAGGGTTCACCTGACATAGTGTAAATTGTTCATCTTTTATATTTACAAAAATGCATTTTTCAGGAGTTTTGAAAGTGATCGCTGTATTTGAAAACGGGTTTCTCATGCAGTTATAGTTTGCCAATCATTTTCGGAAATGTCTTTTTGGCGCGAAAAAAATTGCTAATTTTATGGTGCACATCTATAAGTAATCTGTACCATATCATGCACTAAATATATTAATTACATAAGCAGATAAAATTTTGATTTAAGAGGATGTGAAAAAATATTTTTCAGTTATACTAATGCAGCTATGATAATATCTTATATATCCATTACAACTTGAAGGGGGGGGGAAGCTTACTTTATTTATAATAGAAAACAAAGTTAAAAAAAACATCTTATGCTAACATCTTAAAAAGAAAAAGAAAACTAAATTTAAATTCAAATCCACAATATTTGAGTAGCACTATTGGTTTGAAAACAGGTTTGCGAGTCCTTTGTTAGTTCATAGATGGCAGTACTAAAGTTTTGTGAGGAGGGTAAAACGGTGCTTTGAGCTGATGAAATGCAATTATAACTTATCAATTCACACTTCCGTTGTTATCTTTATATATTATAATTAGGATACACATTTTTTATATAAAAATACGCTGAACAAACATTATTTCAAATGGAAGAAATTTTAAATGCATTATTTTAGTATCTGTATTCAGCTAAGCCTAACGTGGCGCTTAGCTGCAGTCGATATCCAGGAGTGGCTCATGCCGGAACCGTTCCTACAGTTTCAGAAGTCGCTTTTTATTAAAAGTAGATTTCTTGATTCCCACCAGTTTTATGAAATAATGCAATTGGTTTTGTTCTTGTTTCATTTTACTTGTCACTAAATAGGATGATTTTTTTTTTAAAGTGGTGACAATAATGAATTTGAATTTTTAAACCGTAATTTAATCCGACCATTAAGTGGTTAAACACATTAAATTAGGGATGCACAACCTGTGGCCCGCGGGCCAAACTCATACCACTAATTTTATGCAGAATAATTTTCCATATAAGAATGACAGAAACTTTGCTGTGAAATAAAGCAAACGTCACTTTTCAAATATTCTGGTGGCAAACGATTTTCTGACAAAAAGGTTGTGCATCACTACATTAAATAGTATTAAATTCATTTAAATAACATTTAAATGCCAGTACTTCCGAATTATATCCTTAGTGTGTACACTTTTTAAATGGAATAAATATATATAATACACTGCTCAAAACAATTAAAGGATATTGCAGTTTTAGGTGGATTTTGTATCTGGGAAACTTTTTAGCTGATTGATACAGGGTCGACAGACATAGTAGGTTATATGAGAATAAATTACACATGTTTGGCAGAAAAAAATGCATTTTATTGCGCATTTGTGTACAAAAGGAAAAAAACACAATTTGTGCATATGAGAAAAAAAGAATAAGAAAAGGTGTTTTCTTCAAAGAAAATCATTTTCAGTAGGGGGTATGGTTTCGAAGGGCGGCCAGCAACGTTGAACACCTTTCAGGCATGGACTCAATGAGGCTATTAATGACGAGTTGGGGTATTCTGCCCCACTCTTCCAGAAAAGCTCTTTCCAGTTCTTGGAGAGTTTGTGGGGGTTATTGGCGGCCAGAAACTTGTCTTCCTAGTCGTCCCAAACGTGCTCGATTGGATTCATGTCTGAAGAACACGCTGGCCATTCCATTCGAACGATTCCTTCCTCGAAAAGAAAATCCTCCACCAGGTTTGCACGATTTGGCCTGCAGTTATCGTCCATTAAAATGAAGTTATCTCCAATTGCTGCAGCGTAAGGGATTACAATAGGTCTGAGGATCTCATCCCTATATCGGCGACCAGTCAGAGCTCCATCTCGAATGATGTAGAGGTCAGTGCGCCCGTCAATGGAGATGCCACCATACACCAACACTCCTCCACCGCCAAATTTAACACTTTCGTGCACGAACGCAGGATTATTCCTACTGCCACGGTCCCTCCAGATGAAAATACGCCTATTATCCGGATGCACAGAAAAACGGGACGTGTCAGAAAACAGAATATTGCTCCATTCATTTCTCCTCCAGTTGACATGCTCGGTTGTCCACTCCCTGTGGTCGCGACGATGCCTTGATGTTAATCTAACACATACCATCGGTCGGCGAGCATACAGACCTACAGCATGGAGCCGGTTTCGGACAGTCTGAGTTGAAATCGTGGTGACTGTAGCCTAGCGAAGGTGTTGTTGGAGAAGAGTAGCGTTCATGTTTCGGTGTCTCCGAGCTGTTAACGCTAAATACCGATCTTCATTGGGCGTTGTTGCCCGTCTACGACCTTGCCCTGGTCTTCGGCCTGCACACCCACTCTCCAAAAAACGGTTTCAGATCCTGGAAATGACACTTTGTGACACTCTAATGGCTTGCGCTACTTCGGCTTGAGTTTGGCACCCTTCTAACCTACCAACAATTCTCCAAGCTTCTGAATCTGTCAAATGACTTCGCTGAGACATCGTACTCATCGAAACAAAGCAATCACTGAATGCCGATCATCCTTGTCTTCATTTTCTTTTATCCAGTTGAAAGTCAAATTTCATTCGCTGCCGCTGAAGCGACGTTTTTGATGTCGAACTCAAAAATTGCATACTCCACAGTTTGAAAACCAGAAAAATTTGCATTTGTGATTCTCTTCTTCTATTTTCGGCAAAAAAAATTTTCGTTTATATCTTTATTTTATATAAAGCTTCAAATATCCTTTAATTGTTTTGAGCAGAGTATATACCGCGTGTCCAGTAAATGACTGATCCATTTTGAATGTAAATAATAAAAAAACTGTTTGAGATAAAAATGCGCAGCTTGCTGTATTGTTATTTGAATACGAATAAATTTTAAAATATGCACTTTGTTAATGTAATATAATAATATTTAAAATAATATCTCAGTCTCAAGACTGAGGAAGTGAAGTATAATACAGATAGTTCAACCACAAATATTATTTTAAATCATTTTCCCACCAACGTACCCTACTTCTGAAGCTGATTCGAGAGTCGATTCAACATATAGATTCAGATTCAGCCGAAAATCTCATATTTATGAAAATTAGGGTGAAAATTAGTCTTTACTAGTATTAAAAAATGCTCTGACGAGCACCAAAAAAGGTTAATATGTTTTTAAGTATAAAAAAGGGTTTGACAAGTGCTTCTGTTAATTATTGAGCATGAGGAAGGACAAGGGATCGCTTCTTGGCTACAACTCATTTCAATGCCAACTTTGAAAAAATCATATTTAATCATAATCTTTAATCATAAATTAGGGTCATGTCTGTATTCAAACAGCCTGTTACCGCCAGCGCGATATTTTTTTCCGAAATTTGAACTATATTAACAAGGTACATGTTTAAAAACATGTATTGATGTAATGTACATGTATTGATTTTCTAATAACAATACCGCAAACTGCGCATTATTATCTCAAACCGTTTATTTGTTATATAAGTTCAAAATGGGTCAGTTATTTACTGGACACCCTGTATATATATATATATATATATATATATATTGGCTTGTTTTCTCGCAAAAGTGCACTACAAAATTTACAATTAAATAAAGTTATTACAAATTCTTCGATTTAATAATTGTATAGAGCAGGGGTTCTCAAATAATGGTTTCGCGTACCAGTAAGTGGTCTACTTTTTTAAAATTCACATTTTTTGATGGCCGACACTTTTTTAAAAAGAAAGAATCTTCTTGTTTTCGCCTTAATTGATATGTCATTAACCCTCTGGATCCCAAACCGCCCGAGATATTTTAATTCGTATATTTCAGTTCCCACCAGAGAATTTAAACCACGATATTTGCTTTAATCAATAACAGAACATTCCGTATTTAAATAAAACGAAATTAGCCATTGAATTTTTCTGGTGTGAAATGAACTACATAATTTCTACAACGTGTTCTAGCATGGGAATTAAAGGGTTAAATAAGGTGAATTTTACTATTTCAAAAAAATGGTGCCAATCAAGAAAGCTGAATTTTCAAAAACTGGCCCACTTACTGGTATGCTAAACATTAGTTTGAGAACCCATGGTATAGATTATTTGCAATTTAAAATACTGTTGTTTTTATTTTTTTAATTTCTTTCTACGCAACTTGAATAATCGTGCAAATTTATCACACAGGTATGCAATTTTGAAAAGCGTAGAGAACTTTTCAAAAAATTGTTATTCAAAGAAAAGAATAGGTCATTTCCGTAAGATTTTAAGGTCGACTTTACAATGGTGTTATAAATAAAAATGTGACAAAAAGCGTAAACAAATCAGTTTCCAGAAAAGTAACTGAAGAGATTATTAGAAAGTAGTGGCTGGTTTTCTACATCTGGTTAAATGTTTTTTTTTATTATTATTACCACCGAATATATGACTCATCATTAAATTTTAAATAAAAAAAATTCATCTTATTGTAGCCGCTTTTGAATGCAAATTTCTGCTCAAAGATTATATTCCCTTTTACTGACGGACGTTTGCTAGCGTATTAAAATCTCTTTCACTGGCACTAACATAAGTATCTTTAGATTACCGTAAAACGGGGTGAATAGGAACAGCGGGATGAATAGGAACGAAACCTCCCGATTGTACAAATAAATTCATTATAAATACATGTGATGATATTTTTAGTTGCCAATTTTTTTTATAAGAAGGTAATATTATTAAGAGTTGGAAAATTCAGTTTTGCGATGTTGACACCACTACTGGGATACATAAAAAACTGCAAGTGGATCCTCAAAAACCTCATATTTTCAATGTCTTCAAAGCTTTGTATGTAATTGCAGTATTTTCCGTATTCTAAGCCTAAGAGTAGGGATATTCAATTAACCCATTAACGCCCAGCGTCCTCGTTTGAGGACGGTTACAAAAACAGCAAGAAAGCGGCTTTCCCACCAGTAAAAAGGAAGATAAATATATACCTTCTTTCACGAGACAGAATCCTCGATAAATTTAGATAAAAGTTAATTTGATTTTAAAAGTGGTGGGAAATACAAAATTTAAATTTTAGCAAAGAAAATAATTCGGGCGTTAATGGGTTAATGACAGACCTGTAAACGATATGTTGCATTAAATTCTACTTATTCCTAAACTAGGTAATGAAAAAGTGAAAAATGTTTTGTAACATCAGAGGTTTAAGATTTACGGGGTGAATCGGAAAATATTTACTCTCATGGTTTATTTTTGTATAGAGTAATAGTTTCATGTAATATCTGAAAATATATGTATGAATATATATCGTAACTATATTTTGTTTGTTCTAATTACTTGAAGAGTTTAAAGGGGTAAGAAATTACTTAGTTAAACAAAAAAGTCAACCCCCAATCCAAAAAACATGGAACACGAATAGGAAAAATTTAAAAATGGCAAATTACTAAGAAAAATTGCATAGAATTATTCTCTGATAACCACAACATTACACAAACATCTCAAAATGGAAAACCAGTAACAAAAAAAAAGGGATGCAAACAGTACTAAAAGCTGGGAAGGAGGCTGTATTAGTGGATCGGATTAATACATGCAGCAATTGGGGCTACTCAATAGATTTACTTACTCATGACTACTAGCAGGGGTCGGAGCATATATTACAAATTTTATTGTTCTTACCAGTTTTTTTTTAATCTAAAATATTCTATAGGAATTTTTTTGTAAGACATGCAACAAGAGTATATTATGAAGATTATCGCTAAAAGTTACTGGTAACAACAATAATATTTGTCCTATTTGCTCCGACCCCTGTACTAGTAAAGGAGGGGTGCACAACCTGTGGCCCGCGGGCCAAACTGATACCAGTAATTTTATGCAGATTAACTTTCCTTATAATAATCACAGAAACTTTGCTATGAAAGAAAACAAACGTCACTTTTCAAATATTCTGGTGGCAAATGATTTTCTGGCAAAAAAGTTGTGCATCACTATAGTAAAGGATACCTTAGAGCAGAGCTGAATTTGTGTTAAATTTCATCTTCTGCATTTCGAATACAATTACTGGGAATAAATTTTTACTTTTCTTAAGATTAAAGTTGTTTTCTAATTTATGAAAAGTAATACCTTTATTTATATATAAAATAAAGGCTTCGTTTGATAGTAACAACGTGTTCCTCCCTTATCATTATTACCAGTTTTTATTAACCCTATTAAAGTTTGAATCGGTATAAATAAGGTTTATAACATTTGTTCCGATTCATCCCTATTTGTGGCGTGAATTGTAACACCATTAAAAAACTGAAAAAAATATATAAACAATAAAAAAATGTTACATTTTTGCTTAAAAAGTAAAGAACAAAACAAGACCGAAGTTTCTAGTAAAAAAATAAAAGAATTAAAATATCAGTAGTTGCTTTTTAAAAATATTTATATATATATATATATCATCTTATTAATTAGGGAAAAGCACCGATTTTTTTCTATCAAATATATCCCAGTGATAAACGTGAGAAGACTGATTTTGCTAAAACAACATAAAAACAATTTTACAACCAAATCTTTCGTGTACTATTTTCTCGGCAAAACATTTTGTTAGATTTACCAAATTATTTTTTCACCTTTATTATTTTACCGTAACAAAATAATTTATTTACAAGAACCAAATGAATTTGGTTAATAAATTTCATGTGGTTGCCGTAACAAAATGGATTTGATTATGACAAACACTTTTGGTTATTGTAATCAAATCCGTTTTGTTAATAATTATTGTTGCAAAAACAAAATAGATTTTTTTTGGCAACCGAATCTATCTGGTAATAGCAATCGTAACCAACAAGTTTGGCTTTAACAAACAAATGATTTTGTAAAAAAAAAATAAATTATTAAGACTTTAAATATAAAAATTAGATTTAGGTGCATCAATTTTTAGCTTTTTTTTTTTTTTCGAATTTCTGAAGGAAATCGATTTTTTTCTTTTATTTCCTTACGTTTCAAAGGTAATTTAGAAAGATAAAATAATGTTCAGAAAAGTACAGGGTGTCCAGCAAATAACACCTTGAATTCAAAATTAAATTTCTAAAAAACAAAGATCGATAGTAATATGCGGTAAACCTTTTTTTTCTCATTAGCTAAGCTGCAAAAATCTTATACAGAAATTTCAAACAGTGAATATTTTGAAAAAATTACGTTCTGATTGCATAGAATGTTTGATTTGACATTTTTCTTTTTTTAGATTGCCAGCAGAGAAATAATTTTTTAACTTGCAGTGCAATATTTTAAAGATTTTCGAAGTAAATTTTTTAGAATTTCGAAATTTCAAAAATTTAATTTAAAAAAACTATGAAATATGGCACTTTAAGCCGAAAAATACATTATCTGGCACCAATCTAAAGCAAGAAAAATGTCAAACCAAAGCATTCTTTGCAATCAGAACACACTCTTTTCAAAATATTTACCGTTCGAAACTTTTGTATAAGATTTTTACAGTTTACCTGATAAACAAAACGTTTACTGCATAATTCTATTGATCTTCATCTTTGAGGAATTTAATTGTGAAATCAGGGTGTTATTTGCTGGACACCATGCATAAAATAATATACATATATCTGGCGTTACCAGGATGATCGCCAAAAGCTCTGAATAACGGTAATTTTTTAAAGTTCTGTTGGCCTTATCGAACCACAAAATTTTCTTGTATGAATCAAGGAGAAGAAAACCTTACAGATTCACTGGTTTGGGGCACCCACCCTGGTTACTCCACTGAATATACATATTTAAACATTTCAATTGTATATATATATGACATTTTAAAGTTAGGAGCCAGAAACATCATCGTCAGGGTCCCCGTTCTCCGCACAGAAATCATGGCCAGCGAGAAAAAAAAAATAAATAAATGTAGAAGATCCAATAAATCACTCCTTGGTTGCTGCAAGTCCATTTATTAAACTGAAGTCATGATAGAGGGAAAGGCTCCTCTTGCAAACGATCTCTAACCGAAATATCCAAAAAAAAAAATCTTCCATCATTTACTACAGCCAGCCGTACTCATGATTTTCAAATATCCGTGCAAACGATATAGTTTTGCAGATGATTAATTTTAAGAGAAAAAGAAAAGAAATGAATTTATTATTATGCACACATCGAACGTTGAAAGGGGAAAAATAAAATAATAGATAGATAAAAATAGTGATAATTTTTGAAAGGTATGATTTTGGAATAATTTTAATAAGACTTTCTTAAAAAGGGTTGATAAAAACATAGAAAAAATGTGTTTTATTTGGAATATTAAGAAATAAAGTTTAATTAAGAATATTTTTAATTTAAGGCCATCTTTTTAAATTTACGCATTATGGAATGAATGTTTTTTAAGGCGAATTACAGGGTGCGTAGTCTGGAAGCACCTTGTAAGCACCTTTTACCAGAATTTTTATAATGTAAAATCTGTTTTATTTAACGAAAAAGAAATCCTTTTTCAGATGTAACAACCAATACTTTAAAGAATTTCTGATACTAAAAGAATTAAAATCCTCTGAGTTTCTTGATGACTACGCACCCTGGAATTATGAATTTATGTCGTTTCCATAAAGATTAACAGATAAGATCTAGAAACAAGATTTTAATTTAATAAGTTGGAGTAAGTTCGGAATATTGTTATAAGGAAATCAATATAGTATAAAGGTTAATTTTGGCGAAAAAACAAAAAATTAATTTTTGTAATATTATCCCCCCTCCCCAAAAATTTGTATGAAATTGATAGTTAAATAAAACTACAAATTCAGACAACAGAAATCTAATAATTTAGAAAAGTTAAATTTTAGAATAAAACTGTCAAACCCAGGAAGCTAACAGATGGAAGAAACGAAAATTAACGCAATATAAAAAATATTAGCGATTAAAAAAAAATTGTTAAGAGAAAATTAAATAGAATTAAATTTTGATAGGAGCATTTCACTGAAAGAAATACAATAATGTTACAATGTTACAATATCACTTACTATTTGCAAGTGCATAGGAGATAATACATACAATAAGAGAAAATAAGTTATAAATATTAATAAGTAAGAAATATTAAAAATATAATAAAAACAATAAGAAATCTCTTTCATGGGAGTTTATAGAATTTCTCTGACTTAATCAGTAGTTTATTTTAAATAAAGTCCTTCAGTGAAGAAATTCTTTCAAGAGTGTATAAAAGAGTCTTTTCCAATGTTCACTGAATATAGTCTCTTTAATTAAAGATCCTCAAATCTAGTTTAATCTTTGGTTTTAATGTTATGTTGGATTCCAGTGTTGCCAGTGGGCTACTTTTTTAAAATTCAGATTTCTTGATTTGCAACACTTTTGTCAAACACTAAACTACCCTTTCTTTTCGCCTTAAATAATATGCCATTAAATAAGTCGCATTTAACCTTTTCAAAAAAGTGATGTCAATCAAGAATCTGATTTTAAAAAAAGTCGCCCATATGGCAACACTGTTGGATTCCAACATTTTTTAATAATATCTGAAATTTCTAATAATAAATAGTATCACTTCAAAGCATTAATAATAAATAATATAGAAAAATTCAGATAATAATAATAACAATAATAATAATAAGTAGCATAATAAGACTCAAAATTTATAGCAATAATAATAATAATTCTCCATATCCTAATATTTCTCAATAAGAGTATAATCAAAAGAAAATATCACAGTTTATTTATTATTGATAGGGAAAATATCGGTTGAGGATAAAAATAATTACACAGCAACTAAATAATTTTCTTATCTTCTAGCATAAGAAAGTATTTTTTGCTAGCCGAAAGTATAAATAAAAAAAATAATAATAATTCCTAAATCTAAATAAAATTAAATCTAACTATTTAGAAAATGGACTCTCAACCAGTATTTCTTTACAATAATTCCTCTCTGATACTCTTTTACAAAATTGTCAAATTTGGTTATAAGTTTTCAAATGCCAAATGTAGAATAATGTTTTATCTGCACATGGTATAAACTTTAGTAATAAAAAACAAATAGGAATAAAAGGTGTCATTCTTAATTGAGAAATGGAAATAAAAATAGTTTCCTTTTTTGAAAAACTTTTAATATCTGTAGTTTTCAAAATCACTGAAAATAACATATTATGTTATAGGTTTGAATTGAATAATGATTTTATAACTGTTATCACATAAATATCTGTTGAATAAATAGAATAATACTAAAGTCAAATAAATGAGTAAATATAGTTAGAATTAAATACACTTAAAATTAATTGATCAACATCAATTGCAAGCTTTTACAATCAAAGTGTACGCCTTATGACTGCATAAGGAGCCCAATTTAACCCCCAAAACTCCCAAAACAAGTAATATTCTTGTAGCGCTCCAAGAACATACCTGCTGATGTAGAAAATTATGGTGATAACATTTTTAAAGAATAAGAATTAAAAATTAATCTACTGTCTTGACTTTAGTTTGACCTAGTGATTGTGATTGTATCTGAGGTTTTGTTTGTTTTTTTTTGGGCTGCTTATGAAACAATTTAAAATCTTCCGGAGAAAAATAGGGTCTTAATTTAGAAACATGCACAATAACGGAATTCTGTCCTGTCTCATAATTAAATTTATCTATTTCATAAGTTACATCAGAAAGTTTATTTATAATTTTGTATGGTCCAGAGAAAGTAGGTTCTAATTTTCGAGTGTTAGAGTATTAAAATTCTTCATAAATTACAGAGTCTTGTATTTTTAATGGGGATTGGACAAAATGTCGATCATAGAGTCTTTTACTTTTAAGGTGAAATTCACGAATTCGCGCTTTCGCAATCTTGAGGGCTTTGTCTTCTGGTGATGTTTACATTCTAGTTGTCTCACACAAAATTATTATCCACCAATTTAAAAATCTGTATCAGAATTATCGTGATAAATTATAACTATATTTAGCTGTTAACTTTAACCAGAAATTTTATCTAATAAAAATAGAAATTATAGATATCATAGTTATACCTTAAATTGGGATCAACTTTTTAATTCTATTATTTTGTAAATCATAAACAGATACAAAAATTTTAATGATAGGTAATTTCTTACTTAAAATCCCAAAATTTACTGAAAAAATTAATGATATTTATCAGTCAAAACTCTAGCAGCAGTTTTGTACAGTTCCATCTTTTTCACTGAATTTAAATAAATTATAAGAATCCGGGAACTAAAGCTCACTGCTACCAGAAATTCTAACAAATAAAGGAGAAAACATAAATGTTAACTTAGTTTTCTAGCTCAAGTGTCTAGTATTAGGAACATCATCATAAAAATACTGCATTCTGAGAATAGTTCTTGATAACAAACAAATATCAATAAATTAGAAAATGTACTTTTAAAAATAAACTTGAACTTCTAAGTTATTTTATACTTCATTATTATTACAAACTTATCTTTAAACGTGCATAAAAATAATATTATAATCTTTAATATGCAACAGTAACTGTCTTAAGAATATCATACTCCTCAATTAAATCCTTAAGAAATAACATGTTTTCTCTCAAACAGGTAATAATAATAATAACAATAATAATAACACTCATAAATAGGTAAGTAAATAAGACTCACAAACAAATAATCAAATAAACCTGACAAACAGAGAACTATCTACAACACATGGTAAATTATAATTATTTGTATAACCATACACAATTGTCAAGTATTATGGGAATTATTTTGTGAGCTACTTGGAAGAGTATCAAAGGATGGCAACTCATTCATAAAAATACATTCTTTTCCAATGAAAAGCATTACTCACACCCCTATTTGTGCATATCCTACATGGTCTTGAAGGATATGAATTCTGAATATAATTATTTTGACAAATTCTAGGCCTTTGAAACTGAGATTGCCTTTGGGGAATCCAATTCCTATGTATATTATTGGGCCTAACTGGCTGAATCCAGGACCTAGTTGGTTGAAAAGGTTGAAAATTTTGTCTAGCTGATGGTTGATATATGACTTGGTTTGAAACTAGTGGGGTGGAAACTTCCACGAATTGTTTGACGACCCGGTACCATTCGGTGGTACTACTAGAGGGATTTATAATAATACTGTTTTTGTATTCTGGTTTTAAACCATCAGTTAAACCTTGCAATAGTATTCTTTCACTAAGATGTAATTTTCTACCAATTCCCACTTTTTTTACGAAAATAAGTTTCTTAATTGTTTAAATCATCTAATCTCAGATTTGAAAAGTCAGAAAAACTCGGGATGTCTAATTCAATGAGTCTTTCTACCAAAATTTTCTTAATTTGTTCATAATCCGTACAATTTAAGCAGTTATTGATATAAATTTTTTGCGCTTCCCCTTTCAAATATTGCGCAATAAAATTAAATTTCCATTCTAGATTTTTCTGTTCCCTATCACATGTTTTATCAAAATAAGTAAACCATGACAAAATGTTCACTCCTGAGCTCGGATCAAATGGTACGAATTTAGGATCGTCCATAATTTTTTTTTATTCTTACTCATTAGAATAAATGAAGCACTTCTATTTTCTTTATTAAATCCTGATCGTAAAATCATTCGCATTAAATTTCAAAGTTAATAATTTCTATCAATAATATAATTTTTTTTAAATTGCTATATCGGACCCATAACATACAATAATAAATAAATAAATTAGTAAATTAATAAATTAACTTCAAATTACTCTCATCAATAAAATAATAAATAAATAAATACATAATAAATACTTTCATCAATCATAAAAAGAATAGAAATAATAATCAAAACACTTAATAAAATAACTTACAGTTCTTGAAAACTCTTCATCAAATACTTTTCGCATACTCACCACTTTGAAGTCATTAATTTTCAAACATTTGTCATTATGACCATAAATACTGAATCACAAATTATGCATCGACGGCGACAGATCGATATCAAGCGTCAGGAAATCCACAATCAGACTCGAATCGACTAGCATTTATTTCAGATTAGTACCTTCCTCAGCATAAATTTGAAAATCTTAAACAAGAACAACTCCTTTTCAGCAGTCATTCAAGAAATCATGGCTTCAGGAAAATCAAGCTGACTCAAAGCAAATACTAATTCTTTCAGATTAGCATCTTTTCAAGCATAGTTGTGAAGTTCTTTAACAGGAACACACGCCATTCCACAGATTCAGTTTGCAATCCGAAAATGTCATATAATTATCCTGTCGGACTCTAAAAAAACTGTGACATTTTAAAGTTAGAAGCCAGAAACATCATCGTCAGGGTCCCCGTTCTCCGCACAGAAGTCATGGCCAGCGAGAAAAAAAAAATAAATAAATGTAGAAGATCCAATAAATCACTCCTTGGCTGCTGCAAGTCCATTTATTAAACTGTAGTCATGACAGAGGGAAAGACTCCTCTTGCAAACGATCTCTAGCCGAAATATCCAAAAAAAAAAAAAAAAAAAAAAAAAAAAATCCATTATTTACTACAACCAGCCGTACTCATGATTTTCAAATATCCGTGCAAACAATATAGTTTTGCAGACGATTAATTTTAAGAGAAAAAGAAAAGAAATGAATTCATTATTATGCACACATCGAATGTTGAAGGGGGAAAAATAAAATAATAAATAAATAAAAATAATGATATTTTTTGAAAGGTATGGTTTTGGAATAATTTTAATAAGACTTTCTTAAAAAGGGTTGATAAAAACATAGAAAAATTTAGTTTTATTAGAATATTGAGAAATAAAGTTTAATTAAGAATATTTTTTATTTTGCGCCATCTTTTTAAATTTACGCACACTGGAATAAATGTTTTTTAAGGCGAATTAAGAATTTATATCGTTTCCATAAAGATTAACAGATTAGATCCAGAAACAAGCTTTTAATTTAATAAGTTGGAGTAAGTTCGGAATATTGTTATAAGGAAATCAATATAGTATAAAGGTTAATTTTGGCGAAATTTTTTTTTATTTTTGTAATATATATATTATTATTATTTAATGTTTAATTATTAATAATTTTAAAAACTTTCAACTGTTGTTTTATGGAGAAAATTTGTCGACATGTTACATTACTTAGTCAGGGCTCCCAAATGGTCCGCGAACTGAACATCAGAATTTTTTTACCGAAATTTTCTTTTTAGATTTTCTTTACAAATTGTCAAGAAACCACGTTTTGAAGTTGATTCTAGCTCAAACGTATTATGAAATTTTCTGTTAAAAAATACTGATGTTCAGTTCGCGGACCATTTGGGAGCCCTGCTTAGTTGAAAATTTATTCTCTACCCTGTGTGGAAGTTTTGAATAATTTATTTTTGTGAAGATTATTCTCTGTTTACGAAACTATAAAAATAAATTATGAGTATATAATTCCTAGACAAAATAAAAAAAGACATTTTTAGCGACATTACTTGAAATATCCAGGAGCAGCCGGATAGCAAAATGCATGTCCAAAATATTTGTTTTTCTGACGAAACATATTCTTCCCTGGACGATTCCGCTAATAAGTATACCGTAATTTCGGGTGTATAAGCCGCAGGTCAAACAATTCTTTTTCGACCCAGAATTTTTTAAGAAATAAGTGTAACTACTTAGATCGCCGTAAATATTTCTCTTCAATCCCTAAATAAGATTTCTGGGTCCAAAAAAAATTGTTTGAGCCGCGGCTTATACACCCGAAATTACGGTACTTGGCACATTTGACAGAAGAATAAACCCCGCATTTCCGTACCATATCCCTAGCATTCCACAAAATTATTGTTTTATCCACGATTGCCTCCAAATGTCTTACTGGTCTATTATTTACATTCCAAACAATTACAGTAATGCTTAATACAAATATTCTGTCGGAGTCTATGGAGGTACAAAAAACCTTGGAGAGCAACGGGACAACCTCCTTGTTCATGCAAGACAGTGTTTGTACCAACGAAATTTTGAAGTCTTTCATTTCACTAACGAAAATTTTGATGATCGTGAAAGTATTCCGGATTGTTCCAAGCATGCGGTAGTCGGCACAAATTAGTTTCCCTATCTTGCAAATTCCTCTACATATGATTTTTTTACCTGAAAGAAGATTTATACAGTCCCAATCTGCAAACGGAATCTTCTGGAATTCTTCTGGAATACAGCAAACTTTACTTCTTGGTATGACGCAAGATTGTGCATTTGATTCTTCAAGGATTCAGAGCAGTGTTTACGAGATTTAATATCAGAATTGGTTTTCGGTTTCATTCGAAGCAAACACAAAGTTACATCTCTCCGGAAAATGAAATACTTTAGTTCTGCTGTTTCTTTGGGCAAATGAATTTTCAAAATCTACCAAGCAGCTACAGTCGTGATTGGGACAATGCTAAATTGATTCTAATACAATAATTTTGCTTATAAACATAGATCTATATGATCGAAGATTTCTGTAGATCCATGAAGTCTAATGTTTAAAAGGCTATACGTAAACTAAATTATGATAATACTCTGGAAAAACAGCGCATGCATCGTGTAAAATAAATGGACTTTGTGTCAAATATTTGCATGGCTAATAAACATGATTTCAAGCGAAAACTTCAGAAGATATTGGAGGCATATTTTACACTATCTACGCATATTTCTACATGTAATACGTGGACTAAAGAAACATGTTATGAACTAGAAAATTTATTCAATGTGTAAATTGAAAATTTTGTGAAGTAATAACACAATATTGTTTATAAATGAAGAGCGTAGTAGTAGAGCATGTTACTTCACATAGCCACAGAATATATGCAATTTTATTTTTATGCAAGTTTTATGAGATATTATAACGCACGGTAAAGCTAAAATACCAAGATTCTAAACAGACCTTCAAGACCGTTTAAAATCATATTATTTCAGATTTATTTTTTGATAGAATGTTTCATAAAACCTCCATCGAAAAAATAAATCATATTTTGTACCAATGTAACATGACATGTATATTCACTAAGCTCCTCATGCGTGTTTGTTTTATTTATGTGTTGTAATCCTGAATTCACGGTACAGTTCTCATTTCAATTAAATTTGTGTTTTAAGGAATATTTAACTTTAAAAAATAGTCAACATTAAAAGATAAATATTATCGAGCAATTTATGACGTACTTTTTAAATCACTTTTAATTAAAACCATTTTGCAGTCAGGTATCTTAATGCAAAAATAATTTATACGAAAATCGCAATCAAATAATCCCTTAAAGCGAAAGAAAGAAAGAAACTGAGAAAATTGGTATTTATTTTGTACGAGACTTTTTGTGAAAGCGATTGCAAATAAGAGAATAGAGGTTTTCGCTTCAGCTGCATTTAACTATGCACATTAAGAGGATGGGTAACTTTATTTACGCTTCACATAGTAGGTGCTACATTACGGATTTTTTAATGTTTCTCTTTAACGTTGCTTTTCCATAAATTAATGAGACGAGAGCAAATATGTACGTTCCATGAATACAGCATTAAAAGAACGTGAAACTATGCAATATAAATTTCCATGTTACTGAAGTCTAATAGACTCCTCTTTAAAGTAAAAAAAGTGAGTATAATAAAGATTCATTTATTGTATTTCATGGTTTTCTATTTCAGAGATTATTACGCTACATCGTAACTAACGGACGGAAAGTGAGGCCTGAGGAAAACACGTTTAGATGTTAGGACTCCATTTTTATTCAGAAAATACGAATTCGCACCAGAAGTTAAAAATATTAACTTTTGCTTTATTTATTGAAAACAAAAGTGTGAATAATTTTATGTAAGTTTGTCATTATATTAATTAAAGATACTTCATTCAAAATTTCCTGTAACAATTTGAAATTTCGATATAGAAATGCATAGTAAACTGGAAACCCAAAAGGAAAGTATCAAATAAATATCATCATGTTAACATTTTCAAAGCTAATAGTAACTTTATTTTGTATTATACAAAAGCACTGCATAAATTGTTTTCTTTTAAGAATACTTTATTTGCTGTTTCTGAAAATCAAACAGTTGATTTTTATACTCATTTCAACCGTCTAACGCTCATGATAGCATATAGTCTACCGACAATGTTTAAAAATTAAAGGAATTTTTGATCCGGATTGTCCAAATTCACCCCAGAAATTAAAATTAGCAATAGCTGCTTTCTTAACCTTCCTACTCTGAATGGGTCTAATCGACCCATAACTATAATTTGTTTTATACGATTCGAACCAGAACTTTTTTCATAAAGAAAGTTAAATAACAGATTCAATGAAATAAGTCAATTAAATATATTAAAATGTTTTAAATAACAATTCTGGTGTGAAATGTTTTTATCAAGATTGAGTAAAATTTGAACAAGGTAGGAAGGTTAAATAATAATCAATCCTTATTTGACCTTCCTACCCTGTTCAAATTTTACATCATTTATTTTTTCTTGATAAAACATTTCACACCAGAATTATTATTTAAAACATTTTAATATATTGAATCGACTTATTTCGCCGAATCTGTTATTTAATTTTCTTTAAGAAAAAAGTCCTGGTTCGAATCGAATAAAAATAATTATAGTTATGGGTCGATTAGACCCATTCAGGGTAGGAAGGTTAAATGTTACGATATTTATTATTGATATTATTTAATTGAATTCAGATTCTTTCAATTATGGAATTTCTAAAACGTATTTTACAATGGGAATTAGAGGGTTCTCCAATCAGAGTCAAAGTATTTTTGTTTCAAAAATTTTCAAACATTTAATTCACACCGCTATTTACGAACAAATTTATTTAAAAGTATTCTAAGTCTTTTTTGCACGTGCATACTTGCCAACATCACGCTTCTTTAAATCAGCAAAATGCACTGTAAACCAGAAATCTTATTTAAATAATTAAATTATGCATGTTTCAATTAAGTACCATGTAGAAGGAAGAAACATTTCTTTTAATGAATTTTCTGGTTACATGTAAGTTTTCTGTTAAAAAAAAGCGGGAGGTTGGCAAGTATGCACGTATGTTATGAGACCGAAGTTGTACTAAACAATTACAGTCATCTGACATTTTGGTCATTAACCCTTTCCGGCACACTGTGCCCGCTCTGGGAACCTAATTTTAATTTCAAGCTTGCAATAGGCACTAATAATATTTAAGTAAAAATTTGTTTTTGTTTTTAGTAAAAGCTTAAATTACGGATTTCAAATATCTAAAAAATTCGTTTGTGAATTCCTGTGTCAGTTGATAATTTCTCATTTTACTAACAGATTTTGTCTGTGCCGGAAAGGGTTAAAGTACACGTTTGCAAATTGCAAACAGAGCCCCTGAAAGTGTTAATTAGAAAAAATCTAAGCATGCTGTTTTACTGTAAACATGTCGTATAACTTCTGAAGGTAATTCGAAATAAAGGTCATTCGTGTATTATTTTGTTGTGCATGCGAAAATAACTTTAACCCTTTCCGGCGCAGACAAGTTTTGTTCGTAAAATGAGAAATTGTTGACTGACACCGGAATTTACAAAATACTTTTTTAGAAATTAAGACTTCTCTGATAAGCTGTCATTGTAAAAGAAAAATTTTACTATAATATTATTGGTGCCGTTTATATGTTTCGAATTAAAATTTGGTGTTGCCGGAGTGGAAACACTGCGCTGGAAAGGGTTAAAAGAAAAGCAATAGATCATGAAGTATATTTGATAATGAAAATTTATTAGTATATAATGATTTTGGAAGTATTTAATCACTTAATAGGTTCGTTTTTTGATACAATACACTAAAAGTAGGGAACTAGAAAGCACCACATTTATCGTAGTAAAATATTTGCCTTATGTATTGAAGTATAGCTGTTATTATATAAAGCAAAAAAGGCTCTTTAAAATTAGTTGTGTCAAAAGTTACAGTAACAAAACAAGGAAACTATTCTTGCACGCACGATATACTGGCAAACCTATTAACGCTTTTCGACCCAGGGCATTTCCATTGCGAAAATGTTGATATGACTGATTGACTTCGAAATTTACTTACAGATTTGCTTATAAATAATAAAAAAGTTGCTTTTCCCATGCCTAATAAACAGACAATGCTTGTACCGGATATTTGATGTCACTTCAGCATTTCGAAATCATGTTGGGAGTTCCATGTGCTGAAACACAAAGGCTTAATCCTTTCACGGGTAAGCTATTTCTGCTCCAAAAATGCTCAAATAATAGATTCATATCTCAATTTCAGAAAAAAAATATTTGGAAATTATCAAGAGCTTTTTTTTCACGTATATTATGACATCGAAATTGTACTAAAAAATTACCGGTGTAGATCGCAATCGAACGTTCAAAAATAAAGTAAAAAGTCAAGTAAATTCAAGTAAAATCAAACGTTTGCAGTCTGCATACTGCGCCCCTTCAAGAGTTAAGCAAAAAACACAGTTTGTAAACCTAAATTTTTACCCTGGATCATATTTCTTTGCAAAATGTGCTTTTGGAAACCAGTAATGAGAGAAAATAAGATTTGTCTTATTTAATTAGAGAATTTTGATATTTATCTAACTGAAAGTGACTTCTTTTTAAAGAGTAGCGTCAATCGAATAAAATTTCTATTAGAGTCATCACACCACAACAGATTAACAAATAATTATTAATAATATAGCAATTTTAAGATAATTTAATAAATATTTATTAATTTTGTAATGATTTTGGGATCGTTTAAGTTAGATTTATTAGTCTTATAATGGTTTTAATATCATTAAAACATATTTACTAGTTTTATAATTATTTTGGTGTCACCAAATGAAGAGTTAGTAGTTATATAATGAATTAAGAACTACCGTGATCCATCATTTTGATGGGAAGCACATGAATATGTTTCGGTTCAAACCAGAAGTTTGATTATGAAATATGCTTAACACTTTCCGATACAATGCGCGCAGTCCGGGCGCGCTTAAATTTAATTTCAAGCTTCCGACCGGCACCAATAATATTTTAATAAAATTTTCTTTTTATAATGAAAGCTTAAATTGAGAAATTTTTGATTTCTAAAAAAGTCGCTCGTAAATTCCGGTGTCAGCCGTTAATTTTTTATTTTACTAACAAAATTTGTCTATTCCGGAAAGGGTTAAAAGATGCAAAGAAAAAAAATTTAAATAATAAAGTTAAACTGTTATAAATCAAAAATCTGCTGTGAAATATTTTTATAAAACTTGACTCAAATTTCAGGTAGTTCTAGTGTTAATATAATTTAATATATATATGATATTGCAATTGATACTGTAATCCGATTGTTTTAATGAATTTAATCATTTATTCATTTATACACTTTTTGTTTAAATATGAATTTCCATGAAATTTTTCAGTCAGTCTTCGCTCTGTAATCGGAAATAAAACAGGCTCGGTATATAGACAGAGAATGTAGAATTCTTAGCACTGTACCCAGAGAGAGTAGAGGTGTCGTATATGGTTGCTAGTCTTCAATAATAAAAATATGGTGTGATGTCATTTTGTTCAACAAACTATTTGACCCACTAATGGCTGTTCCATTGTTCCATGTTCTTATGTTCAGAAGTAATTGAAGCATTTCTATATCTTTTTTTCAGTAAAATTTTCCAGGTAATTATGTACTGCTTCATTTCACAAGTCGTGGGAATTTTACATCCTGGATGGTCCAAGTATAAATACGAATATAGATTTCTTTACAAAGTAATTCAATATTTAGGAATAATGTCTATATGAAGAGTACTGTTCAAATAGAAACATGTGATATGATTCGTTCTAAAATCATTCTAAACATTTTACTTGCATCTGATTATTAATTTAATACATATGATGAAATTTCGTTAACGCACTGTATTATATGATTGTATAAACCCTAATCCCATGATAGAACACGCTCTAGAAATTATGTAGTTCAGAAAATCTGATTTTACACCATAAAAATTGATAGCTAATTTCATTTTATTTAAATACGGAATTTTCTGTTATCAGTTAAAGCAAATATTGCTGTTTTAATATTTTGGTGGGAATTAAGATATACGAATTAAAATATTTTAAAATATCTGGGGCGGTTTGGAATCCAGAGGGTTAACCCACCTTCTGTTGCAAAATATACCACATAAATTAAGTATTATTTTAATAATACTAAAAATGTCATGTATTTTGTATTATATAATAGTATCACATATCTTAACCCTTTCCGACATAGAAAAATTCTGTTCGCATAGCAATGATATGAATAATTGTCACCAGAATTCACAAATGATTATTTTTGGTATTAAAATCACTTTCCTTTAAACTTTCATCTTCAAATCAAAATTCTGATAAAATATTCTTGTGCCGCTTGAAAGAATGGAATTATAAATACATAGTCCCGACGTGGAGCCACTGTGGTGAAAAGGGCTGAGTCGGAAATGGTTGCGCAAATTTTTGGTTCAGGGGATTTTCTAAAATACAGATTGGTAAAAGAGTATTTGAGAGACAATTTAATTAAATTAAATGCTACTGTATATAATATAAAAAACAATGTATCAATACAATGTAACAATGTATGTACAATATAAAATATGAAAATTTGATAATTCATTTGACTTGACAAATTGATGCAGTGGTGCCCAAACAGTTCGTATGACACTCGTTGATACCATTTTTCAGTTGTGCTATTTTCACCTTATTTAATCGCAAAACTCCTAGACGGTATTTTGCATACGATAATACTGATAGCTCTAGAAAAATATAGAATAAATCCTTTATCTACTATTGTAGCGCTTTCGAAACGTTAGACATAAATTTAAATTAAGTATCTGCACGCCACTATTTTTGAAATATTTACTTGGGGAATAACATGAAGTTTAAAGCATTAAATAAAGCAAAGATCATATTTCGTAAGAAAAAAAATTGAAGACAATTATTTTATAGTTTCTACAGATAATGTGTTAAAAACGGGAAAATCAACTTATGGCCATTCATCCAATGCTAATATAGCACATAATTTACCTTTTTAAATGATATAAATTATTTGAAACAATGAAGCGAATATTGTATTTGGAAATTTGTGGTAACAAACATCTGTCCAAAAAAATGTTTGAAGACCTTATTATAGAACATTAACTTTCTTATTTCCGCAAATGATTGCGTTCTAGAAATTGTGTAATTCAGAGGATCGGAATTCTTACCAGAAAATCAACATAGCTAATCTCCTTTTATTTAATAATGAAATATTCGCAACATCGTAAGAAAAATTTTCTATTTCAGATTTACTTTTTTAAATTTCATGTGTGAATGTATAATAACTGTGTGAAAAATTCACTAAATGGGTAACATTAGAGATAGAAAAACTTCTACCGTAATTTCCTGCCTATGACCCGTCGATCAAACAATTCTTTTTTGACCCAGAAACTTTATTTTGTATTTGAAGGCAAACATTTACGGCGATCTGAAAAGTTATATTTTATTTAATAAAATTTCTGAGTCTAAAAGAGATTGTTTGATTCGCGGATTATACGCAGAAAATTACAGTATTATGGATATAACAATTTCAGGCGCAGTGATTTCACGTCAGGACCACCTAGTTTTAATTCAAAACTTACAAACCGCCCGAAATATATATATATATATATATATATATATATTACAAAGAAGGCTAAAAGTAACATGTTTTTAATTTCTTAAAAGTCTTTTGTAAAATTCGGTGTCAGTCAATCATTTCATCATTTTAGGAACAGAATTTTTCTGTGCCTAAGAGGGTTAAAGGGTTAATAATAATTACGTAAAAGCTGGTTTTCAGATTATTTTTCTAAACCGTCATATTAATTACATTTCTTCATTATTCGTCAAATTATAAGGTACTTAACATCGTTTCTTTAAACATATATATTACGAAAAAAAAGAAAATAAATAAAGAAAAAAAAGATCAATAGCCTTCATGTCTCATTCAAAGAACTTTTAATTTATTAAAAGAAATCCTGACAGGCTAATTTATTTGAAGAAAAAATGCTTTACAAATAAGTTTAGAAAAAGTTTCTGAACTTGCGTGCGATGAAAAGTAAAAAATGTAAGATTAATCAATTTAAAAAAATCAATACATTAGCTTCAAATATCCTTCGAATTTTAAATTACCTAAATTCTTTTTACTACTCTTTTTTTCTATTTTATGTGGTTGTTTGGAGTGTTTTTCTTGTTTTTCGATTGTAGTTTTTTATACTAAGTTCTTTATTAGAGAAAAATTAAAATTGTTTCGAGAATATATTACCTCTTGTATTTATTTCGTGTATTTGATTTTTTTTATCTATAAATGTTGCTGTTTTCAGTTTAGTGATATTAAAAATTTTCCAATGATAAAGAGCTTCAAACTACTTCTAGAACATTTCAATCCAATATACAAACCATAGTAAGTACCGTAATTTCGGGTGTATAAGCCGCGGATCAAACAGTTCTTTTTGGACCCAGAAAACTTATTTAGTGATTGAAGACAAATATTTACGGCGATCTAACTAGTTATATTTGTTTCATTAAAAAATCTGGGTCGAAAAAGAATTGTTTGATCTGCGGCTTATACACCCGAAATTACGGTATATATTTCATTTTTTTTTTTCATTCAGACGTTTATATATTTCATGAATTTAAATATAATGAATATTGATTACTTAACTGACAATAAAATTACCTAAAATAAAAGTGTGGGCTTTAAAATTAAAGTTGGCAGATTTTTTTTATATTTAGACACGATTTATTAATGTAAAGTTCTTCAAATTTAAGAACAAGACACAATTTCCAGTTGAATGATACTTCTTGCGTCGCTGTTCGGCAATACCGTATTAACGTATTATTATGAGTAGAGAGATCTAAAGCTGCTATCAGATTCACCAACATTTCGAGAGACTTTTGAGCCAACACATGATTTCCTCCAATTTTTCGCGAAATGTCCACTCAAAACTCAGTGTGATAGCAAACAGCAATGTCCTCCAACTTTTTTCTGCAGTTACAAAAAAGTCTCCGCTAGGCGAAACTTTTCATCCAACATCGAACATTTCAACGAATCAGGGATAAGTGATTGATACGAATAAGTGATCAATATTAACACCTGGTGCAAGTAAAACTGTTTTTCTCCCTTTTATCCGACTTTTTCTAAGACAATTGTAACCTTTTTCTCTCTTTGAACGGAAAAAGTTGGGTTTAAAATCGGCTGGAATGTCTGTCGCGGGTAAAGTTCGTGAAGTTGATAACAGCTTAATTATCACAGTAGAAAATTAGAACTAGTATGTATTTCTTAAATTGTGTTAACACTTTTTAAAGCAGCATATTGTTTCAATCATTATCATCGAGAAAAATAAGTGTATATGGGAGGTTATTTTTCCTATTGTAATACTATTACCTTTTATAAAAATATAAATGTATATATAAAAAAAAATTATGTACGCGCAATTTAAAACACCACGGAAAACTTAAATATTTAATTTTGATAAATAAAAATTTTCCCATCATTTATATTTCTTTTTTTTAGCTTGCTGATTTTCAAATAAATATTTAAACGAAATCTGCGTTTTGAAAAGACTTTTCCATTTAGATTTTAATTGCTAATTTCATTTTTTTTCCCTCAACTTTAAACCTTTTTTTAATTTTTTGGAGCGCATCAGCATATTTTTAAATTTTTATCGTATTAACCCTTTCCGGCGCGGTGTCCCTTAAAAAGGACACCTAATTTTAATTTTACTGGCACCAAGAATATTTAATTAAAATTTTCCTTTGATAAAATGCCTGAAAATAAGCAAGTTCGTATTCTCTAATAAATTCGTTTATAAATTCTGGTGGCAGATAATTATTTCAATTAAACTTACTCCGCGCCGGAAAGGGTTAATTCCTTAAATGATTAAAAATTCTCTTTCGTAAAGCAAGGAAATATTTTTCTTTTGTCTTTTGGCTCTTCTTTAAGTAAAATTTAATTAATATGAACTGGGTGAGAGAAAAGAAATAAATATGATAAAAACAGTACGAGTGATTCCTTTTGATAAGTGTTTACACAAGTGCGGTTGACTAAAAAATGATAGACAATTTTCTTTCAAAGTAAAGTACTTAATCTAAATATAAAAAGAAAAATGAAAAATTTCGCATCACGATAAATTACGATGTGTCCAAATTAACCAATCTCTTCAGGGCATTTTTTTTTGAGAAAATTTGCATATTAAATACTTTTTTTCTTTTATTGTTTGTTATTAGTGCCTGGCGGTATATTTGGCATTTATTATATACTTACTAATAATTTTTGCCTCGTATAAATTTTCCATTGCGAAACACATAGTATCCAACTTCAATATATTTTCTCTCAAATCAAATCAACGTATTATAAACCAGAAATTTTATTTAATAAATTAAGTAAATTAAACACCATATGCACGAGACTATAGAAAAAGAAATCTTGGTAAAAATAAATAATTTGTAAAAAAATTGCTTCATAAATGATTTCAAATATGTAACGAGTCCTATTAAGAAACATTTTAACACTAGAACTACCCGAAATTTGAGTCACTTTTATTAAAATATTTACCAAAATTTTAATTTAAAGAGTTTAACTATATATTTAACGCTTTTCTTCTTTGTATATTTTAATCCCTTGAAGGGCGATGGGATAAAATATATCCCACTTAATTTTAATTGCGAAATGCCACATTGACACTCGAATTTTAAAATAAAAATTTAAATTTGTCGTTCAAATATTTTATCATTTTATAAATGGAATTCTTTGCCATTTAAAGGTTTGAAAGTATTTCATTATCAAGTTTTTAATTTGAACCGAAACATATTCATAAGGTAGCCTTCAAAATGACGGCTCAAGGAAGTTCTAGTGTTAAACCCTTGGGATCGAGAGATTGGTATACGTGCAGAAGAAAGTGCTCAGACTTCTTGATTTTATTCATGAGTAAAATACTATTGTAAAGTTTGCCTTATTTAACATTAGAAGCGCCTGAATGTTCACTCAATTTTTTAAAAAAAGATGTAAACCGGAATTTTCTTTTAAAGTATTTTAAACAGTCATTTTTTTCGTGATATGCATATTTAACTGTTTTTGATAGACACTTCTTGTTAAAATCGAATTAGTTATATGTTGCAGTCAAATTTACACCTCTCCAGAACTTCTAATGTTAATCCTGTAAAGCACACTGTACCAAGTGCTAATTTTAATTCCGAACTTGGAAATGGTACCAGTAATATGTTAACAAAATTTCGCTTTTCCAATAATAGATTATATTAAGGATTCTTACTGTCTAAAAAGTCATTTGCAAATTCCTGTGAAATACAATAATTTCTCATTTCACTAACAGAATTTGCCCGTGCAGGAAATGGCTAATCCAAATATTTTCACTATTCAACTAGGCAAAAATTAAAGCATGAAAAAACTGGTCATAAAAGATTAAAAATTTTGTAAAAGAAACTCGTCCCGCAGCGGTTAATAAACAGCTTCTGACAATAAATGTGTATTTTCCTTTTCAAACAGGTGCAAGCTGGGAGGTAGGCATTTTATTATAAATATTAGTATGAATATTATTTATAATTAAGTAGATGTGTTAAGGCCTGAAAAACTTCTGCATGTCTTAAGAAAATAGAAAAATTCAACTTGACAGACAAAAGATGAAACACTTTTAAAATCTATTTTATGTAAAAAATCCTGTTTTTACAGGTCTTTAAGCCTAATGTTTTACTGACACTGAATACTAATATTTAAAAAAAATTCACTTTCTTTAATCACAGATTACTGTGATTATATAAGTCATAGATTAAAATAAGAACTAGTTTTCAATCTTCGTAAATAAAACCATGTAACACGTACTCTTTGTCTGGGTTTTCAGTATAAATTTCTAATTGGTTCTGTCATAAAATAATAAAGAAACTTTACCGCACTGAGTAAACTTTGCTCTTATGGCCAGGACGACGAAAAATTGAAATTAGCATGTTTTTATAACCCAATAACCGCCTAAACTACGAACTTGAATTTTTCTACACGGCGTTTCCTCCACAATTCCTGAAAGATATTTTCTGCTTGATTTGTTCTTTATATTTTGTGCCCTTAAGTAAGACTAGTTTTTTAATTCGAAAATAGTGGTAGGCGATAAATAAATTAAACTTGCACATTTATTTTCAGCGTTGCGTGAATGCAACACCAACGGGTAATGAGTTAAAGAAGCATAAGGAATTTTATTAACTGTGGATCCTTGAAAGTTAAAATGAAATCTTTATTAGTACAATATTTATGGAACAGACAGTAATTAATTTTTATTTCAAAAGTAGGCCAATCACATAAATAGAAAATGTAAAAGTTGGCATCTTTGTAAATACTACTGTGATAAACACGAAAGCGAAGTTTCAGGGGTATAACTGCTCTTTTCCACACACTGATCCAAGTAAAATAACTCGGATTTGAAAACCCCAAAGCTTTCTTCTGTCTCATTCTTAATAATATTCCAAAATTACTTATCACATTAACAAAATTAAATGTAAATGTAAACAAAATTTAGCAATGTACGCCCATACTGGAAATTCTAATTATATGAAGTTTCGTGCATTTGTTCTTGAGATATGATTATCGCTAAAATAACGTAAATCATGCAAAACGCAACATAGCAGCGCCACTTGTTTTGTGATTTACGCCGAAATATAATTTGCAAAATTTTATGTCTACATTTCACTGAATCTGAAGTTTCATGAAAATCCGTGCATTAGTTCTTCAGATAGGGCCACGGCGGAAATCCTGAAAAATGCAGTATAGCAGTACGACCTTTTGGTAGATTTACACCAATATGTAAACAATACCGAGTCCTACTAAGGAATAACTGAATCTGACGTATTATGAAAATTCTAGAATTTTTTCTGGAGATGGAGTTATTATGAAAATAGCAAAAAATGCAGCATAGCAGTGCCGTCTGATCTTAAGATAGAGCTAATGTGGAAACGATGATAAATGCTGCACTGCAGCAATACCTATTGAGCGATTTATATCAAAATGTAGAAAATGTCAATTTATCTCACGGACTAAATGAATAGAAGTTTGATAAAAATCCATTTATCAGTTAATGATTTTGAGCTATTTCAAAAATTTTGGGAATCTGCATTGCAGTGCTATCTGTTGAGCAATTTTCACCAAAATCTAATCGGCATTAATTTATATCGGGAACTATCTGAAAATAAATCTTTATTAAATTTCGTGCATTTGTTCTTGAGATAAAGCGTCCACAAAATTTGTCTCACATACAGACAAAGAGAGAGACAAAGACACAGACGTATATTTTGTAAAAGCATATTTTTGGAATTCTCTGATCCGTAAACGTGTAATTTTTTTTTGAAAACTGAAGTAATACCGGATCAAACTTAATACTAATATTATCTACATAGTTTGTTGAATCTTTTAAAATTAAAAAAAGAAATAATATAAGAATTAAAATAACTATCAACACTTGGAAAAATTCAAAATAGTAGTACAGGGCTCCCAAATGGTCCGCGAACTAAACATCAGAATTTTTTTAGAGAAATTTTCTTTTTAGATTTTTCTTGGATATTGTCAAGAAATCACGTTTGAAAGTTGATTCTAACTCAAACGTATTATGAAATTTTCTGTTAAAAAATACTGATGTTCAGTTCGCGGACCATTTGGGAGCCCTGGTAGTATAACAATTTCTCTGGCTCAAAACATTAAAATAATGCATTACAAATACAATGTGTTTCAAAAAGGGGGAAAAATTTATTCTTTAACCCCTTGAGGGGCAAAGCACTTACGCTACTAAACTGCTGAAATGATTAATTGACACCGGCATTTATAAACAATTTTATATGAAACAAAGAAAAATCTTTTCTTCGAGTATATCATATGAAACAAAATTTGATTCTTAAATTTTGGTGTCAATGCGGCATTTGGGAATGAAAAATAAGTGGTATATAGCATATACCGGTGCCCTTCAAGTGGTTAATTACCGTAATTTCGGGTGTATAATCAAACGGATCGCGGAATATAATCGCGGATCAAACAATTCTTTTTGGATCCAGAAATCTTATTTAGTTATTGAAGACAAATATTTACGGCGATGTAACTAGTCATATTTGTTTCTTAAAAAATTTTGGGTCGAAAAAGAATTGTTTGAACTACGGCTTATACACCGAAATTACGTTATTTGCTGCATTACCTTTATATTTTTTGATAGCACGAAATCGCTTTGCCAAGCTAGGTACATGTCGTTCCCAATGTTTTCTGGTCAAGGATTACTATACCGACTTTATGCTAAAACTAGTCATATATGGCATCCCCAAAACTTTCTTCCAACTCATACATGTTAATACTTCAAAATTCTCTATCACTGTACCAAAAATAAATGGCAATCTATGCCCCATCCTGAGGATTCTGATCATATGAAATTCCGTGCATTTGTTCCAGAAATAGGACAACTGTGATCATCCAAATAAATGCAGGATAAAAGCGCCACCTATTGAGCGATTTACACCAAAAAATATCTGAAATAACATTGATCAAGGTAAACTTGAATCTGAAGTTTTATATATAAAAAAAAAAAAAAAAAAAGTGCATTAGTTCTTGAGATAGGGCTGTTGCGAGGATCAGGAATAATGCAGAATCGCAGCGCCACCTATTGAGCGATTTACACCAAAACATAAAAAGAATCACTTCATATCAAGGATTAACTGATTCTGAAGATTGATGAAAATTCGTGACGACAGCTATTGCAGAAATCATGAAAAAAAATAGCATAATAGTTTCACCTGTTGAGCGATATAAATTAATTGCAAACAGCATCTATTCATGTCAAGGACTAATTAAATATGAAGTTTGGTGAAAATCCACGCGTTATATTTTGAAATCGAGCTGTTGCGAGAATCGTGATAAAGGCAGTATATCAGCGTCACCTGTTGAGAAATTTACGCCAAGAGTTAATCAACATCAATTTATATCAAGGAATACATTAATATTAAATATTATTAAATTCCGTTCATTAGTTCATGAGATTAAGCGCCCGTAATATTTATGTCACATGCAGACTGACAGAGAGATAGATTCACAGACTTACAGGCAGACAACTTTTAAAAACATGCTTTTTGGAGTCTCTGACCCCTAAAACCAGTTCTTTAAAAAATAGCAATTTCTGTTTGAATTTGTAAAGAATTTTAAGTCATCAAACCATCACGGGCAAGAAACGTTTGCTTTATTTATCACTCAAGGCTTTTTGACACCACTAAATTTTTTAAATACAATTTCATACAATTTAATAGCAGAAATGTTAAAACAAAATAATAAAAATATTTAAGTTAAAAAACTGGTGTCAAACCTATATTTTAAATTTATTGAACGTAAAAATAGCAGCAGTAAAGCGGTTAAAAAAGGTAATACCGTAGCTGCCAACATCTTTCGCTTTTTTGCCCGGAAAAATATTATAGTAAATTTTTCAGTTTCAAATCGCCCTAATCTGCCGATTAAATTAGGCAAAAAATTCCATTAGATTTTTCGAGCCGCCCCCCCCCCCCAAAAAAAATGAAGATGTTGACAGCTATACTTAGTAAAAATCCCCCACTAACTAATTAGCGTATTACATATCTGAAAAATACTTTCTTTTTTTCAGAATTTCCGATTACACACTAGAAATTCTGAACTGCAAATTTTGCTCTATTGAATAACTGACGTTTTATTATAGTTATGTAACAAAGTAAAGAACCTCCTTACGGCGTATGCGGTAAATATTTGGGATTTCTACTTAAAAAACAAATTTATAAAATCGGCACATATATGCACCAATGATGCAAATCTGTAACATTTATTTTAAAAACTATCGGTATGATTTTCCAATAAAGTATTTTCTTTAGTAACAATTTAAAGAAACTCTTTTTTAGTAAAAATTCACGCAAGAACTCTTATCGCACTTAAGATTTTTTTAAACGATAAAAAACTTCTTGAAGTTACAACTGTGCTACTTCCATCGATTTAACAAATCAATAATATTTCTAGTTTTTTATGCATGATATAAAGTGTTTTTCCATATTTTATTGCATTCTATAAAATAGAGGATTTAATTTTACATTATTTTTCATTTTCGGAGCTTTTTATTTTATAAAACTTTCAAATTTTAATTAGTAATTAAAACAGATTAGAGTATGACTTATTTTTCTAAATTCAGGTCATATAGAATAGGTATTAACCCTTTGAGCTCTGGTGGGTAAATTTCTTCAAAATTCCAAATGTCACATTGGCATCAGTATTTTGCAAAGAAAATAATCGGTTATGCATATACACGAAAAAATGCATTAAAACTTTTTCAAACAAATTTGGTCAAATTTTCTGGTGTCGTTGGGACATTTCGGAATTAAAATTATGTGGTAGAAAATTCTACCAGCAGAGCTCAAAGGGTTAAATATAATTTGAAATAAACGAGTCGGATGTGAAAAAAAAAATTCTATCTCATGTATGTTAATACTTTAAAAGTCGCTACGACATTCCAAAATTAAATGACAATCTATGTTCTTTGTGAGGATTCTTAGGCACAAAATTCCATGCATTAGTTCTTAAAATAGGACTTTTGCGGATATCGGGAAAAATGCGATATAAAAGCCACCACATCTTGGGTGATTTATATCAAAACATATTAAGCAATAATATTTATCAAACTATACCAGAATCTGAAATTTGATGAAAGACTCATGCATTAGTTCTTGAGATTGAGCTATTGCAAAAATCGAGAAAATTCAGCTTAGGAGAACCCCCTCTTAGGATACTGACGCCAAAACATTAACAGAATTAGCGCATATCACGGATTTACTGAGAATCTGAATTTTTATAAAAATCCGTGCATTAATTCATGAGACAGAGCTAATGCGGAAATCTTGAAATAGCAGGCATAGCAGCGCCACCTGATGCGTGATGTACACTAAAATTTAAACAGCATCAATTCATGTCCAGGATTAACGTAATCTGAAATTTTGGGGGGAAAATCCGTGCTTTAATTATTAAGATTGAGCTGTTGCGTAAATTGTAAAAAAAAAAAAAAAAAAAATGAAGCATAGCAGCGCCACCTGTTGCGCCAACTGTTGGGCAATTTATACCAATACATAAACAGCAAAAATCTTTATCGAGCTGTAACTGAAACTGAAGTTCGATAAAAATTCATTTTTAAATTAGTTCTTGAGATAGTGTTATTGAAGGAATTGGGGAAAATACAGCATAGCAGTGCCGACTGTTCAGCGATTTACACCAAAATGTAAACAAAAACAGTTACATATTTAAATTATAAAACAACATCTTTATTCTGTATAACTGAAGCAAAACTGACAACTTTAAAAAAATGCGTTACCACTGTATTGTGGCATACAACGAATTGTTACTTTGAATACAGCTCTTACATAGTCGCCTTCAAAACTTCCCTGTTCATACCTCATGGAGATGATTGCAATTCATGTTCCATTGGTGCCAAAGTTTCGACCATCTGGACACAACTTTTTTCTATATACAGGGCTCCCAAATGGTCCGCGAACTGAACATCAGAATTTTTTTAGAGAAATTTTCTTTTTAGACTTTTCTTGCAAATTGTCACGAAACCACGCATAGAAGTTGATTCTAGCTCAAACGTATTAAGAAATTTTCTGTTAAAAAATAATGATGTTCAGTTCGCGGACCATTTGGGAGCCCTGTATATATAAACTGAATTGTTATTTTTTTTAAATCGAAGACTGGCAAATGTTTTCTATGTAACTTAGTTCTATGTACATTTCGTTTACCAAGTTCATCGCTTCTTTATATCCACAGACTTTTTATGATGTTGCTGTGTATTTATACTGTGTTCCTTGACGTATATTTTTACAGTTTGTCTAAAAGAAAAGAAGCTGAAGAATGCGCGCGGTTGTTATTACCGTAATTTCGGGTGTATAAGCCGCGGATCAAACAATTCTTTTTCAACCCAGAAATTTTTTAAAAATGAATGTTACTAGTCAGATCGCCGTAAATATTTCTGTTCAATCACTAAATAAGATTTCTGGATCCAAAAAGAATTGTTTGATCCGCGGCTTATGCACCCGAAATTACGGTAATCTATACAGCTGTCTATTACTTTTACCAGAATTGCATCTAGTGAGTTCATAGTGATTGGAAATTCTATTTAGACATTATTTCATTCATTATATTTTTTATTTAGTGATCTGCTTCAAAGATGTAATTCAACTCTGAGTATGCCATCTTTTTCTCTAGCATTTGCATTTATTATACATTGATAAACGAGCTCTGTATTGTTATGGCGTATGTGAGAAATCTTTGAAATGAGAATTTTTTCTGTGTGTGTAAAGCAACCATTGTCTTAAATAACATTTAGTGCTTCTTTTATGCTGTTTTCTATGATTTATAGTAGCCAAGTAATTTGCCATTGACTTTTTTATCTTCTCATGCTTGGTTTTATATTTATATTTGAATTTATAATTTAATAATCTCATTGTCAACTAAAAATTGTGTATTAATAATATTTTAAAAAACCTTTTACATCGATTAGCTGCAAATAAAAAAATAAATAGGTGAAAATTTATTAAATCTTCTGTTTTTGTATTAACAGTTAATTTAATGCGATGGAGAAGAGCCAAGTTACACATATCTCATAATAATTACACTTCCTTCATCATTTTTATAGTCTCAAATAGTCTTACTAATGCAATTAAATTACATAAAAAACTTCTAAAAAGTATTGTCTAAATTACATAATTCCTGAATCACAATCATCACTAAGGTTTTTTCCACCAACCCATTTCGGGCAAGTGGTTTTTCCTTTTATCTTTACAAAAACTGTTTTATACCACTAATTTGTTGTTGAAAGGTTAACCCTTTGAGCTCTAGTGGGTAAATTTCTTCAAGTTTCCGAGTGCCACATTGGCACCAGTATTTTGCAAAGAAAAAATCCGGTTTACCATACACACGAAAAAACGCATTGAACCTTTCTCAAATTGCAAACCTTTTGCCTCTGTGGGGAATCATGTTTTAACGCCAAAAGGGCGATGAATCCTGATCTTAGTTACGCGTGGCAACCTCTCCCCTGGGCTCAAGATATTTTTTGTTTTGTTTATGTTTGAGAGAGCGAAAAGAATTAATACGCGATGGTGTTATGACAGTCTTGATAAAAGAATAATTCTAAAATACATTGAATTTCATGTAAATATGTATCATATGTGTAAATAAGAAGATGTACAGTATTGTATAATGTGTATAGAAGATGTATAATACTTTTTTTCTTCCAATTAAAAAGAAATAAGAAGATGCCCGTTTTGGAAATTATTGAATATGAATCGTCTAAATTAATTTTGTGTTCGAAATCCACTGAACCAGCCGACGCGACAATGGTGCAAGTTAGCCGGGAAATAATAGAATGAGAATAAGAGTAGGACGATTGCATATATTAAACGGGTAAGTTTTTATTGTTATTTCTTTGAATTTATGATTTGGAAGAAACAGTACTATAAAAAATGAGTACCGGTGAAAATTTGAAAAGAAATATTACTAAACGCGGATCAATTAGATCCACAATAACTAAATTAATTAAAAAAATTGATAATGAAATTTTGAAAGAAAGTGATTTGAAACCGGAAATTGTGGAGGATTGTTTAGCAACATTGCTGGAACATAAGATTTCTCTAGAAAACCTAGACGATTTAATACAATCTGAAATTGAAACTTCTAATTTAGAAACCGAAATTGAAGCTTGTTTAGAATATAAAGAGTCTATTATTACATCTAAATCGAGAGCAAATAGATTTTTGCATAATTTAAAGAAAACTTTTGATATTACAAGTGAACCAAAAGTAGTTACGCCCCCCATATCAGATACTCAGTTAAAGTGTAACACTAAATTGCCGCGAATTTCTTTAAACAAATTCACCGGCGACATTTGCGAATTCCAAGAATTTTGGCCGCAGTTTAAAGTCGCTGTTCACGAAAATGAAGCCCTTCAAGCGATAGAAAAATTTATTTATTTGAAATCTTTGATTTCGGGATCAGCAGCTGCTGCTATTAACGGGCTTCCATTAACTGGTGAAAATTACGCAACGGCAATAAATATATTAAAGGATCGTTTTGGAAAAAGAGAAGTTTTAATATCTGCGCACACAAATAAATTATTAAATTTAGAAGCAGTGCGAAGATCAAATGATATTTATTCATTAAGAAAATTGTATGATGAAATAGCGATACAAATAAGAAGTTTAGAATCATTGGATGTGAAATCAGACCAATATGGTTGTTTATTGTTACCTATTATTTATAAATGTATACCTAATGACCTTTTATTGCAATTTCATAGAGAACAGTGCGAGAAAAAAGATGTTTGCGTAAATGATTTATTATTGTTCCTTAAGCGCGAAATCGAAGCGCGGGAAAAGGTTGTTAATGTTACATCTGTCAGTTCTGAGATTAAATCTCATGAAAATAAATTTAAACAAAATCCTTCTAAACATTTTCTTCAAGCAAAAAATAGAAATCCTTCAGCATTTACATTAAATACAATTACAGAAAACCTTTGTCCTTTTTGTTCTCAGAAACATGAAGCAAATTTGTGTAACTTAAATTTGGAAGAAAGAAAACAATCTTTATCGAAACAAGCGAAATGCTTTCGATGCTACAAACGATTTCATAAGAGTAAATTTTGTAAAATTTCTAATATTCGTTGCACTCTTTGTAATTCTAAAGCTCATCAAAATTCTCTTTGTAATAAAAAGGTAAAAGAAAGATCATCAAAGGAAAATAAAATTGACCTTGTTTCAACTGAAGGGGATGAAATAGGGGGAAAGCAAAATACGCAGTATGAAAAAATAACTGTTTCTTCACTTAGTTGTAAGCCAGATGAATATGTTTATTTTCAAACTTTAAAGGGAATAATGATTGGGAAAGATAAAAATATTAATGTTCGTATCTTGCTAGACAGTGCGTCGCAGCGTACGTTTGTCGGAAAGAATTTGTCAAGGCATTTAAATTTAGAGGTGACAGGACAGGAATCATTAAAAATCCATACATTTGCTGGTACGAAACCTATTGTTAATAATCATAACAGAGTTAAGATTTTCTTAATGGATAAATTTTCTGACAATATAATTTCTCTGGAAGCATTAGAAACAGAGAAAATTTGTTCAGATATAATACGCGCCCCAAGTTCAGAGTTAAATGAAAAAATAAAAGAAATGGGTATACAGTTGTCAGATGTTTCAAATGAATTAAGTGATGGGGAGAATAAAATAGATTTGTTGATTGGTAGCGACTACTATTGGTCAATTATGACAGGGAAATATAAACGTATTTCACCAACTCTTGTTTTGAATGAAACTAAACTAGGTTGGACACTTCATGGGAAGTTCTCAGATGAAGTTAATGAAAATAATTTAGTGGGTGCAATGTATATATCTATTTGGGATAATAATGAAGTTGATAAAATGTCAATTCAACTTGAAAAATTTTGGACTATAGAAGGGTTAGGGATTCAGGAAGATAATACAAATAAAGATTTATGCGATAATCAAATATTAGAACAATTTGAAAATTCTATTCAGTTTAAGAACAATAGGTACGAAGTTAAACTACCTATGAAATATGACAATGTTGATCTTCCGAATAATTATAATGTTGCCAAAAAGAGATTTAATAGTCTAATTAAACGATTTGTAAATAATCCTGCATTATTTAAGGAATATAAAGAAATTATTGATGAATATAAGGCTTTAGGAATAGTAGAAATTGTTGAACCGCAAGAAATAAATTCACCGAATGGTAATTTGACCTATTATTTACCCCACCACCCTGTAATTCGAAGGGATAAACAAACAACCAAACTACGCATTGTTTTTGATGCCTCATCTCACGCTCCTTCTGAACCTTCTCTAAATGATGTACTCTTCCCAGGTCCCAATTTGAACTCAGATTTATTTGATTAAATTTTGCAATTTCGAAGCAATAAAATTGCCGTAGTGGCAGACATTGAAAAGGCTTTCTTACAGATAAGTCTTGCTGAAAGTGACAGAGATATAACGCGTTTCCTGTGGATCGAAGAACTCCCTCAAGATAAAAATTCCCCAATTAATTTTATAATTATGAAAATGTGTCGTGTATTATTTGGCGTCACTTCGAGTCCATTTCTGTTAGGAGCTGTAATTAAACATCATTTGAAGAGGTATGCAACTTTATATCCGGAAACTTGCTCTAAAATTGACTCTTCCATGTATGTGGACGATTTATTGTTAGGAGCACATACGGTTAATGAAGCTTTAAAAATTTCAAAGGAATCTTTATCTATTTTTCAGCAAGCAAATATGTTTTTACGAAAATGGCAAAGTTATTCTACCATTTTAAAGGAAAATTTAAAATCTTTAGATATGAATGTTTGCGCTGATACATCAACTGACACAATCCCATTTAAAATTTTAGGGTTAATATGGGACACTGAAGAAGATATTTTTAGATTAGATAATCAAGGTCTGTAAGAATTTGTCCATTGTCAAGATAAGACCAAAAGAACCATAATTCGAGCAGCTGGAAGAATTTTTGACCCTGTTGGGTTTTTATCACCATTTACGATTTTAATTAAAATGATTTTTCAATCATTATGGGAACATGGTATCGATTGGGATCAGAATTTGCCAGAACATTTAGAGAAAAAATGGGATAACTGGTGTGCACAGATTCCATACATTAGTAAAATAAAAATTCCAAGATATTATTTTCAGGAAATAGACATTTACGACAATGTAGAAATTCACTGTTTTAGTGATGCAAGTATTAAGGCCTATGGAAGTGTTATATATCTGAGATACAATAACAATAATAGTATAAAGACAAGTTTTGTTACATCAAAAAGCAGACTAGCTCCCATAAAGAAGTTAACTTTGCCCCGCCTCGAATTGATGGGTGCTCTGATTGGAGCTAGACTTGGAAAGCGGGTAATGTCTGTTCTCAAGATAAGTGAAGACAAGGTACATTATTGGAGCGATTCAAATATCGTGCTTCACTGGATCAAGAGTTCATCTAGTACTTGGAAGCCATTCGTAAGTAACAGAACATCAGAAATACAAAGTTTAACAGATCCGAAGAACTGGAGACATTGTCCCGGTAGCTCAAATCCTGCTGATCGACTCACAAGAGGACTATCCCTTCTCGACCTCGAAAAAGATGACCTGTGGTGGTCAGGGCCTCCATGGTTAATTAAAGATTCAAAATTGTGGCCCAAAGAAGACAGAGAAATAGATGAAGATATGAAACAACTAGAAGCTAAAAGAAATGTGATTTTCCAAAATGTTTGTTCATCAGAACAACAGAAGCCACTTATAGAAATTGAGCGTTTCAGTTCCTTCTTGAAGGCAGTTAGAACATTGGCAAGAGTTAGAAGATTTATTTTCAATTTAAGAAATTCAATCAAGCGTAAAGATACATTATCTGCTGAAGAATTGAAAGAAGCTGAAGAATTATTAATCAAAGAAGTACAAATGAAGAATTATAAGGAGGAAATTGAGTCATTAGAAAAAGGAAATTCTGTTAAGAAAACATTACGCATTTATTCCCTGTGTCCATATTTGGATGAAAATAAAATTTTACGAATAAAAACCAGACTTAATGAAGGCTCCTTTGATTCGAATGAGACCAACCCAATCATATTGCCGAAGAATGAAAAATTAACAGAATTGCTAATTATGCAAGAACACAGAAAATTGCTGCATAGTGGAGTTTCTTTAACGCTTGCACAAATCCGGAAGAAATTTTGGATTCCACAAGGAAGACAATCTATCAGAAAGAATCTAAGAAAATGTCTAATTTGTAGAAGGTACAATGCAAAGGCAACTGACCAGCTAACTGGGCAACTTCCGAAAGAAAGGATCTCACAATCCCCTGCGTTTACCGTTATAGGATTGGATTTTGCCGGCCCAATAATTATCAAAACAGATAGTAAAGAGACGTCAAAGTCCTACATTGTACTGTTCACCTGTGCCGCAACAAGAGCAATACATTTGGAAGCAGTCAGGGATATGACTACAAAGTCCTTTATGATGAGTTTTCGTAGATTTATTTCAAGACGCGGAAACTGTAAAATAATTTTTTCTGATAATGCATTAAGTTTTAAAGCTGCCGACAAGGAACTACAACAATTTGAAAAAATAATTAAAGATCAAGAACTTCAAGACTTCATATCAAACAAAGGCATTATATGGAAATATATCATCGAGCGTGCCCCATGGTGGGGAGGATTTTACGAGAGACTCGTAAAAAGTGTAAAAGAACCCCTAAGAAAAATTTTGGGAAGAGCTCTCATCACATTTGAAGAATTGGCTACAATTTTGACAGAAATAGAAGCCGTAATAAACATGAGACCTCTTACGTATACAACAAGTGATTTCGGCAAGCCAGAGCCACTTACACCGGCTCACTTTCTTCAACTCGGAAGAGAAAATATTAGTTTTCCACTACATTTTGCCGAATTAGAAATCTCTACCCGAGAGACATTATTAAGAAGGAAAAGATATCAAACCACCTTGTTAAAACAGCTGTGGACTAAATGGAAGGAACAATACTTGCTGAACTTAAGATCGATCCATCAAATTAAAACTCCTGAGAGACACAAAAATCTAAAGATTGGAGATGTCTTAGTGGACGGTAATGCTAAATCTAAACTGTTGTGGGACTTAGGCGTAGTTAAGGAAGTTATTCTTGGCAGAGACCAGCTTATTCGAGCTTGCATGGTAAAGACTGCTCATGGACTGCTAAGAAAACCAGTTCAACTTTAGTATCCTTTAGAATTAGATTGTTGAATGTTAATTGATTTCAGTATTTGAAATTTAAATTAATTACTTTTTTTTCTACTATTGTTTGAATATATAAATGTGATTTATTTCTTATTATAAATTCATAGTTGAAATATCTTTTTTATGTGTGTATTTTGCAATTGTTAATTTATCCATTTTGAAAAAAAAAAAAAAAAAAAAAAAAAAAAATTCATTTGTGTATAATTAAGCTTTATTTCAAATTGAAAGGATTATTGAGATGTTAATAATAGTACTTAATTTGTTTATATTATGTATATATATTTAGTTTATTTTATTCAGGTAAATATCAGGCCAGATACGTTCATGTAGCTACATGTTGTTGAAGTGTCATTTTTTATTCATATTATTCATGATATTATTTTATTGTTTAATGCTTTATATGTCAGTATCTGAAGATTGAAATTTTTTTCGCTTTTATTATTTGAGTTATGATTTAAATTAATGTTTATTGTAAGAATTTAGTTTTATTGATTTATCATTATGTACTCTCATGAGTCCAGGTGGGGAGTGTGTGGGGAATCATGTTTTAACGCCAAAAGGGCGATGAATCCTGATCTTAGTTACGCGTGGCAACCCCTCCCCTGGGCTCAAGATATTTTTTGTTTTGTTTATGTTTGAGAGAGCGAAAAGAATTAATACGCGATGGTGTTATGACAGTCTTGATAAAAGAATAATTCTAAAATACATTGAATTTCATGTAAATATGTATCATATGTGTAAATAAGAAGATGTACAGTATTGTATAATGTGTATAGAAGATGTATAATACTTTTTTTCTTCCAATTAAAAAGAAATAAGAAGATGCCCGTTTTGGAAATTATTGAATATGAATCGTCTAAATTAATTTTGTGTTCGAAATCCACTGAACCAGCCGACGCGACAGCCTCATTGGTTGGTCGAATTTTCTGGTGTCGTGAAATTTCGGAATTAAAATTATGTGGTAGAAAATTCTAACATCAGAGCTCAAAGGGTTAAGTGCTTTTTAAATCGGAAATTTTCTTTAAAAGTGAAGTCAAATAAATGCTCAGCATACACAAGTTACATTTCATTTAAAACAAATTCTGATAGGAAAACGAATTATCCATGCTGCGGCTTGTTAGCGGGTATGTTAAGAAATAAAAATAATATATGAATTATTTTTTTCTGAAACATCTGAAAAGCGCAACAGAGAAAATGTTCTGAAACTCTTTAAATATTCAGTGATTTCAGGCCTTTTTTTATTTAATTTAAATCAATTCCCTCTTTATTATACATACTCTTGCTTGTGGGCAGAGTAATTATACAGATAGAGTGCATTACTAATTTAAGGAAAAATATTTATGTTGGAAGAAGATTTTTGCAAAATAATGCGGGAAACTTTATTTAAATACCCAGTACTAAAATTACTCGAATATCTATTAGCTAATATTTCTAAATTAATTTTGTATCAGGAAATACTCAATTATCTTTAATAAAATATAAATTTTTTCTCATATTCATAATGCATATTACGCAGCTGTTTGATTTATGTTGTAAGAAGAAATGCATATTCTTGAAAAGAACTGAAATTTCGCTGCGGAGGAGACATAAATAAAATTAATATGAAAAATGTGTAATAAAATATTAACGTAATAACTCATTTTTACTTCCTTTTATCTTTACAAAAAAAAAAGTATTGGATTCGTGAAAATTTTCGAAATCCAGTTTTCGACGGATTTACACATTTAAGGGATCAGAGAACCTGAAAAACATGTTTTTACAAAATGTCTGTCTGTGAGCCTATCAGTCCAGTCTGTCAGTCCGTCAGCCTGCCTGTTTATATGTGACAAAAATTTATGAGCACGCTGTCTGAAGAACTAAGGCACGGAATTTTACAAGACTATACATCCTGTTAGACGTTGATATAAACGAGATCTGACTAGTTTTTTGTATATGTCTTTTAACAGGTGGCGCTGTTGTGCTGCATTTTTCACAATTTATACAATAGCCATAGCTTAAGAACTATTGCATGGATTTTCATAAAACTTTAAATTTAGTTAGCACTTAATATAACATGGCGCTGATCATGCTTTGGTACCGATCGCTTGACAGCTGGTGCCTCCATGGTGCATTATTCGTGATTATTGCAATAGTTCTATCTCAAGAACTAATGCACAGAAATCCACAGATCGTTAGATTCTGTGAGTTATTGATTTAAACTAGATCTTATTAGCTGTTGGTGCAAATCGCTCAATAGGTGGCGCTGCTATTCCGCATTATTTACAAGACCTACTAAAGCGATATCTCAAGAACATGTGCATCGATATTCCTAAAACTTTATATTTAGTTAGTACATCCAATAACATGATGCTGATTACGATTTGGTGCAAATCGCTCAACAGGTGCTGCTGCCATGATGACCTATTCGTGATTATCCCAATAGCTCTGTGTCAAAAAAGTATGGCACGGAATTTCACAAAATTTTTGATTCTGTGAGACCTTGATATAAAATGGATATGATTTATTTTTTGTGTATCACTCAACAGGTGACACTGCTATGCTGCATTATTTACAATTCTCACAATAGCTATAATTCAAGACCCAAAGTATGGATATTCTTAAAACTTGCACGGAATTTTCTAAAACTTCAGATTCTGTTAGTTTCTGATATAGATTAGTGTTGTTTAGTTTTTTGTATAAATTGCCCTACAGATGCCGCTGCTATGCTGCATTTTTCATGATTTTGCAATAAAAGTATTTCAAGAACTAATCCATGGATTTCAAGAACTAATCGCCGTTACCAACTTTCTACTAAATAAAAGAACAGTTGAAAGCAGCAGTTTTTGACAGTTTAGTGGCAATTTGTTTAATCTTTTAGCGCGCGGTGTCTGCAAAAAATGACACCTAATTTTATTAATACTGGCACCAAAATGGTAAACCACTGGCAGGAAATTTTTAAAAAAAATTTCCTTTTACAGGGTTCGCACAGTTCTACCACCAAATTTTAAGAATATTTTCAAAGTATGTCACAGAAAAATACTGTAAAAACTGCGAATGAAAGTGGGTGTTATAATTTCTAAATTTTAAAAATTAAATGGAAATTTTCGTATTTTTGATAGTGGTGCCAGAGTCCTTAAAAATGTAAGGAGTATGCAAACCTTGTATAAAGTCAATGAAAATAAACAAGTTATTATTATTTTTTGTGTGTGTGCTGTTATTTCAGGCGTTTAATCCGTGGATCATACAATCATTTTTCGAGCCAGAATTTTTTAGAAATAAAATGTAAATTTTTAGATTGCCGTAAATATTTGTCTTCAGTTAATAAATAAAATTTTGTATCGAAACAGAGGGGTTCGATCTGCTGATTGTACGCTGAAAATTACAGTAATAAATCGGTTTGTAAATTATCTTGTCGTCCACCATTTCCACCACGGATGGTTTCTTTTGCCTTTGCAGCTTTCTTGGCATTAAAGGAGGGGGATGGGGATTTTTTGAATTCGGAATTATTTCTTTATTTATAATGTAAGAACATCATATTTGTACATTTTATTATAGTACAAAATACTAAGAAAACAATTTAGATTAAAAGATTTGAGTGGGGGTCATAAATATTGCACAAAATCCCTGTAGATTCAAATTTAATTACCGTAATTTCGGGTGTATACTGTATAAGCCGCGGATCAAACAATTCTTTTTGGACCCAGAAATCTTATTTAGTTTGATCCGCGGCTTATACACCCGAAATTACGGTAATCCTTCTAAATCTTTCAATCCGTCTAAAATCCTTCAAAATTTTTTTTAATTATTATGTAAATCTTTTAATTTAGTTTAAACAACTTACGTAAAACTCTTTAGAATGTAAAATTTTCATGAATTTATCATTCGGTAGATATAAGGTTAAGGTATTTTTAACATTATTATAAACAATATTTCAAAAACTGAATTTCTTCATGTTGAATTTTGCTAAAGAAGCTCAATGTTTTTGCCGATACAGAAAAATCATTATTTAAAATTTTCTAAAAAGAATTAATGAGTGACTATGTTATTTCAGATCACTTACCAGTTTTGATATCAGGAAAGATCTTTAAAAAACATGACTGATATTTTATTTTCGCCAGTATTGAATAAGAAATTCTATTATTTTTCTTCAAGATGCTCTTTTTTATATTTTTTTATGATCGCTACAAAATAACTATTATTACTAAAACAATTTTTTTTTATTTTTTTAATCATACATTTTGCCGTTATAATTTCACAGAACAAAAAGTCTGTCAAATGACATCATCTAAAAAAATTAATTATTGACAGAAAGTAAATATATACCACATACGTTTACTCAGTATTATTGGTTAAAAATAACTTCCACTCTTGTTGCAGATAGAAATAAAAAGTCACAAGAAATAAAAACCAAATATGTTTCTTCAGGTACACAAATATATACTACAGTTGTTATTAGGAGTCATAAAAAAACTGAAATTTATATAATGTTTACAATAAGAGCAATATTAAATCCTTTTTCTTTTCTCAGAATACTCAAGAACTGTTGTATCTGAAAACTGTGCAGAAATTGCTTAATTATTCCTTTTCGGAAAATTTCTTTCAAATGCAAAATATGCTAAATTATGCAAATCTCATTTTTTAGCAAAAGAGTCTTTAAAAATGTGATGTTCACGGGAAAATAATTTACATTTGTAAAAAATGTATCTTATTGTATGTTTTTAATACATAGTCTCCAAAATAGATGACATTCTTTTATATACGTATGTTACATAATATGAGCATTTCATATAATATTCAATTTTTAATTAAGTCTGCTGAGAAAAGGAAAATAGGATTAATTCAAATGCAATTTTAGATCAACAAAATAATATACCTGAAATATTAATAATTGTCGCAGAACCTTTTACAAATATGTACAAGACACATTTACGTTAATGAAATATGTATATGCATTTCGGCGAATTTTGTGCTATTATATAATGTAACATTTTGTATCCGTATTAAAATGTACGTGTAGTTAAAATTTAAATCTAGTATAAAATCTTTTGCTTAATGTATTTTCAGAAAAAAACTACGTATTAGTCTATTAAATAAGAAAATTGCAATCTTTGCAATTTAAATTTTAAATGAGAAATTCTTAACCATCTAATTCATATGGCAGTATACAGTCTATAAATTCCGTAAATCAGAGAATCTGAATTCATACCTGAAATTTTCAAAAGTGAATTTCGGTTTTATTTAAAGACGGAAAGTCTTTATTAAAGAAAGTAATTATTACTACTTTAAACTTCTGGTGTGAATTTGGGACATATGAATTAAAAAATCCATTAAATTAGAAATACTGTTGGTAGCATATATGCTACCATGGACATTAGAGGTTTAATATATTTGAATGGTGCCGTACTGATAAATTTCAAGGTTCGTTTTTCCCTTAAATTCATTCCACTTGATAATTCTTATCAACACAAATCTATCATTCACCGCTTTCCTGTTTTACTTTAATTAGTCAAAAATTTATGTTTTGAACAACCGGTGAAAAAAGATTAAAAATTCTCTAACAGATTTGAAAAAAAAATTGAAAGTTTTTTTTTCAAAAATATTGATTAATTAACTGTTTAACCGGCTACTGCCAATTGTCAGTGGTGTAAAAATCTAGTCGCCAGTGGGCAGTCTCTCACCGCTAAATTTTATTATTTTTTTTCGCTTAAATTTTATTAGCGTTCTTGCAAAAAATATTAGATAAAAAATAACTGATAGAAATTTAGTCGTGGGAGACTTCCCGCTGGCGCCTAGATTTTTACAATCTTACCAATACTATAGTTTGCGGTGTATAATTTGCGGGTCAAACAATCATTTTTTGACTGAGTTGCCACATTTGGCCTCTTTTTTAAATCTTTTAAATCTGAAATTTCACGTTCACACCAGAAATTCTGTATGGTTTTGTTTTCTTTAATTAAAGACAGAAGTTTCGTGATTAGGTAAAATAAAAATTTTCTTTCAGAATTTCTGATTTGAATTCAAAGTTTTAAATTGAAAGTAGAGGCCAAACTGGCAACCCAGTTTTTCGACCCAATTTTTTTTAACACTAGAATGACGGCAAGGGGCCATTTTGGCCATTACTAAGGGAATACTTTTCGGTACGAACCATAAATTTCTTTCTAAAATATGTTTAAAAGATTCAAAGGAAAAACGGGTTAATTAAATAAATTAAACAGTTTTAAATAAAAATTCTCGTGTTAAATATTTTTATAAAAGTTGTGTGGAAATTCCCGTCTTTCTAGTGTTGAATAAAATGTAACATTTAGATAGCAATAAATATTTGTCGTCAATTATTGAATATATTTTCCTGGTCAAAACAGAATTGTTCGATCTATGGATTATACGCCAGAAATTACGATAGAATGTGTTCCATGAATTTCGTTACTCAGAGAATCGGAATTCATACCAGAAAATTTGAATAGTAAATTTCAGTTTATTTAATCACAAAATGTCGGTTATTAAATAAAGCAAAAATGTATTTTAAAACTGTTAAAAAAACTCAATAAAATAAACTAAGAAAAACATACTACTAAGACATGCATTTAAAAAATTGAAATTTATATACAAAATATAAAAATACTAAAAAACATTTAAAAAACAAAAAATAAACACCTCGCGAAGCTACTCGCAAGGCATCATGAGTACAAATACCCATTGCATAATAAACAGTGGAACAAATCATGAACAGTTAGTTATTTTTTAGAAATAGATAATTTTCACTGGGGAGAGAATCAGCCTCATTCAGAGTCACCGATCGCAAATATGTGAACCAACCTTCGAGGAGTAATTTACCGTGATAAGTATTACAGCCCGATTTTTAAATTCTGGCGCTCACAAACAGCAGGATGAGTTTCATTCCAACGCAATGCTGGATAATTTTAGAATTTAAGTTACCATTTGTCAGAACACCGGTATATTCCTTCAGGCGAATTCCAAAAATCTGAAAGTTTTACTAGTTTGACACTTTCACAATCTCTATAGGGTATGACATAGAAGATACCTAATAATTTAGACTTATCGTATGGAAATTTATGCTTATTAAAGAAAGAACTAACTTTATTAATTGGTTTAAAAGGGAATACCAACATTAAATGGTCTTAAAATGCCAGAAATATTATCAGAAATAGAATTATCAGAAGGGATGCAGATGAAAGAATTTTTTAGTAAGTTGAAAAGGAGAAGGAGTAAAACTCAAAAAATGTAAAGGACTTTTAAAAAAATTTCTTAACAAGGCCAATAAAGTAGCTATTGCTAATCAAATCGTGATAAATATGACTTTTTTATTTTTCAAAATCATTACTAGAACTGTAATAACTAGAGGCTTTGTAGGCTGAAATCTTAATAATAGCATGACTGAAACGGTAAAATGAATTGAAATTAGCATATTGGCCAGTACATGGAGGTTTTCTGTAAACAGTAGCAGTTATAGATTGAGAATTATCAATTGTCTGTCTATGGATTAGAATATCAAGAAATGGTAATTCTGCATTTTTTTCAACTTCAATTGTAAACTTAATAGAGTTACTAATATAATTAGAAATCCCGAAAATTGGTTCACGTATTCTTTTTTGAAGACAATATGTTGACGATTTTTTTTTTTTTTTTTTGATAGAGAAATAGATTTAAATCGTATTCTCGGGATTTCTAATTATATTGATAACCCGATTAAGCTTTCTATTAAAGTTGAAAATAATGCAAAAATACCATTCCTTGATATTAAAAAAATCAGCTTAGAAACATATTATTGTATTCATTTGGCTGAAATATTTGAATTCCAACAAACGTTAGTAGAAAAAATAGAAAAAATATATAAACTACCCACACGGTCACATGTCAGTATAATCTCAGAAGCAATGTTTTTGTGCATTAAACCAGGCAGTAAGAAAAAAAGCCAGTTTGCTTTTGATTTATACATTAACCCTTTGCTCTCCGTGAAATATTGGGTATGGGCTATTGGCAATTCCACGTGGTTGTGATTGTGGGCTACCATCAACTTCACGTCATTGAACTAAGTTTATTCGATCGGCAGCACTTTTTTAACCACTTAGGGACGAGAGACAGCTAAACGTGCCGCTAAACCCCTTCAGGGTAAAGCAGTAATGGTTTGGTACTACTGAATTCTCACCGGAAAAATCGAAACATTTTTGTTTTAAAATTGATTAGAATTTTTTTTGGAAAGCACTTTTTTAATATTATGCAGCCAAAGTTACAAATATAAAATTTCGTTTAAAGTTTCTAGTGAGTTTTCGTTTAAATAGGGTGAGATAAAATATGTCCTACCCACCTCAAAGGGTTAAGGTGATCAAAATCCTTGATTATTTTCACCGGAAAACTTTTATTGAAAAGTTTGTCTTATTTAATTTCAGCATTTTCGCGATTCAATTTAGCAGAAATTTCTGCATTAAAATAACCGGTGATAAAAGATTAAAAAATTGTAAAAGTCGCTCGTCCCAAAGGGGTCAAAAGAAGTTTTCTTCAAACACAGAGTTTCAAAGATTCCCTGATTAAATAAGACAAAATTAATTTTCTTTTATTTGGGGGTGCAGAAAACAAATTTTGAAGTGAAAGTGGATTTCGCCCCAGCGGAGACAATGGAGTGCAAGGGTGTAGAACGTTCGAAAAAATTTACGAATCTTAATAAAACCATTTTAACGCAGAATTTTTATTTAAATCAATTGCATACTCATTTAACTGAATTTTCTCTATTTGCAATTTGCCTAAATTTATGAAAGAATTTCTGTTTCGAATCGATATTTTATCAATTGATCGATATCGAATCGACATCACCTGGTAGTTCCAGTATTAAATTTGCATATAACTTTATAAAATTTACTACATTTCCATAAATAAAAATAGGCAAATATATAAAAAAAACAACAACGTGTTGAAGTATATCTAAAAGTAGAATCCTATTCAACACAAAAACCCCCATAAAGAACAATTAATTTCTGTTCTGGGACAGAGCAAAGGCTCAAATTTGTTGTCCTGTAAAACCAGTGTCAACCAAGCTGGCTTAATGAAGAAAATTTCGATTAACTAGCATCATCGATACTAATATATGCTATTATTTTCTTTAGTGGGTTTAATCAGTTTTTATCCGTTATAATATTTCTATTTTCATGCTAATTAGTGCATAGTAGTCTAGTGCAATTTATATTGTAAATATCATTAAATAAATAAGGTATTCTTAACTAAAAACTGTTTGATTACATCAGTAAAAAATACAAACAAATTTTGACATGTACTTTAAAAGTAAAAAATAAAATCGAACGCCGTAGTTTTACATTTGATTTCATAAATGACAGCTCTTCCATTCCATTTAAGAAATGCTTTCGAAAATGGGAAAATTTCTGCTCAATAATTCTAAATCCATTTCTTTAGAAATCTATCAGTACCATTTTCAAACTGGATTTAGATCTCATTGAAAGTTTTCAAATGGATATTATTAATTTCCTTGCGTTTTAAGCTTTTCAATATTTTTCAGATAGATTTTTTCCAGGAGTTCTTAGCAGTTAAGTAGTTAAATTAAACAAAATAACTATAAATTTCTTTTTACTTATATATTGAGAAACTTCGTGAAAAGTATTTTAATAATTCATCTAAAGTTCGCAATTCGTTCTTAATTACGATAATTTATGAAAATGTTCGTTAACACAAAATTTCTTTAGTTAAATTAAAGAAAAACATTGCTGCATTATATTAATGCACACACAAAGAAAATAAAGTTAATAAGATGAAAACAGGTTCATTATTTGAGTCAGGAAATAAGGTAAATAATAATTATTGTCAAAAAAATTTTATTAGCCGGTGAATAATAGATATGTTCAATTTTAAAACCTTCATTTATGTGGGGGTATCGTAAAGTTTCAATTACAACCGACTATTTTTATATTCTATTCGGACCACTATTTTTATAAAATACAAATCGCAGCATAAAGTGAAAAAAAAGTTTCTTTGAAACACCATAGAATAAATTAATCGTGCAAGGCCTTTCGAAAGAGCTTTGTCTTTCTTCGTCAGGCGGAAAACAAAGAATGTAGGGGCACGACTCCCATTTTAAACGCACGTCGTTTTGCGCCTGACAAAGAAAGACTAATTTCTTTCGAAAGGTTTTGCGCAATTAATTTATTTTATGGTGTTTTAAGTAAGTTATTTTTTACATTATTTTATTTGCACAAGTTTCAAATTATTATATTAATTCGTAGTATAGTTTTCTTATAAACATTCGCAAGACGTATGTAAAAGATTTTTTTGTTTAACCCTTTGAGGGGCAAAGCACTTCAATTCTTAAAATGCCATAGCTGCCAGCTTTTACGCATTTTTCTTGCCACAAAAATTTTATAGTAAATATTATTTTATTTAATCCTCGAAATCTCATGATTAAACAAATGGAAAATCTCTGTAAAATTTTAGTGGTAGCAAAAATGCGAAAAGTTGGCAGCTATGAAATACTGAAATGATTGAACTATACCAAAATTTAAAAACAAAATTATTTGAAAGTAGGAAAATGGTTTTCTACACGTATTTGATAAAATCAAAACCTTCATTTACAAATTCTAGTGTCAATGTGGCATTTCGCATTTAAAATTAAAGGGGATATATTTTATCCCAACGTCCTTAAAGTGTTTAAAATTATTAAGAATATTTGCCTATAACTGAAACTTTACGATTCTCTCAAGTATTAGCTCAAATGCCGTTCATTAAAACCTGACTATATCAAACAAAAAAACCATTATCGGTGACACAGGGCACGTAGGATGAGTTCAAGAGTATTCAGAAGATTTGACATGATTTAGTACCGGATATTTCGCAATATACTGGTCACTATATCTTAAGCTAACAGTTTACTATCCTTCCATTAACCCCTTAATGGTGCCCCTTGCATTAAATTACGGTTTAAAAATTCAAATTCATTATTGCCGCCAATTTTTTGAAATAAAAATATTGATCTTACGTAGTGACAAGTAAAATGATACCAGAATTAAACCAATTGCAATGTTTTATAAAACTGGTGGAAATTAAACAACTCTGAATAAATACCGTGAAGCTTGCAGCTCGTGAATGTATCGGGAGCGACGATTAAGTGGTTAAATAAGGCAAGCATTACTTTTCAAAAATCCTGGTAAAATGTGCTTGAAATCCATAATAACGTGCTAACCATGTAGAAGTAGAATATATTACTTTTTTCTTACCAATTTTCGAAAAAAAAAATGCTGGCTGAAATTGGGTCGTAAACACTAAAGCTTTTAAGTTGATATAAGGACACAAAACCTTCAAAGTGATAGTAAATTAATTTCTGGAAAAACCTTTTACGTTTTGGCCACGGCCTTGTGATACCTGGCAAAGAAAAATTTGGTTTGATTGACTGAAATCAAATTAACAAATGCAATATTTAAAGTGAACAGAATTAGAGAAACCTATAAAATTGGTTATTAAATCTTTAGAGATTGGTGTCCACAAAAAATGCATATTTGTTTCTACTGCAACCCAAAAATTAAAGTTTTTCTTTTATACCGTACAGGAAAATAAACAAGATTTTATTTTTTAGTAAACTGGTTTCTACATATTGATGTCAATCCATCATATCATCAATCTGCAAAAAGTTTTACTCCGCCTTGAAAGGCTTAACTGATCATTTTGAAATCATCTGAAAAGCAGTTAAATGAGTATTTAGGGTAATTAACTAAATTCTATATGTTTTATTAAACATAAAACTACACAATACCTGAATCCAAAATGCGGGAGCGTGTAAATGTATACAAGAATAAAACATAAGAAAAGATAAAGGGAAATCGTAATTTTAGCATAAAATCAGTAAAAAAATCAAACGGATATAAATCCGTAATTATATAATCTTGTAAATCAGGGGTATCAAACTGCAATTCGACTGACAACCCTGTTTTTTATAGAAATAATCAGCTTCAAGAATCATGGTGATTCGATGATTAGTTAGGCTGTTATTTCTGTAAAATTTTAGTGGTGTCAGAGGTGCCACAATTTGACACCCCCCTTGTAAACAAAATATTTTCTATGAATTTCATTGAAATATAAAAGTTATACATTTATATATTTTACATTTTGTAGAGAAGGGGTGTCAAACTGTGGTTCACTCGATAGCAAAAAATTATTATAGAATTCACTGCCTTATCTAATCATCGAATGTAAGCCATTCAAGAAATGGACTATTTTATTTAAAAAATTGTGTTATTGAGTGGGGTATAATTTGAAACTCCTGCTGTGCAGCAAATAATATTTTTATTAGCAAATATTATTTTTTAAATTAGTTTTCATTATCTGACAAAAAATACTCTTTTCCTTTTTTTATAAGTATTACAGGCTTCTGAAACTACACAGTTTTGCCGAATCTAGCTGATATTTTTATTTAGAAATATTTAATCCACACCAGAAAATTTTGAATATCAAAAAGTTACTTGTGAGAAATTTGTGTGCGTTTTAGCATTTTTGAAGCTTAAATAACCGCTGCATGTAATTTTAAAAAATCTGGCACCTCTATTTACCAAGTGGAAGCAATTGAAACTCTTTTACAATGACCTCCCAAGATATCGAAATAATCAGAGTAAAGCAGGTGTGACAAATATGGAGCTATATGTACATAGACGGATACAAATTGTATATCCGTCCAGTTGCGAGTGAAATAACTGAGAATATTGTTACAAGATGGTACAGGGTGACGAAGTGGTCAGGGAAAAACACAATAAAAAAGAGTAATGTAACAGTATTTTCTTATAGAAAATTCTTTGCATAATATACAAGGATTATAGAAGGCGAAATTTTGTTTAACAAAATACTGGTAGTTTACTGGTAACAACTTTTTTTACGGGGATTTTCCAACCTGTCGTGGTTGACTTTTCATCTTAAAACAACAGTTTTTTAAACATCCACCAGCAAACTTTGAACAAAAACTTTTGCCGTACTTTGGCGGCTATATAACGAAAGTATTTTCTCAGAAAAATGATTAAATTTCGTATTCTATTTTAGCGGTGGAACTATTCCAAGTATTATAATACCTTTCACGGACATTGCCAAGAATTTGTCCATTTCGTCACGATATGACTGAAACGGAGTTGATGTATAAAAAAGTAATAAAATAGTGATGCGAATATAATATAAAAATAGCCGTCTTCTGGGCGTCTTCTATCATGAAATCTTTTATATTTTTTATAATTATAAATTTAATTAAAAAACATTTTAAAAAATCATTGTTTAAGTTTTATTTTTATTGACTCACTTGCAGTCTTAATTCCATAAAATGTATCAACGATTAAAATATTTGAAACCTATTATTTTAAATAGCGAGATTTAAAACAGTTTGCGAAAATAAGGTATCTATTGATAAATCAATTGCACAATAATACTCAGACTACTATCCATTAGTTAAACTGTGAAGTTCCTAAGAGAATGCACTGTAGTTTTAGAGACTAGTCATTATTTATGCTTTCAGGCACTATTTCTGCGATGTATAAATGCATTTAGCATTCTCCATTTATTAAAGCTTAAATTAAGCGAAACTATTGGTAAACAGATATTATTCGCACACGTTTCATGGAAATATTATCGTTTTAGAATGATTTCTGATAAGGGATGATATTATGGAAAATTACTAAAATATTTCCCTTTATAGCACCGCGTAAATTTAATTTTTTAATGTTTTATCTTGTTTTGTAAAAAATAAATAAATATGTATATATATGGTAGAATAATTTAAAAAGTAAAAAAAAAGATGCTTACAATTTAGTTCCATTCGGTATTTTCTTTTTGAAAGAACAAAATGTAATATTATTAAGAAGTGTCAATATTTTTATATATTTTTTCTGTTTTGGGAATTAACCTAATATTATCCAATTACTGCTTTTTAAGAAATACAGAATAATTAATATTAGAGAGTTTTATAGATAATATTAAATCCGAAAAAAAAAGATTTCTTTCTAGGCGTTTAAAATAATCGATATAGTACAGTTTTTCACAAAACCTGTTATTGAAGTATAAACTCTTCACGATGGACGACATACATCTGTGCCATTATGAATGAGCATCCTATATATAGAGTGTATTCTAAAAAAAGTTGAACATGGACTCTACTGTTTTTTGGCGAAATCTTTGCCATTTTTGTCGTATGCTTCTGACACGAAAAATTCTTTTATCACAGCTGCTAACATTTAAGTTTCTTCACATCACTAAAATTTCATTGTAAATATTGTTTTATTTTAGCATCGAATTTTTATGATTGAACTAACGGAAAATCTCTATAAAATTTTAGTGGCAGCAAAAAACCACAAAAATTGATAGCGATGCTTGGGATAAATGTAAAGAGCCGATTAAGATCTCTGTGAAATGGGAGATCTCTAATGAGATTGTTCTTATATTTTTTCTATTGTGCATCCGATTTCTAGATGTATCCTATAGGGGGTGTTTTTGAAAATGATGGATGCCTGGCAGGAGATATGGACTTCTGCTATTTTTCGTTGAATTTCAACTCCCGTCATTCTGTTAGCACCTGAAGATATGTGTCTGATGACGATTGTTCTGTGCTCAGAGGTAATACAATCGAAGTTCTATTGTGTGTGCACTGCTGAAGTTTGTGATGAGATTGGTTGTGTGGTATATGTACGTGTTGATAAATTGGCCTGGCTAGGAGTTGAGATTCTGTGGACATTATTTTTTGTGGTAGTGTGGCTTGGTGAAGAAAGAGAACGGTATTCTTTCCTGAGTGCCGAGTCAGCATGGACTACTAGCTTTAGCATTTCTGACAAGGTCTTCGATAGCTTTTGCGCTCGGGATAGTAGTCAAGCAATGTCTTAATTGCACTTTGTATTTGTTATTATTTTCTTGTACTTGTGTTATTTTTTTAAACGTATGTAGCTCGTTTAATGATGGCTTTTTCCTTAAGTACCGATTAATTGTAGAGCCTTTCGTAAATCTTTTATATGATTCTGCACTCCAGTGCTGAGTGATCTGGCTTTATCATTTTAGATAGATTTTGCATGAAATACTACTAAATGTCGTTGACAAATTTAGTACAAATAAATCTCAAAGAATCACCGGACATGTTAAAAAAGTGCAAGATGAATTATCGTACCATCTCAATATTGTTCGTGTTTCTGAAGGGGCTCACTGTGAACACTTAAAACTGTGCTTAATTTAAGCTTTCAACACATTTTTATTTCCAATTAACAACATGTTTTACTTTTTTGTTTTCATTTAATACAACTGTAAAGTTGGGATATTCATTTATAATTACACTGTATAATAAATCTGCTACATAGACTATTTTTTAATTCTATCTCGCACCACTTTCTAAAAACAGAAAAAAATTATCACATATACTTTAAAAACACGTGCACGAGAAATTTTCTGCAGAATATGTATTTTAAAAATAATAACCTCAGATAGATCATAAAATTAGTCTCTGTAGTAGCAAATGTATAATGGTTTTATCTAGGACATAGCTTTTTTATATTTTCTTATTTAACATTTTATTATATAACACAGGACTTGAATCACATACAGTCTTGACCCTACCTACGATCCCAATTCCAGTTTTGCTAAAAAAAAAAAAAAAAAAAAAAAAAAAAAAAAAAAAAAAAAAAAAAAAAAAATTCTAGAAGTTCACCAGATACCACTCAAATTTTATACAAATCACCTATAAGGCGGTGATCATCGAATTCCTTAAATTCAATAGCTGAAATATTTCTTTAAAATATTAATGGTTTCAGGTGGGCCGTAGTTTGACACCATTGTCTTAACCTTCCTACCCTGAATGGGTCTAATCGACCCAATCCCATAATGCGTTTCACTCGATTGAAACCAGAAAATTTTTCATAAAGTAAAATAAATAAATAACATAAAGATTTAAGTTGAATAAGTATGTTAAATAGATTTTAATAAAAATTCTGGTGTGAAATATTTTAATCAAGTCTGAGTAAAATTTCAACAGGGTAGGAAGGTTAAGGTTATTTTGGAATTCCATTTTAATAAACTTTGTAATCCTCACTCATCACAAATTTATTTTAAATTTTAATTGCTTAATCTGTTTCCTAGTTTATTTAGTCATAGCATTAAGTTCTGTAATTTTTTTTTCATTTGATGCCTTTATTAAAAAGTTTAATGAAAACATTTAAATCCATCGAATTTTTGCTTCTAATCGGCTTAACGTATTAATTTTGTCAATGTTGTTTAAATCATGATTATCACGTCTATATTTAGAAAAAAGTATTAGCCGTATTCGTTAATAATTTTTGACAAATGAGCATTTTTACTGGTATTTTCAGAATTATTTTTTCAGTTTATGAAATAAAACTTAATAAATTAGTTGTTTTTTATAAGTTTCTTTGCTTCTTTGTTATTTGAAAATTACTTCAAATAAATGATTAAGGTGTTTCATAAATGTTTTTTTTTTTTTGTTAATAACATTAGAAAAATAACAGTAAAAGTATGATAATATTCTTATCTTGTTTGAACTTAATTATATAGACAGCAAATAGTTTTGCCAAATCTCGCAGTTTTTTTTAACTCAGTAATTTTAAATTCGTATCAGAAACTTTTTATAGAAAAATAAATTTAGGTTATGTCATCTAATTTTTTGTGAAACTTTTATTAACTGCGTGATTTTGGAAAAATCCCTTCAAAAATCGTCGATTCTTTTACTGTATAATTTTTATTCATAAAAATAGAAGTCCATTGGTAAAAGAAATACTGGATTTTTTTCATAATTAACCCTTTTAGAAGCGCTGAAATACTTATGAAATCGCTTAATTTAATACCTGAAACACCAGAAATTTCGTACAATTTTTTTTTTTTTTTTTTTTTTTTTTTTTTTTTTTTTTTGTAATGCGAAATTTAGCTTTTTCTATTTAGAAATAAATATATTCATACATTCCGGTGTGCACCATTTATTTCAACATTTTAGAAATGGAAGCGTTTTGCTCCTGAAAGCGTGAAAGGACAGATGATATTTTTAAAAATCATAATTTGGCTTACTCTATATGTCTGGTTTGTACATACGTGACACGCAGGGAAACTTCAGTGGACCGTTGGAACTGGTGGTTTTACTTTGGTTTAAGGTATAAAAATCAAGTAATTTGCTATATTACTACGAAGACAACATTTTCTTTTCAAATTTAATTTGAGAATCTACATTTAATATATTTTTCAAAATTTAATAAATTTTCAATGATGAAAAACTGGTATGTGCAGTCCTACATTACAGTCTTTACAAAAAATATCTAGTTTCTATTTGAATTTTCTTTCCATTTTCATTAACATGGGATGAAATAAATTTTACATTATCTGCAAGTTTTTTTTTCTTTTTGTCCGTTTCAGGTATAACATCTAGAAAATAGCGTTCATACAAACAAATTGTCGTTGCGATGGACGTCCGAAGGACAGCCCGTTTATGGAACTTCCTTCTGTATGATGTTTTTCAACGCTTTCATTTCAAAGTCTTTGCTGAACGAAGCTACTTTTCCGGGATAAATAATAAAAGACCATATATACCCACTGCTAGATTCACACAACATAAAAGATTTTATTACCGTAATTTCGGGTGTATAAGCCGCGGATCAAACAATTATTTTTCGACCCAGAATTTTTTAAGAAACAAATGTAACTACTTAGATCGACGTAAATATTTGTCTTCAATCACTAAATAAGATTTCTGGGTCAAAAAAGAATTGTTTGATCCTCGGCTTATACACCCGAAATTACGGTACATATTTCGCTTTTTTTCACTGGAATGTATTGCCGCCATGATAAACGTCCTTTGTACGACTTCAAACTTTCAACGATAGACATCTCTTTCAGAGGTAATTGTAATTTTATATAAATTATTCAGATGCTTACAAATAGTCCAAATTTTATACAGTTTTGTGTTAGGATGATTTTCAAGATTATGAGCTTCATTATATACAAAATGTAAGTATTTTTAAATTTTGCTGTGCCTATTGTACGTCATAATCTTTCGAAAAAATGGTGTCTCAACAGATTATGTTTTAGAGCAATAAATACTTTCTTCTGGCTTTTTCACAAATTCTTCGACAACTGTATAGATGAGGAACAGTCGCATCTCATTTCGAAAGACAGGTTACCATTCTGGTAGTCATTTTACTCTTTTTTTCTCCAATAATATTTCCCTATTGTTCACCATATTGATTTGCTTCCTTTACAATAACATCCACTAGTTCTTCATTCATAAAATGCTCGTAGTATTTCAGAACACCCAAACTAGCATCAAACGAGACATTAACCTTCGGCTCTGATTTGAATTAGAACCGTGGATGTGCGTAATTGGTAGTACTTGACGAAATTTTATGCTAGGAAAACTGAATTATTCCACTATGATTACTAGAAATTTACTTACAGTAACTATCGAACAATTTCATATCGATAAATATATGCATTTACACGCACTTGAATATGCCAATACATGTGTACATAAGACATAAATAAAAACATTTGCGTGATTTTTATAAAGCATAGTTCATGAATAAAATGCTTAATTTAATGTTATTTATCAATCTGTTACGTATAAAAAATGCATTTGCATATAAATGAACGTTCCAATGTATATTTAAGACAAAAACGAGAGAATTTATTTAATTTTATAAAAAAAAATTCACAAATCAAACGCCTAATTAAATTTTATTGAGAAATCTTTTTTTTCTTCACAAAGGATACCTATTAAAACGTCGAGAGGAAAAAAACACGTAAAACAACCTTATAGAACAAAAAAATTAGTAAAAACTATTTGATCAATGTAAAATGCTAAAAATATTCGAAGCTAATGCGCTCAACTTTATAGTTTTTTCTTTTCAACCTAACATAAGTTAAAAAAATTCTTTGATACTTTTTTATAATAATATTTGCTTGAAAGATTTTTTTTTAAATAAACCATTGAGTAATTTCCAAAAGTGGTTTGAAATTAGTTTTATGCAATACCTAAATTTTTTGATACGATGTTGAGTAATGTATAAAAAGTAAATGAATTGAGAAACTAGATTAAATTATTGTAACTGAAGGAAAATCTCAATCGTCGAAATTATAATTTTACATTTCTGGATTTTGAAAACAGTATTCTGTTTTAATAAAACTAAAAATATTTCAGATTAATATTTTAATTTCCAGCACTAGAAGCGCCAACAGCAGTCAGTTTGACTGCTACCACTTATATGAATAAGTCGATTTCAACCAGAAACGTCTTAAAAAAACATTAAATATGCATATCATGCAAAGAATATACTCAAAAAGATGGCTTAACCCTTTCCGGCACACTGTGCCCGGTCTGGGATACCTCATTTTAATTCCAAAACTTGCAAAAGCACCAATAATATTTTAGTAAAATTTTGCTTTTACAACAAAAGCTTAAATTAAGGATTTCAAAATATTTACAAAAATCGTTTTTGAATTCCGGTGGCAGTCGATAATTCCTCATTTTTCAAACAAATTTTGCCCGTGCCGGAAAGGGTTAAATTATTTTAAAAGAAAAGTCTGGAGTACATATAATTTTTTTATAAAACTTGAGTGAAATTTCCGGTGCGTCTAGTGTTAATTATATGAATACATTATATCACTAGTCAATAGTATATCTTGTAATTAAACTGTCCATCTAAATATCATTGCTGCAAGATTGAAGAGAAATTTAAAATCAACCAACAGCAAATAACAATTGACTGCAATACATTTTTCTGCTTAATCTCTATTTTTTAAACCTTTCGGTGCAAACAAATTCTGTTCGTAAAATGAAAAATTGTTGACTGACACCGGAATTTATAAAAGACTGTTTTAGAAATTAAGAACTCCCTGATTTAAGCTGTCATTGTAAAAGTAGAATTTTAATAAAATATTATTGATGTCGTTTGTAATTCAAATTAGGTGTACCCGGAGCGGACACACTGCGCAGGAAAGGGTTAAATAATGTCGAAGGGAAAAGGTCATCGTTTTTCGTAGCTTGTTCAATCAGAGATTTTATTTCCTTTCCATCTTTATTTCAGATTTCTATTTCCTACCAGTTTACATTATTAAAAACAGGATATTACACATGTCTTAAAGCACGGTAGCATAACTGTGGCCTGACACATAAAGATTAATTTTTCATAAAAAATAGCGTTTTTAAACACGGAAGTCCTATGATTAAATATAATACTGATTCAATGAAATTTGAGATCAGCCCATCACTTAAAATAGAAAAGCGATTTTTAGTGCCTGAAAGTCTTAAATTTTCACAAATTTTAAAATAATCATAACTTGGTTAGTTTTAATCGGAGAAATTTCCCTACCTATAATTTTCAAAGAATGAAAAAAAACCTTCCTGAATTTAATTTATGCGATCCAGTGGCTGTATCTATATAATTTTAAATAATGTAACTTTTTGATAATAAATTACAGGACAAATCAACGCCTAATTTAATTTTATTGAGAAATCTATTTTTTCTTTATAAAGGATGCCTATTAACCCCTTGCGGCGCGCTGGTATATCTATGAAACCACTTAATTTTTAATTCCGAACGCTACATTGGTACCAGAATTTTTCTAAAATTACGGTTTATTGAATGCGTGAAACATAGCTTTTTCATATTAACAAATAAAGTTGTTTTCAAATTCCGGTGTAGATCATTAATTTCAATATTTAAGTAATGAATTTGCTCTGCGCCGCAAAGGGTTAAAGCATCGAGAAAAAAAATTAAAAACTACACGTAAAACATCCTCATAGAAAAAAAAAATTAGAAAAAATAATTTTATCAATGTAAAATGCTAAAAATATTCGAAGCTAATGCATTCAACTTTTTTTTTAATTTCTTTATTCTCGTACATTTGTTTTCTTTTCAATCTAACATAAGTTAAAAGAATTCTATGATATTTTTTGTTGGAAAAGAACTTTTTAAAATAATATTTGCTTGAAAGATTTTTTTTAAACCATTGAGTAATTTTCAAAAGTGCTATGAAATTAGTTTTATGCAATGTCTAAAGTTTTCGAGACCATGTTGAGTAATGTATAAAATGTTAAATGAATTGCGAAACGAGATTAATTTATTGTAATTGAAGGAAAATTAGAATCTTCGATACTATAATTTTACATTTCTGGATTTTAAAAAAGGATTCTGTTTTAATAAAACTAAAAATACTTCACATTAATATTTTAATACTTATTTATATAAAAACATTACAATCACTAGTCAAAAGTATATTTTATAATGAAAATGTCCGTCTAGGTCTTATTACAGCAAGGTTGAAGTGAGATTCTAAAAAGAGCAATGCTGCCAAACATTATACAGAATTGAAGACAATACATTTTTCTGCTTAATCTCTACTTTTTAATATTTTTCGCGTTTTATTTTTAACCCCTTGAGGGGCAAGCAATAATGGCTCTTTAATACTGAATTCTCACCGGAGAAATAAAACATTTTATTTTAAAATAAGGAAAAGCAATTTTTCAGCATTTTGCCGCCAAAGCTATAAATGTGAAATTCTCTTAAAAGTTTCTAGTACGAATCTCGTTTAAATTAGATGGGATAAAATATATCCTACTGTTCCTCAAGGATTTATTCATGTCGGAGGACAGTTATTGTTTTTTTAGATTGTTTAATCAGAGATTTTATTTAATTTCGATCGTTATTTCTAATCTTTAGTTCCTCCGAGTTTACATTAATAAAAATAGAATATTACACATACCTTAAAGATCGGTAGTCTAACGGTGGCCCAAGAAAAAATTAACTTTTTATAAAAAATATACTTTTTAATCTCGAGTGGCGTAACCACGGTGGGTACCTCAGTGCTCTGAATACCAATAATTTTTTAAACTTTGGTTAACTTTATTTAACCAGACAATTTTCTGCTATGAGTGAAGGAGAAGGAAACCTAACAATATTTCTGGTTTTTGGGGCATCCATCCTGGTTACGCCACTGATTTACGGATGTCCTACAATTAATTATAATTGCGATTCAGTGCAATTTCAGATCATTCTTTCACTAAAAACAGAAAAGAGATTTTTATTGCCTGAAAGCCTCAAATTTTCACATATTTTAAAATAACATAACTCGCTTAGCTTTAATTGGAGAAGCCTGGAATTTTTCTTACTGTATTTGCATGAAAAAAAAAACTTTCTAAATTTCATTTACGTGACCTAGTGACCATATACATAATTATAAAAATGTAACTTTTTTGAAAATTAATTACAGGACTATTTTATAAACATAATACATAGCTGCCAACTTTCAACTAAACTTCCGTAATACCTGGATTAGTTTGATCCAGTTTAACATCATTTTAAACCAGAAAATATATTTCATGAATCTTTATTTATTTAATTTCAAGAATGTTGGTGGAATATACTTAATTTCATTTCTTTGAAAATTTTCTGGTTCAAAACTCATTAAACCAGGGTTAAATTAACGCACATATTACGGATAACCTATGTCAGGTTGGCACCTATGTATAATATTGATTACCACTTTGATTTGCACATTTTTACAAATTACAAGGCTCCCACTGTTTCGTTTTTTGGAAACCAGTATTATTTCAGAGAAAAATTCGTGAGGTTTCTGCAACAATCGCAACAGAAAAGTACTTCGGTATAACTATGCAGAAAATTTATAAACAAGATTTTTTTAATTAAAAATGTTGTGTTCAAAAGACGGACCTAGTAAGAGCTTTGAATTTAGAAAATAAATTTTAAAGAATTTAACTTTTTATACTTTCCAAAAATATTCTCATGCTGTAAAAAATCCTTAAAAATACGCTGAATATACCGTAGAATTTTCGTAGTTTATATATACAGGGTGATTAAAAAAACGTAGACAAATTGATATGACAAATCAGGCATACAACAAGGATAAAAAAAAATCACATAGGAACATAGGGCCGCAAACCACTTATTGAGTCGCAAATACAAGTATTTCATCCTAACTCAATTTGGGTTGACGGTAATAAATTTCAGAAAACTGAAATATATAACAATAAAACATTTAACCCGGGAGAACGCGCGCTTACAAGGGTATGAATGGTTTTTACTTCGCCACCATTAAAATCAAATTATAACAGTAACGTTATAAATACGGCGACAATTCTTACAAAATTTGCGATAAAATAAGTTGAAGATTACTTTAAAAAAATTAGTGGTTGCAATTGTAAAAAACCATACGTAATACGGGTCTTTTAGGCCCTGCGCGCGTCCTCGCGGGTTAACTGACATTCTCATCTTTGTTTTAAATGTGATAACACCAAACAAAAGTGTTAGAAATTTGCATTATGCGCACCAGTAATATGCACTTGGCACCTCACATTTTGGACTCTGATAATCAGTTTATACGGTATCATCAATTGCTTGAGCAATTTGTTTTTCCAGATCTTTTCGTAACGTTATTACATTTCACACAAAGTAAGGTACATATCATTGCATTTTCATTACAATATTTATATTTTCCTCGAAATTATTACTTTCAAACCGGGTGTAGCTAGAATGAAACACAGGGCTCCCAAATGGTCCGCGAACTGAACATCAGTATTTTTTAACAGAAAATTTCATGATACGTTTGCGCTAGAATAACCTTCCAAAGGTGGTTCCTTGACAGTTTGCAAGAAAAATCTAAAAAGAACATTTCTCTAAGAAATTTCTGATGTTCAGTTCGCGGACCATTTGGGAGCCCTGTGAAACACCCTGTATTTGTGACTCAATAAATAGTTTGCTACCCTATGTTCCTATGTGATTTTTTATCCTTGTATGTTTGATAGTCATATCATTTTGTCCACGTTATTTGAATCACCTTGTATATTAAAGACGGTGCAATTTCCACTTTGGATATTTGAAGTTTCTATTTTTTTAATAATCATTGGATCATTGATTATAAATTCCAAAAAAATACAGGAGTTTTTCTGAAGGCTCATTTTAATTGAGAATCTCTTTTTTGATGTTGGGCTCTTACTGGTAAAAAAATTAAGCCATGCAATCAAATAGTTTTTTTTTTAATAATTTTATGGACAGTCGTTAAAAATCTTTGACAAAAACGACTTCAATTTGAAATTATATGGGTATGGCTTTGGAAGTGATTGTTGCAAAATTGTTTAAAACTCCGTTAAAAATTAACATATTTTTATGTGGTTTTCATACTGTATTCAAATTAAATAATCAAAATAGGTCATAAATAGGTCATAGGTGTTATAAATAATCAAAATAGGTCATATTAAAAATCTATATATACATTTGTTTAAGGGGGTAGTAAGGTTAATTCGAGGGAAAAAAAGCATATTTTCTATCATTTTTTGTAAGGATACAATTAATATTTATTTATTTGTATAGTTATAGTATAATTATATGTCATTTAAAGAGTATTCTGTGGAATTTTCATTAAGAAATATTAAAAAATAAGCCGATGACAGCGAATCTTCGAAGACGTTCCAAAAAAAAGTTGATTCGCGGTGAACCGCATAACTTATGACTGGATCAACTGAAATTAAAAAACCAAATTGATTTAATTAGTTGATAAGTTTCTTCAGGGAACGCTGTCGAGTTTTTTTTTTTATTATTGATTTTTCAATTTTTTACAAGGTTCGGAAGTCAAAATACTGATTTTTCATCAAAAAAATCTGATATTTTGTTTTTTAAAAGTAAGTTAAAATTAAAAAAAAGAAAAAAACTCGACAGCGTTATCTCGTAATTTATATAAAGAAAGAGTGTGTAAAATTTAAAAAAGATCGGTTCAGTAGATTTTGAGCTACAGAGTTCACCGGCTTCGAAAAAGCGAAGTGTTAGAAAAACACGTTTAAAGTTTCACAGTCTCTTTTGTCGAAATCGGAGGCCAGAGACTTACAAGTGTATATCTCCGTCAGTTTTACTTCAATTGCCTTCAAATTTTCACAGAATAATCTTAAGATGCTGTACATTAATATAAAATAAAAATTAAAAAATGCAAAAAAAAAAAAATACCTTACTACCCCCTTAAGTTTTGAAAAAACTCGATTTAAATTTGAAATTGTATGGGTGCGACTTCGAAAGTGATTGTTACACAAAGGCTTACAACGTTAAAAATGCAAATAATTTAAAACAGATTTTGCACTGTCTTCAGAATTAATTGAATAATCAAAATAGATCACTAAAAATCGATTTTTACCCTGAGCCCCCTCAATGATCTAAAAATCCAATTTAAATTATTCAGAGGAACTGCTATTCCACCAGGGGATACAGTACAATATTCGAAATCTTTTGTGTGTCCCTGTAAATGTCATATGCTTTCTATTATACGGGAATTTACTTGTAGTAAACCACAGCAATGAATATTAATTTCATAAAATGTAAAACATTTTAATATAATTGAATCGCACCCCCAAAAATGCCTCCCCCGCATATCACTTTGTGATTGAATAATTTTGATTGGTCCTGTAAATTAATTAAAAAAATATTCTTTGCCTAATAAATTGTACAGAATGTATATTTTAGTATATATTTCATAGATGCATATGGATTTTATTATGTTCGAAAGAGGGAACATTTTGGTTCGAATCGACTACTATCAATTTTGGCAAAGGGTCAAAAAGACCCCTAATGGCGGTTCTAGTGTTAATAATCATATTTTAAATTTTAAACGATTCGATTAGGTAGATTTTGTGTTGTTATATATGGACAGACGGACAAACTGAACAATCTAAACGAATACACCTTAAAAGAATAGAAATTTGCACCATATTTGTGAGAAAATTTGCATGAATAAGACTATAGAAAGACGGGAAATTTTGCTAAAGTTACCTAAAATATTTTGCACTAGAATTTTTATTTGAATCTGTTTCGTTTAAGCGTTTTACTTTTCATTTCTTTGCTTCTTTTGAGTTTATTCCTTAGCATTTCCGGTTGGAATGGAAACAGATTCATTTGATAGCGGTCAAAAAGACCGCTCATTGTACTTCTAGAGTTAATTTAAGGTTAAATTTTCCATTAAAAATTTAGTTTTTGATGTTTTTTTCGGCCGTAATCTAAAACTTTTGTTCCAATGTAAAGAAATATTTGCTAGAATCCTGAACCGGCCAGGCATTGACCCGAGGCCTGTACCCGTTCCTACAGAGTGAGGGCCAAATTTTTAAATGTACTGAGCCGAGAAATAGACAAACGGCCCGGGACGAGAAGCAGAATAATCGGCCGGGACGAGAAGCAGAATAATCGGCCGGGACGAGAAAAAAAATAATCGGCCGGGATGACAAAAAAAATTGAATGGGCCATTCGGGCCATGGAAAAAGCAATTCCGACTACAGGTCATGTACCGGGTGTCCAAAAATGACTGATGGATTTTAAAATTCAATAACTTGCAAACGGTGACAGCTATTTAAAAAATTTTGCAGGAGGGTTATGCATAATGTCAGGAGTTTTTTTACCGTAATTCTTTATTTTAGTTCGAATTTCAAACAATAGATGGCTCTGATGGCGATTGAAGGCCAGGTAATCAGTGCTGAAGGAGGTCACTTTCGGCATCGACCTGGGCTTCAATTGCCGTCAGCGCCATCTATTTTTTGAAATTCGAACTAAAATCAAAAGTTACGGTAAAAAAACTCCTGACATTATACATAACCATTCTGCAAAATTTTTTTAAATAGCTGTCACCGTTTGCAAGTTATCGAATTTTAAAATCCATCAGTCACTTTTGAGACACCCGGTATAAATGTTTATGCAATGCCGATAAAATATCATCTACTTTCAATGACTGTGACTTTTACGAGAATAAATACAAATGTCCGTCAAGAGCTGTTGGTAGTTTGACAATATGAATACAGAATTGTAACATGTCCATCGTTGAGCCCGGCATCGGACTTTACACGCATCAAAGTAGCCTTGAATACCACCAGTTTAATTTTAACCAACCATATATAACATGAATGAAATAAAGAAAATATAACTATTTGATACCAAAAACGTTTCATAGTGTTTTTCTAAGGCATGATAGCGTTTAACCCTTTGAGCTCTGGGGCATAATTTTTTTCAAAATTCCAAATGCCGCACTGGCACCAGTATTTTGCAAAAAAAAAAATGCATTAAACCTTTCTGAAATAAATTTGGACAAATTTTCTGGTGTCATTTTGACATTTCGGAATTAAAATTATGTGGTAGAAAATTCTACCAGCAGAGATCAAGGGGTTAACCTACTGAAATTTAAATGGGTTGTTAGGTAGTTCAAGGTACCGCAAGAGACTTAAGTATTTCTTGCGTGAAATAATGGAGTTTTGAATAAACACGGCAAGACATGTGCAAATATTTCAGCGCAGCAGTTGCAGAGTTTCAGGCGAGTTAGAGTATCCCTAAACATTGACAAATCACACCGCAATGCGTGTCGGAAACGCTTACCTCACGCAACAGTCACGATTAAAGTTGAAGGTTTCCTGTATAAATCAATGCTTCAAATGCTCTAGAAGCCACTAATTTCTTATAGAAAATTTTGCCATCTTTATACTTTTGTGTTCCAGTACATCGATCACCCAACATGATTTCAAAATGCCAGAATGACACCATAATTCTGGTATAAATATTTTCACTGTATTAGGTATGGGGAAATATAGCTTTTTCTTAATTTCAAATAAATTTGTATGTAAAATCCGGTGTCATTTAGTCATGTCAACAATGACTTGTTCCGGGAGTGTTTAAGCTCTGATGGATGAATTTCTTTAAAATACTCAATTGTCACATTGGCAGCAGTAATTTACAAGAGGAAAATTCGGCTTGTCATAACACGAAAAAAATCCTTTAATTTATTTTGATGTAAATTTGTGCAATCAGGTGCTACGGTGGCATTTGGAGATTAATATTAAGTGGGAAGAAATTAATACACCACATCTCAAAGAGTTAATCGCCGACGATTCTGCCATTAGATAAGGCAAAGAAAATCACTTTAAAATACTGGTTTCCAGAGTATTTGGTGCACAAATTCACACGGGAAACACCAGCGACGACACAATACACAAGAAATGAGGAAAACGAACAGCATAAGAAAACATATTTATTATTCTTAGCCCAGAAAAAACTTAACCTTTGCATTCCGATATCTACGCTGCGTCGACAATGTAAGGTAAGTGAAACACTACGATGACGCCGTTGCGGCAACACGGTAAGGTAGGCGAAAAATTACGTTGTCGCCGCTCCAGTCAAATCATCTTTCCTTATAAAGTTTGTTTAGGCACCAGCAATAAAGGAAAATACAATTTGCATTATTTAAAGAGAGCAGTTTTTTTAAATTCTTTCACTTAATCCTTTCCAGAACACTGTGCCCGGTCTGGGATACCTAATTTTAATTCCAAACTTGCAAGCGGCAGCAATAATATTTTAGTAAAAATTTGCTTTTACCATAAAAGCTTAAATTAGGGGTTTCAAAATATCTAAAAAATTCTTTTGTGAATTTCGGTGTCTGTCGATAATTTCTTTTTTTACTAACAAATTTCGCCCGAGTCGGAAAGGGTTATAGGAAACTTTCTTAACCCTTTGAGCTCTGATGGTTCAATTTTCTACCATTTAATTTTAATTCCGAAATCTCACAACGGCACCAAAAAATTAGACCACATTTATTTAAAAAGGATTTAATGCATTTTTTGGTGTATACCGTTAACCGACTTTTTTCTTTGCAAAATACTGGTGCCAATATGATATTTGGAATTTTTAAGAAATTTTCTCACCAGAGATCAAAGGGTTAAAAAAGATGATGCCAACCGATTAAAATTCGAAGAAAGATTGTAAAATGACACGGAGTTGTTGGTATCCCAGAGTCAAATGACGGGGAGTTACTGGTAGCCCATACTCGAGATGACGCAAAGTGCAAAGGGTTAAAATTAAGTACTAAATGAGAAAAAACGATCGAAATACAAGTATTTGTTCAAAATTACGTCCCTGGGCCGTCATGCAGGCCTCACATTATTTAAACTTCTTTAATGATATAATAATTAAGACGAAAATAAGAGGAATTTTACCATTTCTGAAAAGGTGTGCCAATAAAAAAAGCAGAATTTAACAAAAAAAAGTGTAGCCTACTAGAACCACTGTTTTCTTTTTTGATAATTTAACATATTTTTCAACTCCGGACATAACTTCAGTAAAATTTAACAACTTAATTTAAACAAGGTTAAACCTGTCTCTAAGCAGAAAATATTTTAGATAAGCCGATAGCTATTTAATTTCCCTTTTCCAGATAGAGCTTATTTAAAAATATTCCTTTGAAAAGTTCTGGTTGGAAGTATGTTTATCCCGTTTGAAACATGTTTAATTTAACCTTTCTACCTTGTTCAAATTTTGCTTAATCTTGATAAAAACATTTCACACCAGAATTGTTATTTAAAACATTTTTAAATATTAAATTGACTTATTTTTCTGAATGTGTTATTTAACTTTCTTTACGAAAAAAGTTCTGGTTCGATTCGTATAAAACAAATTATAGTTGTGGGTCGATTAGACCCATTTAGGGTAGGAAGGTTAACTCATATTTTACGGAAGTTATGTCCGAAGTTGACCAGTATGTTTTGAAGTGGTACCGACAATATGACATGACTTCAATTATAAAATAAAATTTCTTGGATCAAACGTGACTGTTTGATCCGCGCATTCTACACAGAAAATTACAGTGACAGTTTAGTAAAAATAATTTTCTGTTTTCTTATTGATTATCAAAAAATGAAGGCAACGATAACGTTGTCAAAAGCCAAAGAATGTAAATTTACGACAATTTCCGCCGAAGAATACGATACTTAAAAAACATGATAAACAATTGTTACAGATTTTATATACCACTATTTCTGAATTGTTATATCTACCTTATTTAATCACAGAATTTTTCATAAGGATAGGATGGAGATTAGTATTTAAAAAAATATCTGTATTGAAAATCATGAATGTTTAATAGTTACTAAAAGTTTAACTATCTAAAGGAGGAAAGTAATAAAGTTGTTAAAATGTTTAAGTAATTTAATGTCAGCAAAATTAATCAAAGATTTTTACAAGTACATTGTACAATAAAATGTTTTCAAGAAATTCCGGTGTAACTTACACTTTTGGAATTACAATTACTGTTTTGAATTTAAAAATGGTCAAATAAATTTGGTCAAATTTTCTGGTGCCATTGTGACATTTCGGAATTAAAATTATGTGATAGAAAATTCTATCACCAGAGCTCAAGGGGTTAATAAAAGTATGTCTTTTTTAGGGGGAGGCTTTACTGAAAGCCTGCCAAGGCGTGTTTTCCAAATCTGATAGTTTTTCCTAATTTTTCATGATAACCGTGCATATATGCGTTCATTTTAGGAGTTTTTTTTTTCATAAAGAGAGTCCGAATTTGTGTCGTAAATATTATAAAGATTTTTTGCTTCAACTAATCGCAAAATAAGCCACATATGTAAAGCAAATATTATGATCCAGAATTTCTGAATGAAAAAATAAATAAAATGCCCCTATCATATAAGTATTACACGGAAACGTAGTAATAAATAACAAAAAATGTAGATGTTTTCAAGAAATATATGTGAAAAAAACTGGTGATCAACCGAAAATTTTGTTTTGGTCAAAAATCTGAGTTTCGCGAAAATTCGGTTTTGGTAAAATACTACTGAAAATTGTCAGAAGATACCTGTAATCCAAAAATCTCGTTTCTTTTTTCGAATATTTTCTGCATTAATCATCGATTTGAGCTGTATTGGCTCAAATGAGACTATTTATTCCTATGAACTGCGTTATTTATAAATATCTGTCATTAAAGGGTCAAGATGTAAGTGCTGACTATATAACAAGCAATGCGTAATGATTCAACTTTCTCACATGAAAACTGAACGGTAATAGAAGATTAGTTTGAAACGGCCGAAGTATTTCGAATAGCCTTTGGAAAAGTTGAAGTATAGAGATGACCGTTTTCAAAATACATTATAAAAGACAAATCGAGTTATATATACTTAAAATTAAACGAAATTCGTATAACTGGAAAATATTTCTTTGTTATTAATGAATGAATTACATTTCATTCTAAAATAATAATGTCATAACTAATAATGCCATAGCTGTCGATTTTTATGCTTTTACCTACCATTAAATTTTAATAATTTCGTCTTATATATTATAATTGTCCTATGCATTATAATTCGTCGTGTTCAATCGTAAGATTTTGATAACTAAATAAGACAACATTTACTATAAAAATTTAGCTGTAAGAAAAAGCGTAAAAGTTGTCAGTTATGTTATATCCTTTTAATCTTTCTTTTCATTCATAACAAAGTTGAGAAATTTTAAGAATAATAGAGAAATTATAGATAGGTAATTTTACGTAATTAGGCCATTTTCATTATAATGTTGAAGAAAAAATAAATCATGTCAGGAGTTTATGTTTTTTTTTCGTTACAAGACACTATAAAATATACGTATTAAAAATCCGGCTGTTGATTTTTTAATGTTAAGAAATTCCGTAATTATCAGATTTTAACAGTTGAAGAAACTCCGGAAGTTTATTTATGGCTATTTCCATGCGAATTTGTTTGTCTGTTACATACTACGATTTTTGGCTACCAGTATTTAAGAGCGAAGAAATTTTATTTATTTTATCGAACATATCTCATCAATTGAATAAGACAAAGCGAACTTTTCGAAAAAAGCGGCGGCCAACAAGCATAGTGATTTTTTTAGCTGTGTAACAGACAAACAAGTTCGCATAGAATTAGCCTTATGCACATTTTCAATTCGTTTTGGTTTCATTCCTGTCTTTTCTTTACCTTTTTGGGGTTGAGATTTTTCCGCGTTTTTTCCCACCTGTGTAATTTTAGAGAAAATGTTATTTTACTCAATCGAAAAATGCTGCGATTTAACAGAACAATATTTTCTCTAATATTATACCGGTATGTAAAAACGCGGAAAAAACTCATCCCTACTTTTTAGGTAATGAATAACATTTTATAAACGAATTTGGTTAAAAATACGCTTTTATTTTCATCAAAAACATGAAAATTTCAACAAATATATCTTTTGACTATTGGAGGATGACTAGTGATAGAATGATAAAGTGTCCTTCGCCCTATTTAACTGATGAGTGTAATTTTGTATTTAACTAATTTAATATTTAACTTACTCCGGTAAAATAAGCCATACTTTTACGTTCCAAAATACTCGTAGCCGAAAATCGTTGCATGAGACAGGCATGACAAATTTTCATGGAATTAGCCTAAAAAGATCAATATTTTTGAAAAAACACTTTCAAATAATGCCTATTTTTCATGTCCTTCTCAGAATTTCTAATCTTGCCCCACCGGATTTCAAAACAGATTTTTTTGCATAAATGAATCGGGAAAAATGCCTGGAAAAAAATAATGCAAAATTTAAAATAGTAAATGATTTCAATATGGATACCCGTACGTTGTACGGCAAATCATGATTGGCAAAAACACTTTGTTCATACGTAAGGGCCAATCAGGGAAGCGGTTAATACATTTTAACACTAGAACCGCGGGCGATTTTACTCAAAATTTAGAAAAATACTTCCCATCAGAATTTTTATTTAAAACTATATAACTTATTTATTTAAGTTGTGTTGCTGCAACATAAATTTAACTTATTTCATGAAAGATTTCTGGTTCGAGACAGCATGTATTCATTTGTTACGGGTCAAAATGACCCGTATCAGTAGTTCTAGTGTTAAGAGCAGTAGCGGCTCATCAGGAGGTGCTGCAGCAATTTGTTTACGCCACTAAAATTGTATGGTAATTTCAGCTTTGTTTAATCAGCAAAATTTGTCGAATAAATAATAGAAAAGATTCTGTTAAATTTTAGTGGTAAGAAAAATCTGATGCAGCCCTCCCTGACAAGCCACTACTGGTTAAGGGTTAATACATAGAAAATATATTATTTTATTAAATGTAAATGAGGGAATTGTGACATCCTCTTAAAATTTGCCCAATCTGTCTGTTGTATTATTCCTTACACATTGAAGAATTTCTCCATTATAGCTCAAAATATTTTTACAGACAGGTAAGGTCCATTGGTGCTTAGCTCACGTGCAGTCTACAGTAGTACCACCTATCTCAAATATCCAGAATTTTTATCGAATGAGGGACTGATGTGAAATATGTGTTACAAACTTTTTTGCCAAATAAATATTGCACGTGCAGAACAAAAAAAAAATCTAACATATAGAAATGATGCTTTATGTGTCCATAATAAAAGACAGAAATCAGACAAAATAAATATAAATATACGAAAATATATTTTTTATAATTTTGGGTGGTAGTAGTTGCATGTAAGAGAATGTTATTTTATTCGTTTAAAAAATTATTTTAAATATCTGTATTAATTAATACTTCAATTTTATGATATAATATAATAAATCCATCTTTTAACTACAAGCTAAAAAATGTATTAGTATTTTCAGTTGAAAAAATTTATGCCCTATTTGCGTAGAGTTAGCCAGATATTGTTTTTATTAGGATGTTTTAAAATGTTCCGAAAATATTGATCAATTGCAATTTTCTTCATAAATTAAATTATTTGATAAATTAATAGTTCTCTGCTGACTTAGAACTCGAAATTTTCTATTTCAGTGTGCAAATGTCCTTGGTAATATTTATTGCGCGATAAAACAGAAGCATAATTATGATCAATGTTAATCTACATCATTCAATCAAATATTTAAAAATTAAAAAAGCAGCCTGTAAAATGTATTTGAAGGTATAACTAAAAAATATATTTGATTTTTTCCAGTATTTGAAACAAACACTCAAATTATTCATTAAGCTTCCCATATTTTAACAATTCCTTTAATATATTTTTAACAGCTGTGTAAATACTAATTTACGCCCTTGATTTGAATGACATGATTGACTTTTTTTATCTTTCTTTCACATCATACTTACCTTATAAAGTTCATTTTTTTTTTCAATTTTATTTTATTAAAATTGTGCACTTATTTACAGGCAACTCTGCATTGATGTAATTAATATAATATAGGATAACACATTACAATCTTTCTATTTCTTTAAAAATAAAAAGCAAGTTTAATTAATTAAAGATAATAGTTTTGTGCTCTTGGAAAAAAAAAAAATCAGAATTCTTTTTTCTTGGTAAGCTTAACACTTTAGGAGCAAATTACATCAATTTTTAAAATGTGGAAATTATTGAATGATGACAGAATTTCCAAACAAATTTATAGGAAAACAAATAAAATTCCTTTTTTTTTCTTGCACGTAAAAATGGAAACTATTCATTGTAAAATTCATGTGACAGTGTATGAAAATGAGTATTTGTATACTTAAAAATGGGGGAATTCCAAAGTTTCAATTACAGGCGAATATTTTTAATGTTACATCACTTTAGCTTTTCAAGATAAAAATCTTTTACATATGTAATGAAGAATATTTGCAGGAGAAATAGACTACTAAATATGATTTTTAAAGTAATGGCGTGAATGGAATACAAAAATATTCGACTGTAATTGTAACTTTACGATATTTCCATGTATACATATGGGTATTTCTCCAATAAGTGGGAATTTGTATTTCTTGGTGTTATATACAATGTTTTATCCTTTATAAAATTTTCGTTTAGATATAATGCATTCTTTTATCATTTTCTACAAATATGTTACAAATTAACACCTCGTGGTAATAATACATTATTTTTAATTGCAAAAAAAGTGTAAGATTAAAATTTTGAAAGCTGTAAAATAGTTTTATTTGACTGTTGAAAAGTTTCAACTCTTCCTGAATCATTTTCTTCACAAATGAAAATCATATTATGAAATTGCATTCTCTACGATGCATTGAACTGAAACGGCATCATTCAATTTTCATATAACATTCGTTATTATTTTTTACTTGGATGTGTACTTATATTTCAGAAACCAACGGATAGCTCGAACCCCAGTTTTGGTAAGTTGCATGATATTATATCGATACATTTGGAATTTTCAGAATTGCTGTTTTTTCACTTATAATGCATGGATAATATTTTTGGAGGGGAAATTGCACAAATTTAATTAAAATTAATATGGATAATTTCTTCTTGGCGCAATCTGGCCAGGTCTATGGTTTTTCTATTGCATTTAACATCAGCGATATGCTCCTTTTTCCTGTACTTAAATTTCCTGCTTATATTTCCAGTATCGTAATTATTTGATCCGTCTGTTCTTATTAATTGTGCTCTATATATGTTGCCGACAGTTTTTGTGTCATTACAGTCACTTAGTATAAAGTTGAAAATATGACGATCAAGAGGACAGATGAAATTTGTAGGACAGTTGTATTTAGTAGATATAGCAATATGTTTAATTACCTGGACTTCAAAAGCAATTGCAAGTGTTAGAAAAAAAAAGAATATATTTATTACCTGTCCCTATTGTCCCATACTAAAACTTTCCTAATTATTATAGTATTTATTTATGACATTGTAACATATTAATGTAACATATTTTAGATTAGTTAAATATAGCAGTTTGAAGTCTCATTAGTATTAAGTTAGAATGAGCACAGAATATTTTTCTTTTAATTTTGCCACTAAAGTCTCTTTTACTTCTATTCCATGTGAACGAAATCTCATTAACCCATTAATGCCTGAATTATTTTCTTCGTTAAAATTCAAATTTTGCATTTTCCCACCACTTTTAAAGCAAGAATAAATTTTATCTTAATCTATCGAGGACTTTTCTCGAGAAAGAAAGTAGTTATTTATCCTCTTTTTTTTACTGGTGTGAAATGCGCTTACTTGAATATTTTAAAACTGCCCCAAAAATGGGACGCTAGGCACTAATGGGTTAACCTTTTGAGCTCTCGTGGGTAAATTTCTTCAAAATTCCAAATGCCACATTGGCATCAGTATTTTTCAAAGAAAAAAAACCCGTTAACGACATGCAGGAAAAATGCATTAAACCTTTTTCAAATAAATTTGGTTGAATTTTCTGGTATTGATGTGACATTTCGGAATCAAAATTATGTGGTAGAAAATTCCACCATCAGAGCTCAAAGGGTTAACTCTTAATTTAAAAAATGTGTGCTAGAAATTTTTTTACAACTGTTCAACATATTTATAAAATTTAAATCAATGAGATTTTTCATTAAAATACTTCTTAAGAAATTTCTGGTTCAAATCGAATAAATTATAGAAACTTACCAATTAGAGATAGGTAGACTGAAAAAAAGGAGTACCGTAATTTCGGGTGTATAAGCCGCGGATCAAACAATTCTTTTTGGACCCAGAAATCTTATTTAGTGATTGAAGACAAATATTTACGGCGATCTAACTAGTTATATTTGTTTCTTAAAAAATTTGTGGTCGAAAAAGAATTGTTTGATCTGCGGCTTATACACCCGAAATTACGGTACTATTGCATTTAATTTGGGTTTATAAAATAACGAATGGAGTTAACATATGCACTCTTTCTGGTGTTTTTTTTTCTCAACACAATTTTGAGTGGTTTAATATGTTAAAGATTGTGTAATTCTACACCTTTAAAGAAGTTGTTGAAACTTTACACCAAATTAAGCGTGGAAAATTTAACATCACATCAGTGCGCCATTGCTTCCGCGATTTGCCCGTACGTCATACACACAACGTGTTATTGCCAATGATGATTGGTCCATACAACGTAGGGGAATCCATATTCTAATCATTTTTTATTATTGTCACACGTAGGTTTTTATTTTAATTTTGCGTTATTTAATCTGAGTATTCTTCTGATTCAGTTTGTCAAAATTTTCTGTGTGGAAAAACCTATGATAAAAGATTAAAAATTATGTAAAAGACATGAAAAAAAAAACATTATGTGAAAGATTTTTCTAAAATAGTGATCAGTTAAGTAATTCAAGTACACCACAGGGTCTATGAACAAGTGTTAAAATGCCGCTTAAAAAAACCCGTAAATCCTAAAAAAGCAGTTTCCGCAGTTTTTCCAATGCAACATGCTTTTGCATGTTTGGTACACAGTCGTAGTCTTGCGTGCGTAACACACAATACGATTTGTAGGAATTACACATTCATAAAGAACGTATTAGACCAGTCATTCCTTAATTTACACCTAATAATCTTGTCCTACATCATGATTTCATCCCGTAACTCGATGACGTACTCATTGAGTTGTTACATTATAACGTCATTTTTTTGTTATAAATTTTAGTCTGCCGACGGTTTGTACCAGGATATGCGCATACAGACCAAAATATTCGTAAAATACTTTATTTTACCTTTAATTTGGCACCAATTTCAGCTCGTAACTTGATATCGTGATAGTGACGCCAAAATGACTAGTTGGCGCCCGCTGTTACTCCTATCGTACCAAGAAATGTCGAGGCAGACCAGTCAATCCTTAATCTACACCTAATAATCTTATCCTACATCATAATTTCATTCCGTAACTCGATGACGTAGTCATTGAGTTGTTACTTTATAACGTCATTTTGTTGTTATAATTTTCAGTCTTCCGACGCACAGTGGGGCAGGAAGCCTCCAAAGTTGGCAAAAAAATAAAATTTACTTTGAACAAAAAAAGCACATAACGGATTCTTTTGTAGAAGAAAAGTAGTAAAAATTTAAACTTTTACATAAGCTAAATAGTAATTTATTAATTAATTTACAAACTTTTTTCAATATTTTTTGTAGAAAAATGAGTTAAAAACAAGAATTTAAGATAGTTTTATACGAATTAGATATTTATAAATCATCCATAATATCGCATTAAAAAATGTAAACATAATTAGTAGTTTTAATTATTCTCAAGCAAACCTTATAATGAATATTAGCGACTCGTTTCGAAGGATTGGATCAACCTTTCTCAGGAAAAATGTACGTATTACTATAAAGACAGCAGAAGAAAAACTGTTTCTGTTGTTTTAGTGCTAACACTCACTTTTTGTTTTCCTGTTTTTCAGATCTTAAACTCATACATGTCACGTACACTAACGAATATGTAGAATTAGAATTGTATAACCGTTTTACTCTTGATATTTTTGATCGTCCAGAACAAATTCAGACGAAATATGAAGATGGGCACGTTTGCTTTTCATTACGCTTCTGTTTGTTTTTCAAATCGAGGAAATGACAGCGATTTGCCAAGCCACTCTTTGTTTATTCTAAAGCATTTCCCTTGTTTCGCCAGGCTTTTGCTCATCGGAATTTATATTAAACTTTAAAACATTTAATCTTCTTTTCATTTAAACTACTTGTTCGTAGTTTCTCCGATTATGGAGCTCTTATACCATAAAATCACATTACTTTTCAAAAGTTTTTTGTTAGAACATTCCATGATAGTCAGTTTCATTTAAATACATTGTTTTGTGATAAACAATGCATTAAAATTCGTATTTAACAAAGAAAATATTTATAATTATGTTTGGCACACCCGTACACTAACAAAAATTTAAGGATGATTAGCTATAAAAATGACCATACAATTAAAAAAGTGGCTAAAAGAGCAAGATTTTCTGGCATATTTGTCCTTTTAAAACTCATACTTAGTTGAAAAAATTATAATTAACACTTAATTCGCCTTAATTCATAACTAAAACCTACAATGTTTGTAGACAGTGTTAATTTTTTTTATGAATTTCACCACTATATATTCTAAGCGTCTGTATATCTATAAACATCGTATTAAAACAAATTGAAAGTTAATGAATTATTGTTACATACTTGTAGTTAAAGGTTCCATAGTCAAAAAAAATTATTTTTTAATTAGTATAGCGAAATTAACAAACGAATGTTGAAACAAAATTATTGATTTTTTTTCACTTATTATCAAAGCACCATATGCCGTTTAACTTCTTTCTCTAGTGACGATCAAAATAACTTTGCACAAATTTTAATACTAGGCAGATGTGTACTGACATCTGCTCTATTAAAGTGACGTATGTCGGTAGTTCAAAATAAAATTTCATTTTTTCGATTTTTTGCCAGTTTTGAAGGCTTTTTGCCCCACTGTGCGACGGTTTGTACCAGTATATGCGCAGGCAGACCAAAATATTCTTAAAATACTTTAATTTCCCTTTAATTTGGAAACAATTTCATCTCGTTACTAGATGACGTGATGGTGACGAGAGAATGGCGATTTGGCGTCCGCTGTTACTCATATCGTACTAAGAAATGCCGAGGCCGACCAGTCATTCCTTAATGTACACTTAATAATCTTGTCTTATATTATGATTTCATCCCGTAATTCGGTGGCGTAGTCATTGAGTTGTTACATTATAACGTCATTTTTTTGTTATAAATTTCAGTCTGCGACGATTTGTACCAGTATATGCGCAGGCAGACCAAAATATTCTTAAAATACTTTATTTTACCTTTAATTTGGCACCAATTTCATCTCGTGACTCGATGTCGTGATAGTGACGCCAAAATGACAATTTGGCGCCCACTGTTACTCATATCGTACCAAGAAATGTCGAAGCAGACCAGTCATTCCTTAATGTACTCCTAATAACCTTGTCCTATATCATGATTTCATCCCGAAACTTGATAACGTAGTCATTGAGTTGTTAAATTATAACGTCATATTTTTGTTATAAATTTCAGTCTGCCGAGGGTTTGTACCAGGATATGCGCAGGCAGACCAAAATATTCTTAAAATTCCTTATTTTAACTTTAATTTGGTACCAATTTCATCTCGTGACTGGATGACGTGATAGTGACGTCAAAATGGCGAGTTTGCGCCCGCTGTTACTCATATCGTACCAAAAAATGTCAAGGCAGACCAGTCATTCCTTAATCTACACCTAATAATATTGTCCTACATCATGATTTCATCCCGTAACTCGATGACGTAGTCATTGAGTTGTTACATTATAACGTCATTTTTTTGTTATAAATTTCAGTATGCCGAGGGTTTGTACCAGGATATGCGCAGGCAGACCAAAATATTCTTAAAATACTTTATTTTACATTTAATTTGGCACCAATTTCATCTCGTAACTCGATGTCGTGATAGTGACGCCAAAATGACAAGTTGGCGCCCGCTGTTACTCATATTGTACCAAGAAATTTCGAGGTAGACCAGTCATTCCTTAATCTACATCTAATAATCTTGTCCTACATCATGATTTCGTCTTGTAACTCGATGACGTTGTCATTCGTGTCGCCGCCGCCCGCTCTATATTTTTATGTATATCACTTACTACGTATTTGGGTTTGAAAAAAATGTCTTTTTTCTTATCCTTAGGTTTGGAAGAGAATGATAATCATATCTTATAATATTAAATGCACCATTAAAGAAAGACATGCTAGCATTCCTTTTGCATACAGGAATGTGGGCAACAAAGATAATAGACAAAGTGGACAAGGGAAGTCCTTGGGAAACATTAGGGAATGGCCGATCGAGGTAATCAAATTTAATGACTGATAAGGAAATTCTTTGATTTACAGAGGAGGACGCCACGTGTTTTATTCTGTGGGTAGAAGCTGAGAATGAATATTTGGTGTCCTAGGCAGAAGTATTGTTGATTGTGCCTTAAAGATTTAGCCTGAAATTGCTCATTGAAAGTGATTCTGCGAAATGTTCACTCCTGCGGGAAGAAATGTATATACGAATGGATATATATACATTTTTTAGCTCACAGGCTATCATAGCCTGAGAGCTTATGTGCCCGCCCGTTCTGTATGTACGTTCGTGCGTAACGCGATAACTCATGATAAAAATATCGGATCCACTTGAAATTTTGTATATAGGTATATCCTGATAAGGCGCTACCCTGATTAGTTTTTGGTGCTCATTCGAAGTGTAGAAGAGGGGGAACGGGGGGCTCATGCCCCTCCCCTTAATTGATTTAATGGGTTTTTCATGCAGAATTAAGTTTTCGTTCAAAAATTTAGATATAGGATCATTTTAATGAGGCAATTTCGTGACTATTATTAGGTGTTCATTGAATAAGTATAAACAGGGGGAACGGGGGTTCTAATGCCCCTTCCCTTAATTGATATAAAAGGATTTTTCAAGCAAAATTGTCAGATTTCGTTCAAATCTCTGAATAGTTTTAGAAGTTTAGTGGTTAAGTATAAAAGAGGGGGGGGGGTAGCTCCTCTTAAATTATATAAATGATAAATGGGTTTTTATTAAGAATTGTCCAATTTGCTCTGAATTTTGGATATAGATTTTTTATATGATAAAGCATGTTCTTGATAGTTTAGCAGGTTTAATGATTAAGTATAAAAAAGAGGAAAGGAGAGAGCTGTTCTCCTTTCTTATTTTTTTCAAACGGAATTAACCCTTAAAAATATAAGGCTGTAATGTACAATTAGTATGCGTAGCCTGTGAGCTCAATGCCATCAGTATAACTGGGCAATATTCTTTTTTATTTAAATTGATTTTCATATTAATTTTCAGCAATGAACTCCAGAATATATTGAAGGATAAAACTCCAGAAATTCATTTCAGATTTAGAAAAAAATACGCGCTAAATATTTATGGAAAAAATCACTCAGTCGTGCCAGTTTGACCCCAACAACCGACACTTTGTGTGCCATAGGGGGGAAGGTACGAATTTGAAATTGTTAATGATATCCTACCCGCATTTTTAATTTCAGATTCGGACTATACAGGCAAAAATAAGAAGCTTTTTATATAACTTTTTTTTCTGATCCACGCTGATCACTGTGTAATCGAGCGCATTCGACAGATACATAGTTTGTTTTTCCCAACCATGTTCTGGCATATCGAAACCTGATTGGCCAGAACCTTTGTCGTCAAAGTAGCCGTCTTTTTCAGAATAATGTTTCTCATAAATCTTCAGTGGTGGTTATTTCGATGACGTTTTATATGTTTTTTCTATTAAAAAAGCATAAATATATGTAGAAGTGGGGCGGACGAAAAACGGGTGTTAGAAATAAATCACAGTTCCAATATTTCACTGAGTGAATATTTAATTAAAAATAGTTCTTGGTTAGATAACTGGTACATACACAATTCTAGGCTAAATAAACTATAAAACAAACAGGACAAAATAAGTGATATTAAAGTTAATATGGGTATCAACCGATCCCTTTAACACAGTTCTAAAACGGAAACTCGTTCCGATGAAAACACGGCGTGCAGAAAACCCATCTGCTCTGCATCGCAGATCAAGGGCATCTCTCTCGCAAAATCTTCGAGCTTTCACACTTTTCCATATTGCACTTAGCTTGCAAATATTTTCCTGGGATGGGCATTTGAACTTCGCCCAGTTATTGAAACTATGCACATGCATTGTTAGTCGAAGTCTTGTGGTTTCTGGGGCTAAATTACCTCTACATCTCGTCCATCCTGACCTATCTGTGCCCTCACAGAGCTTAATACCAACTATAAGCTCCAGATCAAACTCCATACGACTTTCATAAAAATAGTGAAATCACAAAACACAAACACTAAAATTCCATATTAAATCACTGAAAAACTAATAATAATAATAAAAAGTCTGGTGCTAGTCCAAGTGTTCATAAACTATTAAAAGTTTTTTTTTTTCAATCACAGTTCAGTTTTTTTTTTTCTTGCATAAAATAATGTCTAAAAAATAACGTTAAATGGGTGTACTTGGAGTCATAAAACACTATATGGTGATACATAAACAAATAAACAACAGCAACAAAAACGCATAAAAAAATACTTGAAAAACATCATATTTTAGGGTGTAGAAACCCATGGTTTCATGCAGTCAGCTGCAGTCGATGTCACTCTTGGACCCTCTTGGAAGCCCACTTTTTCGACATCGTACCTGTCATTGCTTTTGATTTTGATCACTTTGTAAGGACCAAAATATTTAATGCGTAATTTCATGCCGACCCCAAATTGGGTTCTTTTTATGGCAACTAGATCACCAATTTTATAACACCTTGCTTTTTTCCGTTTACGATTAAAACTTTTACTATTTTCTTCCTGGATTTTTAGAATGTTTTGCTTAGCAATATTTCTATTGTTAAGTCTTTCTTCCATGAACGCGTTTTCATGTTCCTCATCAATAATTCGTTTAATATTTAAATCCTCCTTATCCCTTAATTTTACTCCTGTTAATAACTCAAAAGGGGTATACTGAGTGCTACGCGAAATCGTACTGTTCATTATTCGTTGTACGGTTGGCACATATTTATACCATTTCGTCGGATCATCGATGGATAATTTACTCAAGATATTTATGAGCGTTTTCTGTGATCGCTCTGCCTGGCCGTTTCCCCTCGGTATACCTGTCGTAATTAAAACGTGTTCTATCTTTTCATCTTCGAGATACTCCTTAAATTCATTTGAAGTAAAAGCGGCTCCACGATCGCTAATTATGCGTTCTGGATTTCCAAATACGGCTTGTTGAATTTTTAATTTCGAAATCACCTCCTTAGCGGATGTTGTTTTGACAGGATAAAACCACACAAATTTTGTGAAAGCGTCCACTACAGAGAAAATAAAATTATAATTTTTGTTTGTCGAAGGTAGCGGACCTAAATGATCGATATGGTAAGTTTGAAGTGGCGTATCTTGTTTAGGGATGGGATTTAGCAATCCTTCACCTTTACCTTGTTTCCTGTTACATAGTATGCACTCAATACAATTTCCTATCACGCTTTTGATCTCTTTTCGAAGGTTAGGGATGTAATAATCCTGTTTCACGATCGCTTCAGTTTTAGCAACAGCATAATGTCCCTTATTGTGAATTTCACGAATAATTTCCCTTTGCATGATTTCTGGCACCATAATTAATTCTCTATCGTTTTCATATTTGTACACAATATTTCGCCTAACAAAATAATCATTACTTTCGTTTTTTTCAACTAATGTTTTTATAGTTTGAATGTAATCATCTTCGTTTTGCGCTTTAGTCAATTTTGCAGTAAGTTCATCCTGTGAACGCGTTAAAGTTAAAACCGTGTTACGACTCAATGCATCGACATGTTTCATTTGATTTCCGGCTCTGTGAACAATTTGGTAGTCAAATTCTTGAAGAAATAATGCCCACCGCGCAACTTTAGGTGTAAGATCTTTTTTCTCTAAGGTTTTTTGAAAAGCAGAACAATCGGTTATTATTTTAAATTTATTTCCTAACAAATAAGTTCGAAATTTCTTTAATGCTTCGATGACAGCAAGTGCTTCGAGCTCATAACTACTATATTTCGCTTGAGCGGGCGTTGTTTTCTTGCTCATGAAATGAACTGGAAGTAAATTTCCGTAATCATCTTTTTGTAACAAGATTGCTCCGAAACCTAAACTACTCGCATCCGTATGTAATTCCGTTTCCGCCCCCTTTCTAAATATATGTAATACTGGCTTACTAGACAGTTTATTTTTTAAAATTTGGAAAGCTTCTTTTTGACTTGGTCCGAAATTAAATTCATTTTCCAATTTTAAAAGATCACTCAAAGGTCTAGCAATTCTAGCATAATCAGCGATATACTTCCTGAAATATCCGGTTAGTCCCAAAAAACTCTGGAGTTGCTTTTTATCTTTTGGTTCAGGAAATTTTGTAACAGCTATAACATGAGTTTCGGAAGGTCGAATTGTTCCATTCTCAATTACGTATCCTAAGAATTCGATTTTTCTCTTCAAAAACTGACATTTAGAAAAATTAAACTCGAGGCCATACTCTGATGCTACCTGAAACACACGTTTCAATTTAGAAAGCGCCTCTTCTTCAGTCTGCGCAGGGACGATTATATCGTCTAAGTACACGGAAATCGTTTTATCTCTAATTAATTCTTTAAGGCATGCATATATGTAACGTTGGAAAAATTGTGGAGCGACATTTAAACCGAACGGCATTACATTATACTCGAATTGTTGATTATTTGTAACAAACGAAGTAAATTTTTTACTATCCTCATCAACCTCTACGTGAAAAAATCCATTTTTCAAATCTAATGTACTGAACACCTTACTCTGCCCAATCTCATCTAAAATATCGTCAATCACTGGAAGGGGATAATTATCTCTAATTATCTTTTTGTTAAGTTTCCTATAATCTACGCATAATCGGTAGTCTCCATTTTTCTTTTTCGCTAAAACAATTGGTGCAGCATAATTTGAACAACTTTCTCTTATAATACCCTTATCAAGCCAATCTCCTATTTGTGTATCAACAAATTCTTGTTCAGCAATCGCTAATCGCCTCGGTCTTTGTACTACTGGTATGTCATCGCTTAACACTATCTTAACTTTCAAGTCAACACTTTTCGTTTTCTCAGGCTTATAATTCGTAATCAAATTAATTAATTCTTCCTTTAAACCGCAGTCGGCAATATGCGTCATATCGATTTCATTTACATTAACCGCATTAGCTATTTCTGCTAAGCAAACAGATTCGGGTTCATGAGAATCAGCTAAAGAATTTTCAGTCATGGGTGTGTTTGAAGAATTCAACCGCAAGTCTGGGTTAGGCTTGGGAACCTCTTCAACATCTAACCGCAAGTCAGATTTAACCGTGAGAATGTTTTTAACATCTTTGACCGCGCCTATCTCTGGAATTTCTAAGGGTATCTTTGTAACAACGTTTACATTGTAACTTTTTTCATCGTTCCGCTTACCCGTCACTTTTAAGCCATTGTTTGATATTTCGAAATTTAATTTATTCAAACAGTTATTTCCGAGAAGCATTTCATATTTTAAATCCTGCAAAACGTACACATCGCAATTTACACTAACATCATCAATTTTTATATTAGTATTGAAAAAACCTGAAGGAATTACTCCATCACCACTAATACCTGTCAATTTCACATCATTCTTACTTAAATTAGGCCTTCCCAAAATTCTATAAAGTTCATTGTTTATCATTGTCACATCTGATCCGCTATCAACAAAACAATCTACGCGTTTCCCTTTAATTTCAATACTTTTGACAATTTTATCCGACGGACAAAATTTATTACTCATGGCGTTCACCGCTTTCGTGTTATTTAAACCGTAGTGATTACTTTTATTTCCATCCATTCTGCGAGGACACTGATTCGATTTATGAGAGACAAATTCATTGCAATAAAAACATTTAGTTTTGAAAGTGTTATAATTATTTCTTACCCCGTTCTCGTTGTTTTGGGAATAATTGTTCAGGTGAAAACTTTTGTTTTCCATGTTCTGCGAAAAACGCCTTTTACTACCGCTATTTTTTACTTCCGAATTCTTCTTAACGATATTACGGGCCGCCTCATAATCATCAAGTTTACTTATAAAATCCGAGACCTTAGTAAACTTAGGCAAGTCATCAATAAAATGCTCCCTTACTTCCGATGGTAATTTTTTCCTTATTTGGTCAATAACTAGAAGGTTTTTTTAAATCTTCAAAAGACGAAATGTTCAGACCTGTCAACCATTGTTCTAAAAAATTCGTAAGTTCAAATGAGTAATCGCGCCACGATTCCGAACTTTCTTTTCTGTGGCCAAAGAATTTCTGTCGAAACTGTTCCGCACTAAGCTTGAATCTTTTCAATAATAACTGTTTAACATAATCATAATCATTCGAGAGTTCCTCATTTTCGCGACCTATTATATTAACTATTTCTAATGGTAACAGACCTAGCAAATAAGTTACCCAATTCTCCTTTTCTACCCCTAATCTTTTTATTTGTCTTTCGAACAACGTGAGATATATACTTATTTCTTCATTGGTATCATACCTCGCGATTAATTTTAAAACATCAGGAGTTTTCACTCCGGCGTTAAGCGTCATTTCGGATTTGTTTTTTGCACTGAGTTCTAGCTGTAATTTTTTCAATTCATATGCTTTTTTTTCGTTTTCCTCTATTTCTTTATTTTTTTCTTGTTCTAACCGTTCGCTAACGAGACCGTCTAATAAGTTTTTGACTATGTCTTCATTATAACCGTCCGATTTGGTTATTATGTCGGCTAACTGAACTTTTGTCGCGCTTTCCTCAGCACTCAGCCCCAATTCATTTAACACTGACAATAAGTCTATTTTCTTTGCTCTTACCAAATATGCCATTATTCCTACAAAAACTCTATCAAATATACTAAAATATCTTATAAAAACATTATATATATAAGCAAAATTATTTTCTATTCATAAACTCACATTACAAAACAAAATTCTTTAATGTATAAAATAAAAGCAAGATGCTATAAGTTTTATATTTAATTACCATTTATGGGAAAAAAAACCACTTACTTCATTGTGGATATCCTCTGTTCTCACATACAAAAATAATACAAAACATATTAATAACTTCAAATCAAATATATATAATAATTATGAAAACACTCGATATAGATTGATCAATATCTCAATACATATCTGTATATGTTAAAAAATATAAGCCCTAAAAAAATGCACCGGGCTTGAAAATACTATAATACTAGGACATTTCAGCCCTGTATCACTGGCTTCGAAAATATTTCACTCGCGCAAAAATCGCCTCGCAAAAAAAAAATCACAGCGAGGGTTCTTGAATAGCATAAACCCTTCGTGGCACAAAAAATCCACAAATTCGTTGCACAAAAAATCACAAATTCGTTGCACTCGCGCTAGTTTCGGGACTCGTAAAAAAAAAAAAATGCACTACGAGTTGTTTCTTGTGGCACCGCAACAGCACTGTTTTCTTCCGGACAGCTCAAACACACACAGCTCTCGGACAGTCGAAGCAGCTCAGCTTTCTTCGTAAAAACAGCGACGATTCCAGCAATCACTGGAGTAGCAGGGAACATCCAACTTTATCATCGAGCAGAAGTCCACTGGTTCATCCTATTACTGCCAAATTACTATCTTACTATCAAAAGTTCTTGCAAGTCCTCTGGTTCATCCAGGGCGAGCCCCCAAAATTTGTAGAAGTGGGGCGGACGAAAAACGGGTGTTAGAAATAAATCACAGTTCCAATATTTCACTGAGTGAATATTTAATTAAAAATAGTTCTTGGTTAGATAACTGGTACATACACAATTCTAGGCTAAATAAACTATAAAACAAACAGAACAAAATAAGTGATATTAAAGTTAATATGGGTATCAACCGATCCCTTTAACACAGTTCTAAAACGGAAACTCGTTCCGATGAAAACACGGCGTGCAGAAAACCCATCTGCTCTGCATCGCAGATCAAGGGCATCTCTCTCGCAAAATCTTCGAGCTTTCACACTTTTCCATATTGCACTTAGCTTGCAAATATTTTCCTGGGATGGGCATTTGAACTTCGCCCAGTTATTAAAACTATGCACATGCATTGTTAGTCGAAGTCTTGTGGTTTCTGGGGCTAAATTACCTCTACATATATTCATTTAGTTTTCAATTTGCATATTTTTTATCCACTCAATCCCTTCTAACCAGTAACCTGCATATTCTGACTTTTTAAACCTTTCAGGGGCAAGGCATTTCTATTCAAAAAATGTTTAAATAAATATTAACCCTTTGAGGGGCAAGCAATTGCGTTCGAGTAATTCTGAACTCCCACCGGAAATTTGTAAAAAAGTTACATCAAAAAGAGGAAAAGCAATTTCACGACTGTTTTCCACCAAAGTTAGAAAAGTGAAATTTAATAAAATTTTTCTGGTGTGAATCTTCATCAATCGTAGGTGGTATATAATATATACCGCCGCCCCTCAAGGGGTTAAGGGGGGAGACCACCTGCAGTATCTCGATAATGCTCAATTTTAACACATTATTTAAAAAGTTTTGGAGCTGTAAATATTTCTTCAAATTTATCGATATTTTTAGAGTACATTGTACAAATCCTTATTTACATATTCCATTAAACATTTTTAATGAAAAAAATTATAATACTATTTAATTAAGACATACTATTTAAGGATTTTCAAAAAGGTGATTTGTCATACATATGTTGCGCCCAAGATTATAAAAATATATTCAATATATCCACTTAATAATACATATAATTCTTCAATAAGCATTGTACTTTAACTTCAACCCAAAATAACAATTAAGTTCACAGATGAAAATTTTTTTTAGGCAATTAAAACTGGAAATACAAAAATTATGATGAAATTTCAATGAAAATTAAAAAAAAAAGAAAAAAATGTTACAGGTTCTTACTTAAAAATAGGTAGAAGTTATAAAGCTACAAAAAATACAATATAATGTAAAATTTTAAGCTTCTATGTTACTTAGTTTTGAAAATAGGATGCGCGCAATGTCGAAAATATGTTTTGAGATAAATGGCTTTAAAGTTAAAATTTACCTTAAAATGCTATACATTTAGCTAAATTAGTTCCGATGCTTCTAAAATTCACGAGAAGCATACACCAAGCTTTCTTGGAGTTGCAAACTCTCTGCAGTTGATTTTTTTTAATCTTTTTTTAGCTCTACGAGCTTCTAAAGTACACGACTCAAATCGTTTTTCTGCTACGTCAATTCGTCGTTTATCAGTTTCAACAGCATGAGATTGATAAAACTTGCCTATCTGAAAACTTAAGTCTCTCATAGTGTTTATGCGTCCAAGTTGACCTTCATTATATGCTATAATATCCTTATTAACTGCAATTTGTACGATTTTTTTCCCTGATCCAGAAGTTTTGGGGCTGAACTTCCAAATCAAAGAATTCAGCAATTCGTTAGAATTTTGTGTATGTCTACCTAAAGACCTCTTTAGTAAATCTGGCATGAATAAATCTTTGAAAATGTCCTTTATCGCATCCATAACTGCTGCTGGCACAGAATTTGTGTGCTTATAAACTTTATTTTGTATCAAAACTTTTTGATAGGGACACCAAGTGTCAGCATTTTTATGGCAAGAATCATGCAATGGTTCATCATCTGTTGAATGCTTATGGTAGAAAATTACCCAAATAGCAGCTTGCATATCTTTATAAGAATGTGAGTGTTTTCGAATCGCATTCCCATAATATGTTGTTAATTTGTCAATGAGGGCATCAGTGAGACGACCTTTACCGCCAATTGCTTTTCCGTCACTTAACTTCTGCCCGCGTAAATTCTGTTTTCTTTTACGGAGCCTTGCTCCCATGCGTTTTGGATGTGTTCTACACATTCTGTCTTTTCTATTGGATGGTCTGTTCCATATGGCTGTGATTTTTGAATGTTTATAAAAGTCTTGCTATCACCATCACCAATATAGTTTACGTATTTAATGGAATATTTTGATTCAGATCTTTGAAATATCCGATTCATTCCCACGACTTCCATCATAGGTGCAGATCCTCCAGCAGGTAAGTGTCCCTTTCTCCATTCGTCATACTTTATACCTTTGTGGGGTCCTTTCCAAGTTTCGCACGATTTACAAAATGAAGATAAGACTTCAGTGTCGACAACTTTGCTACTAAGAGCCTCGACAACTGTACACATACCAATTAACGAAGAATGTCCACGAGTTTTCCATGTTCCATCTCCACTAACAGTTATATCAGAACCTCCACTCAGTTTTACTTCTTCATTAGCAGCAGATGTCATGCTTATTTTTGCAGATAACGTAGTTACTGTTTCAATTTAATTCACAATTTTATTATAAGTGGTTTTGCACGCAGCAGATGGCAGATCCATAATTCCACAGAGAGATCTTGCCCCAAGAAATCCTTGTCCTATGCATCTCATTGCATATATAAACCTGGTATTTATTTCAGGTTTCTTTTTATCATTATCTGAGACACTAGAATTTTGGCATGATGCCAGCACGCCACACATTTCGCATTTCGCAGTTATATTTTCCAGTAAGCCACAGATAACATCCGATTTAATTTTGATAGGAGAAGGGCATATAGAACACGATAAACAGCTTTCGAGGCATGTAAACACAGTCTATTTATCAATTACAGTATAACCATTAAAAGTACATTTCAGCTGAATTTTGGAATCGAGCTTCTTACCAGACGCACTAAGCCTTGGCGTTTTCGATTTGTCTGAACAAAACTGGTTGCCTTTAAACTTATGCTTTCTAGGCCTTTTATTACCGGATTTTCTTTTACTAACATCCATTTCGTATTAAAAATCAATACCTAATTTAAATAAAATGGCCAAACAATAGGAAAATAAACAGTATCAGTCGTTATATTCTACTCACAAGAAACACAAAAACGAGTCTCATGTGAACCAGAATTCAAAATCAAAATAAAACCACTAACGTTAAGTTTAGATGTTTCCAGCTTCAGCAGATTACGTTTCTTCTTCATGCACTGATAAAAGCAAAATAAAAAACCATGGGAGTAGGTGGAAACAGAGAGGATAGTAACGCGAGCAACATGTAAACAAGTGATAACGATGTCAGCCAGCTGTGTTTACGTTTCAGCGAAGGCTTATTTAAAGGGACGCTTGCTTCATTTGGATAGGTATCGCTCCACATATTTTATCATAAAACCGGTTCTAATTGTTGTATCGTCATAATTTTTTTTAAGTTAGGTAACAGGCTATTCTTTAAGAATAGGGGAATTTTTTTTTTTGACTTTTTAAAAAGTTTTAAGGCGATCTCCCCCCTTAACATAGCAAATTACGAACTGGCTTAATTAAAAAAAAATATATATTAAAAAGCTTTTCTTCACATATATTACGACATCTTAACTTTACTAAAAATTACTGATGTTATTTCTCTTATCAAGTGTTAAATTTTACTGTTTGCGGACTGAAAATAGCGTCATTGAAATGGTCAACGCGAAAGTATATACCCCTCCCCTTACACAAAATGGATAATCTTGATTTTGGAGACGGGGTGTGTGGATATTCTGCTTTTAGATAACTGCTACAGTTTTTTTTTTCATCTAATTCGATGGAGATGGGGATGTGAATGTATGAATTTTTTAAAATTATTACTATAGGAAAATACCAAAACGGATCAGCTGCGAATTATGGCACAAAGCAATATTGCCAGTGGACTCCTTTTTAAGATTACGATTTTTTGATTGACACCAATTTTTAAAGATGGCCCCTTTCCACTGATCGGGTTAAAAAGCCTTCTAATTTGGGACGTAACTGATGCTATGCAGGCCGCAAACAATATTGTCAAATCTATCGAGTTTTTTATTAGAAATTTTCAAGTTTACATCAGAAATTGTTTGATAATAAATTATCCCAAGTCCTCCCAACTCCAGAAAAAGAATAACAAACCAAATATTTATCATTGTAATAATCATAATTCATTATTAAAAAATTCTGGGTTGAATTTTGATTTTTTTAAGAACCGTTTTATTAAAGATGATTCCGCCAGCGGCGTCTATTAGTGTTAAATTGTAAATAACATTAGCAACTTTTGAAAATTCTACATTAAAAGCTTCAGCCTTATTCAGCTAAAGTAAATAACTAGTTGAAAAATAATAAAGTACAAGGGAAGACTGACAAAATATTAAATAATGAAACACAGTTTTTCATAATAATTTATTGCTATGAAAAGTGAATGCAAAAATAAAGTCTTTTCGGTGAATCAATCAAGGGATTTCTTTTATTTCTAGGAAAATTATTTTTCAAAATAAATTGTTTTCATTTTGGAATATCTCTGAACTATAAGATGATTAACTACAAGATAACTTGATAGAAAATCAGAATCTTCATAATTTTCCCTGCCACCATGCGTTAGAAGAATATTTCATAGATAACTTCGCAAATAAAATTTTCCGTAAATTAAATTATTTTGTCAAGTTGGCTTCTAAATATGCTGAATTCTCGTAATAAATAATTAAGTTATTTAAGAAAAGATTTCCCAGTTTTAATGAAACATTTTGTTAGATATAATCTATATTGCATAGCATGTAAAATAACGGTGTTCGATTTTTTATTTTACATTATCTGAATGTGTTAATAACAAGAATGATTAAAAGTAGTTACTTACTCTTAAAGGGAATTTCTAGAAAAATATATTTTTGTTATAACCGCCTTAAATATACTAATTTACAAGTTGTAATTTTTCAGACATGAACAAAAGTTTTATTGATAAACGATAGTTTTAATATATTTTCTGAATAAATCAGAAAATGGGTGTGTCAAAGTGTGGCCCCGACAGATGCCACTATTTTTTTAAAAGAGATAATCGATTTCGTCAATCGCAAAGATTCAATGATTACAATAAAATTTTAATGGTATCTGGTGGGCCGCAGTTTTAATCCCCTAGTTTAGAGGGATATATATTGCTGAATTTTTAATTTATATTAGATGTTTTATATATTATATACAGGGCTCGAACGCATGATGGGATTTATAAGATTTTAAATGCACTTTTTTCTTAAGCCACAGATTTAAAAAAGTACTGGTAGCTATATATGAATTTTTTTTCAATAAATAAGGCGAACATTACGTTACGAAAATTCTGCTAAAAATGCTTGAAAGTAATTTAAGCCTATCAACCCTGTATATTGTGTTTAAAAAATAGATTATTAAAAAATGTTATGCGTTTTCAAATAGAGTAAATAGTTTTTAAATAAAATATCAGTTTTTATTTATAAACAATTTTAAAGATTTCAAATTAAATGGTCTGACCTACAATGTATTCATCTCAAAATACTCATTATAATCCTAAATGCACCTCTTACAGCAGGGTAACAAGGGTAGGTGCCCAAGTGCTCTGAATGCTAGTAATTTTTGAAAGTTCCGTTCCCCATACCTAAGCAGACAATATTTGGCTATGAATCAAGAAGAAAACTACCGTAATTTCGGGTGTATAAGCCGCGGATCAAACAATTCTTTTTGGACCCAGAAATCTTATTTAGTGATTGAAGACAAATATTTACGGCGATCTAACAAGTTATATTTTTTTCTTAAAAAATTCTGGGTCGAAAAAGAATTGTTTGATCTGCGGCTTATACACCCGAAATTACGGTATACAGTATTACTGATTTTGGGTCCTACCCTGGTTATGCCACTGTCTTAACTTCTTGAATAATAATAGGATACTATGTATCTCACTTAATTATAATCTCCAATATCTAAAATCCAACATAATTTTGGAATGAAAATTTGCATTTATTACATGCCTGAATAAATGCTTTTACGCAGTTTAAAATAATTTTGTTCATAAACCATGGTATTATGCATTTATTTGAACATTTGTGTAGTTTTAATAATAGGTGCAGAAGAATAAACTTTAAAATGACGATAAAATAAGCATATCTTACAAACTTCTGGTTTTCTAAAGCTAAAAATCATGTGTAGAACTAGTAAAATTATTTTATGCAATTGTGAAATGATATTTCTTACTTCTATCTTTTACGTAAGTCATTAAGATTAAGAATGAAAATGGAGTTATGTATGAAGAGGAAATGACGTAATTGTCTAGGATTTGCGACAAAGGATGTCACAGGCTATCGGCTGTTTTTTTTTTTTTAAATCGATTCAACAGTTTCTGATTACCGCCGGTGAGAACTTTCAGCAGTAAAAATTAATAGAAAATTTAATGTAATTTAAGTGCCTTATTGTTGATAAATTTTCCTCACAGACATTGTGAAAATTCTATTTCTTTTAGTAAGTTGTCTTAGTTGTCACAATGTAGCGGAACTATTACCACCGAAGTATTCTCTCATCTGTAAAAATGAATGTCAATTTTTGCTATTATTTTTATTGACATTTTCCATTATTGGGGCGTTTAAATAAAGAGAAACTTTCTACTTAAATTGATTGGTAAATGATTTCCACGGTGGTAATGAAACCATGCTAAAGCATGTGTTGCGGCTTCACTGTATTGAGGATATATTATTTCCTGTTTCTTAACCCTTTCCGGCGCAGTGTTACCACTGCGGCAACACCTAATTTTAATTCCAAACTTACAAACGGCACCAATAATATTTTAGTAAAATTTTACTTTTACAATGACAGCTTTAACCAGGGAATTCTTAATTCCTAAAAAAGTCTTTTGTAAATTCCGGTGTCAGTCAACAATTTCTCATTTTACGAACGGAAATTGTTTGCACCGGAAAGGGTTAATTGTTCCATGGCTGAATCTTACGGTTACAAAAGGTCCATTTTAACAACGGAGCAAATTGCAACAGTTTGTCTTTATAGTAATTTTTATCATAAATAAACGCCGAATTAAGATATTAACGCCCGAATTATATGCTTTCAAATTTTGATTTTCCCACCACTTTTAAAAGAACAGTAATTTTTATTTTATTTTGTCAAGGAATTGTCTCGTTAAAGGAATTATGTATTATCTTCATATTTATTGGTGTGCGCTTTCTTGCCATTAAGTCTAGATTTCTAAAAGTATGCCACTGACAAGGAAGGTCTCCATACTTGCATACACAAAAACATCTGAAAAAAATACTGAATGTTCTTTTCATAGGGATGTGACTGTTTATAAAAAAAAATTGGCGGAACCTTGAGAGAGCGTCCTTAAAAACTAATGAACTTTTCATTTATTTGGCGATTTATCCCCAATTGGCGAAGAAAGAAAATTTCAAAAATTACACCTTTATGTCAAATGCCCTTTATCCTCTTCGCAACGAGAGTCGTTCACTTAATTTTTAATCTTTTATCACACGCTTTTGTAAATAGAAATTTATTTCGAATTGAATCACGAAAATGCTCTTATCAAATAAGGTATACGTTACAATAAAAAATAACTAGTGTGATTCATGAAGGATTCTAATTAACAAGCAATTTTCAGATGCAATAGAATAGTTTGCTTTTGTCGAGGAAAAATTCTGCTCGCCAACTCTAGTGTCACTTTCCTATTTTCGCGCCAAATATTCGGAAATATTTTTTTTTTTTACACACTTTCTACTGAAATTCCGACACTAAATTTAACTGATACTTTATTAGATACGTAAGTAGTAAAAGTAGCATTTACTGGGCAACATATTCTGAGTATGCCCAGTAAGGAGACCTTCCTTTTGAGCGTTAACCACTTAACTAATTTGCCCATACGATGTGAGGGCAAGAAGCGTTTTCTTGATCCATCTCTTAAAGCTTTTGTGACAGTACTAATTTTTAAAAATTCAATTTTAAGCTATATAACGGTGGGAATGTTTGGACCAAATAATAAGACTATTTTAGGTTTAAAAAAGTGGTTTTGGTACCATATTTTCAATTTTTTTGTACCTTAAAAAAAGAATCAGTTAACCCTTTGAGCTCTGATGGTTGAATTTTCTATCACTTAATTTTAATTCAGAAATGTCACAATGACACCGGAATTTTCTACTAAATTTCTATTAAAAAGGTTTAACGCATTTTTTCCATTATATGGCAAACCATTTTTTTTCTTGGCAAAATACTGGTGCTAATGTGACATTTAGAATTTTCAAGTATTTACCCACCAGAGCTGAAAGGGTTAAGTGGTAATGCGTTAGTGAAAATTAATCTCCCAAAAACGGCATTTTTTTCTTTTTTTTTATAGCTCTGGAGTTTTGTCCCTTTTTTAAATGAAATTAAAATCCAAACTAGGATTTGAAGATCATATGTCGTCGAAGATACACAAAAGTGAAAACTGAAAATATATTAAACCGACAGCATGCCAGCATCAATTGGAAGGAAGTCAGCGTCCACAAGGTAGGTAGTCTGGAAGGACCTTTTATCAGAATTTTTATAATGTAATATTTGCATAGCTGCCAACTTTCAACTAATCTTCCGTAATACCTGGATTAGTTTGATCCAAGTTAACGTCATTTTAAACCAGAAAATATATTTCATGAATCTCTCTTTATTTATTTTCAGGATTGTTTGTGGAACATAGTTAATTTCATTTCTTTGAAAAAATTCTGGTTCGAAACTCATTAAACTAGGGCCCAATTAACGCACATATTACAGATAATTGATGTCAGGCTAGCACCTATGTATTTATTTTATTTAATTTTTAAAAACATATATCCATTTTAAGATGTAGCAACCAATACGTTACAAAATTTCTGATATTAAAGCTACTAAAATCTTCTGAGTTCCTTGATATCTACTAACCATATTCCAGCACAATCTTAAAAAACAAGCAGGGGGGGGGGGAATTCGTACGCCCACCATAAATCCGAGCGCAGGGACAAACCTTGTAGATACAGCTGAAGCCACACCTTTGAGACACAAGGATCTGTCTTATGGGAGGACCTAACACTAGAATGATGGTGAGGTCTACGAAATTAAAGTGTTTTGGTTCGAACAAGCAATTTCGTCATAAAATATTTTTAAAAGATATAGAGTATGGGAATGGAGAGTTACCGTAATTTTCCGCGTATGTACCGCGGCTTCGTTAATCCTTTGAGATCTTGTGAGTAAATTTCTTCTAAAATCCAAATGTCACATTGACACCACTATTTTGCAAAGAAGAAGATCGGTTTTCTATATACAAGAAAAAATGCATTAAAGTTTTTCAAATAAATCTGGTCAAATAATCCGGTGCCATTGTGAAAATTTGGAATTAAATATAAGTAATAGAAAATTCAACCACCAGAGCACAAAGAGTTAAGTATTTTTGACACTGGAAAGTATATTTAAAAAATATAGCAACATACCGTAATTTCGGTTGTGTAAGACGCGGATCAAACAATTCTTTTTGGACCCAGAAGTCTTATTTAACCCCTTGAGGGGCAAAGCACTTATGTTCCTGAAATGTTCAAATGATTGATTGACACCGGGATTCACAAACAGATTTATATGATAGAAAGTAAAAGCTGTTTTTCGCGTACATTGTAAAAAGCAAATCCTAATACTAAAATTCCGGTGCCGATGTTACATAAGGGAACTAAAATTAAGTGGTATATATAATATACCGGTGCCCTTCAAGGGGTTAATGATTGAAGATAAATATTTACGTCGATCTAAGTAGTTACATTTGTTTCTTTAAAAATTCTGGTTCGAAAAAGAATTGTTTGATCCGCGGCTTATACACCCGAAATCACGGGGAATACTAAGCAAAAGCAAGTTATATTTTTACCAAAACAAATTCTGATAGAAATCGAATTATCTGAGCTGCGGTGCATACGCGCGAAATTATGGTATGTAAATTTCTTAAACAGTTTTAAATAAAAATTATGTTATTAAATCTTTTATAAAACTTGCATATAAATTCCCATATCTCTAGTGTTAACAAGAAAAGCTTAATTATTGTTACAGGCAAGGATAAATGCTGAAAAAACTTTTACGGTTGCCCGTCCGAAACGCACCGACACTAAGGCATCGGGCTCTTCTAAAATTGCGTATGAGTTCAAATGATTTGAGATCAGCTTTCGCAGACTTCGAGACAAGGTATGCAAGAGCTTAAGTATCTAGAAACCTCTAACCCGATATTAATTCAATGTCAAAAGGTTGCTGACAATAGCTGCGACTCCTTTTCTGTTCTAATGAACAAGACAAAGATCATCAAGTAGTCGAGAGTGAATGTCGCGTGGAAAGGGGTTTTACCTGAAACATCTTTATATGGGAAACTCATAAACACAGTGTCTAATTGTGCTGTTCCCGGTAACATGTAAGTGCGCAAGGTTATATAAAAAGAGGGTTGCTGATGGCCAAAGACACTATGTCTCGTTTGGACTTATTTGAAAAAGAAATCCCCTTGTGTATCCGGGTGGGGATTCTCTGGAAAGTCGAATATATCGTCGAACATATCCCCGTCGACATACCCCCTCAACTCGGCCCTATTTTTTGTGCCAATCGATACCTGTACGGTCAAAGAATCTCCTTATTCACCTGACGACAGAGGAAAAGAATCTCCACATCAACAGTGGGACGACTGACACTTTCTCTGGCCAGTGCATCGACATGCTCAGTGTAAGCGTAACCAATACTGACTATGATCAATTGTATGTAAACGACGGTTCCATTATATTTAACCCTTTACTTAACCACATGAAATATCTGGAGCACACTTAAAAACATTATAATTTTCATTTTGTGCCATGAATTTGGCCAGTCTGATCTCTTTCTCAGATCAGGAACAATCCAACATTCCGAAACATCTTAGATGTGATGAGAAAATACTTGCAGAAGTTATTACTTACGCATGATACGTAGCATAGGATATTATTTACCCTTTATACGTATCACAGGATAAGTTTTGCAATCGTTTTTTTGAGGGGGAAATGACGATTTATACGTTTTAAGCATTTTAGATTCCGAAAAACATATTTCTTGAAAAAAATTGCCAGCCTGTTCATCAGTATATTTGTCTGTGTTTCTAAATAAAAATTCGGGTGTCGGGGGGGGGGGGGGGGGGGCGAAAACAGAACTGTTTGATCAGCAGACTATTTCCTGGAAATTATGGTGATTCAATAAAATCTCACCGTCTTTGTAATTCAGCATGGTTTAATTTTCGAAAAAAAAAGAAAGAAACTTTTAGCAAAATTCAATACTTATTTAATTTAATTTTTTAACCCTTTCAGGGGAAAGAAATCCATTGTTATGAATTTGAAATGGAACCCTAAAAATTCAATAGAACTTTTTTCCTTTTTTATAGGTATTAAAAAAATAAATAAAAATTACTAGATTTCTTTTGTTCTGCAAAAAAGCGTGATATGTTGTCAGCTATGAATGAGTGACACCGGAATTGACGTACAAATTTATTTGTAAGTAACAAAAAGGTATTTTTCGCACACATAATAAAGCATGGTGGCGAGTGGTCAGAGAAAACATAATAAAAAAAAGTTACAATTACCAGTATTTTCTTATAGGCAATATTTAAATAACATAAAGGTATTAAAAAAGGCCAATTTCTTTGTAACAAAATACTGGTATGTAACATATTTTTTGTCGGTGTTTTTCCATGGCTATTCGCCACCCTGGAAAGAGGTAAATTATACACATTTTCCAGCGCAAATATGGCATTCTGGAATTACAATTAAGTGGTTTCATAAACATGCCGCAGCCCTTGAAAATGTTAAAGTATAATGCGCGTTTATTTTACCTTTAAAAACCTACACTTTTTCCCCTATTAGTAATTTAATAACAGCAGGAATTAATAAATTTAATTTAACAACCTATGATTAATTTAATAATTGCGTCAGAGAAATTCTTAGCAATATACAAATTTTAACTTACTCATTACCTAGCTAGTCTGTAATGAACTAGAAACCAGAAACCTTGTCAACTAATTTCCTTATTTGATTTCTTTTATTCTAGATGTATGTTTCAAATATAAGTAGGCTTCGTGGTTGCCTGTTTGGGCTCCATTTTTATTGAAAGATTTAATTATCATAAATTAAATAAATAATAGTATTTTACACCTTAATCGAGAAACATTTAGCTCGTACCTAACTTAAAAATTTCTACTTTAAATCTTTGGTTATGAATTTGAAATTTCAGATTAAAATTGGAGGCCAATTTGGAAACTCTGGTACTCTTTCCCGATCACGCAGGATCCTACAGAAAAATTAAACATAAAAGCGATTTCTATACATTCGAGACATTGTCAAACAGTTGAGTATGTGGAAGAGCATTTATTTCGCAGCACAATCTCGGTGGCTCCTGAGTCTCTAGTTCTAGGCGTTTATTCTAGGCGTTGTATTCCGGTAGAGAGAGAGCCGGCAAATTGCCACTTCTAGAAGAATCGGTGATCCATCGGCTTCTAAGATATCGATTTATCGAATATTCTATTCGAAAAATTATAAAAGCTATTTTCATTAATTTTTAACAATTTCTTTAGGAAGACAAAAGTCATAAGCAGGGGTCGGAGCATATAGGACAATTATTGTTGTTACCAGTAAATTTTAGCGATAACCTTCATAATATACTCTTGTTGCATGTCTTACAAAAATACCTATAGAAGATTTTAGATTAAAAAAAACTGGTAAGAACAATAAAATTTGTCCTATATGCTCTGACCCATGTCATAAGGAATAAAAAAAAACTAGTTCCATGGGTTTTTGTAACTTAAGTAATATAACTTATAACTGTTATGTTTGTTGGCTACAATTATTTTCAAAATTTTTTCTTCGCCATATTTAATTAGATATTTCTGATAAAATAAGTCACATTTTCCCGTTCGAAAATGCTGGTAGCCAAAACTCGTAGCATGTGATTTACACTACAAGGACTCGTGGAAATAGCCGCCAAAAAGTTACTTAAAATGACAATATTTTCTAATTGCATTATTTTGATTTAATATTTTTTATTAAATCACTTGTTCAAATACCTTTATTCGATTTAATATTATATGAATTTGGATTTTTATGATTGTATTGTTGAGTTTGTATTGCATTGTAATAAGAATAATTTTACTGAGTGATGTTCCTAATTATTGATACTTTGTAAAATCAAATATTAAATGGGTACCGTATATACTCACGTGTAAGTCGACCCCTAAATTCGAGAAAAAATATTTACATACCAGTTTTTGTTGTAGCTACTTTAGCCTTATTTAATATCAGCAACTTTCGCTTCAAGGTAAGGTGGCTTTTCGACGACTGATAACTTTTTCAAAATTCTAGTAAGTAAACTGTTTGCTTCTCCAATTTGGGGTGGCTTATACGCTAGTATTTTCAGCACTTCTAATGATTCTCATAATCTTAGTTAAGTGTAAATAATTAACTTTCATTTTTGTATGAAACAGAAACACCTTTACCTTTAGAAAAACCTTTAGAATATTGAAATGAAAAAAACTTCTTTAAACACCATAAAGTAAGTTAACTGCGCAAGGCCTTTCGAAAGAACTTAGTCTTTCTTCGTCAGGCGCAAAAAAGACGTGCGTCGACAATGAATGTAGCGGCACGACTGAAGGGGAATGCGGGAAGGAGAGGGAGCAAGCAGAAGGAACAGCCAATAGGAAAGAAGAAGCCAACAGCCAATCCCGGAAGAGCACAAACAAAACTAGATAGACAATGAAGGAGAGGAAAGGAAGAAGGGGGGAAGGGAAATGGGAAAAAAGCGGGGTAAATTAAAAAATTAACTAAAAGGAGAGATTAAAAAGAAATAAAATGTACGCAAAAATATATAAATTAGTAATAAAAAAAATTAAAATAAAAATACATAAAAATAAAAAATAGTTTACAATTATAAACACACAAGAATAAACCTGAAAAATTGTATACATAATATATATATATATAAAAAATGATAATAATAATTAAATAATAAACTTAATTATGAAGCAGTGCTGAAAAGATTCTTCCAGGCAATGGAGAGGGTTTTAGAATCAGATTTATCATTAACAATACTATCACGATTAATATAAATAGCTAAATTTTCAAGAAAGTCTAATTCAGAGGAACTATTGGCATTAAAAATAATTTTAGCAGTTTGAAAATTGAAACTATGGCCGGAATCCCAAGAGTGTTTAGCAACAGAAGATTTAGAAATTTCTTGATTAATGACATACCGAGAGTGTTCTTTTAGGCGTTTTTCGAGATTTCTTTTAGTTTGACCAATATACGATAAATCACAGCCATTACAAGGAACATTATAAATACCCCATTTTTGGAGGTCAGGGACAGGACATTTCATGGAAGGAAATTTTAATTTATTGACTGGTTTAAAGATAACATTAAAATTGAAACGTCTTAAAACTTTAGCTAATTTAAAACATAAAGGAGGATAAAAATGGAGGACGACCAAATTATCAGGTTTACTTTTATCAATATTAGAAAGAGTGGAATTGTTAGGGGGTCTATTGAATTTGCTCACAGCAGTATTAATGATAGAAGGATTGAAACCACGTTTTACAGCAACAGATTTTAAGTAATTGAGTTCATTCTTAAGAGATGCAAAATCGGAACAAATTCTGAGAGCACGATAAACATAAGTATAAAAAACACCGATCTTTTGATTGACAGGATGATTTGAGAGAGCATGGGGTGGATTAGAGACAGAAAAAGATTTTCTATAAACACAAGTTTTGAAAGAAGAATCACATTTGGTAACTAAAACATCAAGGGAAGGGAGTTTATTACAATTCTCTAACTCAAAAATAAACTGAATATGAGGATCAATAGAATTGACAGTTTGAAGAATTGTAGAAATATCAAATGGATTATCCAATAGGACGAAAGTATCATCAACATAACGTATCCAACATTTAAAATTGATCAGATTTAATAATTTATCTTCAAAGTAATGCATATAAATATCACAAAGAATGGGAGATAAAGGATTACCCATACTTAAGCCTTCTAACTGTTTGAAAAATTTATTATCGAATTGAAAAGTAGTAAGAGTTAAGCAAATTTTAGTTAAATTAACATAATCTTTGACCTCAATATCCGAGAAATGAAATTCACGTAATCTTTTTTCCAAGCAAAAAAGAGCGCCTTCAATCGGGACATTAGTAAATAAAGATTTGACATCAAGAGAAAGCATAGAACAATTCGATGGATTAATACTTTTTAATTTACTAACGAAATCATAAGAATTTTTTACAGTATGAGAATTAGCAATGCATAAAGGCGAGAATATGGAAGCTAAAAATTTGGCAAGAGGATAAGTAACAGTACCAATATTAGAGACAATAGGTCTTAAGGGAATATTGGTTTTGTGAACTTTGGGTAAAGCATAAAAACGAGCACAAATGGGTGCAGAAGGAATAACACAATGTTTAGTGTTGTCATTTAGAACAATAGAATTCTTAACAGCTTTAGTGAGAGTGGCAAGATGCGAATTAGTGGGATCTTTTTTAACTTCAATATAAGGACCTTCAGATAAGAGAGCATGAACTTTATCAGAATAATCATTTTTATCCATAAGAACAATTTGACCCCCCTTATCAGCTTTAGTAATAATAAGATTATCATTGGACTTAAGCTCATTCAGAGCAATATGCTGAGGACGTGTGAGATTAGGTTTATATTTAGAAACATTAGAAGAAATAGTATCAGCAAGAATGTGACGAAGGGTTTCTTTTTGAAAAGGAGAAACTTTACTATGTTTAAAGAAGACTCAATAGGAGCAATCAATTTGGTGAGAGAAGGTTTGCAAGATTGAGAAAAATTTAAACCAAGATCTAAAATGCTTTTTTGCTCAGGAGTTAATGTATGAGAAGATAAATTTACAATATTGTTTTCATTAGAAAGATCCTTATTCAAAAATTGATACTTGGAATTCTTATTACATAATAAAGAAAACTTTTTATCAAGTTTATTTTGATGAGCAGATTTGAAAGAAAGCAGAGAAGGCCAAAATTTGTTTTCAATATTACAAAAATTATCAAGATTTTTACTGAGAAACAAATGCAGATCATAAAGTTCTTCTTCAATTTTGGAGAGAGTATGCCGAACATCCTGAATGCAAGCTCTTAAAACTATAAGGTGTGAACGAAACATAGCTTTAGAAATTCTGAAAGAACTATTGACAGAACACTTAAGTTGAATAAAATTGGGGATAACATTATTTTTCTTGCAATTTTGAAGAAAATTTAAGTGATTGAGAAATTTAATACGTTTGCGTCTAAGTTTAGTAAACCGGTTTAATTGAGCAGTATACATAATAACGACAAGAAAATAAACAATATACAAGTACAGAAAAATAAAATATGAATAACACAAAAAGTGAAAAATAAAAGGATAGATAAAAAATATATAAATAAGATCATAAATGAAAATATAAAGTGAAAAACAAATAAATAAGACACTAAGATAAAGAATAAAGATAAAAATTACTTACGACAAAAGTGGGGACAAAGGTGGGCAGTTGAAATGCCAGAATTTCAACTGGCATTTCAACACTAAACATTGTGTTATTCCTTCTGCACCCATTTGTGCTCGTTTTTATGCTTTACCCAAAGTTCACAAAACCAATATTCCCTTAAGACCTATTGTCTCTAATATTGGTACTGTTACTTATCCTCTTGCCAAATTTTTAGCTTCCATATTCTCGCCTTTATGCATTGCTAATTCTCATACTGTAAAAAATTCTTATGATTTCGTTAGTACATTAAAAAGTATTAATCCATCGAATTGTTCTATGCTTTCTCTTGATGTCAAATCTTTATTTACTAATGTCCCGATTGAAGGCGCTCTTTTTTGCTTGGAAAAAAGATTACGTGAATTTCATTTCTCGGATATTGAGGTCAAAGATTATGTTAATTTAACTAAAATTTGCTTAACTCTTACTACTTTTCAATTCGATAATAAATTTTTCAAACAGTTAGAAGGCTTAAGTATGGGTAATCCTTTATATCCCATTCTTTGTGATATTTATATGCATTACTTTGAAGATAAATTATTAAATCTGATCAATTTTAAATGTTGGATACGTTATGTTGATGATACTTTCGTCCTATTGAATAATCCATTTGATATTTCTACAATTCTTCAAACTGTCAATTCTATTGATCCTCATATTCAGTTTATTTTTGAGTTAGAGAATTGTAATAAACTCCCTTTCCTTGATGTTTTAGTTACCAAATGTGATTCTTCTTTCAAAACTTGTGTTTATAGAAAATCTTTTTCTGTCTCTAATCCACCCCATGCTCTCTCAAATCATCCTGTCAATCAAAAGATCGGTGTTTTTTATACTTATGTTTATCGTGCTCTCAAAATTTGTTCCGATTTTGCATCTCTTAAGAATGAACTCAATTACTTAAAATCTGTTGCTGTAAAACGTGGTTTCAATCCTTCTATCATTAATACTGCTGTGAGCAAATTCAATAGACCCCCTAACAATTCCACTCTTTCTAATATTGATAAAAGTAAACCTGATAATTTGGTCGTCCTCCATTTTTATCCTCCTTTATGTTTTAAATTAGCTAAAGTTTTAAGACGTTTCAATTTTAATGTTATCTTTAAACTAGTCAATAAATTAAAATTTCCTTCCATGAAATGTCCTGTCCCTGACCTCCAAAAATGGGGTATTTATAATGTTCCTTGTAATGGCTGTGATTTATCGTATATTGGTCAAACTAAAAGAAATCTCGAAAAACGCCTAAAAGAACACTCTCGGTATGTCATTAATCAAGAAATTTCTAAATCTTCTGTTGCTAAACACTCTTGGGATTCCGGCCATAGTTTCAATTTTCAAACTGCTAAAATTATTTTTAATGCCAATAGTTCCTCTGAATTAGACTTTCTTGAAAATTTAGCTATTTATATTAATCGTGATATTATTGTTAATGATAAATCTGATTCTAAAACCCTCTCCATTGCCGGAAAGAATCTTTTCAGCACTGCTTCATAATTAAGTTTATTATTTAATTATTATTATTATTTTTATATATATATATATTATGTATACAATTTTTCAGGTTTATCCTTGTGTGTTTATAATTGTAAACTATTTTTTATTTTTATGTATTTTTATTTTAATTTTTTTTTTATTACTAATTTATATATTTTTGCGTACATTTTATTTCTTTTTAATCTCTCCTTTTAGTTAATTTTTTAATTTACCCCGCATTTTTCCCATTTCCCTTCCCCCCCCCCTTCTTCCTTTCCTCACCTTCATTGTCTATCTAGTTTTGTTTGTGCTCTTCCGTGATTGGCTGTTGGCTTCTTCTTTCCTATTGGTTGTTCCTTCTGCTTGCTCCCTCTCCTTCCCGCATTCCCCTTCAGTCGTGCCGCTACGTTCATTGTCGACGCACGTCTTTTTTGCGCCTGACGAAGAAAGACTAAGTTCTTTCGAAAGGCCTTGCGCAGTTAACTTACTTTATGGTGTTTAAAGAAGTTTTTTTCATTTCAATTGTGTATAACACCAGCTTCAATTTTGTACTTTAGAATATTACTTAATAATTCGTTAGATGTTTCGTTTAATTTGCCATACCTTTTATTAGAAAAGCTAACACACATATATTAAGTATACTTTTGTTAGGACATTCATTATACATTCCGGAAAATATTAAAACTTTCTTCTAGATCTGAAATTTTTTCTAAGGAAATCTTCTGTAAGTTTCCAAATGCCTTGGAGCTCCAATTTGTTGCACATTTCATGATTTCGATACAACAAACATATAAAATAGAAACATCAAATTAAGGAGCTTTGTTCAGTACGTTTTAGTCTGTAATTGATAAATGCAGGTAACGTTTTTACTACAAAAAAATGTTTATTGAAAAATATTGTATAAAGTTACATTTAGTGTTAACTTTCTCTCTGGGAAGTTAATATCGAAATACATATACTTAATAATTAATAATTTTTTTTCAATTAACTTGAAGATATAAGAATAATAAAATTGTATATACGATTTAAAAATTTTATAGATCTATTCATATATACATATATATATATATATATATATATATATATATATATATATATATATACAATTTATATAAATAAAATGTTTGTGTTCTTCTCATCATATTAATGAAAATATTAAAAAACTAATTTATGAAGCATTAAATAATGATTTTCCTAAAAAAAGTATATATTTTTTAATATACAATTAGTAATTGCATGATCTTAAAAAATAAGCACATTGCATTAAAAACTGTATAAAAAATATTAAAACATAAAAAATAATAATAAATAAAAAATTAAAAATGTAAAAAATATATAAATATATATGTATAATAGGCTGGCTGGGAGGGTAGATATTAGAGCATGGACGAGGATGGCTTTGTCTGGATAATACGCAATGGTTAATTAAAAAAACTGAGGAGGGGGGGGATAGAGGCATTTCCTAAATTGAAGTACATTTTATACGGATGTTCATTTAACACATATGTATGGATAATCGTATATTTATATCAATAAATTCTATTAATATAATTTAATTAACCACTTAATCGTCAAGCCCGAGACATTCACGGGCTGCAAGATTCACGGCTTTTATTCAGAATCCTTTGATTGTCACCAGTTTTATAAAATAGTGTATCGTAATTTCGGGTGTATAAGCCGCGGATCAAACAATTCTTTTTGGACCCAGAAATCTTATTTAGTGATTGAACACAAATATTTACGGCGATCTAACTAGTTTTATTTGTTTCTTAGAAAATTCTGGGTCGAAAAAGAATTGTTTGATCTGCGGCTTATACACCCGAAATTACGGTAATTCGTTTTATTCTGGTATCATTTTACTTGCCATTAAATAAGAAGAATATTACTTTTCAAAAAAGTGGTGGCAATAATGAATTTTAATTTTTTAACCGTAATTTAGTGCGACCATTATAGGATTAATTTCAAAGATTAATTTATACCTAACTTTTAACAATTTGGATACCAAAAATAATATTTCTTGGTTTATAAAATGCATACATTAAATATCTATTTTGTTCCTCATTTAATCTTATATTAAGATATCAAGTTTAGGTAGCATTGTCAAATTAAAAGATTTTGCTACGTCTTTTTAGGGTAAACTACAGTGTATGGTATGTTTTTTCTGTTTTTCTTTTTTTTTTTTCTATTTTTCGATAGAAAAAAAAATGAAAGATTGTATGATTTATTTTTAAATAAAGATTATATGATTATATTATGTATTGTATTTTTCATAAAGATTTTATGATTTAGTTTTAATATTTTTTCTCCATTTAATTTTGGTTTTATGTGTGTTGGTAGCCCCAAATTCGTATTATTTTGCTTTTGTATGGCTACTTCGAAGATGAAAACTTCATTTGTAATTCCGAAGTATTTGTGGGCCTGAGGATTCTGCTTTGGTTCTGCTAATTTCATTTGTATTCATTTTATTTTTTTCCCATGTTTCAATGTGGTAATTTTTTTTATTAAATTCAACGGTTCATATATTGTTTTACAATTAATGGTATTATATACACATATATATATATTATTTTAACAAATAAATAAAAATTTACTTTAGTTATTACAATTCATTTTATTCAACATATCTGAATATGACTACCACATCTTTCGATAAAAAAATGTTTGTTAAATATAAAAAATCGAGAAATTTCCCAGGTAATAAGAAGTTGCTCCGTAATATGAATCATTTTTCTTAATTCATCGTTTCTGTTCTAAGTTCCCTATACATCTTTTATATCAAAAATTAAATTTGCACTTATAATAAATATCATAATCTCCGTATAGTGGAAATATTTTGCAATGCTTATCTTTATAATAGTGCGAAATTCATTTATTTAATGGTTCTTTAATGCGTAACTTTCCGAGAAAAAGTTATTCTAGGAAAGTTACAATTCATGTACTAAGTACAAATTTTCTTAGTAGATTTGGTGTAATTTCAGTAAAACATTACATCTTGGTTATAGATATGAAAGTATTTTTAAGAGTGTTTTTTTTCCCAGATGCCTTGGAACTTAGAACTACTGTACATATTGTCTTTTAGACAACAAACATATAAAATAGGAAAAACAAATAACAGAATTTGTTCTGTGTATTTACATTTATAATCGATAAATTGACGAAAGATTTTTCAACACTAAGCTGTTTTTTATTAACCCATTAACGCCCAGCGTCCTCTTTTGAGGACGGTTACAAAAACAGCAAGAAAGCGGTTTTCCCACCAGTAAAGAGGAAGGTAAATATATACCTTATTTCACGAGACAGAATCCTTAATAAATTTAGATAAAAGTTAACTCGATTTTAAAAGTGGTGGGAAAAACAAAATTTAAATTTTCGCAAAGAAAATAATTCGGGCGTTAATGGGTTAAAATATTTTATAGATTTTCTTTCATTGTGAAATTTTTCTGAGGTGAAGCATGTATCTAAGAAAAATCCGTTTCTTTCAGTCATTAATTGATTCAATTTTTGAATTTACTGTAAGATGAATATACAAGGTGTTTCACTAACATACCGACAAATTGTAGGATGTACAGGGAGCACAGAGACACTCGGTATCACATAGCAATGCAGGATACAAAATGCTGTAGTTATCAGCTATGGTACAACGCAATGGCCGAAACTTCATTAATTCAGCCGGAAAAATATAGTTTGTAATAATAAAGGAAGAAAATCTGTTCAAAAATTATCGCTATCTAAATATACATATATATGTTAGGTTAATTTGAATAAAATACTCTTACAGTAAACAGATTAATTATTTTTTCAAATAGCATAAGAACTTGTAAAGAAAACTTCTAATGAACAGGGACATTTCGATTTCAATCTAACATTCATATATGAAAATTTTTTAAAGAAATGAATGTAATAATTTTTATTAACACTAGAACCGCGGCGACGAGTCATTTCGACCTGTTTCATGAGGATAGATGTCGATTTGAACCAGAAAACTCTTAGTAAAATAATCTAAATTTATGCTGAGCAAAAATATTTTCAATAAATAAATGAAACAGTTTTAAATGAAAATTCCGGTGAGAAATATTTTTATGAAACTTGAATGATTTTTCCCGCGGTTCTTGTGTTAAAATAATAGTTCCTAAGCTTCCCATACAGTATAAAACTTATCATTACATTAGTCATTTAGACGACAAATGACAAAATTGGAAATCTTTCTTTTTGTCATTATTATTTATTTTACTTGGAAATTTTCAAATAATGTGTAATCCAGAGATCCCAAAATAGTCCGTCATCTGAACACGAATATTGCCTTAGAAAAAAAGTATTTTTACACTTTTATTGCAAAATGCAGAAAGATCACCTTTGAAAGTTGATTCTCGTGTAAATGCTGCAGCAATCGACCATGAATATTTATGTTAAAAGTTTTAGGTGTTGAATTGCTGGACCGTTTGGGAGCCCTGGTAATGAAATCAATTCTGACGACCTAAAGTAATTTAGTAAATAATGTCACAATTTCAGTTTCAATACTTTTTGCCGGATATTAATAATATAAAATACGCAGAGCTGCTCTTGCGCTGCTATGAACAAATTTCAAAAGCATATTTTGAAAAATCCAGTTTTTCGCATTGAGGTGGGTGTCTTCTAAAATTCTAATTCTTCTTCGTGTTGTTACTTAAAACAAATCTCCCTTATAACTATACTCATATCCCTCGTTTAATTATTTCTGTGATACAGATAGGTGACAAAATAATACGAACACCTATGAAAAGGCACGTTCCATTTTAAAGAAGCAGACGCGCATGTCACTTTGTACTCAATTATGCCCTTCAGTGGTTAAGAAAGGTCAGATATAAGTCGCTGAACATCAGTCGTAAGTGTTGTATGCACTTATCATAAGCTCTTGAAAACTCAATAAGGATTGACCAGTCAGAATTCGAAACAGGAATAGCTGCAGTGACATAAACAGGGTAGGTGCCCAAACCAGTAATATTTTAAGGTTTTCATCTCCCTCATTTATAGCAGAAATATTTTAGTTTGATAGGGCGAACAGAACTTAGAAAAATTACCTGTATTCACCATTCACCCTGATTACGCCACTGGATTGTTGGAATGTGGTGCATTGGACGCTCTGTAACATCCAATTTTTGGGGGCTTGCAAGGAGTATAGTGTTAGCCATTATGACAGCGTACACGAAATGCGGTAAAGTGTCGTCTTCGAAGTACAACTGTGAACGGAAAAGAAACCTTTCTGAGAGGGATAAAAGAGAACTGACCTGCACAGCAGTCGGAAAGCTCAGAAATGTTTATCCCACGTAACATCAGAGATAAGTACCGTAATTTCCTGCGTATAATCCACGGATCAAACAATTCTTTTTCTACCTAGAAATTTTATTTTGTAATTGAAGGTAAATATTTACGGCGATCTAAAAGGTTATAATCTATGCAACCCGCAGAACACGAGTACACGAGTTACCACAGAGTAGAAATGGTTTTAACTTTATTACCAATAAAATCAAATAATAACCGTCATTTTATCTAGGCGGAGACAAGCCTTACAAATTTTGCGATAAAATAAGTTGAAGATTACTTTTAAAAGGTAAGTGTTTGCAATTGCAAAAATCATACGCAGTCCGGGACAAAAAGATCCGGCGCGTGTACTCCCGGGTTAATAAAATTTCTGGGTCGAAAAACAATTGTTTGTTCCGCAGATTATACGCAGGAAATCACGGTAGTCATATCCAAAATCCCATTTCAGCTAAAACTGTCGAAAGCGAACTTCATACTTTGAACATTTGTGGAAGAGTTGCAGTTCGTAAGCCATTGGTGACATCACGTCATTTTTTTAGCAAAGCAAATCGTGTAAAACACACAAAACTGGACTGCTCAGCAGTGGCAACAAGTCATTTGTTCTGTTGAATCAATCTTCACCATATTTTAGACAACTGGAAGCGTTTATGCCTGAGAAAAGCCCGTAGAACCATTTTCTTCTGACTGCAGTTTGCCGACTGTGAAGCATGGAGATGGTTTCCTTACAGTATGAGGTGGGATATCTTGGTGAGGCTTTGGGCCGCTTGTTACTCTGCACGGGAATGTTACAGATGCTCACTATATTGTTATTCTGTGGGATCAAGTGAATTCTTTTGTTTCGATTTTATTTCCATGAGAATGCCCATTTTATAGGACGACAAGTCTCCTATTCACATTACTAAAATCGTTTAAAAATGATTTGAAGAGCATGATGAAGAAGTAAGATATCTTGCTTGGACCATCAGCCTCCTGACTTGAACATTACTAAACGTTGTGGGGATATTTGGAATCAAAATCCCGTGCTCGATTTCCTCGTTTTTGGACGAGATTGCTTTCCAAGAAGAAAGTCTTCATATTCCTTTAAATTTTGTTCATGAACTCTATGAATCCATCTTACTTCGCATACAATCTATAATTAAATCAAAAGGTGGCCCAACCACCTAATTAATAAAGCTTTTCTCTTATTTCATAGGTGTTCGTATTATTTTGTTTCCGATCTGAATTTATAATATTAATAAAGCGTTCTTTTTTAGAACATGACCAGGGGTGTAAAAATCTAGGCACTCGCATGCAGCCTCTAAACACTAAATTTATTCAGTTTTTTTCACCTAATATTTCGTGTACTGTTCTTGCTACAATGCCATTAAATTTTCACCTAAAAAAACCTTTAAATTTTAGTGGTGAGAGACTAATCGCTGGCGTCTGGATTCTTTCACCCCTGCACATGACACGATATTTGTGCTCATCAAGTGATTCAGAGGATTTTAGTTGTTTTAGTACCAGAAATTTTTAACAGTTATTAGAATTTTCCATAAGACGCAAAATGTGAAAGATAATTTATTCTCCGTCAAGTAAGTAAAATATTATTTTACGAAAAATCTGGAAAAAAGGCCTTTAAAATCCTTGAAGCGTGTGAACCTTGTATGATTAAAATGAATTAGTCTAAAAAAAATTACGTTAAGCATTCAGATCCGGTGTACTACTAACAAGGCGCTCACTTGGTCCACTTTTTGACCACCACTTTTATTTAAAAAAAAACTTTTATTTATAAATTTCGTAGAAACACACCAGAAAAAAGCTCTTTTCTTGGAATTGTTGCAGAAACATACCAATGTTACCAGTGGGCTACTTTTTTTTAAATTAATTTTATTTCGTGTACTGTTCTTGTTACAATGCTATTAAATTTTCACCTAAAAAAAACTTTAAATTTTAGTGGTGAGAGACTAATCGCTGGCGACTGGATTCTTTCACCCCTGCACATGACACGATGTTTGTGCTCATCAAGTGATTCAGAGGATTTTAGTTGTTTTAGTACGAAAAATTTTTAACAGTTATTAGAATTTTCCATAAGTCGCAAAATGTAAAAGATAATTTATTCTCCGTCAAGTAAGTAAAATATTATTTTACGAAAAATCTGGTAAAAAAGGCCTTTAAAATCCTTGAAGCGTGTGAACCTTGTATGATTAAAATGAATTAGTCTAAAAAAATTACGTTAAACATTCGGATCCGGTGTACTACTAACAGGCCGCTCACTTGGTCCACTTTTTGACCACCACTTTTATTTAAAGAAAACTTTTATTTATAAATTTCGTAGAAACATACCAGAAAAAAGGACTTTCCTTGGAATTGTTGCAGAAACATACCAATGTTACCAGTGGGCTACTTTTTTTTAAATTAAGATTTCTTGATTAGCACCACTTACGTGAAACGATAAAACTGCCTTTATATTCGCTTTAATTAATGTGGCAATAAATAAGGCTCAATTTACCATTTCAAATCAGTGGTGCCAATCAAGAATCCGAATTAAAATAAAGTAGCCCATCTGGCAACACTGAAACATACCACGAATTTCTTTTCTCCTTTCTTCCAGTTTTCAAAAAAGTGGACCAGTGGGAGCCCTGTACTAATAGTACATGTCTTTTTATTGAGAATTATGCTGTCTTAAGAATACTGCATTTTTGTTACTAACGCTATAAACTAACGGCAATATTTATTATTATGACTCAATTTATACTTCGGTACTTAGTAATAATAATAGTAATAAAAGTTTGCTTAATTCTCTTTGCACATTTGGTAATTATTTTGTTTTGTATGTAACTCTTCAAATTTAAAATATAAGTTATTTTTCTGAACATGTGATGAAAAGCTAAAAATATTAGATAGTTGTAATACTTACAAAACCCTGTTGTAATGCGATTTTTACCAAACCTCTCCAAAAACTCCTCCTTAGTCTATTATCAATTGAATATGAATTGAATAATACTTAAACGAACTACAGGGTGGTCATCAAAAAAACTTTGCCGATATACGGAGCTCTAGCGGCCAGTCCGCTCAACCGATCGAAATGAAATTTCAGATATAGCTATTCAGAAGTATGAGTTCGAGATTCTATGAAAGACAACAAAATGGCGCTCACGGTTACGGTAATAGTTACAGAAACTCGAAAATTTCCAATGGTAACACCCGTTTTTTCATTGCAAAATGCTCAGCGCATGCGAAAACAATAAAGAGCTTTGGAACCGTACGTGAATTGCAAGAAACACGTACGGTTATGTACATGTATATAATGTACGGGTATGTATACATGTACATGTATATAATGTACGGGTATCTATATAACGTTATGCACGCACAAAAAACCGTTCTGGGAATCCTCCGCCCCCCCCCCCCCCATAGAAAAAACTCGATTGGGGCGCAAGGAGGAAATTTGCATATGACGCAGAGTCAGTACAATAATCTCTGATTACAATACAGATCGGAGAAACTAAAACTTTTATTTTGATTACACATTTTCCACATGGGTGCCATGCCTGTGATGGCACCCATGTGGGAAATGATTATGGAGAATGATTGGTAAGATATCTTGCGAAAAAACCAAAGTGTTGTTTATGGCAGCGGTGGCGAGACCAGTATCGGACTCGAATAAAAAGAGAATGATTGGTGGAAAAACTGGATTGTGATGTTTTGTTTATTTATAAAAAGAAAAAAAAGCTAAAAAAAATGGCTGTGGCAAAACTTGTAGAAATTATTAACAAAAAAGAAATTCGAAAAATTATTATAGATAAGTTATTGCCAGCTATACGTGAAAAATTTCCCAGTAATGAAAAATCAAGTCTTTTGTACATAGCATAGGACAATGCGTAGCTTCATTTGGCAGTGGATGATCCCAGTATCGGAGGAGAATGTTTAAAAGATGGATAGAATTTGCAATTATGACGTTTTAAAGAACGTTGAAAATACAAAACAAAATTTAGCGTGACATATAAGCGAGCGAAATCTGGATTTTAAAAAAACTATTATCGTACTGATTTACGAAGGAACAGGGGGAATTCTTGGTAAGTAAATGTTGTCGATTGAAGTATATCACCCTGAAATCATCAGGATCAATAATCAGTACAAAAATGTTGAAATGTAGCAACTAATTTGGGGCAGAAGAAGTAATAAAGAAGGTATTCCGTATCTTATAGATCAAATCTTCAAATCTTCAATCTTCAATTTCAATCGGTCAAACTTTAGACCACAGGATGCAACTTTTACTTTCTTCTATCTTTACAAGATGAAAGAACAGAATTCATAAAAAATTTCGATTTCCGGTTTTTGAGGAATTTGTGAGCTTAGGGCCAAAAAGACCAAAAACCATGTTTTTGAAAAAAAAAAGTGAGTCTGCGATTGTTTGTCAGTTTGTACGTGACACAAATTATGTGGGCGAACTATCTTAAAAACTAATGCTTTGAATTTGATTTTTTTCAATTAGTACCTTTAAAAGTTGGTGCTGTTTGCTTTTGGTGCAAATCGATCACTAGATGGCGCTGCTATGAAGTATTTTCATAACTTTCACAATACCTAAATCTCCAGAATGATGCAGATTTTTTTTTTTTTTTTTTTTTTTTTTTTTTTTCTTTTGAGTGTTCAGATTCAGTTATTTCTTGACATGAATTTAAAAAGTAAATATATTTTTTTCATATTTGCGTAATAAAAAAAAAAAGAAAAAGACATGTTTCAAGTTTGAACCAATTATCTTTAACAGTTCTGGAGTTATAACAATTTCAATAACAGAAATGGTGGAAAGAAACCACCACGAAAAAAAAGCATTTGCAAAAGAAGTCGTTTTCATGACAGCCTTTGCTTTGAAAGCGAGATTTTGAAAATAAACCAAATTGAAAAAATCCATATTTCCTATACCAAGTCAGATAGAAACATGATTTAAACGTAATTTTAAGCTAAAAATAAAAGAATATTTTAATGCAATAAAATGTTTTTAGAAAATTTGAAGATTTTTATGCCTCTGACACCCCGCCCCCCCATTCTTAAATGAAACATTTTGTCAACAACACCAAACAACACAAAAACCTATTGTAACAAGTATGTAAAATAAAGGTATTCATAATTTTTAGCTCACAGGCTATCAAAGCTTGAGAGCTTATGTGCCCACCCGTTCTGTATGTATGTACGTGCGTACGTACGTAACGCGATAACTCATGCATAGGTGCCAACCTGACATCGATTATCCGTAAGGAAGCAGGACGTTTCGGTCCCGCCATTACGGTCCCGCCGTCTAGGTCCCCAGACATTCCGTTACCGAGACACTTCGGTCCCCAGACATTTCGGTCCCTGGCCATTTTGGGTCTCTTGTCATTTCGGTCCCTTGCCATTTCGGTCCCTTCTCTTGCAAGTTGAAATTTTGTGACGTATGACATAATTTTATAGGGAACATTGTAGAGTTTTTTAATTGAAGGTCATAAAATTTTAGATAAGATTAATAAGATTATAAGTGCCCGAAAACCACAGACACGTCTAACGCATATCCAAAATATTATAACCTACACAAATTCCGCATAGTAATCCTACTCGTAATTGGTAATCCTAATGGTAATTGGTAATCGTAATTCTCAAAACAATTAGTACCGTAATTTCGGGTGTATAAGCCGCGGATCAAACAATTCTTTTTCGACCCAGATTTTTTTAAGAAACAAATGTAACTACTTAGATCGACGTAAATATTTGTCTTCAATCATTAAATAAGATTTCTGGGTTCAAAAAGAATTGTTTGATCCGCGGCTTATACACCCGAAATTACGGTAATTTAATTATAAAAATCAAACTAATATTTTATTAAATATATTTATTAATTATATTATTAATATTCATTGTGAATTTTACTTTAAAATAAATTCAATACATAATGTATTTTATATTTAATGCAGCATTATATTTTATAGTAATTATAAACTGAAAATTATCTTTTACCTGTTTATTTATTGTATATGAAAAGTTACAGAATTTTAAAGCAATTAATATAATTAAAAATAAAACTAAAAGAAGAATTATAATATTTTTTCTGGGAAAGTGGGAGTGAAAAGGTAATACAAAAAATAATTAAATAAGTAAATGATAAATAAAAAAAAGCTGCTTTATCAGTTAAAATTGAAAATAAAATTATATTATTAGAATGAAATAGGCCCAGTTTCAATAAAATTAGCTCACTAAAATTGTCTTCATGGGGTGATTAGACTGTTTAAAAATGCAATCAATAATTATTATTATTAAAAAAGTGGTGTATGCAAATTAATGAAAACAAAAATTTTCATTAGCATGCCTTGTTACGAAATCACTATTGCTTTCTCAATGTTTATAATGGAAAGTAACTTATGAAAACAAATTTATTAGATGCAACTTTGTATTATAAAAATAATAAAAAAAAATAAACAATGTGTTCTTTGGAAAATATATTTCATTTCGGAATTATTAAAGGAGAGGGTGTAGAGAGATGATTTGAGGAAATATGTATAGATTATAATTTGTAAGTGTCTAATTGAGTTATTAAAGACATTTATTATTAAACTAACTAAAAGAAGAAACAAATAAGCATAGTTTTGTTATTATTTAATTAATAATAATTTAAAGGTTCTAAAAAAAGTACGTAAACAACCAAAAAATTATTTATGGCAATTTATAGTAGTATATATAAAATACCAATACTAATACTAATAATAAATAATAAAAATTAAAATATTTATTCTATTAAATAACAATCTATATTATAAAGGCCAAACGTATCTGTGCGTAACGCATACGGCATTTGGGAATGGCAACACTTTGAAATTTGAAATGAAATTTCGGGAATTTGCAATTTTTACTATCGCAAATTTTATAACTTTTAAAAGACGCATACTTTCAATTTTTGCACCGTCTTATAAGGAAAAAAATGTACTTTTAAATGTAATTTATTTGAAAACTGTATCTTAATTTAATTTTGAAATATTAATTTTTTTGTAGTTTTTAATACCTTTTTTCTAATTGTGGCAGCAGAAGTACTCCGTTTCTATCAAAAGAAAAGGGGGGAAAATATTACTATACCTTTATGCCGCCATATTCTCATTAAAAGTGAAAAAATTATAATTTAAATACGTGCTGTGTCTATCTTCTATTATAAAACCCGATGGATTTTGATTTCATTTACAAAATTTCAGTTACATTTAAGAGATAAGAGAGAATGTAAATAGTTTAGAATTTGTTTCAGTTAATAGCACAGAAACTTCAAATTTTGAATCATAATGATCAAATTAAAATACCAATTTTTTTTAAAAGGTCAATAAAAATGTGAAATGTGTATATGTAAGTTTGGATATAATGAAAATAATGTCTTTTTTTTTTGAATATTGGTATAAGAGTCTTAATTGAGAACCTTATCATAATAACGCATCTTTATTGTTTTATGATACATGTACAATTAAAGTTTAATTTTAACAATTTGTACAACTGAGTTTTATACAAATAGTATTTCGTTAACTTTAGGTTAAATATCATTTGTTTAAGAGTTAGACTTACCAATGTAAGGTGTATTTTTTATTGTAACTAATTTTGTAGATTTATTATAAATCAATGAAACAGTTCCTCCTTAAATATTTTATTTCGTCGAATTTCGACGGGTTCTACTTTGTAATAATAAAAGCAAAAGACAATTCCCCCTAAACTTATCACATTGTTTAATCAAAAAAAAGGAAAAAAAAACCCTTCAGCTCGTCGTGATTTTACTGTCAGAAGTTATAAAAGTTTAAATTTATCGGACTCTTATATTCAGCTTTTTATAAAATTTTGGGGAAGAGAAAGGGCGAATTTAAAAAAAATATATATATAAAAAAGGCCCGAATAATGTTGAACTTATAGCATTTGGCAGGCTCACAACATTTAGAATCCGAGTTATAAGGTGGTAAGCAAAGAAATAGCAAAGGACCGAAATGACCAGTGACCGAAATGCCTTGGGACCAAATTGTCTCTGGACCGAAATGTCTCGGGACCGAAATGTCATGGGACCGAAATGGCTAGGGACCGAAATGGCTACGTATCGAAAAGGCGGGACCGAAATGTCGTGTACCCTATCCGTAATACGTGCGTTAATTTGACCCTGGTTTAATGAGTTTCGAACCAGAATTTTTTCAAAGAAATTAAATTAATTATGTTCCACTAACAATCCTGAAAACAATTAAAGAAAGATTCATGAAATATATTTTCTGGTTTGAAATGACGTTAACCTGGATCAAACTAATCCAGGTATTACGGAAGATTAGTTGAAAGTTGGCAGCTATGCTCATGATAAAAATAACCGATTTACATGAAATTTTGGATATAAGCTTATTATGATAAGACGCTTCCCTGATTAGATTGAGAGTTTTAATATAAGTATAAGAAGGGGAACGGGGACTATTACCCCTCCCCTTAATTTATATAAATGGGGTTTTCATGCAGAATTAGTAGATGCATTCAAATCTTAGATGTAGGATTATTCTAATGAGGTTCCGTTTTCTAATACTGTTTCCAATTTCTATGTAGGATATTTATTATATTGGTTTAAAAATAAAGTAACAGGGTTCGCACAGCCATACCACTAAAAATTTACAGTATTTTCAATGTATTTCACTGCAGAAAAAAAAGAGTGCGTAAATTGCAAATCAAGGAGGTGGTTGCGAATTCCGTTTCTTAAAAATTAAATATAAATTTTCTCATCATTAATAGTGGTGTCGGAGTCCTTACAAAATATAAGGAGTGTGCGAACCCTGATTAAAAAAAGGAACATAACACGAAAAAAAGCTAGCTCAAATATTGTGTTCTTGATATCTAAAAACCCGAAAATTGGAGTTATAAATAAGTTATTACCTGGAAAGACTTTAGCCAGAGAAATTCTTAACAATATACCAATATTTCGATTTACAAATGTTTGTCTAATTCTATCGAATTTATTTAATAATCAGTTTCTTACTGTAAGAAAATACTTATTTAACCCATACAACTACGAATTAAAAGAAATCATATTATTATTATTGTGAAGTTTCAACTGTAACCGGTATCTCAGTGGTTTCGGTATTATTCGAAATAAGAAAAAACGATGTTTTACAAACATAATAAATCGAAAAAATATATTAAAATTCTGGTGTTTATTGTCGCATTTCTTCTTCTTCTGAATGATTTATTTAATATTAATATTTTTTTAATAAAAACACATTGTCACTGGCGAAGTTTTCCCCACGCTTTGCCATGTAGTTGTGGTATCTAACAATGTTCTCACCCTCCCCTCCAAGTTTATACACGAAGTTCTGGGACACCCTGTACATTTTCCCCTCTTTATTGATATCTCCATTATAAAACCAGACAAAATTTGGGGTCACTAATCACACCGAATAAACACATTCTTTCAACCCTTTGAAAGACAATGCATTTGTGTTGCTAAAGCTTGAAATAACTGATTGACATCAAATGAAAGGGTATAGCGAGGTAAGAATGGCAAAATGGCCCCCATGGTCAATGACTGAATTATTATTTGTACTAGTATCAGCACTCTAAAAGAGTACGAAATACAAGGTCATTAACCCCTGATCTTGACCTGTCTTTAAGATATTCGATAAAGTTCGTACGCGCGCCGTTATTTTTTAAATGTATTTTTCTGAAAAACGATAAAAGCTAGAAAGATGGGGTCAATCGCGTATATTGAGAGATACTTTGAAAAATATTTTATATTTTTTTCAGAGTTTTCGTGAAATGACAACTGTGCAAAATAATGAAACAAAGTATAAATCTTTTATTTTAGTACTGTTCTGTTATGTCTACCGCGCCAAAAAAAATATATAATATTCTTTAATTTATATACTTATAGCACACAAAAAATTATCAAAATCAAAGAGGCGCTTTTTGAGTAATATCTAAGAAGAAAATAGAAAAGGTTAAAATAAAAATTCTAAATGGAAAAGAAAGAAAAATAGAAAAATTGATACCGGACAAATTTAAAAGAAAAAGTAACACTGTAATACGGCTAGTGTGACCTCGGAAACACGGCTAGTGAGTGGGTGGAGCGGTGAAACTAGGGATCGCCCCGACCTACACCCCAAATATACTTGTCCTGTTGAAATTCTGTCTAAACATTTTATTAAGCGATGAAGCCAATGTTGTAATAAATGAAAAAAGAGATGATGATGATAATTAGGGTTATAACTATCATTATCATGTCTACCTCGCCAAATATACCGTAATTTCGGGTGTATAAGCCGCGGCTCAAACAATTCTTTTTCGACCCAGAATTTTTTTAAAGATGAATGTTACTACTTAGATCGCTGTAAATATTTGTGTTTAATCATTAAATAAGATTTCTGGGTCCAAAAAGAATTGTTTGAGCCGCGGCTTATACACCCAAAATTACGGTATATATATATAATATTCATTCATTTATATATTTATACCACGCAAAACCTGATCAAAATCAAAGAGGTGCTTCTTTGAGTAATTATGAATTTAATAAGTAAGATTACGGATCAGCAGCGGCTCGTCAGGGAGTGCTGCAGCAAATTTTTCACACCAGTAAAATTGTATAGGAATTTCAGTTTTAATTAATCAACCAAGTTTGTCGAATAAATAATATAAAAGATTCTGGTAAATTTTAGTCGTAAGAAAAATCTGATGCAGCTCTTCCTGACGAGCCCCTACTGTTACGGATGGTAGGAACTAATTAAAGAGGTCTTTTTTAAAAATATTTATTATAATTACATCATAAATATGATTTCAAACATCATTATTTTCATTTATTACAATATTGACTTCATCATTAAAAAAAAAGGTATAGTGAGGCAAGAATGGTGAAATGGCCCCCATGGTCAAGGACTGATTTATTATTTGTACTACTATCAACACTCTAAAAGAGTACGAAATGCAAGGTCATTGACCCCTGATCTTGACCTGTCTAAGATATTCGAAAAAGTTCGTAGGCGCGCCGTTATTTTTAAAATGTATTTTTCTGAAAAACAATAAAAGCTAAAAAGATGAGACCAATCGCGTATATTGAGAGATACTTTGAAAAATGTTTTGTATTTTTTCAGTTTTCGTGAAATGACAACTGTGCAAAATAATTAAACAAATTATAAATATTTTTTTTAGTACTGTCCTGTTATGTCTACCGCGCCAAAAAATATATAATATTCTTTAACCCTTTCCGGCGCGGACAAATTCTGCTAGTAAAATGAGAAATTATCGACTGACACCGGAATTTACAAACGACTTTTTAAGAAATCAAGAACTCCTTAATTTAAGCTTTTATTGTAAAAGCGAGATTTTATTAAAATATTATTGGTGCCAATTGCAAGTTTAGAATTATAATTAGGTGTATCCTGACCGGACACGCTGCGCCGGAAAGGGTTAATTTAACCCTAAGTACGCGCGCAGGGCCTAAAAATCCCGGAGTGCGTATTGTTTTTACAATTGTAACCAATAATTTTTTTAAGTAATCTTCAACTTATTTTATCGCAAAATTTGTAGGAATTGACTGCATCTAATTAAAGTGACTGTTATAATTTGATTTCATTGTTGACAAAATTAAAAACATACATACCCTGGATAAGCGTTCTCCCTGGCGTTCTCCCGGATTATATACTTTTACCACACAAAAGCTGATCAAAATCAAAGAGGTGCTTCGTTGAGTAATTATGAATTTGGTAAGTATGAATACGGATGGTAGGAACTAATTAATGAGGATTTTATTTAGAATTATTTATTATAGTTACATGAGAACTATAATTTCAATCATCATCATCACTATTTTCATTTATTACAATAGTGACTTCATCATTTAAAAAAATTTTAGACAGAATTTCAGCAGGACGTAAAATGCGAGATAGATATCTCGCATGAGCTAAATAATATATGACACTTGCGACATGGGCGCAGCATCCAACTGTCCTGTTTCCATTTGGACAATCGCAACAATATCCTCGGATTCCTTCGATTTTGTTAATATTAGGAACATAATCAATGAACACCCGGTAATATTTACTATTTACGTGCCTGGAACGAACATTTAACTTGATAATATTTGGGGTTTGTTTAACGTAATATATACAGAGATTACTCGTGTCGTCCATTATTTCAGCCAGGTATGAAATGGCAAATGAGAGCTGATAAGAACCTGTAAATATTATTTTTAATTGTTCTTCATTTAGTTGTGGAAAATCCAAAATTTCTGATGATACCAGTCGTTGAAAAGCTGTTTTTCTACGGTTCCAGAGCTGCTTTTTTACCTCTTCACTTAAAGAGTTTGATAACGTCATTCGCTCTTAAATGTATTGAACAATTATCTCATTTAAGCCTGCATCAGAATCTAATCGCTTACTGAATTTGTTGTGTAAAAATCCGACAACTTTGCATAATAGACTTACTTTTGGAAGTATTTTATTATCAAGATTGTTATGAAGCAAATTATATTTCTGAGCAATGGCCCCGTGCACAGCTTCGACTACCCATCGGATTTTAGTCACCTGTCGTGACATGTTGGCTTCTTCGGTAGGTAACTGGGTTCGATTACCTTTAAGTGCTGGCATTAATACGGCGTAGCCTTCTTTGGTGATAGAGTCAACGGCGTCACGAAAACCGCGATCTACAACAAATATATCATTTGGACGTAATAGAGTTTGAAGTTTAGCATCTTGTAACACTTTTTTCATAATAGTAGCATCATTTTCCGTACCATAAAATGGCCCAGCAAAATCAACTACATACCCGTTCGTGGTACAAATTGTAAACGGTTTACATAAATGGGTTTTCTTTTGACCAGAATACGATTTTCGCTGATATTCATTATTAGAGCTTTTTTGATGCCTAATATATGTGCCGTCAAATATCAATACCAGCTGATCATTTCTAAGGTTTAGTAACATTCGAGCAGTTAAACTTGTATTCTTTATTATGTCTTCTCGAGAAATGGAGGTTAATCCAAAATAAGGCAAAATATCAATCTCAAAACTTCTTAATACTTCTTTAAAAAATGACGACACATATTGTTCGTATGGTAAACCCAGCACTCCTGCTATCACTGAATTAGAATTTCCAGTTTTTAATTTAAACAAGAATACAACTAACGCTTGAGTTATAGTACGTACGCTTGTGTTTCGCATAGAAGTTAATAGCTGCCTTAATTCAATTATGTTTTGCCAGCAAAGTCCTGTCAATATCTTTATCTGATTTTCAGGCATATCATTTTCATTAATTTTTTCGAAAAGCGACATCTCTGCTCTTTCTGAAAGTGATTTTAAAAAATGAGCAACTTCCTTGGAACTTATTTTGCTGGTGTTAGATATAACACGTAGGTGAACCAACTCGTCTTCATAAAATGACTTTCCTATTATATGTGTGCAGCAACAACGGTTACCCTCTGGTATGAAAATCCCAATTTTTGTATAAACCTTGTAACGTGCTTCAAACGGTATTCGAATTAAGTTTTTTGTGGATTGACATGTACAACAATACTTGTGGGTAGATACAACGCGTGGTATATGTAGATGTATAAATTCGTTGTTATCGGCAACATACGGAACAGCATCATTGCCATCATCATCATCATCGTCACTTTCGGAACTACACGGCAAATTCATTTCACTTTCTTGTTGAAATGGAACAATCGAAGATGTTTCCTCTACTTCTAAATGTTCAGTAAACTCCTCTTGGTCTTCATATTCAGCCAGGGTAGACATTGCAGAAGTTGATGCGACATTTGATTTACCATTGTAAATAATAAGCCGACACTTTCCACATAATATGTCACCAACAGAAACTGTTTTTTTACTCGAGTCACTATATAATCTAGCATCCTCTTCAGTAGCGATAACTTTCTTTCTTCCACGAACTTTATGCACGAAAATGTCACAAACTTTACATTGCACGAACATTGTTGTCACCATACAACTTTCGGCGGGTGTAAACAATTATTCTCATCTAATTATGACAAACCAGGCAACCTATCCACGAGAAAAAGAAACTCATTCACCAATGAAAACGTTTCATAGTAGTAATGGAGCGTTCTCATTGGTCAGATTTACAGTGTGAGCTGTAAATGACGTCACTACATTTTACTTCGCTTTGAAATCTTTCCACTATTTCAAAAAGTACACTGTTAAAAATGTGACCCATTTGCTGCAGCGGCAATCCACAGCTTTTATAGAATATCTTTTTTATGACCAATGAGAATGCTCCATAACACAGTAAAGTACCCGTTGTCTATAAAAACGGTGGAGTGACGCTGTAGGAAATGAGTCAATTTTTTTACAGTGTATATTTAATTAAAACTTTTTATTAAAGGTAAGCGAAAGGTGCGTTTTAAATGCAATATTGTTAAATTTTTTATGTTCGGGTTGCTTTAATTTTTTTTTCTTTACAGCCGTGAATGACTCTTGAGAATTTCAAATCTATAAAAAACGCATATTCACAGTATCCGCAAAGACACTCTTCGGGAGGGTTGAATTCTGATGGGGATTTGCCGACACGTTTTCACATAACTTGGCGATAATTATACTTGGCGTAGCGAAAGACGCTTCCGGCGAGTTTGATTTCCTTCGGAGCCGAGTACAAAGTAAAAATTTGTGTTTAAAAACTTTTAAAGAGTACAGCTTTCAGTAAGACACGTTCCATCCAATGCAATGCTGCAAGAGAAAAGTTACTTTGTACTCGGTTCGGAAGGAAATCAAACTTTTCGACGGAAGCATCTATCGCTCGCCAAGTATAATTATCGCCAAGTTATGTGAAAACGCGTCGGCCAATCCCTATCAGAATTCAACCCTCTCGAAGAGTTTCTTTGCGGATACTGTGAATATGCATAAAAAACATTGTGAAAAGTTACCTCCGATTTTAAAGGCAATCTATTTTCTCAGTAATGAAACCGTTCCATAGTCGTAATGGAGCGTTCTCAATGGTCACATTTACAGCGGGAGCTGTAAATGACGTCACTAAATTTTACTTCGCTTTGAAATCTTTCCACGATTTCAAAAACACTATTTAATTAAAACTTTTTTTTAAGCAAACCGCGGATGCGTTTTAAATTTCATTATAATCCCCACCCCTATCTACCAGATAGTTTTGCTATAGTGTTAAATGCAGATTTCTGTTGAAAATTTCTTTCTTTTTTTTCTTTTTTTTTTTATTTTTGGTTAGATTTTTCTCTTTCCAAGTTTAATCGCTGTATTTATCAAAATTGTTTCAGCCTAAAGTAGCTATGATTGACCACAGTTGTTGTAATTTAGATCATCCTTTAAAAATGCAAACACGCCGTTTTGACGGGCTATCTTCAAATTACATAATAATTGTCCATTGACTGGTGTATCACAACAGAAAAATCGCCCTACGAAGACTATAATGCGCATGTCCGTCGGGGCGAATGCAACTTTCACTGCTGCACCCACTCAGTAGCCATATGTCAGTGTCTCACTAACCGTATATCAGTATTACCTTTTCTTTTAAATTTGTCCGGTATCAATTTTTCTCTTTTTCTTCCTTTTCTATTTAGAATTTTTATTTTAACCTTTTCTATTTTCTTCTTAGATATTACTCAAAAAGCGCCTCTTTGATTTTGATAATTTTTTGTGTGCTATAAGTATATAAATTAAAGAATATTATATATTTTTTTTGGCGCGGTAGACATAACAGAACAGTACTAAAATAAAAGATTTATACTTTGTTTCGTTATTTTGCACAGTTGTCATTTCACGAAAACTCTGAAAAAAATATAAAATATTTTTCAAAGTATCTCTCAATATTCGCGATTGGAACCATCTTTCTAGCTTTTATCGTTTTTCAGAAAAATACATTTAAAAAATAACGGCGCGCGTACGAACTTTATCGAATATCTTAAAGACAGGTCAAGATCAGGGGTTAATGACCTTGTATTTCGTACTCTTTTAGAGTGCTGATACTAGTACAAATAATAATTCAGTCATTGACCATGGGGGCCATTTCGCCATTCTTACCTCGCTATACCCTTTAGCTGAAAATAAATAAAACTGTCTTTAATGCAGTGTTGCCAGTAGGCTACTTTTTTAAAATTCAGATTTCTTTATTGGCACCACCTTTTTGAAACGGTAAATTACCTTTCGTTTTCACACTATATATCATGTCATTGAATAAGGCACATTTTATCATTTGTAAAAAGTGGTGTGATTCAGGAATCTGAATTTTAAAAAAGTAGCCCATCTGCAACATTGCTTTAATGTGTATGAGGAACCAAAATTTTTTCTTCAAATTTCTGGTGTACATGCGGAAGTTGGGAATTAAAATTCAGTGTATTATATTATATTTCACTGTTTCTTAACACCTTAAAAGAAAGTGGGATAAAATACATCCCATTTAAATTTTATCAAGTACGTAAAGTAAAGCATTTATCTATTTTGAAATAAATTTAAATACAGTTTAATTTTTTTAATTTTTACATATATTGCAAAATTGCATAATGATGGAGTCTCTTTTTTCGATGTTAATCCATTAATGCCCAAATTATTTTCTTCATCCAAAATGAAATTTTGAGTTTCCCACCACTTTTAAAAGACGAATACCTTTTATCTTAATTTATTGAGGAATTTGTCTCGTGAAAAATAGTGCTTATTTATCTTTCTATATACTGGTGTGAAAAGTGCTTTATTGCCCTTTTTTATAATCGTCCCTAAAAAGGGACGCTAGGCACTAATGGGTTAATTTTTTTCTTAATCTTGTTCAAAGTATGCTTATTCAAATGTTAAAAAATACAAAAAGTTAGCAATGTATTTTATTGTAATAAAAATATTTTTCTGAATGATATGGTTATTCTTTCGTTCCTCGCTTCCTAATACATCTGATATATCAAATACTAAATTGGTACTTATAATAAATCTTATAATCTCCGTTAAGTGCAAATAATCTACTTTACTTTTGGCAATAAAAAGTTTATCTTTATAATTTTACGAAATTAATATAAAAGATGTTTCATTTAATGCGTAATAGTTTTTTTTAGAAAAGTTACAAATTATATATTAGGTATACATTTCCTAGAAAATTCGTTATATTTTCAGGAAATTATTAAAACTTCTTTATAAATAAGAAAATGTTTTTTTGAATTATTTTCTTATTTTCCCAAATTCTCTTGAACTGAGTGTTATTGCTTATTTTATCTTTTTGAAACAACAAATATATAAAACAGAAGCAACAAATTAAAGAATTCATTTTAGTATTTTTATGTCTGCAATCGATAAAATGGAAGTCAATTTTTTCTACTTACTGTAAGATGATCTTTATTAAAATATATATAAAGTTGCATTTAATATGAACTTTCTCTAAGGGGAATAAGATATGAAAAGACAAGCTGTTCACTTAGTAATTAATATATTCATATTTTTTAATTTACTCTAAGATAAATGTATAATAAATCTATATACGATTTGAACTTTATGTATTTTTGCATCAAAATTGAGATTTATTTTAGATGTTTAACTTTTATTATCTTTATTTTGTATTTCTGAATATGCCTACCATAACTTTATAAAACAATTTATTTAAGCCAGATAAAATGCAATTTGAAGATAATAAAGTGAAAATATGATCCAGAAATTGACAGATTTTCTGTGTTACATATATAGTAATTCCTGGCGTATAATCCGCGGTCAATCCGTCATTTTTCATCTGAGAAAAGTTTTAAAATAAAATGTAACTTTTAGTATTTTCTTGTACTTATGTATTTATGTACTTTCGAGGTAAGTGTTGCGAGCAGGCTAATTTTTAAAAATTCAGATTTCTTGATTGGAATCACTTTTTTAAAATAGTAAAATTCGCCTAATTTAGTGACATATTAATTAAGGCGAAAACAAGGAGAATTTCATCATTTCAGAAAAGTGGTGCCAATCTTAAAAAAGTAGCCCACTGGCGACATTGCTTGAAGTAAATATCTGAGTTCAATTGCTGGAGACGGAAAAGGATTGTTTCATCCGCTAATTGTGTGCGGAAATTGTGGTACATTAGACTAATCCGTTGATCACTGGATTGATGTCATTGTTTTCTTCTCTTGTTCGGGTCCTGTCTTTCTTGTGTTTTGCATTGTCACTACCACGCCAGGAAAACGTTTCTGACCGCATGTTTCTATGAAAATCTGAAACCTGATGATGTCCCCTATGTCCCTTTAAAGTGTGTTCCAATAATCTTAAAACACCTTGCATATGTATAGATATATATAAATAAAAATGTAGACATAATAATTTTGTGCTGAATGAGCAAAAAATGGGGAAGTAGCGTAAATTTAGGGTGGGAGTGAGATTATACGTTTTGATGATGGATTATTTACTTCAGCTGCAAAATGAAAAGTGTGACAGGGATTCTTTTAATAATTCTAAAATATTTAATAAATTTTGTAAATTATAATATTTTTTTTAATATTTACATATTTTTTTAATTTAAAACAATATAAAAAATTTAATATTTTAAGCTTTTTAATTAAAATTAATTTAGCTTGTTAATGCTTTGGAATTTCTTATGCATATATGTATCGTCAAAAACTGCATGTGGAATTTGCTTTGGTATATTTAATAAATAAATAATAACATTTCACTTTTCTATTTAGAGCATTTTTTTTTTTGGTATTTCACAAATAAAGGAAACTTTTGAAAAATAATATGCATTCCAAATATTTGTGTGTGCGACGCGTTCTCGAATTTTCTACGCATAAATTCCAATTGTTCCGATATTTTTTTTTTTTTTTTTTAACCCTGAAAAATTAAATATTAATTTTTGCCTTACTTAATCGGCATATTACGGCGATTTGAAATGGTAAAATTTATGATAAATTTTTGTGGTGCAGAAAGGCGAAAGATGTTGACAACTATAGGTTTTTGGTGCAATGATGCTTTGATGAGGAGACGACGTTTTTATATTTTTAACGGAAGGATAATGTAGAAAATAGTTTATTTATTAATTTATTATTACAATAAAATAACACATGTGACAAAAAATATAATCTAATCATAATTGGTCAAAAACATTTAAAACAAATCAATTAACTTCCTACATTTTTAAGCCCGAGAAGGGGGAGTTATTATTGCATTTCATTCATCCTTTTTCTACATTTAAATTTAATTTTTGTAATAAATAATCTTAACCAATTGAAAATGACAAAAGAAAAGAAAAAAAATCAAACAATGCGAAACTTAAAATACACTAAATTTGATATCTATATGATACTTAAAAGCTTATGTTCCATGAAAAAGATATCTAAATAAATTTTAGACTTTTTTATTCTTAACCCTTTCCGGCACGGGCAAAATCTGTAGGAAAATGAGAAATTATCGACTGACACCGGAATTCACAAGCGAATTTTTTAGATATTTTGAATTAATTAATTTAAGCTTGTATTGTAAAAGCAAAATTTTACTAAAATATTAATGGTGCCGTTTGCAAGTTTTGAATTAAAATTAAGTATCCCAGACCGGGCACAGTGTGCCGGAAAGGGTTAAGGGGGCTTAGGGGTTGAAAACTTTTCAAAAAATTGATTTTTTTATGATCTAGTTTAATTATTCAATTAATTATTAATTCAATGCAAAAAACCGCATAAAAATATTTGCATTTTTAACGGAGCTTTAAGCATTTATGTATCATCACTTTCATTGCCGCGCCCATATAATTTCAACTTTATGTCGCGTTTTCTCAAAACTTGATTTTTGACGACTAACACCAAGTAAAAAAAAAAAAAACTATTTGATGGCATGGCTTAATTTTTTTGCATGCATATAACCTCTTTATCTACAGATAGTTAATATTTTGAGTATTTTTAATGAACAAAAAGTTGTATTTTTTAGGGTTTTTTTTTAATTTTCAAATTTGAGAGATTTTTTAATATTTTTTTTTTTTTTTAAGTGATAGTTATATCTTTAATTCATTCTATAGATAATGATGTTATATGCATGCAAAAAAAAAAAAATTAAGCCATTCCATCAAATAGTTTTTTTTTTTTTTTTTTTTTTTTTTTTTTTTAATCTTGGTGTTATTCGTCAAAAATGATGTTTTGAGAAAACGCGGACTTAAAATTGAAATTATATGGGTGCGGCTATGAAAATGTTGATACATAACTGCGTTGAAAATGCAAATATTTTTAAGCGGTCTTTTGCATTGAGTTAATAATTAATTGAATAATCAAATTAGATCATTAAAAAAATCGATTTTTTCAAAAGATTTCAACCCCTGAGCCCCCTTAAGTTGAAAATATTTGTATCGTAGATTTTGCATTATGCTTATGGTGAGTGAGCACAAATTGATTAGACATAAGCATAATAATTTAAAAAAAAATTGAAAAGACTAAGATTTATTTATTTTTAATTTGAAGAGAAACTTAGATTTGGGGCGTTTAAATTATCATATTGTTTATTTATTAGCTCATTAGGCTATCAAAGCCTGAGAGCTATGTGCCCGCTTGTTCTGTATGTATGTACTTACTTTCGTTCGTGCGTGCGTAACGCGATAACTCATGATAAAAATATCCGATTCATTTGAAATTTTGGATATAGACTTATTGTGATAAGGCGCTTCCCTGATTAGTTTTGTGAGTTCATTCGATAAGTATAAGGAGGGGAACGGGGGATAATGCCCCTCCTTTTAATTTATGTAAATGGTTTTTTAATGCAGAATTTTCGAAGAGCATTATTACATAAGGCTGTAATAAGCAATTAGTGTGCTTAGCCTGCGAGCTCTATGCCATCAGTTTAACTGGGTAATATTCTTTTTATTTATTTTTTTTTACTGTTCAATTTTTTTTAGCATATTTGTTGCTAAAATTTAACATAACCCATTAACGCCCGTATTATTTTCTTCGCTAAAATTTAAATTTTGTATTTCCCACCACTTTTAAAAGCAAATTAACTTTTATCTAAAATTATCGAGGATTCTATCTCGCGAAATAAGATATATATCTATCTTCATCTTTACTGGTGGGAATACCGCTTTCTTGCTTTTTTTTGTAACTGTCCTCAAAAGAGGACGCTGGGCGTTAATGGGTTAACCACTTCCCTGTTTGTCCGTACGTCATACGGGCAACGTGTTTTTGCCAATTATGATCTATCAGTAGATATTCACTCCGGTAAATTTTTATTGTAAATTTTATATTATTTAATCAAGCCTTTTTACTTTCTTCTATCTTTACAAGAAGAAAGTATTGGATTCATGAAAATTTTTGACTTCCGGTTTTCGACGGATTTATACGTTTTAGAAGGTCCGGAACACGTTTTGACTATTTTTAGAAAATGTCTGTCTGTGAGTCTGTCCGTCTGTCTGTCTGTCTGTCTGTCTGTCTGTCTGTATGTATGTGACAAAAAAATTGTGGGCGCTCTATCTCAAGAACTAATGCTCGAAATTTAATAAAATTTTATATTCAGTTAGACCTTGATATGAATTAGTGCCTATTGGTTTTTGGTGAAAATTGGCCTGCAGGTGGCGCTGCTATACTACGTTTTTCATGATTTTCAAGATTGCTATATCTCAAGAACTAATGCACAGAATTTCACGAAACTTCAGATTCTGTGATCCCTTGATATACATAGACGCTGATTAAGTTTTGGTGTAAATTAGCCAGCAGGTGGCGCTGCTGTGCCACTTTTTCATGATTTTCATGATAGCTATATCTCAAGAACTAACGCACAGAATGTCACCAAACTTCAGATTCCGCAATACCTTGAGATACATAGTCGTTGATAAGGTTTTGGTGTGAACTGCCCTATAGGTGGCGCTGCTATGCTACATTTTGCACGATTTTTGCGATAGCTATATCTCAAGAACTAATGCAGAGAACTTCATCAAATTTTAGATTCTGTTACACTAGAATATATAACATAATTAGACGCTGATTACATTTTGGTATTAACCTTGAAACAGGTAGTGCAGCTATGCTGCATTTTGCACGATTTTTCCGATAGCTATATCTCAACAACCAATGCACAGAATTTCATCAAACTTCAGATTTTGTTACAAAATGACATATAACATAATTACACGATGATTACGTTTTGTTATAAATCCTTCAACTGATGGTGCTGCTGTGCTATATTTTACACGTTTTTTTTAACTAGCTATATCTCAAGAACTAATGCACAGAATTTCATCATACTTCAGATTTTTTTACACCATAACATAATTAAATGCTTTTTTACATTTTGGCATAAATTGTCCAAGATATGGTGTTGCTGTTCAACGTTTTGCAAATTTTTTGTTATAACTATATCTCAAGAACTAATGGACAAAATTCCATCAAATTTCAGATTCTGTTAGGTCTTGACATAAATAGATGCTTATTAGGTTTCAGTATAAATTACCAACATGAAGCACTACTAAGCCCTTTTTCTCAGAATATTAATTAAATTATGTGTTTTAGGCTTTTCGGATACCAGAATCTCATTAGGCTAGGTCAAATGCTCGAGGAAATTCGATAGTGGGTAACTTTGGGGGTCACCACGTTTTTTTTTTTTTTTTTTAATATTAAAATGTACTTATGAGATAGAAGAAAGTTTTGGGATTGCCACATCCAACTAGTTTCTGATTCAAATGGGTAAAAATTTCGGTTTTGAAATCTTTAAATCTATCAAAATCTTTAACCGCTTCCCTGTTTTGCTCCTACCTCGTACGGGTATCCATGCTCTAATCATAAATTATTATTCTCACCAGTAAAATGTTATTGTAAATTTTGCATTATATAATCCGAGTATTTTTCTGATTCCATTAGAAAAAAATTCTGTTTTGAAGAAACAGTGATAAAAGATTAGAAATTTTGTAAAAGATATGAAAAAGAAATGTGAGAAATCAGAATTATTACAAGTTTTTAGAGCGAAACAGTAGAAATATGCATTTATTTTTGAGATAGGCTTCGCCGTAAACCTGTAAACTCATAGTGATACTATTCTCAAAAGTGAAACTAGCAGCAAAAATAAAAAGAAATCGCTACATCACTATCCATCAAGGAAACTAACATGTCGGTGACAGTCGGATGAATAAGACGATCACTCGGGTTACCCATTAATGAAACACCGACTCAAAGTGAAATTGCTAGACAGTAGGCAGGCCAGACTTTGAGGCGCCAAAAACGAGGCGTTCCTGAATGGCGCACACGTACCAATAGGGGTACGACTTAGCAACTCGTTAATGAGAGAAAAGTCATTAAAGATCGTGATTGGTTTGTGATCTCTAGGGGGACTAGGGAAAAACCAGAATCGGACGAGAAAAGAGTGTCCGGGAGGAGTTCTGAAGAGTTCTTAGAAAGAGTGAGGAGTTCCACTAGTGAGCTCAGAGAAAGGTCCCGGAGCAGAATCTTGGAAACTGGTCCGGATAGCGAAAGCCTGGGTGAAATTTTATGAGAGGCCTTTCGCCCGTAGAGTCACTTTTTGCTCTCCTCATGAGAGATTAGAGAACGCAGTTCCCTGTGAGATATTTATCGAGCTGTCAATAGCTGATAGAGGAAGACCTTTCTTCCGTATTGTGTATGTGAAAAAAAAATCACTTAGTGTACCTTAAGACAATTAGGGAATCTTGACAGAATTGTCGAACTTTAACTATTAATTAATTAAATGCTGCAAATAATTATTCTTCAAAGACTGTTTTATGATTCTTCGGAGTAATAAAAAAGTTCTCTATAATATAAATTTGCCTTAATTATTGCCGAGCGGCATACCACGCTACCATTCTCTCGGAGGGCAATAATTTAAAGTTCTCATAGTTTGGAAGAGTTCCGAGGGTTAACTCGTTACATAAGCATTATTTCAAAGTTTTTCAAAAATACTGATGGGTTAAGTGGTTTATAAAAGCATTTAGAATAAAAGAAAACAATTTAATTTGATGAAAACTAGTGGTGCGAAAAATATTTAAAAATTGTCTGGTATATGTACAATCATTCCACTTCATGGGTGTTCCGAAATCGATTGCAAAGATAAAAGGATTATTTATTTATTTATTTACTCTAAGCGAAAAATCTCTTTTCACCCTATAAAATTATAAATCAACTAAAATTCGGGGCCTTAACACTTGAACTACGGGAAATTTTAACCAAATTTTATAAAAATATTTCATACCAGAATTTTTATTTAAAACAGTTTAACTTTGATATTTAACGTTTTTCTTTTAATCCTATTTCATAATACAATTTCTGGTTTGAACTGAAACACATTCATATGGTAACAATGATGAAAATGACGGCTCACGGTAGTTCTAGTGTTAACCTTCTAATTCCCATGGAAAAATACGTTCTAGAAAATCCGTAATTTGGAAAACCTGAATTCACACCAGAAAGTTTTAGTAATGAATCACCCTTTATTTGACGACTAAATATTTAGGACTCAATATGAATATTTCAATTTTCATGTTAATTATACATAAAGACAGTATAAATACTAGTTTTAATGAATTATTTTTGTGATGATATCGGAGTTACTATTTTTGTTTTACTTGTAAAAGTGTATATATATATATATATATATATATATGTATGTATCAATTTTTTTAATTTCTGGGTTGAATTTGGAATGTCTGAATAAAAATGTCCACTAAATTGGAAACCCTGGTGATAACATGCATGCTATCATGAGTATTATAGCGTTAATTGCCGATATGTTTCGGAATTTTCACAATATTATACCTGAGTTTTATATGAATTAGGTTGTAACGATTTCTACTTGTTTATAGAAGAAAAATTATTATAGTTCGTGATTTCGCAGTCAAAATTTAATGTTTATACAAATGCTTAAATACTTAATGCGTTTTTAAGCTGTTGCATAGCTTTTATCGCGGGCTTTGAGCGAAGCGACCGAATCTAGAAATTCCGTAACGAGCAAACCTAGCACTTCCGTAACGAAAAAACCTAACACTTCGGCTAACGTCGTTTCAGTTCGGAAAACTTCGACACGATATCCTTCGGTAGATTTCGGCAGACATTGACGCGGTATTTTTCAGATATTAGGATATCAAGTCTCAAACTTATGTTTCTTATGATCTAATTTTCATAGCGCGATCAAATTTTGTTTGGTAATTTATTATGAGACAGTGTCAATTTTTGGTGACAGGAGACCCCCCACCATGAGGGTCGAAAAATTTCAAATGCTTATAACTCGCGATCTAACTTTCGTAGCGCGGCCAAATTTTGTTTGGTAATTTATTAAGAGACTGTTAACTTTTGGTGACAGGAGACCCCCCCACGGTGAGGGTCGAAAAATTAAAAATGCTTATAACTCGCGATCTAATTTTCGTAGCGCGGCCAGATTTTGTTTGGTAATTTATTATGAGGCAGTGTTAATTTTTAGTGACAGGATACCCCCCAAGGTGAGGGTCGAAAAATTTAAAATGCTTATAACTCGCGATCTCATTTTTGTAGCTCGGCCAAATTTTGTTTGGCAATTTATTATGAGGCAGTGTTAATCTTTGGGGACAGGAGATCCCCCAAGGTGAGGGTCGAAAAATTTAAAATGCTTATAACTCGCGATCTAATTTTTGTAGCGCGGCCAAATTTTGTTTGGTAATTTATTATGAGACTGTTAATTTTTGGTGACAGGAACCCCCCCCCCCTCCCAAGGTGAGGGTCGAAAAATTTAAAATGCTTATAACTCGCGATATAACTTTTGTAGCGCGGCCAAATTTTTTTTGGTAATTTATTATGAGGCAGTGTTAATTTTTGGGGACAGGAGACCCCTCAAGGTGAGGGTCGAAAAATTTAAAATGCTTCTAACTCGCGATCTAATTTTTGTAGCGCGGCCAAACTTTGTTTGGTAATATATTATGAGACTGTTAATTTTTGGTGATAGGAGACCCCCCACGGTGAGGGACGAAAAATTAAAAATGATTATAACTCGCGATCTAATTTTCTTAGCGAGGCCAGATTTTGTTTGGTAATTTATTATGAGACAGTGTTAATTTTTGGTGACAGGTGGACCCCCCCCCCCCCAAAGTGAGGATCAAAAAATTTAAAATGCTTATAATTCGTGAACTAATTTTCGTAGCGCGGCCAAATTTTGTTTGGTAATTTATTATGAGGTATTTTTGGTGACAGGAGACCCCCAGTGGTGAGGGTCGAAAAATTTAAAATGCTTATAACTCGCTATCTAACTTCCGTAGCGCGGCCAAATTTTGTTTGGTAATTTATTATGAGGCAGTGTTAATTTTTGGGGACAGGAGATCCCCCCCCCCCCACGGTGAGGGTCGAAAAATGTAAAATGCCTATAACTCACGATCTAATTTTCGAAGCGCGGCCAAATTTTGTTTGGTAATTTATTATGAGACAGTGTTAATTTTTAGTGACAGGATACCCCCCACGGTGAGGGTCGAAAAATTTAAAATGCTTTTAACTCGCGATCTACTTTTCGTAGCGCGGCCAAATTTTGTTTGGTAATTTATTATGAGGTATATTTGGTGACAGGAGACCCCCAGTGGTGAGGGTCGAAAAATTTAAAATGCTTTTAACTCGCGATCTACTTTTCGTAGCGCGGCCAAATTTTGTTTGGTAATTTATTATGAGGTATTTTTGGTGACAGGAGACCCCCAGTGGTGAGGATCAAAAAATTTAAAATGCTTATAATTCGTGAACTAATTTTCGTAGCGCGGCCAAATTTTGTTTGGTAATTTATTATGAGGTATTTTTGGTGACAGGAGACCCCCAGTGGTGAGGGTCGAAAAATTTAAAATGCTTTTAACTCGCGATCTTCTTTTCGTAGCGCGGCCAAATTTTGTTTGGTAATTTATTATGAGACAGTGTTAATTTTTGGTGACAGGAGACCCCCCCCCCCACCGTGACGGTCGAAAAATTTAAAATGCTTATAACTCGTGATCTAATTTTCATAGCGCGACCAAATTTTGTTTGGTAATTTATTAAGCTATTGCATAGCTTTTATCGCGGGCTTTGAGCGCGGTAAGACCGATTCTAGGTATTCCGTAACGAGAAAAATCCTAACAATCCGGCTAACGACGTTTCAGTTCGGCAGACTTCGGCACGGTATTCTTCGATAGATTTCGGCAGACATTGAAGCGGTGTTTTTGCATAAGTTGATAAAAATGCTATGCAATAGCTTTACCGCGGCAGTCCCCGAGTGCCACACACATTTTTTTTTTTTTTTTTTTTTTGTGTGTGTGTGTGACCTGGAAGCTATTAAGAAAAGAAAATGCACAATTTCAAAGTTTTTAAGTAAACTAACATATTTGCATGAATATAGGTAGCAATAATTAATTAGATTTAATAGAATGATTATTCTTTAATGATTGTTAATTTGTAGCTGTTAAATGATTTAAAAAGAAAAAAAGCTTTAAAAAATATCCAGGTAACATTTTTACTCCAGAATAATATAATGGAAATTTAACAAAAAACTTTTGGAGTTTATTTTTTAAAAAAGAGCAAATCATGTAGCAGCTATTTTTAACTCTACAAATAGCGTTTCTTTCTATTTAAAAAATAGTTTTAAAATAAGAAATTTTCTACTCTGTAGTTCTTAAATCTATTTCTTCCGAAATCAATCACTACCAAACTCAAACAGGATTTAGAACTCGTTACAAAACTTTCGAAATTGAGTCTAAAGATAATAGGGCTCTTGATTTCTTACGACATGTCAATTTTTTCAGTAACGTTTGAACTGATGCTGAACTTATCAAACTGCCAATTAAAAAATATATAAACTTTTATTAATGCATACACAGGTACATATTTTTTAACACTAGAACCGCGGCGACGGGTCATTTTGACTCGTATCAGATGCATAGCTGTCAACTTTCAACTAATCTTCCGTAATACCTGGATTAGTTTGATGCAAGTTAACGTCATTTCAAACCAGAAAACATATTTCATGAATCTTTATGTATTTAATTTCAAGATTGTCAGTGGAACATACTTAATTTCATTTCTTTGAAAAAGTTCTGTTTCGAAACTCATTAAACCAGGGTCAAATTAACGCACGTATTACGGATAATCTATGTCAAGTTGGCACCTATGGAGATGCAGAGATGTTGATTCGAACCAGAAAACTCTTTGTAAAATAATCTAAAATAATCTGAGCGAAAGTAATTTCTATAAAGAACTTAAACAGTTTTTAATGAAAATTCCGGTGAGAGATATTTGTATAAAACTTAAATGAATTTTCGTGCGGTTTTTCGTTTTAAATAATAACTGTTTACTTTATTGAAAGTGAAAAGTCACCAAATTATGACTATGTGGTATTAAATTTCTTTAACCCTTTGAGCTCTGGCGGTAGCATTTTCTACCACATAATTTTAATTCCAAAATGTCACATCGGAACCAGAAAATTCGTCCGAATTTATTTTAAAAAGGTTTAACGCATTTTTTTTTTCGCGTATATGGTAAACCGTTTTTATTCTTTGCAAAATACTGGTGCCAATGTGACATTTGGAATTTAAAAAAATTACCCATCATAGTTCAAAGGGTTTATAGAAAACCGCGCCCAATTTAGTTGAAGATGCCTCTTTTTAGATTAAGGCGAAAATATTATCAGAAATTATGCTGTCCAAGAACCGGAGAACAAGGCTGGTGCACTCTTGCCAAATTGAGTACAAAAAATACCCAGATTATTTGATTGTATCTGCTCTTTTTCAATAGGAATATTTAACGGCCTATTTAAAAAAAAAGATTAAAAATCCTGAAAAATAAAGCGAATTATACTATTTAAAAAAAAGTTGTGACAGTCAAACAATCTTAATTTAAAAAGACCCTAATCTGGCACTACTGGTCTGGTATGAGAATTATTTTAAAAAATCGAACTAAGTCATAAACTCTAAACGTTCAGTGACTGCATCATTTGACTTGTGTATATTAAGTTATTACAATTTTTATTAAATAACATAGATAAATTTTAATTAAAATTAAAAAAAATAGTTTTCACTTTGCGATTAAATCAGGCAAAGTATTTTTTTTTTCATCTGTATATTTTTCAAATTAGTTGTTTCAAAAATTCTCAGAAATTTACAGATACGTACATAATTTACTGCAAGATTCATACAGTACCTTTATATGGAAATATAATGAATAAAATAGTCTCACAGAAAACCACACTACTAAGCTAAATACATTTTATTGATGAAAGCATCTAATAAGGATGCAGGTCTAAGATATAATGTAAATATAAATACATTACATATTTTTTCTATATATTTGCTCTACAGAAAATTAAAAAAATTCCTGTCCGAAGAGATAATGCGTTTAAATAATTTAGGAAGAAAAGTAATTGTATAAAAAACTCGGGAAAAACGTGACCTTATGAATGAGTGTACTGACCCTGTCATTTAACCCTATCCGGCGCAGATCTAATCCACTCTTAAAATACATTACATGATTTATATGAATGAATTACACTGCAATTTACTGAGAAATTTATTTACAATTATGAAAATTTATTTACAATAAAATCTATGCTTGATGCGTGATTTTTTTCATTCTTATTTATTTTCAAATCATTTTGTTTGCACGTTCTTGTGTCTGTTAATATTTTCAACAACTCAGCCTCAAAGTTGACATGCTCGAGCCATGACCGAAATCCATTGCAACGATAAAAGAGTTATTTATTTATTTATTTACAATATACGAAAAATCTCTTTTCACCCTATAGATTTAGAAATCAACTACTCCCTCTGTCCCAAATTAGTTGCTACATTTGAATATTTGTATACTGATTATTGATACTGTTGAATTTTTATTTTTTTGTTTGATCAGTTTTCAGAGATTTCAGGGTACTATGTTTGAATCAACAACATTTACGTACCTCCGCCCCTTCATAAATCGGTACCATATTTGATGTTTTAAAAATCCAGAGTTTGCGCGCTCTTAAGCCACGCCTAATTTTCTTTCGTATTTGCAAAGTTCTTTAGAACGTTGTAATTGAAGATCAATTATAATTTAATTTATATTTTATACCGTCGCCCTTCAAGGGGTTAACCATTTTGGCACGAAAAAATTTTGTTTGTATAATGAGACATTATCGTCTGTTACCGGAATTTACAAACGACGTTTTTGGAAATTAAGACTTTCTAATTTAAGCTTTCATTGTAAAAGCAAATTTTAAAAAATATATATTATTGGTGCGGATTGCAAGTTTGGATTTAAAATTAGGTAACCCGGACACTTTGGATTTAAAATTAAGCACACTGTGACGGAAAGGATTAACACTAAATGTACCGGAAATTTGAGTCAAGTTTTATAAAAATATTTCAAAACAGAATTTCAATTTAAAACAGTTTAACTTTATTATTTAATGTTTTCCTTCTTTGTATCTTTCAAAATTATTTCATAATAAAGTTTTTAATTTGAATTACAGCATGAATATGGCAGTCGTCAAAATGACGGCTCAAGGTAGTAGTAACTATACCTAATGTTAACTATACCTTCCACTTATGGGTACGATGCTGGATCGAAGAAGTTTTATAGTGATCTTATTGGTTCCCATTTTGTAAAGCAGTATTTTCATGCAAAAGCTGTTGTTGCATATTTATATTTCAAATGTGTTATAAATGAACCCAAATGATTATTATTATAAAACAAGTACCAGTGAGAGTTCGGTGTGCCTAAATGAATAAAAAAAAACAGCCAGATGCGTCAACATTGACTACGTGCTTCTTAGTGCACAAGGGCTCTCACTCTGTTCGTTTTTTGAACACCACTAATTGGAACCGAATAATATCTATACATATATAAAATAGATTTTCCTTTTCTTTAATCTTTACTATGAGCATTTCATTTGATTCACTATTTTGTAAAAGAAACCGACCACCGTAGTGGGCACGGGCTGGTAGTTTAATATATTTTTATTAATATTTATAGAAAAATCATATGAAGGGTTTTTAAGACAACCTTTCAGGGTTCGTACAATTCTACCAATAAATTTTTACAGTATTTTCAATGTATTTCACTGCATAAAAATGTGAAAATTACGAATCGAGGCGGTGGTTGCGAATTCTGCTTCTTAAAAATTAAATATAAATTTTATTTTGATTAATAGTGGTGACAGAGTCCTTACAAAATATAAGGAGTGTGCGAACTCTGCCTTTACAAATGGTTTTCGAGAAGTACTATTCCCGCAAAAGACGGTAACTTTGACGACAAACGGTCTGTCCAATCAAATTTCAAGATGACAAAATCTTGTTGGGAAAACCAAAATATGTATCTGTCGAAATTGCTCGATTACACCGTCGTCAACAAAGATCCGAAAAAATTGTTAAACACGAAATATACGCATTTTTGACCGTAGAATTCGTATCAGCAATAAAAAAATGGGTTTTATAATTCCAGATTTCAAAACTGGACACTTTGAACCCCAAGAGGTCGGTTGCGGAGGTTCATTTTGGTATCACTGAGCAGTATTTATAAATATTTAACACGATTTTATTTCGTTTTGTAATCCAATATGAATTTCTCGAGTTATTCTACAGTTTCCAGACTTTTCGGACATCTTGAGTATTTTCCGGTTAACCCCTTCATGAGCGTCGTTTGTAGTCTTCAAACACTTAATTTTAATGCCCAAACTGAAAAATGGTAATAGTATTTTTTTAGTACAGTTTTAATCTCATAATACCAGTGAAGAAAATATTTTGATTACTTTTTAAATAAATATGTTCATAAATTGAGATGTAAAGTAATTATTTGAATGTTTTTGGAACAGAAATTTCTTGCCCCTGAAATGTTCAAAACCTGCTTGTCTTGGATCAGACTCCGTAATAAATAAGGGATGAATGATGACATCCATAAATTCCACCTGTTTTTCATCCCTTCAGATATGTCTCCTTAAGTGGAAAATATTCTTAAAACCACGTTTAAAGAGACAATGTGTAAAGTAAGTAAACAAAATGAATCATTCGGTAATATTTTTTTATCCTTGTTATCGGATAAAAATGGCAGGATTTAAACCTCAAACCTACTTCTATATGTCACTATGACCGAGAAAAATGGGTTAATAGAATGTCTGTGTAGTATTACGGCCTATTTCGGCATGGCGGTGGTCTTACACATGACTAAAAAGCATTGTCGTTTAGTAGAGCAACCATAATTGATGCCTATATTAAGGTTTTCTTCTCCTTGATTCATTGAAGAAAGTTTTCTGGTCAGATAAGACGAACAGAACATTAAAAAAATACTGGTACACAGAGCACTTGGGCACCCACACTGGTCGTTAATAAGGTTGCACCCAATGTTGATATTCCAAATATGAACTGTTACTTATAGATATTATTAATAAGAGTTTGACAGAGACCAGACACCACATCCCGAAATTAAACCAACGGGACCTGAATGTCGATGTCAATAATGAAGCAAAATTTTGTAAAGAAAAATTCTGTAATGTGGCAAGTTTCACATGAATTAAAAAGAATCCAATTGTCCAAATTTCAGGTAGACAATATCACTGCAGAGGACATCACATTCTCCCTTTCTATGGTAACCCACAAGGATAAAAAGAGTCTCTGTGGATTATCTCATTGCAGCGGGTCTGGTAGTTTGTGTGGCATTCACTATACTGAAATTAATAAAGAGCTTAGTCTAAAAAATAAAAGAATCTGACAGGTAATGGGGTTAATTCACGTAATAAAAAAAATTATTCAAATAAATAAAAACTTATTCTAATTATTAATTTAAACTAATTATTTTTTATAACTTCAGGATTCCTAATCAACTCTAATATTATTACAAATACTATTACTAGATTTATTTTTACACAATTATTCTAATTGGTAAATAAATCATAATAGATATCAATTTCCAACCAGGCTAAAAATTTTTGAAAATAAATAAGGTTAGCTGGATGAATTATATCCAACAGACTCGTTCGGAATAGCTGAGACCAGCCTAGAGATTCCTGTTTCTATTTCCGCTCTGGATATTTTTCTCCTAGGTTGAAATTTACATCTCGTGTAGTTCTATTAATATCCCTTATATTTTATTACCTGAGCTTAATTTACCCATTTTTTATCTCTATATTATTGTTGTTCCCACTTAGCACTTTTTTTACATTTCACTTGATCTTATCTGTAATTAACAGTTCTATTACCTTATTTCTTTGCTAAGAATTTTTCTCGTTGTTGATTTTAGTTGACTTCTTTTTATTCTTGTTCATTGTTAATATTTTAATTTTTGTTTCTATAATTTATTATTTGAAAGTTCGATAAGCAATAGGATGGGGCTTAATCACAGACAATATTTTCTTTTTTAAAATACCAATTGTTATCAGTCTGATACATTTAATACCTTGTTTAGTTCAGTTGCGTAATCAGATTGGGTGCCCAAGTGCTCAGATTACTTCTAATTTTGGAAATTTCTGTTTGCCTTTTCTCAAGAGAAAATTTTCTATGAATCAAGGAGAAATAAACCTTACAATATTGCTGGTTTTGAGCACACACACTGGTTACGCCTTAGCACTTTATCCAATGGAATATTAATTAAGGTGGAATTTTACTATTTAAGAAAAGTGGTGCGAATGAAAAAATTTGAATTAAAAAAAGCAGACTATCTGGCAATACTATCAATGTCCTTACTGGGTCAGAATTCCATGTCTTACCCGTCATTTCTAGGTGATTTCGCGTCGCCTATTTGTATCCTACCGCCCTTCGAAGTTTGTAATATCTTAACTGGGACACCCTGTATTTTATTTAATTGAAAACGTAATATCTAATAAATGATGTAAAAATAAATATCCTAATTCAGTAATTTATGAAACATAAAAGTATTTTTTCTTTCTAAATAAAAATGTACGAAAATAATGATATAGTACGCATAAGAAAATAATTATCAAAACAATTTTTCATGTAGTAGTTAATTACTTTCGTAAGTCAATGTACCAGGAAGTTTTATAGTGATTCAAAACTAACTTCTTTGGTTGAGAAATTTTAAGTACCACAAGAAACTATTTTATTTTGCGTTTGCGAAAACTATTTTTAAGATAAATTATTATCCCTTATGAGATATTCTAGAAATGGAAGATTATAATGTACGGATATGTCAATAGAAAAACAGGATCATTAAAATTTATAATTATACCTTACATACAGCGTTGTAACAAGATTTCATCAATAACTTCGTATGTACAATTTTCGGTCAGTTAATTTATTCCTATAAAGATTACTGCTGTGTAGCTAGATTTCATGGAATGATTAATTAATTTATTTAAGAAAATGTTTTCCTATTATAATGTTAGAAATAGTCTGCTATGCAAAGTATATAAAATAAAAATTCCATTAAAATATTTATACGAACTCATCGCAAATAACTAGGCGTACTTTTTACTATAAAAGAAAATTTCGAGAAAACGAGGAAAATGTAATAGTTTATAATAGTTTTTTGATATCTATGAGGGGTGGCAGTATATTATTATTACAGGATTTTCAAAAGATCCTCCAACGGATTACCTACGTTTTAAGTGGTCTTGTGTTACGAAAATGCAATGTTTATTTAAAATATGCGGAGGAGAGACTTCTATTAAAATAATCTTCTCAATTATTTCAACTGTTAAAACAGGGTAAGGGAGATTCATCTTACCTTAGACCCAAAGAAAATACCTTTCAATTCCAATTTGTATCTCTGGCGCACATAATGCTTGGAAAAATTGTTCTATTCTATTCTGTTCTTACTCTATTCGCACCAATTTTAAATTGCACGTTTTTTTAGTATTTTTCATTTGCAAACATTGTCAAAGTGTAAATAAACGATTTTTATTTTCAGAAAATGGGACCATTTGAATTAAAAATTAGCCCATGAATTGTAAAAAAAACTTTTGGCACAATCTTTGACTGGGAAAAACAAGTTCCTTGCATTGGATTAAAATATTCTGACTCACCTTCCTTACTCTTTGGATATCGCTCTATCCGATTTCTATTTGCTTTTTCTCACGAAAATTATTTGCACAAAAAAATCAGCTGTTTTAATGGTATAAAAAATCAATTCGTAAGTATTTTGAAACAAATGAAAAAATCTTTGGGAAGAAGGTATTATAACCCATAAGGTATGAGGACTTTGTGACACGTCGATGTCAAGTCACAATGAATAGATTGTAAAGTCGTTATGGCTGTTTTAAAGCTCGTTTGGGAGGTCACATTGTGAAGTCACGGTGTGACAAATTTGTGAAAAATGTGTCCTTTGTGACTATTTTTGCATTAAATTGAGACGAAACTATGAAGAAAGCGACGACGCTTTCAAGTCACTATGTGACCAATTTGTGAAATACAGGTGAGATAATGGGATAAACTTTGAGGGGTTATAGAGCTCACTATATAAAAGAATTATTGTACAGGACTATATGACCGGAAGTGACACTTTGAGATATAAACACCAGACGATCAATTTGGCCATTGACCTTATTTCAAAATTTCGAATTTCTTTCAGAAAATTTCTATATTATTTTCTTTATTCAGGACAGGCATTTCATGATTACATAAAGAAAAATTTCTTTTTTGAAAATTTCTGTTATGACATCGAAATTTTTGAATTTCGAAAGGTATAAATACAGGTACATCTTGTGTTTCACAGACTTGCCAGTTTTAAGTTAAAAAAAAAAAAAAAAAAAAAAAAAAATCAAAAAATTTTGCTTCATGTCGGATATTTTCAAAGAAGAGTTTTTCTTTTCAGTAATCATGAATTGTTGGCCTAAAATAAAGGAAAGAATCTATAGAAAAGTTTAGTTAAAGGGTCAAATTGGTCCCCTTTTGTTTGTACCTCAATGCGTCGTTTTCGGTCATATATCTTGTATAAAAATTTCCAGAGTGATACAGAAACTTTTGAATTAAATAAAGAAGCAAATCTGAAAATCTATCTTTTTGTGTAATCCTGAAATTGTTATCTTTAATGAAGAAAAGAATTGTAAAGGAATTTTCTGGTATAATCGAGAACTTTTACAATAAAAAAAGAGCCAAATCGCACTTCTGCTGTTTTTAAGTGAACGTGTCACTTCTGCCCATACATTCCTATACAATATATGATACCGTAATTTCGGGTGTATAAGCCGCGGATCAAACAATTCTTTTTCGACCCAGAATTTTTTTTTAAATGAATGTTACGACTTAGATCGCCGTAAATATTTGTGTTCAATCACTAAATAAAATTTCTGGATCCAAAAAGAATTGTTTGAGCCGCGGCTTATACACCCGAAATTACGGTAATTACAGTATGCATACCAACCCTTAAAGTTTGTACCATGAAATTAGAATCTCCGTGTATATACTAAGCTTACATTCATAAAGAAATTTTATATCATTTCATTGAAAAATGAAAACTTATTTATAGCTCTGAAATTCTTTTGTAGAAAACTCTTCCTTGTGATTTCAAATGCCTTACAGCATAGAATAATTGAGCATTCTGTCTTTTAAAAAATCAATATATAAAATAGAAACAGCAGATTAAAAAATATATATTTTTAGTATTTTTGTGCCTGCACTCCATTAGTGAAACAACTCCGTCACAGGCATGGCACCCATGTGGAAAATGTTTAATCAAAATAAAAGTTTTAGTTTCTCCGATCTGTATTGTAATCAGAGATTAGTGTACTGACTTTGCGTCATATGCAAATTTCCTCCTTGCGCCCCAATCGAGTTTTTCGATGGGGGGGGGGGGGGGTGAATTCTCAGAACGGTCTTTTGTGCGTGCATAATATGTCCGTTTCTTGCGATACACGCACGGTTCCAACGCTCTTTCGAGTTTTCGCATGCGCTGAGCATTTTGCGATGAAAAAAAATGGGTGTTGCCATTGGAAATTTTCGAGTTTCCGTAGCTATAACCGTAACTGTGAGCGCCATTTTGTTGTCGTTCACAGAATCTCGAGCTCATACCTCCTAATATCTATATCTGAAACTTCACCTCGATCGATTCAGCGGACTGGCCGCTAGAGCTCCATATATTGGCAAAGTTTTTTTTTTTTATGACCACCCTGTGTATAATCCAGAGAATAAATATAGAATTCAAGTTTATTAATACAATGACATTTATTAATACAATGACAATAATTACTTACATGTGCTTACTATTTACATTAATCTTAAAAGTTATAAAGTATGCCAGTTTATAAGCATTGTTTTTTAAGTGGAAAAATCAAAAATATTTTAGAATAGCACACCAAAATAGCGATATTTTGATAAAAATTGCGGTAAAAAGTGAAGATTTTATATTTAACCCCTTCGATCCCTGGGTCTTCAAATTGGGACACATGTTTTGTTCCATTCCATTAATGGTGCTCGAACATAATTACAATTTCGATATCAAAATGATAAGTCTCAAAGTCTAAGATCTGGGCTGATGCAAATAAAATAAAAATCTTGCTCTTAAGTCAAATAGGAGAAGGAATAATTCGGCAATAATTAATAATATTGCATTAATACTCAGTAGCAAAGAGGTAAAAACAAAAATTTAAATGAAATCGTACCTTCTTAACTTCGTACCTTGATTTGCTCGTACATGATATGGGCAACATGTTCCTGAAAATCATGACTTTGATAAAAGATTTAAAATTGTGTAAAAGACATGATAAAAAAATAGGCTTTATTTTAAAATTTTAATAAAAAACATATTGATCAGCTAATGTTTTAATCATATAACATTTACCAATCACACAGTTATTAATCCATTAACTGATCAATATTTTTAAGACACTTTCAAATTATGTCTATTTTTGCGTCTTTTACGTAATTCTTAATCTTATAGCGCCAGTTTTTCAAAATAGAATCTTTTGCCTAATCGAATCAGAAAATGGGAGGATTAAATAATGCAAAATTTACAATAACAATTTATTGATGAGAATAATAAATCATGATTGGCAAATCACGTCGCCCATATGACATACAAGCAAATCAGGGAAGAGGTTAATGATAAATTTTGTTAGCAAATAAGTTAAACCAATGAAACAGTAAAAAATAAAATCAAAATTAAAACACTATGATAATTGAAACGCCCCAAAATCTTAATTTCTCATCAAATTAAAACGAGATAAATCTTAGACTTTTATCATGTTTATTATTATTATTATTATTATTATTATTATTATTATTATTATTATTATTATTATTATTATACTTTTTCTTTTTCATTTTGAGTACACTCATCATAAACATAATACGATGTCTGCAATATAAATATTTGCAACTTAAAAATGAAAAAGAAAACAAGCTAAAATTTATTTAGATTTCGTTTGAATGGAATATAAGCGTTTAAGTGTCTAAGTTTCCCTTCAACCTAACCCCTTGAAGGTCTGTGTGATAATATATATCCCACTTAATTTTAATTGCAAAATGACACATTGATAACAGAGTTTTGAAATAAAAATTTTAATTTCATCAAGTACGTCAAGAAAAGTATTTATATATTTTGAAAGAAATTTGCTTTTAAATTCTGGTGTGATTCAATCATTTCAGCATTTTATGAACACAAGTGCTTTGTCCGTCAAAGGGTTAAAAAAATAAACCTTACTCTTTATAATAATAATTATTATTGTTATTAAAGTTGTGCCTTATCGTTTTGTGCACATTCACCATAAGCATAATACAAGATGTGCAATACAAATATTTTCAACTTAAAAATGAAAAAAGTCTAAAATATATTTAGATTTCTTTTAAACGGAACATGGGTTTTTAAGTATCACATAAGTATCATATCAAGTATGTTTTACGTATGTTATTGTTCGATTTTTTTTTGTCATATTCAATTGGTTTAAATTATTTGTTACAGAAATTAAACATTAAATGAAGAAATATCTGAATGAAATATATTAATAAATTCCCTTTTTCGGGCTTTAAAAGTTAACCCTTTCCGGCACGGGCAAAATCTGTACTAAAATGAGAAATTATCGACTGGCACCGGAATTCACGAACGAATTTTTTAAATATTTTGAATTACTTAATTTAAACTTTTATTGTAAAAGCAAAATTTTACTAAAATATTACTGGTGCCGTTTGCACGTTTGGAATTAAAATTAGGTTTCCCAGACCGGACACAGTGTGCCGGAAAGGATTAAGGCTATAAATAGATTTGTTTTAATATTTTTCGGCCAATTTTGATTTAGTTAATATGTTTTCTAATATTTGTTTTATACCATACAAATTTGTGCCGATAAAACATTTATTTTTCACATCTTTACGAATGTTTACAAATATTTGAAATAATAAATATACGTTAAATTTTGATTATCAATAATTTTCTTCAGACGTGAAGGGGGGATATGTTTTGTAACACGCAACACAAAGTTCAGCATCACAATCAGCGCCTAAAGCAAAACATAAGCACTCTTATTCAAAGACTTTACATGGAAATTCCCGTTAAAATTTTTCGTTTGAAAAGTTTTTTCCAGCCATTAAATCTCGAGCCCGAAAATATAATGAGAAATAAAGAACAACACCTCAGCCCATATTATTTAAGGGATCGTGAATTTCGGAGCTAAACCACATTACTCACTTCGAGACTTGTTCATCTGGACATATCAATTAAACTGCTAATTAAATGTTTGACCTTAAATATTGAATTGTAATAAAAAAAACTTCAGTGTTTTATATCTGTTTGATTACTGGGTATGACAAATGACAAAAGCGTCTTTCAAAAAGAGCAAATGCATTTCAAATTTCACAGTATGGGATCCCACTGCTCCGTTTTTTTTTTTTTTTTTTTTTTTTTTTTTTTTTTTTTTAAACGGGTATTTTTTAAGTTGTAATTCGTAGTAGATTTAGAAACAAAATGCATTTCAAGGTAAATTTCGATGGAAATTTTAATAAAAAGATTTTCTTTGAAAAAAAAGTTGTGTTTAACCACTTAATGGTCGCATTAAATTGCGATTTAAAAATTCAAATTCATCATTGCCCCCACTTTTTTGAAAAGAAAATATTCTTCTTATTTAATGACAATTAAAATGATACCAGAATAAAACCAATTACACTATTTTATAAAACTGGTAGGTATAAAACAATTCTGAATAAAAGCCGTGAAGCTTGCAGCCCGTGAATGTCTCGGGCGCGACGATTATTTGGTTAAAAATCGGACCGAACTGAAGAACAAGGTTTATGAATAAAGATCAGGAAACATACAATGTATTGTCTGCCACTTGGAAATGAAGTAACTGAAGATGTCTTTTTTATATCAGAAAAACAATTTCTGATTAAAGCGGGAGTAAACGTTTAAGCAGTAAATTTGAATTGGAATTTAAATATTATTCAAGTGCCTTATTTACAAGATTGTGTTTTTACAAATTTGTTGAACATTTCTATTTGTTTTAACGACGTAAGTCCTTCCAAGTAATAATAATATTATTATTATGTTTATTTATTTATTTATTTTGATACCGACAAAGGATTGTCTAGGTTGTCACAATATGGCAGAAACGCAGGTCCTGATCACAGAACCCGACAATAGTACGTATGGTTAACTCCCTTATCTGATACATTGAATACAGCGGTCTGTCATTGAATAAAATGCCAAAGATTTTCCTAGGAAATTTTTTTTTCCAAAACATAGATTTTCTCCATAGAGTAGCAAGCGGTGGGTATTGTCAAATTGGATTTTCCAGGGCTACCAAATGGTCTACAAACTGAACATCAGTATTGTTTTACAGAAAATTGCATGATACGTTTCTACATAATTTGTGCCAGAATTAATCTCCAAGGTTGTTTCTTGGCAATTTGAAAGAAAATCTAAAAAGAAGATTTCTCTAATAAAATTCTGATGTTCATTTAGCGGACCATTTGGGAGCCCTGATTTTCTTTTAACAATATGAAGGAATTACCAAAATTTTAATGCATATATATTTTTTAATAAAATACTATAATTTTTACTTAAATTCATCGAAAACCTTTAATATGATATCAGTTAAAAATGAAATTTTATGTAAGCTTAACAAAAGGCAATGAAATGTTCGTTAAGTATTTCTCGTAAAATTATGAAATCGTTGTAGAAATAATCAAAACTTATAAAAAGTGTAGGGAAAATTTGTAAAAAAGGGTTTTAATGTTAAGAAACAGCAGGACACTTTACTTACGCGCATTGAGAATGTGATGAGGTCATGACAGAAAATGGATCGGTAAGTTTGCCCTCCACATTTTACATAGAGGTCAGGTGTCCTGACAATCGCCAAAATAAAAGATTCAGCCCCTAAAAAAAAATATGTTTCTTCATTATTTTTGTGAAAAATTTTGCATCAATAACATGGTTCTTACGGGTACTGTTATTGTCGAGGTGTAGTACCAATTTTTTAATTAAAAAAAATAATTCTGCTGCGCCAAATTTCGCCTTATTTAATCAGAGATTAAATATAAGAAATTATTGGTACCAAATAATTTCCTTGTTATAAAACTTCAAGGACCCGTAAAAACCTAGAATTACACTTTTAATAAAGGAGTAAAGTTATATTTAAATTTTCGTGTAGAAAATTCCGCCAGCGGTAATCAACTCATGCGAAAACGGTTACAGTTGAATCTTCACTGTTTTACGAATAGACCAGTTCCTCTTTATTAATAGTTCCATGATTGGGGGACTTAGAAATCTAATCTAAAACTTATAAAGTAGATCTTGTAGGCATGAGATTTCCGCTTTTTTGGACACCAGTATAATCTTAGAGAAAATGTTGTTCTCTTAAATCGCAAAAATGTTTCGATTAAAGAATATAGCATTTTCTCTAAGATTTTACTGGTGTAGAAAAAAGCGGAAATCTCATCCCTGATCTTGTCTATTTATCTGCATTTCTGTATATTAAACGTATAAATAATATACCGCTCTACGAAGGATAAAATTTCTAATTTAGAAGATTTTTTGCATTACTAAAATTTCTGAAATCCATATTAAATTGCTTGCAGAGATATCACGCAGAGAAATATTAAACAGGGTGCGTAGTCATCAAGAAACTCAGAGGATTTTAATTCTTTTAGTATCAGAAATTCTTTAAAGTACTGGTTGTTAGATCTGAAAAAGGGTTTCTTTTTCGTTAAATAAAACAAATGTTACATTATAAAAATTCTGGTAAAAGGTCCTTACAAGGTGCTTCCAAACTACGCACCCTGTTAAACTCGTTGTTTTAAGATATATTGCAACAGAATAAAAGAATCATTATTTAGTTTGCTGTTTAAAGATTTATTTGTTTGTTCACAACAATCGCATTAGAATGGAAATTACTTTGGATATTTAAAAATAGTATTCATTAAGTTTTCAAAACACGTATGAACACTATAATTATTTTGCTTTCCGTCTGTATTTTCCTTAAGGACTCAATTTATATATTGTTATTTTTGAAAACTATTTAAAATAAAAAAATGTTTCCTCGTTTTTTCCGCTTCATTGCTGCATTCAAACTTTTATTTTTTACCTTTATAATGATGCAAAAATAATTGCACTTATTTTAAAAACATTTGAAAGTAGAATCTTCGATCGTGATTTAAAATCTGATGAGATTTTATTGTTAAAAATTTAACACGCGACTTTTCGAAAAATACATGGATAAATTAGCATGAGATGAAAAGAATATTAGAACTTCAAATTTACCCATTTTCCGTTATAAATTGTTCCTGATTATTCGCGTGTTGTCAATAGGTACAGTTAAAATTTAGATTAAAAATAAATAATAAATCAATTCATAGGGAAGAATTCGTTATTGCTCTAAAATCGTTGTTATCCTTCTTTTTTATTAAAAGGGCCACACATAAACAATGAAACATAAATAGATCACATTAATATTGTGAAATGTATAGGTGATGTCAAAGAATTCTGTTCTTGTTCCATGTGCTTGTTTTGTTTGGACCGAATGAAGGTATTAAAATTTTAGCGATAACCTGGCAAACCCTTTTACAGCATATTGAATCTCTACTTTTTCTCTTTAATCTGTGAGGGAAAATAGTAAATTACTATATTTTTTTATGTCGTTTTCCCATAAAAACGGAAAAAATTAAATTCGTGCTATGCCAAGAATAATGTCTGCTAAGAAAATGTTTATTGAAATATATATGTGTGACATTTTTCTTCTTCTCATTCATTTAATTCCAATAAAAAAACTGAAAGAAAGCAATTTTATTAATCTGCTTGTAAAAACATTTTCCGAATTTTATTAAAAATATAAATGAATGATTTCTGCTAAAATAAGTGTGCATTATAAACTAAATTCATTTTTCAGTATCCATCTTAATGTTACTAACAAATGAAGGCATATTAATCTTTAGATACCGATTTATTTTCTCGATATTCTTAAATGACGACATCGCAGTTTACTGGGTTAGTGTATCGTTCCTTGATATCTAATTCATTTGCGTACATTTCAATAATTGGTATTTAAGAATGAATCGCATAAATAGGATTCATATCTAGACCGGGCTTCGCATAGCTTCCTACCCTTCCGACTTTTTGGACCACAAAAAATTAACTGAAAATTTTGATTTTAAAGTATTAATGCCGATAATTTAGAAAATATTTTGAAAATTTTATGCTCAATTCATACATTCCTTTCAGTATTTACGTTAAGTATTTATTTTTTAGAAACAATCTTCATATGCATTTAAATTTTAAAATTAATCATCATGTCAAAATCCAAGTTTCTTTTCCAAGGGTCTACCATCTCTCGAGGGGTAGTGGCACTACCATGAAATGCCTATATTAAAAAAAAGGACTGTCATCATTATTTTGCAAATCTTAATTTTGAAATCGCTTTAATATTTCCCAATATTCCATAGGAACGTGTATAAGAAAGTTTTTAACGACCTTTTATATATCGTTTGTTGTTTCTGTTCATTCCGGGTGGTAGTAGCACCGGCTTAGAATATATACTATGTGAAATCAGAGAATGCCGTCACTGATCTGAAACTATTACTTTTATAATTCGTTTATTACTTCCTGATCTTACATAGAAATCGTAATTTAGGATCTTTTAAAACGCTTTTCGCTCTGTCCCTTCGCTTCACAACTTTTAAATTTCAATTTTACTTCCGACTGTTCTTAAAAGACATTTATATTTTATAGGTAACTAACATGCCGTATTTAAAATACAACAAAAATCACCATTTTGAATACATTTGGCTCCAGCAAACCTCGGTCTGTTGCTAGAGTCACCCACATAAAATGTAGCTTACAGTTTTCATGTTTTAACAGTTTCTATCAGCACCAATCTACTTTGGAAATCGGTTTGATACGTACACAGATTGCTTACAAATCGTCATTTAGAGCGTTTTTACATAGTTAAAAATTTGCAGCATTTGTTGTATCGTCACTCAACCTCTTTTGTAGACTATCTTTATTCTGATAAATAAGAATGCGTCATTATATTGTCATAGTCAACCGCTTTTTATGAAAGCGGTGGATTGATGATACAGCAAATCCTGAAAATTCTCAACTGTGTAGGCGCTTTTTCGTGCATTTTCATCCCCTTTTATACTTCGAATTTTTAAGAAAATATTTGTAGTTTTTTTTTAAAAACACAAGATAATAAAAATACTTTGTGCACTTAAAAAAATATTTAATAAGTCGAATATATCCATCTTTCTTATTTTTGTGATCGTAAAGGTAGGACGTTTTGGCTACAAAAGATAACTTGAATATGATGCTGTTTTTTATTAAATAAATACTCTTATCTTCAATTTATTTTATCGCGAAATCTGAAATAATTGTCTCCTACTAAATAAGGTAACGATTATTTTTTTTGCATTTATTGGTCGTAAAGTAAAAAAACCTTCATACCCAGGATTTGCACAGTTTCTCCTAGGTTAAAAATGGTAAAATTTATCAAGGATGGATCTACTATTATATATTTGAGGTACAAAAATATGTAAGAGTTGTGATCATTGTTATAGTTTAGAAACCTGAGATTGTGAATTGATATATCCGTTCACTAATTTGTAGGTTTCGCAGCAATATAATCATTATTTAAATTAATATAGTTCTACAGATATGATACAGTTTGAATAATGAGTAATGATTAATACACTAAAAAGATATATTCATATACATGAATAATTATTTGTATGTAAATGGAAAAAACATTTTTTAATAACTTTTAAAAAAATTGCAGACTAACCCACTTTACAATTTCGCCATATTCCTAGGTAGTCAAAATAATGGGAAATAATACTGTTAAATATGGGAAATAATATTGTTTGGAAGTTAGGGTTTGAAACAATCATTAACGCCACTCATTCTATTGCTAACTAAAAAGAAATTATTGCAATAATTGCAATAATTGTAATAATTATTATAATATTCATAAAAAATATTCTTTCATGCTAAAGGCCATTAATTATATAAATTGAAATGCTTAACTTCTTTTTTTTTTTACAATTTAAATTGGTTTCAAATTAACTTTAAATCAGTTTCATTGTTTAAAGCTTTATTTTATAACTATTCAATTAATGTCCGAAGCAGATTCAATTTTGCATATGATTGTGTCATTCAATATCATATTAAACAAACACGTAACACATCAATCATGGGATGAAAACACAGATGTTTCGAACAGTAAACATATTCACAACGCTTAACGGATCTTGTTATTATGTAAATGATTTAATAATGATGTTATATACAGTTGTGGTTTGATTTACAAATATGATTCTCAAAGCAGTTGTTCATGAAGCAGAAAGGATTTGAAGTGCATAAATGTAAACTTTGGATAAGTCATTTTAACAATTCAATAAAATAAGATTTAATGACCACATATTTGTCGAATAATAAAAGTATTTTAATTCAGAAGATTTTTTTAGTACATTGTAATACTTATGATATTTTTTATTATATTAATTTTACCAATGTAAGTCAAAATTCACTGTTTAAATCAATAAGACTTGATAGCTAAAATTAATAACAATAATAATTACTCAGTATAGTTACAAACTAGGGACCGTCTAATGATACTAAAATTATATATTTCTCATTGTTTTATCTAATCGTCAAGTCGTTTTAATTTGAAAAGTCGAACATTTCTTTATAAAAATAATGAAAACCTGCAGGCCACAGTTTGACAAGCATGTTTTTACTGAATAAAAACATTTAGAATTTTTCATAAGCATTTTATTTCCTGATCACTAGTAATTTTCCATGAAATACAATAGAAATTCTGAAACGTAATAATACCCTGGGGGCAGGCAGTCTCCATTGATAAATTTTATTCGTTTTTTGTCCGATTTTTAGTAATTTTTTTGTAAGAATGATTATAAGCTTTAAGCTAGGAATTAATGCAATTTTATGTTGAGAGAATGCTTGCTGGTATCTAGATTTTTACACTCTGCTTTACACTACAAAAGGAAAAACAGTTTTACTATGGTTTCGAAATATTGTTTTAATCTTATTTAAACATAGATACCGTAATTTCGGGTGTATAAGCCGCAGATAAAACAATTCTTTTTCGACCCAGAATTTTTTAAGAAACAAATATAACTAGTTAGATCGCCGTAAATATTTGTCTTCAATCACAAAATAAGATTTCTGGGTCCAAAAAGAATTGTTTGATCCGCGGCTTATACACCCGAAATTACGGTACATGTTATAAATTATGCAACTAAATAAGAGCAGGGTCTTTAATCTGAAATTACGGAAGCATAATTTTCCTGTGTATCATCCGTCTCTTAAACAATCATTTTCGACCCAGAAATTAAAAAAAATAAAGTGTAACATTTTAAATCGCGGAAAATATTCTGTATCTAAACAGAATTGATTGATAAGCGGATTGTGCGCCGGGAATTACTGTACCTTACACCGTTCGAAAAGGTTACAAATCTCGCACTTTAAATTAAATCAATATTGTGTTGAAAATATCGTTAGTAATGCAAAAGTTGCTAAAGGATAAAAAGTTGCTAAAATGTTGAAATACTTGGATGACAACGGGTTTTAAGAAAAGAGTTTTTGAAAATAATTAAAACCCGTATTTCACATATTCTTAAAAGATATTCCAAATTTCGGGCGCATTGTAGAAATCGGGGATTAAGCATAAGTTTTATACATAACGTTCCATTGCCATTTAATTCCTTCCTGGGAACGTGCGTGTCCCCAGTGTGGCGAGTGGTCAAGGAAAAAAAAACACGGCAAAAAAGGTGTTAAATACCAGTATTTTGTCAAATAAAAAATTTCCTTCTTTAATCTCTTTATATTATTCTAAGTAATAAGTAATTGCTAAGTTCTAAGTAATTCCTATAATAAAACACTGGTGGATACCTGTGTTTTTTTTCCCTGATCTTCCTTCCTCACCACCCTGGTCCCATTTAGAATTCATATTATTTTATTACTAGAATCTATTAGCGCAAACTTCACCTTGCCAAATCGTAGAATTATCAGAATACACTTTTTGGAAAATTAAAGTAAGACTATTATGTATATTTTCTGGGATTAGAATTATAAATGTGGTTAATACGTTGAGTACCAGTGCAATTTGTCAATCATACCGTTTAGGCCGTGAAATAAGATTCCCATTACAAAATCCCAATACTATCAGTAAACAGTGTCGGACGCGGTTTAAACGGAAAGTTCAGTGTCAGTCATCGGTGAATGACGTGGCACTCAACATAATAATCCTTTGAGCTGTGATGTTCGAATTTTATACTACTTAATTTTGATTTTGAAGGTTCACAATTGCACCGGAATATTCGAACAAAATTATTTGAAAAAGATATAATGCATTTCGTGTATATCGTAATCCGAATTTTTTCTTTGCAATACTGGTGCAAATGTGATAGTTGGAATTTTGAAGAATTTTACCCACCAGAGCTCAAAGGATTAAATGATGTCCATTCTTAAAATGATAAGTGCACACTTGCCAACCTCATCCTTTTTAAAATAGAATAACATACTTTAAGCCAGAAAACTTAATTAAACGTGCTTTAACCCTTTCAGGGGCAAGGTATTTCTGCTCCGAAAATGTTCAAATAATTGATTCACACCACAATTTAAGAACAGACTTATTTGAAAATAATCAAGAGCTGTTTTTCGCGCATATTATAAAATCGAAATTGTACTAAAATTTTACTGGTGCAAGTTCGAAATTGGAACAGTAATATTAAGTGTTTGCAGACTGCAAACACCGCCCCTGAAAGGGTTAAAATAATTGCAATAGTACCGTAATTTCGGGTGTATAAGCCGCGGATCAAGCAGTTCTTTTTGGACCCAGAAACTTTATGTAGTGATAGAAGACAAATATTTACGGCGATCTAACTATTTATATTTGTTTCTTAAAAAATTCTGGGTCGAAAAAGAATTGTTTGATCTGCGGCTCATACACCCGAAATTACGGTAATTTAAAATCAACTTAATTTCTGTTAAGAGAAAAAATCTTGTTCTCTGTACGTTTTTAATAATAACAATAATAAAAATAAAAAAAATAAAAAAAAACTACATTAATTAATTATGAAAATTTAAACATCAATATTCGAAGGTATACATTTTTTCTTATATCTTTGTTCAATTCTGCTTTGAGCAGTTTTTTTTTCATTTTTCTTTCAAATATTTGTAAAAGTACAATCTTTGTTTCATTATCAAAAAGTTAATTGTTGCTTTCATACATAAATTCTAATATTTCTTCAATATCACTTATTAAATACAGTACACTTTCTAAATATTTTAATTAAATTTCCTTTCTAAAGAAACTGATTTTTTAAAAAAGTCTATGATTTATGATAAAATGACAACAACATTTGAAAGTTCTTTTCCATTGCAACAAAAATGTGAAAAGTTTATTGATTTAAAAAAGCATGATTGGCTTAAAATTTTAAAGTAATATATAATTCGCATAATTTTAAAAGTGAAGGTAAAAGTAAAAATAAACATTAAAACTTTTTCTAAAGATAAATTGCATGTGAAAATGCCACTGAAAGAAACTTGAAATCCTTTCATCTTTTCACAAAATATCAAAAAGTAGCTTAAGTAAAAATATTTCACTGGAATAAAATATTTTTACATAGAGCATATCTGAAAGAAAGTTTCATTAGAAAACTTTGAGTATGTTTTTATTGAAGTGCCACTGTTTACTTCTAGAGTCTCCTCATATTACCTTTTAAGAAAACGTTACGTTTATAAAAGCGAAAGGATTTTTTATTTCTTTGTAAAAGTGAAATAATATGAAATGTTTATTTCTAGTTCTTTCACGTTTCTTGTATTGTAATATGAGAGTACGTAGTGTTATTTTGATCTATAATAATAATTTATTTTGAAAAAAATTAGAATTATTGTTTTTTCTGCGTAAAAACTATATTAACTTTTAGGATGGGCGCTGTGAAATGTACCACCAATACTGGCATGGGGTTCAGCACACCCCAAATATATTATATGGCATAACTAAGAAAAACTTCTAGAATTCGATCTGTTAATGAAATTCAGGATAATTGCCCTTCATTCTGTAAAATGCTAACTTACATATTAAATTTACGTTAGTTTAAGAATTAATAAAAAAAGTAATAATAATAAAAGCTCTCCCCACTGTTTTCCTTATTCGAAAATTTTAATTTTTTCCGTGTAGCAGTTTATGGTTTTTCATTACATTCTTTGTTAGTATAAAATCTTATTATTGTGGATAAGAATACTGAGATATATGAATTTTCATAAAAATTAGAGTGTACATAGATCAGGAACTTTAGATTTTTTGAGTGTCTGTACACCTAGAAGCGTTCTATAAAACTAAAAGTAGTTGGATGCGCCAATCCAAAAACTTTCTTCTATCTCATACGTAAATTTTAATATTTAAAAAAAAAATAGTTACTCATTTTAATGTTTTAATAATTTTAACAGAATACCATACCAACTTTGATTTTCATCTTAAATTTCTGCCTCAGTCAATTAATCGAAGTAAAAATGAATTTCTGTCTCTGCATGAGCCGATGGACAATAGAATGATGGGAAGATTCCTTTTTTTTTAAATTCAGGGAGGACGTATTTGCCATACCAAAAATTAACCTTACACAAAAATTTTAGTTCAGTTCTAGGCCTGACTTCATACACTTTTAGGTGGTGCAATATTGAAAATGGCCTTGCAGCACCCCCTTCCAGCGGATTTTTTTCAAATTCTAGGAGGACCAACTAGTCATAGCCATACACTTACACAAAAAAATTTGGTTCAGTTTGATACATAACTTCATATACTTTTGGTCGGTAAAATATTGAAACAGGCACAAAAATCGGGATTGCAGCCTCCCCTTCCTGCGGAATATTTCAAAATTGACAGAGGACCTGCTTGGCACAGCCAAAAACATTCACAAAAAATTGGTTCAATTCTATGAATAACTTCATACACTTTTTAATGGTAGAATGGCGACATACAGACACACAGACACACACAGACACACACACATACACGGACAGACAGACATTTTGTAAAAAACATATTTTCTGGAATCTCTGACCCCTAAAACGTGTAAATACGTCGAAAAAAAATCGATTTCAATACTTTCTTCTAATGAAGATAGAAGAAAGTAAAAAAGTCTAAAAAGTCTGAATTCGCTGCTTTAATACTCTACGCCCGAAAAGTAACCTTCGAAGCAGGTACTCATGGACTTGATATTTTCTGCTTATAAGGAGAGACAGCTGATGCATATTTTCATAAATCGGGTGTAAAATTCCCCGTGCTGGTCTAGCCAGGTTAACAGAAAAATAGAACTAATTAATATTGCTTCGCTTTTTTTTATTTATTGGTCAATCTTAGTATTTCCAGATACCCTGCGTGAATCTTAGTTCCAAATGTTCTCGACACCTATATTTAAACCCATTAACCGCCATAATTATAAGGTGAAAATTTTTAACTTCATAGCTGAACGTCGCACAGTGGAGTAGTTTTCCAATTTAGCCGGCCAAAAGACAATTTTTCGAAACGCTGTTGAGGAGATAAAAATGTAGCTAATTTTGAAGAAAAATAGATGGATATTCGTCGTACACTTATAAATTTTTCTTTTGTGCGAGCAATTGAGTACCAGAGAAGGTAAAACTTGATTGTAGCACTAAATTTTTTTAATGTACTTGAAAGCTCCATTTAGTGCCTGTTTATTTTATTGCGATTTTTATCTCGTAAACTTTTGCTTATACCATATTGTTTTGGATTATGAAAGCCCATGTAAATGCGTTTATAATACACATGCATACATTCATATTTGTTTATTTAACTGAGATGATAAGGCGACATGAAATTTGCCATATATATTTTTTAATTTTTGTTATTAATTTCAGTATTCTTTAAAACATTTGTTATGTATCCAGGTGGATCCCGATGCTATTTTTTACTTAAAAAGAGAGTTCAATATATGTACTTAATAATTTTGAAAAGTGTAGCTGCTAATAAGTGCTAATTTAAAAGAATTGGTCTCAAACACATAACTGTATGTTTCTGTAAATGATGTTTTTTCCATTTCCCTTTAAATTTGAAATGTATTCTACGATAGATAAGTAATAATTATCGTCAAAATTTATCGTCTGCGTTCATAATAAAGTTCTAATTTACATATATGAACAGTATTATTTTTAAAATACCGTTTGCTAAATAACTTAATTTTTAATAATCTACAAAAGTATCATTTGGCAAAATCAAATGTTTTCTTCGGCTATCATTCTATCGACCCATGAGAGTTAAATTTCTACAAGAGTCTGTATATATCTTTAAGGAAGAAATCCTATATTACATTGAAATCTGTTTGGCATTAATTGCTGATAGATTAATTGTCCATGATATGAAGCAAACTATGTTATTAACCATGATTGACAGTGAAATTCGCAACGCCACATTTGAAACAAAATGAACACTCCATAGATTCATTTATGGAGCTATTTCAAAAGACTTACAATTTGAACGTAATTATTAAGTAATTATTAATAATTATTTGAACGTAATTATTAATCATCGTATAAACTTCCTCTTAAAAATTAGCGTATTCAGTCAGAGGAGGAAAGGGATCTGGTGGATCAAGACAAGAGAATAAATACAGCATGATTTTAAATTAAAAATCCGGCTACTTGTTGAGATACCCAAACCAGGATATGGAAACACCAGCCTAATGGTCATTACTGATCTGCATTACGCTATAGAAATCGCGGCTATAAGTCATTCTCTTTTATTTTAAGGTCATCTTAGAGGCATTGTCAAAAAATATATCAAAAAATTTTCAATCATCATCAAATTTTCAAAATCACACATGGTCAAATTATGTGAATTTGTATCTAATGTACTCCATGGTGGCAATAGTTTCTAAATTTTAAATCATGTTGCTACAATTTTAATTAATGCACCATTTTACTTACTACCATTCTCTGAAGAAGTTTTACTCGCTTGAAATAACTCTTTTCGGCAATATCGCAAAATTTTTGATTGGAAATTTTCAAGAGAATTGTATATTTTACACATTCTAAATCAATAAATGCTACCTTCAGATCGCCTTTTATCCTGTGTGAGAGGCATAAGAAATAAAAAAGAAATAAAGAAATCAATTAAAAAATGACTAATTTTATTTCACCCTACTGAAATTTACAGCACTGATGCAGGCCATCAGTGTAACTTACATCCCATTATTAATAAAAGTTAGTCCGAAGGCGAATCATCAGATGAATAATCTTTATATTTTGTCACAGATTATGCATACACATTCTTTTATGTGTGACTTTTATCGTATTTTATATACATTTAATAAAATATATGATTTAATTTATAAATTAATGTTTGGTTTCTTTAAATTGCTTTTCGACTCTGTAAAACTGCAAAAATTATTATTTATTTTAATTAAAAAAAAGAATAAAAATATTTGAAAAGAAAATTTGTAAATTTTCAACATATTTTGAAATTGATTTTTTATTGGTATTTGATATTGTTTTTAGAACATTAAAAGACTCATGATAAAAAAAAGGTAAAATTACTGCATATATTTGAATTTGTGAAAGAAATTACAATATAACGTTAAAATTTTTGTTTTTCAGTTACTCAATATGAAAAGATACGTTTCAACTAAACGATCGAATATAATCGCAAGAGGAGTATTTATCATTATTTTATTGCAGTTCAAATGCACTTTACATGTTACAATGTTTTTCATGTACCCTGTATATATTTTTTAAAAAAATCTATTTTTTGATGAAAACTACTAAAATGGGGTAATAATATGATAAACCAACCAATAGTAAACTTTACTCCATTTTTTCAATAAGAAATAATTTTGGTCGGCTGAATCCACCAAATACCCCACTGTGCGTCGTTTGCAACCACAAATTTGTAGAAATGATTTTCGCTTTTTGCGATCATAAAATTTATGCCTTTAGTAAAGTCAATTTTTTAATTGAAAAATTGTATATAATTAGCGTAAATATGGATGGGTAAGTAAATAACGAAAATATATGCATTTATTTTGACTGTTGCGAAAACGGAACACCAGCGGTTAATGGGATAACCTTTTTAGGACCGGGGGAATATTCATAAAATTTATTAAATTTAATTCTAAACTGCCATATTGCCATTAGAATTTTTGTAAAAATAATTTCGGTTTATAAACTGTTAAAAAAATAGCTTTTTCACTTATACAAATAAATTTGTATGCAAATTCCGGTGTCAGGTATTCATTTCAACATTTTATCAATTGAAATGTTTTGCTTCTGAAAAGGTTAACGCTTAGCCAAAGCTGCCAAGTGACCGGATTTAAGGATACCAGAATTTTAATGCAGGAAACGTTGTTTTATTTAATTGAAACATTTTGGCGATTTAAAATAACAATATTTTCTGTAAAAAAATATTGGTGTACAAAAATCCAGGGCCTTGGCTACCTTGTCTTAACCTTTTGCACTCAAGAGGTGACTCTCAATCACAACTAGTTAGGAATGAGATATCCAAGTTTTTACACATCAGTATTTTATTAGAGAAAATGTTGTCTGTTTAAATCGCAAGAAATATTCCGATTGGTTGAAATAATATTTTCTCTAACAAAATAGTGGTGCAAAAACAGGTGTAAATCTTATCCCTGATTAGTTTTGTCAGGTGTCTTTCATAAATCGGGACGCCAAATCTTTTGGTAACAATTAATACCTTACAGTTTATTTCGCATTTTTTTCACAGATTATTCGGCTATTAGATAAAGCGAAGGAAAGCATTTTAAAATACTGGTGTACAGAGAACTTGGAGCATACATTTTTCAATAGTTGTCAGTGGGAATCCCCTCTCGAGCGCAAAGGGTTAAATTCATAGTAATTGCTACCTGCATCTGTTATTATTAACTTTTAAGAACTATTATAGTTATACTAAAATATTAACTCTGTTAAAATTACAAAAAAAAATTACAAAATAAAGTTAAAAATTTATGTTGTCTAATCTTTAACATATGAATAAAAAACACAATAAACAAAAAATAAATCGTGCATTTAAAGGTAAAGTTTTACAAAATAAAGAAATATGTAAAATAAGGTGAAAATATTCAAACTTATTAAAGTATTTACTAATTTTCGATATTTTAGTTGTGACAAGTTTTTACTTGCATTGGAAATGTGCAACGTAAGAAAATAATGACATATTATATGCAAAATATATCACCAATTTTCTCCCCTTATTTTGCTTGTATAATAAACCTTTCACAGAAACACATATAATTTTTTGAAAGAAAATACAAAATTATACTCTTAAGCAGTGATGCACAACCTTTTTACCAGAAAATCGTTTGCCACCTGAATAATTGAAAAGCGGAGTTTCTTTTCTTTAATCTCAAAGTTTCTGTCATTACTATAAGGAAAATTATTCTGCATAAAAATTGTGGTATCATTTTGGCCCGCGGGCCAGAGGTTGTGCACCCCTGCTCTTAAGTATTAACTTTTTCGCTGCCTGGATCCACATATGTGGACTTCTGTTATTTTCCACAAAAATATTAGATTGTTTGTTTTTCTTACATTTTTACATCATTTTTTAGTGCCTGAATAATAACAAGCGAATAAATTGCAACATCTAAGCTGATTTTCTCATAAAATAATTGTTATTTTCATCAAATTATTTCGGCAAAATGCCTTCAAGACAGTGTGGTCAAGAAAATGAGAAATTGCCATGATTATTTAATTTAAATGCTTTGCAATAAAATATTTTGAGGATGTGTAGATCATACACGTGTTTAAAGACTTTACACTTAAAATTTTATATTTTAGGCTAGCAACAGTTAAATTGATATTTTAAGAGGATTTTTAATTTTAGATCCCTGTATGTGCACCTATATTACGAGTCCCCGAAGGTATCAATTTCTTAAAAGTCTTTTTTACTGTCGCATTCCACATTTGACTAAATTTTTATCTAGAGATTCTTAATTCTCACCAGTAAGTTCAAATAGTTATTATTGTTTTCAAAAGTGATATATATTCCACAAATAAAAGAAAATAAAATTGTTATTCAAGAAGGCACTAGTAAGAAGACTGTCGATTATTGATTACGTCACACCTCGTGTCCTCTGGCCTTGAGTATTTCAATGGCTGCGACTAAACCTCTTAACCCTTTGAGCTCTGATGGTAGAATTCATTACCATATAATTTTAATTTCGAAATGTCACAAAGACACCAGAAAATTCGACCAAATTTATTTGAAAAAGATTTAATACATTTTTTCGTGTATATCGTTAACCGGTTTTTTCTTTGCAAAATACTGGTGCCAATGTGACATTTGAAATTTTGATGAAATTCACCCACCAGAGCTTAAAAGGTTAACTGTGTGGCTCGAACTGGATTCGCACAAGAACAAATTTCTTCCTTCGTTACTAAAATCTTTTTGATGCCACTAATTTACAATCGTAAATTTATTTTTATGGATTTTGAGACAATTCTCCTTTAAATAACGCAAATATTTTGGTATGGAAAAAGTGGTGCTCAGCCCCTATTTCTAATTCAAGGTGCCAAAAAAAATGGTTAACCCCTTCGTGACGGGAGCCTGTTCCAAAATTTTTATTTAATGTTTTGTCACCGGTTTTTATAAACAGAAACTTGTGCCTTATTAAATCGAGAAAAGCTCCTATTAAATATGGCAATTCTTACAATAAAATTAGCTGGTTAGAATAAACAAGTTTTCTTAAGTACTTTTGCCGTACGTATACATGTCGCTCATACCCAAGGGGTTAAGGGTTTAAAATCCGGCAATTTCTTTATTTAACCCTTTGAGCTCTGATGGTAGAATTTTCTACCACATAATTTGAATTCCGAAATGTCACAAAGGCACCAGAAAATTCGACCAAATTTACTTGAAGAAGATTTAATGCATTTTTACATGTATATCGTTTTTTTTTTCTTTGAAAAATACTGGTGCCAGTGTGACATTTTGAATTCTGAAGAAATTTACCCACTAAAGCTCAAAAGGTTAAAAAATAGTCATCCGTCGCCGTTGTCAAGTGTATGAAACATTATATTTAAAGTGTGCAGGTATTCTCTTTTGACATGTTATGTGTTTTCCACAATATTTCATACTAAGATCATGGTTCGTAGAGGTCCTGGATAAAACAGGGTGTCAAACTGTATGTATATTGTTATTTTATCTTGTTAGATAAATTTAGATTCAAACGGATTTTTTATAGTAAAAAAAACTATTTTAGCATATGAACTTACTGTAATTTCTTGACATAATATAAATTTATTGTACTTTAGAATCACAGTACAATCCGACTAAAAACAAAGTAAATAAATCTATTTTGTTTAAAAAAATGCATTTCATCTTTTACCAAAAAGTTTATTCACAATTTTCTGAATGTGAAAGAAAAGTTTAATTTTAGAGCAGAACAAATGATACTTTTAAATTCCAGTCAGTCACACAGAAATGAGAATTACTTCAAGATTAATGATTAAAAAGTGTCTTTTTCGATATAATTCGGATACATTGATTTTTGCAGCAGTTAAAAATTCTTAAAAAAGGGTGTAAAGTACTGCTAGACTTAAGAACAGTTTTCATTCATATAACTCGTGGTATTTTTTTGAAATTTTATTATTTCGATTCAAAAAATTCAGTTAATTAAATAATTCTCAAGAATTATTTCATTTAATAATTATTTAAATATATATTTTAAATTAAAAAAAACTTTTGGCCCGTGTACTTCAGAGTTATATTATTTTTTAATATAATAATTACCCTTGCACTAAGGATAGAAAATCTGCGATCAAATAAAAAAAGACTATAATAGCAGAACTTCCCATTCTCCGGATTTTGTTTACCACTATTTTAATACAGAAAAATTATTTTTTTTTTAATTTGAACACTTAGACGATTTAAAAAATCACATTTAAGAGCAAGATAATAGCATAGCTGCCAACTTTTACGCATTTTTCCTACCACAAAAATTTTATAGTAAATATTTTCTTATTTAACCCTTTCCGGCGCAGGCAAATTCTGCTCATAAAATAAGAAATTGTTGATCGACACCGGAATTTAAAAACGACTTTTATAGAAATTAAGAATCCCCAAATTCACGCCTTCATTGTAAAAGCGAAATTTCTATAAAATATTTTTGGTGCCGTTTCCAAGTTTGGAATTAAAATTAGGTGTTGCCGGAGTGATAACACTGCGCCGGAAAGGGTTAATCGTCGAAATTTTATGATTAACCAAATACAATATATCTGTATAACTTTAGTGGTAACAAAAATGCGTAAAAATTGGCAGCAATGTAACAGTAATATTAAAAAAGCCGGAGTCTTGGCAATCCTCTAATATTTCAATTTTGATGAAAAACTCGTTTTAGGTTGCAAGTTCAAAAATCCTATTTAAAGCATAATATAGAAAGTATAATAAGCATATAATGAATAGCTAAAATGTTAGAGATTTCAGAAAATAATTAAAGAATTACAAGTTCCTACAGTTTTAGATGAAATACTCGTATTGTATTTTTATGTACGAAAAACTTGACTTTTACATTTCTAAATGCAGTGTTTTTGTCTAAGAAAATATTAATTTATCTGGACTAAAGTCATCGAAGTTCCCTGACTTTTAGGTATCCTGAATTAAAATGGTAATGCAATTTATTATCAGAGTTATGAAAAATCTAAAAAAAAAAGTGTTCAAAGTGTTTTAGAGATGAAAAATGATGAAAAGTGATTGATTTATAGTTCATTATATTATTGTGTTGGCCATACACTGCCAATTACTTCAAGGCTATCCAATCTGGTGCCTCATGAAATCTGAAAATTCCCACAGAAGTCACGAACTTATATAATCAGGGATGTTGGGTTACTGAATAAGGCAAATATTTCTCTAAGATTTTTTGGTGTTTCGTGGGCGCCAGTTTGGACAACCTGGATTTATAGCGTCTGGAACGTAATATTCCGTATACTACGCTTCAGTTTTCACAGCAATATAAGCAATATTTAAAATACTATAACTCTACAGATTTAATGAATTTTCAATACTTCGAAAAATGATTCATACTCTGGAGGATTAAATTCATGCTTATAATGAAGTTTTTACTGATAATCTTGAAAGTTTCTATTTTCTTAACATTTAAAACATAATGTTGAGAAAACAACATTACAATTTCACCCTTTTGCAAGACGCTTGGAGGGTTAATGTTAAACTAGTTTTAATTTATATCTCAGTGAAACAACGTTTTTAAACAGAAAATTGATTTAGTAAATTATGCGATGTTACTATCTGTTAGTTATTTGATTACATTCATTAAATTAAATTTCTGGGTATATTTTTATTTGACTTGAAAAAAAAAAAGATTCAATATTAAAAGCTGTATTTCTTCCCAAAAGATATATAGTTGATTACATAGCTGCCAACTTTTACGCATTTTTGCTACCACTAAAATTGTACAGAGATTTTTTATTTGTTTAATTTTAGTATTTCGACGATTAAATAAGACAATATTTGCTATAAAATTTTTGTGGTAGGAAAAATGCGTAAAAGTTGGCAGCTATGTGATTACTTTGCACAATCTTACAGATATTTCGCACTCCGACCGATCCTTTTACACCCCCTGACTAAATCAATTGTAAAAATAATGGCTGCGAATCAATGGTGACCAACTATGATCATACGTAGCTATATTTTATGCCTATGCTACTACCACCTTGGGTGTCCAGGAGCAATAAACCTTCTAAAACAGACTTTAAGAACTTTCTAAATTATGTTTCTACGGAACATTAGAAAATACCAAACTGATTTCAAAATTAATGTTGGGAAATTAATGGTGGCTATCCCTGTTTTAACATAGGTATTTTATGTTGGTGCTATTAACGCTAGAGAGATGGTAGAATATTAGATAAGAAACTTTGAATTTGACATGATGGGTATTTTTCCGATGTAATTGCGTAAAAAGAAGATGGTTTCTAAAAAATCAAATCTTTAAATGAATATTAAAATAAGCGTATGAAGTAAGCATAAAAATATCAAAATTATTATTTATATAGAATTAACTTTAGTTCTTCTTAATTTAAGTGCCTAATGCAGCATAATAATGAAGTTTTGTCAAACTGTGGCTTAAATGATTATTTTTGAATTATTTTTAAAAGTTTAATTTCTTTTAATAAAGTTTGGACATATAAACATCATTTGGCATATTTCAACTATTATGCGACCAAAGCCCTAGTATTTGTTTGTTGCAAATATTTTGATACCTTATTTTGCCTATACCGCAAGTATATCACGAAATATTGTAAATTATGTAAACACCTAGCTAAACTAGCCACACTAACTAAAACTTTATAAGGCTTTTTTTTTGTCTTTTCTTCAATTTCTTATTTTAAAAATGCTAAGGCATTTTCATTTATTTTTATTTTTTGTATTTGAGATAGAGATTTTAAGTTTTTTTATACATGTTCTTTATTATATATATGATAAATCTGAGAATGGGATTAGCCTTAAGGGTTTATTTATTTATTTTTTAATAAAAGTATGTGAAAATATGTTAGATTTCATTGTTTTACACTACATATATCGTTACAAAAATTATATTATACTAGCTGACCTGCCCTGCGTTGCCCGGGCCCATGATGTTATTCAGTTTTCAAATGTGTTATTTGTTTTCTAAATGACCCTTAAATAAAACTCAAATTTCTATGATTTTATATCTTTCCATTCCATTTCCAGTCCATTTTGTCAAAATTTATATTTTTAAATGGAAAAATCACGAAAAGTTATTGAATTTAAAGCACATGCTGTTTAGTATTTTACTCGCTATGTAATTTGATTTTTTTGGAAACTATGCTTATCGAAAGCGAACGAAACCGCGACGGAACACTCAGGTTTTTACTGAATTCATAAAAAAAATTCACATATTTTATATTGTAAAAAAATTATTTTATTCATACGAAAATTCCAAAATTTTTGTAAGTAATGTAAATCTGGTTTATTGAAAGCCTCTAAAACAGTGATGCACAACCTTTTTACCAGAAAATCGTTTGCCACCTGAATAATTGAAAAGCGGAGTTTCTTTTCTTTAATCTCAAAGTTTCTGTCATTACTATAAGGAAAATTATTCTGCATAAAAATAGTGGTATCATTTTGGCCCGCGGGCCAGAGGTTGTGCACCCCTGCTCTAAAAAGATTGTGCTAAAATACAGACATTTAGTTACTTTTATCGTAGGAAAAATGTATTCTCCATGAGCCGGGATGTGATTAGTGTTTGCGGTGTCTTTGAACGGGTTAAATCTCGTATTTTATTTAAACAAATTGCACCATAGATTATAAAAGTGTTTTAGCTTTAAGAAAATATTTTCAGTGTTTCAGGACGTATACAATTGCGCCATGCAAAGGCAAAACGATCTGTTTTTATTGATTTCGTCAAATTTTTCTCACTTTTTATTTTGTAAAAAATATTTCTACTCGTCCAAATGTATTAAAATTTTTAAAAGGGTGTAAATTTGGTTTATTGGGATGCTTTTAAAAGATTGTGCTGAAATATGTACGCTTAGATACTTTTATCGTAGAAAAAATATTCTATCCGTGAGTTGCAAAGTGACCTCCTTTTGCCGGTGTATTTGAAAAGGTTAAATCTTTTATTTTAAAAACCGATTGCATCATAGATTATAAGAATGTTTTGCTTTAAAAATATGTTTTTTTGTTGCCGGTACCTATAGGAATGCGCTTTGCTAAGGAAAAACCGCAATGAAAATGATCTGTTTTTATTGATTTCATCAAATTTTTCGCACATTTTATTTTGTAAAAAATATTTCTATCGGTCCGAACGTTTCGAATTTTCTGTAGGGAGTATACATTTGTTCTATTGAGAAGATTTTAAAAGATTGAGTTGAAATATGTATGTTAAGATAATTTTAGCATAGAAAATATACCCTCTCTGCGAGTCGCAAAATGACCTTCTTTTGCCAGTGTATTTGAAGGGTTAAAATCCAAACATTTTAAAACCAATTGCACCATCGGTTAGAAGTAATTTTTAACTTTAATATCTTTTTTTGGTTTGTTTATATCTTAAAAATTACGCCCTGGAGGGGCATTGACAAAAGGAAGAAAAATAGTTTTCGACAAAACGACCATTTTTGAATATTTGTTTTCAAAGAGTTAATTTTTTCTAATTGATTATTACATTTGAGACCTAAAAATATGGTCTTTGGAAATATGTCTCTTAAGTTTAACTGCGTCGGGCAGTTTGGTTGATTTGGATTTAAACAAAATGATCCAAAATCAGAAATAAACGCCGATAAATGGTTCTTCATTCGTTTAGGTGCGTATTAGGTGCGCTCGCCATGGAGTGACCCCAGCGAACCGGCCAGAGCAGAGTCGTCGAGCGGAACCTACAGGTATCCCACGGCATCCATTCAGAACCAGGCTGCAGACACGACAGTCAACTGTGGCGTCACCGTACAGTTCTGATGACGAAAGATCCTTCGTACAAGGTTTCTGGGACAAGAGGAGAAAACCATCCTGTAGTATGAAGCCAGCCAGCAGCGAATCATCTCTATGATTGGGTGATAATGTTCTTTATTAAATTTCTATTAGAGTGCATATATGTGGTAGCAATATGAAGGAATAGAAAGCAGAAAGACTGTTTTGTATTTTTGGCCATTTTTGGGGGTTTTTTTTGACGGACTCACGGTTAGTGCTTAATTGTGTTCAAAATTTATTTGCAAAATTGTTAGTTTTATGTATGGTTGAGATTTTGGTCTTAACTGCTTTTAAAAATTCTGGATCTATTGTTAAATTGTTGTGTTATTTGTTAAAAATGTTACTATCTTGTTATATTGTTCATGTGTTATAAAATTTATGTTAATGTATGTTTGAATTTTCAGAAAGTACAGATAGTAATTTGGGTTATTTTGTACACGCGCCGCGGTTCAGGCGCGCACGTGTTTTGCGGTCAAGAAGTCCTTGACACGCGTTTCTATCTCTTATACTAACATTTAATGAATTAACTTTCTTCTTATCGTTCGGGTTTTATGAGTTGCGTTTGTACTACAGTTGGGAATGGTTTCCGCAAGTTGCGAAGTTTTAAGCTGCGTTTGAATTTGAAATTGTATTGTATTAAAATTGAATGTTAATGTGATTTTGTTGCAGGGAAGTATACCTGTGTTATGTATTGATTCTGCTATTTTTCTTTTAGTTAATACAGATGAAGAGCATGATGACGTCATTTTGTAAATTTTTGATATTTTTTTTTTGATTGTTGCATAAGCACAGCGATATGACGCTGTACGTATGTGCCCCAATTATTGTTAAAGTGGAGTTAAGTTTTGAAGAATTTTGGGAGTTAGTTCATTGGCTAATGGGTATGTAGGTATTACGTAATAGCAGAGTTATTTTGAGTATGAAGTAAAATTTAATTTTAGATGAGTTCGGTATTTGGATGAGGAAAATTTTTGCGCATTGGGTTTTTTGGACTTGGTGCGAATTCTAGTATTAGGAAAGTTATGGAGAGATAATTTTTGGTAATGTTATAGGTGTATTGCAATATTGAGGAAAATTTCGGAAGTTTAGTGTTTTGATAAATTTTAGCACTCCCAGTGGAGTGGGCTGTTTTGAAAGAAGAAGTAATTAGTTTTGAGAGTTTTACGAGTTTTTGAAAGTTTTACGGAGGCTATTTGTAAGATAGAAGAATGATTGGATTGAATATGTGAATATTTGAGGCAAACTGAGGTTTTTTGGTTGTGATGGGTTAAAGTTAATATTTTAAAAGTTATGTTTCGGCGCTAAATTTCACCCATCACTGTGTTTATTACGGCTCGAAATTTATAACAAGAAAAAGTTCTGGGCATGTTGGCCCAGCCCTTTTTCTCTGTAGAATCCGAGGGGGGGTTGTGAGGGAGTGACCTTTCCATAAAGGCACTCTAGTGTTTCTGAGATCGTGACGTCAATAAGTTAACATGTGTAAGCGTAAAAGCGACATCTATCCTCTCTTTTACTTTAACTTTCTAGAGTGTGTGTGCTCTTTCGGATTTTACAGTTAGCTCGCGGTTATTAGTAATATGTTAATGTGAAGTATCTCAGTTTGCAGCATATAAAAGCTTGGGTTTGAGTGAATGAGGAGTGTCTCTGGCATTAGCCAGCGAGAGAGCATCTGTGTGTCCAGCCAGTGTGTGAGGATCTCCGGTATTAGATAGCGAAGTGAAGTATTGTTCAGCGAAGTGCTAGCCGATTGAAAAGTAGCAACGAAGCCTCCAGTGAGTGGAAAGGAGTTCCGACAGTTGACTTGAGAGTTGGCCGGGGTAAGAAACCTCTTAGTTTCATTTGGATTGTTTGTGAATAAAGGATTACCCACAGCCACGGGCTGTTTAATTAAGCTTTATCTAGCAGATCAGCCAAGAGATAGCGGAAAGTATTAGAAGGTGCCCCGACTGAGCTAGGCCGAAGCTTGTGAGTATGTGTTTGGTTTTTTTCATAGTCTTCCCAGTTGTGTAAAATTAAGACTTGCTCCACTTCCCTTCAGCCTTTATCATTTCAATAAACGTTGTTGTTTTATCTTAATCACTGAGTATGTCTACATTTAACCTCCACCACGACCAACCTAACGTTACAAATGACACTCAGCATGCATGTAACGTTACAAGTTTAGCTTAGCATAGTCAAATTGAATGATTTTGTTTTAAATCTTAATAGGGTGTATGGTTATTTTTTCTGTTATCACATTATTCCATTTTAATTAATTAATTAATTTATTATTATCATGTTGACGATTATTATTTTTATTTTTTCCCTTTTCATTTTGCTATCGAAATTGGTAATTTTGATGTTCCTTGTTTTTGATGCTTTTTCTGCATAGAACTTTGGTTTTATGTGTGTTGGTAGCCCAAAATTTGTATTATTTGTTTTCTTCGTGGCAAATACGAAGATGAAACCACACACTTCATTTGTAGTTCCAAAGTATTTGGGGACCGAAGATTCAGCTTTGGTTCTACAAATTCCATTTTTATTTATTTTAATTATTTATTTTTTCTCTCCATGTTCAATGTGGTGTAAGTTATTAGATTCAATAGTCCATATATTGTAATACAATTAATGGTTCTCTCTCTCTATATATATAACGTTAATTGTTATATTAATTATGTACGCAGATTAATTTTATTATAACTGATTCTGCAGCTATTGTACAATTTCTCCATACACTTGACACTCCACCACAAAGTCAAATTTAAACTCCTTTAAGCATTTATGTGGTATTTTAAAGCATCAAGGTAACAGTTATGAACTTTGAATGAAAACATTGTTGAAAGACGACTTACTTGCAGAATGGAATAAAATTAATAAAACTTGTACGGAAAATGTGTGTAGAATACTGAATAAACTTAAGCAATCCTATAAATGAAAAAAAAAATGCGAATTTAAGTATCAGAAAATTGTTTTACTTCAGTAAGTTTTCAATAATTTCAAATGTGGCACGTATAAAGCGAAAGAGGTTAAGCTATGTAAAACGTCGTGAAATGCACGAACCTTCGCCAACCGTACCAATTACTTTTTCAGATCAATACAGTGGCGCTGACGACTAGATGCTAATGAAACTTCTGAACACTTTCAGCGACACAACAGAGTATTACTGTAATACTGAATTCCTACCTGAATTTTCTAAAAAATAAAAATTGCAAAATACTGTTTTTGAGTGCTGCCTGTACATTCCCGCAAAAGAGTAATCTTAGGCCTAAGTTTTCAAATACATATTAAATAAAATACATACAATTCGATTACGTATATAATAAAATTAATGCTTAACCTTTTTCAGCACAGTGGTCTCATTCCGGGCACACCTAATTTTCATTCCAAACTTGCCGAAAACTCTTAAAACTCTAATGCTTATGATAACATTTAGAGTTCCAGATTTAGTTGATTTTTTGAAATCAAATCACATATTCATACGAACACCAGAAATTTAAAATAGAAATTTTTGCGTTATTTAATTTCAGAAATTTTATTAGTAAACAAACCAAAATTTACTAATTAGATTTTCCGTATGAATTTCGATTCTCTGAATTAAGTAATTTCTGAAACACATTCTACCTTGCCGGGTCTCCGTTTACATTGCAAAATTAAGAGCTCTTACCAGGAATTCCCAAAAAAGAATTTTTGATTTGGGTAATCACGAAATCCCTACCATTAAAAAAATCAAAAAGTACTCTTCTTATTTTCTGGTATGATATTTTCACTCAGTAATTTCTGAAAAAAATGTGGAAGCCAAATTAGCCACTCAGCAACCATGGGCAAAGGGTTAAAAATCACTTTCATAAACCACAGGTGTAAATTTTGGAGGACACGGTTCAGCAGCAAAACCTTACCCACTTTTCGGAATCTTTATGAGTTCTATATATTTAAAACTCTATGTATAAATGACGCACAAATTTCAATTCTTAAAAATTGGTGAAATTATGGTGGTACACTCCCTTGTCTACAACCCAACATATATTGCAGAGTGTGCTTTTATCATTCGTTTTTTGTTTTCAAATCGAATAAAACTAGTAAGATTATTTAAAAACTATACGTATATTTAAGTAAAAATAATAATAATTAAAAAAAAGTTTTTGTAATTATTTTGGTTTCGGGCTACAGGGAAGAGTAGTGGCATTTTTGGATGCCGTTTTGGATGATTAGAGGCAAATGAACCTATTTCGGTTACAGTGTTTTCAGTTTTGCTCCATTTTTATTTCAAAAACTCATAGTCATACAGGAAACTTTGAAATGTTTTTCATTATCTAATAGCGAAAATTCTTCTAATAAATAAAGCAGAAGTTAGTATTTTTAATTTCTGCCACGAGTTCCAATATTCTGAATAAAAATGGACTCCAATCTGGCAACTCTATTCGGTTCGAAACACAAGCATATTTTAAAAATAAATTTTAAAGGGAAAAAATAAATATGTATGTTAACCCTTTCCGGCGCAGTGTTACCAGCAGTGTTACCAACCCTAATTTTAATTCCAAGCTTACAAACGGCACCAATAATGTTTTAGTAAAATTTTACTTTTACAATGACAGCTTAAATCAGGGAATTCTTAATTTCTAAAAAAGTATTTCGTAAATTCCGGTGTCAGTCAACAATTTCTCATTTTACGAACAGAATTTGTCTGCGCCGTAAAGGGTTAACCCCTTAACTGATTATTTTTTAAGTACCGTAATTTCGGGTGTATAAGCCGCGGATCAAACAATTATTTTTGGACCCAGAAATCTTATTTAGTGATTGAAGACAATTATTTAAGGCGATCTAGCTAGTTAAATTTGTTTTTTAAAAAATTCTGGGTCGAAAAAGAATTGTTTGATCTGCGGCTTATACACCCGAAATTACGGTACAATAAATTAAAAATATGGTGTCACACCACTTTTTTAAGCTAAAATATTCAAAACTAAATAAACTAAGTCTAAACATTTCTGCCATCAACCACTTAACCCTTTGAGGGGCAAGCAATTGCGTTCGTGTAATTCTGAACTCCCACCGGAAATTTGTAAAAAAGTTATATCAAAAAAAGGATAAGCATTTTCACGACTGTTTTCCACCAAAGTTAGAAAAGGAAAATTTAATGAAATTTTTCTGGTGTAAAACTTTATCGATCGTAGGTGGTATATAATATATACCGCCGCCCCTCAAGGGGTTAATCGACGCGTGAATTTGGGAAAATCCCTTCAAAAATCTTCGATTTTTTTCTTAGTCCAGTTTTATTATTATTAAAAATATGAGTTTATGGGTAAAATAAATAATGCATTTTCTTCATATTTATCCCTTTTAGGGGTGGTGAAATGCTTGTAAAACTGTTTAATTTAATACCTAAAACACTAGTGGCATCAGAAATTTGATACAAAAAATTTCCTTTGTTATGTATATGAAATTTAGCTTTTTCTGTTTAAAAATAAAATTTCTCGTACATTCCAGTGTGAATCATTTATTTAAACAATTAAGAAATGGAAGCGTTTTGCTCCTGAAATCGTGAAAGACAGATAATATTTTTAAAAATCACATTTTGAGTAACTTTATTTGTCTTTTTTGTACATACATGACACACAGGGAGGTTACAGTGGACCATTGGAACTTGCAGTTTTACTTTGATTTAAGGTAAAGGTATAAAAATCAAGCAATTTGCTTTATTACTACAAAGAATATATTTTGCTTTTCAAATTTAATTTCAGAATCGACATTCAATATATTTTTCGAAATTATTTTTTTTAATGTATGGTAAACTTTGAAACATAATATGCACAGTCCTACATTACAGTCCTTGCAATAATGTCTAGTTTCTTTTCGAGTTTTCTTTCCATTTTCCTTCACATGGGATGAACAAACTTTACATTATCTGTAAGTTTTATGTTTTTGTCCATGGGAGGATAACATTTAGAAAATGGCGTTCATACAAACGAATTGATGGTGTGTCGTCCGAAGGACGGCCTCGTTTATGGAAGCTTCCTCCTGTATGATATTTTTCAGAACTTTCATCTACTAAACTGAGTCTGAACTTCAGACGAGATTTTCTGCCACCTTCTTTCCTATAAATTTCAAAAGCATTGAGAACAGCTTTGTAAAATCGATGGAAGAATACCTTTTTATAATATTTCTTCCCGCCATCTCTAGCGAGATGTATAATAATTGTCCATTGTTATACAATGTCCCTTTCTCAATAATGGTGTCAATAGTGTCATAACGACCTGCGAGGGCATCGAGAGTATTTCAAAGTCATTGCTGAACAAAGTTTCTTTCCCTGTATAAATAATAAAATAATATATATATTCAGTGTTAGATTCGCACAACATAAAAGGTTTTATTCCAAATTTCGCTTTTTTCATTGGAATGTATTGCCGCCATGATAAACGTCCTTTGTACGATATCAAAATTTTATGAATAGTGACATGTCTTTCAGATGTATTATAACTCAGATGTATTCAGATTTGAAATAATTGAAGCACGTACTCAAATGAGTACAGTCTCTTAAAATTAAGCATTCCGATCTGAAACCCAAATTTATCAGTTCAGTGCTTCCATCTACTGAGCGCTTAGCCATTTGACAATAGAAGTGATGGAAATTTCATTCAAGTTAAAATAAAAACTCTAGACCAGAATTTTTATTTAAAGTTTTTTAACTTATACATTTAACTTATTTGTACGCGATTTACATATTTAACAATTTTTTTTAAAAAATTTCTGGTATGAATCGAATAGTATATATTTGATAACAGACAAATTGACTATTCATGAAGTTTCTGGTATCTTTAAAATCGCGAACGAAAAATTTAGAAGATACAAAACTTTTTTAGCTGAAGTCATTAGAAGCGCAGCCCGTCAGTGTCACGGTCGCGACAAAATTTGTTCATACATGACTGCCCGTGAATGTCTCGAGCGGGATGATTAAGTCATGGCTGCCAACTTCTACGCCTTTTTACAGCCAAACAATCACATTCGAACCAGAAATTCCATTTAACATGTTAAAAGAGTATGCAGTACTGCATATCATGAAATAAATTCAGGACGTATATTATTTAATAAATTTTCTGGTTTCAAACACGTTTATTTCATTTAAAAAGGCATAGAAAATGGCAGCTCTGTTAACCTTTTGAACTCTGGGGGTATAAATTTCTTCAAAATTCCAAATGTCACATTTGCACCAGTATTTTGCAAAGAAAAAAAACGGTTAACGATAGACACGAAAAAAATGCGTCAAAACTTTTTCAAATAAATCTGGTCGAATTTTCTGGTGCCAGTGTGACATTTCGGAATTAAATTATGTGGTAGAAAATTCTACCAGCAGAGCTCAATGGGTTAAGTAGTTAAATGGTATGAAATTGCATTAAAAAAATTAGCTGTGTCAAAAAGTTTTAAATGATGAGTCGAGCAGTTTCTTTTTGTCCGTAGTTTTAAATGGTTAAACAATTTTGAAATAAAATTATGGGGAGAATTTTTTCATACAAAATGGACTAAAGTATCTCTCCTTTATGGTGAATAATTATCACTCCAGAAGCGTCAGAAGTAGACAATTTGACTAAAATTTGACAATTAGCTAAAATTCGATATGAACCAGAAATATTTAAAAAGAAGGGTTAGATATCTATTAATTACGAAAACAAAAATAAGTAAAACACATAACATAAAAGGTTCTGGTGCACATTATTTTTATTTTTAATTTCTAATGAAGTTTCCGGTGCTTCTTGATTTAAAACAAAAACTTTGAAAGCTGGCAACTATGAATTCAGTTGTCCACAGAGTGGAATCTCTTAATCGGCGAGTACACGAGCAGAATATAACACTGGATATGCACGATTTGTTGTTTGCCACCAACACTTCTAAAAATCATATTTGCCTCAGTAAATCGCAATATATATAATATAATTTTAATTCTATAATTTGTTCAATCTATATATTTGTAAAGTTAGCCGTAGATTACTTTTCATAAAATAATGGTGACAATAAAATTGATGGTTTACACTAATGGAGACAAATTATAAAATAACCTGCACGTCAGCTTTCAGATAAATCTATTAAAAATATGTAGCACATTATAACGTCTATTTAAGTGAAAATTGCTGTGAAATACTCGTATTAAAAATATAAAATAAGAACAGATTACCTTCACATATATTTTTACATTTTGTCAACGAAAGGAGAGAAATAGTAAAGAAAGATTAAAGAAGATAAAAAGAGATTCTTGTTGGTCTTCTAAGTGAAATATTTTCTTTTATGGATTTCTTTGACAGCTTACTTTTCTAAGAAAAAGTGTTAAAAACTTTTAGATTTGAACCATTAGTTTTCTTCAAAAGAAATGACGTTGCCAATTTTGAGAGCAGCGTCAAATATATGGCATTAAACTTAAGAAATAATGAATTCTTTCAAGCTAAAGTTTGATCAGTTTTCATTGCGACACATTTTCTTTTTATTAAATAAACTTATTCATAGACATAACTTCTTAAATTTTGCTATGTAACAGAAAGAAAATGTTAAACGAATGCTGAGTTTGCTAACCCTTTAATCCCCTGCTCTGTTAGAGATATATGTCACCCTAACCAGCAGTTTTGCTGCATTTGTTAAATTTTCTTCTTTTTAACTATTTGGAAAAATAGTTGTTGTTCTCCTTAGAGAATTGGGAAATCTAAAGTATATCCGAATCTTTTAACCCTTTCAGGCACGGGCAAATTCTGTTAGCAAAATGAGAAAATATTGACTGGCACTGGAATTTATAATCGACTTTTTTAAGAAATTTAGAAAGCCTTAATTTAAGCTTTCATTGTAAAAGCAAAATTTTATAAAAATAATCATGGTGCAGTTTGCAAGTTTGGAATTAAAATTAGGTGTGCCCGGAGTGGGCACACTGCGCCGGAAAGGGTCAATTGGTTGAATTCCGCAACTTATTAAATTTTATTTGTTTCCTGATTGGTCCAAGTTTAATGTCCGAAAAATGGAATACTTCTGATTTTTATTTTATTCGTTTTCTGATTGGTTCAAGTTTAATGTTCAAGAACTGAATACTTCTGTTGCCACAATTAAAAAAAAATAATATTAAAAACTTAAAAAATAATAATAATTTAAAAACAAATTGTGATTGAGATTTCCAACAAGTTTCATTAAAAAGTGCATTTTTTTCTCTGTGCAAAGGTGTAAAAATTTTAAATATGCGGTGTTAAGAAGTTTAAAATTTTTCATTTTTGAAAATTGTAAAGCTGAAATTTCATTTTAAATTTGTTTGTGATGGGTCCAGGAATATTAATGTTTAATCCATGTCGTGCGTAATATGTGCGTTTAGAACTCATTTTCGTTAACTCCATCAAATAAAAATTCACATTTTAAACAGTTAAATTTGTCGATTTTTAATCTACTTTTTTTTATCATTGGTCTAGAAATATTAATGTTTAATGCATGGCGTACGTAATACGTTACTCGTTATAATTATCCTAAAAATGATGTTTATTATTATTATTAATTTAAATATAGAATTTTTTATAAGTTTTTAAAATTTGCGTCTTTGAAAATATCCTTTTCCAAAGAGTTGTTGTAATTTGTTAAATCACCTTTTTTTAAATCTTTCTTTCTTTTTTTTCCTCTTTTCAAAGAATTTTAAATTCACACCACAAAAAAATTATTGCTAATTTTATTTTTTGTTATTTATATGGAAAATTAACCATCTTGTAAAACAAAAATAAGAATTAAAACTACTTGTGAAATTTCAGAATTTCTAATCAAAAACTCATACGGATGTCATGAAATACGCTGCGCACGTCATTGCTGGAAATAAGGAAAATAGCATGGTGTACGCAGCGTACGTCATTGAACGCAAGTGGTTAACCCCTTGCGGACGAGTGACCGGTATACGTGCTGCATAAATTGCTCAGGATCTTTGTTTATCTCCACTAGTAAAATGTTACTGTAATTTTTGCCTTATGTGATCGAAGCATTTTCTCGATTCAAAAAGGCACAAATTTCTATTTTTTAAAACCAGTGACAAAACATTAAGGCTCCACACAAGTCACTGAAAAAGACCCAGATGATAATGCAAAGTCTATCGGGGCTTTCTTTTCAAATATCTCGCTCAAGTTTTATTAATTTTACATGATTTTTTTGCATAGTATAGCGGAGGACGATCTACAACCGGCTTAATTTTTATTTTTTCGATTTTGATTATGTATTTTTTATATTATGATAGTTTCAATTTCAAAACCGGTTTAAACCGGTTTTGACATTTAAATTTTTTTAAAATCTGAAACCAAAATAGAAAAAGTAAAAACTAGGCCGGTTGTAGATCGTCCTCAACTATCCTATGTAAAAAAAATCATTAAAAATATTAAAATTTGAGCGAGATATTTGAAAAGAAAGCTCCCATAGATTTTACATTATCATCCGGGAATTTTTCAGTGAATATTGTGGGGCCTTAAATATTTTGTTAAAGCCTCTCGTCGAGAAGGAGTTAAAGAGTCACTCACCCCTTTCGACTCCACATCCGTAATGTAAGTCTATGGACGTTTGATGCATTTTTATACTCAAAATATCTTCTCGGAAAATTAATGTTTTTTACTTCTTTTTTCAGTGTTCTCTTCTTAAAGTATGTCCCTTTTTTTCTTAGTTTACAAAATATTTCTAAAATCGTTACCTAATTTAATAACTTATGAGTTAAAATCAGATGAACTGAGAAAAAAGTTGTAACACTTCATATAAAATTAAGCTTGGCTTTTGGAAATATATTGAAAACTAAGAAAAAAAAGAGACCTTCTTAAAGAATTTTACTCAGAAAAAAAAGGTTGAAAATAATCATTTCCCGAGGGGTTATTTGTAGTATAAGAATGCATCAAACGCCCATTTACTTAACAATACAGAGGGGAATTCGGAAGCTGCGTGATCAGTGACCTTAACTCTTTCCGGCACAACGTGCCCAGTCTGGGATGCCTAATTTCAAAGTTGCAATTGGCACCAAAAATGTTTTAATGAAATTTTGCTTTCACAATGAAAGTTTAAATTACAGAGTTCTTAATTTCTAAAATAGTCTTATGTGAAATCCGGTGTCAATCGATAATTTCTCATTTTACAACCATAATCCGATTATAAAATGATTTTCATTTTAGAATCTGATTCTCATTGTAAATTTAGAATTGATTGTCTGATTTTCATTTTACAATCAGAATCTGTCCGTGCCGGAAAGGGTTTAGCACTGACAGATACATTACTTCTTGGTTTGGTTTATTTTGTGTCGGCCGATTATCTACTCGAGGGATATAGGCCCTGGAAGGAGTGCCCTTCGTGGGGGGTCTTCCTAAGGAAACCTATCCTGTATTTACGCAAGGTTCGAAGAAAACCACGAAAACTCCGAACGGTTGCCGCAATTGGGTTTGAACCCAGCACTGCCGCCCACCAATTGAGAGGTCAGAACCTTTCGGTCACTGGTGGGGTGCATTACTTCTTGAGTTATTTCTTTCAGAAAGAACTATTAAAACCGAAGCACAACCAATTCAAATTTGATTGGAAAAGAGATAGTAACTATTGGTTTTAAGTACATTTCGTTAAAAGTACTTAAAACCAATAATCAACAACTTCGCAAATGTTGCTGAGAGCATGATGAAGAATGCCGTGTATAAATTTCGATATCGAAGAACGACTTGTATGATACAATAAGAAAAAGCATGTTCTTAACTAGTTTTGTTCACACCATAGCTGCCAAATTTTACGCGGTATTTTTACGATTGTAATTTAGCAGAGATAAATTATCAAATACAATGGACAACTAATTCAAATTTCATTGTAACAAGAGATTGAAAATACAGGCTTTAAGGACTTTTCCTCAAAAGTGATAAGTGAATTGTTTCTGAGAGCATGGTGCAGAATGTCGTAGTTATTTGGTTATTCGAAAAGTTGTGTCCGTTTGTGAAAAAAAAATTTGTGCCGGAAAATTCTGTCCATTAATTATTAAATATTAGATATCGGAAACAATATCTAATATTTAAAGGATAGAATTTTTCGGTACGAATTAAATTTCCCAAACGGGCTCGACTTTCCGAACGACCCTATATAATTCGATATCAGAGAACAATAATAATTTCATAAAAAATATTCTTGACTAGTGTTTTTCTCAACATAACTGTCAAATTTTACGCATTTTTTATTCCTATAATTCAATAGAAATATTTCCTTTATATAATTTCAAACTTCAGTGATAAAATGTGTAAAAAGTTAGTTAATTATTTTTCGATAAAGAAGTAATATCGACAAATGAGATTGAAGCCCACTTTGTTTTCTATATGTCCTTTAAAACGGTCTATATTACTCATTCAAAAAGGGTCTGACAATGAATAATTTTGAATAAAAATGTAACAGACTGACAGCACTGCACTTACCATTTAACTTTGTAATTGGGAATACGATTAGTTCGAAAAGTTTCTTAAATAAAAACTGGCGTTACAGAAGAATAATGAAAGCAGTTCCAAAAGGCACTCTGATTTCAATGTCTGTTGCAATAAATTTATCAGATGGAAATATAAATATGATAATTGAAGAAAAATGCATTACGACAAAAGAAATTACACTAAATTAAATAATTTATAATAAAAAATTCAGATTTAAGTTCAGTTTACTTATTAATAGTTCATTCAGTTTTAAGTCTAAGATAGATGGCCATAGAGAAGAGATGGTAAGTCTAAATATTTCGAAAACTTAATCACAGGTTTCAACATAAACTTCGTTCGTAGGAATAGTTCAATGAGTTCATTCATTGCGACCTGCAATTGTATTTTTTATTAAAAATATTGGGGATAATTTTATGTTTATTTATTTTCGTGGTTGAATGTTTTTTTGACTTAGATATCTGGATGTTTTGTAGTACGTAAGCTATGTATTTTTTTACTACCGTAATTTCGGGTGTACAAGCCACGGATCAAACAATTCTTTTTGGACACAGAAATCTTATTTAGTAATTGAAGACAAATATTTAAGGCGATCTAACTAGTTATTTTTGTTTCTTAAAAAATTCTGGGTCGAAAAAGAATTGTTTGATCTGCGGCTTATACACCCGAAATTACGGTATATAAACTTATAAGGCATGCATATAATCTAATCCCTACACCTAATCTTAGAACAAACACATACAATGGCTATTAAGCACTTAATTGATCAATATTTTTTCAAAAAGATTTTGATAATACCTATTTGTTTCATGTCTTTTACAGAATTTTTATTCTTTTTACACGAGTTTTCCAAAACAGGAATTTTTCTCTAATTGAATCAGAAAATTGCTCGGATTACATAATAAAAAATTACTGATGAGAATAATGAGTCATGATTGTACTATGGACGCCCGTACACGGTCAAATCATAATCATCTAGTTAACCCTTTCCGGAGCAGTGTTACCACTCCGGCAACACCTAATTTTAATTTCAAGCTTGCAATAGGCACCAATAATATTTTAGTAAAATTTTACTTTTACAATGACAGCTTAAATCAGGAAATTCTGAATTTCTAAAAAAGTCTTTTGTTAATTCCGGTGTCAGTCAACAATTTCTCATTTTACGAACAGAATTTGTCTGCGCCGGAAAGGGTTAAAGGGCTTAACTCTTTCCGGCACAGACAAAATCTGTTAGTAAAATGAGAAATTATCAACTGACACAGGAATTCACAAACGAATTTTTTAGATATTTTGAAATCCGTAATTTAAGCTTTTACTAAAAACAAAAACAAAATTTTACTTAAATATTATTAGTGCCTATTGCAAGCTTGAAATTAAAATTAGGTTCCCAGACCGGGCACAGGAATCAAGGAATAAGGAATAAGGAAATTTTTATTTTCCTTTATTACTGCTGCCAAAAACAGATTTCTGAAGAAAAGATAATGTCTCCACAGAGGAGACAACGGAGTACCAAGAGTTAAAATGTTTAGATATATCCCATAACAAGTGATAAGTCAACATGTCCAAAACAACAGACGTTAACATTATATTACTACCATATAACTGGACTTAAAAATCTGAGTAGATCTAATTAAAATTAAGACAGATAAATAGAATAAATAATGAAAATTTATTAAAAACTCACTGATAAGTAAAAAAGAATATTTGTTTGAAATGAAAACTCAGAAAAAAGCAAATGTTTGAAACATTGTTTCATTTGATTAAATTATTGGATTAAATCCATGAAAAAATTAATAACATTCGATTTGCAATAAAATTCTCGAGGTAAATATAATACATCCACAAAATCTCTTAATTGAATTCCAATTATTTTTCATTATTTTAAATGCGATTTCACTTACATTTTCTTTTATATTTAATAACACAAAGAGATAATAGGTAATAAAATCCATCAAAGAATATTTTATGTAATTTCGTATCTTTTCGAAGACCGATTTAATTATGTGAATTCGTATAATATATTTTCATTATTTTTTTTTCTCTTTTTAAATTAGGTTATTGATTTAAGTAAAAAATATCTGGAAACTAATTCTCATAAAATTTGCTCTGATGGCAATCAATTTTAACATGGAACTATTAATATAAAGAAAATGAAGTATGCTTAAATAGTGAAGACTCATCTGTAACCGTTTCGCAGTTGTCGATTACTGCTGTGAAGAACTTTCACCAGTAAATTTAAATATATTTTTTCACCTCACTTAAACGCCTTCGTTCGCCTTAATTTCCAGACATAATTAATTCTAGAAACACATATTTATTTCTACTAGTGGAAGTTCATTTTAGTGATAGTTAAACCCTGCGTTTCCGCAATATTGTGTTAACCTCGACAGCCTCGTGTCAGTGAAAAAGATAACACTACCTTGGCAAACTGACACCACTAAAAAGAGATGAAAATTTAAACTATATTTATAAGAACGTATTTCCAAGAATCAGAAGCTTAAATTAGACGAAAATTTCTATTCAAGTTTACTGGTGACAGGAATGTTCCGACGGTAGTACAAAACGTGATCCGATTAAAAAGAAAACAGCCGCCTTGTAATAATCTCCTCAAATACTTCACTTGTAACTGGTAGACAGTAAACTATATTTCTCTTCCCCTCTTTACTCATAATTCTATTATTTTTAATGGTATTTTAGAAATCCCGTCAAATTTTAAACATTAAAAATTATTAACGTTTTATGTTCCTGAAAAATTTTGAGGTAAAATTTGTAAATTCTTTAAAATACATTTTATAATTTGCTATGTTGTAATTTACAACTATATGTGGGGTTGTCGTAAAGTTTCAATTACAGGCAACTACTTTTATATTCTATCCACACCACTCTTTTTTAAAAATGTACTTCGTAGTACATTTTTTTTGCAAATTTTTGCGAAGCTTACGTAAAAGTTGTGTGAGGTAGTTTTTAAAATTGTTTGTAATTGAAACTTTTCTTTAACCTCGCACACTCTAAATTTAATCTGAAGTTTGTTTTTGCAGGTTTGCCGTTACTTCGGCTTTTAGCACCAGTGTTGCCAGTGGGCTACTTTTTTAAAATTCAGATTTCTTGATTCGCACCACTTTTTTGAAACGGCAAAATTCCGTTTGTTTTTTATTTTATTAAGATGTCATTAACCCATTAACGCCCAGAGTCCTCGTTTGAGGACGGTCCCAAAAACAGCAAGAAAGCGGTTTTCCCACCAGTAAAGAGGAAGAAAAATGTATACCTTGTTTCACGAGACAGAATCCTTGATAAATTAAGATAAAAGTTAATTTGCTTTTAAAAGTGGTGGGAAATACAAAATTTAAATTTTAGCGAAGAAAATAATTCGGGCGTTAATGGGTTAAATAAAGCGCATTTTACTATTTCAAAAAAAAGGTGCCAGTCAAGAATCTGAATTTAAATTAAGTAGCCCATCTGGCAACACTGCTTAGCACACCAATGTTATCTTAGAGAAAATTTTGTTCTTTTAAATCACATAAATAGTCCAACTGAATAAAACGATATTTCCAGCATTAAAATATTGGTATCCAAAAAGCTGGTGAATTGACAGCTCTGCGTTAGTGTCTTATCCACTTGGATGGTGATGGTTTACATTTGGAATCATTAGTTTTAATTCCCAAATGCCCCATTTGTACCAGAATTTTTGGATGAATAATTTCTTAGTTCTAGGTACATGATGAAAAGCATTTACTTACCTTCAAATATTTTTGTTTGTAAGTTCTAGTGTAATTCCACTTATACAGCATTTTACGAACAAAAATATTTTTTTCCTTGGGGAAGTTTAATGAAAAGTTCTTAAATAGACTTCGAACATAAGTTTTATTGATTCAGAATACAAAGTTTCGAAATTACTTACGAATAAAAGTGACGTCTAAGATATGAATTTTACAACAGAAATCGATTTCTAGAAATTTCGAACATGTAACTGCCAAATTAAAGTTCATTCCAGCAAGAAGTTTTTGAACTATACGAAACATTGTTTTGTGAATACACTAATTTCCCGCATATGATCCGCGAATCAGACATTCATGCTTCGACAAAGAAATTTTTAAACATGAAATGCAACTTTTTAGATCATAGTATTTATTTGCCTTTAATTGCTGAATAAATTTTCTGAATCAAACAAAATTCTTTAATCTGTGTATTATGCACCGGAAATTACGGTAATTAATATTAATCTAGCATTATGAGTTCAAAGTTTATACCTTTAACATTTTTCTGAATTTTTGGACCGAAAATTCAACATTTTTTTCTTCTTGTACCGTACAAAAAACAGTCTCAAAACTGAATTTAATATTGCGTTCAGATTTATAATGCTGTTTATTAAATCCTGTTAGGATATTTTGTCATGGAACTTCAAAATTTAGCCTAATCCGTACTGCTCTTAAAAACAATTTCTTCCTTAAATCGACACCCAATAATTCAATAAATTCACGATTAGTTATTCAAATCTTATTTCTCTATAGGGCAATTACGATTTTTGTTTACCATTATTTTAGAACGGAAAACGTGACTTATTTTTTCGGAGATATCTCAATAATTACATAAATCCAAGCTAACTTTTCGAAAATAACGGTGACCAACAAGCATAGCAGTCATTAGCTATGTACTTTGTGGTACAAAAACCTGTCGTACTAGCCATAGAAGTCTAGTGACACAAATGGCTATCATTAATAGCTTTGAGATCAAGCACTACTGTCACTGCCAACAAATATTAGCTTAGTATTTCACTAACTATAAAAATGTGATCAAAACTAGCAACCCGATATTACCCATCAGTTTTCATGAATGACAATCAAATGTTTTCTTTTCCAAAACTAACCAATTCAATTCATCTAAACTCAAGAGTTGTCGATCCTTCAGAGCACATGCTGCATTTTAACCTGAACAGCAGTGGACTCGTATCATAAGTCTTTAACCCGGGAGGACGCGCACAGGGCCTAAAAGACCCGGAGTGCGTATGGTTTTTTACAATTGTAACCACTAATGTTTTAAAAGAAACCTTCAACTTATTTTATCGCAAAATTTGGATGCATTGTCTCAATCATAATAAAGTGACTGCTATAATTTGATTTTATTGGTGCCAAAGTTAAAACCATTCATACTTTGGGCAAGCGCGCGTTCTCCCGGTTTAAAAAATATAGTAGATCTCTATGCAAGATCTACCATCGCAAACTTTTAATCATGCTTATACACTCTGCTGATTTACTAACGTAACCTAACTGGAGTAAAACTAAATAGCAGGGCTCCCAAATGGTCCGCGAACTGAACATCAGTATTTTTTAACAGAAAATTTCATAATACGTTTGAGCTGGAATCAACTTCCAAACGTGGTTTCTTGACGATTTGCAAGAAAAATCTAAAAAGAAAATTTCTTTAAAAAAATTCTGATGTTCAGTTCGCGGACCATTTGGGAGCCCTGAAATAGAGAATTAGAAAACGCAGCTTTTAAGATCCACAAAATAAAATCGTAAAATTAAAGTAAAACGAAGGATGCATGGTGTATGCATTAAAAACATCAAGTGCGCCACACTTTCTGTATAAGGCAAAAACTAAAGCCTATTTTTAAAACGCAAATTAAAAATACATAATTTTCTGTTTAATGGTTGTACTATCCACGGCTAGCAAAATCTGTTATACAATCAAGGTAAGGCTGATGATAAACATAATGAGTTATTGTGAAAACTGCAGGTTTCGTTAGGCCTTTATATAATATGGTGCTGATGACATTTTGTTATAAATTGCCACACCTGCTACACTTCTATGCTGGCTTTTTCAAGATTTCTGGAACGGCTCTATCTCAAGAACTAATGCACGAATTTTCTTCAAACTTCAGATTCAGTTAGTACCTGATATAAATTAGCACTGTTTAATTTTTGGAGTAGCTCAACAGATATCTCTTCTATCCAGATTTTTTTACGATTTCTGCAATGATTCTATCTCAAAAACTAATGTACGGATTCTGTTAGAACTTGACATAAGTTGTTTCTGATTAAATTATAGTGTAAATCACCAGACCGGTGACGCTGCTATGCTTAATTTTTCTCGAAGTATTAATATGTAAGAGATAGAAGAATGTTTTGGGATTGCCATGTCTAACTAGATTTAGAACTATGTTTAGAGTCGCATAAAAAATGTTATTTTCATATGGCTCTTAATTTAGTTATTTTCCTTTACAACATTTCTGGTTTCAATGGATTCAAAAATTTGTAAATTGATGTCTAGGCTTTTGCACATGCCCCAAAAATACATTCGGATATAAAAATAACACGTTATGCCCTTCACGATGTATGGTTCTTTTACATCAGTTTTTCTGTATAGTATTTATCATCTTGTTCAGCGTAAATCTTATCGAAAACTTTTAGTAATGGTTACTGGACATTACCGATATAAAAGATCATGCACAGATTCAAGAGAAAGAATATGCCCTCTTCGCTGCCAACTTTTATGTTTTCTTGGTACCACTAATATTTAATCAAGATTTTTCCCCTTGATTAATCGTGCGATTTCAAAAGGATATTTATTATAAATTTTAGTTTTAAGAGCAAAGAGTAAAAGGTGGCAGCTAAGGGACCTTCATGTCCATCAAACGTATATGGGAAAATTCCGTTTTAGCCGTTTTGAGAAATATCTAATAATATATTTGTCGAATTTATATGAGACACAGGCGGATCGAAACAGCAATAGCTCCCTATGGAGATCTACTGCGCATGCTCATTTAGTGCTAAAGTGGTAATCAGGATTGGCAGTGCAGCTTTAAAAAGAATTGCCGAGTACACAGGCGAATCGAGTGTCGATTTATATAACATTTTTAGCTCCGGATTTTTCCATTAATAAAACATTTTTAACTCCAGATTTTTCCATTTATACAATATTTTTAGCTCCGGATTTTTCGATTTATTCAAAAATTTTAGCTTCGGATTTTTCGATTTATTCAAAAGTTTTAGCTTCGGATTTTTCGATTTATTCGAAAATTTGAATTCCGTATTTTTCAATTTATGCAGAATTTTTTAGCTCCGGATTTTTCCATTTATACAACATTTTCAGCTTCAGATTTTTCGATTTCTAAAACATTTTTAGCTCAGGACTTTTCGATTTATTCAAAATTTTTAGCTCCGAATTTTTTGATTTATTCAAAGTTTTTAATTCCGGCAGCATTTTTTAGCTTCCGATTTTTCGATTTATGGGAAAATTTTTTCGCTCCGAATTTTTCAATTTATGCATAATTTTTTACTCACTTCTAAAATTTAAAAAAAAAAAAGAAAAGAAAAGGAACATTAAGAAATTATTTTTACACGTATACGGATATTTTCGTAGAATACTTTTTATCATTTTCTTAATATATATATAAATCATTTTGGAACGATATTTAAAATATTAAAAGGAATTAAGAATTAAATTAAAATTTATCTTTAATAAAAATGTCTTATTAATAAAAAGCTCCAATAACAATAAAAGAAACCAAAAACCACCTTTTGGCCCGTAAAGGATTCGAACCCACAGCATCTGATTGTAAGCCCAATGGTCTAACCGTTCGGCCATCGAGCTCATCTTCAAAGCATTCCTGAAATGTTCAAATGTCCTGAAATCCGAAGGTTGCTTTATCTAAAAAGTTCGCCAAAAGTTAGCCAACCGAACTTCTTAACGAAATCGGGATAGCGCATGCACGTTGATAGTCTTCCTAAGGAGCTGTTGCTGTTTCGATCCACTAGTATATGAAACTCATTAAATGTAAATAAAATTTCTGAGATGATATTTTCAGAAAATATTCAGTGTTAGGGGATTTTGGATGTTTCAGTATCCAGAATTTTGTAAAGTACTGGTCGCTATATCTGAAGGTAGAATATATTTTATTTAAATAATGTAAATCTAGCTTTACAAAAATTCTGATAACGCTGCTAGAATGTCCTTGAAACATACGGATATTGATATTTTGTCAAGCTTCCAGCTACAAAAACAACAAGAAACTCAATTTATAAAACTTTTTCATATGTTCTAAAAAATATGCAAAATGACTTTGCACCTGTTGCAATTGTGTGCATGGGTTTCAAACAAAACCCGTGTTCCTTTCTGTAAGACTAACTCAAATATTCATCGAACAGAAAATTGTCTATAAAAAGTGCGAACACTTTTCACGGTTTTTTTCTTTCCGTACAGCATTTAAGATTTTCGACATCACTTAAAGCCACTTTAAAGAAACTTTAAAAAAGGTAGTAAAAGCAAAGCATTTTTTATACGATACATCTTATATAGTGTGCAATTTAGCCGATCTTCACAGTTATATTACCACTGGGTCAATCGGAAAGTGATGTCGTGTTGGGGAAATCAATTCCTACAGGAAAATTCTTCCTGTTAATTATGACACATTAGATATCTAATGCCTAATGAATTTCAATGCCTAAAAGTTACAATAAAATCGACCAATTTTTAGGTTGATCACATACGATCTAAAATTTAATACCAATTATGAGCATTTAATACGGCATGTCCATATTTGTACAGTGCTCGTTAAACTGTGGAAGGATTGCTTCCGACTGTTATTTATTATTTTGTCAGTCTAAGTATAATTTGCTTTGTAAAAATAGAACAACTTTATTTTTAAATAGTGATAGAGAAAATTATAAAGCACTAGTCGTCACCTGCAGCCTTATAAAGAGTAAATATAATACTTTTTGATATGTCTTTAAAATCAATTACTATATTTTTCATAGAAACATTTCCTTATTTAATTAAGGATTATAGTAACACGCTCAGGGAGATTTTTAACACAACCAATGAATTATCCCTCTTTAACCCATAGAACTGTTAAGAAAGAATTGCCATTCGCTTAAAATAATGAAGCTTCAACTGTTACCGTTTTTCCAGGGGTTTATTACTTTTGGGGCAAACTTCCACTAGCAAATTTAAGTAAATGTTTTCTCTTTATTTAAACGCCTTATTAAATGGAGTGCTTTAGTCAAAAATATTTGCAACAAATGATATTTATTTTTACTGGTGGAAGTTTACTTTAGCAGAATCGCCCATCACCTTGCAGTTCCGCCACATTTTGACAATCAAGACAACCTCCTGTCAGTGCATATAAAAAGACAAGCATATCTGGAAAGCTGCATCTATAATAGAAATAGATTTCTTTACTATAATTGTGAGGAAAATTTACGATGAATACTGCGCTTAAATAAGACGCAATTTTCTATTCAATTTTACTAGTGGAAGATTTCGCCAGATGTAATAAGAATCTGTGTGACCGATTAAAAAAAGCGCAGTCAACTTGTGACATCTTCCACAATTACTTTACTCGAAACAGCTGGGAAATACACTATATGTCTATACCTCTTTATTCATAACTCCATTCCTTAACCACGTGTAGGCATTTTGTGATTTTTTATAAATCGTACAAAGAAAAATATTTTAAAATAGTGCTGAAATATAATTTTACAAATTTTTACTTATCTAAAATTTGTGATTTAAAATGTTACTCGCATCATAACATTAGTCAATATTTTCAACAAAAGTTAAAATTATAATAATTCGTAGAAATTTCATTAAGGTTTAATACAATATGCGAAAAGGAATATTTTAAATCAATAAAAGTAATAACTTAAAGAGTTAAAATAAATACGCCAATAATTAAAAATCCATTTTTTTTCTGTTAAATAAAAAACATTGAATAATAACATATTTTATAATAGTTTCGTTTGATTAAATCTCTGAATTAAGCTCATGAAAAAACTATGAATACCGAACTGAACTCTCCATTTTTGAGTAAAATGTAATACGTCACCAAAATCATCTAATTTGATTCCAATTTTTTCTGATTACTTTAAATACGATTTCACTTACATTTATCTTATGTTCAGTAATAAAGAATGATAATAGGTAATAAAATACACAAGAGAATATTTTAAGCAATTTCACCTTTCTTCGAAACTCGATTAAATTACTTTAATCCGAGTAAATGTACTTTCATTATATATTTTATCTTTGTAAAATGCCGTAATTGAATTAATAATTTAATCAGGAAAATTAATCTCATAGAATTTATTCTGTTAGAATTCCTTTTTAATGAAATTTGAAGAATTGCTTGAATTTCCATGCATTAAAAATGATTGTATTCAATACGTTTCTTAAATAATTAGGTAGATAAAGCTTACATTTATGAAATTATTTTAAAACAATAGTTTACAATTTACCTTAACGTATTTTACATTAGTAGTCTCAGAGTGTTCTAATTACTTTTTGTTTTAATTAAAGGAACTTAATTTTTTCATATATAATCTGCGGTTATTAAATCTTTTATGTTTAGCCTATGGTTACCTATTTGGTGTCGATTTTCATTGCTAAATTGTCAATTAACATAAAAAATTTAGAATAGATTTTTTTTTTTACTTTACTTGACGTCATACTCTTCATAATTACAGAAAGAAAAGATATTTTCTTGCAAAATGTCCAGTGCGAATTAGATATTTCAGAATAAAAATTGAGGTCAAACTGTTAGCCCCAGTTCAGTATACTGTTTAACACGTTCGCTCCCGCTTACGTGAAGATGTGATGATAATTAATGCCGCACTGTAGAAGTGGATTTTTCCCAGAAGTCGATTTACTTTTTATAACAAAGAATCAGTGAAAGATTTTCCCGTGCCAGCGCATGACTGGCTATTGGACATCACCCCACATCATGCGCTTGCGCGTGAGTGGCCCCTTAACGTGACGCCATATCACGCGTTGGCACGTGGTCGGCAGGGAATGCGTTAAATAAGCTTTTCGTTTAATTACGATTTTTTAATCTTTTTATAAAAAAAGGTTCGTACACTACAAGACCCATTACCAGAATTTTCTTAAAACAATATTTGCCTTTTCTAATGCAAAAGAAGTCCATCTTCAGAGATAGCAACCAGAACATCACGAAATTTCTGGTACTACCTAAAATCCCCTTAACTTTTTGTTGCGAACGAACCCTCTAAAAATAATTATTATAAACGAATTTATTACATAACATTTTAAGAAAATATTTGCTGATGCAGAGCTGCAATATATATATATATATATATATATATATATATATATATATATATATATATATATATAAATATATATATACCGTAATTTCGGGTGTATAAGCCGCGGCTCAAACAATTCTTTTTCGACCCAGAATTTTTTTTTAAATGAATGTTACTACTTAGATCGCCGTAAATATTTGTGTTTAATCATTAAATAAGATTTCTGGGTCCAAAAAGAATTGTTTGAGCCGCGGCTTATACACCCGAAATTACGGTATATATATATATATATATATATATATATATATATATATATATATATATATATATATATATATGTTCGCTATCAGTATGTAGAGTATTGCTACCGTAGGCGCCATTGCAGCACTTATCAATTGCAACATACATATATATACAATCCTAATTTCATGAAATATTTATTAAGCACCAGGTGCATAATGTATAAACATTATTAAAAACAGTAAACATTAAAATAACAATATTGAACAATATAAAAAGCACCCGCAGAACCAAAAGCCATCACTCTTCAGCAGGCGGAATGGCTTTAACCTTTCCCCCCGCTATTAAAATAAAGCTTTATCAGCAGGTTTCGTGTAATCTGGCAAAATCTTGCATTAAATATGAAAATGACATACTTAAAAGTCACTCAAAAATTATTTCAAAAATCATTTAAAGATCAATTCAAATAAATAAGCTTTACTTATATGTTGAATATTTTGAATCGTAATAAACCATTTAAAGAATACACTTTTATATTTATGAAATCTTAATTGATTATAGTATAAAATGCAAGCAAATGCCACACCTCCGCCTGAACCCGCTTATTAGCATAAAAGATAAACTTACTGCATAAGCACGGCCTTTTAATTTCAGCAGGTGACAAAAACTTTAACTCAAACGAAGACCAATCCACATTTCCATCAACACAGCCTTTTCTTTCCGGTCGTGTCTTCTTTCTGCACGTTATTTCATCCACAGTCATCCTTTCTACCTTGTAGACTTTGAGATGACCGCTTCATGTAACAATGCTCAAGAAGGCAGCATTCCTCTCAGCTACGCCTCCAATCCAAAAAGTTGCCATTTATTGAAAAGTAACTTTACGTAACTTTTTATATTGTTCAATATTGTTATTTTAATGTTTACTGTTTTTAATAATGTTTATACATTATGCACCTGGTGCTTAATAAATATTTTCATGAAATTAGGATTGTATATATATATATATATATATATATATATATATATATATATATATATTGAGCTTTATGAACATGAAATTAAATGTGAAAATATTATTTCATAATTTGCTGTTCATATAAATTACATGAACAGCAGTTACATTCTTCGAACTACAGGATACGTATTTAAATTAATGTTCATGCACCATACATATACTCTGAGAGGGTATTTCAATTTTCAGTGACGTAACCAGAGTGGGTGTCCAAAACCAGGGATATTGTAAGTTTTGCTTCTCATTGTTTAATAGCAGAAAGGTTTCTGGTTAGATAAGGCAAACAGAACTTAAAAAAATTACCAGTACTCAGAACACTTGGGCATCCATCCTAGTTACGCCATTGTTTTTATAGATATATTTTACATCTTCAATTTCGCGACAACCGGAATTCGCGAGAGCGGCAGTACACCCGTCGGACTTCACTACATTCTTTCAATATTAGACACTAGGCACGATAATTTAAGATTTCACAGAAAAAATTAAAAACTAAATTCAATAAGTACAATGGGTGAACTAGGAAGAATTGTTCAAGATTTTCTTCAGGACTCTGCACGGATATTAAACATGTAATTTGTATTTGTTTATTAAAAAATAAAGAACTGAAGAAATGCATTAAATAAAATTCTACTCTGTATACCTTGAATTACTAATTTAAAAAAAAAATCGAAAACTTTTATTATTCTGTTATCAAATTTTAGCTGTGAGTGAAATTAGAAACATTATTTGAGAACACTATGCTCCTTATAATTTTAGAAATTATCCCTTATAGCAACATTAACATTACAAAGGGAATTTTCATTGTTACAAATGGTTTCATAAAAATTAGTTATTACTTGTATGTGGAGGTGTACATGTACTCAGTCGACTTTCTTAAGAAAATATTTTTCTTATTTAAAATACTATATCCTAATAAAATTATCTATTCTGCTTGCATCACATGTAGTCACATAATGAAATACATTTTATTAGAGTTTTAAGCATCCCAATAGGATTTATTTGTAGAATAATAAATTATTGAAAGTCGAGGGTTGGTTGTAATTATGAAGTAGCAATGATTTATTCAAAATGAAACATTTCTAAACATGGAATTCTTTAGATATCTAAGTTTCGTAAAATTTGTTAATGAACCAAAATGGTTAAAGAAAATTTAAATTTATCCGTAGAATTACAAAAGATTTTATGAACTAATATTACAAGTATGTGTTTTCCAGAGAATTGCATAAAATTCTTAATTGTCTAACATATGTGTTACATATATTTTCTCAGCAGAAGACATTAAATAGTTTAATCTGTTATCGGTGAAACACTGGTACAAAGAGTTAAATTTTCACCTATATACATTTGTAAAATCTATTAATGTATTAACATATGTTTTATTAGTTTCGTTTGTATGAGCATATACCGGGTGTCCCAAAAATGACTGATGGATTTTAAAATTCAATAACTTGCAAACGGTGAGAGCTATTTAAAAATTTTTTGCAGGAGGGTTATGTATAATGTCAGGAGTTTTTTTACCGTAATTTTTTATTTTAGTTCGCATCTCAAACAATAGGTAGCGCTAACGGCGATTGAAGGCCAGGTCGACGCTTCACTTAGCATTGATCACCTGGCCTTTTTAAATAGCTCTCACCGTTTGCAAGTTATTCAATTTTAAAATCCATCAGTCATTTTGGGACACCCGGTATCTGTTTAATGCAGCATGGAAATTTAATGAAGATTGAAGGCCTTCTATTAAGTGTTTTATTTTTCCCAAATTTTGCTATCTTTATTTGCAAAAAATATTCTCACGCCGCTACTTGTGAAAATTAACCCTTTGAGTTCTAATCGTTGAAATATGATTGGAAAATATTTATATCAGATTTCTGGTGTCTCTGCGGCATTTGGAAATCAGATTGGGTGTTCCGTGTTATAGAACACTGAAGCACAAAGGGATTGGTTCACTGCATATAAATTACATGACCTTTGTTTTAAGGAAGAAAATAATTTTTATAAAATTTGTCGTTTGTATTACAGATATTATTTTACATATGTTAAGTAAAATTTCTATTTCAAAATATTTTTATTTCTCTTAACCCTTTGAGCTCTGGTGGGTAAATTTCTTCAAAATTCCAAATGTCACTTTGGCACCAGTATTTTGCAAAGAAAAAAACGGTTAACTATATACACGAAAAAACGCATTAAACCTTATTCAAGTAAATTTGGTTTAATTTTCTGGTCCCTTGTGACATTTCGGAATTAAAATTATGTGGTAGAAAATTCTACCATCAGAGCTCAAAGGGTTAAAAAGAGTTTAAAATATTTCAATTGGCATTTGCAAAAGAATACGAAATACAAAATCTTTGACAACGTTCTAGATTAGTTTAAATCGATGTTGGTAGTGGGCTGCATTTTTTGTTCAGATTCATTGAATGATAGCAGTTTCTTAAAACAATGTAATTCGTCAATATATACTAAATTAACACATTGCAACAATATATTCTTTTTACTTTCTAAAAAAATGGAGTGTATCATCCGTCGCTTGCAAGTGAAGGAAGAGTAGGGGTTGTCACAATATGACAGCTGTTTCTTTTTATCGGATCAACACTTTTCTACCGTCGGTGAAAACTTCCAGCGGAAATCTTGAATAGAAATCTTTACCTTATTTTAGCGTCTTATTCGTGAGATATTTCTCTCACAAATATGTTAAAAATTTCTATTTACTTTTACATATTCTATTTAATCAAACATTCTATTTACTATTCATAAATTTTACAGGTGTTAGTTTCCGCAGGTATTATATTCTTTTTCTTTTCAGTGACACAAGTTTGTCTTGATTGTCACAATGTGGTGGAACTACTACCGCCGAAGTAAACATATACCAATAAAATTGAATACCAGTATTTGCGATAATTTCGATTGAAGTTTTCCATTAGTGAGGCATCTAAATAAAGTAAAATTTTCTGCATAAATTTACTGGTGGAAGTTGGACGCAATTGTAATAAACCTCTGCAAAGACGATTTTCGTTGAATTTGCAATATTTTAAGGATATGTCACTTCTTTCTTAAATGTTCCGTATCTAAAAAAGCTTAAAATTTAGATTTCAAAAACAGTAGAATAGATATATTTAAATATAGGCATGTTTCAACTCTTCCCGAGTCACTTTCAACACAAATAAAAATGTTATTCTGAAATTGCATAGCCTATGATGCATTGGACCAGTAATAAAGGAAAATAAAATTTGCCTTATTTAACAAAAACATTTTTAAAATTGCATATTTGAAGGAAACTTCTTTTTAAAAGGTGGTGCCGCATGACTTAATTTCGAAAAACATTTGTAACAAATTTTATTCGTAGCAAATTTGGACAAATTGCATAACTGTTACACAGATAGAACATTTTACATATTTTATTGTATAATATTTAGAATATAACCTGTAATTACATCAAAAAGTATTTAAATTTCAAAACAAATACAAAAGTGTATCGGAAAATTCTAACATACTTATAATACAAATTCACAAATGCTTTTGGGCTTGTATCGATAAATTTGAATTGTCTTAAACTATATTGGGTTATTAAGAAATGTTTTCAAGCACACATATTTAAAGAATTTCATACTCTGAAGCGGTTCATTATAAATGAATCGTTACTATCTTATTATTTCTTCGAGCGTTCCATTTTGAATAACTTATTATTCTTCGAATTTCAGATAATTTGGATATTTAAAATTCTAATAAAATAAATTTCATAGAGAGATAGTCTTTGCCACCAGCAGAACCGATAATGTTGTTCAACTATTGCTAATTTAAAAGAGAAAATAATTTATTGAGGAATTGGACGGAAGGCAAGTATTTTCCCACGGACAAATTATAATGAATTTTTCAGAAAATAATTATACGGGGTTCAAATTTTGTCCGTTTTATGAACGCCATATTATTTCCAATAAAATATTCTTCATAACCTTCCTGTAATGTCCCGGAGACGGCCGTTTTTCTTCCAAATGTTCCAGAAACTTTCCATGAATTTCTTTTTATAAAAAAACTGCTTTTTTTAAACGGATATTTTTATTGAACTAATTTGTCATCTACAAAGAATAATAGCTTTGAATTTAATTGTCCTTTGTATAAAATGTTGATGCGTAAGTTTGCTGTAATTTCAATTTTCATAATATTACAAAATTGAGAAAAAAATATTTTGCATCCCGTACTTCCCATTTTTTATTAATAAATACTATATTTGCTTTTAGTTTCAATTTAAATATTTCATTATAATATTTTTTTATTCTGCTAAATTGAATTTTAAAAAATATGCTGTTAGTTACTTCAATAAATTAATATTTTCTTTAAAAAAGAAAATATAAAATTTATTAATACAATTATGTTAAATTACTTGAGTTCGGAAAACGAAAGGCTTTCTGGATGAAAAATCACAAACGTGACATTTTGACTAAAAATAAAAATACGTGAAAATATCGATAATGTTATGCAACAATATTTTTATATTTTTATTCTTTTTTAAAGCATCGTTTTCTTTTTTTAATCTAGTTTCCTGGTATATTTTCCAAAAAATCTCTGCGACAGCTACAATACGAAACTACCATAAAGTTTTTTTTTTTTTTTTTTTTTTTTTTTTTTAAGTCTCGTGGGACAATTAGGATTCAAAAAGCTTGCTTTTTGAAAAACCTGCAAATCATAAGAAATGCTATGCGTGAATAAATTTTAAATGTCTTTATTAAATGTTAAAAGCGCAAAATTTTGTCTCTAAGATTTACACACAAAAAATATTTTTTATCTCGGAAATATTAGGAAGTTATATATGTATTAAATGCTTTTTATTTGGCGGGTTTTCGCTGTAATATTGTTATAATTTTAGATGAAAAGACACGTGTGGGATATTCTCTGCGCGAAAAGTTCATAGGAGTGTCAAACATTGTGTTCAGTTGGTTTTTTCCCGTAAGATAATGTTTCTATGCATTTATAAAAAGGTAAAAATATATTGACCTCTTTTTTTATCAAAAAAGTCAAATTCAGTCCGCATCTTCGAAACAGCAATTTGCACAATTTGTAATAACTTAGTAGCTAGTGTTACAATTTGGTGTTGATTTTTTTTAAATTCATATTGTTTGATTTCCCCTAGTTTTTTTACGTAGGAACATTCGCAATACTTAACAACAGACTAAATAACCTGAAAATATGGTAAGATATGTTATTTTTGACTCAGGAGTCATCGCACAGCTTATATCGTACCGAGTGAACTTCAGGATTCCAGTTTGAAACTCTTTAATTAAAAAAATTTCCAATTCATTCCGGGAATTCTGTAGCAGCAATTTTTAATTTAAAGCTTAAAATATAGTTAAATTGCCTAATCCTTTAGACATCGTGCAGTTTTGGAACACTCCTTCAAAAATCGCCGAAATGCTTTATAACTCAATTTTATTATTCATAAAATTTCGAGTTTATTAATAAAAAAATAAATAAATAAATAAATAAAATTAAATTTAAGCCTTCAAGAGCAGTCGTCTGTATATTAAATCCCTTAATTTTAATTTCAAAATGCCCAGTTTACTGTGTCGTTTGAATTCTCCCATTTCCAATTAAAATATATCATGAAAAATCGAAGAGTGTGGAAAATAGGATTACAAATATCTCGACAACTGATTATATGACCGACTTAATTTTCTATACAAAATTTATGTTATTTTACTGTCTTTTACTGCCACTCCTTAAAAAATGCGAAAAATTTTATATACCCTTCATCAGAACGTGTCCGAAAAAAATAGTTCCGGATAATTGAGGTAACTGATATTCAATGTTTTTTAATATTACTTACAGAGTACACACAAAATTTCAAGTCTCTATCTCAATTTGCACAGGAGATAGAGCGTTTACAGACAGACGGACACAGAGATACACAGAAAAACAAACAGACGGACAGCAATTTTTTTCTAAAATTATGTTTTTCAGAATCTCCGGAGACTGAAACATGTAAATCCAACAAATAAGTTTTTTAGAATTTCAAGACGATAACAAGACGTACCCTGTACTACATATGATGAGTAAGAAATAAAATAAAAAGTATTATTGCCCAGTTATAACCTGATGGCATTGAGCTCAAAGGCTACGCATACTAATTGTACTTTACAGCCTTATAATTTCAAGGAATAATGTTTTTCAAAAGACAAACTAAGGGGGAAATAGCCATCCCATTTCCTCTCTTTATACTTTATCATTGAACACCCAAAACTAATCAGGGAGGCACTTTATCTTATTAAAAAAAACCTATATCCAAAATTCGAAGCAAATCGGATAATTCAGAATAAAAACCCATTTATAACATTTAAGAGGATTTATCCCCTTCCTTTATACGTAACCATTAAACTTCCAAAACTATTCGAAGACACCTTATCCGAAAGAACCTACATCAAAAATTTAAAGCAAATCGGATAATTTTGCATGAAAACCTATTTATCTAAATAAGAGGGGAGAAAAGCCCGTATCCCCCTTTATACTTAACAACAGAACCCCACAGCTAATCAGGGAAGTATCTTTTCACTATGAACCTGCAGGGGTGCAAAAATCTAGGCGCCAGCAGGCAGTTTCTCACCACAAAATTTATTTCGTTTTTCTCCGTCTAATATTTCGTGCAAAATTCCTGCTAGAATGCTATTAAATTTAGAGCGAAAAAAACTTTAAAATTTTAGTGGTGAGAGACTACACTCTGGCGCCTAGATTTTTGCACCCCTGTGAACCTGTATTAAAAATTGAAGCAAATAAACAAATTCTGCGTGTAAAACCCATTTGCACACAATGCTCATCATGAGGCATTTCATCAGAATGATTGAAAAAAATTCTTAAACTTGAATGGAATCTGATTCTGATAATTCTACATAAAAACCCCATTTATCTAAATAAATAGTGGCGGCTTCAGACACCCCCCGCCAGTTCTTTAAACTTATCCAATGAAACCCCAAAACTAATCATGGAGGTGCCACTATCAGAATGATCCTATGCGTAAAATTTTATTTTGGTAAATCTGCATGAAAAACCCGTGTATTTAATAAAGGATGCGGGATTAGCCCCCCTTTTCCCGTCTTTATACTTATTCAATGAACTCTCAAAACTAATCATGGAAATGTCTCAACAGGATGATGATATATCTAAAATTTAAATGATATCTGATAATTCTGCATGAAAAACCCATTTATATAAATTAAGGGAAAGGGGGTACCCCCCGTTTCCCCCTTTATACTTATCCATTGAACACCCAATGCTAATTACGGAGGAATTTCATGAGAATGTTCCTATACCTAAAATTTGAATGAAATCAGATAAATCTGCATGAAAACACATTAATCTAAATTAAGAGCGGGGGGGGGGGAATGTAGAATGGGTAATATGTAAAACTGTTTAGATAAAGGACACCTTTCGCAAATACCGTAATTTCGGGTGTATAAGCCGCGGATCAAACAATTCTTTTTGGACCCAGAAATCTTATTTAGTGATTGAAGACAAATTTTTAAGGCGATCTAACTAGTTATATTTGTTTCTTAAAAAATTCTGGACGAAAAAGAATTGTTTCATCTGCGGCTTACACACCTGAAATTACGGTAATTTAGCATAAAATAAAGCAGATTTTTAGCCTTTTCCGGCGCAGGTTATCCTCTTTGGGCACACTTAATTTTAATTCAAAAACTTACAAACGGCACCAAGAATATTTAAAAAAATTTTCGCTTTTAGATTGAAAGCGTGAATTTAGGAATTCTTAACTTCTATAAAAGTCGTTTTTAATTTTCGGTGTCATTCAATAATTTCTCATTTTATGAGCAAAATTTGCCCACGCCGTAAAGGGTTAAAACGTAAGATACAGTAAAATAATATTTTGAGATAACACATTGCTTATTAAGAATTTATTTTTTAATTAATAATTAAGTATTTTTTTAATTTTAGATACATCAAAAAAAGTACATCTTTTTACAGCAAACAATGAACAATTGATAAACAAAATTTCATATTTGGCAATGGCGAAAAAATTAAAAAAGACAGTACTAATATATTAAAATATACTAGAAGTAATCAAAAAGGGACGATAAGTTTACATAGTTATTTTGTCTACCAACTTTACGCTTCAAAAGAGTGGTCCCAATGAAACAATCTGGATTTTAAATAAAAAGAATATTACCCAGTTAAACTGGTGGCATTGAGCTCACAGGCTACGCATACTAATTGTACATTACAGCCTTATATTTTCAAGGGTTAATCCCGTTCGAAAAAAAAATAAAGGAGGGAAAACAGCCCTCCACTTTCCCCTTTTTATACTTAATCATTGAACCCCCTAAACTAATCAGGGACATGCTTTATCATATAAAAAATCTATATCCAAAAGTCAGAGCAAATCGGAAAATTCTTAATTAAAACCACTTTATATAATTTAAGAGGAGTTATCCCCCTTTTTTATACTTAACCATTAAACTTCCAAAACTATTCAAAGATTTGAACGAAATCTGATAATTCTGTATGAAAAACTCATTTATATAAATTAAGGAAGGGGCATTAGAACTCCCGTTCCCTCTGTTTATACTTATCCAACACCTAATACCAATCACGGAGGCGCCTCATGAGAATGATCCTATATCTAAATTTAGAACGAAAACTGATAATTCTGCATGGGAAACCCATTTATATTAATTAAGTGGAGGGGCATGAGCCCCGCGTTCCCCCTGTTATACATATCGAATGAACTCCAAAAAATAATCAGGGAAGCGCCTTATCAGGATATAACTATATATAAAATTTCAAATGGATCGGATATTTTTATCATGCGTTTTCGCGTTACGCACGTACGCACGAACGAACGAACGAACCTACGTATATACATACAGAACGTGCGGGCACATAATCTCTCAGGCTATGATAGCCTGTTAACTGAAAAGTAACCTACTGTTATCGAAAGCTACTCTTAAATTGTTATATAGACTGCTTATTAGTATTAAATAGAAAATACAGCTAAACGTTTGCTAAAATTTTATTAAAGTTACCTCATATGACAATTATCAGTTTTTGCTGATCAGAACTAAACAATCCAGGGTTGCCATTTTAGCATAAATTTTTAGCCAAAAATTTCGATTTCAGATCGGAACTTTTTGAAGAAAAATTTCTGCTTTACGTAATCAAGAAAACTTTGAGATTTAAAAAAATGAAAAATACTTTTTGCATTTCATGGTGCGAATCAATTTAAAAAAAAATAAAAGTGAAGGTTAAATAGGCAGACCTGCAGAAGCGCATTATAAATGACAATTCGTGTGAACCCCTTGGAGGCAAGCAATAACATCTCTGTAATATTGAATTCTCAAGGGAAAATTCGAAAAAAATTATTTTAAAATATGAAAAAGGCTATTTTTCGGCATTTTGCCGCCAAAGCTTAAAATATAAAATTTCGTTAGAAGTTTCTGGAGAGAATCTCTTGTAAATTAGGTGGAGTAAACTATATCCCACCGCCCCTCAAGGGGTTAAGCACATAAAAATACAGAAACTATGCGAAAACTATATAGCATTTACAATCGATTTTCCGCCACATCTTTCCTCTTAAAATAAAACTTTGCTTACGTAACTTTTGAGTTTTGTTTGCAAGTAACTTAAGATTAAATAAAGCAAAAATTATCATTAAAATATAACAGAATAAATAAAATTTTCGTAATAGTGATTTCACTGCAATATGTGTACTAATAATTATTGGATGATAATGCATACATTTTAATGTGATTGATATAAATTGATTAATAACTTTGAACTCGAATCGAAAATCAGTACATTTGTAAAGAGATAAAGTACATTACATTTTCTGACTTGGTATATAAAAAAAAAAAACTGTAAAAATAACGCAAACTATTTAATATCTTTCCAAACAGAAGAATATTTATTCAAGTAAATACTCATATTATTAATCATGACTACATATGCACGTAAATGAATGCATTAGTATTTATATGAAGGATAGATATTCATACTCCAATTTCAATAATATATTCCTGTTATAGACCATATCAAAGCCGTTGGCATGTTTAACGGCAAGTAGACCAAGTAATGAAGATATAACATTATTATATATGCTACAAACATAAACGTTATAATTGTGGCATATTCTAAATATGAATATCATTTCATATGTATGATTTTATCATTTGGCGCCTGTTTCAATAAACTTAAAATATACAATGTAATGCGCTTAATTTATATTTTATACGTACAGTTATTTGACTTAATCCTTTAAGGACCAGATTAAATCTTTTGCGCAAAGTATTAAATGATTTATTGCATCAGAAATTACTATTAAATTAATTTGCAAATGAATAAATATTTATCTGCTAATGTTTAATAAAAACAAAATAGTCTTCACCCCTTGGGGAGCTGAGATACATTATACCCCACCGCCGTATACCCCAACCCGTGAGATACATTAGATCCCACCTACTTTCAATTAAGATTTGCCACAGAAACTTTTAATTAAGTTTTATTTTTATAACTTTGGTGAAAAAAGGTGGCCTGGAAATGTGCTTGTCCTTTTTTTTAAATAAAAATTTTCCGAATTTCAGACAGGAATTCTATTTTTCAGCAGCACATTTGCTTGTCCCTCAAAGGGTTAAACGATTCTAGGTGTCAATTGTCAGTTATCTATCAAAATTATGCAGAAATTTTAATATGATGCAGGAATTCGCCATTTATAGAGAAATCGGGAAGTGTCAGCGAGAAAAATTGGTTTTTTTTAAATCTTAACAGAAAGCATTTTTTATTCCTTGTATACAGGGTGTTCCGTTAAAGGGGTCCAATATTAATAGGGGTAATAGAGGAGATCACATGGAGCATAAATCAGTACATAAAGCCTGGTCGGATCTCAATAGTTTTCAAGTTACAGCAAATAGAATGAAAATTCGGAAAATTGTAAAAGAACCCTCATTGCTAAATTATCGATAATGCTACATAAAAACGAAGCACATATTTAGAAAGAACAGAAAAAAATCTACAAAATGACATCAATTGTATTAAAATAGCAATATTTATTGACGAGTTACAAGCCCTGAAACAGTGAAAAAAGTACGAAATCCAATATACATCAAAATAGTTAATCGTTAATTCCAAAAAACAACTCTAGTTACAACAAGGAAAATGTAGTAAAATTTGGTCCATTCCAAAAGCTTTCGAAAAAGCTTACAATGAAGCATATCGGTTTAATTGTGTGAGAGAAATTAATCAGTTTCTTAGTTAAAACTCCGCTTTCTTTGACTCTAGCAAAGGTTAAACTCCGCCCATCACGATTGGAAACACCGCCTTTTTAATTACTCTCAACTATACATTTTTGATCATGCTTCTTCTGAGATGCAACATTTTTAATTATTCAAGAGTTGAATGAACCAGAATAACTTTACAATAATAGTCTACATTTTAAAATGGTCTTTTATTGATATAAAGCTTAAGTTAAATTCTTTAAAATTAAACTGGTGGTGAAAATTCGGAAATAATTAACAATATTGCGATTTGTAACTATGCAAGAAGTTTCAGTACATGTTTTACATGGACGATTATTGTATGTATATGTGTACAATTTATGATAGGAAATAATAATAACAAATAGCATAATAATTTTATTAATTATAAATTTAAAAAAGACACTAAATTTTAAATTAATTCATACAAACTTTGTAATTTACAATTTGAGTACACCACAGTCTGTGACTTACAAAATACTGTGCCAAAAAGTGTTGAAAATAAAAGAAAAATGACAAATAAAGAAGTACATTCCAAGTACTTTATGACATATGTGAAGCATAGTCTTCTGGCCTGCGCTGCACAGTTCAATGTCGGAAGGCAGACGAACAGTTGGTTGGTTGGTTGGTTGATTGATTTGGGTTTAATGGCGCAAAATCCCTTAAGCGACATGCTGCGCCAAAACAAAGACTAAAAGTACAAATGTGAAAAAGAGAAAAATTCAAAATATCTGGATGGGGTATCCCATCCAGATATAGTCAGGCAAAAAGGTTTAGAAAAATAAAATAATTAAAATATTACAAAGCAGCTAATCCGAATGTCATTAACCTCCTCAGACCTGAGGTACACAAATGTGTATTTCCATTCTTTTCCTCACAAAAACTGAACTGTTCGAATTTTTCGCATTTTTACTTTACTTTTATACAGCTGAATGTTTTTTGCTTTAAAACAAAACCAATAAATGTCAGTACTGATGAATAATACCTCATAAAATAAATGTTATTTTCATCTGAGTGTGTAAGTGACATTGTGGCCAAGAAAGTAAGAAATATTCATGATTATTTAACTTAAATGCTTTACGATGTAAAATTTTGAGGATTTGCTGATCATTTACTTCGTTAAAGACCTTTATTTTGTTATTGTTTATATTTATATTACTGATAGTTAAACTGACGTTTTGAGGGGATTAGTACTTTTATATCCGTATTTGTAAACCTAAATTACCAGTCCCCTAAAGTACGGATTTCATAAAAATGACTCTTTTTGTCATTTCTGGTGTCATTTCGATCATGCAAAAGCAATAAATTTACACTGGTAGAGTTATTTTATGCTCAGGTCCGAAGAGGTTAAAGGGCATCCAAACCAAGATAGAGAAAAGATTATATATGAAAATAAAAACCTACATGTTTTAAAAAGTTAAAGAGTGCCCCATGAGGTGTTTCCCCAATGAGGTTTGTCAAGATTGGTGATGATGAATTAAAATACATTCTGTACAAGTGCCGGAGCCCCGGACAGTCAGTTAAAAGATGATGAATGGTCAGATGATCAAAATGGCAATGAGGACACATGGGTGCATCCTCTCTAAGTAATAGATGATTATGAGTGATTCTAGAGTGACCTATTCTCAGACGAGTCAGAAGAACATCTGTTTTCCTGGGGTAGATTGGAGGCCAGATCATTATTGTAGGTTTGATACGGTGCAATTTATTATTATGTTCTAAATCCCAACTCTCTTGCCATTTGTTTTGAATAAAATGATTAATAATTAGTTTAACGTCTGAGAATGGTATTTTATGATGTAATGGATTAAGTGCAAGTTTTGCCGCCTCATCTGCTTTCTCGTTTCCAGGTATACCCATGTGTCCAGGTACCCAACAAAATAATATATCATAACCACGTCTTGTCAAATTATTATAAAAATCTAAGATGGATGAGATACACGGATGCTTTTTAAAAGATTTAATTGCATCAATAGAACTATTTGAGTCAGTGTAGATGATGAAAGATGTTTTATGATGATGAGATATGTGTACCATGACCCTTTCTATTTCAATTAATTCGGCAGTAAATATAGATGTAGAAGGTTGAAGTTGATAACTGAGAGTCATACCATCACAATATATACCACAGCCAACAGTATTTCCATTCTTTGAGCCATCTGTATAAATGTCTAAGTGATTGCTATAAATATCTCGATGTGCAGCAAATAGGCATTTAAAGATCACAGGAGATAGATTCTTTTTTTCATAGCCTTTAAAAGGATGAAGGATTGTGATAGCAGGTGGATTCCAAGGAGGGTAGATATGCAATGGACATGCACTCACCTCAATATTATTCAGAGGGCCATTGCTGATTATGCTTCTCATTCTTACACCAAAAGAAGGCACACAAGATGGGCGATTCTGATATAGAATATCATTGTCAGAGTTTAAAATATATGTATGAAGTGGATGATTAGGATGTGAAAGGACACGGTAAAACAACTGCAGAGAAAGTTTTTCACGGGTATAATGTAATGAAGGTTCATTACAGTCAACATATAGGCTTAAAACAGGTGATGTACGAAATGCACCAGAGCAAACACGAAGTGCGCTATGGTGCACTGTGTCAAGTTTCTTAAGAACAGACTTACAAGCAGAACCGTAGACCTGGCAGGCATAGTCAATTTTAGCACGGATTGCAGCACGATAAATCTTTAAAAGAGAAGTACGGTCTGCTCCCCATGAAGTATTAGACAATACCCTAAGTAAGTTTAATGATTTTTCACATTTTGCCCTTAATTGTAAAACATGAGGTAAGAGCGTAAGTTTATTGTCAAAATAGAGGCCTAGATAGCGGACATTGTCTACAACGGGAATTTGAGTTGATCCGATAAAAATTTTAGGATCTGGATGCAGATCCCTACGTCTACAAAAATGCACACAAGAAGTTTTGTCATGAGAGATAACAAAACCATTTTTATTAGTCCAATTATGAATATTTCTAATAGCAATTTGCAATTGTCTTTCAGTAAAACGTAAATCCTCTCCCATACACATAATCCGGAAGTCGTCAACATATAAATCTCCTTTCACTGAAGGAGGAAGCTGATTGAGAATATCATTTATTTTAATAGCAAAGAGGGTGACACTCAGGACACTGCCCTGGGGCACACCCTCTTCTTGTACGTAAAAACTAGAAAGAGTTCCTCCGATACGAACTTGGAAAATTCGCACTGGAAGGAAATTTTTGATAAAAATAGGAAGATTCCCACGAAAGTCCAAGTTAAAAAGGTCGCGGAGTATTCTATAACGCCATGTTCTGTCATAGGCTTTCGCCATGTCAAAAAATACTGAGACCAAATGCCTGCGTTTAAGAAATGTTGTCCTTATGTAATGTTCAAGATGGATTAAATTATCGATAGTAGATCTACCACGTCGGAAACCACTTTGAAAAGCGGCAAGGCTGTTGTTCGTTTCTAAAACATGTATGAGGCGTCAATTGACAATCTTTTCGAGAAGTTTGCAAAGGCAGCTTGAAAGGGCAATAGGCCTGTAATTATTAGGATCAGTAGCATCTTTTCCTGGTTTAGGAAAAGGAATAACGATTGCTCTGCACCACGCATTTGGAAAAATGTGTTCTGTCCATATTCTGTTAAAAAAAGAAAGTAGATTGTTAAGAGAAGGTGGAGAGAGGTGCTTGAGCATGACATAAGTGATGCCATCGTGCCCAGGAGCAGATAAACGACTGTCATGTAAGCATTTTAAAAGCTCTGATTTAATAAATGGTTTGTTGTAGGAAAATGAATGATGACTATTAAAATTAATACTGATCCTCTCAGTTTGTCTTTTATAAGATAAAAATGGTTCTGGATATGAATCTGAATTTGAAGTAGAAGCAAGGGTATTCCCTATTGTCTCAGCTATGTTTTTAGTAGAAGTGATAGTTTGACCGTTCAGTTTTAAAATTGAAATATGGTGTTCAGAGTACAGGCCCATGCAGTTTTTCACCTTTTTCCAAAGCTCTTTACTGGATGTATTAGAGTTTATACTTGAAACATACTTTATCCAGGATTCACGCTGGCTTTTGCGTCTTATTCGTCTAGCCTCTGCCTTTGCTTTTTTAAATGCTATATAATTAGTGTTGCTTGGGTACCTTCGAAAAATACCCCAAGCTTTTTGTTGTTTTTTATTTGCTATTTGGCAATCATTATTCCACCAAGATTTTCTGTTTTTATGAGCATATGAAGTTTTAGGGATGCTAGCATCAGCAGCATTGATAATACAATGAGTTATATTATCAAGTGCTTTGTCAATGTCACCCTCTATCATGTTATTTGTGACGTTCTCAAGTGCTGTGAAAGTTGGCCAATTGGCTCTGTCATACACATACCTTTTAGTATAATTATTGGAATCCACACTAGGAGTAGTCAATGAAATAAAAGTAGGAAAGTGATCACTGCCGTGTAGATCATTTGAGATCCAAAAGTTCCAAAATGGATAGATTCATGGGGAGCATATAGTAAGATCAATTGCATGAAAAGTGCGTGTCGGTTCATGAAAGTAGGTATGATCACCATTATTGAGCAGGCACAAGCCATTGTCAGAAATTAATTTTTCTATTATTTCTCCACGTTGATTGTTATCAGAACTGCCCCAGAGTTTGTTATGAGCATTAAAATCTCCAGTGATGATAAATGGAGTGGGGAGTTGGAGAATGAAATTATCCAGATGTGTAGACTGAATAGGCTGATTAGGTGGTAAATAAATAGTACATATTGTTATAAGTCTGTTTATATGGACACGGACTGCTACTGCTTGTAAATTAGTATTTAAACTGATAAGCGAATGAGGTAACGTGCGAGAGATGAAGAGAGCCACTCCTCCAGTGGCCCTATCATTACCAGCGAAGTCTTTCCTGTAAGTAGCGTAATTGCGCAATTTTGCTTTGTCATTTGGTTTTAGATGGGTTTCCTGTAGAGCTAAGCAGAGGGGTTGATGGTCAGAGAGAATGTCCCGGATTTCGTCATGTTTAAGATAACCACGGCAGTTCCATGAGATGATATTATTCATGATTAGGACAGTTAGGTTTGTGTATTTAAATCAGGCACAAATTCATCAAATACAATATTTTCATCAACATCCGAGTCATTGCTATAGGGCTCGGATTCCATTTCCTCATCCACGTAATGCTGTAACTGCTTTGGATCTTTAATATTTTTTATGACTGAGCTGATGCCAGAATTTTTCTTCCCCCTCCCCACAGTCTTCCATTGTAGAGAGGCTGGAGTTGAGGTTTTTTTAGTTGTTTGTATAGGGGTTTTTTTTTAGATTTTGTTTTCTGGGGATATCAGGTTTCTGTGCTATTTTCGTATTCGTGGCAGCTTTAGTCTTCGTTTGGGGTTGTGATGACTTATTGGGTAGAGCTGTCAATTTCTGTTGTTTCTTCTCTAAGTCAACTATTTTTACTGGTTCAGAGGATGGGGTGTTTGTCGATTGTGTTACGGTAGATTTACCTTGTGGATATGAGACATCAGTTTGTGTAGACGTGTGTCTTACGGTTGTTGATTGTTTCTTCAGTAAGCTGGAGTAGGTAATTCCGACAGATGGGGTTCTATTTTCAACTAGTTTACGGGCATCAGGATAAGACATATTTTGAGTAATTTTTATAGTAACTATTTCTTTCTCACGGTTCCAGTTAGGGCACTTGCGGTAATATGCTGTATGATTTCCTTTACAGTTAACGCAGCATTCGGATTTTTGAAATGAGGTATTGTCGTGGCCGACCTCTGCACAAGGTGCACAGGTGAGAGATCCACGACAGTTTGTTTAAGTATGACCGTAACGCTGACATTTAAAACAGCGGGTGGGATTTGGTATATAGGGTCTGACTTTACAGTTTAGATATCCTGCTTTAATTCTAGGTGGTAAAATAGTGCTATTGAAGGTTAGAATAATATGTTTAGTGGGAATTATTTGCTCGTTTTTACGGATGGTGATACGGCGTACATCTATGACATTTTGGTCTTTTAAATTTTCTAAAAGTTCATCTTTGGTTGAGTATAAAAGATCAGGTTCTGATATTACTCCGCGGCTTGTATTTAAAGTTCTATGTCCTTGTACGGAAACAGAAAAAGTGCCTATTGTAGTGCAATTAGAGAGATATTGTGATTGTTTGGTTGTAGAAACCTCAACCAGCAAATCGCCAGATTGTAATTTTTTGAGAGAATGACCATCTCCCAAGACAGACTGAAAGGTTTTAGAGATAAGAAATGGTGAAGTTTTTTTTAAGGAGCAATCAGAGTGACTATCAGTACGTCTCACAATAAAAAAGCGAGTAAATGAAGAAGACAGTGCAGTTTGTTGCTCTCCACTAGGGAGAGAAGTAGAAGGAAAAGAAGTGTTTCCATCCATATTTAAAAAAAATAGAATTCAGACCCCGGCCGCACCACCCTCTCCCGAGCCCTACAAGGGGATGCACATTCGTGCACCAGTGCTAACCAGGGCCCATACGGTCACAAGACAACCCTATGTCAATCTCCAACCTTAACGAGATGACTAGTAGTTGCTCGATCACTTGATCCCTAGAGCCAGTGACGAAAGTCAGCTGACCAGCCGATTGATGCATACGGGACCAAATGCACCTACCGTCTACTTGAAGCAGAGGCCAAAGTAGTGTGTTGGTTTCCCTCAACTACCAGGATCCCCCTTTCCAGGGACACGGGTCGCCACGCACGGCCAACACGTGGGTGGTTTACAATTTTCCATGGGTCGATATGCAGGATGACATCGGCTCATACAGAATTGCCCTCACCTCCGAAGAGGAAACCACAACGAGAGTGAAACAAAGAGGAAAGGAAGACCAGAGGAGTAAGAAGAAAAGGAAAGGAGAAAGATCACTCAGGTGCCCCGGGGTTGTGAAGCCCGTGAATACCTAAAGAAGGTATCCCCCTGGGGGGGGCAGACGAACGGACATTATTATAATAGGTGTTCGAAGTTGCGCCCATTAACAGAATCGCACAGCCGACAGCGACGTCGTAAAGATTGGCGAACACGCCGAAAAACTCCGTCGGAGTTGGGAATGTCTCCTGTAGCGACAACGATTCGCGCTAGTAAATCCTCCGGTGTATCCACAGGCGTTTCATACACCAGCGATTTAAGGTGTCCCCAAACAAAAAAGTCTAACGGATTGAGGTCTGGAGAGCGTGCAGGCCAAGCAACAGGTCCACTGCGTCCAATCCATTTCCCAGGATATGTTGAATTGAGGTGATTGCGAACACCTATGAAAAAATGTGCCGGTGCGCCATCGTGCATAAACCACATATTGTGGCGCAATGTTGCTGGCACATTTTGCAGTAACTGCGGTAAGATATCCCTTAGGAAAACCCAGTACGTACTGCCATTGTGTACATCTGGGAGTAAATATGGTCCTATGAGATAATCGCCGAGGACACCTGCCCATATGTTCACACTGAACTTTTGTTGTGCGTTCGACGGGAAAACAGTGTGAGGATTTATATATGACCATGTGTGCATATTGTGTGTGTTTACCACGCCCTCTCTCGTAAATGTTGCTTCATCAGTAAATAAAATATTTTCCAGAAATTGTGGATTATTTTCTGTTACATTAAGCAACCAGCGTACGAAATCTGTCCGCTAAGCACAATCTGTTACAGATAACAGTTGTACCCGCTGCACATGAAAGGGGTGCATGTTTTTTGCACACAGAACACGCCACACACTTTGGTGAGAAACACCGACTTCAGACGCAGCAGCTCGTGTACTCGTGGAGGGGTTATCTTTAAAAATATTCAGTACATCTTCTTCCATTGCAGGTGTTCGTACATGTCGAGGTTTCCCTGCATCAATGCTTGCTGTATTAAACAATCTAGTCTCCCGTAATCGTCTATCGATTTTTATGAAGAGTTTCGAACTTGGGCAACGTCTCCTTGGAAATTGCTCACGGTACATGCGCTGTGCTAGACATGCATTTCCATGAGCTTGCCCGTACATCAGATGCATGTCCGCATATTCTTCGTTAGAGTATTCCGGCATAATTATTATACATCAACTTACTACAATCCCACTTACAACAGCCTCCCTTTAACATAACGCCCACTGATGACTGCTGTTTTATTACACTTTTCTTCCTATACACATAGAAAATTTGCATAAAAAGTACTTCATCATCCTGAAAGTTCATGGAGGAAACGCAGCAGTCACGGAATTTGCTTTAAGACAAGGCGAGAGCTGCACAATATGTCATTCACTTGACCAGACTGAATAATGAAAGGGTATTGATAGAGGTTGATCAGAAATGTATAATTGAAAGATATTAAAACGGGGTGTTTACAATCGTCATGGGCGGAGTTTCGCCCTTTCCGAGCGTGCAACAGTACAAAGTTGTAACTAGGGAACTGCTTGATTTCTCCCATACAATTAAACTGATATGGTTTATTGTAAGCTTCTTCGAAAGCTTTCGGGGACCAAATTTTATAACATTTTCCTTGATGTAGGTAGAGTTGCATTTTTGGAATTAACGATTATCTATTTTGCTAAATATTTGATTTTGTATTTTTTCACTGTTTCAGTGCTTGTAACTCGCCATTAATTCTCACTATTCTAAAACAACTTATGTCATTTCGTAGGATTTTTTCTGCTCTTTCTAAATATGTGCTTCGTTTTTATGTAGCATTATCGATAGTTTAGCAATGAGGGTTTTTTTACAAATTTCCGATTTTTCATTCTATTTGCTGTAACTTGAAAATTATTGAGATCCGGCCAGGTATTATACATTGATTTATGCTCCGTGTGATCTCCTCTATTACCCCTATTAATATTGGACCCCTTTAACGGAATACCCTGTATATATATATTTTTTCAGTTTATTAGTCTTATTCAGGGGTCGTACTTGTTTTAAAAAATTCCCTGAATTATACGATCTCTGCTTATTGTTTAGTATTTTATCTAAATTTGCTTTAATAGTATTTTAAAATAGCAAACTTTTAAAATTATCAATTTACACTGTCATAAGGGCACAATATGCAGTTCAAGGTTTTTTTCCGAAATTTCCAACCAGCAAATAACCCCACTTCCAGTTTCATTAAATATTGGCATATAATATTGTTTTGAATAGATATAGCTTATTCATCATATTATTACATGGTTCGTACGGATCCTGGAATTTCATGACCAGGAAAATTTTTGGTACCAGTATTTTCTTATAGAAGATCTCCCATTAAATAAAGCGAAATTTCGCATGTTTGAACTAGTTTTATTTTTCCATAAAATAATTCTGGTAAATCACATGAGAAATAACGGTACCCGTACGAACCATGTATTATATTTTCCCTTTAAATTTTGCCCCCCTCCCCCTCAGATATATTCAATAAATAGAAATTTTCCAGATTTATAATTTACAAAGTTATAATTATACAATCTGCCAATTCATTTTCTCTCTTATATTTATGGTCAGTGGTATATCTCTCTTCCAAAATCGTTTGACATTCGAATACAAAACAATTTCGAATAAGCGATATATTCTTTTCGGCTCTGATGGGTGAATTTCTTCCCACTTTAATTGTCAAATGGCACAATGGCACAAGAATATTCGATCAAATTTATTTGAAAATGAATTAATGCATTTCATGTATATAGTATAGTAAATTTTTTATTCCAAAATAGTAGTGTCAATGTGGAATTTGTTAATTTTAAAAAAGATTCGTCCGCCAGAGCTCAAAGGGTTAAATATTTTCCAAAACATAGACGTGCATGTATTTTAATTATTTTGCAATTTTACCCAAAAGCATGTTTCGTTATTACAACCTTTTGAATAACAGTAATTTTTTACTTCGATCTTCTTTTTATTAACACTAGAACCGCGGGAAAATTCATTCAAGTTTTATACAAATATTTCTCACCGGAATTTTCAGTTAAATCTGTTTAAGTTATTTACAGAAATTGTTTTTGCTCAGCTTATATTTAGCTTATTTTATAAAGAGTTTTCTGGTTCGAATCAACATCTCTGCCTATCATACAGGTCAAAATGACCCGTCGCCGCGGTTCTACTGTTAACTGGCGTACTTTTTATCAATATAAATATTTTTCAAGACAAATATTTTTGTGTGGAAATACATCGTTGCCAATCGTTTCGCTTTTTTGTACCCCCAAAAAATTGTAGTAAAATTTACCTCCTTCACACTGAAACCGTTAACCCTTTGAGCTCTGGGGTGTAAATTTATTCAACTTTCTAAATGTCACATTGGCACCAGTATTTTGCAAAGAAAAAAACCGCTTAACGATAAACACGAAAAAATGCATCAAACCTTTGTCAAATAAATTTGGTCGAATTTTCTGGTGCCAATGTGACATTTCGGAATAAAAATTATGTAGTAGAAAATTCTACCATCAGAGCTCAAGGGGTTAAAAAAGTTGCCCAAATGTTTTGGAAATGTTAGACACCAGAATTTTTATTTAAAACTTTTTAGTTATTTAAGTAATTTATTTTGATGTGGTAAATATTGAACATTTTTAGAAAGACATTATTGGTTCTAATCGATATATTTTTATTTGGTAGAGATTAAAATGACAGCTACAATGGTACTAGGGTTAAATCGTTGTAATCTACCGATTAAATTGGACATTAATTTCAACTACAGTAATTTCTTTAATAACCGTACTTTACTTACCTACCTTTACCTACCGTAATTTATTTTAAAAAGTACTTTAAATAAAACAGTGATACGGATTAACCCTTTAACCCTTTCCGGTGCAGACAAGTTCTGTTCGTAAAATGAGAAAATGTCGACTGACACCGGAATTTACAAAAGACTTTTTTGGAAATTAAGACCTCCCTGATTTCAGTTGTCATTGTAAAAGTAAAATTTTACTAAAATATTATTGGTGCCGTTTGTATGTTTGGCATTAAAATTAGGTTTTGCCGGAATGGTAACACTGCGCCGGAAAGGGTTAATTCCTATGGCAGAACACGTTCTAGAAATTATGTAGTTCAGAAAATCTGACATTACACCAGAAAAATTCAATGCCTAATTTCAGTTTATTTAATCACGGAATGTAATGTTTTAAGTAAAGTAAATGTTGCTCTTTTAATTTTCTGGTGGGAATAAGAATATACGAATTAAAATGTCGCAAAATATCTCAGTCTGTCTCGGTCAGTTTTGTATCTAGAAGGTTAACCACTTAATCGTCGCGCCCGAGACATTCACGGGCTGCAAGCTTCACGGCTTTTATTCGGAATTGTTTGATTTCCACCAGTTTTATAGAATATTGTAATTGGTTTAATTCTGGTATTATTTTACTTGTCATTAAATAAGACAAATATTTTTTTCCTAAAAAGTGGTGGCAATAATGAATTTAAAATTTTAATGCGACCATTAAGGTGTTAATATTTAGGCCTTTCTCTGGTAAGATTTTTGGAAACCAAAGTATTTTGTAAGAGAAATCGTAACAATTGTTTTAAAAATGCCTCTCGCGCTACGTTTCTACGAAATATACAAAGAGGGTCATTCATTGAAATAAAAGTGGTGCTTAAAAATCAGACGGGATTGGAACTCTAAACGTGTTTAGTTATAGGCAGAATAAATGGTTTGACTATTCGAAAAAATAATTCAAATATGCGCAAAAGACAACTATTTTTTCTTAATTTATTCAATTGTTACAAGACATTCTCTATCGAAAACGAAATTTCATATTTTAATAACCGCATGATTTTTTTAATCTTTGAAATATCTCAAAATTCCCCGAATGGCTCATTTGATTGTAAAACCACTCATTCTGCTCTCCAGGAAATGTGTTAAATCCTTGAGGAGCAGCGGAATATAATTTATCCCACATAATTTAAATAAGATTCGCACCAAAAACCTTTAACGAAATTTTAAACTTTTAACTTTGGGGGCAAAGTGTTAAAAAAATCGTCTTCCCTAATTTTAAAGTAAATTTTTTCGATTATTCCGGTGACAATACAATATTTCAGAGGTATTGTTGCTTGCCCCTCCAGGGGTTAACTCTTTCCAGGGCAACGGTCTCATGACGTGACCACCTAATTTCAATTTCAAAACTAATGTTACCAAGGATATTAATAAAATTTTGCTTTTGTAATGGAAGCATAGTAAAACATACGTTTTTTCTGAAAAATTTGGTGTCAGTTAAAAATATCATTTTTTTTTCGAATGTAATTTTTCTGTTCCTGAAAGGGTTAACCCTTTGAGCTCTGGTGAGTAAATTTCTTCAAAATTCCAAATGTCACACTGGCACCAGTATTTTGCAAAGAAAAAATAAACGGTTAACGGTAATCACGAAAAAAAAAGGAATTAAACCTTTTTCGGATAAATTTGGTCGAATTTTCTGGTGCCATTGTGACATTTCGGAATTAAAAGTATGTGGTAGAAAATTCTACCATCAGAGCTCAAAGGGTTAAAAGCAGGACGTTCTATATGCTATTGTACATGTTACGACTTCATGAAAGTTTGGTAAAAAAATCCATTTTAATATAGAATTAAATGCGTTCAGCATCATTTCTTCTGCTTTAGAGGCCATTGTTTTTTCGCCGTTTACTTTTCTCGAATTATATATTATTAAAATTCACAATATGTTAATAAATTTAAATTTTATTAAAGTTTGCATTTTAGAATCGACAATTTTAAATCCCCGTAATGCAATGCATTTTCTTATCTAAAGAAATTTATTATACTTATGAGTGTGAGTGTGTGTATTCACGCAATTGTCTTAGCAGCCCCTGTAGGGATTTGAATTCAGATGTTTGCAAAAAATTCTAATTCGCCAAAAAAGTTTTAACCTGAAAACATTCCTTAAACAGATCTCGAGTAAAATACAGTAGAAAATCATATTTTATTTAAGCATGGTTTATGACTGAAAACACTTTGTTGCCAATCAGCAAGACTGCGCTTTTACTTATAAAAGTAATTTTTCTCGATAATTTTTTATAATAATAAACACACATGAATTTTAACCCTTTGTACTCGTCTGTCCTATCTGGCTTTACATCTTTCTTTCCAAATTTTGATTTTGGCATCAAGGACAATAAAATATCCTTATTTAATTAGAGTATTTTCAAATATGTGTAATTGAGAGTAGCTTCTTTTGAAAAAGTGGTCCCGACCGAAGAAAACTTATGTAAGAGACGCGGAGTGAAAAGGATTAAGAAAAGTGATAACGAATACTTTTACTTGCTCACTGCAAAACAAAATAGGATAGTTCGCAACCCTCAAGCAAAACAAAAGCTACATGTAGCAAAAGTTACTATACATATATATATATATATATATATATATATATATAAATACAGGGTGTCCGAAAAGTCTGGAAACGGCCGAATAATTCGAGAAATACATATGAGATTGAAAACGTAAATATACGTGTTAAATATTTTTAAATAAGCTACTCAGTGATACCAAATTTGACCTTCGCAACCGACCCCATGGGGGTCAGAGGGGATCCAACTTTGAAATCTTAAATTATAACCCCCATTTTTTATTGCAGATTCGGATTCTACGGACAAAAATGCGTAACTTTTGTATTTGATGTTTATTTCAAATCCTCGTTTATCACGGTGTATTCGAGCATAATAAATCGATACATATTTCGGCTTTTCCTACGGGATTTTCCCTAATCGAAACTGATTGGGCAGAATTTTTGACGTCAAATTCCCCGTCTTTTACAGAAATAGCGTTTCCTGAAAATCACCCGTGGCGATTATTTCAATAGTGCTACACTGTTAAAAATCTGACCCATTTGCTGCAGCGTCACTCCACAGCTATTATAGAATATCTCTTTTGTGACCAATGAGAGTGCTCCATAACACAGTAAAGTAATCGTTTTCTATAAAAGCGGTGGAGTGACGATGCAGCAAAAGTGTCAATTTTTTACAGTGTACTTTACTGTGTTATGGAACTTTCTCATTGGTCATGAAACAGATATGGAGTGAGCTGTGGAGTGACAGCAAATGGGGTCAGCATGGTCAGGTGTGAGACAGCAAATGGGTCAAATTTTTAACTGTGTGTAGTACTATCGAAATAATCTGCACGGGTGATTTACAGGAAACGCTATTCTTGCAAAAGACGAGGAATTTGATGTCATAAATTCTCCCCAATTAGTTTCGATTAGGGAAAATCCCGTTGGAAAAGCCGAAAAATGTATCGATTTAATATGCTCGAATACACCGTGATAAACGAGGATTCGAAATAAACATCAAATACAAAAGTTGCGTATTTTTGTCCGTAGAATCCGAATCTGCAATAAAAAATGGGGGTTATAATTTAAGATTTCAAAGTTGGACCCCCCTGACCCCCAGGGGGTCGGTTACGAAGATCAAATTTGGTATCACTGAGTAGCTTATATCACTGAGTAGCTAAAAATATTTAACACGTATATTTACGTTTTTCAATCTCATATGTATTTCTCGAGTTATTCGACCGTTTCCAGACTTTTCGGACACCCTGTATATATATCTTTATTATAAAAAAGCGCTAGTGCTGTCATCTACTTGTTGAAAATTTATTTAATAAAATTTTAAGTACATATTTCATTGGCAATCATAGGCAACAGAACTTGAATATTATTTTAAAAGTATTTTAGAAGTCCAAATTTCGTAATGGAATTATGATTAAAGAGGTGGAGACATATAGCGTATTGTCTATCAGTTGCAAGTGAAGTAACTGAGGAGGTTGTCCTAAGATGACGGTTGTTTCTTTTAATTACATTAAAAGTTTCTCCCACAATAAATTCGAATAATAATTTTTGTCTCATTTAAGCGCCTTATTGATCGGCAAGCTCTCTCTGACAAATATGGTATATGCCGTATTTCTACAAAACCTATTGTAGTTTTAAGAATTAAAATGCATGCTTTCTTATAAAATGGCGTCATTTGCATCCGTTAAAGCATTTATGTGTTATGGTATATTCTTTAACAACATCTGTAGAAAAGGGTACATAGGACGTCATTATCGATGAGACCCAGTAGAAATGCAACGTCGTCATCCCAGAAGCAAATTGAGTATCTAATGATTCATATGCCTTCATTAATTTATTTATAATAGCTACATGTTTTATCGGAAATCATTCATTTTTATTTCTTCAGAATTTGAAAATGATTTTATACACGTACCAATAACTTTGCATTCTTTCAGTTATATGATACGAATTAAGTAAAAGTGGGAAAAATAAGTCTCACAACTATTTTTTAATACATTTTTGCAAAAAGGAAGTGTTTTATCGTGTGTACAGTAAGTTTCTAAAACTAAAAAACTAATTGATAAATAAAAACGAAGTAAAACTAAAATTTACCTGATTTTATAACAGACGATATTTTTTGACATGGCTCGTATTTTAGTTTCAAATTTTTTCACTTTTTATGTGAAAATGGCAACAAAAAGATTCAGTAATATCTATCTTTTTATGAATGGAGAAAAAAGATAGATGGAGTGCAAAATGCCCTAATTCGGCTTACAATATGATGCGCATTATCCAAGGTTGATACGGGTCAGGGAATTTTCAGACTAAAAAATTCTTCAGTACCAGTATTTTATTATAGAAAATCTCTCCTTGAATATGGCGAAATTTCATGCTTCTGTACTAGATTTATTTTCTCATAAAAAAATATTGATATTTGACCTGGAAATTTCCTTGAAGCGTAGCAACCCTGATTATCGCTCAAATTTAAATGTTTTCATTAGACCCAAGCAAAACAATCACGTGGAACAGGGATCGATTTTTTTTATATCAGCTGTGCATTTTTACTCTAAATGGAAATTATCTGCTTATGTTTAAGCATTCTAAAGTAACATTTTACTATATCTATATTAATAAAATAACAAATCGCTCTGTGTGTGTGTGTGTGTGTGTCTGCGATAGTTAGCAAAAACTACGGTACGTACGAAGCTCAAAATTTTTCTGAGAGTAGCCCAATATCTCTCCTGATGCACCTGACGCTCAGAATTTCAAAATTCTATTTATTAACTGAGTAATTAATTAAATTCCAAACTTCACTCTCATAAAAATCGCTTTTTTTAGCTTCTTTCCCTTTCATTCTCTTATGGTTGATTGGTTGCCTAAAATTTTCGCAGAAATAATTTAAAAAACTGGGACTGACCTTTAAAATTCATAGACTGGCAAACTGTTAGTTTAAATGAGGATTTTTTTTTCACAGTTGCTGTACGCCATGGAGGAAAAATATAAGTGGTGGCGAAGTAAACCGATAAAAAAGGTTTGAAATATGAAACCACGGAGTGAGAGCTTCTTACTCCGTGTATGAAACCATTTATCGCTGAAATTTTAATGTCTCAAAATAAAGCACGAGGAAGGAATTTTGTATTAATAAGACGGATTGGAAGAAATGAATTACAGCTGAAGCATATTTTACGAGGAAATAGTAATTTTTTTAAATGTTTTTTCCTATTATATTATTTATTAAAATAAATATTTGCTTCTAAAATAATTGAAATTGGAAAATTAAAAATAATTAAATGTCAAAACAAAATTAAATAAAATATTGAAAACGTATGATTTGAAGTAAAAAATTGTATTACTAAAACTTTTCTCTTTTTTTTCAGAAAATTTTAATACTTTATAACGTAGATGAAAAATGTTTATGATTTAACAACATATTAACAATTCCATGTTAATATATAAAATATAGTGATGAAAAGATTTTTAAAATCATACATGAACACTTAAATAATAATATTAATCTAAGATCTAGATTTCAGAGTGCAGACGATTTTAAGACATTAACGAAAGAATGTTGATTTTTCAAGCAAAGTCTTAAATGACGCTTCTGTATTGATATTTCAAAGTCATATGTTAAAAATAATCAAATAGTTCTTGCCTATGATTGATCTAATTGTATCTTTCATGCATTCTGATCGTGTATTACAGGCAATAATGGCACAAAACGTTATTTTTAAATGAAATTTTAGTCATCTATTCAATAACAGTTTAAAAGGTAAAAAACAAAAACAAAGAAATACTGGTTTAAACCAGTTTGAATTGATCGGAGTCTCAAAGCACATGTTTTTTTTTTGTGCTTATTTGGACTTAATGTAGCGGATTTTAGAGTTACATTTTTTGCGTCACCCCAAGACATTATACTGCCACTCTATTAATTTCTTTTTACTATATGGTTGTACGCATATTTTTGGCATTTCGAACATTAGAATGTATGAGTCATTAGCTATGTTGCAGTAAAAAACATTACACAACACTTTTCTATGAGTTTATGTATTAATTTTTAACACTGATTAAATTTAAATGTGTTCTATTCAATTTCAGATTGTAATATGGCTTTAATTTGTTTTTAAAACAAAAATAAAATAGCTGTTTGGCGTACACTTGTTTGTATCCGCAAACGATTCATTCACCATAATAAATTATCAAATAGCAAAGTAAATTATCTATCAGAAATAGCCATAAAAAGAATAGTAGCAAAACTGATTATAACCTTAATGTTTAGACTAAATAAAACATAACCCGATCCCAACCAGAAAAAAAAAACAGACCACACTCCGATCCGTGATATACAAAATTTCCGTGAGTATAAACCCGACTCTGACCTAAAAATTCTGTTTGGAAAAAACTATGGATTTGATAACTGACCCGAACCAAATCTGAATCCCGCAAAAATGTTCAAGTGAAGCATAACCCGATTCAAACAAGGAAAAAAAATTTCGTGGGCATGAAACCTGACCCGAACCTAAATATTTTCTAAAAAAACCCGAAATATGACTCGAACGAAGTCTGAAACCGATAAAAATATTCCAGAGAACTATAACCCGATCCCAGCAAGACAAAATACTTTCCATGGTCATAAACCCGACTCAAACCTAAAAAACTCCGTTTGAAAAATCCTGAACTTTGACCCAAACCACATCTAAATTTGACCAAAGTATTCAAAAGAACCATAACCGGATTCGAGTAAGACAAAATAATTTCCGTGGACATGAACCCGATACGAACATAAAACTCTCATTCAAAAAAATACCTGAAATTTGAATCTAACCAAATCTGAATCTGACAAAACTATTTCAGCGAAACAAACAAGACAAAATATTTCCATGGACATGAACACAATCCAAACCCAAAAAAATTTCTTTGAAAAAATCGCGAACTGAACGAAATCTGAATTTGGCAAAAATATTCCATTGAAGCATGTCCTTATCCGAACAAGACAGAATTATTTCCGTGAACATGCAATAAGACCCGAACTCAGCAGTTACATTTGAAGAAAAAACCCGATATCTGAATCGAACCAAATCTGGACTTGACAAAAATATTCCAAAGAACAATAACCCAATCCAAGCAAGACGAAATAATTTCTATGGACATAAACCCAACTCGAACCTAAAAAATTCGATTTGAAAAAAACTGAAATTTTACCCAAACCACACCTAAATTCGACCAAAATATTCGAAAGAATCATAACTGGGATTCGAGTATGACAAAATAATTTCCGTGGTCATGAACGTGATCCGAACCTAAAAATTCTATTTGAAAAAATACCTGAAATTTGAATCGAACCAAATCGGAACTTGATAAAAAATATTCCAAAGAATCGTAACCGGATCTGAATAAGACAAAAAATTTCCATTCACATGAACCGAATCTGAACCTAAAAAATTTCTTTGAAAAAAATTACGAAATCTGAACTGAACCAAATCTGAACTTGAAAAAAAAATATTCCAGTGAAGCATGATCTTATTTGAACAAGGCAGCATAATTTCCGTGAACACGCAAGAAAACCCGAACCCAAAAATTCCATTTGAAGAAAAAGCCGAAATCTGAATTCGAACAAATCTGTTCCCGACAAAAATATTCCAAAGAACCATAACTGTACGAATTGAATAATTTCCAGCTGAGCGAAAAATTGCCCAGGCCGGGAGTCGAACCCAGATACTTGGCTTACAAGGCCAATGCTTTACCTGTTAAGCTACCGGGGCGACAGCCGGCTGGGATTTTTCGCTCAGATAACCTTATTGGTCATAGCATCTGGTCTGCCATTTTAGACAGTTCAACAGAATAGACCGCAGGTAATGGACCTCCATATGACGATGGGTACGTAGATATACTATTATTTTTCAACACAATCTAACTGATTGGTAAAGTAATCATACGAATTGAATAATTTCCAGCTGAGCGAAAAATTGCCCAGGCCGGGAGTCGAACCCAGATACTTGGCTTACAAGGCCAATGCTTTACCTGTTAAGCTACCGGGGCGACAGCCGGCTGGGATTTTTCGCTCAGATAACCTTATTGGTCATAGCATCTGGTCTGCCATTTTAGACAGTTCAACAGAATAGACCGCAGGTAATGGACCTCCATATGACGATGGGTACGTAGATATACTATTATTTTTCAACACAATCTAACTGATTGGTAAAGTAATCATACGAATTGAATAATTTCCAATTTTTCGCTCAGCTGGAAATTATTCAATTCGTATGATTACTTTACCAATCAGTTAGATTGTGTTGAAAAATAATAGTATATCTACGTACCCATCGTCATATGGAGGTCCATTACCTGCGGTCTATTCTGTTGAACTGTCTAAAATGGCAGACCAGATGCTATGACCAATAAGGTTATCTGAGCGAAAAATCCCAGCCGGCTGTCGCCCCGGTAGCTTAACAGGTAAAGCATTGGCCTTGTAAGCCAAGTATCTGGGTTCGACTCCCGGCCTGGGCAATTTTTCGCTCAGCTGGAAATTATTCAATTCGTATGATTACTTTACCAATCAGTTAGATTGTGTTGAAAAATAATAGTAACCATAACTGTATCCGAGCAAGGCAAAATAATTTCCATGGACATGAATACGACCCGAACATTAAAACTCAATATAAAAAAATACCTATAATCTGAACCGAACGAAATCTGAACCCGACAAAAATGTTCTAATGAATCATAACCAGATCCGAACAAGACAAAATAATTTCCATGGACCTGAAACCAATATATGGTTTGGTAAAATTTAGGTTGCAATTACATTACGGTGAGTCTTTGATTATATTTAATTTCCCGTCAGGTTACAGTTAGGTCACGGTTAAGTTAAAGTTAGGTTAAAGTTAAATTGCATTTATGCTATGGTTAGAATAAGGATATGTTACAATAAACTGAAGGCTAGGTTACATTTATGTTATATTTAATTTACGGTAAGGTACTGTTAAGTCAAAGTTAGCTTACATGCAGGTTATGGTTACGGTACAAAAGTTTACGGTTAGGAATTTATCCATATAGTGAACATACGTATGATTTGATTAAAAATAACACTTACTTTTGTTAAAAGGCTCTGAAATTATAATACTACATACCAACATTTTAGCTACCAGCGAGTATCGATTTCATTCATGGTATAGTCGGCTTTAAGAGTGATATAATTAGTTTGAAATTCAAAATATTTCACTTGGGATTTCTATGTGAAAAAAAAAAATTAGTTATGTGACTTAACAGTGATTTTTGATAAATATCAACACTTTAACACGAAAATCACACAGTCGTTGGATACATATTCCCCCCCGCGTTTCTCATCGCTTAAGTATTTTTAGAGCTTAACATTAGCTGTTTTTTAAACCGATTTTTCACAAAGTCAGTGGCTACGTATTTCAGACAATGCATTTCTGCATGTTTCGAGTTAATGATAAAATCATACAAATTTCAAGTTCGTTCAATATTGTTAATACGGACCCGGGCAACGCCGGGCGGGTCAGCTAGTTATGAAATAAATCTTTCTTCCTTTTTGTGAAAGTACATGGTTTTGTTTGAGCTTAATGTAACGGGTTTTAAGGTTACATTTTTGGCGTCACCCCCAGCCACTGTAGTTATACTCTGTTCTTTCTATTTTTTACTAAATGGATTTTTCCCTTCACTTTTAATAGAAATGGAATACTTCTGTTGCCGCGATTACAAAAGGGGTATTTAAAACTACAAAAAAATTTAATATCTAAAAAATAAATTAAGATATAATTTTCAAACAAATTGCATTCAAAAGCACATTACTTTTCTGTACGATGATGTAAAATTTTAAAATGTGGCATGTTTAGAAGTTTGAAAATTTGCACTAGCCAAAAAATGCAAAACCAAAATTTCATTTCAAATTTCAATGTGTTGCCATTCGTAAAATGAAGTATGCGTTACCCACAGATACTTTTGGCCTTTATAATGTAGATAGCTATAAACAGCACTTTATCAAAATATAAATACTAGAACCAAATGAAAACACCAAGATTATGGTTGTGCAGTTATTTCATATTTGTACAGTTTAAGGAAAGCAAGACTCGGTGCAATCCAATGGAAAATATGTGAGCTTCAAGAGTCCTTTCATCAGAAACTACTGCAAAACTGCATTTGATGAAATTTAGAATCCATATTCACGGAATTAGTCTCAAGAATTATGGAAGACAGATTTTTTCTGAGACTAAAACTTTTCATTTTAGAGCAATGGAAAACATTCGGAAATTTCCTATTTTCAGAATTTTTTCCGAAATTTTTCAGGAATTTTTTTCCAAAACTCAACGTTTTTATTGTTTGTCAGAAATGATCTAATATATATATACATCTTCCAATAAAAATGTTATTGAAATTGCTAGAGTACTTTAGGAACTAATGGAGTTTTTTGTTGGAAAATACAATTTTTATAGAGCTTAAGAACTTAGACATTTCTAACTTGAAAGAAGTTTGCACAATTTTGTCAAATACAGGAATTAAAGTATATATAAACACTTGGATAAATTTTAGTTGCATATAAAAATTCGTATAAAATGTTAGAATAAACACTTCGTATAAAATGATAGATATTATATACATCACAGCTGCAAGCACAACATATTTTAAATACCTTTTATTCTGATTATCTCTTCTTTATGTAATCGCAGAATTTGCATATAAACTTATATTTTTCTCTTCGAAACTAGCGATAGTGAAATATTTATGTTACTGGCAATTCTTTATTTGACCAAAGTAGGATCTGCGAATATTTAAAAGCATCCACTTTAAAATTTAAGTAACTAGTGAGGAAATAGTAAAAGAGTTATCAGAATTAGCATTAAAACTACTGTAAATTAATTATACATAAACATAGGTGCCAACCTGACATCGATTATCCGTAATACATGCGTTAATTTGACCCTGGTTTAACCTTCCTATCCTGTTGCAATTTTACTCAAACTTGATTAAAATATTTCACACCAGAATTTTTATTTAAATCCATTTAACATATTTATTTAACATAAATATTTGTGTTGTTTATTTATTTTACTTTATGGAAAATTTTCTGGTTTTAATCGAATAAAACGCATTATACGATTGGGTCGATTAGACCCATTCCAGAGTATGAAGATTAATGAGTTTCGAACCAGAATTTTTTCAAAGAAATGAAATTAAGTATGTTCCAGTAAAATATCTGAAATTAAATAAATAAAGATTCATGAAATATGTTTTCTGGTTTGAAATGACGTTAACCTGGATCAAAGTAACCCAGGCATTACGGAAGATTTGTTGAAAGTTGGCAGCTATGCATAAATGTGTAGTATAGAAATATACAGCTGGGATCATACTCAATCCTGTATATTTAATAAGTTCTTTGAACTTTAATTATTAAAACATTTCTGCATTTTTAAAGTTGCAAAAATTTCTTTTCAAAAACATTGGTATCTATAACACACACAAGTCTCTCAGTGGTTACTTTTTAAGCCAGCATTTTTTTTTATTATTTTTTTTATTGCAGATTACTATCTTACAAGATCTTGCAATAAAATAGTCGGCTTCCTGCGACATTCACAGAATAATACTAAAACAACAATTTTCGTAATGAAATATTTGTGGTATTTCTTTTATTTAATTTTTATTAAAAGAGATAGCTACGGTATGCCTGAAACCCACCCAAATTACGTGGATATTACTGGTAAGTAGCAGAGCAAACATGATAATTTTTAGTAAATTTTAAAACATATAACTTTTAACACAAATCCGCTTTAGAAAATTATCTGTGTTCAACACAATTTAAAATTAGTTCAATTTTTTAAATACAATATTATTTTTAAAATATTTTTGTCATTAATTTACTAGTTTATTTTTCGTTAACGTAATTTCTAAGCTTCACTATTATACTTTTTATTTCGTTCTGACATCAAAGCAATCACGTTAACTTACCTAACGCTCTATTGCAATTTAAAAATTTAAATTAGTTTTAGGAAAGCGTTTTAAATCTCTCTATTTTATTCAAAGAACCTAATTTTCAGCTTCATGGAAAACAGAATAAAAAATGAAAACTGTTTGTATCTCTTTAATTTATAATTTAATTAAATTTTTAGTCAAGTGAGCAAGGCTTCTACTAAAAGCATTACCTACCTATAAATAAAAAAAATATATTCTACATATAGTATAAAAGTATAAATGTAAAAAACAAGATCAATTTTTAAAAAAGGTCTAAATCAGTAATTAAAAGACTGATTTTTTATGAAAGGAGGAAATAAGTATGCTTTAGAAATATAAAAAAAGATATTTTTATCACAGTTTCAATGCAAGTAATTTTTTAAAAGTATATTTGTTGAAAAAAGAATGTAAAAGGAATCAGCCCATTACAGAAAGTTTAAAAGTACCATAGCTGAAAATAAAAATTTGTGCGACAAAAGATTATTTATTAGGTAAGTATTTATTAGGGATAAAATTAAGCAGTAAAAAAATGAAATAAAACATTTCTAATAATATAAAGGGATTAAAAAAGGCAAATTTCTGTTTAAGAGAATACTGGTGTTTAACACCTTTTTTGACTGTGATTTTCCCTAAACACACACGCTACCCTGATATTGTTCTATACTAAAGAAAAGTGACTGTAACTGAGAACTGTAATGATATAGGGAGATTAACACATTAAAAATTTAAAATCAGTAAAACTGAAGTTAACCCTCTCGGGACCAGATTTCCATACAAGAAAGTTCATCGGATCGCGGATTCGAAAAATACCCGGAAAATTCCGAATGATTAGTCCGATAGGGGAGATTATGCTTGAATCCAGCACCTCCCGTCTACCAGATTTGATAGCAGAAACTCATAGTCACTAGTGGGCTCAAAATTAAAACAATTTCCTTGAAAATATACAAACCTTAATTGCATAACATGTATCCTCTTTACGTTTAGTACAAAAAAATAGATTCCTAGCGAGCAGTAATTTAACTGCAGTTAAAAGACCTCAAGCCGTTACATACATTTTCAAAATCTATCTCTCATATCATCAAATACCAGAAGTTGTGAGAAAACTACACTGAGAAAAAAATATGGCACTGGCATATAGAATCTAAGTAATGGCTCTAGAAAAAATAGTTCCATGTCATCCCTATAAATTTTAGTTCCATTTCTTAGAGAGTTCCAGAGTCTCTTACGAAAATTCAAGCGCGTTTTCCTATATTTTTGTGGTCAAATTTATCTAAAAATCTCTTCAAATAGATGCGAACACAATAGATTTGATTTAGTAGCTAGAATTATAGCTTAAGAAACCATTCCTAAAATCAAGCGATAATTTCTCGCTACTGAAACGGTTCAATGTCGTTTCGTCTCCTAGAAAACACGAGACTAGAAATGTCAAGTCATTTCGCCTATTCAGCTTAGTTGTTTACCCCACTCGCATAGTTTGGACATCTATATTTCTAGTTTAGAGATTCAGAAAGTGACTAACTATTCATTCTAGTTGAAGGCGGCATATTTTTTTTCTCAGTGTAAGTAGGTTCCATCTAATGCTAACAGGCAGAGAATTAACATACTCCGTCGGAAGTGACGCACTTACCTTCAGCGAGATAAAATCATCCATTACTATGCAACAATTCAAAAATTTCTCCTTCTTATTTAACAAATACTGCAAGATCAGATTTTCATGATTGTACGGTGCTACTCTGAGTAATGATAAGCTTTGTAAACACGCTTGATACATAAATTTACGATAAGGCATCCATTTTCACAGTGTTTGCAAATATATGTCTGAACTAATTTTGAACCGCAGTAATAAAATCAGATAAAAAAATAAAATTTTAATCATTTATGTATTTCAAAATTTATTTTTCTGAAATGTTTCTTTCATGTAAATTTTTTTTTCAACATTTATGTTATAAATGTTAATTTTAAAACAATAAACATTTTATATCTTGAGGATAAACATAAATCTATGGGGATTTTCAAGTAATATTGATAACGGAATTTTTGGAGTGGGACAAAATACAGACCGTCTGCCCCAATGTATAATCAAACTAATTTTGTGGAATTCATATTAGCACATTGTAGCTTGCTAGGTAAAATTATTGATTCTTTAAAAATATATTCACTCCGTCAAAACTCCAATATAAATTATTTGATAATGAAGCAAACAATTATTTAATTTCTTTCAATTAAAGAGGATACTTTCAAAGTCGTTATTCTCGTAAAGTTAATGAAATCATCAGGTATAAATCAGTAGCTAATTAATTAATGTTTCTTTATTTGCATTTCTGAAATCTCGGTAGAATTAGCTTGATTAAATGTCTATATATACTATTTTTGATAATTAAATAGAAATCTTCTCTCTCTCTCTTTCTTTATTTTATTTGCATTTCTAACGAGTTGGTTATTCTAAATTATAATATACTTTAAATAATGTATCACATTTAATTCTTTAGCATTTGTTTTGTTCAATAATTTTCTTGTTTCTTGAATAGTAATTTTAGCTACAGAGTTACCAACCTCTGGCTTTTTTTTTATTAAAAAAATTTGCTTTCAATCAGAAATTTGTTCATAAAATATATCCGGCGTTAAATTAGCTTTTCGCTAGAACTGTACCTCTATTTGTAAAATGCCGAAAACCGTAAATCATGCCGGAATTTTAAAGCAAATTTATTTAAAAGGTAAGTGCAAATCTTTGGTTCGCATTCTTGATCAAAAAATATATTTGTCCCAATATTCTAGTACAATGTGACATTTCGGAATTAAAGCTAGATGCTCCAAAAATGAACCAACTCCCTCGATTGTGTTAAATATTTTTTTTGTTCTAAGTATAATTGTAGCAATCACAAAAGATCGTCGGGATGCAATGTCACATCGGAAGTGTTCTCGAAAAAAGAAGAAATACGATGTCTCTGTGGTAGGCCTCCTTAATATGGTTTTTGTGTAGAAAAAGACCCGAACAGTTTAGAAAAGTTAAAAAACAAATATGCCTTATGTTTTACGTAAACTAAAACGTTTCTTTTTTTTTTTAAAAAAATTGATTTTAAATTCTGGCCGTTGTCAGAAATTTCCATATTTCTGTCTCTGGAAGTGTCAAAACGTAAGATGCAATATTTTCTTATCAAAGGAATTACACAGCGAAATTTTTCGCTCAAGAAAAATATTTTCTTCGTATCAATCTGACTACTGGCAGTAACTCGATATTTTATGTCTGCTGCTTTCTCGAACAAGTCGACATCTCTTGAAAATGATTTGTTACTCTTTATAAGATCGCTTGTCGACAGATCCTGTTGATTGATTATTATTATCATTATTCTTTGTCGCTCAAGCAGAGAAACTACTCTCGTTAAAAACTTGTGAGTATATGTTTGCCACCTTTCGTTTTCTTCATTTCTCTAATAAATTGCTTTGAAAACAAGTTTTGAAATTTTCTAAAGTTTAATAATATTTTTATTAGTAAAAGTGAACGACATTTTTGAGTAGTTGAATGTTTTAAAGCAATTCTGTTTCTTACGGTTATAACACTTAGAGAAATTGTACGTGATATTTCGTTCATATTTAAGAAAATCAATAAGAATTTCAAAAATTAATTTTATTTTGATTAACTACATAATATAATATTGTTTTCATATATCTTTAAATAGGGTTCATTGCGGTTCAGTGGCATAACCAGATTGGTTACCAAAACCAGTAATATTGTAAGGTTTTCTTCCTCCTTCTTTCATAGCAGGTACTTTTCTGGTTAGATAAGGCAAAAAGAACGTTCTAAACTTACCGGTATTCAGACGACTTGGGTACCCACCTTTGTTACACCACTGTGGTTAATATTACTCAGTGTTGAAAATTCTTAAAAGTACCTTCATTTTGAAGACAGGGTGGCTTCAGCACTATCACCTCATCAAATGGGAGGCTAAAATTCAAGAAATATTTAAAACTTGATTCGAATATTGAAATGCAATCGGTCTGCCAAGTAATTTCCTGGAGGAAAATACCCCCAAACCCAACTGAAAAAACTGCTACTCTGCATTTTGTGGGAATTTTATTACGCCGTACAAAGTTGAAGATATTCTTGAAAAAGCAAGTGACGTATATTTACTTTCTATTTTGAACAATCGCTCTTAACCCTTTGAGGGGCAATCACTTCCATTCATAAAATGCTGAAACGGCTGACTGACACCAGAATGAAAAAACAAATTTTCTTTAAAAAAGATGAAAGCTTTTCTTCACATGCTTGATAAGATTAAAATTTTCATTTCAAAATTCTGGTGTCAATGTGGCATTCTGCAATTAAAATTAAGTGGTATACATTTTATACCACCGCTCTTCAAGGGGTTAATTCTTTGTAGACGCTTGTTTTTGTGATATATTTCTTTTACGTATATATATAAATAGATACATAATACTGGTAATATATGATTTTGCAGTCTAGCTACTTCGATATTTTAAAAATCATAATTACTTAATAATATAAACACGTAAAATTGTCATTTTCGTACAGAGCTTTGAAACATTTAGTTTTGATTTTATTGTGTTTTACATGCTTTAAATTCCACATGACTTGAACTTACAGAAAATTTAAATAAACCTTGTGTTATATCTTATTTAACAATGCATTTTTTTCAATTTATATTTGTATTTTGATGTTTTTTATATTATTAAGGGCAATATTAACAATATGTAAAATTTTCACATTTTTTTTCTTTTGTTAGATGTTGATACTGAAAGTGTTAAGTAGATTGTGATATTTTTCTATTTATTAAATTAGTAAAACATAATTAAAATGATCATGGGCGCCCATTTGATAGATTTAATGGAAAATCTCAGTATTTCGATGCGGGGGGGGGGGGGGCGGGTATGTCCAGTAAGTAATTTTCTGTCAGATCCACCAAAATAAGCTTAATTTAATTCTAAACATGTATAATAAATCAGACTATACCAAAATTTAGAGGTGCTGCAGTTCCATTTTGCCCTCCCCCTCCCACACACACACACTATGGGACTTATGATAAAGATACATTTAAGCTAGAGGTCTGCACGAGCCCGGGCTTGGCCCGTGGCCCGTACCCGGCCCAGCAGATTTAGAATAGTTTTTTTAACGGACCGGGCCGGGCCTTCAAAAAATTGAACGGGCCAGACGGGTCGGGCCGGGCCGATAAGAAAAATTTCGGGCCTACCGGCTCGTTCTGTAGATTTAAGCAGAAACGATAAAATATGAGCTATTTTCAACGAAAATAATTTTAACGAGAATAAGTATGAATGTGGTCATACTAGTTTGACAGCATCAATATAAAAATTCACAGTGTATCGGCATCGGATAATTACATTATGTGTAACCCGTTTTAATATATTTTTAGCTGACTCATGCCGGTCCGAGATCACGCTTGCGTTATTTTTCTACATATAGACTGGCCGGACCGGTACAAGACTTAATTATTGGCAGAAAACATGATTTGTAAAATTATTAATAGCGATAAATTAACTTATGTTAGCTTAGTCTTCGGATATATACTTCTTGATGATTTTTAAATTAATTTCTCAATAATGCGAAAGTTTGGCACATTTTCTGATTAATTTTAAATTGTAAAAGTATAAAAGTGATAAGCCTAACTATTGAAGGGATTTGGAATCGAATAGCGTTTTTCATTTTTGGTAAATAAAATACTTGTATAACCTTGTTGAGATATAATAGTTTCTCAAATGATTGCAGGTTTTTCTCCCTTCCCTTGCTAATGCTTCCGGAAATTCTATTCAAAACGCTAATTATGACAGTATTTTATTTGTTTGCAGTATTCTTAAATTGCTTGTATAAAAAAACGGATAACGCCATTCGATTATATAGTTTCTGAATAAAGATATCTGCTAATCTTATGCGTTTCTGAGAAAAAAAAATGAATTTGGAAATGTATCAGAAAGGAGTTTCTTTGAATTTAAGAATGAATTTGGATTTGAAATCTATAATAAAATGATATAGAAATATATTTATAAATCTTCTTTTATTAAACAGCTTCAAAATTAACGATGTTTTTAGCTTTCTTTCTTTTTTCTTTTATTCTAAGCCATATTAATTTTTTAATGAATCTTTATTCGAATGTTCAAAGCCTAAGAATCTAAGTAATCATTAATGTTGTTAATGTGTATTTGCTGTAAAATAAACTGTAAAAACATTCCATAGATATGTATGCAGTATTCTTTAAAGGAATCTTAGTTATATGATAAAAATATGAATTTTTTAGAAATCGTAGAAATTGTAACGGGCCAAAACGGGCCAGGCCGGGCCTGTTTTCGCTGATTTTTGTACGGGCCGGGCCTAAAATATAAAAATATAAACGGGCCGGGCCCAGGCCGAAATTTCGAGTTTTACAACGGGCCGGGGAGGGCCGAAATAACTTTCCTACGGGCCGGGCCGGGCCCGGGCCTGGAAATTCTGGCCCGTGCAGACCTCTAATTTAAGCATGTAAATATATGAAATTTCATTGTTTACTATTTATGTATTATTTTTAAATGTACATTATAATAAACTGCCTCAATTAAAAGGAAGTTTAGCAGCCTCTTTCCGTGAAACTATTTATTTTAAATAATGGCTGTGTTAAATTTAAAATGTAATCTTTATTTATTTTTTTTATTTTACTGTTAAAGTTATGTAAATGTCTGGGTTGCAGATTTGGTCACTTTTTAAAGTCTTTTAAATCCGAAATTTTACGTTCACACCAGAAATTTTGCATGGGTGTGTTTTCTTTATTCAATGACAGACGTTTCGTAATTACCTAAAGTAAAACTTTTTTTTCAGATTTCCTGATGTTAATGTTGTGAGCTTTAAATTGGAGAAGCAGCCAAAAAGTAGAAAAGCTTAAAGTAGAAGCCAAACTGTCAAACCAGGTAAATTTTAGGGAATTTCTTTTTTTACCTACTCACGCTGCCCCTTATTTAGTGTACCTTAATAAGTGGTATCAAAATAAAAAAATAATTAGGATGAGCGAAGCGAATCCACTACTAGGCCACTCAAATTACATTTTGTCGTACACTTTACAAAAAAACTATTCAATATTTTAACTTCAAATTAAACACAAAAATAAATTATGATCTGTAGATTTGCACAATATAATTTTTTTTACAGTAAAACGTTAAAAAATTTATTATTTTAATTAATTTATTATACATGCATTTCCAATGCGGACGCATTTTAGCAAATAAATAAAAAATGAAACGCGTATATTTTCAGAAAAAAATATAAATCATGGAGTAAGTAATTATAGACAGACTCATGATTAATTTAATAAATAAAATATTTTTCATTATTCAGCAAAATCGTTTGCACAGATGACACTTAAACACTTTAAAAAAAATTGTATTGTGGATTTTTTTTTTGTAAAGTGGCAACAAAAGAATTGTAAACAAATAAAATTAATTCTTAAATTTGTTATATAAATGAAAAATTAAAAGAATTGAAGCGTGAAGTTGTTGCCTCGATTCAAGCTCTTTATAAATGTACTAAAGCAAAGTTGGCCGATTCAGAAACGACAAATTGACTTTAACCATTTCTTACTTTATCATTTGGATCTGAAGTAATGTTACGTTCTTATTTGTGGACCGAAAAAGGTTTCGTGAACGGGACTTTAGACTTTGTTGCATGTAATAAAGAAAATCACAAGCCACCAGACCAGATATCGCGAATAATCATGGATAAATTTGAATACTACAATAATTTAACTTATAAGAATTGGTGCGTACAAATTCCCCCAATAATTAAATTCTGGAAAAATGGAAGCATAAATTGCTCAAGGAAAGAATATCTTCTGCAGTTAGCTTTTGCTGTTACAATTCATAAATCCCAAGGTTTAACATTAGATGAAGCAGTTGTAGATATTGAGGATATATACAGCTCATATTCAAAATATTAGAATAATTACCTTTTTTTTTAGAAATTGAAAATATCGTTTGGTAATTTAATGTCTTTTAATGAAAATATGCAAACGATATTTTTATTAAGAACTTATTGTTGATTAAACTTACTTGTTATCTTAAATTTAATATCATTTTTGAAAAGATTAATTGCAAAAAAAATTATTTTGAAAAGTCAAAATATTAGAATATTTATTCAAGTGGTTCAAAATATTAGAATATTTCACATTAATTCTCCTTTAATTGTTACCAATTCTTAACTGGTGGCATCATTGATTAAATTCAGACTATTTTATTTAAAATCAGTATTCTTTTTTGCAGTTTGTTTCTTTTTCGTCTTAAAATGGGCCGTGTGAGTGATATTCCTGAATCTACTAAACTTCGTATGGTTGATTTGTATCGGCACGGTAAAAATCAATGTTTTATAGCGAATTATTTACATTGTTCGCAATCGAGCGTTAGTAAAATACTAACACAATATTCAAAAATTGGAAAATTTCAAAATAATCGCCGAAAACCAAAAACATCTGCTAGAGATGACAGGAAACTGAAGCGTATAGTTAAGAAAAACCGTTTTAAAAGTGTGCGATTCTTGCACCGAAAATGGAAAGAAGAAGAAGTTGAAGTTTCTACATCGACAACATTAAGACGTCTCCATAAATTTAAATTTGAATCTCACGTACCGAAAACAAAACCTCTCATGACTGCAAGACAAAAGCGTATAAGATTGAACTGGTGTAAATCAAGACGTTTATGGAGCAATGAAGATTGGAAAAATATATTATTTAGTGATGAAAGTATGTTTTGTGTTTCATATGGTAATCAAGGTATTCGAGTTTGGAGAATGAAGCAAGAAGCATTTGATAAAGAATGCCTTAAACGTTCCGTAAAATTTGCTGCTAGTGTCATGGTTTGGGGTTGTATGAGTGCAGAAGGACCTGGAAAGTTATGCATCGTCTACGAAAAGGTTAACTCTCTGATATATCAAGAAATTTTAGAATATTACACGATTCCATCATCAGGAGATTTATTTGAAGATGATTTCATCTTTCAACAAGATTTAGCGTCCACGCATACCTCGGTGTCAACTAAGAATTGGTTCCGCCAACGCAACATTAAGGTACTTCCTTGGCCACCAAATTCACCAGATCTTAATCCCATCGAAAACTTATGGTGTATAATGAAGAAAAAACTTCAAGAAAATCCTCCTTCAAGTAAAACTGAGTTAGTGGCACGTATAAAGTCTATTTGGGCTAATATTGATAGAAATGTTTGTAAACACCTTGTATATAGAATGCAAGATCGATTGTACGCTGTTATGAAAGCTAAAGGGGATGCTACAAAATATTAACTACCATTTACTTCATATTCATAAGGTAATATTGTTGCGTAAAATAAAATATTCTAATATTTTGAACCAATCTAAATTTTATTCTAATATTCTGGTGTGTTTAAGGAAGCTGTATACCTAATTTATTGTGCTGTATTTTAAATTTTATAAATGTTAAAATCTTATCTAAACATTCCAGATTTAACTTATAAGAAATTTAATTGCATTTACTTAGTATAAAAAATAAATAAATGACAAATAATTTTTTCTTATTACTTTTTCTCAATTATTGAAATATTTTGAATATGAGCTGTAGACATCACCAGTTGGCTTAAAAAACGTACGTAACGTTGTCGAGAGTGAAAATCCTTCAAAATTAAGCATTCAATAGAAATTTTCCTTACGAAAAATTCTACAATATCAAAAATTCTGATACGCTAACATGTATAAAAACGAAGAAATTAGAAAAAAAAAGTTTTACAGTTAAAAATTCATAGTATCAACGAGAGCAGATTTCAAATGTTTTTCCAGAAAACAGAATTTTGACGAAGTAACTTTCTTCAAGCTCTCTTCAAATATATTATTCTAAAATAGCTATCAAAGATTATTTGATGTTAATTACAAAGATTGGAAACATGCATATTTCAAACAACTTTAAAAAACACCAATGGTTACTGGAAATTGTAAAAACATCTTTAAAAGAGCTTTTAGTTGAAAATTTAAAAATATTTTGTAAAAGTTTGCTTCGAAAATATTTTATTATGCCAGTCTTACATCATAAATAAAAAAATAAAATGCGCTAAAACATAAAATAACGTTTCTGTTTAATAAAGATGCAAAAATAATATTAAAAATTATTTTTACTTTCAAATATCTGTTTTATAAAATAATGCTTCGGGAATCCAAACAAAGCATGGCTGCTAGTTTAACGATTACATTTCAAATTTATTACACTTAATAATTTACTTTAATAATTTTAAAATACTTTAATAATTATAAATATAAATATAATATAAATATAAATATAAATACTTTAATAATTTTAAATAAATAGCTTCACGCAAACAGGCTGCTAAACTTCCTTTTTATTGAGACAATTTATTACAACGTACACTTTTAAAATATTGCTTACTTTACACTAAAAAGGGTGGCACCTAAATTGCCACCAAAAGTGGTGCTTGTTTACACCAGTCGTGTTTTATTACACCAACCTATTTGTGGTCTTACTCTACGCATGGATCTATAAAGAAAGAGTATCTGACGTATTCTTAAAATAATTAAGTTTTAACTGCAACCGCTTTCGCAGAGGCTCATTATTGCCTCGGAACCTAGACCGACGGTTCTTCTCCGACGATCACTTTTAAAATTTTTAAGCTATGTTTTTTAGACTTTCAGAAATTTTGCTTTATACATTTGGCTAATACAATATAGAAATGAAATTTTGATAGCGTTTACGTATGCGCAATGAATTGTTATTTTGTAAATCTGCTCCTGTTTCATACAATTTTTAATCATTTTTAATTCTGGTTACAATGTTGTGCACCATATTTTCGGAAAAGAACGTTATTTTATATTGAGAACTCTGTAGATTATAAGCAAAAAATTTGGAAAAAATTGGGACTGTTTTTATAAAAATCTTAATTTCTCTAAGAGTATACTTGCTATCCGCATAAAAATAAATACAGTTTATTACAATACGCCATTTAAACAAAATCTAAAGTTTGAACGGTTTTGCTACTCTAGTTTCGACAGGGTTATTCAAAAGATATTCACTCTTTTTCAATTTGTTGACGATCTTCTATTGAGTTTCGACAAAAAAATCTGTACTAATATTATGTCTACATACTTAGAATTTCAAGATAATTCCTCATGTATTTTTCTAGATATTTCACATAATGTCTAAAATGGCAAGTGTGCGGTCACCTTTGGCCATGTAGTGTAATAAAATTTGAAAATCCCAGTGGATTTTAATTTTTCATCAAGATATAACATGACTGTAATTTAAATGTGACAATTTACAACATAATTTTAGAAATTTCTTTTATATAAACTGGATGTTTCAGATAAATAAATTTAGAAATATGCAATTGAATTAAATTTAATGATTTTTATCTCATTTATTACTGCAATTGAAAACAACTTCAAACTTAGTTTAAAAACACTGTGAGACACATGTTTTATCGTAAAATCATACATCACGAAGGCTTAAAAATCTTACCAATATTCCGAGAACAATCTTGTAAATTTGAAAGCGCAGTATTCATGCATTTTATATAAAGGAGAAAGTTTTGAATCGTTGCATATTAACGGTTGATTTTATCACGCAGGAGGTAAGTGCATTACTTGCAATGGAGCATGTTATGTCTCTGCTTGTTTGCAATAGATGTTTATTACTTAGTTTTTCATCCCAACTTCTGTTTACTGGTATGTGAAAAAGATTTTCTAACAGAGATATTACAGGCGCATTGTTAGTGAACAGTTACTGTTCATTAGAGCATTAAGATACTTTTAACTGCAGTAAAATTATTGCTCTTTATATATGTGGCGATAAATTTGTACTTTTTATATAATGTAATTTAGAATATTTTTTATCCAATTAAGGCTTATGTATTTTTATTGATTTTTTTAGCTTGGAAAAAGTGTTCAAATCAAATTAATCAAATTAATTAATTGTTATACAGGAAATATGTTGAAAACAAGTTATTTATAGAAGTACTTGTAAAAATGTATTAACGTATGCTTTTCCACAGTTATATCCGAGTCGTTTTAACATGTGCACTTTTAACCCTTTAATCTTCGCTTGCGTGATATTCAAGGTTTGCGACCTTTTCGACTTTTAAGAATTATTTGATTTCCATCAGTTTTATAAAATAGTGTAAATATCTTTACTCTGGTATCATTTTGCTTGTGATTGAATAAGGTGAATGTTTCTCTTTCGAAAAAGTGATGGCAATAATCAATCTGAATTTAGTCAACTGGAATTTAATGCGACCGTGAAGGAGTAAGCTATAGAAATTTGTATGGGAGATTAGTGACAATTTATTAGTATTTTAACCCTTATAGGATGCTAGATTTTCATACACCTTTCTATTTTTATGTTCTATTCTCACCACTGTATTTAAAAAAACATTACAATATATTTCGCTTGTACGTGTTATCTAAAAGTAAACGTGTTTCTCAAATTAACAGTGGTGCACATCCAATAAAATACGTGTAAGAGATGTCGTAACCCATGTCAAATGGGAAGTAAAATGGGACCGATAAGTGTTAATGACATCCTATAAAAGCCTTTCCGGGACACTGTGCCCAGTCCAGGCACACCTAATTTTAATTGCAAAAGGCATCAATAATATTAAAAAATACTTTTGCTTTTACAATGAAAGTTTAAATTAAGTAGTTCTTAATTTGTAAAAAAAAATTTTTGTAAATTCCGGGATCAGTCGATAATTACTCACTTTACTAACAGAAATTGTCCGCGCGGGAAAAGATTAACCTCTTACCTCATCGCTATTTTTGAAAAAAAATTTCAAATAATGTCTGTTTTTTTCCCCCGTATTTTACAGAATTTTTAATCTTTTATCACCGGTTATTCAAAACAGCAGTTTTTGCCTAGTTGAATTAGAATAATGCTCGGATTAAATTATGCAAATTTTACAATGAAATTTTACTGGTGAGAATAATAAATTATGATTGGAGTATGGATGCCCGTACGTGGCACAAATCATGATTGACAAAAGCATGTTGCCCGTACGACGTACAGGTAAAATATTGAAGTGGTTAACCCTTGGAGCTCTGATGGTTGAATTTTCTACCACTTAATTTTAATTCCGAAATGTCCCATTGGCACCGGAATATTCGACCACATTTATTTACAAAATGTTAATGCATTTTTTTATTTATTTTATTTTATTTATTTATTTATTTATTTGCCCGTGAACATCGTAAACCGAATTTTTTCTTTGCTAAATAATGGTTCCAATGTGACATTAGCAGAGTTAACAAGTCTGGCTTTTTGTACAACAGTATTATCTTACAAGGGGACAACCAAACATGGTGCGCACAGTATGTTGTACGGGTTATACCACTAATTATTTTGTTAAAAGGATTTCTTCAATGGGCCTTATATATTTTAAATACCTATTAGTATGGCTTTTCCGCGTGGATCCGTGGCGCTGCGGCAGCGTGCGAGTCTACAGCACCGAAGGTTGTGAGATCGAACCCCTCTTGTTTTTTTTTTTTTTTTTTTTTTTAACTTTTTTTTACAGTTTTTAAATGTTACAAATTTTAAGCAGAGTCGGGAATTATATAGCTTTGAACTTTTTGCTATTTTTTCAAGGTAAAAGTTTACATTTACAACATTTATTATTATTAAAAAAATAGGTTCGAATAGTGAACTGATTGCATTTCAGTGATGAAATAATAGTACATTTTCTAATAAATAAATAAATAAAACAACATATTTAATTAAAGTTTTAAAAAGTATAAGAAATTTTAAATATTTTAAAATCCATACTACTTTAAATATTAATATTGTTAGATAACTTAATCACGTTTTTTAGATTGTCAAATGAGTATTACACAAGATGTGTATGGATTTTTAGATAGCTTAATATTACATTTAATGTAAATATTTTTCACCGATATATGTAGTGTAGAATGATGAAATTTAACAATTCTTCATATATACTTTTATTTAAAATAATAAGAATAATAAACTTAAAGTTTATTTGCACATGCACATATTTAGCACATATTTACATGCACATATTTAACCCATATGTAATAAAGAACATGTACAAAAAATTTTAAATCCCTATATTAAATTTAAAAAAAAACATTTTTAAAACATCAAAGTGAATAAAATATAACTGTAGGGAAAAAAACAGAAAACGTTTAAAGTTATCAATGAGGGGTAATTGCGCTGGGTGTATAAACAAAATTTACAAATTGTCGTACGGGTAAAAATGAGGTTATACAATATTCACAATTAAACAGGTTTTCATTTAATGGTTAAAATGTTTAAAAACAATCGATTTATTATTATTATTATTTTTGAGGTAAACTGTCCCCTTAAAACTTTACGTTTATGAATTTTTCGAGAAAATTTATATTTTTCCCAGAAATTTTTAATATAAACGCAAGTCGTATTTAATTTATGTCTGATTTTTTTTAAAAGTTGTATAAATTTACATAATTTATGTTCCTTAAATACATGATTCGTGATAAGTATATTTAACCTCTTCAGACCTGGGGTACACAAATGTGTACCTCCATTCTTTTCCACATTAAAACTAAATTGTTCGATTTTTTTCCATTTTTAATTCATTTTTATACAGCTGAAAGTTTTTCACTTTAAAACAAAACCAATAAATGTCAGTACGAATGAATATTACCTCATAAAATAAATATTTTCCTCCGAGTTTCGAAAATACCTTCAAGATATTGTGACCAATAAATTTAGAAATATTCATGATTATTTAACTTAAATGCTTTACAATAAAAATGTTTGAGGATTTGCTGATCATTTACTTGTTTAATAATCTTAATTTTGTTATAGCGTAAATTTACATTACTGATTGTTTAACTGATGTTTTAAGGGGATTAATATTTTTATAGCCATATTTGTAAACCTAAATTACCAGTCCCCTGAAGTACTGATTCCATAAAAATAACCCTTTCTGTCATCTATGGTGTCATTCGAATTATGCAAAAGCAATAAATATATATTTGTAGAGTTATATTATACTCAGGTCTGAAGAGGTTAATAATACATCAGGGTTCGCACACTCCTTATATTTTGTAAGGACTCTGACACCATTATCAATGATAAGAAAAGTTACATTTAATTTTTAAGATATATAATCCCCAACCACCTCCTCGATTCGCAATTTTCGCACTATTTTTCTGCAGTGAAATACTTTGAAAATACTGTAAAAATTTAGTGGTAGAGCTGTGCGAACCCTGTACATTAAAAGATTAAAACAGAAAAAAATTTAATCATTATTTGTAGAAGAGTAAATATAAGGTTAACAAAAAGAAATTTTATTTTATTCTGATATAACCGATGGAAGGATAGCAGACGATTAAAAAGAAAAAAGACAATATATATATATATATATTTATGGGCATTTCCATGCGAACTTGTTTGCCTGTTACTTACTACGATTTTCAGCTGCCAGTATTTTTAAACGAGAAAATGTGACTTAGTTTATCAAAGATATATCATCAATTGAATATAGGGAAGTAAACTTTTTGAAAATAACGGTGACCAACAAACATAGCGATTTTCAGTTGTGTAACAGAAAAACAAATGCGCATGGAAATGCCTTCATTTATTTATCAGAAATTTTATCTCATTTACAGACGATTTTTGCAATCCAGTTGATTTTTTATAAATCACATAATGTTTTGATTTGTTGCAAAAAAAAATAATAAAATAAAAAGATAATAAATAATAATAATTGTAATTTCTATTTTATATTTGTGCAAACGATAAATGTTGTTAAGTTTGAACTTTGGAGATATATGTATTTTCAGAGCATTGAAAATTTGATTAGCTGGTAAAAACGTACCGTAATTTCGGGTGTATAAGCCGCAGATCAAACAATTCTTTTTCGACCCAGAATTTTTTAAGAAACAAATATAACTAGTTAGATCGCCGTAAATATTTGTCTAAAATTACTAAATAAGATTTCTGGGTCCAAAAAGAATTGTTTGAGCCGCGGCTTATATACCCGAAATAACGGTACATTTTAGCATTGCTGCATTAATATTTTATTACTCTTTCGAAGATGTATTTGAATTATCTAATCCGTTTGAGAAATCCATACGTTTGGAAAATTGCTCCCAAAATTATTTTGTATTTTTTTTTATTTAAAAAAAAGTTAAAGTTTTCGTTTAAAATTCTATTAAAAAAAGGAGTTATACAAAAAGAAAATTGTTATTTCAGAACTGTGCTTGAAATAAAAAATGCAAATGATTAAATAAAAAAAGTTCTTGGCGTAAATTAGTTTGCAGTTTAGTCAAAAACAAAAAATAAAGTTTCATGAAAAAATTCGAGAATGTAAATGTAATTTTCAAAGAAAATTTCAAAACCTGTGAAATTCCCGATTCTGTTTAAAATCTGTAACATTTAAAAACTATAAAAATAAGTAAAACTAGTTGGATGTGTCAATCCCAAAACTTTCTTCTATCTCATAAGTACATTATAATATTTAAAAAAAAAAAAACGTGGTGACCCCAAAGTTACCCACTATCGAATTTCCTCGAACATTTGACCAAGCCTAATGAGATTCTGATATCCGAAAAGCCTAAAAAGCAAAATTTAATTAATATTCTGAGAAAATGAGCTTAGTAGTGCCTCATGTTGGGTAATTTATACTAAAGCCTAATAAGCATCTATTTATGTCAAGACCTAACAGAATATGAAATTAGATGGAATTTCGTCCATTAGTTCTTGAGATATAGTTATAACAAAAATTTGCAAAACGTAGCACAGCAACACCATATCTTGGACAATTTATGCCAAAACGTAAAAAAGCGTCTAATTATGTTATGGTGTAAAAGAATCTGAAGTTTGATGAAATTCTGTGCATTAGTTCTTGAGATATAACTAGTTTAAAAAAACGGTGTAAAATATAGCACAGCAGCACCATCAGTTGAAGGATTTATAACAAAACGTAGTCATCGTGTAATTATGTTATATGTCATTTTGTAACAAAATCTGAAGTTTGATGAAATTCTGTGGGTTGGTTGTTGAGATATAGCTGTCGGAAAAATCGTGCAAAATGCAGCATAACTGCACCACCTGTTGCAAGGTTAATACTAAAATGTAATCAGCGTCTAATTATGTTATATAATCTAGTGTAACAGAATCCAAAATTTGATGAAGTTCTCTGCATTAGTTCTTGAGATATAGCTATCGCAAAAATCGTGCAAAATGTAGCATAGCAGCGCCACCTATAAGTCAGTGCACTCCAAAACCTTATCAGTGGCTATGTATCTCAAGGTATCGCGGAATCTGAAGTTTGGTGAAATTCTGTGCATTAGTTCTTGAGATATAGCTATCATGAAAATCATGAAAATCGTGGCATAGCAGCGCCACCTGCTGCCCAATTTACACCAAAACTTAATCAGCATCTATGCATATCAAGGGGTCACAGAATCTGAAGTTTGGTGAAATTCTGCGCATTAGTTCTTGAGATATAGCAATCTTGAAAATCATGAAAAACGTAGTATAGCAGCGCCACCTGCTGACCAATATTCACCAAAAACCAATAGGCACTAATTCATATCAAGGTCTAACTGAATATAAAATTTTATTAAATTTCGAGCATTAGTTCTTGAGATAGAGCGCCCACAAATTTTTTGTGACATACAGACAGACAGACATACAGACAGACAGACAGACAGACAGACGGGCAGACTCACAGACAGACATTTTCTAAAAATAGTCAAAACGTGTTCAGGACCTTCTAAAACATATAAATCCGTCGAAAACCGGAAGTCGAAAATTTTCATGAATCCAATACTTTCTTCTTGTAAAGATAGAAGAAAGTAAAAAGAGAGAGAGATCAAGAGGGATTCGATCTCATAACCTACGGGTCCGCACCCTCTCACGCTGCCGCAGCGCCACGGATGCACACAGAGAAGCCATACTAATGGGTATTTAAAATGTACGCTAAACTTTAACCCCCAATTTCTCAAAAACTAAGGCCCACTTGAAGAAACCCTTTTACCAGAATAATTAGTGGTATAATCCCTACAACATACTTTGAAATCATCAAAATCTGGGCACACCACGTTTGGTGGTCCCCTTGTTAGAGAATTTTTCTTAAATTTTAAATCAGCGAAATGTTCCGAATAATTAAAAAGAAAATTTTTTGTATTAAAATACTGATATCCAAAAAGCCGGAGACTTCGCAGCCCTGCGTTTGGAACTTTGAAGAAATTTACCCACCAGAACTCAAAGGGCTAATTGTATTTCTGTAAATACATTTAAGCTATGCATCATTGCTAATACATTGCAGTTTATTGTTAAATTTTGTGTACTAGATCGTGTTATTTCCAAAAAAAGAATATTAATAGTTTTTCTTTTAATAAAATTGGATAATTTATGAGCCGAAATTGATTTGATCCATTGGTTTCACGCGCCATTATAATACATGGGCGCCATTATATACAGGGCTCCCAAATGGTCCGCCAACTGAACATCAGAATTTTCTTACAGAAATTTCCCTTTTAGATTTTTCTTGCAAATTGCCTAGAAACAAACTTTGGACGTTATTCTAGCTCAAATACTGTCGAAACATATCATGAAATTATCTATTAAAAAATATTGATGATCAGTTCGCGGACCATTTGGGAGCCCTGTATATATAGATGTTAGCGTAAGGAGGACGGTGTGGTCTGGATAATGCGCAATGGTTATTTAATTTTTTAAAAATCTGAGAAGGGGAGAGGCATTTGCTAAATTACATAATATTTTATGCAGTTTGTTTATTTGACACTAATGTTTGGGTAATTGTATAGTTACATCAATTAATTTCTATTAAGATTATTTATGTAATTTAATTAATTTCCATGGTTAACTTGTACCTAACATTTAACAAATTGGATTCTTAAATTACTATTTTAAAGTGTATTAAATGCATATATTAATTATCCATTTTTATTTCTTATTTCATCTTATATTAAGATATTGAGATTAGGTTAGCATAGTCAATGTAAATGATTTTGTTTACATATTAATGTGTGGTATATATTTTTTCTGTTAACACGCTGCAAATGCGACTTAATTTTTTTAATTTATTATTATTTTTCTCTTTTTATTTTTCTATCCAATTTAGTAATTTTGTTGCGTTTGTTTTTGATGTTATTTCTGCATTTAATTTTGATTTTATGTGTGTTGGTAGCCTAAAATTCGTATTATTTTGTTTTTCATGGCTAATACGAAGATGAAACCAGACACTTCATTTGCAGTTCAAAAGTATTTGGGACCTGAGGATTCTGCTGTGGTTCTGCAAACTCCATTTGTTTTTTTATTTTTTTTCTTCCTTGTATAAAGGTAGATGGTAATTTTCTATTAAATTCAATGGTTCATATATTGTAATACAATTAATAATTATATACAATGAATGATATTTGTTTATTTCTTATGGGACAATTTCCAATCATGAAATGAAGCATTAAAACGAAGACAACATTAGCACTAAGACTAATTTATTTACAGATTAAAATCGAACAACATTCACTGGGCACTTTTTAAGTTTAGAAAATAAAAATAAAAATAAAAATAAAACCTCAATGAAATTATTACTGGATACGTTAGTTTAACAAATCCTCCTTAAAAACTGCACGCATGCAAAAAAATTTTTATGAAAAAATGTATTTAGCGCAGCATAGTTTATAAAAGGTAAATAAATTTATAATTTCCTTCTACTTTAAATGCCTATATTAGTCTCGATGATATTGAAAAGCTAATTTTAATTCTTAACCGCTCTGCGTTATATTTCAGTGATATCATATTAGATCAGCTACAACCGAAGAAATCTTTTAAATTTCAACACCAATATATCTTTAATAAATCTCAAATTTTGAGCGATTACATAACTCAAAATTAATAAATGAAAAAAAATTGTTGTCGAAGAATTAAAAAAAGTGTTTAAAATGTTGGGTTACACCAAGGTAAGAGTTTTTAACAAATAGGATGCATTTCAATGTTATTAACTGATTCGTTTATTATTTCTATTCTTCTGCATGATATATCCAAATTTTCTTGATGATTACTGTTTGCATTTTCATTCTTTGAATATGTAAATTTCAATTAAAAAATTTGTTGTTTCCAAAATTGAATATGTCGTTAATTAAGAACTGAAACTAAAATTAAAAAGTACAAAGATATACAAGGTAATTTTTTGTTAATTTGTGAAAGAAAACCTATAAGATAAGAACCACTGATCCAAATAACTTCAAATTACACCAGTATGCTCCTAAAGTAATAGGGATGTTATAAGCGTTTTATTTTAAGTTGCAACAACAGGTGGCGTTTTAATTTACTGAAACAAAATATATGGTCACTGGGAGAAAACATTGGACGGTATTATATGAGACAAACAAAACATTTTTACTCAGTTTAGGATTATAAGCTGCAATTTCCCAATATGCCTGATCAGTTAAAGAATTTGCCTATAATACTGTGCAATGTGGTGGTGTTACGAACTTAGCTGATATGAAGACAAGAAATGTGCGCCAGATCCATACCACCCAGCCGAAAACTCTTCGCTCTTTTGTGAAACATGTGGTTTCACGTTTCCAACTCGCAACAGTAAACGGTGGACTACACACTGAAAATCTCTTGCGTTAGTTGAGAACTCCGTGCAAATGCTTTACTCCATATTTTTTTATTTCGTTCTGTTTTTACAAAGATGTTTTCAGTTCTTTTCAACAGTTATTGCAATCTGTATGTTTTTCATATTCGTAATGAAGTTTTCTTTGTCTCAAGTACAGTTCATTGTTTTCCTCCCACTAACGACTTTCTTTGTTTCTGTTAGCTTGCAACACCATCTGTTTGTGCTATTTTTAGGGAATTTTTAACCACGCCCAAAAAAATTCCATTGCTCTGTGAGTATACTGGTGAAGCATAAAATCATTGTTATTAGTGGTTATTTGGTTATAAGCTTTTATTTTTGCAACTTAAAAAGAATGCATTATAAATGCAGATGTATGTCATTATCTGTCGGAAATATAAAGTCATGTAGAGGGGACATTAAATGAACAGATTTCGTATAGGAATGTGGGTGCAGAATAGCAGCCTTGAGGCAGTAGAGGACGCTGTTGAGTTCGATAGATGATAGCGCTTCGCTAGCTTGAGTCGTCATTCCATCACGGATGTTCAGCAGTCAAGGTTCGCACACTCCTTGGAATTTCGAAGGACTCTGGCACCACTATTAAAAATAAGAAAATTTACATTTCATTTTTAACCCACACATTCGCAATCCCCACCTCCATTCACAGGTTTTACGATATTTTTCTGCCGTAAAACACTTCGAAATTATTCTTAAAATTTAGCGGTAGGACTGTGCATCTTTATCATAATGCGGAGCTTGTCATTGGAAAGGGTAACAAATCGGCGCTTGTTTTTGATAAAATGTTCCATTAAATTTTAATGGTGAGAAAAATCCTTACAAGCAGGCAGATTTGTGGTACCATTGTGACATTTGGAATTTTGAAGGAATTTACCCACCCGAACCCCAAATGTTAAGGTGAATAAATTAGTGTTTGCTTCATTATCCAAGATTTTGGATTGCAATTCAACTGGCTGATCACATTACATAACTTGTAAAAATGCTAATATTCAATCTTCAAAATTAATTTGATTAACCCTTTGAGGGGCAAAGTACTTCAGTTCTTAAAATGCTGAAATGATTGATTGACACCGGAATTTAAGAAAAATATTTCCAAAATATTGAAAACCGTTTCTACACGTATTTCATAAAAATAAAATTGTCATTTCAAAATACTGGTTTCAATGAGGCATTTTGCCTTTAACCTTCCGTCTTCCAGACAAAACACCCATTTATCTACGGCAACACCTAATTTTAATTCCAAACTTGCAAAAGGTACCAGTAATATTTTAATATAATTTTGCTTTTACAATGAAAGCTTAAATTAAGGAATTCGTAATATCTAGACAAGTCCTTTATAAATTCCGGTGTCAATCGACAATTTCTCATTTTATTATTGACACCAGAAATATTGCTGTCGGGTCCAATGGACCCTTCTGGTAGACGGAAGGTTAAAATTAAGTGGGATATATTTTATCCCACCGCCCTTCATGGGGTTAAAATAGTCGGAAAACAGATTAAAATTTGTGCTCCCTATTTAATCCTTTAATCCCATGGAAGCATGTATGCTACCATCAGTGTTCTCGATTTTGAAGTTTTTTTATTCACATATTCCATATTCACGCGAGAAAAGTTTTCTTTACAAAATTTTGAATTTTTTAATATGAGGCAATTCATTATTACATAACGCATTTGAAATGGATTCTAAAATGGGCATTAAAAGATTAGAGCTTACAGTGTTATTTAAGAATCCCGATTATTATAAATATATATTTGTCCTTATGATTTAAAATTATAATTATTTGAAAGAAGAATGTTTTTAATTTAACCCTTTGAGCTCTGGGGTGTAAATTTCTTCAAAATTCCAAATGTCACATTGGTACCAGTAATTTGCAAAGAAAAAAAGCTGTTAATGATAATAGCGAAAAAATGCGTTAAACATTTTTCAAATAAAGTTGGTCAAATTTTCTAGTGCCATTTTGACATTTCTGAATTAAAATTATGTGGTAGAAAATTCTACCATCAGAGCTCAAGGTGTTAATAATTGGAAATTATTTTTTTTTAATTAATACTCGATGCAAATAGATTTGGAAAAATAGAATTCACATAAAATTAATCTTTTTTCACATAATTTATTTCTGCGATGCAAGAGTTTCCAATTGTCTTTTAAAAACATTGCGCTGGGTTTCCACTGGCGACTATTTTTACATTTTAAACGAACCGCTATTTAGAAAATAATTTTTTTCCTAATATATTGCAAATACTGTCAAAATGCTTATGAAATATTTTTATTTATAAAAAGTGGTTTCGAGATCGAATTGAAAAATAGTTGCGAAAAACATGTTTTATCATAAAATAATGTACCACGAGACCTTACAAAGCCTATTTTAATCAGAATAACATAGCACAATCTTTAATGGAGTTAAGAGACCAATAATCATGCATTATGTATGAAGGAGAACCTATTGAATTGTTTCATGGTAACTGACGATTTAATCTTGCAGAAGATAAGTGCATCACTTAGAACGAAGCATGTGAAGTCTCCACCTGTCAACAACAGATGAAACCAGTTTGTTGTCCCCTAACTTCTGGTGTTTGATGCTTTGTGATCTGAATTTTCTCGTAAGTATATCAATAGAGAAATACTAATGAACGTAGTTGATATGTCAAAGTGTATTTAACGTGTTAAGATGCTTTTAACTGTCGTTAGTTTGCTCTGCTCTTTAGGAATATACGATGTTTTCACATGTTTAATTAGGACCATATGTTTTATGCACTTAATAAGTGTTTGTTTTAACTGATATTGTACAAATATAAACAAATGATAACTAAGGAATTTTAATAAAATTTTATTAACAATTATTTGCGGCAATCTTTGAAATGACTCATTTGAAAGTACGTAACATTTATTCTTAAAATTTTAAATAAAATATATTTATCAAAATTGATAGTAATTATACATGGCTGCCAGCTTTTACGCTTTTTTATTACCACTAAAATTTAATAAGAATTTTTGCCTTATTTAAATATCATATTTATTATTACAGCTATTATCACCTTCTAAATATTCATATTTTATGAGATAATTGTTTTTTTTTTTTATTTTTTAAAAATCTCATTTTCTCAAAAACAACTGCATCGAATTATATGCTATTAACTGAGTTTATATAAGCATCAAAGATGCATAACTGGGAATTTTTGTATAATTTTCTAATTGTAAAAGGTGTGTGAAAAAGCGTTAAAAATTTTTGTAAAAATATAAATCATATTTTATAGTTGTCCGAAAATTACCATTTTCTTTTGAAAATTCTTCTCATGTGCTCACATATTATATAAAAATGTTGAAAGTTTGCGTTGGGTACTACATATAAATATTTACAAAAATATGTATAAAATTTATAAAAATTCATTTAAAGGCGTTATTTGGGGCGGAGCTACTTATCTTAGACACCTGAATAATTTTTGGAATATACACTTACAGAATTGTGGTAGTTTAAATTTTAGTAAACATATGGGCATCATTCTCTACGCTGACGAAACAGTTTCGATATCAAAATTTGTCCTTTGTATGGCATATAACAACAGGAAAGAACATTTTTGGCATAGCAACAAAACCTCATACTTCGATATCCAAATGGTATGACATTAATCACAAACAATTTAAATGAAAATCATTGTCACCAGTTTTATAAAGAGAAATTATAGTTACCGTAATTTCGGGTGTATAAGCCGCGGATCAAACAATTCTTTTTGGACCCAGAAAACTTATTTAGTGATTGAAGAAAAATATTTACGGCGATCTAACTAGTTATATTTGTTTCTTAAAAAATTCTGGGTCGAAAAAGAATTGTTTGATCTGCGGCTTATACACCCGAAATTACGGTAGTAGTTTCAAGCTTTTAACCAAATGACGAGTCGTGTTTACTGTTGTGTTGAATGCGTTTATGTAATGTAAGCCGCGATCAAAATAGATTTATTGTTATGAATGATTTTTTTATGATGTCATCTTTGAATAATAGTCCCAAATATGATTCTTGTGGAAGTTTCTTGAAAAAAATTCTGGTTGCAGAAAAAAAATAAACTTTAATTTTTATATATAAATTAATGTAATACATTATCAAGCGTCTGCTGATTTTCTCCATAAAATCACTGTTCTTGAAAGTGAGGCCTAAAGCATCGAATTCGTCAACACATTTACATATATTTTTATAATATAGTCGCAAAAAATTAGCTAATTCTTTAGCTATCAATCTTTACAATACTTAATCTAAAAAAAAGAACGTTTTTATTTCATTAAAATTTAAACGGTTCAATATTACAGAAATATATTTTTCAGCACAAAATATCATCCAATGTTGTCAGCTTTCTTCTAACTTAAATTATGTACCTTACACTACTATTTATCTTCGATTTAAACAGCCACATAAATCTGCTATATATTTTTCAGCACAAAATATCATCCAATGTTGTCAGCTTTCTTCTAACTTAAATTATGTACCTTACACTACTATTTATCTTCGATTTAAACAGCCACATAAATCTGCTATTAGAATAAACAAAAATTAATTATAGCATGTATCTCAAATAAAGAAGCGTCTATTACCACACCTTCTAGATAACATGTCAGAATTAAAAGAACTCGTCACGTTGTACCGTAATTTCGGGTGTATAAGCCGCAGATCAAACAATTCTTTTTCGACCCAGAATTTTTGAAGAAACAAATATAACTAGTTAGATCGCCATAAATATTTGTCTTTGATTACTAAATAAGATTTCTGGGTCCAAAAAGAATTGTTTGAGCCGCGGCTTATACACCCGAAATTACGGTAATTCTAGCTTTACAACATTCATGTTAATTCTACTACAAAAAAAAATATTGGAACTACTTACTCTTATTATCCTTTGTTAAAAGTGGTGAAAATGTTTGAATAAAAATAATTGTCGTTACATTTCGATATCTAAGGATGTTGTTGTTTTACAAGCAAAAAGATTATTCTCTATTGTTTCCGAAACAAAACAGCAGTTTTCGATATCGAAATGTTTCGAACACAATCACGACCGTCGGTTTAACCGTTCGGAGTTTTCCGTGGTTTTCTTCGAACCTTGCGTAAATACGAGTTAGGTTCCCTTAGAAAGACCCCCACGGAGGGCAACCCACCCCTTAGGGCCTATATCCCACAGCGTAAATAATTGGCAGACATACATACAAACAAACAAATACAAACAAATCGATATCGAAATAGTGTCGACAGTGTTGAAAATTATGGTCTATATTCTCAATAAAACCCAAAATATATCAGTTGAAACAATGTCTGCTGACATTGTTCCAAAACAGGGTGGCGAGTGCTCAGGAAAAAATGTAGTAAAAATAGGTGTTAAATACCAGTATTTTGTTAAAGAGAAATTCGATTTCGTTAATCCCTTCCTTAGATCATGTTTTCCCTGACCACTCGCCGCCCTGAAATAGTCTTCGGATGTTGAAGTTGAGTAGCTCAACCCCTAATAACGCCTTTAAATGAATTTTAATAAATTTTATACATATTTTTGTAAATATTTATATGTAGTAACAACACAAACTTTCGGCATTTATATATAATATTCGGACACACATGATGAATTATTTACAAGAAAATGGTAATTTTCGGACAACTATAAGATATAATTTTTATTTTTGAAAATTTCTTAATCACTTTTTCATACACTTTTTATTATCACAGGGCTCCCAAATGGTCTGCGAAGTGAACATCAGAAATTTCTTAGAGAAATTTTCTTTTTAGATTTTTCTTGCAAACTGTCAAGGAACCACTTTTGGAAGTTTATTCTAGCGCAAACGTATCATGAAATTTTATGTTAAAAAATAGTGATGTTCAGTTCGCGGACCATTTGGGAGCCCTGTTATCAGAAAGTTATATAAAAACTCCCAGTTATGTATCTTTGATGTCTATATAAGCTTAATTAATGACATGTAATACGGTGCATTAAGTTTTGAGAAAATAAGGTTATTAAAAAATCGAAAAACATTTTTATCTCTTAAAATATTAACATTTTTAAGGTGATAATAGGGGAAATACATTGTCATATACATGGCTGCCAACTACTACGCCTATTTACAGTCAAATAAACATATTAGAAACAGAAATTTTAGTAAGTAATTAAGGATATGTAATGTAATGCATAACACTGAATATATTTTGTACACAATTTACTAGAACATTTTTTGTGGTTCCAAACATGTTTATACGATTTAAATAGGCTTAGAAGTTGGCAGCTCTGCATATAGATAGACACATCTGGGAAAAAATCAAGTAATTTCATTAGCAGGCATGTTTCCGATGCTTATCCGGCTATGGCCTTTCCTGCTATGAATCAAGGAGAAGAAAAAATTACTGGTTTGGGCACCCACCGTGGTTACGACACAGGATAATATACATTTTTCATAGTTTTGTATCTACTTTTTCATCATATTCACTTGGAAAGCAACAAATGATTGGAAGAAAGATGGCTAAAAATTTACAGGCATTTTAAAAAAATACTTTTATTTACATCTAAATGAATTTTTACAAATGAACTTTAGAAACCTTTCATTGTTAATACTCTTTATTATTAATGTAAATGTGCAAAGTTTGAGTAATTTGCAATAAAATGTAGATATGACTTTTTCTAAAATTTAGCCAAACTGTGTCCTGCACGATATGACATTTTTTTTTTTTTTTTTTTGTCTTCTTGAATCTCAGTGTTTCCATGATTAGATTAGTGATTTCTATAAAATTTTATTTTTATCTTGAGGGGAAGCACTGTTTCACACCTTTGATTTAAATCTTGATATATTTACAAATAATACTCTGCTACTATAATTCTTGTATTTTCTTAAGAAATTTTTTTATTGACACAAATCTTTTTTAAAATATTTCTTTATCTCATTTAAACTATTTTTGTAATTGTAAATATTTTTCTAAAACTAACGTTTAGGAATCAGCCATTATCCACATTTGAGAGTGGACACCCTGTGTGTTCATTTTGTATGAAAAAGTAAAGTAATAAACTGCTTCAATTGGTAATTTTTAATATGTGCTGCTACACGCCCATCTTGAAATTTTGTTTTATGGGTGCCCATATGGACAAACGAATAAATGCAATGTGTTATCAATGTATCATAAACGTAACCAGGGTGGGTATCCAAAACCTGTAATTTTGGAAGGCTTTCTTCTCCTTGATTCAAAACAGAAATTATGCAGAAATTTTTTCTGCATAGATAAGGCAAATAGAACTTTAAAAAATTACATGTATTCAGAGCACTTGGGTAACCTCCTTGTTTACGCCACTGTATATTAATAGTTTTGCAATTAATATACAACGCCAGTATAAATAAAAAACACATATACTACGATAAATTAGAGTACTTGTGCCACAGCTATATTCTACTCTCTTTTTTATCTACTAAATAAAGTTTTCTGAAGTAGACTTGAAGTATCTGAAAGTTAAGTTTACTTTGTTTATAATGCTGATTCAGATTTCGGATGCTTCAAGGACCTTATACCTGAATTTTCGTAAAGTAATATTTGCTTTATTTGATGAAGAATTATTCTATTTTCAGATACATCTACCAGTACTTTACGATTTTTCTGGTACTAAAAGCCCCAAACACTGCTGAAACGTTAATGCGTAAAAACCCTGTACTTAAGTTATTTTTTTAGTGACGCATAATTATCCAAGAGTATCAGTTTTTATATTTATTATATAGGGATTCTATGTCCTATACTCACATACATCGTCTTTACTTTGTCAAATGATGTTTCTTTCAAGGCGACATGATCGTTGAAACACTTAAACACATTTTTTATGTAAAAACTATTGCATCAATAAAATATAATAATCCCGATGAGTTACCTTTTTATTTTAATATTATAGAAGTAACAAAGTTAAAAATAAAATTACATTAAAATATGTAATTTAGAAAACAATAAAAATGAAAAAAATAAAGAAATAACTTGTGCTTCATCAGAAAATGAACAGGTTTCATTCATTGAAATAAAAGTTAAGATTAATACATCAGATTACGATTTACGATTTTTCTGGTACTAAAAACACCAAACACCATTGAATCTTTTGATGCGTAAGAGCCCTATACTTAAGTTAGTTTTTTATTGACGCATAATTATCCAAGAGTATCAGATTTTATATTTATTATATCGGGATTCTATGTCCTACTCTCACATACATCGTCTTTATTTTGCCAAATGATGTTTCTTTCAAGGCGACATGATCGTTGAAAAACTTAAACTTATTTATTATGTAAAAATAATAGCATCAATAATAATAATCCCGGTGAATTACCTTTTTATTTTAACATTATAGAAGTAACAAAGTTTAAAAAAATTACATTAAAAAATGTAAGTTAGGAAACAATAAAAATGAAAAAAAATAAAGAAATAATTTGCGCGTCATCAGCAAATGAACAGGTTTCATTCATTGAAATGAAAGTTAAGATTAATACAACAGAAACTACCGACACTGAAAATCTTCTGATGACATTTTATTCCAGCTTTTTCCACACTTTTCCATTCTGGCGGATTTTCTCTAGTCATTTTGCGATCTGGCCAACGGCCTCTAGCCACTTTTCGAGCTGGCCGAAAAACTCTGATATTTCACGGACATACCGGCTAATTCCCAAACCGGGCAATAAATATACAAAAAATTTTAACACTTCGCTAACTGGCCGATTTAGGGCTTTGATCGTGACACGTATACTTTATTCAGAATTCGTTATAGATTTTTAAATTTTTCGATATTTTCTGTTGCTAAGTTTTAGCTCACAGGCTATCAAAGCCTGGAAGCTTATGTACCCGTCTGTTCTGTATGTGCGTAACGCGATAACTCTCGACAAAAATATCCGATTCACTTGAAATTTTGGATATATGTATTTTATGATAAGATGATTTCCTGATTAGTTTTTGGAGTTCATTTGATATACATAAGAGGGGAAACAAGGGCTAATGCTCCTCTCCTTAATTTATATGAATTGGTTTTTCATGCAGAATTATCAGTTTTCACTTAAAATTTAGATATAGGAACTTTCTGATAAGGCACCTTTGTGATTAGTATTAGGTGTTCATTGGATATGTATAAAGAGGGTGAGCGGGGGGCTAATGCCCCTCCCCTTAATTGATATAGATGGGTTTTTCATGCAGATTTATCTCTTTTTATATTGGGTCGTTCGGAAAATCGTTTCCGTTTGGGAAAATCAATTCGTACCGGAAAAAAATTTCCATTTATATCTAAGTATTAGATATCGGAAACAATCTCTAATTATTAAATAATAAAATTTTCCGGGACGAATTGATTTTCCCAAACTGAAAGGACTTTCCGAACAACCCAATATGATAAAGCATATTCGTAATTAGTTTAAGGGTGTTCTTAAATCAAAAAGGGCAACTTTGTGACACATGTATTAATTTATTTTTGTTCGGAAATGCATGAAAATAGCAATTGTTGTTATTCAGAAACTCTCTAATTGCACTCATTCTTTTGTTTTTTAAAAACACAATAGATTTTTCATAACAAGCCTTCAAAGTTGACACTTTTGAGCATATTTCCCGACGAAAGCACAAAAACCGGTCGAAAAGGAGGAGAAAAACGGGTGATTGCGTCATCGAAAGAGCTTATAACTCGATAAGTAATTTAATTAACATAAAATGGAAAAATAAGTTCAATTCGAAATCGCTTTCATAGTCAGGCATTAAAATTTTATAACTTTCTGTTAAAAAATGAATTTGTAAATGTGTCAAAACGTTTTTCGCTTGTTGAGCGGATCTCTTAAGAACACTCTTAAGGGGCTCAATGAATAAGTATAAAACGGGGAAATGGAAGAAGCTGTCCCCCCCCCCCTTAATTTGCTTTTCGAACGGAATTAACCCTTGAAAATATAAGGCCGTCATGTACGTGAGGTAGTATGTGTAGTCTGTGGGCTCAATGCCATCAGTTTAACTGGACAATATTCTTTTTATTAGAGCTCTTTTTCGTTTCTTGCCCAAGCATCATAGCTAGTAAGTACTATTTCAAAAAATTCTGTGGTATTTCAAGGCAATGCATGACTTTATGCATATTTAAATTAGTTAGATCAGAGATGATATGCCTCAGGGATTCGTAAAGACATCTTTCCCGAATTTTTAATGCAATATTTCCGTTAATTAATGAAAAAACTACCATCTCCAGATATCGGGACAAGTAGATAACAAAATTTTTGGTAGTAAACACATCAAAATTTCCTGCATCTCTTGATGCGTTCTAATCATGGGACTATCAATAAACCATAACTGGTTCACATTTAATCCCTTCGATGAAGGTGGTTCATTTTCGGACCACCTAATTTTAATCTTTAAATGCTATAATGGCACCAGAATATTGGCGAGAAAAAATTCCTTTTATAAAGTTCATGAGCAAAAACTTTTGCTTCTTTTGAAATAAATTTGTTTAAATTTTCTGACTTCAATCCCTCAATTTGGTATTTTAAAATGGAAGTACCCTCCCCCTGAAAGGGTTAAAAAGGTGAAGCTATTTAGTAACCGCTTTCGCATGGGTTCAATATCGTTTTTCAAACTCCCACAATTAAATTTAAAAGGATTTTTTTTATTTATGTGGACTTTTTAACCATATAACAGATCCATATTTTTGAAAAAATCTATCAAATAATGCCTGTTTTTTCATGTCTTTTACAGAATTTTTAATCTTCGATCATCGGTTTTTCAAAACAGAAACTTTGCCTAATTGAATCATAAAATGCTCAAAATAAAAGATGCAAAATTTACAATAAAATTTGCGGGCGAGAATAGTAAATCATGACTGGTATACTGATGCCTGTACGGGATAAGAGCATATCATGATGGACACTCACGTTGCCCTTATGACGCACGAACTGGTCGGGGGAGGGGTCAATAAAAAATTGCAGTCTTAAATATTGGCCACTATATTTGTTAATTTCTACTGGTGTAAACTTACTTTTACGTAATTCAAAACCTGCTTTTCCGCCATATTGTAACAGCCTGACAACATCTTGTGAGTGTCAATGAAAATGATAATAATTAATGGCCAAACTTCAACCAGAAAAAATAGAAATTTTATTCATATTTTTGAGAGAAATTTTTTCACTAAAAACCTCAGTGTTTGTCAGTGGGTTACTTTTTAAAAATTCAGATTTCCTTATTGGCACCACTTTTTTGAAACGGTAAATTACCTTTTGTAACCGCCTAGATTTTCATGGCTTTGAGTAAGGCACATTTTATCATTTTTAGAAAGTGGTGCCAATCAAGAATTTGTATTTTAAAAAAGGAGCCCATCTGGCAACACTGAAAAAGCCGCCAAAATAAATCAAAAATTTATATAGTAACGTTTGTTACGATGTATTAAATGTGATCTTCCATATTCTGACAACCTCTCCTAATACTTTACTCGTGCACACGGTTACAAACACTGTAAGTAATTTCTTTATTTATAACTTCATTGTACAAACCCTGTAGTTGTAATTAGCACTAAAACATTCGTGGGCTGTCATTTTGACTGCTACCATATGAATATGTTTCAGTTCAAACCAGAAATTTGATTATGAAATACGTTTTAAAAATGTACAGGAAAAAAAAAAGGAGTTATGTAAACAAAGTTAAACTGTTTTAAATCAAAATTCTGATGTGAAATTTTTTTATGAAATTTGACTCATTTTTCAGGTAGTTCTAGTGTTACCGTAATTTCCGGCATATAATCTGTGGATCAAACGATTCTTTTTAGAACCAGAAATTTTATTTAGTAATTAAAGTTAAATAATTTCCACGATTTAAAAAGTTGCATTTTATTTAAACATTTTCTGGGTCAAAAAATGATTGTTTGATCGGAGAATTATATGCCGAAAATTACAGTAATACACCTGTGTCCCTCGAATGACCTAAATTCCAGAATTTTAATAAGGATTTTTTTTTTTATCAAATCATGTAAATTTTACGTGTATGTACGGCAAAAATTATTTTTTGAATCTGTGGTAGTCAACGAAAAAATTTAAAACCTATAATGTTACCGACTCGCATCAATAGCGTTTACGTGTGTGCATTTAAGGAATTTCTTTTTTATTCAAAAATTCCAAATCCACGCAGAATTTTTTTTACATTAAATAAATACAAAACCTCTCTACTAAACTGAAGCAAGAACAAATATTAGAACTACTAGTATGAACGTCCAATTTAGAAATAAATAAAAAGTTTATGAAATGCGTTCTTTGCATGGAAATGATTTTAAAACATAAAACTAAACTCATTATTGAATAAATTTTTGTGGATATTTTAAACAGAATTTGTTTTTCTTATAAATGAACACAAAACTCTTGCTATTATAAATGCCGCAATTAAAAAACAAATATTATGCACACAAAATCTTTTTTATACGTAGAAACTTTTTAATTTTTTTTAAAAAATTAGTTAAAGAGATTTCAAAATTTTTTGAATGAATATTAAGCAAAGGATATTAAATTATTTCTAAAACAAATACCCTGATACAAAAGAACGATTTTTAAGCAAGTTGAACACAATGAAAAAACACTAACAATTTAAAATATTCATTCGTATCCTGAAAATTTAAACAAAATCTTAGGGGGAAAAGATTTTAAACATACTAAATATCTTCAAAAATCTTTCTATTTTTTAAACAGAACATTTCATATAATTGCAGTTCCAAATACATTGCTTCACGCATTTTAAACATTCTTCAGAGCTACATAAAAACATTATGCTTGTTTGCATGTTTGTATTGCTTTGTTGTGTTTTAAGCTATGCTTCTTGGCTATATCTTTCACATGAAAGAAAAAAAAATATATATATATATGTAAAATAGTACTTAATAAAACGCTTTAAATCTGACAGAAATGTCATGGGATTTAAATTAAAAGTATTTTTTAAAAATTTCTTTTGCGCTAGTTGAAAAAAAGTTTTTTTTTTTTAATATTTAATTTGGACTAATTTTTAGGCGATTTTTTCAATTTGTTCAAGGATGTAAATATGTTTACAGGGTGTGTACGGGTGATGAAACACTCCAGGTTAAATATCAGTACATTAAAAAAATCTAGGTTAAACTCCAGAAATTTTGTCTCATTTGGGGAGAGATTTTCTATACGAAAGTAGTCGTACGGAAGAATTTCTTTGTCTGGACATTCCAGGATCCGTACGAATCCTGTGTATAACTAGGAAATAACTCATTTTCTTCTATAACTGCCATTCTATCATCCAAAGAAATCGAATTATTTAAAATTACTTTTTATTGTTTTGAAGGAATAATCAAACCCTTGAGGGGCAAGCAATCATGTGTCTGAAGTATTGAATACAAGCCGAAAAAATCGAAAAATTTTGCTTTAAAGAAGAAGGAGCACCTTTTCAACAGCTTGCAACCATAGTTAAAAATAGAAAACTCGTTAAATGTTTCTGGTGAGAGTCTATTTTATATTTTTTGGGACAAAACATTTCCCACTGCCCCGCAAGGGGTTAAGTGGTTGCACAGAACTTCAAGAAATTTTAGTAAAAATTACTTTGAAAAAAATAAGAAAGAAAATTTCTTATTAAAATAACTATAAAATAAATTATACCTATCTGTCAAAATGACAACTATGTAATGTAATTATTTTTTTAAACTTGGCAGCAATACGTATACGGGCAAGATAAAATGTTCAGAACCCTGTATTACTCCCACCATTTATTTTTCAATGTAAATTTTGTCTTATTTAAACAGGGCATTTTCCCGATTCAATTAGGCGAAAATTTCTGTTTTGAAGCACCGGTGATACAAAATCAAAAATTCTGTAAAGGACGCGCGTCACTATGGGGTTAAAACTAAACATGGATTTATTTCATATTTCCACATTTTTTGTGAGTTATTTTATAATAAATCAATACTTTTTAGGATGATTACTTTTGAATAAATTTTATAAACAGTTTTATGTAACTAATTTACGAAAGTCTTTAAAAAGAGGGAGCATCTTCAATTGTTTTATAACCCATATTAAACAAAATTATACCATCACTTACACAGTGACACTTTGACGATCTTGGTGGAGACAGCGGCATAGACAGGGAAGGGTGTGCCTTAATGATCTGGAAACTAGTAGGAGGAAATTTTGCGAATAGATAAGGCCGACAGAACTTTAAAAATTTAGTGTAATCCAGAACATTTAGACCCCTTCATGGCTACGCGTCTGGGCAGACAAAATTATTTCGCTAAAGTTTACTTTATTTTTGCTTGTACTTTTTGCGTATGTTTTGTTTCTGTCTTGCGAGTCAATTTTAAATCATTTTTAACACTTTGCGGCGCAGGACAAATTCATTGCTTAAGTATTGAAATTAATGACTGACACCGGAATTTGAAAACAACTTTATTTGTAAATAAAAAAACGTTATATTTCACGCATTCAATAAACCGTATTTTTTTTTAAATAAAATTCCTGTGCGAATGTGGTATTTTGGAATTAAAATTAACTGGTATATTTATGAAACCACTGCGCCGCAAGGGGTTAACCCGAGAGGACGCGCGTCGGACCTAATAGACTAGTATCGACTTTTACTAGTATACACTTACTAGTATAGACTTTTATCGAAAAAAATGTTTTCAGCCCGAATATTTGAAAAGGGACGTTTGTTGTATTTAATAGAAAAGTTTTTGTCTTTATTATAATGAAAATTATTCCACATGAGATTAGTGATAGCTTTGCGTCCCGCATGTCACAGGTACTTCTGTGTTACACCCACAGTGCGTATGGTTTTCACAACTGTCACCACTGCTGTTTTCAAAATATACTTCAACTCATTCTATCGCTGAATTTCTAACAACTGAGGCCATCAGAAGCCAATGGTTACAAGGAACGAAAATTCGATTTGAAGTAAATTTAGTTCAAAGATAATGGACATAAAATTTGAACACCAACAATAATTGACTGAATTGGAGCAATAAAACTTCCACATGTCTAATTGCGATTTTTAACATTTTAATCACAATAAGTCTATTAGTCTATATTTTAATGTCTAGACTGCAAAACAAATAGCAAAGTCATACATGTCAATATCTCTTAATTATTCCGGAGTCTGATTAAAAAAAATTCATACTCAAATCGGAAAAAATACACGAGAAAATAACTCTTATTGCTAGGAAGTACATTTTAGACTTTATTTTGAAATTTTTGGCTAAATAAAATTTTCGGTAGAAAACATGCTCATCTAGACTAGCATTCTGGAATAATTAAGGTATGTTGGCATCTATGGCAAAGATTCACATACCGTAATTTACGGCGTATAATCCGCGGTTCAAACAATCATTTTTAGACCCAGAAACTTTTTAAGGCGAAATATGACTTATTAGATCGCCGTAAATATTTGTCTTCAATTACTAGATAAGATTTCCGGGTCTAAAAAGAATTGTTTGATCTGCGTATTATGCGCCGGAAATCACGATATATTCCATAAAAGATTGTTCTTTTTAATTTTTTTATTATAAGTAAAATATCTCCTAAAATAATGTTTTTTTCTTTTTTTGAAACATTAATTCCAGAAATCCTGCCATTAAGTAAGTCACTATTGAGTAATAGTGAGAATAAGTCAAGGATCACAACCCCTGGTTTAGAAATTACATATTCTTTATCTTATACTAAAAATTACTAACAGGTTTTGAAATTATTTAAAATGTAATAATTTTTCCCTGCTTTTATTTATAAATTAAAAAAAACCCTGTTTCAACGAATTTGTATTTATATCATTGTAAAAATAGTTATAAAATATTTTAAATTATGCTGTGCATATGCTGCAATGTTACGAATATATTTTGCATTGTAAAGTATGGGTGTCAGTCTGGCCAAACTAATACTACTAAAGTTTTAAAGTTATCATTAGCTTATCTATTCATCAAATCTCTACGATTTAATAACTTAAAAAGTTCTTTGACCCTTTGCGGCGCAGGGCAAATTCATTGCTTAAGTGTTGAAATTAATGACTGACACCGGAATTTGAAAACAACTTTATTTGTAAATAAGAAAACGCTATAGTTCACGCATTCATTAAACCGTAATTTACTTTAAGAAAATTCCGGTGCCAATATGGCGTTTGGGAATTAAAATTCAGTGGTATATCTATGAAACCACCGCGCCGCAAAGGGTTAACAGTGAAATTTTATCCAAGTGTTCTAAAAATATTATACATCAGAATTTCTATTTATAACTTTTTAGCTTATTTATTTAACTTTTTTCGATGCCGTACATAATTAACTTATTTTAGGAGGACATTAGTGGTTCGAATCAAAATATTTTTATTTTGCAGCTGTCAAAATAATTGTAATTTTTATTTTGCAGCTCTAGTGTCAACCTTGCTGAGGTGTCCGCGTCGACTTAAAATTCATATTCAGAGTTTTTGAGTTTGTGGCTTTTTGTACACCACTATCATTTTAGAGAAATAGTTGTTCTGTTAATTTTTTCAAATTTTCCAATTAAGTAAAAGAACATTTTCTGAATTAAATTATTGATAGGAAACTTGGAAGCTTTGCATAGTTGAAATAATGTATATCCGAAATGAACACCGCATGAGTATTAAAAAAATTGTGTTAATTAGATCTGCCAAGACTGCAGCTTTTTGGATATTAGTATTTTAATACATATAATGTTATTTTATTTAATTGGAACATTTGCATGATTTAAAGTAACGCCATTTTCTCTAAAATAATAGCATAGATTCTAGCATAAATATTTTCCGTATCTAATGAAAGGAAAAAATAGATTTTTATTATTTTCACGTACATTTGTGCATAAGTTTCGGCGTCATTCAGTCATATCAATATTCTTGCAATGAAAGTGCCCTGCGCCCGAAAGATATATTATGACGGTCAACAGTTTGACCCAGTTTAACCCTTTGAGGTCCGGTGGGAAAATTTCTTCAAAATTCCAAATGCTACATCGGCACTAGTATTTTGAAAGAAAAAATTCGATTTGCGATTTACACAAAGAAATGCATGTAACTTTTTTTAATAAACTATGTTGCATATTCCGGTGCGAGTGTGAAGTTTCAGAATTGAAATTAAGTGGTAGAAAATTCAACCATCAGAGGTTGTTACCCCTATTTTTATTCAAGAAACCAGAATTCTCACGAAAAAATAAAAATAGTATCTTTTGTTTTATAGAAAGACGGAAATTTTTCGATTAACCCCTTAATTGCCGAAGCTTTAAAAAAAGAATCTTCAACTTTTTTGCTAAAAAAAATTGAAACCAAAAATAATCTTCCCTTTATTTAATAGTAAAAGTTTCTTTTTGTTAATAAAGCAAACATTTTAACTCAAAAAAGATGGTTGTTCGATAGTTAATTTCAGAAATATGTATTTATTTGAGCGAGACGTATATATGCACCCGGGGCAGTTAAGGGGTTAACCCCTTCACTGGTTTACCCGAACGGCTTCGGGCAAGACGAATTTGCTTATTTCATCATTTAAAGCTTTTTGACACCACTATTATTTTTAAGAAAATTTTCATACTATTGAAAGGCAGAATGTTAAGACTAAATTTTACACGAATATTTTATTTAAATAATAGTGGTGTGAATCCGTTATTTTCAATTTATTGAACGGAAAAGAATTAACCAGTTAAGGGGTTAAGTAAAAATTTTTCTTTCAAAATTTCCTCTGTGACTTTGAAATTTTGCATTAAATTCCTGACAGGGTTGCGAGTTTGACCTCCATTTTTGATGCGAAATATAAAATATTTAACTGCAATTTTGAAAGAAGAATTTTTAGTTTATCTTATATCTAAATATATCTTATTAAATAAACCAGAAAGCACTATTTATTTTTAATATGAACTTTAAATTTTCGAATCAAAATGTGTCAAAATCCTAACTGTCAACCCTGACTCCCGCTGTAAGCTCAGGGATAGTGCCTGAAATAATAAAAAATTTCTAAAGAATATTTTGTTGTATATCTAACATTTTCTAATTGTAAATGTATTTTTTAAACTAAAATTGTAAAAAGTTATTTATTTGCTTCTTTCAAACTTAAATTTTAGCTAGAACTGAACCTTTTTCTTGGAGACTGCAGAATTTGCTACATATAATAACTCCAACATCATATATATATATTAATATTTACTTTCAGACAAATGCTTTTTTCCGAAGTTCAGCTTCATAAATATTTTTAAAAAATAGTTTTCTACTTACCTTCTTTACATAAATCTGTTCAGACAATATTGTGATTTATATACGTTCAAACAATTTCTAGAAACGCACATAAAAATTTCAACATTTGTTGCAAATAAAGTGGAAAAGATTTGTATTTAAAATGAAAGAAAAATAAGATATGAAGGTAGAGTATGAAACTTTTAAGATGATGGATGTTTTTTAATATACATTTTAAAATAATAAGGAGATGGACCTAATTTTATTATCTTACGTCATATCAATAAACCATTAGCTTATCAAAACGAAGTGACTTCTTTATAAAGATTAACAGTAAAAAATTTCGTTTCATACATTATCCAATGACACCCAATTTTTAAAATTGAAAAATGCTTAAGTTATGGGATTCAAATCGTCTATAATATTTAAATTGGGTAGATTTTCTTTATTCTATTCTTAATAATATATATTTAATAATTACAGTATTTGGGTATAAAAAATATGCAGCAAAAAGCCTACTAGATTAATTGATTAAATGATTTTTTTAGCACTTATATGCATGATTTTTTAGTTTAAAAATAACTAATGTACATATATTTAGATAATGACATATACATTGCATGACATATTTGAAGACCAAAATAAATACCGTAATTTTTAGCTTATAATACACGGATCAAACAATTACGTTTCGAGTAAGAAATTTTATTTAATAATTGAAGTTAAATGTTTACCGTGATTTAACCCCTTCAATGGCTGTGGTCAATTTTTGGATCTCCTAACTTTGTTTTCTAAATAACACATAAACACCAGAATTTTAAATCGAAAATTTTTATTTTACTAAGTGCGTGACGAAAAGCTTTCACTTATTTACAAATAAATTTGTTTATAAATTCCGGTGGCATTCAATTATTTCTATATTTCGCGAATAGAAGTGATTTGCCCCTGAACGGGTTAATCCTTTGAGCTCTGATGATAGAATTTTCTACCACTTAGTTTTAATTCCAAAATGTCACACTGACACCGAAATATTCGACCTGATTTATTTGAAAAATGTTTAGTGCATTTTTTCGTGTATATGGTAAATCAAATTTTTCTTTTGCAAAATACTGGTGCTAATGTGACATTTGGAATTTTGAAGAAATTTACCCACCAGAGCTCAAAGGGTTGATAAGTCACATTTTATTAAGGAACATTTTTGGGTCTGGATCTGAATGTTTGATATGCAGTGTGGAGAATCATGTTTTAACGCCAAAAGTGCGATGAAAGTCTGATCTTAGCTGTACGCATGGCAACCCTCCTGGGCTCACGATGTTTTGTTCTGTTTATTTTTTCAAGAGAGAAAAATACGAGAAGTGATGACAGTGTTGATAGAAGAATTGTTCAAAAAATATTTATATGTCGAATTTCATGTAAATAATGTATAGTATTTGTATAATATGTATATAGTTTCTTCCAATTAAATTTAAATAAGAAAAGAAGATGCCCGTTTTGAGATTATTGAATAAGTGTCAGTCACTTCAAGTTAAATTTGTGTTAGAATAAATGTCACTGAACAAGAATTCCGACGTAACATGCAGATTGCAGGCCGGAAATTACGGTAGTTGTGGAGTAAAGTTTACAAAATGACAAGAGAAGTCACCAAAACTCAAAAACATCTAGAGGACACTATATACCAAATATGCTGTGGATTGCCGAAATTGATCTCTGAACTGATGTCGAATATCTCTTGGATCTAAAAAAAATGTGCAGAATAGACTATTACTTTTTATAATATTTTTGATCAACTATTAGATGATTTGGATCATACACTAGATTAGCGGTTCCGAAACTGGGGTACACAGCGCAGCTACTAGGATAATTTTTCTAAAAGGGGCAAATATGCACGTTACTGTGAATTTGAATGGATATGTACTCTGTTTGTAAATAGGTGTTGTCAGATGGTCTATTTAAAAAAAAAATCAAATTCTTAATTGGGATCACTTTTTTTGAAACGGTAAATTGCGTCTTATTTATTGAAAAATTAATTTACATGAAAAGAAAGGATATTTTATCGTTACATAAAAGTGGTTCCAATCAAGAAATCTGAATTAAAAAAAAGTAGCCCACTAGTAACACTATCTAGGACGCTACAATGATACAAAACTGGCGGAATTTTCGAAGAGTTTGCCCACGTATTCATTTTATTTTGCAGAAATTTGCCCCTGCAGTTCCACTAAATTATGACAGTATAGACAAGAGGTCTCAAATTGTGACCATTAGATAAATGTATAAAATTAATCAAATAATTTTCTTACATATTCATATAATTGCGATTCATTTAGCTAACTATTTCTTTTAAATTAGTGGTATCCCGCGAGCCGCAGTTTCACATCTCTAACATAGACGATTCTCTACTCCTGTAAATATTAATGTATTGCTTTGCCGCTGTTGAATACTGACAACAGTATATTTGAATTTAACATTATGTTTTATTTATATTATTTATTTTATCTACTTTTTGCTATTATATTACTATTATTTACTTTTTACAGAATTTCTATGTTAATAAAGATACAACTTTTTTTGTTGTTGTTTTGCTTTTACCAGTGAAAATTTGCTCAGACATTATTGAGGTTCTTATCAAATACACAAAAAAGACACCGCAGTTAATTTCTGATTGAATCAACACTCTTTGAATATATTCTGGACACTGACGCAAAAAAAAGTGGCTACCGAAAGCGAATTTTTCTTAAGAGTTCGAACGGTCACTTCAGTTTAGACATAATTATTTTCAAAACGTTTTCGTTGATATAGTTAACCTTAAAACAATAATGGATAAAAAAATTCTAAAAAATTATTAACTTAACATTGATTATTTCAAATGTTCAGGAGAGTGAAGCATAACTGCCAACACATACCCTTTTCCATACCACATCATTTATATAGTAAATTTTACTTTTTTTATTCGCCGTAATTTGTTAATTAAGTATGGAAAAAATTTCTATTATTATTATTTTGTACAGCACAGCGGGAAAGTTAACAGCTATGTAAATATGGTTTCAACTAATATTGATTTAAAATCTAAAGTATAATGCATAATTTATCATTTTATTATTTTTTAGAAATAATAAATGCATTTTTATCTTCTTAATTAAGCAGTTGTTTAAAACTAAGAAAGGAGAATAATCAGTTTTTAAAAGATTAAAAATAATCAGTATTTATCGTTTCAATAATTAATTAAATTTATTATATTCTGAATTTTGAAATACATAGTCATTTCGAAATATTTAGTGTTAATTAACGCATCAAATTAGAAAAGATAAATAACTATAAATTTTAATTGCACATTTTATTTTTCGACTTCACAAGAAAATCTTCTTATGTTAAGCAGGAGGTTGTTTTTTTTTCTTTTTCTTCTTTTTATATCGTAAGTGTATTGTGCTTAAAGCATATCTTCTTTCATTAAATAAATGAAGTTCATTTATATATTCTTTCGTAAGTTTGTCGTTTTAATCAAAATCTAAATTATCATTTACTGAAAGACAAAAAGGAAATGTTAAAAAAAATTGCTAGTCATTTTTATTTTAAAAACAAAATAATTGTAAAAATTAAATATTTCAGGATGAAGTATAATACTTCTTAAATGTTTTAGTATTTCTTCATACAGTAAAAATTGTTTTATTTTATACCCGTATTTTTAAAAAGATTTCTATGATTAGTTTAATGTCAGAAAATTAAAGCGGAAAAAAAAAACTTAAAATTTTTGGTAACAAGGCTCAAGGGATCGTGCAAACGCAATGAGATGATGAATAAAGAGGGGGGGAAATGTAGTATATATTCTACCTATTGCGAGTGAAGTAACTGAGGAGGTTGTCGCAATGTGGCGGCTGAACATTTTATATCAGATTAACAGCCTATGATTACTGCCGAAGCAAGTTTTCGCCAAGAAATTTTAAATACTCCCTCTGTCCCAAATCAATTGCTACATTTGACCATTTTTGTACTGATTACTGATACTGATCATATTATGATTTTGTTTAAACATTTTTTAGACATTTTAGGGTGCTATGCTAATAATCAACAACATTTGCTTACTAACCGTGCTAATTTAAGTCAATAACCCATTCGTTTAAGAAATCCAGGGTCCATACGTATATAAGCCACACCCCATTTTGTAAGGACTGTTTTCCACCAGAGTGTTTCCTCCACCAGTAACGACACAAAACAATCTTCTATCTAATAAATCATATCCATCAATCAATCAATCATAAATTCATTAGACGAAAATGATCTTTCTGGTATATTATGATAGAAACCTTAAAAAATAGGGCTTTATTTAACCATTTCAGGAGCGCCATTTGCAGTCAGCAAATGGTTAGTTTTAATGCCGAAATTTTCAAATGACACCAGTAAATTTATAGTACAATTTTAATCTCATGATATATGTTAAAAAAAAAAAAAAAAAAAAAAAAAAATCTGTTGATTATTTTCAAATAAATTTGTTTGTAATTTACGGTGTGAATTAATTATTTTTGGAGTAGAAATGCATTGCCCATGAAAGGGTTAAGAGTGTGCAAACAATAAGAAAAATAGCTTCAAAAACTTTTTCTTAGAAAAAGTAATACATTTGTGGAAAATAAAAAAAAAGAAAATGAAAATACCAAGTTCTGATAATTTTAATCGTGAATGAAATAATTTTAATTGCTGTTTGAGGAATTCCTTAACCTTCCTACCCTGTTCAAATTTTACTGAATCTTGATTAAAACATTTCACACCAGAATTGTTATTTAAAACATTTTAATATATTTAATTAACTTATTTCTCTGAATCTATTATTTAACTTTCTTTATAAAAAAGTTCTGGTTCGAATCGTATAAAACAAATAATAGTCATGGGTCGATTAGACCCATTCAGGGTACGAAGGTTAATATAGTTTCGGAATTACATGCCGTGTTTCGTGGAAAAGGATTTTGACGACAAAGTTTTTCTTTATTGAGATGGGTTATTTTGTTCTACTTGCCCCCGCGTGACAACAAAAAGTTTTCATACATGTTTGCGTAGTTAAAAATTTATTATTACGCTTTTCTACTTATGTATTTTGAAAAGCGATTTCAATAGCATCATTTAAGTTTTCTATTTTCTTTGTACCGTAATTTCCGGCGTATAATCCGTGGATCAAAAAATTCTTTTTAGACCCACAAGCTTTATTTAGTGACTGAAGACAAATATTTACGGCGATCTCGCAATTTTTATTTCTTTCTTAAAAAATTCTGGGTCGAAAAATAATTGCTTGATCCGCGGATTATACTTCAGAATTCACGATAGGCATCTGATTTTGTAATGACTTTATTGCGTGAAAAACCCCAGATGAAGTAGATATAGAATCAAGTATTTGGAGGATGTTATTCTAGTGACAATTTCTATCCATACTTTAAACACTATTCTTTTATAGTGGGATCATGCACTACCAAATAAGGCTTGACATTGTCCAGTTGTTTTGTATATAAAATCAATTTTTCACTGCTTGGAATTTTTTTACTATAGCCGGCAAAACCTTTTCTGTAATCATTTTTACAATCTGTAACTATTTCTTTAACTATTTATCTGCTACTATATCACAGCAGTTAATTTTGCTTGAATTTTTGAGTGTCTTTTACATTTTCAGAATAAACCATATTTCAATTTTCAACACTTTACAACAAAGTTTATAAGTCTTTATGCATTCGGTATGTCTGTCCGTTTGTCCGCGCATTAACTCTCGTAAATATACTCGAATCACCATGAAAATTTTAGATGTTATTGGCGTTTAGCCTAGCACAAACCCTATTGAAAATGAAGTCTCTACCATGATTAGTTTATATACAAGGATAATCAAAATTTTCCCGTTACATTGTGGCCTATGGGAAAAAATCGCTTCAAATGAAAGTTTAAGGTGTTGCACCCTATCAAACATATTCAAATTTATATGCATAAGCGAAGTGCTTAGAATATGCATTCTGTAAAATATGCAGTGAAAATATTAGTTATTATTCATTTACAGGGCCACACAAAAGATTTCCATTACACAATAATTAAGCCTGTTGGGGAGGAGTGACACATATACGTGTCACAAAAAACCTTAAGAATAGTTCTGTATCCCCACCAGTAAAATTTAACCGTAAAATTTGCATTATTTTATCGAAGGGTTTTCTCGATTTAATAAGGCGCAACTTTCTGTTTTTAAAAACTGGTGACAAAACATTAAAAATTTTGCAAAAGTCTTCCGTCGCGAAGGGATTAAGGGGGGAATTGTTTTCGACATATTTTAAGTATGCAAATGATTTCATGTAAAAAAAAAAAAAAAAAAAAAAAATAAAATCCTATATGCCGCTGAGGCTTAATCTTCATGCATAATTTAAAGTTTACAGGGAGACGCGAAAGATTTCAAATTGTGTATTCGATCCGAAGAACTTTATATTATTGATGATGGCTAATGTACGGATGAAGTGCATTTTTTAAATTATGATATGCGTTTTTAAGTTTCACTAAATGATTGCTTATTACATGGTGTGTATAAATGAAAATTGATATACTGGACTAAGTAAAAGAACTCACAAAAGTTACTGAATATGAACTTAAATTATTTAAAGTAGGTTTTAATATAAGGTATGCTTTTTTCCGCTGAACTGTATTCAGTTTAGCAAGAAATGTTTGTAAAATATAGATAAAATTATATACAGGGTTACACAAAGAATTGGATACATGGTCACCCATGGATGATAATTCCTGGGAGTTTGATGTATGTAGTTTTAAGTGTTGGTTTTGTTTTAACTAAATTTCAGTAAAACATTATCGTGTAATAAAGGTAATAGGCAAGCTATAGGGTTGAACAAAAGCATTCAAGCATGTTTCCATCTATTAGTATGAATTACTGAAAGAGAAATTTCAACAATCAGTTTTCATTTAGGCGTTTTTCTTGCTAAACTGAATTTCCCCATTATATAAGATATATATCAACTGATAGAACAAATACTTTGTTGTTCAAAAGTACTGGAATAAATATTTGGATACATACAGTAAAACCTTATTTCCCTAAATAACGAAAATTTGTTAAAGATTTCAGGAAGTGTTGGGAAGTATTTCATAATCTATGTTAAATCTCGATTTTTCTTACTTGTTCTGTTTCTATTCGACTCACATCTTAGTCTTGTCATAAAACTTAATTCGGTAATACTCTTTTACTTTTGCGTTGCCTCAAAAGTTCAGTTTCTGCTAGGATTATGTAAAACTGTTTTTCTTAATATAAAACCATTTTTCATCGATATGAATAGGATCAAAAAACATACATTAGGTTGAATATGCTGCATTCTGTGGGGCTTATTTTTTCTGTTAGACTCGGCTTTGTGGTGAGTGAAATATGCTTCCTAGCTTCTCCGTCCTTGGGAATCCTGTGTATTCTTGATTTAGGAATACTAATATCACTTAATAACCTCCGTAGTGTTTGTGAGGTCAGCTTTGACTTTATTTAATTGCTAAGAAATAACTGTTTTTTTTCTGACCTCATGTACCAATTTTTTGTGAACTGATATTGTAAATTTCATCATCATTTATTTCTGACACCTTTATCTGCTTTCACAAGCGGGATGTTATCTTACGATGAACATGAAATGTAATCGCTTCAGCATTTATAATACCGTAATTTCGGGTGTATAAGCCGCGGATCAAACAATTCTTTTTGGACCCAGAAATCTTATTTAATGATTGAACACAAATATTTACGGCGATCTAAGTAGTAATATTCATTTAAAAAAAAATTCTGGGTCGAAAAAGAATTGTTTGATCCGCGGCTTATACACCCGAAATTACGGTACTATGGTACCATTAACCCTTTGCGGCGCAGGGCAAATTCATTGCTTAATTATTGAAATTAATGACTGACACCGGAATTCGAAAGCAACTTTATTTGTAAATAAGAAAAGCTATATTTCAGGCATTCAATAAACCGTAATTTTTTAAAACAAAATTCCGGTGAAAATGTGGCGTTTGGGAATTAAAATTAAGTGGTATATCTATGAAACCAGCGCCCCGCAAAGGGTTAAAATTTGCAATACGAAGTTACTCTTTTTACTATTTTTTCTTCATTAGGGCTCTTTCAAAATTATCATCTTTTTTTCTCATTTCCATTACTTCACTTTTGAGTTATAATAGCTTTTAGAACCTAGTATACCGCATTATATTAATTGTAGTTTAATTTTATTGGTGTCGATATACCTAACTAGATCCCACGGCTAACACACATAAATGTGTTCCCTGTTATAGTGGTTTCATCTTGTGGGGCCTGCCGTAAAGCAAATTTGCATCCGTCGTCCCATGGCAATGGGTCACTGGTCTCGTCGTTCTTGTGGGCGTCGTCATCCTGGGGCTCGTCATGGCTCAATGGGTGCAAATCCCAGGTGTCCGACTCGCCTCTGAGGTTACTCAGTGGGCAGGGGAGCTGTCGTACTCGACCGCTGTCATCAGACTTGGGAACGTGGCTGGCCTTCGGGCTGGCTACTAGGCCGTAGGCATCGGACGGTGAGGTGTGCGGATGGGGACCCGGAGTAGTAGCCGCCTAGCGGTTTGCGAATCCCGACCCCAGTCGATGCCCCTCATCGAATGAGCCGAAAGGGCCTTACAGAGCCTAGAGACGGAATGATGCATCTTATCATTATTCCTAACAAGATCGGAAGATACATATGATTCCACCTGCTTTAAATGTAGCAATTAGTTTGGGACAAAATTATCGACCTAAATGTAGCAACTCATTAGAGAAGGGAGTATTAAATAAAGCAATTTTCTTAATTCAACTAAAAATGGTAGCAAGTTAATAAATTAAAGCATGCGCATTTTTTTCTAACTTCGAATCAATGCAACACAAACGTATAATGGGTTAGATCACAGCTGCCAGCATCTGACGGTTTTTTGTTTTATAAAAATGCAATAGAAATATTTGTCTTTTATAAGCGACAGCTTAGAACGATTGAAGAAGATAAATTTTGCTGCTAAATTTTTGTGGTACAAAAAGCTTAAAAGTTGGCAGCAATGGGTTAACCCCTTAATTCTCCAGCCAACATTTTCAAATATTGTATTTGGTTTTAGTCAGGAATTCTTTTATCTGATTTTTAATAGAGTAAATATTTCTATTTCAAAAAAGTGGTGGCAATCAAGTCTGATTTTTAAAATAATGTAGCACACATTTTTTTGGATTGCGATGCTTAAAGTAGTCAAAGTTTTTTATGCCTCAAATTTATCCCTCTTTTTCCAATTAATAACATTCATAAAATTGAATGTTTATTTTGTGAAAAATGAGTGAAAAACGAAAAGCAGTCTTTCGAATTAAGTTGAAAAGTCCTGACGTAAAAGGAATATTGGATAGATAAATCCCACTTGCATATATTTACGTGCTTTTCAATAAAAATAGTAAATTTTGATTGCTTGCTTCAAGGTAAGAGTTTAAATCATGGATGGATAATTCAAAATAACATATTTAAGAAAAATATTTTATTTAATCTTCTGCTAGGAAAAAATACTAAATTTTGGTTCAATTATTTTTTATAAAATATTCTTCATTTATTTTTCGTGCTTTTTTCTATTAAATTTGAGTAAATCTTTTAAAATTGAATTTTTGGACTAGTTTGTTTTCGTGATTTTTTTTTCAGCGATTGAAACTGATGTTTACATGAAAAAGAAATTTGAAAGCAATTTAGAATCCAATTAAAGGAAGATAATTCTGTAGTTTAATATATTTATTCAATTTCAATAGTACATATCATGTAATTATTTATAAGCGTTTTTTTTTAACCTCCTCAATTCTGACTCAAATATCACGCAGGGCTACAAAAACTGGTTTAATATTGATTTAAAATATCTCCAAATATGTATCAGTTTATAAATCAGTGCTTATGATATGCATACATTAATCAAAAAAGTTTAGAAGTAATTTTAACAATCTTTAATAGCTTGAAGGGCGGTGGTATAAAATATATACCGCTTAATTTTAATTGCGAAATGCCATTGACACCAGAATTTTGAAATAAGAATTTTAATTTTATCAAGTTCGTGAAGCTTTATCTATTTTGAAATAAATGTGTTTTTAAATTCTGGTGTCATTCAATCATTTTAGCATTTTAAGAATAGAAATGCTTTGCCGCTCAAAGGGTTAAGCATTAAATTAATTTAAAGGACGTACTTTTCTGTGTCTTACAGATGACATTAGGACTGCGGAGGTTAAGAATTTTTTATTGTGTTTACTGTTGTATAGTCTATTTAAAAAGAAATAAAAAAATACTAAGCTATATATGCTAACTTTTATCTTTTCTTCTTTCCACGAAAATTTTGTAATTAATATTGTCTTATTTAATCATCAAAATTCCATGAATAAACAAACCGAAAATTTCTAAAAGTTTTAGCGGTAGCAAAAATGAGTAAAAGTTCACGGTTAAACCCATTTTGGACATAAAAAGCACAAATTACATCACAAACAGCAAGGGATTTCAATAAATTTTTCAGGATAAAATATCAGTATTTTTTCATAAACCATATTTTGCATGTATCCGCCGCACATTGGATAACTCGATTTTCTATCAGAATTTATTTTAAATAAAGTGCGATTTCCTTCTGCTTAGCAGTTTTATGACTTCTTTTTTTCTATAAAATTATCTACACTGATAAAAATTGGCAAAATTTGCTGCATACTCACTCTGTCACTTTTATAGGCTGTCCCTATTCTCACCACAAAGAGAATTTTCCATAATACTTTCAAGTTATCATTTTCTATAAAAGTAGTGTAGTGACTATGCAAGAAATTCTGCAGATTTTTTATTATATTGTTTAAACTTGCCAAATTTCGCCTCTTTTAAAGAGAGACTTTCTATAAGATAATACTGATACATAGGTGCCAACCTGACATTGGTTATCCGTAATACGTGCGTTAATTTGACCCTGGTTTAATGAGTTTCGAACCAGAATTTTTATAAAGAAATGTAATTAAGTATGTTCCATTAACAATCCTGAAATTAAATAAATAAAGATTCATGAAATATATTTTCTGGTTTAAAATGACTGTATCAAACTAATCCGAGTATTACGGAAGATTAGTTGAAAGTTGGTAGCTCTGCTAATACCTAAAATTTTTATGTTCTATAAATTTTAGGACTGTTACGACACCTGTTTGCAGTACCGTAATTTCGGGTGTATAAGCCGCAGATCAAACAACTCTTTTTCGACCCGGAATTTTCTAAGAAACAAATATAACTACTTAGATCGCCGTAAATATTTGTCTTCATTCACTAAATAAGATTTCTGGGTCCAAAAAGAATTGTTTGATCCGCGGCTTATACACCCGAAATTACGGTACATATCTTTACACAGCTTCTACTTTAAAGCTTTTGGTTAGCACTAAAATCTGAGAGAATTTTCTTGTGTTCTTAAAATCGTATCGCCGAAATATGGGACAAAACTTACTATTATGATTTAGTAATAAAAAAAACGTAAAAGTTCCGAACGATGTTATTAGTATTTATGAATAAAATATAAGAAGGAATAATTTCGTCTATACTTTTGAACATTGCAGCCCAAGAGAGTTACACAGAATCAATTTTAAAATAACTTTAATTATTACTGATTGAGTTAATAAAGTTATTGTGTCAGTAATTTAAGTTTAATTTTAAAATTTCGATATTATTTATTAATTAATTTATTGTTAGATATTCTATAACTTTAGATATAACTTTTAAATTAGAATATTTTAGCTTGATGAAAATACAGAATTTGTTTACAATGAAACAATGACAGCAATTTTCGCAATTATTCATAAAATGATAGGTGAGAATGGGGATAAAAGGGACAACGGGTGAAAAAAAACATTCAAAATTTCAGGTAAAAAATAAAATGTACAAAGTTTCAACTATGGCTGAACCTATGGCCATAATCCTCATAACTAACGTCAGCAATAGTAGCGATGTAGGTGGAAGCAAAGCCTGTTTTTGATATGAAAAAGTAAATTTTTACCTTGCTTTCTTTTTTCCTTAAAAAATTAATATTATGTTTAGTATTATAGCTTTCATGTTATTTAGCACTAAAAAGTATGCCTATGCTCTTTACTTAAATATCACTACATTTTGATAGCTAAAATACTGTCATACCTGAATGCATTTTTAATTTAACAAAGTTGGTATGGGGTTGAAAGGGACATTAACTGAGGGGTTAAAAGGGACATGGTTGAAGGGATCACCTAAAATATGATAGCAATATTTGGTGAAATTTATTTTTCATGTAACATCAACTGAACAAAGCAAGTTTGTCTAATTTTTTACGGTGCATCAGATAAATATATACGACAACGTTCGTTTTTCCAAGACGAATCCCAAAAAGTCCATGCTTGGAGCTGCCCTATACCAAAAGCTTGGACTGGCTCATTAAAGTTAATGGATGGCCGCAGAATTTTTTAAGGATCAATTGAGCAATAGCTAATTGTTCTAGTTGTTCCAAAACTGATCCGACCGACGCTTCTTATATTTGCTAACCATGAAAACAATATAAAGATTAAGACAATAAATTTTACGAAACATAATGGAATACTGTAATTTCCGGCGCATCATCAGCATATCAAACAATTCATTTCTGACCCAGAAATTTTATTTAGTAATTAAAGTGAAATATTTACCGCGATTTAAAATGATACATTTTATTTTAAAAAATTTCTGAGTCGAAAAGTGATTGTTTGATCGCGAATTACAAGCTGGGAATTATGGTAATTATGATAACATTCCCTGTCGCCTATTAACCCTTTGAGCTCTGGTGGGTAAATTTCTTCAAAATTCCAAATGTCAAATTGGCACCATTATTATAGAAAGAGAAAACCCTGTTAACAATATACGCGAAAAAATGCATTAAGCCTTTTTCAAATAAATTTGGTCCAATTTTCTGGTGTCATTGTGACATTTCGGAATTAAAATTATGTGGTAGAAAATTCTACCATCAGAGCTCAAAGGGTTAACCATCATCTAAAAAAACAACAACACTTGGAATGAATTTGAAGTAAAGCTTTACAGAAAAAAAGAGTAAAACCACTTTGTATTTACTAAGACTATCGACATGTATGACGCGCATATTAATCAGGGTGGCGAGTGATCAGGAAAAATTATAGTAGAAAAAAGGCGTTAAATACCAATATTTTGCTAAAGAGAAATTCTCGTTGTTTAATCCATTTATATAATCGAGAGCAGTTTCCATAAGAAAGTATTGCTAGTTTCTCATTTTTTTCACTGCGTTTTTCCCTGACCACTTGCCATCCTGTTCATGGTATTTTGATGAAGTTACCCAAATCCGTAACTGGTGGTGAGATACCTCTTTTTTTATCATACGTTGCAATCAGAGATGAGATTTCTGCTTTTTTCCACACCAGAACATACTTAGAGAAAATGTTGTTTTAATAAAGAGCAAGAATGTTCTGATTAAATAATATAACATTTTCTGTTCCAAAATATTGGTGTGGAAAAAAGTGGAAATTTCATCCCTATGCAATATATTTTATTTTTGTTTGGATATTATTTTCTTTTATTTTTGAATAATTTTATTGTAAATAAAAAGAAAAAATGTTAATAAACGTGCTATATTTATGTGTTTCCCTTTCATCCAATTGCCACGGAGTTAAAGGGGACATTTCTCCCACTTTTTATAAACGCTTATAAACTTAAAATTACTGTACTGGAAGATAAGAGGGTTTATTCTAGTCTAAAAGCTAAAATTTTAGTCTAGAATTAGGTGCAAACATAAAAAAAGATGTATTTGAATGTCATTATTTTATAACCTTATAAAGACAGAATGTCCCTCTCATCCCCACTCTCCCCTCTTATCTCAAAAGGCAATTAGAATATCTAATTTAAAAGTTAATTTATAAGCTTAAACTATTAAATAATTAATTTAATTTTTAAATTAAATTTAAAATGTAATAAATTTTTACTATGTCAGAAAGAAATTAGACATATATGCATTAAAAGGTTAATGTTCCTAAAGCAATTTGAATGCTTAAAAGCTAAAGCATTATCAAAGAGTTAAAAATCGAATTTGAAACGAGTTCTGCTAAGTTTTGTGATGTAATAATGGCAGAAGTAACGATCTGAAACCATGTTTGATGCACATTCATTACAAAATATCTCTTAGATTCAAAATTTATATTATAACGTTATTTTTAATGACAAACATTATTTTATTTTCTATTTGACGATTATTAATATTTCTGAAAGATCCCAATTCCGCTGCAAAAAAAGATGCTTTTACTTTAAACAGCTTTAGTAAGTTTAATCGTAAACGAATGGTGACTTTTTTACTAAATATAACTTATAGGATCGGGCCAAAGTATAAAAATTAAAATACTGTAATTTTAAATGTTTTTATTGCCCCAAATTAATGTTTAAAATACTTAATTTTGATACTTGTTTACCTGATTTAAATCATTGTTTTCAACAGGAAGTATGCATGTCTATGCTTAAAGATTTATGAATTACCCATTGGAAACCATGAAGAGCGGACAACCTCTATATTCACAATGCTTTATTCTTTTGATTTATTTAATTAAATCTACTCTTAATATAAGTAAGAATATATATTAAGGTACATGCAGGTGAAAATCCGAATTTATATGATAACTATGCAGGAAAGTTTTTCATATTTGATGATCCTAAACAAGCTACCTCCCAGAACTCCCGCACATAAATCACAAATTTCAGAGGTCATTCCCATTTACCGAAATGATTTTGATCTGCAAAAAGAAATTTTTGTTGAAATTTATTTTTAGAAATGTTTGAAACATGAATTTAACAACTTTTCTTACTTGCTCTTTCTTGTAACTTTTATGAACAAGGAATTTAACTATTAAAATGTCTTGTATATAAAAGGAATCTCGAGCTATCTAATTGATACTTTAGTATAATATTTTGTTTAAATTGTTTGAAAGAATGCTAATAAAACTAATAAAATTTAGTGTTGAGAGTCTCAGATTTTTACACTCCTGCTCGAGACACAGAATTTAACTTTTATACAAACAACATATTAGCATAGTGATGTGACAAGAGTCCAGATCGTTTACAGTAGTAATACATCTTTACGGGGAAACCCTTTTTCGTAATTATTTTGCACTTATCATTTGCTATTATCAATTATTTAATTGATAAATTTCTTAAGGACATGAGAGGGTTGCGACAGAGAAACGAAAATTACTTTTATTACAGCAATTTATAAATGCGAATTTCAGAAGCACATTTATTAAAAACATGGCTTAAGTAAATTAATTTAAAATGGAAGATCTGCGAGACATTTTGTAATGAATGTGCTTCAAAATGGTTTTAAATCGTTACTTCTGCAAATATTACATCACATGACTTAGTAAAACTCTTTAGTACTTAGTAAAACTCTTAGTAAAATTCGATTTTTAATATTTTGATAATGCTTTAGCATTTAAGCATTCAAATTTCCTTAGGAATATTAACTCTCTAATGCCCATGGTAGCATATATGTTACAACCAGTTTTTCCAGTTTAGTGGCTATTTTAATTGCAATATTCCTAATTCATACAAGAAATTTAAAATAATAATAATTGCTTTAATTAATGACAGACATTTCTCCATTACATAAAGCTAAATTTATTATTGAATTTTTCTGGTTTGAATTCACATTCTCAAAATTCTGGATTTTCCAGAATGTATGCCACCATAGGAATTATAAGATATTTTCTTATTATTATTGATATTTTCTTCTCTTTTCTTTACTTGTTGGCAATTTCCATTTTTATTTTAGTTTTTTTTTATGATAAGTTTTTGGAAACCAATTTTTGAAATCCATATTAAACTTGATAATATTCTTAGTAGAAAATGAGCATCGAGATAAGAAAAATAAAAAATATTCTTTCCTTCAATTTGCAAATCCTATTTGAAAAGCACTTCCTTTAAGTTCACAACTTTACAAAATAAAACTTAAATGGAACAACTATGAAACACTTTGTACATACAGTGGCGTTACCAGGGTAGGGGCCAGAGTGCTCTTAAGATCGGTAAAGTTTTGAATTTCTGTTCGCTCGTTATTAAAATAACCGGAATTTACTATTTATATTTTCTTGGAATAAATTCCGATTCTCTGAAATACGCGATTTCTGGAACAGTGTTGCCAGTGGGCTACTTTTTTAAAAGTCAGATTTCTTGGTGACACCACTTTTTTGAAACTGTAAAGTTTCCTCAGTTTTTGCTTCAGTTAATTACATAAGTCTTACTTTACCATTACAAAAAAGTGGTGCCAATCAAGAATCTGAATTAGGAAAAAGTAGCCCATCTGGCAACCCTGTTCTGGAACGCATTCTACCCTAAGCATTTAAAAGAGACGGGGATGTAGTAAATTATATTAACATCTACTATAGAAATATACCAAAAATATTCATGTTTCATGCTTTTATATATTGCATGTTTAGTAAATTTTTCGTTACTTTTCAATCAAAATATCAGTTTTTACACATATATATATAATTTAGTTCAAACATGCGAAAATCGATTTTATAAGATGTTTTTTATAAGAAAATACTGGCACTGAAAAATTTTCTGCTATGAAAATTCCAAGGTCCGTAGGACCCATCTATTGAAAATTTTAAGTACTTAGCAAAACGCTCTATATAAACCAGGTGAGCTCATTCAGTAACTGATTTATAGCACTTTTATAAAATTTTGAATAAATGTAAGAGTATTATTTTTTATAGAAAGTTCTCTTTTTCTTGTTTAAAATTCTCATTCATTTTAAGATTCATTAATTTTCAGATTAAAATTATTAATTCAGATTATTAATTCAGATTCAGATTAAGATTATTAATTTTCAGATTAATTTTTTTTTTGAATAATAAAGCATATTTTAGAAAAATTTCATTTAATAATTGATATTTATATTTGATTGTTTTCATAGTAATGTAAGAGGTTTGCGATAGAAAACAAAAAATTGTTTTATTCTAGTAGTCTCCAACATCTTTTGAAAAGCACAATAATTCAGATGTTTAATTAAGTAAGCATAGTTATTAATTAACGTATGAGACAAGTAATATTTAAATATAACAGCCACGAAACACTTTGCACATATTTAGTTATAATTATTATTTCTTCACTTAATTATCAGCAGGGAAAATACGCTTGCAACTATTAAATATTTAATAAGTGACTATCAAAGTGCTAGTTAATCATAGAACCAACTGCGTGAAAAATGTTCAAGCCGTTTTCGAACCCGGAACCCTTGGAATAGCGCCTTAAGTTTACTATTTAAGTTTTTAGGACAATGCCAGCTTGGCATTCTATGCATAATATGTACGACTTCCTGTTAACTTAAGTATGTTACTTATGTTCAAAAATTAAATATGCAAAAAAAAACCCGGTTTTTTTTTATAAGTTTTACAGCAAATTTCTCTTGCACATGTGTCAAAGTACAGATCACAGATTTTTGTTTAAAAAAATACTGGGAGAAGAATGAAAAAAATTGCCCCAAACGGTACCCTTCTGAAAGCATTGTTTCGTGTGCTGTGAGTGTGTTTCTTGATAATGGATATTTGTCATGTTCACTGATGATTTTTTTATTCTATATAGAATTATATAGAACGTTTATTAACAAAACAAATTATAAATTTAACGACTGAACAAATGTTACAAAATAAGCACATCATAAAACGTACACAAATTGCGTGACTAAATTGTAAGGTATTTCGATAAGGTTGATTTACGACGGGTAGTTCCAATGCGTTGTTTACACCGGAAGACGAGTTTTTTCTAACGATACTTCTCTTCCCAAAATATATGCGTAACTAGTGGCTGTGCAATGAGTAACTGAGTAAGTGCGATGAGTAATTCAGAGAATCAGAATTTATATCAGGAAAATATAAATAGTAAATTCCGGTTATTTTAATAACGAGCGAAAGGTTAATAAAAAATTTACCAATATTAAGAGCACATTGACACCTACCCAGGTTACGCCACTGTACGTACAAAGTATTTCATAGTTGTTCCATTTAAGTTTTACTTCGTGAAGATGCGATCTTAAAGAAAGTCGCTTCTGGCACTTCCTTAGTTAGTACAGTAAGACCGTTGAGATATGAAAATTAATATTTCTTTTATAAACAAGTTGCATTTAAAAAGAACAACTACGAATCACTTTGTATGTATCCCGTGCGATTAATTTCAGATTTTTACGATTGCAAAATTTTATTGGTATAACAATAGCTCCCAGCCTATCCAGATTTTTGTATCTTTCTACCACTAATGTAATCCATTTAAACTGGAATTATTCTCCTTTTTGAAATGCTAAATTTGCATTTCGCATCAATTTTTTTAAAGTAGCATTTATTGCTTTATTTTATCGTAAAGTTTAATTCATCCTATCAAGAAAATAATTTTGATTAAAAATACTGGTATTCAATCAAGTAAATCATTACATATTTTCTGGTACCATATGGTACCTCTAAGTTTTAATGGAATAAATCATGTTTATTTTTGTCCTTTAACGTCTGCAATAGTAAGGTACCAGAATTTTTAATGTTTTATAATGATAGCATCTGAATTGGAAAGGGATTTTGGTATGCGGCATAGCGTCTATTATAATTTAACAAGACTTATCCAGAAATATATTTACAACACTTTTCTAAGATTTTCTAATTTAAAGAATTCATGTAGTAACATTATTTTCATTCCATTTTCTTACTTTTGCTTGCAATGCACACTCTGTATTTCCTTTTAAATTTTACAGTAATAATGCATCTTTTTTGTGAAAACCCATTTAGTTATTCATATTACACTTGATAATTTTCTTAGTAGAATAACAGCGTTGCGACAGGGAAACAAATAGTGTTTTCTATCCAATAAACTACAAACACATTTTAGAAAAACACTTTTATTACGAACATAGATTAAATAAATTAAATTAAAATGGAACAACTACAAATGCTTTGAAATACCAATGCGAACTAACTATTTCATATTTTTACTGCTGCAACAATTATATGCTATACCAGAAATTGATTTTTAGTTATTTTATGAAGTATTAGGATTTAAAAATATATACTGCTTTCAGAGAATCATTATCATTTCGCTTTTGAGAATATACAGATCTGTTTTTAATACTACAGACTAGCATCGACTAGAGTATTTTACAGATGTTTTAGAAATAAAAATTTCTCCTCTAGGGCATTTTCATGCGAATTTGTTAGTCTGTTACACAACTGAAAATCGCCATGCTTGTTGACCACCGTTATTTTCGAAAAGTTTGCTTCGCCTTATTCAATTGATGATGTATCTTCGATAAACTAAGTCATATTTTCTCGTTTTAAAATACTGGTAGCTAAAAATCGTGGTACGTAACAGACAAACAAGTTCGCATGGAAATGCCCTCTAGATAATTTATTCAAATTCATATTATTGTTTCCATAGTGCTTTATTTTTCCTACTTAAAATTATCGCTAATGAAATTGTTGTGCCCTTTATTGAAAGAAAAAAATACATATGAGTGAATGGTGTAGAACTACATGTTTAGGACTCGCTACTCCTTACTTTCTGAAAAATTACCGAAATAAGTATCAACTTTCCAATTGTTTGTTTAAAACGTAAACATTCTTAAGAAATTAGAAGATGTGAGAATTACAGTCATGTGATAAATGTTTTTTACTGCATCCATTTCTCTTAAAATTTATAGAAGTAAAATTATTAAATTATTTTCTGTCAATAAAGTAATTTTAAAATTCTAGTATTAACCACTTAACTGACCAATATTTTTGAAAAAAAAATTCAAAAAATGTATATTTTTTACGTCTTTTACAGAATATTTTATTACTGGTTTTTCAACAGAAATTTTTGTCTAATTGGATCAGAAAAATGCTCGGGTTAAATAATAAAAAAATTACGATAAAAAATTATTGGTGAGAATAATAAATCGCGATTTGAAATCATTAGTCCGTATGTGGAACTGGCAAATCATGATTGGGAAAAAACACGTTTCCGGTACAGCGTACGGGAAAATCAGGGAAGCGGTTAAATTCATCTTGAGCAAGAATTTAAACTCTTATAAACAGTGGCGTAACTGGGGTGGGTGCTCAAAACCCGTAATACTGTAAGGTTTTTTTCTCCTTGATTCACAGCAGAAATGTTTCTGTTTAGATAAGACAAACAGAACTTTGCACAATCACCGTGCCCAAGTGCAGGGTGAGCACTTCGGAACTCACCCTGGTTACGCCATTGATAAAGCACAAATAAAACGAACTAAAATTGTTTTTAGGTGCATATATATATAACATAAATTTATTTAAAATACTTTAAAAATCTCAAAAATACATTCAGAATCAAATTAAAATCTTTAACCACTTCCAGCTAAATATATACATCCACCATTCGCGTTATTTAAATGTTGGTGTTCCTCTTTGCGCTTATGAGTCATTCCATGAAATTTTGCGACGTCAATCGCCAAGATTATAACTGCAAAATTGTTGTCCACCGTTATTTTCAAAAAGTTTTCATGGCTTTAATCAATTAATGATCTGTCTTTGATGAAATAAGTCACATTTTTCAAAACGAAAATATTGGTAGAAAAAAATCGTAGCTCGTGACTGACGTTACAGGCATGCATGGAATTACCCTTATTCATCAAGGCGATACCATTGTAATTTAACCCACGGTGACTCAGTGTACCATTACATGGAATACCCTACCTGATTCCCAAACACCACAATTACACCAGGATTATAATATAAATATATTCCGCTTATTATTTTCTGGAAAAATAGCCTTTTTTATTCTTGTTCCTAATAAATTCATACGTAGATTCCGGTTTCATTCATTCATTTCAATATTTTCTAAATAGCAATGCCTTGCGCCTTAAAGGGTTAAATGTTATATGGAAGACAAGATGAGAGAAAAATCGTCACCTGAGAATAAGGCTCTGACAGCCGTTTTAATCTGCCAGGACGAGCGCGGAGTGTTTCGAAACTCCAAAATCGTGCAGTGTATTAGAGGTTTTTACATTGGCACCAATAAATATAAACAATAATCATCATAATAATTAATTAATGGCAGTTGTTGCAAATTCAGCGATAAAATGAGTTATTGATTATTTAAAAAAATAAAAACAAATGGTTACAATTGTTATAACTATGCTCTCTGGGTGTATTAGGCGTGGCGCATTGATTCCCAGGAGGAGGGGTCGTATTATGTAGGTACAAGTTTATTGTTCCTACCAGAATGCTTAATCATCAATCTTGATGATTATTTTATTTAAAATATATCATTGAAAAGCACGATAAAAATATTATTTTTAGAATATTGGTAGGAACAATAATTTTTTCTTTGTCGAATGCGACCCCTGAAGGTGTTACCGCTTGTGCCCATACATTCCTATACAATGAATGATTGTTACAGTGTCCTGAATACCCATCCTTAAAGTTTCTAAAATAAATTTAAAATAATTCTACTTACAATTATGGTCAATCAATCGTTGATGAAGAAAAGGGACGCACGTTAAATTTTATATAATGTGATGATGATTTTTTTAATGCAAAACGCAGTTTATTTGCTCATGACTACCGTAATTGCCAGCGTATAATCCGAGGATCAAACAATTACTTTTCGACCAAGAAATTTTTTAAAAAGAAATGTAACTTTATATATCGCCGTAAATATTTGTCTTCAATCACTAAATAAGATTTCTGTGTCAAAAAATAATTGTTTGATCAGCGGATTATACGCCGAGAATTACGGTATGATCTTTACTCTCATTAACCTTCTCTATATACTTAAACACAGTGTAACCATAGAGCGCCAAACCGTTTTTTCCCTCCAAAAACTGTCATTGGAATTGGCGCTGCCATCGGGACCGGTAAATCGTCTGTGTACATACTAAGCTTGACAGCAGAAATTAGGAATTTGCCAACAAAAGGGAAAAATAACAATCATCTTTTTTTTCGGGGGCCGAGGGAGGGAGTAAAATAAAAAAATAGAATTTCAAAGTGCTTAGTAATATTATTTCAGTAGTCGCAGCAGACTTTTTAAATTATGCTGTTTTATTGCATATTTGTTAGAAATTTGTTTTATTAAGAAATCTTAATTTTGTTTTGGTATATTAGCCGCAAAGCCTGGTTTTCTTAGAAGTATTGTAAATGCTAATAGTGTGTTTATTTGAATATATACTAGACGAATTTTGCTCATCAAAATGCTTTCATATTGTTAATTACTTTTATCAATTTTTATTCAAATTTATGTGAAATAAAAGACAATTTTAACTCAACATCCTGGAATAGGCATCCTCACATGTTAAAAAATACTTTCGAGCATAACTCATTTAGGCTCATACTAAGTCGTATTTCTCATATATTCATATGATATATAAGTTATTATTCTCGCATATTCTAATGTTCTACGCCACACTTTGCTACATTATTTTGTAAATCTTACATTTTGTACTTCATATAATGAGCATCTTTTCGTTTAATAACGTAATGTTTAAGAAAACATTTTGCTTTCCTTATTATTAGAGTCTAATATGATAATATTTTCGAGAAAACATTATACATTTCGTGTAATAGGTATTCAACTTCATATCTCCTTAGAATAAAATCTGCATTATATGAAACCTGAAATACCTAAACAAGAAACAGTTAAGTAAACACAGTCCTGAAATTAATTTAATAAGAATGTAGTTTAAATATATTTACTTAAATTTATACAATTCCAAACTTTATTTTCAAATATACAAATTACACTAGCATAGAGATTACCGAAAGAGTAACAATTTTATATAACATTGGAAATTGGTGTTTTAATAGCTTTAATAGAATTTCCGTTTTCCTAGATTCCTCAAAAATGTAAAATTACGTGGATATAATATACGAAATTACAAAAATATTAAATTACTCTCTCATGAAAGTATTACAGTTTCGTACTTTTTAATGGTAGAAATATTCAGATTAAATATTACGAAGATTTTAGCTTAAAAAACTGGTGTTTATCCCATATTTTCAGTTTATGGTATGTAAAAAAATTATCACTTAACACTAGAACACCTGGAAGGAGTCGATTCGACCCCCAAAAAAATTCTTGTAATAAGTTAAATTTGAAAAGCGCAGGTTTGCGTTAAATAAATCAATTAAATAATTTTGAATAAAAATTCTGGTGTGAAATATTACTATGAAACATGAGTAAAATTTCCGGGAATTCTAGTGTTAAGTTTTTAAAGCAAAGTTTTCTCTTCAAAATTTAGGAATATTTGGTCGAGTTTTGATGGTGCATATATCGTCGGTACCATGCCAAAGTATCCCATATGAAAATGTTTTCTGCGGGCAACTTTTTTAAAAAATTCAGATTTCTTCATTGACAACACTTTTCCGTTATGGTAAAATATCACTTGCTTCCGCCTTAGTTAATGTCCCTAAATAAACTTTAATAAAGCGAATTTTAGTATTTCAAAAAAAGTGGTGCCAATAAAGAAATCTGATTTTTTTTTAAGTAGCCTATTGGCAACACAGTTTTCATATTGGATACTTTGACATGGTATGGATGATATGCGCCCATTGTATTGAATAACATACGATTGGATGATTTTTTTTAATTATTATTTTTTTATTTAATGCTCAAATCGCATGAATTGCAATAACGTTATTTAATCTTCGAATTCAATTCAATTAGACAATTCTGATTCAATGATGCAAAAATTTCTGCTTTCAAAAACTGGTTTAAAAAGATTTAAAATTCTGTAAAAGACGCAAAAAATAGGCACTAGTTGAACGTTTTTTTCAAAAATATTGATCAGTTAAGTGATTAACCCTTTCCGGCGCAGACAAGTTCTGTTCGTAAAATGAGAAATTGTTGACTGACACCGGAATTTACAAAAGACATTTTTAGGAATTAAGAATTTCCTGATTTAAGCTGTCATTATAAAAGTAAAATTTTACTAAAATATTATTGTGCCGTTTGTATGTTTCGAATTGAAATTAGGTGTTGCCGGAGTGGTAACACTGCGCCGGAAAGGGTTAAGAAGTAGGTAATACACATCCAAACAAAAAAAACTTTCTTCAAAAAGCGCATGGTAGGTTTAAAATGCAAAGGTCCTATAGGGCGACGAAGGTGCAAAGCAAAAATGCACAAAGAATTTTTAACTGAAAAAAGTAAGATGAGAAACCGATCTCCCTACAATCTAAGTGTCTGTAACAAAATTATCTTTTAGAACCGATTTTTTTTTTAAATATTAGGAATAAAAGGCAATATTGAAAGTTTTCTAGCTTATTATGAACTTATTAATCATTATGTCTGTTAAATATTGCTAATGTCGGATCGTTCCTTAATTTAATTTTTGAGAATACACGAGAGGGAAAATTATGATTATTCTATTTTTTTTACAGATTTTAATTTTTATTAAAGTTGAAAGAAATAAATGGTAACTTTTAAACTTCGTAAAATCGATGTTTATATGTACTACTACATCAGGCATCCATTTCACACATGTTTTTTCTTCCTTTAATTGGTATAACGTTTCTTTTCTCAAAATTCACACATTTTCAATTTTTATGACTAATTTAAAATTAATCATGGCGTTACAAGATTATTATTATTAAAGGAATAGGAAAATAATTTTTCAGAGGTTATAATATTATAAGAAAAATTTATTTCTGTTAAATACTTTTCAAGATATAAAACTTCAAACTTGCAACTTTGGACGATTGCACACAAGCCATTCTATATCCACACATGCCATTTTTTAAATGTCCAAAACTACTAAAATAATTAATTTTTGTCAAGATATTTTGCAGAGCTCTGTTTGAATATGAATTGAACTTGTGTATTAGATTTTATTAAAGTCGGTTACCATGGGGCCTCGACTTTTTTTAATTTTTGATCAATTTACGTGGAATGACCCAACATTAATATCAAGTAACTATAAATTGACGTATGTTTTCCATTATGAATGGAATAAAATGTACCAGTCTTTGCGCCAGCATTTCTTCTTTTTCTTTTCTTTCTTTTTTTTAGTACATAAGATATCAGATAGGTTTATATATAACGTAAATCTATTTAACCGCTTAATGTTCGCATTAGATTACGGTTTAAAAATTCAAATTCATTATTCCCACTACTTTTTAGAATAATTACACTATTGTATAAAACTGTTGAAAATCAAACAACTCTGAATGAAAGCTGTGAATTTTGCAGCCCGTGAAAGTCTCAGGCACGACGATTAAGTGGTTAACTCAACATTCAAGGACTTTCGGAATAAAAGGTTAAAATTAACCCATCAGTGCCTAGCGTCCCATTTTTGGGACAGTTTTAAAATATTCAAGTAAGCGCATTTCTCACCAGTAAAAAAGGAAGATAAATACAGTCGAACCTCTATATAATGAAACTCCATACATCGAATTTCTCCATATAACGAATTTTTAGTAAGAACGGTCCCCTTTTCGCATGATTACATTAAAAACAGACTCTATATAGCGAAATATCTATCTCCATATAACGAATTTTTTCATAAATTGATCTTAATTTATTCAGTTTTAAAAAAGCTTCGAAATCATATGGAATCAATTTTCCATCACTTATTTTTGATTTATCGTTCAGTGGAGAGGTTTTTTTTTTTTTTTTTTTTTTTTTTTTTTATAAATATTACTTCTCTCCTTATTCCTTAAATCTAACAAGTTCATCCCACCTCCCACACACCTTTCAACATCCTTCTCAAAACACAGTCAATTGAATTGTTACACATATAAGAGAGGAATCAATGAGAGCACATAAGAGAGACCTTCAAATGGAGGAAAATATCAACTACAATTTTTCATTCCTTGCTAAAATTTGAGAATTTTTTTTGAGAGCGTAACAATTGTAATTTTAAAATCAAAACAACAAAAAATTACAGATTTCTTCCTCTGAAATTTATGTAAGGCTTCCTCATTTGATTTTCATTAAGCTTTCAAATAAATGTCTTTTCTCTTTTTTGAAACTGCTTAAATAAGTAAGAAATAAAATGTTAAGTTAATATATACTTTTAAACATTTCAAATTCTTAATTAAAAAGATCAAAAATAATATTTGTTCAAAATTTACACATTAAATACTATTTTTAACACTATACTCTATACATCGAATTTCTCTATATAACGAATTTTTTACTGGAACGATGGATTTCGTTATATAGAGGCTCGACTGTACATACTTTCTTTATCAAGACAAAGTCCTCGATAAATGAAGATGAAAGTTTTTCTTGCTTTAAAAGTGGTGGGAAAATGCAAAATTTGAATTTTAGCGAAGAAAATAATTCAGGCATTAATGGATTAAAAATGACTTACCAATAGTTTGATAAATAATATCTCTTGTTTGATAAATGATAATCTCTTGTTTGATAAATAATATCTGTGAAGTGTAACCTCTTCAGTACTGAGTATTAATGAATACTCTTATTTTTACTGAATTATTTTTTCTCCAACCTGACTCCAGAACAAGAGATTTAATCTATTTGAATTATATTTAATCATAGACATCAAAGCATATCATTCTAAGATCGAAATTTAAATTACGTTTCAGTATTAATACAAATGAAAAGAACGGAGTTCCACATATGTCGACCGAAGAAACGAAAAGTTAATTCTAAAATGACGGACACATTTCTCGCATTACACAAAGAAGCGACAAGTCATTTTTGATTCGCTGATGCATAATGCATATCTAGGTCACTCCATAGGCGGAATGGCTTTTCACTCTTTCGATGGAATGACAACTCACTCTTGAAAAAGAGTGCGTTGTCATTGCCTTATTTTATAGGTTACATTATGAAATGGAGTTTTTGAAAATTAAGAATTGAAATATTTTGTTTCTGATCATTATTTTACTCCATATATTCGTTTAATGTTTAACGCAAATTTTTGATAAGAGTATAATGCCGGACTTTTACTCTCGTCAGCGGAATGAGATATTTCACTCTCGACAACGAATTGACATATTCCACTCTTGACTGGGAATGACTTATCTTACTCCTTTGAAAGGAATGGGAAATTCAACTCGGAAAGGAGTGTATTTTTATAAAGTTTACTCCAAAAAAATGAAAATGCCTGTCACTCTTACAAACAATGAGATTTTCACTTCTCCCAATTTTAGAGTGTAAATTAAATAGAAATAAATTATTATTTTCCATTTCATTCGCAAAAAATCTATCATCTTGAAAATAAAAGAAACTGATGAAACTCTCTGGTGAGAATTCGGAATATCTAATTAAACAAATTGGAAATGTCACGTAAAATGTAGCAAATGAGGTGCGTTCATACGATTAAAATGTTTTAAAAATATTCAGATCTCTGTGTGATAATATACATCGGATACATTATAGTGGCCAAAATCTTTTTTGTGTCCCTGTAAATACTACCTGCTTTCTGTTATAAAGGAAGTAACTCGTAGTAAACCTCAGCAAGATATGTCCATTTGATAAAATGTGAAATAGTTTAATCTTCCCACTCTGTTCAAATTTTACTCAATCTTGATAAAACATTTCACAGCGGAATTATTATTTAAAACATTTTAATATATTCATTTGGCTTATTTCTCTGAAACTATTATTTAACTTTCTTTATGAAAAAAGTTCTAGTTTGAATCGTATAAAACAAATTATACTTATGGGTCGATTAGACCCATTCAGGGGTGGAAGGTTAATAATATTAAAATGCGCTCCAAATACTGTTTCTCCCTATAGAGGGGTCGCAGCGTCCCTAAAATTTTTGCACTTTCCTACCAGTATTTTAAATCAAAAATCTCAGATTCCTTTAACATCTACTATGAAATTCTACAATAAATATTATCGTTTTAAAACTGTGGTACGAAAGTATGAAAATTTTTAAGACGCTGTGACCCCTGCCTATACCATTGTGTAACGGAATACTTTTGTGTGACCCTGAAAATTAAAAACAAATTATCTTTGCACCACAGATTGTACATAATGTATATTTTAGTATATACTTTATAGATGGAAATCAATTTTATTGTGTTCGGAAGAGTGTAACATAATTAAAATGCAGTTGAAAGTATTCTTTCTCATTAACCGTAATGTATAGAAATACTTTTTATTGGCCCTGTAATTTAACATGCATCCGATTTTCATAAAATTTAAAATGACTCGACAAAATTATATAATAATTATATATTTCAAATTTCAAACGATTCGGTTGGGTAGTTTTTGCATTGTTATATGCCGACAGACGGGCGAACGGACGGGCTGAATGACGACTATAGATGCTACATAGTTACATAATTACGAATTCTATTCAAAAGTAGTCAGATGCAGCAACCCTGCAAATTCTTCTATTGTTCTATCAAAGAATTTCCTGATCTGAAAAGTCAAGGATCCGCACAAGCCCTGTAAACATATTATAGATATTAATGTAATTTCAATAAGTGTGTAGAAAGTTCTGAGACCCTGAAACGAAATCACCTTTCTCGTGAAGAGGACAGTTTACGATCTGTATGAGAGACCTTAAATACCTTATATATAGACAGTACGCTGGACATTATGCATTTTATGAAAATTATTTTAGTGTTAATTCATTTCTAAATTTTTCCATATCTCTCTATTATCTAATCCCTCCATTTATGACTCCCTCTAGTTACACACGCAGCAAGTTTTCAAAATTTATACGCTTAGCACTGTTTTTTTTTTTTTTTTTTTTTTTTTTTTTTTTTTTTTTTTTTTAATTTTAGTTGGATTTTAACAACAGGTGAAAGAGAAGTTTACTGAAAGAAGAAAATGTAAAATATAGTGGTTCGAATAGGAAAAACAAGTTAACTTGCTATCTCGCGGAACTCGCGGAGCCATACACGGTGAGCTAAATAAGTATTCTGCTAAATATGTACCGTAATTTCGCGCGTGTACGTCGCAGCTCAGTTAAGCTCAGTTTTTCAGGCGGAAAAAATAATTGGAAAAAAAAAGTCAAATGAATGCTGATCAAAAATATATCACATTTTATTTAAAATAAATTCCAGGTGGAAATTGAGTTGTAAATTGATAAAATCTTTAAATTAATATATTTCGCAAAAAAGTTTCCTTTCTAATTTCTAATTATGCATTTTTTCTTTGTTTTATTTTCTTCTATCTTTACAACAAAAAAGTATTAACTTCATGAAAATTTTCGAAATTCGGTTTTCAACGCATTTACACGTTTTAGGAATGAGATAACCCGAAAAATATATTTTTACAAAATGCCTGTGTGTGAGTCTGTCAGTCAGTCTGTCAGTCTGTCTGTGCGTGTGTATAAGACAAAAATTTTGTGGTCGCTCTATCTCAAGAACTAATGGACGAAATTTCACAAAATTTTAGATTCTGATCGATTTTTATATAATCTAGATCTGATTACTTTTTAGTATATATCTCTTAACAGAAGGCGCTGCTATGCTGCATTATTCACAATTATCACAGTAGCCATATCTCGAGAGCAAGTGCATAGATTTTCCTAAAACTATAGATTAAGTTAATATTTGATATAAAATGGTGCTGATTATGTTTTAGTGCAAATCTCTCAACAGGTGGCACTGCCATGGTGCATTATTCGTGAGTATTGCAATAGGTCTATTTCAAGAACTAATGCACGAAATTTTCTAAAACTTCAGATTCAGTTAGGCCCTGATATAGTTTAGTGTTGTTTAGTTTTTGGTGTATATCGCTCAACAGGTGTCGCTGCAACGCTGGATTATTTACAATTTTCACAATAGCCATATCTCGAGAACTAGTGCATAGATTTTCCTAAAATTTTAAACTGAGTTATCACTTGGTATATTATGGTGCCGATAATGTTTTGATGCAAATCGCTCCAGAGGTGGCGCAGCCAAGGTGCATTATTCGTAATTATCGCAATAGCTCCATATCAAGAACTAATGCTCGGAATTTAACAAAACTTTATATTCTGTGAGACCTTGATATAAACTACATCTCATTAGTTTTTGGTGTATATCGCTCTACAGGTGGTACAGATATGCTGCATTATTCACAATTTTCACAATAGCCATATCTCAAGAACTAGTGCATGGATTTTTATAAAATTTTGGATTAAGTTAGTATTTGATTTAACATCGTGATGATTATGTTTTGGGAAAATCTCTCAACAAGTGGTGCTGCCATGATGAGTATGTCTGTCAGGTAAGTATGTCATGTCTGTGAGTCTGGCTGTCAGCCTGTTTGTCTGTGCGTATATGACAGACATTTTTCGAGCGCTCTATCTCATGAACTAATGCACGGAAATTCTCAAAACTTTTGATTTTGTTAGTCATTGATAATAACAAGATCTCATAAGTTTTTGGTGTACATCGCTCAAAAGTTGGCGCTGTTATGATACATTGAATGGATTTTCTTGAAACTTTAGGTTTAATTAGTACTTGATATGAAATGATGCAGATTACCTTTCGGTGTATATCGCTCACTACGTGGTGCTGCTATGCTGCATTATTCACAATTTTCTCAGTAGCCATATCTCAGGAACTAGTGCATGGATTTTTGTAAAACTTTAGATTCAATTAACACTTGATGCAAAATGGTGCTGAATACGTTTTGTTCCAAATCGCTTAAAAGGTGGTGCTGCCATGGTGCATTATTCGCGATTATCTCAATAGCTCTATCTCAAGAAACAGTGCAAGAATTTTTTAAAACTTCAGATTCCATTAGTTCCTCATATACTTTAGTGTCTCAAGAGCTAATGCATAGATTTTCATGAAACTTCACATTCAGTTTGTACCTGATAAAAAATTTGCCCTAATTAGCTTTTGGATTGCATCACCCATTTAGTGTCGTTGTTTTTCGGGTTTTATTTAAGACTTTGCACTTGCTCTATCTCAAAAACTAATGCACGGATTTTCATCAAACTTCAGATTTAGTTATTAGTTGATATAATTTGTTGCTGACTATAAATTTTGGTTTAAACCACCTGAATGGTGGTGCTCCTATACTGCATTTTTCATGAAATATTAACATGCGTTAGATAAAAGAAAGTTTTGCGATTGCCACATCTGACTAGTTTATTAATGTAGTTATTTAAATATATTTATTACTTATAACATTGCCTGAAATTTTTATTATTAGGACTTTGTACTATTTTTAATAATTAAATAGAATTTTTGATGCTTGATTTGTAATTAATTAAATTATAATTAAAAAATCTGACACTAAAATAGAAATCAGTGCTTTATATTTTCATATAAATGCGGTCGCTTTACAACAATAGGAATTTTCTGTTCAAGAAGAAACATGAAAATAAAATTCACAATTCATTTTTCACGTGTCTTTAAGAAAGAGGGGCGAAAATTCTAAATTTATTCACTCTGCTATGTAAAGGATTATATTCAGCTTCGAAAAGGAAATTCCATTTTATTTAAATTTGCATAAAACCTCGAAATATAAAATATCAAACACAAACAGAGAAAAAAAAGAGTGTCTATTTTATTCCTAGGTCTGAGTAGAGTTTATTCTTAGAATGTATATACATCCAATACAAAAAGCAAAAGCTACCAATTGTAGCCATTGGAAGGAAAGCAATTCTGGAAAATGTACGCACGTTTTCACTGATCATGAAATTCAAACAACAAAATCACGCGTTAAAATGTGGATTTATATACATTTACATACAGGGTGTTTCAAAATTGACCGGTATATTTGAAAAATCAATAGAAATTAAACGAGCAGCGATAGAAATACACCGTTTGTTGCAATATGCTTGGGAGAGCAGTAAATTTTAAGGCAGACAAACTCTCAAAATTAGTTACAATTTTCAAAAAGAGATGGCGCTGCAGGCTATTTCAAAGATATAGAAAAAAACGCAGTCTGTAAATTCGCCATTCTGTAAGTTTTTTTTTTTTTTTTTTTTTTTTTTTGCTGTAAGCATATGCTGTGCACAGATTGCAAATTTGCTTTAAAAATGATTTATTCCTTATAACAGAGGTTTTTTGACTTGAAAGACCAGGTGTACCAACACAATCCAGAAACAACTGAACAACTGGTATATCTCTTTCTCATGTGAAGCAATCCTACCTGACTCGTTTATAAAGGTTTCTGGTAATTTCGTTCTGATACTACGCCATATTATTGCTGGGCATGATGGATATGTGGAAAATATCGTATTTTAGATTTTTCCAGACTGCAGCGCCATCTGTTCTTGAAAATTGTAAATAATTTCGAAAGCTTGTCTCCCTGAAAATTTACTGTTGTCGGAAGCATATTGCAAGAAACGGTGTATTTCTATCGCTGCCCGTTTAGTTTTTATTGATTTTTCAAATACACCGCTCATTTTTGAAACACCCAGTATATAAAATATATATATCTGATAGTTGTTAAGAGGTAACATTCGTATTTATGAACCAAATTGAACTTAGCACTACCTGAAAAGGAAAATAGAAAATTGTCAAGTTCGAAGATATGAATATAATAATTAAAATAATGAAAATGTTTTCTTCTTTTAGGAATGTAGTCTTTCTATTATGATTCCGGGTAATATTTTGTTCCGCTTATGCACTAAAAAATGGCTGAGATGAAGCAGTTTCAATTTTTTGGGTGGTTGACAATTTGAAACAAAACAAAATTTTGTCATGCTGTAACATTCTTATTCATAAAAAAGATTTGTATGTGACTGAATATATGTACAAGACATACCCAAGTCTGACCGAAATTATTGGCCAGCTTTACTATTCATACTCTTAACACTAGAAAAAAGGAAAATTTTACTCAAATTTTGTAAAAATATTTCGCACCAGAATTTTTATTTAGAACTGCTTGATTTATTTATTTTACTTTTTATTTCTTTACATATTTTAAACATATTTTTTGAAGAAACTTCTGGTTAGAATGGAAAGAGATTCATTGGATAGCTGTCAAAGTGACCGCTCACCGTCTTTCTAGTGTTAAAAAAATAAGTTTGAAAAGATGTACAATTTTAAAATGAAAATTTTTATCTTAAACTATTCGGCTTTTATGCAAGGATTCCGAAGCACTAGCGACATATCTCTGTTTTTGCCTTTAACCCATTGATCTCTGATGGTAGAATTTTCTACCACATAATTTTAATTTCGAAATGTCACAACAGCACCAGAAAATTCGACCAATTTTATTTGAAAAAGGTTTAATGATTTTTTTTTCGCGTATATCGTTAACCGGTTTTTGTCTTTTCTAAATACTAGTGCCACTGTGACATTTGGAATTTGGAAGAAATTTATCCGCCAGAGCTCAAAGGGTTAAGAAAAATAAAAGACTGAGTGAAATATAGCAGTTTAAAGTTATAGGGTCACTAATATTTTGAAATTATGTCAGTGCCTTACATAAATTCTCAGTGGGGTTTAAATCAGAGCTTTTTTCGCGGTCACTCAAAAAATGTGAAATATTGGTATCGATATATGAATATAATGCACGAGACACATTTAAAGTTGCATTGTCTTGTCGAAACAAATAACCACCACTTGCAAGAAGAAGCAATAATTTTTCATCTAGCATTTTCACATATGATTCTGAATTTATTCAAACTTGAATGAACATGATTGATGTTTTAACATAGGCTGTCCACGCAATCATGTAATTTTGTAAGCAGGGCTACCACAGGCGACTACTTTTTAATTCAATCTGGCACCAGTTTCTCAAAACAGAAATTATTAATATCCTCTGACAACAACTGCAAGAGAATTATATTCAAAACTTTATATTAGAAAAAAATTCGTTCCGGCAGAATATAAAAATAGTCGAATGCGGCAGCTCCGTACAAGTGATGGACATAACCCTACTTTAGCATATTTAACATTGATGTTCTTTTTCAGAACATAACGTACTATTCGGCTAGTGCATGATAGATTCATTTCTGTTTTAATTTGAGTAGAATTCTGTTTTTTAACCAAAGTTCAAAATTTGTAGTAAAATGAGTAATTATCGACTGCCACCGGAATTTGCAAACGACTTTTTTAGATAATATGAATTCCTTAATTTAAGCATTCATCGTTAACCCTTTGAGGGGCAAGCAATTGCGTTCGTGTAATTCTGAACTCCCACCGGAAATTTGTAAAAAAGTTATATCAAAAAAAGGATAAGCATTTTCACGACTGTTTTCCACCAAAGTTAGAAAAGGGAAATTTAATGAAATTTTTCTGGTGTAAAACTTCATCGATCGTAGGTGGTATATAATATATACCGCCGCCCCTCAAGGGGTTAAAACAAAATTTTACTAAAATATTATTGGAGCTGTTTGCAAGTTTGGAATTAAAATTAGGTATCCCGGACCGAGCACAGTGTGCCGGAAAAGGTGAAGCAATCTGTACGCGCAATTCCACGGTGCATAGCTAGAGAATCAGGCCAATATGCATAATTCTTTTTGCCATCATCTGTTACATTCTTCATAAATTTCGAAATTACTGTTTTAGATTTGTTTATCTTCCTTGCAATTTCGCATCTATACATTTCACATTTTCCATAAGCAATATTTTTACCTTTTTCAAATTCGTATTTTTGTGTGCTTTTTGGCATAATAAAGAAAGAGAAAAAGAGAATAATTTTACTAGGCAATAGTTTTAAGCTACTTTTAACGAGATATGGAAAATTTTGTTTGCGGTTTCATAAGAAATGCATTTCCTTGTACTTTTTTTTCAGAGTAGCAACCTATTAAATCTCTTTAAACAGTTTTCTTTTAATGATTTTCGAAATTGTCAACTTAAAAATTGCTTTGGAATGCTCCATAGCGATATATGTTTGTCTTTATAATTTTTTCTATTGCTATATAAAATCGTGTGGAAAAATATATATAATATTTTGACTAAATTTAAATATTTCTGTGCTTAAAATAATGAAGTTAAAAAAATTACCTCTAATGTAGTTAATTTAAAATTGCGTGCTCTCTTTGTATTTTTAGGTAATTTCTGAATTCTGTGCTACAGTACATTTTCATACATATAATAAAAATTAAATTTTGCTTAAAAGGTTTTTTATTTTTTATTTACATGAGTTAAAATCGCTCACATTCCTTTGAAAGTTTAAAAAGTAATGTTCATAAATAAAATGGTAGTTTTTTAAAAATAAAATCTCCTTAGTTTTTTCTGTTTGTTTTTTCGTTTTAATAAGCTAATGTAAAGAAAAATGTACACAAAATATGCTTATCTAAACATGTTGAAATAGTTTTCGTGTGCTTGTTCTCAAGAGAGATTAAAAACTTTTTGGGAAGGAAATTTACGTTACGGTTATTTTACTTTAAAAAATGATACAACGTCGAAAACATTAAGCTATCTTGCAAAATATAATTTATTTTATAATGATTCTTAGAGGAACCAACTTGAATGCACAAGAATTACTATGAAATAAAAAATGAAAACTGGAGTTTTCATGCTCTTATGTTTTTATATTATTTTTATTACATTGTTGTACAGATTTTTCAATAAATCAATATCAAGATCAGTGTTTCCATTCTTGTCATGTACTTCGAATGAAGTAAATAAAATGTTCGTTGCGGTACATCCAATTTTTATTATTACCAAAACCATGGAAAATATTGTTTTATTTTTAGTTTAAGAGTAAAAAATATATTTGAGAAACAACAAAAAGAATGATAATATTTCTATAATGAAAAGGATATGAAAAATATATCTCTTAGCTGGTGTGGGTGATGAGAGTATTGTCAGTTATTTAATTTTTCTTAAGTGTAATTTAAAAGAGAAAATTTTTTTTTATAAAAAAATCTTAATCGGTATCTTAACTTTCTAATTATTAATTAACCTACTATGTTTAAATAAATTTCTGGTTAGGTTTAACTAGAAACAATATATGAAAAATGATAGCAGTAATACCGATTCAGTGTTTTCATTTAAAAAAGATTGCCAGATTTAATAAAAAAAATTTCAAACAATAATTTCGAGCTTTAACACTTTCGCAGGGTTACTAAGTCGCAGAAGATCTGAATGCAACACTTTTCGTTTAACCCCTTACGTGCCGAGAAAAACTTAGCGATTTACTCCCCCGTGCCACAGTAAGAACTTAGTGGCCTTACAAAATGGGGCGTGGCTTAACCCTTTTAGCTCTGATGGTAGAATTTTCTACCACATAATTTTAACCCCGAAATGTCACAACGGACCAGAAAATTTAACTAAATTTAGTTGAAAAATGTTTAATGTATTTTTTTTCCGTATGTACTTAACCAGTTTTTCCTTTTGCAAAATACTGGTGCCAATGTGACATTTGGAATTTTTAAAGAAATTTGCCCGCCAGAGCTCAAAGGGTTACGACCGTGCGAACTCTGTAAATAATCATTGAGAGATAGATGTTCCATTCAATTTTTAATTTTTGTGGATTCACTAATAGCTGAAATCTGTGCCCTTAAGCTACCAATAGGAAACTATTGTATATATCTCGAACAAAAGAGTCAGGAGTGAGTTTTACGTGAGCAAAACCATATTTCCGAAAAAAAACTTTTTATGTAAAAATTTATCTAGATAAATAATTAATATTTTTCGAATATGATTTATTGGTTCTCTTTCGAAAACTAAGTACGCTTTAGAACCAAAAATTTGTTGGTAATAATACTGGTTCTATTCGTTTCATTATACGAAAAAAGTTTTTCTTGCGTTCATTTTAGTCGGAATCTTTATGTCATGTCTTTATGCATTATTTGATTTTTTTTCAAAAAAAAGATATGTGAATTAATGGAGGGTTTATTGCACTGCAAAAATAATGTTAAAATCTGAGATGTGTTTTTCGTATAACGTCAACTTTTTTCTTGTACTGCACCATCTGCAACACGAGCAAAAATTACTGTCATAAGTAAAATATTAAACAATTAGTAGTTATTGTAATCTCTTACCGGCCAAGAAAAACTTAAGAGATTCATTTCCCGTGCCACAGTTTTCCAAACAGGTGCACGTAGTTATGCGGTATATTGAGGGAAATAAGAAACAAGCTTTTAATATAAACATTGTGTACTTCAACGAAAATATAAAAAGAAACGAAAATATAAAAAGAAACGAAAATACAAAAATTATGTACAAAAATTATACCGAAAATGTAAAACTATAGTGTAACAATATGATAAAAAGATGTTAGAACTTAGTGGCCGTGTGATATATCTTGAAACATGGTTGGACACATAAGCCAACATCAAATTCAGTGCATTGATAGCGGAATTCACGCCGAATTTTTTTCATTGAACAAACCGCACATCTTTTCGATGCATTTTTGTTTGAAGAAGTTGATGTTATTAAGTCCGGAAAATATCTGTCAGAAAGTCGTAAAGGACTTTCTAATTTCTGTCGTTTGGCAGGTTGTGGGGAATAATATGAAATTTCTCAAATATACGTTCCACCAAATTCATGCGGAAGTTATAATTACCAACATTACGGTGTTGTTTCTTTTGTAATGTGAAGACATTCCAAATAGCCATATCTAATAGATGGCGAAACATTGTTAAGTAATACCACTTCTGTCTTTTTTGTGTTGTTGAATAACAAACTAATGCCTGATCCGCTCTGTCAACCCTACTCATATTCAAGTTATAATCTATAACAATAGCTGGTTTCGTGACATTTTTTTCAGTTTCAGGGCAATTTTCTGTATAGATAGAACTAAGAAGCGAAACATTTTTTTTGTCACGCCATCTCAACAGGGTACCGTAATTTCGGGTGTATAAGCCGCAGATCAAACAATTCTTTTTCGACCCAGAATTTTTTAAGAAACAAATATAACTAGTTAGATCGCCGTAAATATTTGTCTTCAATCACTAAATAAGATTTCTGGGTCCAAAAAGTATTGTTTGATCCGCGGCTTATACACCCGAAATTACGGTAATTTTGCCTCTTTGGAAAGCGGCTATTTCGCCTTTCTTCAAAGTAAGTGTGTTGGAATTTTCTGGCAAATCACGCCGATTAGGACGAAGAGTTCCATATACGTTAATTGAATTTTTGATAAGAAAGTCTGCTAATTCTGATGAGAGATAAAAATTGTCCACAATTACACAATAACCTTTTACGAAAAAAGGTTCAATAAGCGTCATCACTGCTTTTGTTGCGACTCCATAGTTCTCATACTTTTTATCAAAGATTGTACTCTGTCCTGTGTACACGATCGTATTGTGAATGTATCCTGTCTCTGCTTCAGGAAGTACAAAGAGTTTTACTCCAAAGCGAGCTCTTTTCATTGGTATGTATTTTACCCATGACAGCCTGCCTTTGAAAAGTATCAAGCTCTCATCAATGCTCATGTCCCTTTCAGGTGTATAGACAACTGAAAATTTCTTCATCATGTCAGAAAAAACAGGCCATATTTTTGTTAGTTTTGATTTGGATGTGAATTTTTATCAAAGGTACTGTTATCAGAAAAGTGCAGAAATTTCATGATAAGTTGAAAGTGATTTCTAGTGCTCATAAATTTCTAAAAAATTGGAGTTTCGATCAATTCGTTTTTAGACCAGTAAAGCGCAACGTGAGGTTTTACAAGTATTCCTTGCAGAATAAGTATACCTAAAAAAAACATATATTTCTTCTAAAGTTGTTGGATGCCGTAACTTCGTACTAGATTTCGGTTTTTCCAGGATGGTGATTGTTATGCTGGTCTGCAAAACGGTTAGTTTCTGTAACAATATGAAGCATCAGCTTCTGATCAAAAAATAATTTTAAAAAAGCGGGTTCGTAACATCTGCTACATTTTTATTTATTCCTTGTTGTCCCGAAAATGGAAACCGTGAAAGTGGCATAGGTAATTTTTTTATGTCCAATCGTACCCAGTTTCTGGTATCTTTCATAGAATAGTCGTTATCTGAATCCTCTTCATCTGACACATCATATTGTTACATCTCTGATCCAGAAGATGACGGAAAGTCGTCATCCAACATATTATCATCAGTATTGGACATACTCCCACGAAATTCGAGAAACTGCACGGATAAAGCTATGAGACTGAGGTAGTGACATCAAGATAATAAAGCGAAAGAAAAGCGAAAAGTTAACGGCAAACCAAACAATATTTTCTCTAAAATAATAGTGGAGTACAAAAAGGGCACAGCCTTGTCAAATATGAAAAAAATTAGCTTGTATTTTCACGTCACTAGCTGAGTGCGATAGCCTTTATGAAGGCAGTTCCTTCTACCCCTTCTCCTCTGAAGTAGGTCAACCTTTCAAAAACACCTTCAAAGTCTTTTTTTTTCTGTTTCTTTTTTTTTTTAATTCCAAAACCGTGGGCGTGGTTTTACTGGTACAGCGCAGTATAAAGAACAATATTTTGAACTGACGTATATATACGTCAGTGGCACTTAACGCATTGACTATACGCGACGGATATACACGTCTGTGGCACTTAAGGGGTTAAATAAAAAAAAATTTCTTTTTTCTTTTAGGGGAAAATACTTCTAAGCGTAAAAAGATGAAATCATTGAACTTCACCAGTAATCCAGAACAAATTTATTTCGAAATAAATAAACGCTTTTCTTCTCATATTTGATAGTAAAAAAAAAATTCTTGCAATATTCAGGTGCCAATATGACCTTTATCAAGGAAAATTAAGTTGTACATAAATACACTACTGCCTTTTAACCACTTAATGGTCGCATTAAATTACGGTTTAAAAATTCAAATTCATTCCAGAACAAATTTATTTCCAAATTAATAAACGCTTTTCTTCTCATATTTGATAGCAAAAAATATACATTGCAATATTCTGGTTTCAATATGACCTTTATCAAGGAAAATTAAGTTGTCCATTAATACGCTACGGACCTTAATGACCCTTAATCACTTAATGGTCGCATGAAATTACGGTTTAAAAATTCAAATTCATTATTCCCACCACTTTTTTAAAAACAAATATTCTTCTTATTTAATGACAAGCAAAATGATAACAGAATAAAAGCAATTACACTACTTTATAAAACTGGTGGGACTGAAACAATTCTGAATAAAAGCCATGAGACTTGCAGCCCGCGAATGTCTCGGACACGACGATTAAGAGGTTAAAAGGACAGTTTACCTCAATATTCGTCAAAATGTCAATTTTTTATATTAAATGGAAACCCGTTTAAATGTACATAATTTGACATCTTGTTTTCAACCATTCTGTAATTATATCGCAAGATATTGTAAATTCTGTAAATACAACCGGCGCAAATCCCCACACAACTGGAAACTTTAAACAGATATTTTATCCGTCATCATATTTTCTTCACTTATATGTTTTCTAAATGCTAATGTTATTTTTTTTTTTTTTTTTTTTTTTTTTTTTTTTTGCATTTGAAATAGAGATTTAAATATTTTATACATGATTTTTATTATGTATATAATAAATCTGGATATGGAATCGATCATGAGATATTTTGTTATTTTTTAAGCTAAAATCATGGTAGATTTTTTTAAAAACTTTTTATAAAATATCGCTATATCTTTTTGAATATATGTGCTATTCTTACATAAATCATCAAACATATAGTAATGTATCCTTAAATTTTAAATTCTGGAGCGATAGATTATTACAGAGAAAACAATAAGGTATAAATTAATTCATACACTTTCTTTTAACCCATTCGCGACGGCTCGGGCATTTTGAAGTGCGCATCTGAGGAAGGAGCAGGGAAATTCGATTTCACCTTCTGGGCCGGAGGATTTCGCGCAGTTAAGCCTAACGCTTGTCAAAAATTCCTTAAAGTTTAATAAAAAAATAACTTTCGCATGAAACTTTTTGAAATTCACATACATGGAATTTGATGTTATTTTATATATTCACTCAAAAAATGATGTATATTGTGTGATATTTTAATTGGAAAAAAATGTTTAAATGTAAATAATGAATAGTTAATATCCTGTTTTTAGCTTTTAAAATGATATAACATGACAGAAAAATACTTACCAGGCTGTTAAATATCAACCTATGAAACATTTTGCTATAATAGAAAAACAAGCCTAACCATCTTGATATTTAATAATTTTTAACACTTTCAGTAAGTAAAATAAATGCTTTACGAAAAACGATTTATTTAGAAATGAAAAATATTAAATAAAACATACAAACAACCTGCTACTGTTGCTTTGTAACACTTATATATATATATATATATATATATATATATATATGTGTGTGTGTGTGTGTGTGTGTGTGTGTGTGTAAGATTGGATAAAAAAAACTTAGTTTAATTTTATAATATTTTTGAAATAAAAAAATATATATAACACATAATTAAAAACAAACAGTCTTGAATAATAATCAGTAATGATGTGCAAATCAGAGTAAAAATTAAAAATGTACCTTTCCAAAATATGTTTAAGTTAAAACTATTTCAGAAATAGAAAATATATTTCCATATGGTATATCGTATAATAAGGTATATCAAATAAAAATTATTGAATAATTATGAATAAAATTTAATAATGATTTGAAACTTTCAAAACTTTCGTTGATGTTAAAATTATCTTTTAAAATCTATGTTAACATATAATCTAATATATAAGTAAGAAAAAATCTTGAATAATAATGAATAAAGCACAATAATACTTTAAAATACTCTTTAAAACTTAAAACACTCTTTAAAAACTTTTGTTCATGTTACTAGTAATTTTTAAAATGAAATGTAAAACATATTAGATAAATATATAGAATTATAGAAAAAAACTGGTCAGTAATTTGAAATGAGCAATATATAAATTATAGAATGCAATAGTTTTATATTTTTAAAAATCTTTGTGAGTATGGTAAATTGTAAAGCAGTCCTCTGCGCAAAGCCCCACGTCGCATTCTTTGCATTGAAAATACGATGTTTTCCTCTTTGAGTGTTTGCTACACACAACAATCAATTATAGCAGTGATGCACAACCTTTTTGCCAGAAAATTGTTTCCCACCAGAATATTTGAAAAGAGTCGTTTGTTTTATTTAATAGCGAAGATTTCGTCATAACTATAAGGAAAAATATTCTGCATAAAAATAGTGGTATCTTTGTGGCCCGCGGGCCAAAGGTTGTGCACCGCTGAATTATAGTATTTGAGTCACTATCACTTTCGGAAAATTCACTTTCCGAAGAAAAAGTTTTATTCATAATATGCTCTATCTCATCAGCAGTCAAATACCGGCGTCTTTTAGACATTTTAATTAGTTAATAAACGATATCGCTGAAATATATATTATTAATTTAAAACGAATTAATTTAAACAAGTGTGAAAAGTAAAAACTAATCAAAAGAAGAACGCAGAAAATATTCTTAATTTAGCTGCGCTGAGAAAGAATGTTATCAGCGTATCAGCTCCCACATTCAGTATGTAACACTTTTCTTTCTTTCTTATTATTTTTTATTTTTTAATTGCGAAGCACTCCTGAAATAAAATAAAAATATAAAAAGATAACTCTTTCCTTCTACAAGAAAGAAAACACGAAATTTTAATGACGTCGGTTTTTGCCACTATTTTTGATCGCAATGACGAAAAAAAGCAATGAATCAGATGTTCATGTTATCATTCGTAATCGTAAATTTGCTTACTAATACGCTTACTTACGTGAATTATATGCTTTCTTATGATCCTATTCTTTAACACTAGAACGCCCGGAAATTTTAATTAAGTTTCATAATAATATTCCACACCAGAAATTTTATTCGAAATTATTTAATTGATTTATTTAACGTAAATCTTCGTGTTTGAAATTTAACTTATTTCATGAAAAAATTTCTGGCTCGAAATGAAATTTAATTACATGGTTGGAGTCGAATCGACTCCTTTCGGGCTTTCTAGTGTTAACCGCAAATTTTTCCTTCTGAAGCTCAGTAGCAGTATTTCTAATAAAGAAAAATAAAGTTTTACTAGACGCGTAAAAAGATTTATGAAACACAAAGACGTGATGAAAAAATAATCTTTTTCCCATTGTAGTATTTCCATAAAAAATTAAATTCGCGTGGATTAAAAAAAATGTTTTCATTAGCTTTCCTAGTTTGAACGAGAAGTCTTCTTCTTTAATATACATTCAAATAGAATTAGGATAATTTTTTTATATGCTAAACTGTGAAAAACAAAACGTTCCGTTTGATCGGCATGAATGCTAGTCTCGCGGGATGTGAGTACAAGCAGCGCCGGCATGAATGGTAGTCTCGCAGGATCTGAGTACAATCAGTGCCGGCATATATAGTGGTCGCTCGTCCCCAAGGGGTTAAAAAATAGTGACACAGCGTACAAATACGTATGTTATGTGTATTTTTCTAATTGAAACACTTTCACTCATTCTCCAATCTGTATGACACACAAATCATACTTTTTTTTCTATAAAATTGTTAAAGTATGTAAAATGTATAAAGTGAAATGTATAAAACTCTTTGTTTTAAAAGATCACGTTTATTTTCAACTCTAATGTATATAGTTATTATAAATGAATATCCCAACTTTATAGCGCTATTGAAACAAAGAAAAAAGTACAATACTGCTGTTCATCTGAAATTAAATTTGAAAGTTTAAAATCAGTATAGTTACCAGTGTTCAAAACAATTGTGGTATGATCTTATTATCGATACCATCTCAACATCGTTCGAGCACTTGGAGAAGCTCATATTGCACACTTATAACTGCGTTGATCTTAAACTTTTAAATGTTATTTTTCATTTCCAATTAATGGTACAGGTTTTTTTCTTTTAACAGCCCTGAAAAGTTAGGATAATTCATTTATAATTATATTGTAGTGTTGCCAGATGTTCTTCGTAAATCCGGGTTCCAAACGCTTTGAACACAAATATTTTTTTACAGTTTATTTTAACGTATTTAATCTCACATAAGTCTGTCATTAGGTAAACCTTTTCCGGTGGTAAGTAATTGTGCTTGTAAATTAATAAATTCATTTACTGGCAACAGAATTGTTGTACAGGGTGGTTATAATTAAAGTTACCCTGTTTGGACCTACGTAGAGTCCACCCTGGTTGACCGATATCGATGAAACTTGGAATATAAGTTATATGGACCATGGGGAAACGAAATCTGCAATAAAAAAATTAGTTCAAATTTCGACCACCAGGTGAAAAAAAGGCGCTTTAACCCTTTTCGGCACACTGTGCCTGGTCTGGGATACCCAATTTTAATTCCAATCTTGCAAACGGCACCAGTAATATTTTAGTAAAATTTTGCTTTTACAATAAAAGCTTAAATTAAGGAATTCAAAATATCTAAAAAATTCGTTTGTGAATTCCGGTGTCTGTTGATAATTTCTCATTTTATTACAGATTTTGCCCGTGCCGGAAAGGGTTAAAACTACAAATCTCAAACTGGAAACAGAAATCTTTCAAATTTCCACAGATAGATGGCAGTTTTCACCTGCGAGAAAGGATTTTATGCAAATTTGGTGCGTTTTAAAAAGCCAGTACTCTCTGTCGTACATTCACTCTGCATCATGCCGCTAGGAACGAGCGTTACTGGTAAAGTTGGCTTATCAGAACGGCAGTAATTTGTCAGTTGCACTGCGAGAATACCGAAGCTTGAAAGCCTTACGAAAAGGACCAATGACGAGACAAGCCTTGAAAAAGATGATGTCTAAATTTGGAAAGACTGGGGATTTGGGTGTGCAGCAAGGAAGAGGGCGGAAAAGAATTTCAAATGAAACTGCCGAAGAAGTTGCTCTAGCTGTGGTCGAAAGAGCATCGGATTCCCAATATTCTTCGACAAGTGCTCGAGCTGTGTCACGTGATTTGTCTTTACCTTGATCTACAGTACGGAAGGTTCTACGATCCATTATAAAGTGGCATCCATACAAGATTCACGTTGTGCAAGCGCTGAAACCTGCAGACCCGGATGCACGAATGCAATTTGCGAGGTTCTTTTTGGCTAGAATAGCCGTTGATAATGCATGGCCGTGGAACATTATATGGTCCGACGACGCGCATTTTACACTAGATGGAGCAGTGAATACTCAGAACTGTCGCGTATGGGGTACTGCAAGTCCTAATGTTCTCCATAAACAGTCTTTACATCCTGCTTACGTAACTGTTTGGTGCGGCTTTACGGCTGATTTTATTCTTGGTCCCTATTTTTTTGAGGAGAACACTTCTCAGGGTCCTAAAAGGTGTTCCATTACGGGTAACCGTTACTGCAATCTTCTTCAGCAGCAGGTTATTCCATCTTTACAAGAGCGGGAGTGTTTAGAAACTACCGTATTAATGCAGGATGATGCCCCTCCTCATATAGCCCGAGCAGTGATAGCATTATTTCGTGCCCAGTTTGGAGATGATAGGGTAATTTCGAGAAATTTTCCGACAACCTGGCCTCCTCGCTCCCCGGACTTGAATTCCTGTGACTTCTGGTTGTGGGGACTCCTGAAAGATCGTATGTATGGAGGAAGCATACGGACATTATCTGATTTAAAAGCAAGCATGACACGTCATGTATCTTCAATTGATCGAGAAACCCTTCGCGCTACTGTTGAACACGCGATAATGCGTTTTGAACATGTGTTTGATGCAAATGGAATGCACATTGAACATGTCCTGTAAATAAAAAAAAAGCTCTCTGTTTCCAGTTTGAGATTTATGGTCTTAAAGCGCCTTTTTTTCACCTGGTGGTCGAAATTTGAACTAATTTTTTTATTGCAGATTTCGTTTCCCCATGGGCCATATAACTTATATTCCAAGTTTCATCGATATCGGTCAACCAGGGTGGACTCTACGTAGGTCCAAACAGGGTAACTTTAATTATAACCACCCTGTACATTATGCGTTTGCTAGTTCTCATTACTTTATAAAGAATAATTTAAATTGAATTTTATTTGTGTCATTTCACTTAAAACTAATTGTCCTTTTTTGTGAACACCGTACGCTAAAGGATTAAAGCAATGATGCAAACATCTGTTAATTATTCCTAAGCCTGATCCAAAGCAAGTACATTTTTAACCACAAAATATATATTAAGAAATGTGTCCGCTTTCAGTATGGCAGATTTAGCATGTCATCTTGAAACTTTTGTTTGCATAAAATTTATGGTTTAAAACATACTCGTCTTGACCTAGACTCTGGAATAATTACGGGATGTTGACATCTATGGTTAAAGGGAAAAAATACTTTAAACGCTTCCCTGATTTTTCTGTACGTCATACGGTTAAAAAATAAAATTTAGTGGTGGAATTCTGCCCGCTGGCACCTAACTTTTTATACTTCTGCCCCAACGATTAATAGACTGAATTTTCTTTCAAACTTATATAAAAATAGCTCTGTGGAAGAAACATTTTTGTAAGGATATCCCCCTTAAAATTGATCACGTTTGTGAGCCGCTTCCCTGAATTGCTCGTACGTCATATGGGCGACGTGTTTTTGCCAATCACGATTTACTCGTACCACGTACGGGAATCCATACTCCAATCATGATTTATTATCATTACCAGTAAATTTTTATTGTAAATTCTGCATTGTTTAATGCGAGTATGTTTCTTATTCAACTAGGAAAAAATTTCTGTTTTAAAAATCGGTAGTAAAATATTAAAAATTGTGTAAAAAACATGCAAAAAAAAATAAGCGTTATAAAAAAGTGTTTTTTTTTTTAAATATTGATCAGTTCAGTGGTTAAAATATCTAAAAAATTAGGAACGCCGATTTACTTAGGACACTTGACACCATTACTCTAAACCCTTGTATTTTGGCGAAGATGTTTTAATACATTTTATTATGGGAAGTAAGTATACGCTTGCAAATCCTTCAATAAATATAATATTTTTCTTCAAAAAAAAAAATTCTGTATATTGCAAACTTCTTTTCTTTAAATTGTCATTTTTAAGTCAAACAACTACTCAGTGGCGCAATCATGTTGGGTGCCGAAGTGCTATGAATAACGGAACTATTTAAAATTTCTGTTCGCCCTATTTAACTAGAAAATTTCCCGCTATGAAAAAAGGAGTAGAAAACCTTACAGTGTTTCTGATTTGGGGCACCCACCCTGGTTACGCCACTACTACTGCACATTGCAAATTCCTTTTGGATATTTCCCTTGACCTTTTCGATATAGAAGCAACAATTAAATAAAAGCAATACTTGTCATGTTTTAAGGACTGTTTGTTTAATGAAAGTAATTTATACTTTAAGCACCAAACTATGCTGAAAAATATATGCAGTTCGTATTATTTCAAATTCAATTTGTTCCATTTATTCTCTTAATAAAGCACGTTTTTATTTCTTAAGGACTACTGTATTTGTGATGCTTTGGTTTTCTACCATGGTATTTCATTAAAATTAAATTTTGTATTGGTAACATTTGAAGCTATTTGTAGTTAAGCATCTTTAAATATGTATGTATTTTTGTATTGCTACCATTGTAGTATATTACCCTCTAAATCTAGATAAATTACAACAAAACTGATAAACTTTCCTTTGTAAGTAAAATTATTTCCAAATAGTAATCTTCGACTTATTTAATCACAATAGTCTATTACTAAACAAAACGAATATTTCTACTCTCGAACAGTGGTGCTAGAATTTCTGAATGATAGGTGAAGTAGCTATAGTATATTAACTACAAATATTGTTTGTCTATGTGTATTTTAAATACATTTAAGCCAATAAGTGTTACCACTGATATGAAGAACTTTTCAACACTTTAATTTTTTAAAGCTTACATAGGCATGGTTTAGGCTGATGCAAGTATTTTTATTTTCTTTTTACTTAAAAAAGTACCAGATTTATTTTTCATGGATGGGAAAATATAGTATCAGATTTCTGTTGTAACAAAAAACATGCTGAATCGGACATTTGAAAAGGTACTTTAGATAAGGAAAATTCCTTCATTATGAGCTTTTTATTAAAAACATTTTCTTATATTTTGGTGAAATCAGCATGAAAATTTTAAAGCTAATTATTTTTTTTTTCTTTCGAAGAAATTTTCTCCAAAATAATTGCTGTGAGGGAAAGTTCTCCTAAATAAACTTCATGTAAAAGTAATTTTTATTTTGTCTTCAGGTGTAAATTACATTTATAAGTATCTAAGCAAATACTGCACTCCTGAAGACAGAATCAGAAAGTAACAAATACGGATTATTTCAACTAAAGAAAGTATGAATTGAGTAAATTAAACTTAGCTTAATTAATTTCAGCTTTATTTTTCAATTTAGAATCTGACGAATATAAAATAGAAATTATATGATATTACTGAAAATAAAAAGTTTTAGAAAAGACAGTCTTTAAAATATTTTTAGTCTTTAAAATATTTATAATATTATAAATTTTATTTATAATAATTATTATAAATATTATTTTTAATTATTATTATACATATTATTTTTTTAGTTTTTAAACTATTTATATAGTCTTTAAAATATTTTTTAAATAATCCACGGAACTGCAGTAATTATTACATTCAATGTTGTCGCATCTGGAGGATGTTGTTTTAGAAATTTTGACTTTATACCAGAAAGTTTTCAAAAGCAATTTTTATATTATTTATGAAATATGTATTTTCCCTTAAGTCAAAAATAACTATTCAAAGTTATTGGTGAAAATTCAGAATGACTAAATAAAAAATCAGCCTGATGCGGAAATGCTGATTACAATCACATTTGCAATCAGCAAATATAATTAACATATTAATGTTGATTCTACATGATATTATTTACCCCTTTGAAGGGCAAGCAATGATTTCAGTGTAATATTGAATTCTCAGAAAAAATCGAAAAATCTTATTTTAAAACAAGGAAAGGCAATTTTCAACATTTTGCCGCCAAAGTTAAATATATGAAATTGCGTTAAAAGTATCTGGTAAGAATCTCGTTTAAATTAGATAGGATAAAGTATATCCCACCACCCCTGAAGGATTTAATGGCAGCCTACATGCATCTAATAGCGTCATTACTGCGCCTGCAATGCCTATTTCCCGTGGTGTAAAAGATGCACAGCAGTGCACCGATTATCATCACTGAATTTTAATAGTTTTCTTTATCTTATTTATTTCTTTAATTCTCAGGGTAGACCACGTTCTTAAATTTCTACAGCACAGAGAATTCGAATTTATGCTAGAAAATGTCAATGAGAAATATCGCTTTATTTGAATACGGATTCTCTGTAATTAAACAAAACAAGTATTGCTACTATAATTTTCTGGTATGAATTTTTACTATCAGACTTTAAAAAAATACTAAATTCAAAACACGGTCGTTTGCAACTGTTGTTTGTTATATTCAAACATGCACAATACACAGTTCAATGATTATGTATCCGTGATTAAATAATGTTATTAAAATCCAGTGTTGCGCACGCTTCCAAAGAAGTGTATATTTTCCACTTTTCGTATATTTTATCACCGCATTTGAAATGTGGCCAACAGCGACAACAGATTACACTTTCGATCATTTGCGACAACTGAAATTTCTGTAAATTTCCACAAATGCTGATTTGAATACTATGTGCGAAAGTTACAGTATATTTTGCAGTTTTTCTCCCGATACTTTTTACAGTGAACGAAACATTTACACGGTAATAATGTTTACTGCGGCATGTTCAATATTGAAAATACACTGCTTAATATTCATATTTCTTTTTAAAAGAAATGGCCAAAAAATTTACATGCATTACCCATTATCATCCTGTCTATGTTGGAAGAGCTATTTTATGTGACTTTTATTTAATTCATGAAGCTTCATAAATCTCTGTGTGTGCGTATCTTCATGTTACATATGACATGTTTCATATTATCATGTTTCATATATTAGTATTGTCATATCATGACATGATGACGATAAGACATTTTATTGTCATATCATGGCATGTACATGTTTCATACATACATCATGTATAAATGAAGCTTCATGTATCTAACTGTATCATCAGCTAACTTTATGAATGTATTTTATATTACTTTCCGCTATTGTCAAATTCATGTATACATAAAATTTTCCTTATTATTGCTTACACTTGTTGCGATCCTAGTGGAAACTACACAACTAAAACTTTTAAATGGCTACTTGTTTGTTTTCGTGTTTAACAATTTCGTGTATATCAATAGCTATTGAGCGTAATTCAGTGAAGACGGATTTCAAGCTTCCCGAAAATTGCTCGGGTAATTCCCGAGGAAACGAATCTTAACCCTTTGAGCTCTGAGGTGTAATTTTCTTCAGAATTCCAAATGTTACATTGGCACCAGTATTTTGCAAAGAAAAAAACCGGTTAACGATAAACACGAAAAAATGCATTAAACCTTTTTAAAATAAATTTGGTCGAATTTTCTAGTGCCATTGTAACATTTCGGAATTAAAATTATGTGGTAGAAAATTCTACCATCAGAGCTCAAGGGGTTAACCCCTTCGGGACTGCCATTTTTCACAGAATTTTTTAATCTTTTATCACCGGTTTTTTAAAGCAGAGGTTTTTGGTTAATTAAATAACGAAAATGGTTGGATTAAATAAGGCATAATTTAAAGGAAAAATTTACTGGGGACAATAATCTAGGAATCGGAGCACCTTATGCGGGACTTATACCGGTTGCTTGTCCCCAAGTGGTTAAAGGTGTCATATTTTCCAGAGGAAGGCACTCAGTCTTGTTTTCCCTTAAGGTGCAACACTAGGAACATAAAAAAAACCGGATGATAATGTAAAGTCTATGGGGGCGTTCTTTTCAAATATCTCGCCCAAATTTTTATATTTTTATATGATTTTTTGCACAAGATATATGAGGACAATCCACAACTGGCCTAGTTTTTAATTTTTCAGTTTTGGTTTAAGATTTTTTTAAATTACTTTAACTTTCGAAACCGGTTTAACCCCTTGAAGGGCACCGGTATATAATATATACCACTTAACTTTAATTCCAAAATGCCACATTGATACCAGAATTTAGATATTAAATTTTGCTTTAAAAAGTTATACTCGAAAAAAACTTTTACTTACTTTCATTTAAATTTGTTTATAAATACCGGTGTCATTCAATCATTTTGATATTCTAGCATCATAAGTACTCTGCCCCTCAAGGGGTTAAACCTGTTCTGAAATTAAAACTATCGTCATACAAAAAATATATAAGCAAAATCGAAAAAGTAAAAACTAAGCCGGTTGTGGATCGTCCTCAGCTATATTGTGCAAAACAAGTCATGTAAAAATATTAAAATTTGAGCGAGATATTTGAAAACAACGGTTCCATAGACTTTACATTATCATCCGGGTCTTTTCCTGTGCTACTCTGGGACCTTAATGTGTTGCGGTATAAAATTAAAATAGAATGAAAGAAAACTATTAACTGCTTAATTTAAAATCGATATATAGTAATCCTTTAACCCTTACCGGCACAGTGTGCCCAGTGCGGGTACACTTAATTTTAATTCCAAACTTGCGAACGGTACCAATAATATTTTAATAAAATTTTGATTCTACAATGAAAGCTTAAATTAAGGCGTTCTTAATTTCTAAAAAATTCGTTTGAAAATTCTGGTGTCAGTCGATAATTTATCATTTTACTAAAAGAATTTGTTCGTGCCGGAAAGGCTTAACATTCGCGAGAGTTGGGTTCCACGAGTGTCAAAACCAGGACCACAAAACTGCCATGATTCTGTTCGCACCATTATTTAAAAAAAATCTTGTATTATACTTTTCTTGCAAATTTTGTCCAGGCGGACGTAAAAGATTTTCTTCTTAAAAAGTTATGCGAATGTTGAAATGTTCTGCATTATCTATTTCGCAAATAATCAAAACTCCTGAGTGTTAAGAGATTACATTATATGAAACATGACAAACTTTTTTACCACATGACTGGATTGAACATTTTAAACCTCCAGGATGTGCTTTTAACGGTTGTTAAAATCCTCTTGCACCAGTAATTTCGAATACTATTTTCTTTCTTATTTTTTCCAAGATTTCTACGATTCAACAAAGCAAAATTACGTCTAAAATAGTCCAATGGTAAATATTAAAAGAAAACTTACGCATCTCCGCCTTGAAGGAATAAAAAAATTTCACTAGGAATCAAATATGTTTAATAATAAATGTATTGTCATCATTCGAAAAGCCATGTCTAACAGCCATTTTAATATCACCTAATACTTATTAAGATTTCTTAACAAAAATTTACATATAGTGGCTATTGAAATTCCACAGAAAATTGACAAACAAGATTAATAGCATTTAGATATTAACTTTAGAGGCACTCAAAAGAAAACAATTCATATTTTAAGTAAAATGCTTTTTGACAGAATGAGAGAAAATCTCTTTATTACAAGCAGTATTTCACTTACAATACTTTTCTAGTTCATTTAATTATAATATATATTCATAAATATAAAAAAATGCCTATATTTTACAGCACAGCATTCACTTTTGCAATATTTATTACAGTAATCTTATGTGACAAATAGAAAATATTTTTCTTTTAGCAGTGCACTGAAATAAACGAGATTTAGTCGCTAGAAACGATGCATATTCATGTAGCTTTTATTTAGTTATTTTTTATTATGATTTATTTTATTTTTTACATTCAACCCATTATTCGCTGGTTTGTTGCTTTCACACAAAGCTCAAAACAAATACACACATTTAAATTAACTGCATGCTACCACTGTTTTTAAATTAGAAAATCTGCTTTATTTAAAGGGCATAAAATTTTACTATCATATAAATTGAAAATTATCTTTCATACTTTGTGGTTGAGCAGCGATGTTCAGCTGAAAAATTTATGATTTAAACCTGTATTGTATAATTCACAGAACACAGAAATTTTAAACAAGAAATTTTTGTTTAAACAGAAATTTCAATTTAAAAAAATGTTATTTCAACGCAATTATTTAATACAATAAAGCAATTTTAAATCAAAAGCAATTATTTCAAAAAAAAAATTACAAAATTTCCCACCAAAGTTTTAAAAGCAAAATTTAACTAAAATAGTCTGGCGCAAATCCTGATTACAATTAGATGGTTCAAAATTAGATTAAATGACTTTCACATAAAATCAAAACACATTGATTCCAATAAATTTTTTTGTTCAACAACGCATACGCGTAATATAGCCCACTGCCCAACACCTATACATGGATGTTAACAGCTGACGTTTTTTAAACCATAAAATTTTAACTACTTGGAGGTGGTGAGAAAATATTATATCCCATCCAAATTTTACTAAGATTTGCACAAGTAATTTTTAATTGAATTTTAAGGTTTCGTAGGAAAAACGTTGTTAACCCTTTCCGGCGCAGTGTTACCAATCCGGCAACACCTAATTTTATTTCTAAATATACTACTGACACCAATAATATTTTAGTAAAATTTTACTTTTACAATGACATCTTAAATCAGGGAGTTCTTAATTTCTAAAAAAGTCTTTTGTAAATTCCGGTGTCAGTCAACAATTTCTCATTTTACGAACAAAAGTTGTCTGCGACGGAAAGGGTTAAATTGTCTTTCTTTATCTACTTTTAATAAACTCTAAGTGCAGAAACGTGTAAGTAACCAATTCGGTAAAAACCATTTTGGTCTGCGAGTAAACCTTAGCTTAACGCCATACATCCATGGAAAACTTATGCTAACATATGACAGCTAAATACCACAATTTCCTGCGTATAATCTCCGGATCAAACAATTCTTTCTCGACCCAGAAATTTTATTTTCTAATCGAAGTCAAATATTTACCGCGATATAAAAAGTTACATTTAAATTTCAAATATTTCTGGATCGAAAAAGAATAGTTTGATCCGCGGATTATACGTAGGAAATTACAGTAATAATTTCTTCTGTTTCAAATAAAGTTTGTGGAGCATATTTTCCTATGAAACATGTATATCATAGCCGATTATAATATATTAAGTTCCAAATCAAAAATAAGCTATTATAAATAATATACACAAACAAAGGTTTCACCGTTTCCATTCAAAAGAACATTTTCCAAATCTAGAAACAAATGAATGACTCGAAATGATTTATTAAGAAAAGGCTAATATTCAATTCTGTTTTTAAAATATTTGTAAAAGCATATTAAAGCCTTTTAATGTATTTTGAAATTTTTCAAGTCCTTTATACAGGGTTCGTTTGGATCTTGGAATTTCTTGTCGAGGAAATTATTCGGTACTAGTATTTCTTACAGAAAATATCTGACTATATAAAGCGAAATTTCGCGATTTTTAACTACACTTTTTTTCTATAAAGAAATGTTGGTATATTGCCTGAAAATAACTGTACCCGTATGTGCCGTATAATACAATTCATGTTTTAAAAAATCGCCGGAATCTGACAATTAAATAAGGCAAAACTTTTTGTTATTTTTTTTCTGGTACAAAATAGCGTAATAACTGTCGGCTGTTTCAAGGAGTTCATTGAATTCCATTTATATAATTGGAAAATTCTTTCTTTTTTAAATAAAAAAAATCTGTAAGTGTCACCAGAAATGATACTTAACGAATGCAAGTATGCTTTAAATGACTTTTGCATGAAATCAAAACACGTTTACTCTAATAATCATTCTGGTTCAAAGGATCTCTTTTAGATGAGTTCGTAATTATGCAAATACGAAGCACCTGTAGTCGTTGTTCAGTCCGTTTGTGCGTTTGTCTCTCCATCTGTCCGTCTGCATATAACAGAGCAAAAACTACCAAGTCCAATCGTTTGAAAATTAAAATATATAATTATTGCATAATTTTGTTGAGTCTTTTAAGATTTTAAGAAAATAGGATGTATAGTTTATTTACAAGGACAATCAAAAGTATTTCATTATATTAAGGCTAGTGGGAAAATATAGTTTCAAATGTTTTTTAAAGTTGTTACACACTTTCGAAACTAATAAAATTTATATGCAAATATGAAGAACATACTAATATATATATTCTGTACAATCTGTGGTGCAAAGAATATTTTTTATTAATTTATAGGGCCACACAAAAGTATTCTATTATATAATTATAAAGGAGAAAACACTGTTTAGGTGCCTTTTATATATATTAACTATTTTACATTTTATGAAATTGATATATATTGCTGAGGTTTACTACAAGTTACTTCGTTTATAATAGGAAGCAAATAGCATTTACAGGGACATAGAAAAGATTTAGGATACTATACTGCATCCGAAGTACTGTATAATATCACACCAAGATCCGAATATTTTTGCAGCTTCGTTAAAATACGAACTCACCTTATTTGCTACGTTTGACGTACACTGTCGCTTGTTCGATTAAAATAATGCAATACCGATAAATATGCAATTGTATTGCAATTATGCAATTATGCAACGGATGAATATTCATTTTTAAACTTGTTTAAAAATTTAGTCATTCATAAAATACTGAGGAATTGTTGGAAGTTAACATACAATTTTTTAAACCAAAATTTAAATCAATGCATTAATTTAATATGAATAGTTAAACGGAAATAAGATTAAAATAACTTTTGTTTTCGAAATCAAATATACTGAATTAAATTTCGTTAGAATTTTTTCTTTCTATTATTTTACTTTTTCTCACCTAAATCAATTTTTTAAATCGTTGCTGAAAGCTGTCGGAAAGAGAATATAAAGAACTAATACAAAATCTGATCTTATTATTAAAAATATGCTTACAACTTATGAATTTGGCTTAACGATTTTGACTGGGGATCAAATCCACATGATATTAAATATGATGTCGTCAGTAGAAAAGAAATGTCTAATATAGAATTATGAATTTTAATATTATTTTGACATCAGATAATAATTATCAAGATTAAACCATAGAAATGTGCATACAGTCCCTACTTCAATACCCTAGGGCAAAGAAACATGACAAACTGAGTATTATTTAGCTAATAACCTTAGAAACAGCCGCGAGAGAACAAATCATTTTATGCATTTTCAAACAGAGCAACGAAAATCTGATAATTTATTGTAAACTCTATGTCATATATAATACTTTTCTAGTTTATTAAATAACGATAACGCTTTATAAAGATTAATGTGCCTCTGCTGTCTTGCATGGCAGCCAATATCGTTATTTTTGTTACAGAAATAATGCGTGTGTGCAGTTCTAAAAAATTAAATATTGCTGTCTTCAAATAAAAATCATGGGTGTATTAACCCTCCAGGACGGGCGCAGAGTTTTTCGGTATTCTGAAATCGCGCAGTATATTAACCCTTTTAGGGGCAAAAGAATTGTGTTCGTAAAATGTCGAAATAATTGACTAACACCAAAATATTCAAACAAATTTCTTAGAAGAAAAAAAGGGAAAGGGGGGGGGGGCTCGCTATTTTGCACTTTCATTGGAAAAGCAAAAGTATTTTAAAATATTCTTGGCGCTAATTGTCAGTTTTGGAATAAAAATTAGGTGGCTAGACACTCTAGTTACCGCCCTTAAAAGGTTAATGGTTTTTACATTGTCACCAATAAATATAAAAGTTACCTTATTTAATTGGTGAGAATTGTTACAAATTCTGCTATAAAATGAGTCTAGAAAATTATTTTTTTCAAATAGCGGTGACGATAGTAAAATGCGTTAGTGTGCTCAGCGTGTATCAGGACCTGCGCTGTCCTTGCGAGTAATTGAAGTGCGTGTAAATGATAATAGCAATTAGAATTTTGAAATCGTCAAGAAAGCCAGTTTGGGATACAGCTTCTTAACTCTCCCAGTACCAGCTTTTCAAAGATTCTTAGTTTTATATGATTTATTTGTCTTTATTATATGTAAAATCCTACTAGGAAGTGTCTGTTTCATTTGATATATTAAGCACAAATTATCCATTTTTCTTGTTTAAAATATTAAAAATTTCAAAATAGAAAATAACTTGTTTCATATAAGACAGGGAATGGTATAGAAGGGTTACGAGGCCCTTATATCGTCCGAATCATTTCAAACTATCCAATATGTAAAAAGTGCTGTCAGTGGGCTACTTAAAAAAATTGTTTTTATTGCTGCGCTTTCTGAACTGGTAAAATTCTCCACATTTTTTGATTAATTAACATACCATTAAATAAGGTTAATAAAGCGAATTTTAATATTCCTGATAAGTGGTGTCAATAAAGAAATATGAACTTAAAAGAAGTAGTGCACTGGCAATACTGTTTTAATATTGTATTTTTAACATAGTACTGACATGTATGCATATCTACACACTTTTAGTTTTATCTTTGTTTCGTTAGAAAATTTCTGGAAACTTTTAACTTATTTAGTTCAGAAAACGAGGATTGTTAAGAACGATATGCTGCGTTATGACAAGTATGCCACTACTGCCTGAAATTGCATCAACTATTGCAACTTTTGATATAGAAATAAAATGCATGCAGTAGTAATATATAAAAACATTTACCACACACACAAGTGGTGACTCTAAATAAAACCCTTGATCCAATTCATTGAAAAGCGAGCAACTTTAATCACAATTACAATTCTGAACGCGGCACAGGAATGCAATTTAATTCTCAGGGATACAAAAAATGGTGTTTCTTAAATTTGTAACCCTTTTGACTCGTACAAATTTAGTCGTTGACGCCGCTTTCTTAACCCTCTCCGGCGCGGGCAAATACTGTTAGTAAATTTAGAAATTATCGACTGACACCGGAATTTACAAACGACTTTTTAAGAAATGAAGATCTTCTTAATTTAAGCATTTATCGTAAAAGCAAGATTTTATTAAAGTATTATTGGGGCCAATTGCAAGTTTGGAATTAAAATAGGGTGTGTCCAGACCGAACACACCGCGCCGGTAAGGGTTAACACTAGAACGCTCGGATGGAGTCGATTCGACTCCAATCATGTAACTAAATTTCAATTCGAACCAGAAAGATTTCCTCGAAATAATATAAATTTAATCCACCCAAATTTACGTTAAATAAATCAATTAATTAATTTTGATTAAAAATTCTGGTGAGAAATATTATTTTCAAACTTGAGTAGAATTTCCGGGCGTTCTAGTGTTAAAAGGAGTTTCCTTCAAATGTAAAATTTCACAAATGCTCTAATTAAATAAGGAGAGCTTTATTTTCCTTTATCACTGGAGTCGAAAACAAATTTTGTAACTGAAGATTATGCTAGTAAGACTGAGCAAACGATGTCAAAGGGTTAGGAAGCTCTTACAGAGTTTCTAAGTCTCCGGATTTTTGCACGCCATTATTATCTTAGGGTAATTTCATGAGCACATGTCGTGTAAGTCACATACTATGATTTTCGATACCAGTATTTTAGAACGGAAAAATGTGACTTATTTTATCAGAGATATTTCATTAATTGAATAAAGCCATGGAAACCTTTCGAAAATAATGGTGGCCAACAATTTAGGAGTTACTAGAAATGTGACTTACACGACAAGTGCTCCCGGAAATACCCCTTAGGAAAAGTCTTGTTCTTTTAAATTCCTCAATGTTCCAATTAAATAAAATAATATTTTCTGTATTAAAATACTGTTAAAAAGCCGTACTGTAAGAAAGCCTGGGACATAACATCTCTTCCCTTATATATGCAGACCTACACTATTTTACGTTTTTCTTTCTTCCAACTGAACGTTAATAGAAATTTTTTTTTTATTTAGCCGAGAGCAATTCAGACTAAAAACTACATATTGATAAATGTGCCACTGTTGCCTTCCATAGCATGTACTATCGTAATTTTTAATAAAGGAATACTGTCTGTGCAGTAGTCAAAAATAGAATATTTGTACCAAGTGCTGATTCTAAAAAAAATTCATGGTCAAGTTAATTGAAACTCGTTTAACTACTAACAGCAATTACAATTTTTAGTAACGGCCGCAAAAAGCCTGTTTTGTTCCCGGGGGATATTGATCTTTAGCTAATTTTCTTTTATTACTGATGACCAGCAGCGGCTCATCAGGGGGCGCTGCATCAATTTATTCACACCACTAAAATTGTATGGTAATTTCAGTTTTATTTAATCAACAAAATTTGTAGAATAAATAATATGAAAGATTCTGTTCAATTTTAGTGGTGTGAAAAATCGGATGCAGCACTCCCTGACGAGCCGCTACTGATGATGACAGAAATTCGTTTTTGCAAAAAAAGTTAATTTCCAGTCATACTGAACATGGGAGTGCAAAGGGTTAAGAGTCCTTTATATATGCAGACCTGCATTCTTATATATTCAACTTATATATGTATATCCGCTATCTTTCACGTTTTGCTTTGTTTACCTTAAGAGTTAATAGAAATGTTTAACTTATTAAAGCATCGATTTCATTTATTAAAGAAGATAAAATTAATATTATATTTATGTGCTAAAAAAATAAGTAAATACAGGCAGCTACATTTATATATTCAATAAAGAAAACATGTTAATCTGTATTAAAATTTATTTATTAAATAATTTGTTTTAAAATTATTTTCAGTATTAATTTTAAATATATATGACAATGCTATTCTTGAGTAAATAATTTAAAAAAAGTTTTAATTAAATTCATTTTTTACTAAATCTACGTCTAATTAATAATTATGTACTATTTGTGGTTTTTGTAAAAAAAATATCATTTAAATAATATTAAACAATAACCAATGTAAGTAATATCAAACCAACGTGTTTTTTTTATTAGTTATAAAATGGATTTGATGTATTTTTCTTTCTGTAACTACAAAAAGGGGGAAATTGTATGTAACAAATCATATTTTTATAAACACTATCCCTTTGAGAGATATATATGAAACTTTACATATATTGTTTTAAATAAGAATAAATTTGCAAATCTGTATTTTTCAGCGGTGCTTTTTTGTACAAAATCTACTAAAAAATGTGACTTAAAATTTGAAAGCTGCAAAAACTATGTATTCTTTAAAATTGTGCAAAGCATATAGTCCTTGGGGCGCCGTTTACTTCCTAAGCCCCTATTTGTATTCTGCAACACCCCTCCCCTATCTCTTCTGCTCAACTGATTATTGATTATGATCACTGGAATAAAACTCGACTGTGATACTATACCCATAAATATAATATTTTGGTACCATTTTGACAGAACACAATTAAAATTATGTTGAAAGTTTACATTTCACCAAAAATAAAAGGATTAAAGGAATGTAAATTTTAAAAAACTGAATTTAAAAAAGGTAAATTACTGTATATATTTTATATTTTAGTGTATAATCCGCGCCTCAAACAAAACTTTTCGAAGAAAAAAATCCTTTTAGTAAATTAAGTGAAATAATTTCGACGAAGCAATGAGTCTAAATAATGAAATATATATAATCATTGTGGTTAAATATGTTTATTTCATCTGGAAATATTTGTCGGAATAAACTATATTTCCAATTCTCGATAGAAATTTCACTGTAATGTGTCACAAAGCATTTCGAATATCTTTCAGCGACATAAATTAAGTCAATTTTTTATTCATTAATACTTGTACAAAAAATAGGTTAATAGATTTTATTTTGCATTTAGTAAAACTTTTAGCATTTTACAAGCAAATTACTTTTAAACAACTGAAGTAATTAGGACATTAAAATTTTGAGCACCACATTTAACGCGATAGAATGAACATTTCCAGCGGCATTGCTGTGATACAAGTCCCACGGCGCCAATGTTTTAAAACTTGCCAGCTATCGAATGTGCTTCTTAGTACATATATAAAATGTTTATGGCAAAAGTCTGCGATAAATGTTTCGCTAATAGCTGTTATGAAATTTATTTACAACAAATTTTCTCCGTTATTTTTAGAGCTAAAATAAATTTGAAACTATTTTTTTTTTAAATAATATGCTGAACAAAAAAGGAAAAATATTTTATATAATTTCATTGAGCAATTTTTATGAAAGTTTTTTTTCTTATTCTGAATGCAATTTTTCTGAATAAGTGATTTCGTAATTTATACAAACTTTTTTTTTGAAAAAAAATAATTTTACCATAAAATGTAGTTGTTAATGCTGAAAGTTTAATCAATATTTGGTGGCGTTCTCCTTAATACGATCTTATCTACATGTTTAAAAATTATTCAGCACTAAATGTACATTCAATGTTGTTTGCTTTGCGAGAAATTACCTCGGAAATTTCTATTACATTTAAATATTATTCAGACATAAGTAATAAAGATCGAAAAATAGTTTGTTTCTAAACATCAAATTTAATATTTTATAATTTTAATGGCAGACTATCGCGTTCTTGTTTAGGGAAAAGTATTATTTTTTCATTCTTTAATTTATAATAACATAAGATTAAAATTATATAACATATCACATATGTCGATTCCTTTAATTCACGTTATTTATATATAAAACCAAAATGAAATACTCAGATTACTTAAAGGTTTCTTTTATTAATAAAACCTAGTACTTTCGAGCATGTCATGCTCATCATCAGGTTTAAAACAACAAAAGAGTAAATGTCGAAGGCTGAGTTCTTTTATACGAAGTGGACTGATCCAAAGACAATGTAAAAAGGGGGGGAGAAGTCGGAATGTTCCAAATTCGATAGAAAGAGGGGTTAAAGTTATTTTGAGCAGATTGTACCATATTCTTGGAATATCGTACGACAAAATATCAAGTACTGTTAGCTCGACATAAAATTTCAATTGATTCCATGATTTTAATCTTCTCGTAATTTGATATTTCCTTTAGTAATTTAGCTTTTATGAAATCTATTATAATTTCTTGTTCCTGGTACAGTTTAGAGAGATTATTAGGTATTGCATCGATTAAGCCTGATGTCTGCAATGTGCTCTGACAAATGATTCTTAAATTTCCTGGTTATCATTTCAATGTAATCTGCTTTCTTTTTGTTCTCCATTATTCTGGCTGGGATTAAATATACACCTGCTGGATCTTCCATGGGGAAAGGATTGATGCTATTGTGAAGTCTTGTGCTTAATTTATTAGGGGGGGGGGAAGCAATTAAATGTAGATTGTATTTCTTTAATTTAAAATTTAGACATTCAAAGAGACCAGGAAAATAATGAAATTTGTGCAACTTTGTTTCGTTATAATTAAATTTACTGTTACTGCTGTCGTATTGAGCTTGGTAAATAAGTTTATTTATGAACTTGAGTGGGAAACCGTTATCATTTGCTATGTTTATGATTCTATAATCAGGAGTTAGACACAATCAGAAATATAGCAAATGGTAAGGGTTTCCCACTCAAGTTTATAAATAAACTTATTTACCAAGCTCAATACGGCAGCAGTAATAGTAAATTTAATTATAATGAAACAAAGTTGCACAAATTTCAATATTTTCCTGGTCTCTTTGAATGTCTAAAGTTTAAATTAAAGAAATACAATCTACATTTAATTGCTTCCCCCCTAATAAATTAAGCACAAGACTTCATAATAGCATCGATCCTATCCCCATGGAAGATTCAGCAGGTGTATATTTAATCCCAGCCACAAAAATGCAGAATAAAAAGAAAGCACATTACATTGGAATTACAACCAGGAAATTTAAGAAGAGTCAACCAGAGCACATTGCAGATATCAGGCTTAATCGATCGATACCGCTCTCTCTAAACTGTACCAGGAGCAAGAAGTTATAATAGATTTCATAAGAGCTAAATTACTAAAGAAAATATCAAATAACGAGAAGATTAAAATCATGGAATCGATTGAAATTTTATGTCGAGCTAACAATACTTGTAACGATACTTTGTCGTACGATATTCCAAGAATATGGTACAATCTGCTCAAAATAACTTGAACTCCCCCCCCTTTCTATCGAATTTGGAACATTCCGACTTTCCCCCCCCTCTTTTTACGTTGTCTTTGGAGCAGTCCACTTCGTATAAAATAACTCAGCCTTCGACTTTTACTCTTTTGTTGTTTTAACCCTGATGATGAGCATGGCATGCTCGAAAGTACTAGGTTTTATTAATAAAAAACACCTTTAAGTAATCTGAGTACCGTAATTTCGGGTGTATAAGCCACAGATCAAACAATTCTTTTTCGACCCAGAATTTTTTAAGAAACAAATATGACTAGCTAGATCGCCGTAAATATTTGTCTTCAATCACTAAATAAGATTTCTGGGTCCAAAAAGAATTGTTTGAGCCGCGGCTTATACACCCGAAATTACGGTATTTAATTTTGGTTTTATTTATAATAACATTTTCCATTTTTTAAATAAAAAAATGTGTAAAATAAAGTAATATATAAAGGATAAATGCAGTTTTTCAAAAACTTGTTTCTAAATAACTCAGAAGTAATTGCCAAAACTACAAGAAAACAGTGTAACGTTTTGTAAATATTTGAAATTTTTTGAGTTTTTGTAATTTTCAGAAGTATTTAAGACCAAGTAATTTTCATTAAGAAAAAAATAATGTTTTCATAAAAAATTGATTAATATACATATATAGTGGCATTTAATCCTTTTCGGTACGGGCAAATTCTGTATGTAAAATAAGAAATTATTGAATGTCATTGGAATTTAAAACGACTTTTTTTAAAAAAAAGAATCCCTTAATTTAAGCTTTCATTGTAAAAGCAATATTTTATTAAAATATTATTGGTGCTGTTTGCAAGATTGGAATTAAAATTAGGTATCCTGGACTGGGCACAGTGTACCGAAAAGGGTTAATGAGCTTAAGTCATTAAAATGTGCTGTAAAGCTAATTCAAGAATTATATCCACTTTCTGAGAACCTATAGAAGCATTGTCATTGAAAATTTTGACACAGAGATTTTGTGCATAGCATAGCTGAAAATTTTTACTCTATTTTGTACCACAAAAAATAAATTTAATAGATTTTTTTAATGGGAAAATTTGTGAGATAAAAAATAAAAAAAAAGGTTTCAAATTTTATGGTACAAAAAAAGTGTAAGAGTTGGCAGATATGGCGTAGCCGTTTAATCCCTTGTGTCGAATACATTTATTGCCACTTTTATAAGTGCTATTCTTTTTGGATTTAATTTATTTTTGTCAAAGAGCAATTTTAATATTTTTAATGATTATGAGTTAGAATGGATAATGTGGCTAGACTATGGTTTCATGAATTTTTATGATTCCTTTTAATCAGTAAAGTTCTAGAACAAAAACCAATACAGGGCGTAACCAGGGTGGTTGATCAAGTACAGCAATTTCCAGCGTATAATCCGCGGATCAAACAATAATTTTTTAATCCAGAAAATTCTTAAAATAAAATGGAAGTTTTTAGATCGCGCTAAATAATTGGCTTCAATAACTAAATAAAATTTCTGGGTCGAAAAAGAATTGTTTGATCCGCGGATTATACGCTGGAAATTACGGTACTCAAAATACTAGTAATTTTTTTAAATATTGTTCGCCGTATCTAATCCGAAAATTTTCTGTTTTGAAACAAGAAGAAGAAAATTTTACAATATTACTGGATTTAGGCACTCACCCAGGATACGCCATTGTAATAGTAAGTATAATAACTTTAGTTTCAATTGCTATTTTACTTTTTTTTAAAAATTATTTTAAAATGTACACAAACTTTAATTGCAGAGTTACAGAATGGCCCCTTTGTCCGTCTAAGTTGGGTAAAGCAAAGATAAATGAAAAAAAAAAATTATTCAAAATGTGCATTTATAATTATTAATGCCAACTAAAGCAGGGGTGTCAAACTTCAGCCCAAAGAATATCACTGTTTTTACAAGCAAATAGTCAACTTCTTGAATGGCAGAGATTCGATGATTATATAACCTAATGATTACTCTAAAATTTTAGTGGTTTCTAGCAGTCCACAGTTTAACACCGCTGACAATAAAAAAATAATAAATGAACTATATTTTCTTACAGAAAATATTTTAAATAGTATAAAGCGATTACAGAAGGCGAATTTCTCTTTAGGGAAATACTGACATTTAACACCTTTCTTGACTGTATTTTTCCTTCATCACTCGACACCCTGCGTGAGATAAAATAAAACACGTTAAAAATGAATATTACATTTCTTAATATTTTAAGTATTAAAACGTTGTAAGATAAAATAATCATAGAGTATCAATATAACAAGTGGATTAACTACAAGTGCCCCCTGCAGATATGTAGACTGAAAATGTTGAGAGTCAGGCCCCTTTGAGGGGCAAGCAACTGCGTTTGTAAAATGCAAAATTCCCAGAGGAAATTTAGAAAAAATATTTCAAAATAAGGAAAATCCCCCCCCCCCTCAGTCTCTTCCGCCGAAGACATAAAAGTAAAACATAATAGAAATTTCTGCTGCATATTTTAATTAAACTTGGTTAATATAAAATATATCCTACCACCCCTCAAATGATTAAAGGAAATACTTTTTTATAGCATTTTGTTATGATGAATAAATAAACTGTCATTTCAGGTGAAAGTAGCCATTTAGACACTTTGACCGATCTCTTTGTAGCTACTTTGCCCGGAATGGCGCTATAGAATGGAACTGAAACTGAACCGAACTGATTTTGTCGAGGTTCAACGCAAAAGTCACAGACGAAAGAAAATATAACTGCCAACTTTTATATTTTTTGTACCAAAAAATTTAACAGTAAATTTTATTCTTTTTTTTAAAAAATCTCCGAAATTTTTCGATTAAATAAAACAAAAAATTCTCTTAAATTTTAGTAGTACAAAAAAGCGTTAAAGTTCGCAACTATGAGAGAAGGGAGTTTTTTTAGAAACTCTTTTCTTCAAATTACGAAACATTTCTCTTAAACAATGGAAGGAAAGGGACGAAACTTACTTTAGTGTGGGTATATTTTCTCTTTTGTCGCAGAGAAAAAAGAAATAGACATTCTCCAAATTATAGAAATATTATGTTATCTCTGCTGCAACGAATATTTCCATGAATTTAAGGAAGTATTTCTGAGATCGTGCATAAAGGATCATGCACAACTTACATCAAAATATGACCGCCGTGGATTTGGTTGGAACATTTATTTATTCCTGTTTATGAAATGTAATCAATGATTAAATGTATCAATGATCCCAATCCTACAAAATAGCTACTTTTGAGGCTATGACCGATGAAAAATCTTAATTAAATAGCTGAAAGTTCCAACTTGGTTTTAAAAAAAAACTTTCAAAAGAAAAATCTTTATTATAAATTTCGTAGAATCCTACCGGGAAACGTGTTTTTGTTGCGAATGTTGCAGAAACCTACCATATTTTCTTTTTCTTAAGAAAATACTGATTTTCATAATACAGACGAGAAGTATCCCTACATAGCTTCCAATTTTCCGTTTTTTCAAAGACACATACATACACGTAATTTGAAACAAAATCTTGCCCTTGATGGCGCGGAGCACTGCCATTGGAAAATGTTGAAATGATTAGTTGATAACGGAATTTACATAGAATTTTATTTGACAATAAGAAAAAGCCCCCCCCCACACACACACACACACGCACGTCCATAATAAACGAAAAGCACTTTGTGAACGAGCGACTGGTATACACGCCGCGTACGGTGCTAGAAAGTAAATATTCGTTGTAATTTTTTCCTCAATTGATCCGCATATTTTCGCGATCTAATTAGTCGAAAATTTTTAGTTTGAAAAATCCGTGATAAAAGATTAAAAACTCCTTAAAAGAAAAGAATAATTAAGACAAAAACAAGCGGATGTTTTTCCATTTCAGAAAAATTGTGTCAATCAAGAAATATGAATTTTAAAAAAGTAGCCTATTGGTAAAACTGTTTTCACATTGGATAGTTTGAAAACGGTACTGACGATGTCATGTTCTATTTATTGAAGTTGTATGGTTGAGCCTATGCTCTTCATAAGGACTGATTTTTAGCCTATTTAAATGGATTTGACGACAGTTGGCAGTGGGGTATTTTTTTAAATTCAAACCTCATGATTGTCACCGCTTTTTTTTCAAAGGATAAACTTTCCCTTCCTTTCACTTAATTAATATTTCGTTAAATAAGTCGAAATTTACCATTTCAAAGAAGTGGTCCTAGTCAAATAATTTGAATTGTAAAAAAGTAATCTCCTGCTAGTCAGGAGATTATGAGATGTCTAAAAATATTAGTGTATCATATTTTTAGACATTTAGTTTACCGTAATTTCGGGTGTATAAGCCGCGGCTCAAACAATTCTTTTTAGACCCAGAAATCTTATTTAGTGATTGAAGACAAATATTTATGGCGATCTAACTAGTTGTATTTGTTTCTTAAAAAATTCTGGATCGAAAAAGAATTGATTGATCTGCGGCTTATACCCCCGAAATTACGGTATATTTAGACATTTGAAGAGTTTAATTGTAGATAAATATTAAACCACTGACTGCTTTAAAGCCTTCATTAGGACAATGAATGATGATATTTTTTATAATGCGCTATTCTGCTATATTTATGAGGACATGTGTGTGTGTATGACAATTTAAGATTATTTTAGCTTTGTGCATAAGTTGTGAAAAGTATAAATATTTAAATTAATTATGTGTATCCAATATTTATATATCGTAATACAGAAACATGACATTTCTAAAGCATAATTTTCATGCTTAACCTTTTCCGGCGCAGTAATTCCATAATTTTGATTCCAAACTTACAAGTGACACCAAAAATATTGCTTTTACAATGAAAACTTAAAGCAATGAATTTTAATTTGTCAAAAAATCGTGTGAAAATTCCAGTCATTTTTTTATCATTTTAAGAAGTGCCAGAAAGAGTTAAAGTTAATGTTTCTTTTCTATTTATGTGGTGACATCAACTACACATGAAAATTACTTTTTTAATAATATAAAAATTGTGATTCAGAAACTCGCTGGTGATGTGTTTTGCTATATCAAATTTAGTAAAAATAAAAATATTTATAGCTGCATAAAAATGATTAGGCTATAGACCTTTTAATTTCATAACTAAACTACATATATGGCATTCTATAGGTTTCTGTAAAGTCCCTCACATATCTAACAACTGCCATGCTTAATGGCCGCCTTTACTCTTGAAATTATTGCTTCGTTTTTATCAATTAATGAGGTATATCCGAAAATTATGACACATTTTTTTCGTTAAAAATATCTGGTAAACCAAAATCGTAGCATTTGACTTGCACTTATGACACTAGACCAGCGGTGCACAACCTTTGGCCCGCGGGCCACAAATCTACCACTATTTTCATGCAGAATAATTTTCCTTATAATAATGACGAAATCTTTGCTTTTAAATAAAACAAACGAATCTTTTCAAATATTCTGGTGGCAAACAATTTTCTGGCAAAAAGGTTGTGCATCACTGCACTTGACATATAGAAATGGCAAAAAAGGTCCCAAAGGCATGGCAACTGAATCTTACCAAAGTTATAAAAATATACACTGGTGTCCAAAAGTTAAGCATAATTAGTAATTAAGTAAGTAATGAAAGAAATATAAATCGAAATGTGGTGAAACTCCAGGTGTGTAAACAAAATAGTACGCGTCATATATTTTCGCGAAGAGTTTTCCCCGAAATCGAACAGGGGACCGTCAACAAATTGAAAAAGAACGAAGATCTTTTGGATAACCCTGTCAAAATTAATGTAGCAAAAGCGTTCAAACTGCACATTATGATTAAGTGGCCTATTGTAATGTACTGTGTTTATTTTTATAAGGATAGCATGTATACTCGTAGAGAAATTAAGGTTTTTATAAAAACAGTCCTAAGTTTTTTGCTTATAATTTGCAGAGTTCTTAATATAAAGTAATGTTCTTTTCTGAAAATATGACAAACATCATTGTACATAATACCCTGTCATCAGAATTTAAAAATAATAAAAATTGTATGAAAAATGAGTAGGTTTAGTAAATAATTTTTCATTGCGCATGCGTCAACGATATCAAAATTTTATTTCATATTGTGTTAGATAAATGTATAGAGCAACTTCTGTAAAAGTTTCAAAAACATAGCTTGAAAATTTTGAAAATTATCGTCCATAGAATCAACTCAAAATCCGTTATTCCTAAAAGGAAGCTAAATATCAGGGGTTTTATCCAAATACAGTTGTACGTGCGATATTGTCTAGGCACGAAACAATGGAATATGGATACAGCCCCTCATCTTTTTGCTTCATTAGGGAATAAAATATTTTGATCTCATTCTATCAACGATAATTTTCAGAATTTTTAATCTATGTTTTTGAGACTTTCACAAAAGTTGCTCTACACATTTAACTAACATAATATGCAAATGAAATTTTAATAGCGTTTACGCATGCGCAGTAAAAAATTATTTAGTAAACCTTGTGAGGGGATGATCTTTGTAATAAAGGCGCTCTAGCATTTTTGAGATCGTGACTCAATGATTTAACATGTGTAAGCGTGAAAGCGACGTCTATCCTGTCTTTTACTTTTTAACTTCCTAGAGTGTGTGTGTCTTCCTCGGTATTCTACAGTTATGTCTACAGTTTATGTCGGAGTAATATGTAAATTTGTAGTATCTCAGTTTGCAGCATATAAAAGCTTGGAGTTTGAGTGTGTCTAGCGGCGAAAGCTAGCTAGGTGTGTCTAGCGGCGTTAGCCAGCTAGTAGTGACTAGAAGCTAGATAGGTGGTGACGACAAGCAGTGGGATTGATCTAGAGCGAGTGATATCATGTGTTATCGAGCGTTCAGTGAGTGAAAAGGAGTTTTGGAAGTCGAGTCGAGAAGTTTGCCGTTGGTAAGAGTTAATATTGATTACGTTGAATATTTTCAAAGTTAATAAAGAGTATATATACAGCCACGGGCTGTCTAATAAGGTTCTATCTAGCAGTCTAGCGGAAGTTTAAGTGAGAAGCAATCTGAAGTACCCCGATTGAGTTAGTTCCGGAGCTGTGAGTATAAGTTCCTTCAGTATTGTTACTAGTTATTAAAATTCAAGAACTGCTCCTCTGCCCTTGAGCCCTATCCGTTTTAAATAAACTGTTTTTATCTTATGTTCTGAGTTATGTCTGCATTTAACCCCCAGTACGAGCACCCATCCGTTACAACCTGTTCATTTGTCATACAATTTTTATTAATTTTGAATTCTGATGACAGGGTATTATGTACCATGATGTTTGTCATATTTTCAGAAAAAAAAACAATATTTTATATTAAGAACTTTGCAAATTATAAGCAAAAAACTTAGGACTGTTTTTATAAAAACCTTAATTTTTCTACGAGTATACATGCTATCCATTTAAAAATAAACACAGTACATTACAATAAGCCACTTAATCATAATGTGCAGTTTGAACGCTTTTGCTACATTAGTTTTGACAGGGTTATCCAAAAGATCTTCGTTCTTTTTCAATTTGTTGACGGTCCCCTGTTCGATTTCGGGGAAAACTCTTCGCGAAAATATATGACGCTTACTATTTTGTTTACACACCTGGAGTTTCACCACATTTCGATTTATATTTCTTTCATTACTTACTTAATTACCAATTATGCTTAACTTTTGGACACCAGTGTATATATGTTCTTTGTGCTATTATATTTATCTTTAAAAAATGCCAGTATAAGCTTATAGCAGTTTCACGTATTTTTCAAAATTTGGTAGAATAATATTAAAGATAGTTCTGTGGAATGTACAGGATGGCAAGTGGTCAGAGAAAAACACAATCAAAATAGGCGTTTTATACCAATATTTTGTTAACCCTTTGAGCTCTAATGGGTAAATATCGCCAAAATTCATGATGTCAGACTGGCACCAGTATTTTGCAAAGAAAAAAAACGGTTAACACTATACACGAAAAGGTTCATTAAAGCTTCTTCAAATAAATTTGGTCGAATTTTTTGGTGTCGTTGTGACATTTCGGAATTAAAATTATGAGGTAGAAATTTCTACCATTAGAGCTTAAAGGGTTAGAAAGAAATTTGCCTTCTTTATACGCTCTATTTTATTCTTAGTATTTTCACTAAGAAAATACTGGTAGATACCTCTTTTTTTATTGTGTTTTTCCCTAACCTCTCGCCAAACTGAATACGTCTGCCCCGAAAACGAATTAAATCTTTAACGGTCGCATCAAATTACGGTTTAAAAATGGTAATGGATTATTGTCAACACTTTTTTTTAAAGAAAATATTTACCTTCTTTAATAGCACACAAAATGCTATCAGAATAAAAGAAATTATTCTATTTTATAAAACTGGTGGGAATCAAACAATTCGGAATAAAAGACGTGAAGCTCTCAGCCCGTCAATATGACGAATGTGAGAATTAAGGAATTAAACAGCTAAGGACAGATATGAAAAATGACAGATGTGAAAAATGGCTAAATGCGAAAAATGACAGTTTTCAACCGGCAAGATATGGTACAATTACATGGTGTTTGTTTTAGGAGGCAAGTAATAATTAAAAAACATTTTTTGAAAAACATGTTTAGCTCCTTGATTACACCAATCCATCAAGAAACTCTTTCAAATACTTTCCTATATAACAAAATTCATAATTAAATGGCTTGTATGTGTATTGTAATTTCCAGACTAGGAAATTCTTCTGTGCCAGTATTTTGTTATAAAAATTTATTCCTTAAATAAGATAAAAATTTCTCGAGTTTGAACTAGATTTATTTTTTAATAAATAAAATACTGAATTTCAACAAGAGAATAATGAGACAAGTATGAACCCTGTAATTAGAATGTGAGAATGAATCACATCACAACCAAGGAAGAAGAAAATGCGAATGACTGAAACGTTGGCAATCAGAATAATTCAAAAAAATCCACTAATTTAGGACATTTGCTGTAGTTATCTTAATCTTTTATTTATTTTATAAATGGCATTCCTTGAAAAAATAAAGTGAAAAATGCTAGTAATAAAAATTGGTAACATTCTTCCATGTGGTAAAACTGACATAGAATTGAACAGTGACGACACGGACAGGCTCAACATATTATAACAGAACTGTTATTGCTTTGAATTGTACTGAATATGCTTTGCAAGCTCCCTCTTTTTATTTTATTTTATTTTTTACAAGACCACTTTAAAAAATATTTTTTATGAATTTCATAGAAACTTACCTGGATTGGAGTTTTTCTTATAATTATTGGAGAAACCTACCATGTTTTCTGTCTTCGTAAAAAATACTGGTACCAAAAACCGAATTTGAATAAGCCTTGTTTGCGAGATAAGTTTTTTAGCCAGTTTAAGTGTTTTTGACTGATTTTTGAATATTTAACATACTTTTTATCTTGGAAGATTTGAATTTGTCATAAAATTTAAATCACAGAACAGGATCAGAACAGGACTTATTTATTATTTTTTTTCTAATTCTTTGAGTACGTATGGAGGTGCTTTTGGCAAAGGGTATAGCCGGGTTTCTTAGTAAAATATGCCCTTGAGTCAACCACATAGAGTCCTACATGGATCGATAGCCAATAAAAAGAAATTCATTTCTCCCCAGTTTTGAGTTTGTATCTCAAGACCATGGGGGGTAATGGCCCAAGATGCCTGTTTTGGAAAAGAGCGCATTGTGACGAAACTACTAAGCAGATTTCAACGAAAAAAAAATACGGAATGTAAAAAACCACCATACGAATGCTTGACAATTTTTTCAGATTTTTTTAAACAAAAGAACAAGTTTTCTAACCTTTTTTCTGTTTTTAAATGTACATTTTAATTAAAAATAAACTGAAATTTCTGAGTGACCAGCTTAATTTTTTTGCATGAAATACTATGAGACATGATGCATATTCACTATCAATTTAAACTTTCTACGTATGGTTCATCACATTAAAAAAGGGCAAAATCATATTCCGGTGGTAATGTGGGGCGTGTCTCGGACAAATTTCACGCCTTCTTATAAAAGTACCGTGTGAATTAATATGTGAGATTTGAAAAGAAGGCTTGAAATTTGTCCGAGACACGCCCCACATAACCGCCGGAATAGGATTTTGCCTTTTTTTAATATGATGCACCATACGTAGAAAGTTGAAATTGATAGTGAATACGCATCATGTCTCATAGTTTTTCATGGAAAAAAATTAAGGTGGTCACTCAGAAATTTCAGTTTATTTTTAATTAAAATCTTCATTTAAAAACAGGAAAAATGTTATAAAACTTGTTCTTTTGTTTAAAAAAAATCTGAAAAAATTGTCAAACATTCGTATGGTGGTTTTTTACAGCCCTTATTTATTTCGTTGAAATTTGCTTAGTAGTTTCGTCACAATGCGCACTTTTTAAAAACAGGTTTTTAGGGTCATTACCACCCATAATCTTGAGATACAAACTTAAAACTGGGGAGATATGAATTTCTTTTTATGGGCTACCGATCCATGTAGGACTCTGTGTGGTTTACTCAAGGGCATATTTTACTATGAAACTCGGCTATACCCTTTGCAGATGAATTTAATTCGTACTGAGAGGTTCAAACTCAGATATTTATAATAAATATTTTAAAAGAATTTTTTAGCAATTAATACGTTCGCTGCGATAACTCCGCCCTCTGTGTTAAATGATTGAGAATTTCACGCGCTAGCGCGTGACCACCAGCTAAAGTGTTAACTCTCATTTGATATGATTTATTCTATAAAAAAATGTCGTACATAAAATCAACATTTCTTATGAGGAGAAACTTATTTGCTAAGTTTCCTTAAATTTGTATAAAATATTACTGTTTCAAATTTACTATAAGAATTTAATTTTTTCGTGAATAAATCTTTCTTAACCTTCCTACCCTGTTCAAATTTTACTCAATCGTGATAAAAACATTTCACACCAAAATTGTTATTTAAATCATTTTAATATATTTAATTGGCTTATTTCTTTGGATCTATTATTTAACTTTCTTTATGAAAAATGTTCTGGTGCAAATCGTATGAAACAAATTATAGCTATGGGTCGATTAGACCCATTCAGGGTAGGAAGGTTAAATAATTTAATATTTTGTTAAAAAATCTTTATAAAATATACAAATACAAAAAACATTCAAAGGTCATCAACTCTCTTTAGAAAAAAAAATGGAAATTTTGTATAATAGACTGCTACTGCATTTAAAAAAAGTAGTAGGTATGTAAAAAAATCAATTAGATGCCCTCTCATGTAAAAATTTAACTTCTTTCAATTTTGTTTACTCATCGAATAGTGCGTATATGTTGCTGTGATAGTTACATAACTGCCAACTTTTAGGCATTTTTACTACCACAAAAATTTTATAGTAAATATAGTCTTATTTCATCATCGACATCCTATGATTAAACAAATGGAAAATCCCTGTACAATTTTAGTGGTAGTAAAAATGCGTAAGAGTTGGCAGCTGTGAGTAGTTGCATCTTACCTATTAACCCTTTGAGCTCTAAAGTATAAATTTCTTCAAAATTCCAAATGTCACATTGGCATCATTATTTTGCAAAGAAAAAACCATTAATGATAAACACGAAAAAATGCATCAAACCTTTTTCAAATAAATTTGGTCGAATTTTTTGGTGCCAGTGTGACATTTCGGAATTAAAATTATGTGGTAGAAAATTCTACCAGCAAAGCTCAAGAGGTTAAGCAACAGCTTTTGTTCAATGGAGAAATGACACGTGTTCATTGTATTATTTAAATACGTTTGTGGAATCATTCACTGAAATTTAAAAAAAAAAAAAAAAAAACTCGCATAATTGCTCCTCAGTATATCTGAAAAAAATAATAGACAATTTTCGAAAGCTAATTCTAAAATCTGTTTTGAAAATTCGGTTATTATAGGACCTCTTTTGATCTTCAGTTACATTTTGTAACACATTTTTGAAAAACTGTGTTCCGATAAGGAAAAAAGTTTTTTTTTCGAATTTTGTAAAATCTACAAATAAATAAAGCATATTTTCTATTAAATGTACTCGTTTTGTTTTTACTATTGTAAAATTATAACCGTGATAAAAAAAAGGTGCATTAATGTTTAATACTACTTCATAAGACCTTATGAAATACTTTTTTTCTCCTATGCCCCAAAATAACTTTTATCTCTAAGTTAAATAAAAAAAATCTGTTATTTTTCCGTTCAGAGAAACCGGTCAAATTGGAAATTAGTTATTTAATTCTCACTCTAAAAAAAATTCATTTTTTACATCAATTAGCAGAATTACAACAGCTGTCTGTGCCATTTATGAAAGGAATCTTAAGATTTCTCCTTAAAAAAATTCATTACCACTCTATTATCTAAAGTGAACAGTGCCGTGTATTAATAAACTTTCCGGCGCTGTTAAACTATTTTAACTTATTTTTATTACGAATATATTGAAAGTTAATTGCAATTTATTAGCTCAATATCAGTATGCATATAAACGTGGGGTGGTTATGTATTTCCCGGTGTGTTGTCATTAAAATTCAAAAAGAGTCTTTCATTAAAAATGAAGTAGTTAAATCATAATCAAAATTCCATCTAAATGAACGTGATTCCAGAACTAAATGGACAGATTTACTAAAATTTGCAAATGTAAAGTTTTTTGTCTTCTAAGCTTTTTTGGAAATAAATTTTAAAGAAAATAATAAATATTACTCAAATTTTAACTCGATTAACATTATTTGAAAAATTTAACACATAAATTCATGTTTTTAAAATCAGATTGCTCTATAGATTAGAAATTAATTAAAGAGAAAAAACATATTTTTATATATTAAAAAAAATGGCCTCCTTTGAAGTTTTTTTTTTTTTTTCAAAAAGGAACTGCAATATGTTTTTGAATTGATTGCGGCATATTGGATGCGACAGTACTATTTTTCGGAATCTGTCGTTCTGGAGATGCGTGAACACTTTTGTGACCTTGGAATGAAAATGAAGAGATTTCATGAGACTACATTATCGTTTTTAATTAACATCTCGATTTATTAACAAAAAATAGCCCAAAATCCGGTGTTCCAGAAGAAGCCTAGAAACCTTTGTATATGCGCTAGACTTATCTAGCATCTGTCTTTCTTTCTGTCTCTTTCACACACACACACCTAGAAGCAGACTCAGAGAGCAAACTTTTCATTTGTTATTATAAAAAAATCTACAAAACAGTTAATCTATAGTTAACATATCCCGCCACTTTCCCATCAATAAATATTTACTGACAAAATGTCAGGGTGTTCCAAAAATAACGATCCATTTCTATGAATCCAATTTTATATTGATTCGGCATGATTTTTTTCTGATAAATTTTTTTTGTATCACATAGTTGCAGAAAGACTGATATTATATAAGATGAAATTTCTGAATAAGATGAAAAAAATACTAGTGCCCAAATAAAAACAACACATATCGGCAAAAAAAAAAAAAAAAAAAAAAAAAAAAAAAAAAAAATCGCAGCTATAGCGACTAGTATTGCCTGGTTTCCCACGTAAATCAGGGTTCCAAATTCTCTGGACACCATTAATTTGTTAAAGGTTATTTTTTTTCTTTCCTCGCAGACAATGTTTTCATTAGATAAGTGGAAAATTACTTTAAAATACTGGTGCCAAGATCATTTGGAGCCTTGATTTACGCAGAAATTTTGGCATTACTAAGGATAAACTTTAATAAAGATAAGGAAGGATTTTTTTCTTTTTGACTCAAAATTGATTCTAAAATATTTTCACTATTAGTCATTATTTTTTTTATTGTTTCATTTTTTAATTATGTTGGAAAGTTCTAAAAAGAATAAATTTCATTGCTTGAAGATACACCCAGAAAAAGGAATTGATTAAAACTACAAAACTTGTTTTGTTGAGTACATTTTGGTTGTTTTAAGCGATTTTTTTAGTTAAAGGAAAAAATAGTTTTGTTGATCAGACAAAAAAAATATTGTAAACACTCTTATAAACTTTTAACACTAGAACCGCGGCGACGGGTCATTTTGACCCGTATCATATGGAAAGATGTCGATTCGAACCAGAAAGCTCTTTACAAAATAAGCTAAATACATGCTGAGCAAAAATATTTTTAATAAAGAACTGGAACAGTTTTAAATGAAAATTCCAGTCAGAAATATTTTTATAAAACTTGAATGAATTTTCCCGCGGTTCTAGTGTTAACAAAACTTCATGAATTTTATTTGAGTCTTACTAATGTCTTGTATTTTCAATTTGTAATTCCAACAAAATTTTGTTGTTTTTACAAAATTTAAATTGATGTGCAGTAGCCACAACTCTCTCACGTAATTTTGTTTAATTGACTTATATAGCTATAAAGTATTAACATAATTTCTGGATAATAAAAACCTTTGACCCATATTGGGTTCAATGAAAAACTTTTTTTTTTTTTTTTTTTTTGAATAACCAAAAACTTTTTTGATTTTTTTTCAATTTTCCGTCCACAATTTTCATCCGAAATGCATAATAACGTAATACTAAAGTCATTATTCCGTCTCAATTTAAAAATTTTTTATTATCCAAAAATTATGTTAATCCTTTATAGCTGTATTTGTCAATTAAACAAAAATACGTGAGAGCGTTATGGATACTGCACACTTATTTAAATTTTACAAAAACAACAAAATTTTGCTGAAATTACAGACTGAAAATACAGATTGAAAATACAGATTGAAAATACAGATTGAAAATATAAGACTTTAGTAGAATCAAATAAAATTGATGAAATTTTGTTAAAATTTTATAAGAGTTTTAACAATATATATAATTTTCTTTGTCTGAGCAACAAAAGCAATTTTTTACTTTAACTAAAAGATCCGCTTAAAACAACCAAAATGTACTCAACAAAATATGTTTTGTAGTTTTAGTCAATTTCTTTTTCGGGTTGTACACAGTTTAATAAAATCTTAATCTTCTTAAAATCTAAATAGATATAAAAGAGAATTTTTGAACGTCAATATAACGCATTGTAAATTGAAAGAATTCGTTTCCAAGGAAACAATATTTTTCTCTATCGTTGCGCTGAAACCAAAATCAAAACTATATAAATTGAGTTTAGAATCGAGCCTTAAATCAAAAGTGCATTTTCCGTATGAGACCCACTTTATACTTTAAATCTGTTTAATTAACATCATTACTAAGTGACGTCAGTTTCCGCCTCGACAGAGTACCTGTCGCTCCCAAATGGTCCGCGAACTGAACATCAGTACTTTTTAACCGAAAATTTCATAATACGTTTGAGCTAGAATCAACTTCCAAACGTGGTGTCTTGACAATTTGCAAGAGAAATCTAAAAAGAAAATTTCTCTAAAAAAATTCTGATATTCAGTTCGCGGACCATTTGGAAGCCCTGTCTCATGCCATCTACTATTTTGTATTTCGAACTAATATCAAGAATCACTGTATAAAAAGCTTTTTGACATCATGCATAACCCTCCTTCAAAAATTTTTTAAATATCACTGAATTTGAAAATAAGTCAGTCTTTTTCAGGATACGCGATATATTTATATATTTATATTGATATACAAGAAATTCCAACAATTGCATCATTGGTTTTTCTAATCGAATAACGTTGTAGCGTGAGTAAAGATCTGTAAAACACATTCTCTCTGTATAACGTTTTATGTGTCGGAAGAAAATATTTGTGTCAGCTCATAAGTTTTTATCGTTAAATCGATTCGAAAGATGTTAAAATTATTGGACAGGTAAAAGAAGTGCAAAGGAAGATATATCAAAAGAATTGTATCGAAAAAACATAACGCATTGTGATTTGAAATGCAGTACTTTAATTTCGTTTAGATGCCTTTTGAAATATTTCGGAACAAGATAAAAAGAAAATGCCCATATTTTTTTGTATATAGAAGCATTAAAAAAGCTTGATGTAATTTTAAATGAAAGACATATATGAAGCAAAAGAAAGATTGTAGAGAGCTTTTAACATTTGAATTTACTATGCATTCTTATTAAAAATATGCTTACTAAATGCACAATTTCATCCGCTGGTAAATAATTTTTCTTTCTCTTGCTAAATATTGAAAAAACTCATTACAAAGAAAGATTGGCTTATAATTACAATCAAATGTAAAGATTTTTATATTCTTATAATGTATGAGATTTAACCCTCACTCTGCATTTTATCAAAATAGGTGGACAAATTGAGCAACGAGCTTTTTTACAGAGTTTCTAATCTTTCATCACCGAGTTTTCAAAAGGAATGATTGGTTGTGTTTATATGGTGGACAGTTATCAACACGAGAGATATGGACCCTAAGGGGAAAATAACCTCTGTGGAAGGTCTTTCAAAAGAAACCTTACCCATATTTATGCACGGAAATCCAAGGTTTGGAGAAAACATCGGAAAACTCCGAACGACAAGGATGACGGACGCCATTGTTTTCGAACCCAGCATTTCACGTCTACAAGTATCGAGGGCAGAACATCTCGGTCACTGGTGGGGGTGGGAGTTTTCAAAAGTGAAATTTTTGACCAATTTATTGGGAATCTGTCCTGATTAAATAAGACAAAATTCATAAAAATAATTAACTGGTGGGAATAATCAAAAAAAGATTAATTAGATTGCAGTGCTGGAAAATTGTGCAGAAGTGAAGCATGTTGGTACATTAAAACTTAGTAGTATTTTTCTGCTTATTTAATGACAGAATTTGACAGGTTTTACAGTGTGTTTCTAAAATGACCGATATATTTGAAAAATCAATAAAAACTAAACGGACAATGATAGAAATACATCGTTTGTTGCAATATGCTTAGGACAACAGTAAATTTTCAGGCAGACAAACTTTCGAATTTAGTTGCATTTTTCCACAACAACTGGTGCTGCAGACTGGAAAATTCAATGTACGATATTTTCCACACCTATACCATGCGAAGCAATAATGTGGCGTAGTCTCTGAACGAAAATACCAGAAACCTTTTTAAATGTGTCAAACAAGATGGCGTCACATTCAGAAGAGATGTACTGCTTCAGCTGTTCAATTGCTTCTAGTTCGTGGCGGTACACCTGGCCTTTCAAGTGTCCCCACAAAAAGAAGTCACAGGGGTTCATGTCTGGCGAATAGGGAGGCTAATCTATGCCACTTCCTGTATGTGTGGGATAGTACAAAGCAATCACACCATAATGTTCATTCAGGAAATTAAAGAAGCTGGCCGTGCGATGTTGCAGGGCACCATCTTCGATAAACCATGGGGTGTTCGCAGTGCCCTCTAAGGCATTTTGTTCCGAAACAAATTCACGAAGAATGTCCGGATAGCAGTGTTGCCAGTGGGCTACTTTTTTTAAAATCATATTTTTTTGACTGGCACCACTTTTTTGAAACGTTAAATCACCTTTTGTTTTCGCTTAATTATCATGCCATTGAATAAGACACATTTTATTACTTGTAAAAAGTGGTGTCAATCAAGAATTTGAATTAAAAAAAGTAGTCCGTCTGGCAACACTGCCGGATAGCGTGGTGGAGAAATCGTTTCGGATCTGAAAATGGGCCAATTTACCTTTGGAAGAAATGGAGGCTCAAACCAATACTTTTGGGGGATACAGGGATTATGGGACTGCATCAATGGAAGAGAGGCTGCATCAATGGATGGGTGCATCAATGGAAGCAGCTCTAAGGGGTTGCCGAGTTTGAATTTTGTATGAATAGATGTGTAAACTCTGGCTCATTAGGCGATATGTGGACGTTGGCATAATTTGGACCGCAGCTGCAACAACGCGAAACCCGAGGCCGCTGTTGTATCCTTTGCTGCACAAGGTGAGCATTGTCCTCTGTGGTTGCCGTACGCGTTCGCCCTACCTTTCCAGCGCGTTCCCAGTCCGGATTCTTTATTGTATCGCTTTTCGGTCATTTGGTTACATTAAACTTCCTTTGAAAACTTTGTCTTGTTGCAACAACACTGTGTTCTAGGCGGTGGAATTCCAACACCAGAAAAACCCTCTGTTTTAAGGATCAAAACATTTTTTCGCAGCAAACTTGGAATCTGCGAACAGTACACGTTTACAGTAGAAAGACGACTTACAGAATGGCGAACTCACAGACTGTGTTTTCTTCTATATCTTTCCAATATTCTGCAGTGCCATCTGTTGTTGAAAATTGTAACTAATTCCGAAAGTTTGTCTGCCTGAAATTTACTGTTGTCCCAAGCATATTTCAACAAACTGTGTATTTCTATCAATTTTAGTTTCAGATATTTTTAAAAATTACTTTAATTTCCACAACTGGTTTAAACTGGTTCTGAAATTGAAAATATCGTAATATAAAAAATATATAAGCTATATAATATTTGTTTTTCTAAGATAGTATATGTAATCGTGTAATGACATTACTTTTTAAGAAAATGCACTTGATTTTAAATGCAATCAAGATTTTAATTTTATTAATAAAATTATTCAGTTTTCAAAATTTAGAGGATGAGTAAAATTATTTTTTTTTTTTTGCATCATAACAATATATCATTTTAGCCTTTCTCGTATTAAGATTTAAATTAAACACATTTTGTTTGAAAGCAATATTTTCTATAAAATAAAAAAAATATTAAAAAACAAAACAAAAATTTTCCTTTTATTTTCAGAAAGAAAATCAATAGTCAAGTATTTGGTCATACACACTAGCCCATTGGGATAATAAAATGTTATCTGATAGGTAAAACTATAAAAAAAAAGTGCTTTAATATTATACGTTACTTAATATTTATATTGTATCGAATTTCATCATCTTTTTGTTACAATTTCGTATGTTCTTTCTCTGTAAAATTCTTCTTCATGTCAAAATCAATTATTGGAGTCATGACAGTTTTGACAGATTAACAAAAATAATTTTTCTATCATAAAGCATTATATTAATTAAATTTATGTGTTTGTCAGAAAAGCTGAACTTATTAGTGTAAAAAAGAAGTTCACCACATTGCTTTGTTTGAACATTAAAATTATTAGAGAAGGTGTGAAATTAAATTTAAATATTTTATTAAATATGATTTTTATAATTTGAAACAGGCAGTGTTGCCAGACGGGCTACTTTTTTTTAATTTCAAATTCTTGATTGGCACTCCTTTTTACGAATGATAAAATGTGTCTTATTCAATAACATGTTAATTAAGGCGAAAACAAAAGGTGATCTAACGTTTCAAAAAAGTGGTGTCAGTAAAAAAGTCTGATTTAAAAGAAAGTAACTCACTGGCAGCAATGGAAACAGGTTGATAAAATTTAAGCCATCGTTTATTTTCTTTATTTCGTTTAACAATTGTAAAACTCAGCTTCTGAATGGAAATATATTTGCAGAGCATGAATTTTTATCATCAAATGTTACTGATCAATCTATTCCACAGTAAGAAATAAAGAATACTGCCCAATTAAACTGATGGCATTGAGCTCACAGACTACAAATACTAATTGTACATTAAAGCCTTATATTTTCAAGGATTAATTCCGTTCAAAAAAAAAAAATAAGAAGGGGAAACAGCTCTCCCCTTTCCTCTTTTTTTATACTTAATCATTGAACCTCCTATACTATCAAAGACATGCTTTATCGTATAAAAAATCTATATCCAAAATTCAGAGCAAATGAGATAATTCTTAATAAAACCATTTAGCATTTATATAATTTAAAAGGAGTTATCCCCCTCTTTTATACTTAACCATTAAACTTCCAAAACTATTCAGAGATTTGAACGAAATCTGAAAATTCTGCTTGAAAAACCCATTTATATAAATTAAGGGGGGGCATTAGAACCCCTGTTCCCCCCATTTATACTTATTCAATGAACGCCTAATAACAGTCACGGAATCGCCTCATCAGAATGATCCTAATCTAAATTTTGAACGAAAACTTAATTCTGCATGAAAATCCCATTTATATCAACTAAGGGGAGGGGCATGAGCTCCCGTTCCCCCTCTTATACATATCGAATGAGCTCCAAAAACAAATCAGGGAAGCGCCTTGTCAGGATATACTTACATACAAAATTTCGAAGTGGATCGGATATTTTTATCACGAGTTATCGCGTTACGCACGAACGAACATACAGAACGGACGGGCACATAAGCTCTCAGGCTATGATAGCCTGTGAACTAAAAACGAATGTATACGTATGTGAATGATGAATCACAAAAGAATAGTTCTTACTCGGAATAGCAGCAAACTCCTCATTATTTCCTATTTATTGGCTTCATAAAAACTTTTTGAAAAGCTATTTTTTACCATGTAATAAAATATTAATTTTTCTGTTATGAGAAGCATGTACCGTAATTTCGGGTGTATAAGCCGCAGCTCAAACAATTCTTTTTCGGCCCAGAATTTTTTTAAAAACGAATTTAACTAGTCAGATCGCCGGAAATATTTGTCTTCAATCACTAAATAAAATTTCTGGGTCCAAATATAATTGTTTGATCTACGGCTTAACACCCGAAATTAAGGTACTTAACATTCCCTTTAATCCCTAAAAATTCACGAGGGTTAGTTTCCCGAGAATCAACGCGAAAGTCAAAACCGCGACCGGAAAGCTGCCATAGGCAACTATTTTTATATTCTGTTCGCACCATAATTTCTTTAAATACTTTTTTATTATAGATTTCTTACAAATGTGGCCACCGCGCAAGTAAAAGATTTTTCTTTTTAACCCTTTCATTCACGGACAAATTCTATCAGTAAAATGAGAAATTATTGACTAACACCAGAATTTAGAAACAATTTTTTGAGATATTAAGAATCCTTTAATTTAAACTTTCACTGTAAAAGAGAAATTTTATTAAATATTATTGGGACCGTTTGCAAGTTTGGAATTAAAATTAGGTATCTCGGGACTGGGAACACTGTGCCGGGAAGGGCTTAAAAACGATGAAAAGTATTCACGAATATTGTAATTTTCCTTTTTTTTTCTAGCCCCACCAGTGGCCGAGAGGTTCGGACCTCTCAACTGGTAGACGGCAGGTGCTGGGTTCGAACCCAATCGCGGCTGTCGGCCTAACCGTTCGGAGTTTTCCGTGGTTTTCTTCGAACCTTGCGTAAATACGGGTTAGGTTCCCTTAGAAAGACCCCCACGGAGGGCACTCCCCCTGGTCCTATATCCCATTAGCGTAGATAATCGGACGACAAAAATCAACCAACCAACCAACCAACCAACCTTTTTTTTCTATTTTACGAATAATCAAAACTTGCGAATGTTAAGGGATTACTGCATACATTTTTTATTTGTCAATGAATCAATTGCTATACTTTTAATCTTGCAACTGAGAAATCATCAATCTGTTGATATAATTGCCAGGGGTCGCAGCGTCCCTAAAATTTTCGCACTTTTCTACCAGTATTTTAAATCGAAAAACTTCGTGTCAGATTCCTTTGACATCTACAATGAAATTCTAGAATAAATATTATCGTTTAAAAATTGTGGTAGGAATGTGTGAAAATTTTATGGACGCTGCGATCCCTGAATTGCAAATTACCTACCACTTGAAGAAATTTCAAACTCTTTGCTCAATTGCATGATCCATCCGAAATTATGAAAGGTAATCCTCACTATATTTAATTGCAAGGTTTCTGTCTTCAGCCCCTCAATCTTTTCCGGCGCGGAGAAAATCTGTTTCAAATAATTAATTTAGACTAGAATTTATAATCGAATTTATTAGAAAATAAGAACGTGATTATTTTCAAGTGCGTACAGGAGAAAAACTTAATTTACAAGGTGCAATTATGTTAATTAACCCTTTGAACTCTGGGGTGTAAATGTCTTCAAAATTCCAAATGTGAGATTGACACCAGTATTTTTCAAAGAATAAAAAAAAACGGTTAACCCTACACACGGAAAAAAAAATGCATTAAGCCTTTTTCAAATAAATCTGGTCGAATTTTCAGGTGCCGTTGTGACATTTCGGAATTAAAATTATGTGGTAGAAAATTCTACCATCAGAGCTCAAAGGTTTAACACTAGAACGCCCGGATGGAGTCGATTCGACTCCAACTATGTGGTTCAATTGCAGTCCGACCCAGAAAAATTTTCTTGAAATAATTTAAATATAATCCATGCAGATTTACGTTAAATAAATAAATAAAATAATTCTGAATTAAAATTACAGTGAGAAATATTATTGTCAAACTTGAGTAAAATTTTCGAGCGTTCTAGTGTTAAGGATTACAATTAAATTTTCAGGGTACCAGTAAAATAAGAATCGTTTCGCTTTTTAAGGCCACCGCTTTCGAAAGACTTAAGGACAAGGTACTTCTATCCGTGAAAAACTGGAATGATTGAATGTCAGCAAAATTTACATCACGATGTATTGGAAAGAAAGAATAATCTTACCTTCACGTATTTAGTAGGATCGAGATTTTTCATTAAAAAAGAATGGTGCAAATGTGGTAAGACATAATTAATATACATCATATACCACAACAATACAAGGATTAAAATAAGGCTTTTTTCCATTCTAAAATAACGGTATTATGGTGGATCGTGGGTCATACATTTAAGATGCCTGATTCAACAGCAGGGAGTCTACACTCATTGATATATTCGAGGAGTAGGATTAGAAATCTTTGTCTTCTTTGCTTCAGATTACCAAACGTTCTGCTCTTTATCACAGAATTTGTAACTTTTTTCTCCAATTAGATAAGACGAAATATTTTCTTTTAAAATTATGGTAACATTTTACTCACCCTAATAAAAATTTTCCTGTTTGTCGTAATTGAACAACACAACTTAAACGAGTTTCATTCTTACTAAACAGAGAATTTTGACTGACTACAATATGTTACTAAGCATTTCAAATTTCTCAGTAATTTAATGATTTCTCGATAAAATTTGACTACAATATAAAGATTTCCGTTACTAAATTTCTGAAACTATTTCCTATAAACTGAGTTTTATTATGATGTATTTTATCATTAAGCGAGCGCAATTGAAATACTTATTTGAAGAAAATGCATTTTGAAGTGACTCATTAAAAGTAAATTATTATTATTCAATATTTTTCCAACTGTTCTTAATAGTCGATATCAAATATCCTACTTCCGATTACGTGAATTCTTAGAATTTAAATGAATATATGATATGAAACTTTGTTCGTTTCTTGAAAGGATTTGAATTGTTTATAATAAGTCATTCAAATTAAGAAGACAAATATTTTCACAAGCTGGCAGATAATAAATTCCCTTCCAATAGTATTAAAACATATTGAAAATTTGTTTACAAAATTATATAATGCTTCGGTTACCAATATCATGAAACTGACACATATTATACAGGAGACTGGGGATATCCGACACACTTTTTTAAAAAACGCTGTTTGTAATACAGGGTTAGCATAAATGAATGACCGGATTTAAAAAAATTATATTTTCAAATCTATTACACGTACTATAACAAGTGATAAATGAAAATAAAGAAAACATTCCATTCTTTCAGTTATAAATGTTCGATGTGCGAACTTTTCATAACACTGCAAACGCCTAATCTGTAATCAAGTTCGTTCCACACAATAGACACTTTTGTACAATTCAAAATTCTTAACCCTTTCAGGGGCAAGTTACTTCTATTCGAAAAATGCAGAAATGGGTGACCGACACTGGAATTTAAAAACATGTTTATTTCCAAATGAACAAAAGATTTTTCTCGTGTAATTAATAAAGGGAAATTTTCCATTTCAATATTCTGGTACCAATCAGGCCTTTAACCCTCTGAGCGTCTTGTAAATGGGTAAAATTATAATGTTGTTTTCTCTCCTTTTTATTTTAAATGCTCAGAAATATGATTTTTCAACTCTATAAAAAACATAATTACAAATATGAATGTAATCCTTGAGAGTATTAATAATTCGAAAATGCATTGAATATTTATGAAATCTATAGAATTATATTATTTTAAATATTGCTTATATTGCAGTAAAACCTGGGGCTTAGTAAACGGAATATTATGTTCCAAACACTTACAGGGTTAAAAATAAAAATTAGGTGGACTAAAAATGAACTGCCACTCCAAAGGGCTTAACCCCTTCGATTCCAGCGTCTCTTATACAAATTTTATTCGGTCTCCACCACTTTTTAAAAAGAAAATACTCTCAATTATACAATATCAAAAATGCTCTAATTGAATTAGTCATATTTTATTTCCATTTATTACTGGTGTCGAAAACAAATTTTGCAACGAAAGATGATGTCCCGTCAGATTGGACATACGAGTGCAAAGTATTAGTGCAGTACTGATACTTTAAAATAGTAAATAATGCAGCACCGATACAGCGTAAAACATCCCGAGACGCATATTTATGAGTTTGAGTATATAATCATTACTGGAAAAAAATCTTAGAATACGCATGCTGATTTGTATAATGCATAAAGATTTTTCAACCAACGTTAAGGATTCTTTCTGAAACCGTACCATAATGCAGTAGAATTAATATATTCAAATTGTAGTATGAATTTAATACACTTTATAGCTATGATAGAATGCATACTACACTCAGACTTAAGAATTTGGTGGATTTTCAGTTTCGGATATTTCAAATTCACATCAAAAAATTAAAATAGAATATTTGCTTTATTCAATATTATGCACTCCGTATTTTCATAAAAGGACATTTATGAATGATTTTTTCTGGTATAAATTCAGATTAACTAAATTTCGGAGTTTCTAGAATTTATCCAAACATTGGAAATGTTTTACATTTTAGTGGCAAGAGACTATCCGCTGGCACCTAGATTTTTGCACTCCTGCCGTAGAGGGTTAATTAAGAGAGAGCACTCGGTCCTTTTTTAGAACGGCACTTTTTTTTCCGAAGACAGTTTTTTTTTATAAATTTCATAGAAACTTAAATGAAATGGCGTTATTTGTTCAAATGCACAAAAACGCACCACAAATTTCATTTTAAAAGATACTGGTTTTAAAAAAACTGACTTGTCGGAACCTTTTAAAAATTTATTTTGCATTATTTTTTTTATTTACGACATTATTTATAAATGAAATAAATGTATTTTTTATAATTTGGTATAAAGGCAAGTTACATAAAAAGCCCCTGAAAAATCGTAAAATTTTCAAAACTTTTGGGGACAAAGAAGACAAAATTCATTTCTGCAAAAGTGCTTGTCTTTCATGTATTTCTAGAAAATCACTGAATTTGAGCTAATGATTTAGCCATTATTTCTTTAATTTTCAAGATATTCGACTAACTTTTTTATTTATGATGTTCTTTTTTGACTACCAACTTAAATAATTGACGTTGTTAGTGCACACTCAGTATAGCTTACATGATACATATGTTTATATCTCGTCAAATATTCAGTATATTGTCTTTTCCATTGTAATTTAATTCTTTGCGGTCTAAATCTGACTTGCAAAAATCACTCTTGGCACCTGCAAGAAAGGAAAATAAACCTCCGATTATTTAATTAGGCCATTTCTGAAATAAAATATTTGAAGGCAACTTCTTTCTTAAAAGTGGTACAAACCGAATAAAATTTATGTATGAATCACCAGAACAGAAAGAGTAATATCTTAATTGCACTTTGTCAAATTTTCGGAATGTGTCACTAGGTTTACTGTAATTTTTTGCGTATAATCCGCGGATCAAACAATCATTTTTTCGACCCAGAAAAAATTTAAAATGAAATGTAATTTTGTAGATCACGGTAAATATTTGGCTTCGATTACAAAATAAAACTTATGGGTCGAAAAAGAATTGTTTGATCCGCGTATTATACGCAGGAAATTACGGTATTCGAAAATCCTGCATGCTGTAAGCAGAGTGTTGCCACTGGGCTTTTTGTTAAATTCAGATTTTTTGATTGGCACTACTTTTTTGAAGTAGAAAAATTCACCTTATTTAGTCTTATTGAATGACATAAACATAAATAATTGATGCAAAAACAAGGGGAATTTTATCCTTACAGAAAAGTGATACTAATGAAGAAATTTGGATTGAAAAAAAATAGCCTACTGTTAACGTTATTACAAGCACAAAGCATACGCATTGCTCCCATTAGTCCGAGCCACCCTAAATAAATATATTTTCTTTATAAGTTTCGGCATGAACTGCCGAATGCGAATTCCCTATGTGAAATGGGGAACTACCAGGCCAAGGGGTTCCCGGGCTCAGTTCGATGAAATTTATAAAGATTTTTCTTTAAAAAAAATGTAGTTTCAAAAAACGGAGCAAGTGGAAGTCTCTCACGTTATTAACTCTTGTACGGGCAAATTCTGTTAGCAAAATCAGAAATTAGTGACTGTCACCGGTATTTACAAATGAGTTTTTAGAAATTAAGAATCCCTTAATTTAAGCTTATATCGTAAAATCAAAATTTTATTAAAATATTTTTGGTGCCGTTTGCAAGTTTGAAATTAATAATAGGTAATTTTAATTCCAATCTTGAAAGCGACACCAATAATATTTTAATAAAATTTTGCTTTTATAGTGAAAGTTTAAATTAAGTGTTTCTTAATTTCTCAAAATGCTGTTTCTAAAGCCTCTTGTCAGTCTATAATTTGTCATTTTACTATAAAAGATTTTCCGTGCCTGAAAGTGTTAACCCATTACCCGCTAGTGTTGAGTTCAAGCAACGGTCAAAATAAATTCACATTTGATACCCACCACTATTTTTCAAGTAATAACTTGGCCTTAATTAACGATGCAGAATTTTAAGATAATATAAAATGAAGAATATCTTTCAGAGCATGTGGTGGCAAACGACGTTCAGCTAAAAACTTGAATAAACAAATCTTATAATTTAGGCGGTTTATGGGTTAATATTTATTTTTCCGGTAAAATTTATACCTTCTTGAATATGGCAATATTCTTGCACAAATGCACAGAAATGTTGCACTGGATACACACATACGATGAGATACAGGGATAAAATATTTTGAGCATTTTGCTTTACAGTGTGATCGATTATGGATTTTTTCAATGAGTAAATTATTGGCATATTAATGACCTTGGTGGAATAATTATCACAGAAAAATGTAAGAACAAACATGTTTTTTTACATCCTCGAAGTTCAAGGATGTTTCAACAAGCATTTCTGTAAATATCTGAATAAACGTCGATAAACAGAAGTGTTCGGTCATTATCAATAATTTATGAGCATTAGTGGTTATAAGAAATTAGTAAACTACTGTATTTTATTCTAGATCAATTCAAAATTTCAACGTAAAACTTAAAATAAAGGAAAAAATGCCATTTCGTTGGGATACAATAATGCACGAATTCGTTAGAAAATGAATCTTATTAGGGCTTCCTTAGTCGGTCTGTTTTTTAAACACTTTTTTTCAAAGGAAAATCTAATGTATTATTTTCGTCGAAATTTGCCTTGAAGAGTGATTTTATAGTGATTGTTGATAAAAATACCACAAATTTTTATCTAAAAGAATACTTGTTTTTGAAAAAGTGCCAGCGTACATGAATTATAATGCATGATTTTTTTGTATTCTTGCCTTCACTTCTTAACGCACATTTTTCTCAAGAAACTAAAAATTCTTGGAGATTTAAAAAAAAAAAAAAAGAGATTTGTTTACATTACATATTACTTTAAATCTGATTTTGATTACCGCACACAGAGTTATTTCCCGTCTTTTATTTATTATTTAAATAAAAAGGACTTTATAAAATTCTTATATGTATAATTTTTTATAGAGTCAAAATATTTCTGAAGAATGTGTGTTTTATATTTATAATTAGACAAACAGAATCCAAATCTCATTTTATACTGATGCAAATCAGCATACTTATATAACATAATTAGTGTGATTTTTTATCAGAAATTAACTTTAAAATATTATGTATACTTAAAACTTGAAACAAACCCTTTAATAAGTAATAAATGTAAAATATTTTTAACGCTTTGGTGTTTATTTATTTAAATATTTGTTCATGAGTTAGATATTATGCACCAATAATTTCAATATTGAAAAGGTTCAACATTTAATACAATGTATGTTGAAAAGTTCATGTATTAATATGAAAACCTTTATCTATTCATTTGGCTCAACAAATCCCCGGTTATTGAGATTTAATCACTTCTGAACAATTTTCTCTGGAAAACCTATTTAAGCCACGTTCCAGACCGTAGGGGTTTTTTGGGCAATGAAACGGCAGATATGTTAGCAAAGAAGGCAACTGCTAGACCAATAGTGGGATTTCACTTCCAGTACCGCACTCATACATCAAAAGACAACTTCACGCTCATTTTATGAAGCAATGGCAGGATCATTGGGACTCTCAGAAAAGGTAGATATACCTATGATCTGGTTCCAGTGGTATCTTTAGATCTTCTCCTGCTTACTTCATTTACTACAGCTTTTCTTACCGGTCACGATCCCTTCGGGGCATATCTCTTCAAATTCAAAAGAGCCCTTTCTCCTCTGTGTGAATGCGGTGATGTTGCCGATGCCTCTCATTATTTCTATAATTGCTCTTTAACAACTCGCTGGTATATTCGCCGTCTCCTGTTCTTCCAGAAGGTTCGCTGGAAAATATTTTATCTCGCGTGACTCTGCTCTCAAAGATCAAAAACATCTTCAAGTTCTTATGTGATCTCTCTGTTTTAATCCATCACTAAGACTGGGGCTTGGATTCCCAGTTATTCAGTACCCATTGTCGGGACGAAACAGCTTTGTTAATATTGTCATACTTAATGTGTTTATTGTCATTTTATAAACTTTGCAAATGTAATAATACTTATATCATGTGCATATCATTCAGCCTTTTGTCGCGTATTTTGGCGGACTCAGCTTCGGTTCATTTTTTTTAAAGACCTTAATAAAAAGGGACCGTGAGTGACATTTATGCTGTACAGACTTGCTAGTCTGAGAAGTCTCTTTCAGGCAGTAAAAGTAAAATATATTAGTAAAAAAAAACGTTCACAGGTCAGTAAAAATTAGTTTAATTGTTTCGAAAGGTGGACGGCTTCGTATTTTATTCTTGCGAAAGATTAACCAATCAAAATTCTGGTGTGAATTATGTTTATAAAACTTGACTAAAATGTCCGGTAGCTCTAGTTTTATAATCTACAACCGAACAAAAATTTTAAATTTCAATACCAGTATTTAAGTATGGAAATCTTTTCATTATTTACTCTCAGATTTTGAGCAATTAAATAATTCAAAGTTACTACAAGAAAAAAAAAACTGGTGTCGAGGAATTAAAAGGAATTTGTTTTTCTTTTAAACTATCAATTTATATTTCTTTTAATTTATACTTCTTTAAAAAATTGGCCGTTAACAGATGAGGAAAAGCTGTTTTTCTGGGTTTTCAATTCATTATTTCTAATAAGCATCTTTCAGCGACATGAAGTTGTACTTGAATACCTGAAAAAACAGAGAAAAAATATTCAGTCCCAGGAACGTTGCTATCAACCTTCCATTAAATTAACCCTCTGATTCATACGAGCCTTATATGAGGACAGATAATTATTGTATTATTAAACAAAATTTTTGAGCATTCATTTATGGAGATCTGATTTGTGGACAGGTAATAGCTATCGTTCAGCACAATAACAAATTTATTTTATAATGGATTCTCATTTATCACAAGAAAGATTTGTCTCAATAATGTTTGTCTGTGAGTCTATGTTTTTTTTTACTGTGACTGTCTGTTTGGCTGTATGTGGAATAAATATTATCGGTGCTCCATCTTAAGAACAAATGCACGGAATTTAATAAAAATTTATTTTCAGTTAGCCGCTTTATAAATTGGTGCTTATTATTTTTTGTTAAAAACCATTAAACAAGTAGCGCTTCTATGCATAATTTTTCACGATTTTAGTTACAGCTTTATCTCAAGAACTAAAGCAGAAGTTTTTATCAAACATCATATTCAGTTAGTCCATGATATGAATGGACATTTTCTACATTTAGGTGTAAATCTTCTCAACAGGTGGCGCTGATACACAGCATAAATCACGAATACTGCAATAGCTCTATCTCAAGAACTAATGCACAGATTTTCGTAAAATTCCAGATTGAATTAGTCTACGACAGAAACTGACGTTTTCTACCTTTTGGTGTAAATCGGTCATCAGATGGCGCTGCTATGCTGCATTTTTTGCAATTTCTGCAATAACTCTATCTCTAGAAATAATGTAGGGAATTTAATAAAAATTTATATTCAGTTAGCCCCTGATATAAATTGGGGCTTATTAGTTTTTGGTAAAAAACACTCGACAGGTGCCGCTTCTATGAAGCATTTTTCACAATTTTAGCAATAACTCTATCTGAAGAAAAAAAGCAAGGGTTTTTATCTAACATCATATTCAGTTAGTCCATGACATGAATGAATATTTTTCACATTTTGTTGTAAATCGCTCAACAGGTAGTGATGATATGCAGCATATATCAAGATTTCTGCAATAGCTCTATCTCAATAACAAATGCACAGATTTTCATAAAACTACAAATTCCGTTAGTCCATGACATGAATTTACATTTTCTACTTTTTGGTGTAAAGCGGTCATTAGATGGCGCTGCGAAGCTGCATTTTTTGCGATTTCCGCAATAACTATATCTCTAGAAATAATGTACGGATTTTCATAAAACTTCAGATTCAGTTACTCCTAAATATGACTTGGTGTTGTTTACATTTTGGTTTCTCTGCGAAACCACAAAATTATAATTGCGATATACAACAACGACACCGGAATTTAATTTTAAAAAGTATATTTTATTATGTATCTGAAGAATAACTTTTTTCTTACTTACAAATATATCTGTTCGTAATTACTGGTGTCTTTAACTTATTTCAACATCTTAGCAATGAAAATACTTTGTCCGTTAAGGGGTTAATGGGCTCCTGTACACTTTCATATAGAACAACACAACCGTCAATAAACATTACAAATGTTCAGCATAAACAAACGCAGCCACGGAATTCGAACAATACAAAGCAATCATAAACCTATTATTTTTTTTCAAATTACCGGTAAAATATGACGTTTAGAATTTTGAAGAAATTTACGAACCCCAGTTCAAATAATTAGGAGGCAGAAGAAATTTTTCATAAAATGATGAAATAATTAACTGTCACAAAGACATTCAAAATTGAAAACTGAATTCATAAATCTAAATTTGTAAAAAAATCAAAAATTCAAAGTTTTTCTCAAGTTGAAAAAAATTATTGAGATACTTTTATCAGTAATGTCTTGAAAAGGAAACATTATATTCAAATTCTTTTTTACAGGTCTTTTCAGTGTGTGTACATAAAACCTCTGACAATAAAGTTCGGTGAATGAATTCAGAACGATCGATCTGGCAATACTGGGGAAACAAAACGCTGCACCTACATAGAGGCAAGTGTTGACCATCTTCACCCACCGTTGTTCAGTTGAGCGTCGTTTATGTTCTGCGTACGACGTGCTTTACTAAGAGCTTGTTCAGTGTGTTGGTTCTTAACTAAGAACAGGAAAATGAATGAAAAGAAGATCAATTTAAAATTTGGTTTTAAGTTTTGCGAGGCACCGAAAGAAATTCATGTGGGGTTGTGTAAATTGAACACCCACCATACTCTCCAGACTTCAATCCTCCATACTTCTTCCTATTTTCACGTCTCAAACTCTCTTTGAAAGAGATTTGATCATATTGCTGACATCCAACGAAACGTGAGGAATCTTTTGAACTCCATCCCAAAAGAAGACTTCTTGTTAATTTCCCAGGACATGTATAGCAGATCTCAGCGATGCATAGTCATGGGAGATGACTATTTTGAAGGTTGGTATTGTAACTTTCGTTAATATTTCATCTACATTAATGTTACAGGACTATTCACCGAACTTTATTATCAGAGGTAGAATATGAAAGTAGTTCTTGGATTCGAAACAATATTTTTATTCTATCACGAGTAATAATAATAATAATAAAGCGAAGATTTAATTTATTTCGGTTTTCCATTTTATTATATATCATACATTTATTCTATTTATTTTAGATTTAAATAAAACGCTTTCACGGACATTTATATTACTCCTTTGTTTTTTAAATATTTTGTGAATGTTAATCTATATTACAAAGAAGTTCCAACAATATATAATCATGAATCAAATTAAGTAAGTTTAGGATCAGCGCATAGGGATCATTAATTACTTTATTCTAATTTGATTTACAGTTAAAATGTAACATACTTATACTTATAATAATTCCATTAGTTTCGCTTTTTTAATGTCAAGATAATACATTACGACAGATAAAACAATTAATAAATAACTAACCTGATGCATTAATACAAACATAGTTTTTATTTTCTCACCATTACAGTCGAAGGACTTCTGAAGTTTGGATAATTGTCCATTGATGCATAATTTTTGTAAGACAAATGTGTAAAGTATAAGATATGATTTAGAAAAATACTATTTGTTCATTATGATAATATTTATAAAAAATCGTTAATGATTAAAATAGAGAAACATAAATATTTATTATTCTACAAAGTATAACAACGTATTTCTTTGGAAACGTTTATAAATAAGCTGTAAGTAAAATGTATTAAATAATAAGATAACTAAATTCATTGTTGTGAGTTTTTTTTTATATGTGGGTATTTCCATGAGCACATGTCGTGTAAGTCACATACTATGATTTGGAAACCAGTATTTTTGAACGAAAAAATGTGATTTAATTTACTAGAGTTATTTCATTAATTGAATAAGGCCATGCAAACCTTTCGAAAATAACGGTGGCAAACAATTTCTAAGTTACTAATAATGTGACTTACACAACAAATGCTCATGGAAATGCCCACGAAAGATGTAATCTTTTTTTTCATTCTTAAATACACGGGTGTCACATTGTTCCCACGCCTGGATACCACTAATTTTTACAAAACTCGTTTGCAAAAAATATTTTGGTGGTATACAACAGGCCAGAGTTTAACATCCCTGCTATGATCGGAAAGCCTAATAAAAGTAAAAAGGTCGTCCTTTTCTAACCATGGAACTATTAGTATAGTATAGAAGAAATTACACATCCTCAAAACATTAAAGCTTCAACTGTAACCGCTTTCACGGCAGAAAAAAAACTTCCGGCTTTAAAGAGCTATTGATAGAAAATTTCTCTCAAAAATAAGGTAAAAAAATCAATTCATTTTAATTGGTGTTACTTTGGCCAAGTATAATAATATTGTCAATGACTCAGACTGTATGTTGTCTTCATTGTCACAATGTTGCGGAACTACTACCTCCGAAGTACAATTCCACCGGTAAAAATAAATATCATGTTTTACCATTATCATAGCTGCCAACCTGTACAGGTTCTTCGCACTAACAAAGGTCTATTGCAGATTACAGCTAATTGAACCACCGAAGTTCAAACTATTTTAGCATTTCCATAAGTCAAAAATCTTCATTAAATTTTAGTGGTAGGAAAAACCTGTACAAGTTGGTAACTATGCTAACTAACAATTGTATTAGTTTCGCTTTTTTAATGTCAATACATTACGAGAGATAAAACAATTAATAAATAACTAACCTAATGCATTAATATAAACATAGTTTTTATTTTCTCGTCATTACAGTGGAAGGACTTCTGAAGTTTGGATAATTGTCCTATGATGCAAAATTTTTGCAAGACAAATGTGTAAAGTATGAGATATGATTTATAAAAATACTATTTGTTCATTATGATAACATTCATAAAAAAGCGTTAATGATTAAAGTAGAGAAACATAAATATTTATTATTCTACGAAGTATAAAAACGTATTTCTTTGGTAACGTTTATAAATAAGCACTAAGTAAAATGTATTAAATAAGATAACTTAATTCATTCTTGTGAGATTTCTTTAATACTAATGATTTAATCATTTTATTCTTCTTAAATACAGGGGTGTCACATTTTTCCTCACCCTGGATAGCACTAATTTTTACAGAAATCATTTACAAAAATTATTTCTTGAATCGCAGAGATTATATGTGTAACAAAGCAATGATTACCATAAAATTTTGGTGGTATACAATAGTCCAGAGTTTAACATCCCTGCTACGATCAGAAAACTAAATAAAAGTAAAAACGTCGTCCTGTTCTAACCATGGAACTTTTAGTGTAGAAGAAAAGAAACATCCTTAAAACAGTGAAGCTTCAACTGTAACCGTTTTCACTGCAATTGATTATCAACGGGACAAACAACCACCACTAAAAATAAATAGAAATGTTCATCTTATTTAAATACCTTATTACTGCAAAATTTCAATCATAATTAGTTGCAAAAATAGCTGTAAAATTTTACTGAAGGACGTTTAACCTTTTTGAGCTTTCGTGGGAAAAAAACGCTTCGCAATTCCAAATGTCACAATATTTTGAATCAAATAAATATCATGTTTTATCATTATCATAACTGCCAATTTGTACAGATTTTTCGCACTAATAAAGGTTTATTGAAGATTATAGCTAATTGTACCACCGAAGTTCAAGCAATTATAGCGTTTAAATAAGTAAAAAATCTTCATTAATTTTACTGGTAGGAATAACCTGTGCAAGTTGGCAACTATGCATTATTTTTCAATGAAATTTGTTATAAACCCCTTCGCGACGGCAGCCTTTTACGAAATGTTTAATGTTTTGTCACCGGTTTTAAAAAAATGCCCTTTTAAACTGATAAAATACTCCTATTAAATAAGGCAAATTTCTCAGTAAAATTTTACTGGTGGGGATAAACAAGCACACTTAAGCCTCTTAGCGGTACGTATACGTGTCGCTCATTTCCAAGGAGTTAATGAGGCGTTTTTATAAAGAAAAGTTTTTTACTTAAAATCATTGATAGAAGTTTTTAGAGGTACAGTAAACCTACAAAAACGGCTACAGTTTAAACTTCACTATATTAATGATACAGGGTTCGCACACTCCTTATATTTTGTAAGGACTCTGGCACCACTATTAATAATAAGAAAATTTACATTTAATTTTTAAGATACAGAATTCGCAACCATCTCCTCGATTCGCAATTTTCGCACTATTTTTTTGCAGTGAAATACATTGAAAGTACTGTAAAAATTTAGTGGTAGAGCTGTGCGAACCCTGTGATACGTCAGTCTTTCTTTTTTAATAGTTTCATGGCTTAAACTAGACACACTTTCTATAATAAAATACTAGTACATCACATGGAAAATAACGGTACTTGCACTATCCTTGAAATGTGCGCTAACAAATTTAACAGGGACTGAAAACTTTCAAAGTGTAATCGCTTTCGAAAACATTGAAATTCTTTTGCAATTAACAACTACATTCTTTGAACTATTTTCAACCTTTTGTACTCGTATGTCCAGACTGACTGGACATCAGATTTCTTTGCAAAATTTGTTTTGAGAATCAGTCATAAAATAAAATATGATATGGCTTATTTAATTAAAGCAGTTTTGGTATTTGTTGATTCGATTATCTTCTTTTAAGAAGGTAGTGAGAACCGAATAAAATTTGTGTAAGAGATGCCGGAGTCAAAAGCGCGATTGGAAATGATTTGACAACGAGTATAAATTAAAACCAGCTGCAGTAAATAATATGTGATAAGTCGCTTTTCGCATCTCACTTTGCTTTGACTGCAAATGTAATTATGCCTGGTGTATGTGTTAGTCAGCTACAAGCATAACACTTTGGTAAAAATCTCATTAAATTGTTGTTCGAATTTCTTTTCAGCAAGTGTTTTTCAATTGCACATAAAGAAGATTCGAATATTCAGTAAATTTAATATTCTGATATAGAAAAAATGTCAGTTTATCTTCAAAGTCTTAAAATAACACGCCTGATCAGATAATGGATAAACAAGGACTCGTAAGCCTTTTTACGGCACGTAAACGTGTCGCTCATTCCCAAGAGGTCAATGAGGCGTTTTTATAAAGAGAAGTTTTCTACTTAAAATAATTGACGGAAGTTTTTTTGTGGTACAATAACCCTACAGAAGTGGTTACAGTTGAAGTTTCACTAATTTAATGATATGTCAGTCCATCTTTTTTAATAGTTTCATGGCTTAAACTAGACACATTTTCTATAATAAAATACTGGTATATCATATGGAAAATAACGGTACCCACACGAAACTTGAAATGTGCGCTAACAAATTTAACAGGTACTGAACACGTTCAAAGTGTATCGCTCTGGTAAACACTGAAATTCCTTTGCAACTAACAACTGTATACTTTGAACAATTTTCAATCATTTGCGCTCGTATGTCCAGACAGATTGGACATCATATTTCTTCGTAAAATTTGTTTTCAGAATCAGTCATAAAGGAAAATATAATATGTCTTATTTAATTAGAGCATTTTTGGTATTTGTAGATTGAATTTTCTTCTTTTAAGAAGGTAGTGATAATCGAATAAAAATTGTATAAGGGACGCCGGAGTCGAAAGCGCGAATGGAAATGATTTGAAAACCAGTTTAATTTAAAACCAGTTGCAGTAAATAATATGTGATAAGTCGCCGTTTGCATCTGACTTTGCTTTGACTACAATTGTAATTTTGTCTGGTGTATGTGTTAGACAGCTGCAAGCGTAACACGCTGACGAAAATCTTATGAAACTGTTTTTCAGTTGTATATAAAAAATATTTAAAAATTCAGTTAAGGGCATGGTCGGATAAGCATTGGAAACAGCGCTGCTAAGGGGTTAATTTTTTTTAATTCATATTTCTTGATTGTCACCACTTTTTTGAAGCAGTACAATTTCACTTGTTTTCTCTTTAGTTATTACGTCATTCATTGTCGTTCGTGTATTTTGTTATTTCAAAAAAGTGGCGCCGATTAAGAATCTGAATTTAAAAAAGTAACCCATCTGGCAACACTGATTGGAAACATGCCTTTCAGTCAAATTTCTTAATTTTTTATCCAGATGTGTATGCATGTCTTACAATGCATTTACCTTATTATCACCTTATAAATATTAATATTTTATGAGATAAACACGTTTTTTCGATTTTTTAAACATCTCATTTTCTCAAAAACTACTGAACCGAATTACATGTGATTAATTGAGTTTATATAGACATGAAAGATGCATAATTTTTCATTTTTGTATAATTTTCGAATTATAAAAAGCGTATAAAAAAACGATGAATAACATTTGAGAAATAAAAATAATATCTTATAGTTCTCGGAAAATCACCCTCTTCTAGTAGAAAATTCCTCATATGTGCCCGCATATTATATATAAAAGCCGAAAATTTGCGTTGAGTACTACATATAAATATTTACAAAAATATGTATAAAATTTATTAAAATTCATTTAAAGGCGTTATTTGGGCGGAGTTACATAACTTCGAAATCCAAAGAATCTTTGGAACAAAGTCAACAGACAATGTGTCAACTGATGTATTTTTAATTTCATTAAGAGTGTGGATCATAATTTTCAACTCTGTCGACATTAATTCAATATCGAAATCTGATGGTTTGTACCGAAGATAATAGAGAATAATATTTTCATTTGGAAAACAATAGCATTCTTCGATATCTAAATGTAATGACTGTTACTACAATGATATTTATTCAAACATTTTCACCACTTTTAATGAAGGGTAATATAAGTAATTCATTTGTCATTATTGCCTGTTGTTGTTGTTTTTTTACATCGCTAATCAAATGTAGATAATACATATAACTAGAAATAACTAGAATTGAAGCCTATTGCGTTCTCTTAATTTTAAGATATCGTCAAGATTGGGTATTAATAGACAATTTTTTATTCAAGATACATGCTAATCATAATATTTTGTTCGATTAGCCGATTTCAGAGGCAATTTAATCCGAAGATAAATATTAGCGAAAGGTACATAATGTGAGTTAACCCATTAATGCCTGAATTATTTTCTTCGTTAAAATTGAAATTTTGCATTTTCCCACCACTTTTAATGCAAGAATAACTTTTGTCTTAATTTATCGAGGACTTTGTCTGAAGAAAGAAAGTATTTATTTATCTTCCTTCTTTACTGGTGTAAAATGCGCTTACTTGAATATTTTAAAACTGTCCCAAAAATGGGACGCTAGACACTAATGGGTTAAAAGAAAAATAAAGACAGCTAACAGCACTGGAAGATATTTTGTGTAGATCAAGAAATTTGATTTAAAGGCGTGTTTCCGATGTTTATCCGGCTATATCCTTTAATATTCTGATCTAGAAAAATGTTAGTTTATCTTTAAAGACTTTAAATAATACGATTGATCAAATAATGTAGTTAGAAATAAAAAGGGGGAGACATAGAGTGTTGTGCCGACTTGTTGCAAGTGCAGTAACTGAAAAGGTTGTCACAAAATGAAGGCTGTTTTTTCCGAGTTGTATCAACTATAAGGAAAGGGCAGCTGACGTCACTGTGGACGAATTACCGTGGATAAGCGAGAAAAACCTGTCCGTTCTTTAACGACTGATACTGCACGGATGAGCTCTGGTAATTTGATTGGTCTAAGTTTGCCAATGTATAAGTAAGTGCGATATGATTAGGCTACGTCGTCAAGATGATTCCTACAATGATTGCTATGACAAAAAATGTAGCGGTAGATTGGTTGACAAACGTGTTTGTTTGTAAACATGCCCTTTCCTTATTTCTGTTTACAACAAGGCAAACTTACACCACTGAATTTGAATAAAAAAATGTCTTATATAAGAGCCTTATACATGAGAAATGTTTCGACACATTTGGAAAAAAATCTCTATTTATTTTTGCTGGTGACAGTTTTCACAGACACAGTGTTGCCACATCTGACTGATTCTTTATTTAGGCATTCCGAATTCTCATCAGTAAATTTTACTAGCTATTTATGCTACAAAAGATCATCGATATTGCATACAGAAAGTAAAATACAAATGTTATTAATTTTTTTTTCCAGTGTCAATATTTCTAAATAAAACATCTATAGAATGCGTCTACACTACGCACGTTTTTTAATCTTTTTCACCCGGGGAAGAAGGAGATTATCCTGGTAACAACAATATGGTGGAAACGCACCTCCTGACTACTGCGGAAGTAAACTTTCACAAGCAAAATTGAATATGTCTTTCTAAAATAATTTATGTCTGAAATTATGCACTTGCAAGGAGCTTAAATAAGGTCAAAATTTGCATTTAAAGTTACTGGTGGAGATTGCCTCGGTAGCAATCAACACTTGCGAAAGCAAATGCAGTTGAAACTTCAATATTTTTAGTATATACGGTAGATGTGCCAGTAATGGATCCCCTTAAGGAATTTCTTTAAAAAATAATTTTTATTAATAGTTATAATTATTACATTCCAATTATTTTCATATTATTTTAATCTTTCAACAATATTTAACTAATCCCATAGTTACATTTCCAATAGAAATAAAAAATTAATTTTAAATAATAGAAATACGTCGAATCACCCAAAATCCCAGTAATGGACCGCCTATGTTCCAGTAATGGCCACCCTCCATTCCAGTAATGGGCCACCCTACAAAAAATAACAGATAATTGTTTTTTCAATTGTATTCTGCTCCAGAAGTTAAAGAAAGCATTATAATAATACAAAATATTAAAACTTAAGTTAGAAATTCATTACATTGAAGGATTTATAATGAAAGAACATAAAACAAAATATTCAAACTTAAGTTATGAATTTATTATAATCAAGGATTTATAATGTTGAAATAAAACAAAATATTAATGATATCGTTAGAAGTTTATTTCATTAACGGATTTATAATGTATAGACATAAAACAAAATATTTATACTTAAAGGATTTATAAGATAAAGGCAATGTTTTACTGAAAATAAGTTTAGGTAAAATAAGGCAATAAAAAAAGTCCCCAATCTCAGAGTTGCCAACCTCCGGCTTTTGTTAATTCATGAAAACGTACTTTGAACCAGAAAATTTATTTATTTAGAAGTGTCTAATATTAATTCAGTAGGTCATTTGAAATTTATTTCATTTCGTTGACACAATAAATTTCTGGTTAGAAGTATAAATGTTTGATTTTTAAAAAGCCGGAGCTTGGCATGTCTGCCAATCTTCATTCTTATCATTATCTAAATGATGTGCTGTGCAAATATGAAATATAAATAACAAATCTTCAATTTTATCATCATTTTCTGATAGTCCAAACTATTCAATACAGAATTTTAGAATATATTTAAAATAAGTGTTCTTGCACGATCCAATCATTTTCAAATAATCCTGTAGCCCATCAATTTTTCACTGATTCCACAACTTCATTTGGGAGATGCTTATATGGATATATTATCATAAATGAACAGTTTTACTATTTCCTGAAAAAGATCCCATAACAGTGATTTGTTCTTTTTTGTTATTCGGTGCTACATAATACATATCTTTAACTGATTTTGGTCCTAAAAATTTACCTAATTTAAGAGCATAAATGAAAAACAGTTTTAACTGCATTGAAAATTCTCTCTGTATGCTTTAGAATTTGGAAGAAGATATTAGTAATATCTTCCAAATATGATTCTACATTTCTGAACCAATTTAAAACAATTTATTTGTAACGGCACATCTAGATTTTGTCAAATGTTCTGCTTGTCTTTTGTACCAATTTTGGATGTCTTCTTGGAAACAACTATTTATAAAGAAATTCCCTTTATTAAATTCTAGTAGGTAAAATTTAAGTATTAAATTTGATTATTTAACTTTTCATTTAAATCAAAATATTTTATCTCTACTGAAATTATACTTTTACTATTGGTCACTTGGATGGTCCATTACTGGAAAATCACGAAATAAGCAATCCAGTAATGTACCACCCCTCCTAAAAACTTAAAAATAAATAAAATTTTGTAAATGGTCATTGGTATATGAACTTCAGAGTTTTATATTACTATTCAAACAAAAACATTCAATTTTTACAAGAAAATAAAGAAGATATAAATTAATTAAGTAAAGTCAGCTCTTAACGTGTTCATAAAGATTTTCAGTAAAATTGTGAAACTTTATTTTCCGCTTTCTAATTGCTTTGATGAAAAGTGTAAAAAAATAATCCAGATTATCGAGCACGCAAGGGGGAGCTAAAAAAATAATAAAAACTTAACTATCATTTACTATTTTTTTATAAACTAAAAACTACGAGGTGGCCCATTATTGGAAGGCGGTCCAACTGGCACATCTACCCTATATGCTCCTATTTATTCTTTGTTCCATGGATCAGATGAACAGAAGAAATTTCGTTCGTTGACAATAGCGCCTTCTAACATTTTGTGTTCTTTTAGCTTATTGCAAAATGAAAAAATAATACCAGAAAAGTTAAAAAGAGAAATTCGAAATATCAATGCAACGATGTTCCGAAAACATGCCGATAAAGCATGAAACCTTAATCGGAACTTCTTGCTGAGCTAAGGTAATTACGATGAGGTACGTAATCTAACAGTGTCTTGTAACTATTTTCTTTTTCCCCGAAACTTTTTTATTAAGAACTAGTTGAGCCAAGGAGAGTGGAGCGCATGTATCCAAACAAAATTTGCATAATGTACGCTTGCAGTTCATTTCAATTTTACACACTTTCCAATGTGCATTTTAACATGTATTTTTTCTTCATAAAATAGGTTTTTGAACAACGAGAAATTGATATATCCTCAAAATAATGAAGCGTCAACTGTCACCACTTGCAGAGAGGTTGCATATTTAAACGCCAAATTCATCCAAAAATTCTGCAACAAAGACGAATATATTTAATACATTATACTGGGGAAGTTTTCTCCGTTGGTAGTCTGGCCCTGTGGATCCATCATTTCGGGACTACATGATGCAAACGAACATTGCGTTGTAACATACTCAATTACTTCACTAACAACCGGTATTTACTGCACTATGTACTTAGCTACCAATAAATTACGCTTTTTGTAACACAAAAAATATTAGAAATTTAATCGGCTGATAACGAGTATGTAAGACTGTAATTTATTTGGAAAATTATGTGTCTTCGATGTCCGTTGGAACGGATGTTGCCACATCTGGCGGATTTTTTACAGCAACACTTAAGCGTGCAGAAGAAAAGTTTGGATACCAATATTCTTTTATTTTTTATATAGAACATCTGTCATATCATAACACAAAAGTATCAGCTAAAACTTAATCGCGACACCTTCGAAAGCCCAAATGAAAAACCAGCCACGTTGCACATAAATAAGGGCTTCAAATGCTTCAAAGTATTTTAACCCTTTCCGTCACGGTCAAAATCTGTTAGTAAAATCAGAAATTATCGACTGACACCAGAATTCACAAACGAATTTTATAGATATTTTGGATTCCTTAATTTAAGCTTTTATTGTGGAAGGAAAATTTTACTAAAATATTATTGGTGCCTTTACAAGTTTGGTATTAAAATTAGGTATCCCAGGCCGGGCACAGTGTGCCGGAAAGGGTTAAAGTATCTTTGTCACTCGAACTGATTGCTTAATTACATGCGATAACAGATGGCAAATAAACTGTGAAAAATTATTTGTGTCCAGAGACTTTGGAGTCTGATTTACGCGGTACATCTAGACACGCTAACTGGAACATTACCATAAATACTCGAGTATAAGTAAACCCCTGTATTTGAGGCAGCAATACATTAACCTTCCTACCCTGTCGAAATTTTACTTAAACTTGATTAAAATATTTCATACCAGAATTTTTATTTAAATCCATTTAGCAGACTTATTTAACTTGAATCTTTGTGTTATTTATTTAATTTACTTTATGAAAAATTTTCTGGTTTGGATCGAATGAAACGCATTATAGGATTGGGTCGATTAGACCCATTCAGGGTAGGAAGGTTAAATACCAGCATTCTGGACTAGTTAGTTTTCTGTTATTTAATTTAATATCAGAATAACTTCAAGAAATCGGCTTTTAGAAAAGATGAAGTTAAGTTCTTTTGAAATACTCATATTCAGTCTATTACACCACTTGAATTTTGGGTCGGCTTATACTCCAGTATATACGGTAATTTCACAGTATGTATTCTCATTTGACTTTTTCTCTATAGGCATACTTATGAATACATCAAGGCAGTCCAACCTGGCGCCCGCCTGATACCAGAAAAATCTTACAGAAATGAAGACATTATTGAATCGGCGATATTCGAAGATTTAATAAGGGAAAAATATCTAAAATTTTTCTGGTGTTCACGGGCGCCAGGTTGGACCGCCCTGGAATACATAAAACTTCGTCGTCTTTTTTAAATTTACCTCTATTTTTAAATAGAATCGTTTTATTTAATGACCAAATGTCTGCAATTCAACAAGACATGTATTATTATTTTAAATTACAGGTATGAATTTGTAATATCTGAATTAAAAAGCTATTAAATAGAAAATACTGGTAGTAGCACATATGTTACCATGAGGATTAGAGGGCTAACCCTATCAAGGGAGGTGGCCAGGTGGCGTGATAACCTAATTTTAACTCTTTGAGCTCTGATAGTATAATTTTCTACTACTTAATATTAATTCCGATATGTCACAATGGCATCGGAGTCTTCGACCAAATTTATTTGAAAAAGCTTAATAGATCTTCTCGTGTATATCCAGAGATCGCACACTGCTTATATTTTGTAAGGACTCTGGCACCACTATTAATGATAAGAAAAATTATATTTAATTTTTAAGAAACAGAATTTGCAACCACCTCCTCGATTCTCAATTTTCGTGATAGTTTTCTTCTATGAAATACATTGAAAATACTGTAAAAAATTAGTGGTACAGCTGTGCGAACCCTGATATCGTAAACGGAATATTTTCATTGCAAAATACTCGTGCAAATGTGACGTTTGGAATTTTTAAGATATTTACTTCCTTGAGCTCAAATTAAAAATTTGATAAATAACACTGAGAATAGTATCCTTTTATAATGAACAATGTATAAAAGCACGTTTTTATTTTCTATAAACTTTGTTCGTTAATTCTGGTGTCAATTAGTTATTTCATCATATTATGAATGGAATGTTTCTGCCTCTGAAAGGGTTAAAGCAACGCCTGTGTATATCTGAGTCCTGATGCTAAATTCCTGATCGCTGACACAAAAATGGGAGCTGCCGTAGCCGGATAATTTTTAACGTTTGTGCGTTCCGTAGGATTTGAACACCAATAATTTTTAGATTTGTTTTTTCAACTTTCTTTTTCTGAGATTAAATAATTCAAAGAAAACTTTTGATAAATACTAGTGTATAATTTCAGGGGGTGACACAAATGCTTAAAAAATCCATCGACGACAACCGTCTTCTTTTTTTCAATTCTCAGGCTAGTGTTCAAGGGGCGGAGTTTAAAAATATTTATATTCATACTTTATTAATTTGCACATTTATTGCCGCTTTATAACCAGATTTTTTTATACATAGTCTCTAAAATTGTTCATTAATTGTTAATTTAAGGGCTTAACATTAAATATAAAATAAAGGAATTTATGGAATGAAATCAAACAGAAAAGAACAAAAAACAAATACAGCTCAGAAAATCATTTTCTTGTATCTCAATTAAGAATTAAATAACACAATTTTACCATCAGAAAACATGCATGAAATTTCATTTTTTTAAACGATACATATATTTAAATATTTTGTTAAAATATCTCTCATTTTACCAGTACGTATCTAAACATTCCCTCTATTTAAACATCTAATAAATGACATGACGTTACTAAAGTCACAGTTTATTGCTAAATCGATTTTCTCTAAAGTCTTTAAACAGTTAAATGGTTTTTGTTCACAAAATAGTGTAAAGTGCAGTCAAAGCATTTACGTAGTTTGTTAATATATTTAGCTAAAAGCTTCCATTTCTATTGTAAATACTTTATCGATTTAAAATAAAAAGATTAATGTTTCGAAACATTGTTAGAGAAAATATTTTACTGGTGAAAACAGATTTTGAACGTGTTTGATGAAATGAAACTGTAGTTTCTGTATCTGACATGTTTCACTAAGTTTTATTCTAATGCTTGCTTTAATAAAATCATTGGAAGCTTTAAAATACGTCAGAAATTTGATGAATCTCGCAGCACCAGAGGATTAATTTTTAACATAAATTTTTGTTCAATTCTTTAAATGAATCATTGAATCAAATATAATTCATCACAAATACACTCTAAATGACTATAGACGTACAGAATCGCCAAAACACGGTCTTTTTGCGAACACGCATCTTGCTTTAAATATGTTTAAAATGTTGCTCTTTTAAATCGCCAAATGTTTTAGCTAAAGTAAATAACACTTTCGTATTCAAACACTGTTATTTAACCCTTTAACGATCATAGCATTTTCATTGCTAAGACGTCGAAATAAATGAATGACACCGGTAATTAAGAACAGATATATTTCTAAATAAGAAAACGTGATTTTTCACATATAAAATAAAAGAGATATTTTTAGATAAAAATACCGGTGTCAGTGTTGCGTATCGGAATTAAAATTTTGTGGTTTCGTGGCGAAACCAATGTACGTTAAAGGGTTAAAAGGCTGGATACTTGGCAGATCTAGCCTATGTTTATTCCAATATAAAAAATCTATCATCTATCGCATGTGCACCGCTTGCCCTTAGCGCTATCACAAGAAAAATGGCAACCGAAGAAGAATTTTTTTAACTTATGGCCAGTCCCCTATATTTGGACACCAGTATTATGCACAATTTTTCTGCCTTTTTTTATCTTAGCAAATTAAAGCGGGGGAAAATGTCTCAAAAATTATTCGTAACAAAATTCAGAGTAATCGGGAAACTGAACGCACATTGAAAATGTTTCGCCTTCAGCAGCCGCCGTTTTTTATCTCGGCACTCAGGTCTAGTATAGACTGGGTAGTGGTACAATGGAACTGTTTACAAGGTGAAATTGACATACCCGTAAAACAAAATGGAGGCCAGTAACTGCGAGTGAAGTAACTCAGGAGGTTATAACAAGTTGACGCCTGTTTTTTTAACCCTTTGAGCTCTGGTGGGTAAATTTCTTCAAAATTCCAAATGTCACATTGGTACCAGTATATTTAAAAGAAAAAAATGGTTTACAATATACACAGAAAAATGCATTAAAATGGCCATGTTTTCCGGTGCCATTTATTTATTAATTTTGTGGGGGGGGAGAATTACAAGACCTCAAATGTCTGATGTAGATTCCATTTGCCCCAACCGGAGGGAACTCCGACAAGCGGGAATTCGTTTAAAATTAGGAAAAAAATAAAATAATTTAAAATAAAAAGAATATATGTACAGAAGCTCGGCCCGACGCTGCACAAGCTGCTCCCTCCAGACAAGGGGCGGACCAACAGAGTGGATGATGATAAATGTATTAAGTTGCGTAGGTGACACTTAGGAATTGAAATTAAGTACTAGAAAATTTAATCAGCGCTCAAAAGATTAATTGTATTAGCAATTTCTGATTACCACTTGTGGAAACTTAAACCAGTAAAGTTGAATAGAAAATGTTGCCTAATTTAAACTCCCTATTAATAAGAACTTTCACCGACAAATATGGTAAAAATATCTATTGCTTTTTACTGGTGTCAATTTGCACAAGTATTATAATATTTTCACTGACACAGACGGTAAGTTTTCTGGATTGCCACTGCTACCAATAAAAATAAATTTCAATTTTTGACATTGTTTTTTATTTAAAATGTTTGTTAACGAAGTTATTAAATAAGGAGAAAAGTTCCGATAAAATTTACAGGTCAAAATTTTCCACTATGGTAATGAACCCTTACGAAACCGGTTGCAGTTAAAGTTTCAGTTTCTATGTTATAATAGTTCCATGTTACAATCACTGCGATCCGCTGTAATACGGAGAGCCAACTCATCGATCCACTTTCTGCCGGGACAAAATCACAATTTCAGTGCGCGCAAGTGATAATTCCTCCATTTTTATTACTATTACAAACATTTCTTCAATCATTTTTACAAACTTTTTATCATTTTTGGTTGTTTCTATACCTTTTAGATATTATTAACAAATATTTCAAACTTAACTGATGTTTCATTATTTTTTGTTCAGTTTTACTAAAACTTCATTTTTAACAAATATCAAATTAAAAATTTGGAAAGTAAAATCAGTAGTTTTATTATAAAAAACATACCGTAAATTCCGGCGTATAATCCGCGGATCAAACAATTATTTTTAGACCCACAATTTTTTTTAAAGAAATGCAGCTTATCACATCGTCGAAAATATTTGTCTTCAATCACTAAATAATATTTCTGGGTAAGAAATGAATTGTCTCATCCGCGGATTATACGCCAGAAATTACGGTATACCAGTGAAAATAATAGCAACTTGTCATAATTTTAACACTAGAACCGCGGGAAATTTTACCCAAGTTTTATAAAAATAATTCACTTCAGAATTTTTATTTAAGTCTATTTTAGTTATTTATTTTAAATAATTTTTTTGAAGCTTATATGTAAATTATTTTAAGTAGATTTATCTGGTTCGAATCGACATCTTTTCACTGAGTACGGGTCAAAATGACCCGTCTCCGCGGTTCTAGTGTTAAAAGAAAACGCAATTTGAAAATATCTTCCCCATACATCTTCACCAATCGTCACCAATAATATTACAATAAAATTTTACTTTTACGATGAAAGATTAAATTAAGGCGCTCTTAAATTCTCAAAAAGTCGTTTGTAATATCCGGTGTCTATCAATAATTACTCATTTTAATAGCAGTGTTTGTCCGTGCCGGAAAGGGTTAATACGGCTTTTAGATAAGATAAATATTTTCTAATTAAATTTACTGATGGAAGATTCCGTCACAGAGAAACTTTCACAGAATAACAGGTTATATTTAAAGTTTCACTATTTTGAGAGTATGCGAATATTTTTTTTTCACAATCCCATGTATGCAATCAGCATACCATGTGTGTATAAAAATTATAAAACTGGTTACCTGATTTGGAAGAATGCGAATAAATGTCGAAATCCGGTCGCTTTTTCGTTTGATTATATACCTTCACATTGAATTTCATAATTTCAAGAATAAAATTTGTCATATGATCAGGATTAGGGAAGTTTACAGATTATTTACTGTTGACATTAACTTTATTACTTATGTTAAAATTTAAAATATTTCCATAGTATCTTTTTAAATTAATCTACCTCTTAAAAATTAAAAAAGGTCAAAATCTCTCGACATATTATTTTCCATGAGTACGATAAACAGCATATACTAAAGGAAAACATCGCTATTAGGTAACTTTTTATTTATCTGCATTATTTCGACTTCTGTTCATTTTTAACTTAGTTTATGTACAGATAATTAATCTACCGCATAAAATTAAACGCTTAAACATTTTTCGTAAAGAAACATGAATTCTTTTTAATATGGAGACAGGTAAATGTAAAAATGTGCTTTTCAGATGATAAATAACGAATCAATAACGGAGCGAAAGATTCTTATATAAAAATTAATCTAATATGGAACATGAATAATTGAGAACGCTGTTATGGAAGAAAGAAATGCCCATTAGAAGAATACTTAAAGAAATGTCTTTAGGATCGTTTTTCTATTTCTCATTATTATTGAATATGTAAAAGAAAAATTAATGGAATGTATGTTATTACAGAAAAGGAAAAATGACTTCAGATAAATGAAGGCATGTTCATAAACGCTGCACCAGCATAAACCCAATAAGATTAATGCCTTATAGAATGTACATTTATCGAATTTGTGGTTGTTTCTTATTTTATAGAAGAATTATAATAAAATAAAATAGCTTTCCGTAGCTTTATTTTTAGAATTTGTTTATACATGTGAATGTGTAAAATGTGTTTTCGTATTATTTCAATTTACAGACCACACATGCTGTTTCAGAAAAACCTTTCTATAAATTATGTAAATATTTACACAAATAATTGAATCTGAAAAATATATACAGGGTGTCCCGAAATATCATGTACATAATTGAAGGGGAGGTCAAGACCATCGTTAGGAATCATGATTATCTAAAAAAGCATGGCTGAAAATTGATAGGTGATGATGTATGCGAACTCTCAAGGTCAGCATAGTGTTGCCAGTGAACTTTTTTTTTATTTAGTTTCTTTATTGGCATCACAATTTTGAAATGATAAAATTTAACTTGTTTTTACTTTAATTAATATGTCATTAACTATAGAAAATTTTACGATTTGTAAAAAGTACTAGCAAACAAACAGGTCTAAATTAAAGAAAAGTAGCCAACTGTCAGCAATGGGTTGGAACCTGTGGCTTCTTCTTTGTAGATGACAACTATGATATAGTAACATGGATCACATGGGCAACAACCCACAAGTCCGTATCACAACACTTCGCTGTTAATGTATAGGCGGTCATTACGGCGGACAGTTTAGTGGAGCCACACATCTTACAAACTCGACTGGGCTCTCGCAAGTATCTCATTTTAATTCAGAAGATTTTTCTAGAATCGCTTAATACTTCTAGCTCTGATGGATGAATTTTCTACCAGTTAATTATAATTCGAATTGTCACAATTGTACCGGAATATTCGGTAAAATTTATTTGAAAACAGCTTAATGCATTTTATCGTAATATTGATGTCTGCATGTATGTCGTAAACGATTTTTTTCTTTGCATAAGACTAGTGCCAATGTGGCATTTGGGATTTTGAAGAATTTTACCTACCAGAGCTCAAAGGGTTAACGACGACACTTCCGCTGCTGAAATGTTGAAATAAAAAATTGACACCCGAAATAACGAACAAACTTAGTTGCAAATAAGAAAAAAAAGGGGGGGCAACATTTCATATGCATTTAAATGAAAAAAATTATATTAAAATTCTGGTGTCACTGTTGCATTTTGCATTAAAATGTTTTTGGTTTCACTGTCTATGGAAGGGTCAACAAGTGAGGATAACGTTCCCGCCCGTGTTTTTCAATATAATTGCTATTATTAACGGTGTTCTCTACTTCCTTTTCAAGTTTGTACACGAAATTCGGAAACATCCTGTAAATTATTACCTTCATAAAAGAAATAATAAAACTTTAAAGACTTTCTACAGGAATAGGGAAGAAAACACTATCATTATTACTTGTTTCAAAGTTTATTTATATTATTGCGTTATGATTTTGTTTTTGTTTAGATTATGGGTGAAAAATTGTGGCCCATCTAATACCACTTAAATTTTATAGTTATTATTGCCTTATCTAATCATCGGATGGTTGCGATTTAAAAAATCAACTACTTAAAAAAAAAAAAAAAGTGGCATCTGGGGTGCCATAACTGGCCAGTCCTGGCTTCGGTTGGTAGAACTGAGCTAAAAAATTGGTTAATATCCTAACTGATCAATATTTTTGAAAAAAACTTTCAGTTATTATTATTTTTTTTGGCATATCTTGCAGACTTTTTAATCTTTTATCACCAGTTTTTCAAAACTGAAATCCGTTTTTCACAATTCACAATACAAAATAAAATTTATTGGTGAGAATAATAAATCATGACTTGAAATTATTAGCGCATACGTAGTTCGGGCAAGTCATGAATGGCAAAAACTCGTTGTCAGTAACATGTGCGGGCAAATCATTGAATATCCCTTTCCGGCACACTGTGCCCAGTCCGGGATACCTAATTTTTATTCCAAACCAGCAAACGACACCAACAATATTTTAATAAAATTTTGTTTTTTATAATGAAAGCTTAAATTAGGGTATTCTTAATTTCTACAAAAGTCGTTTGTAAATTCCGGTGAGAATCGATAATTTCTCATTTTTACTAACAGAATTTGCCCGTGCCGGAAATGGTTAACCCCTTGAGCTCTGCTGGTAGAATTTTCTACCATATAATTTTAATTCCAAAATGTCAAAATGACACCAGAAAATTTGACCAAATTTAATTCAAAAAGGTTTAATGCATTTTTTCGTGTTTATCGTTAACCGGTTTTTTCCTTTGCAAAATACTGGTGCCAGTGTGACATTTGGAATTTTGAAGAAATGTACACCCCAGAGCTCAAAGGGTTAAAAATGGCCATTTCCAGATCTGCCAAGTCTCCGGCTTTTTGGATACCAGTAATTTAATACGGAAAAAGTTTCTTTATTTAATTGGAACATTCCGGAGATAAAGTAACCAGATTTTCACTAAAATAATAGTGGTGTGCAAAGCCGGAGACTTGGCAACTCTGCCATTTCTGATTTTATGAAATGTAGGAAAGCGTATTTTTAACTAAACACATTATTTTTTACATCTTTGTTTAACTTGACTAATTGATAATTGCATTTATATGTCATTTGGAGAATTTCCATTTGATACCGGAAATTCCAGAAGACGACTTTTTTCTTTAGTAATCATAGAAAATCTGCAATTAAATGCAGTATTAATTGCTATTGGAGTTTCTTGTGCTTTTTTTAATAAAAAAAATTGAACGAAGTTTTTTGAATTTAAAAAATCTTGAAATGCATACTTGGGATATAAATAAGATAATGAAGTTGTCGACAACAGCTTCAAACTTTCAAAAAGAAAATTATTTTTCATTTTGTGATAATTGATAGTATCTAGGATTTTTCCGGTTATACGATTTATTTCAAGAGTTACTGTGACAAATATAAAGGTGAGCCTGAGTTTATGGTGCAAACTTTGAGGATTGATACAGGACACTGAAATATATAACTGTAAATGTTATTTAATGATTAAATAAAAAAACTTATTTAAAAATATGCGGTATGAAATTTTTTGAATTAAAAAAAATCCTTTTCTATTACTATTCATGTATTGCTTGTATTTGACAAAATTTGCTGGCTAAGCGTTTCCCTTCTTTCTTTTATTCAAGAACTTCCACAGATTTTTTTCTTTTAAGTAACATGGAAATGTCTCTCTAAAAAAGAGAAAGGAATAATATAGGAATTTTCACAATAGCCTTATCTGAAGAGTTAGTACATGGATTTTCATTAAGCTTTAGAATTAGTTAGTCCTTGAAATAACATGGTGCAAGTTACATTTTGGTGCAAATTGCTCAACTGGTGGCGCTGTCATGATGCATTATTCGTGATTATGGTAATAGCTATACCTCAAGAACAAACGCGTCAAGTTTTCTAAAACTTCAGATTCAGTTAGTCCCCGACATAGATTAGAGTTATTTAATTTTCGGCTTAAATTACCCTGAAGATGGCTTTGCTATGCTGTATTTTTCACGATTTTCCAATAACTGTATTTCGAGAACTAAAGTATGGATTTTCATCAAGTTTCAGGTTCAGTTAGTGTCTGATTAAAAAAAAAAATATCTTGATTAGCTTTCGGTGTACATCACGCAACATGTGACGCTGTTATATAGATTTTGTTGAAGATTTTGAAATAGTAATAATTTTAATAATATCAAAAACTCATACACATATTTTCATCAAACATTAGATTTAGTTATAAGATGGCATAATTTGTTGCTCAACAGATTTTGGTTTAAACCACCGAAACAGTGGCGCTGCTATGCCGCATTTTTCAGGAAGTATTAACATGCATAAGATAAAGGAAAGTTTTGGGATTGCCATATCTGATTAGTTTCTGTTTTCTTTCTAAAAGAAATATTTTATTTAAATATTATTGGTGCAGTTTTCCGAAATTAAGTGTTCTTTTGTGTAGGCTCCCAGTTAACAATTTATTATAATATTTCTGACTACTGTCATTGAATAGAAAAGTTTCTTATTTAATTATTGAAATTTTAATATTAAACAAAGCACATTTTTCAGTTCAAAAATAGTGGTGAAAACAAATTAAATGTTTCCAATTATTCAAACATCTTGCTAATATTAATAGTTACTTTAAATAATATAAAAAAAATTTCTAATTTAATACTTGACTTTTATAATATTATTTAAAAACATCTGGGTATCTACTCATTTATAGCAGGATGTTCTAAATAAATTAGAAACAATCTCTAATATATGATAGTATCACATAAAATAAGAGAAATTTATCATAAAATAGATTATTGAGCTTGCACCAAATTATAAACATAATGACAAATATATAAATATGTATAAATTAACAGTTTCGATATAATTAAAAAAGCGTTATAACGTATGGTGAAAAAAATACAATATTTAGATATTTAAAATTTCCTGCTGCTGTTTCAGAGTAAAAAAGTCTTTATTATTTTACGAGTAAAAAACACACAATGCATTTTAAATAAAAAAGTATTTACAAACCTAAATAAATTACCAGTCTCATATTCAAATCAGAAAATTATAATTGCCTCGAATTTGAACCACGACCGCAGGTGTTCTTCCGGATAAGTAATTTATTTTTAAAATTTTTAAATGGAAATATAGATAATGTGGTGGTAGAAAGAAAACATATAATTTTCAACTCCATCTTTAATTTGAATATTATACTTTTGTTTAATAAAATTCAAAATAAAATACATGAAATAAAATATATTTTTAATTGAGTTAAATTCATTTACGTATACTTAGATGAGATATATATAAATGTTATGAGATATTTTTTTTTAATCTCCACATTTCTGTAAGCACCATCATTGCTCTGTATACTATACTCAGGTAGATATAAATTATAAAAATGATCATTGTATTAAATAGTTCATATAATTATATTAATAGACATATAAGCAATGTAAATTCATTTTATCAAAACGAAAATACTGTGAAACAATTTTATTACTATAAAAAGCTCGCATTTCCACAGCATATGCAGTAGAAACCAAATGATGAGAGTGGAACAGATTTTCCTAAATTACAAAATTATTACAGGCCAGAATTTTAATAAGGGAGGTTCTACGCAGTTTATTAATATAAGTGAAATGGATGCTAGCATAAATTATCGTTTTGCTGAAAAAAAGTGCTCATGCACAATATATATTTTTACAAAAATAAACCAAATGTTTCTGAAAACGTTGTTTCCATACGTTCCATGCACAAATCTACAACACTGCAGAAAACTTCAACAAAATGTTTGTCTCGCAAACTAACTAAAAGTGCCTTAAATGTAGATTAAACAATTGTTTTTTATAATATCTTTTTCTAAATCTCATCATTTATTTGTGTTTTTTTTTTTTTTTTTTACTCAACATACTTTTCCTTTGCTGACCATGATTTTTTCTAAAGTAGTGATTATTTTATCTTCGTAAAGAAAAAAAAAACGTGTGTGAAGTTATTTGTAAATAAAAACGCCAGAAATGAAAAAAAAAAGTTATCATGCATTGATGTACAGGATGTCTACAAATTAGGAAGGATGGGGCAATTGAAAAAAAATTGTTCATAAGTTCCTACATGTCAATATTTTTTGAAAAATTAAGTATAGCAGCGGTACCGGTTTCGTGATTTACGACAAAATCTGATCAACCTTAACTTATGTCATGTTCTAACACAATCTTCGAAAATATCCTTATATATTGCACCATTCATCTTAAGGCGGATTTCAACTAACGGAGCTACACCTTTTCAAAAATGTGCTCCTCACAGCATAACAAATCATCCGCCTTGCTTCATTGTTGGAATACTTAAATCGTATCTTTTGCTTTTAGTTCATCAGACATAGTGTTTGTCATCACTCCAAAAAAGTTCAACTACGATTCAAAGGAAAAAAGTACATTTTTTTTTAATTTTTCACTTGATCGGTGTTTGTGTTCCTTGAGAAATGTTAGTCGGCCACACTGTTTGTTCTGTGAAAAGTGTTTAGCACCGACAGGTCCATAAAGTCCTACGTCCGTAAAAGTCTTAAAACCGTCGAGCGACTTATTTTAGTATAATTTCACTCCATAAATCGCGGGATATTCAAGTGGCGTTTTTATGCGTGTCATCAAGAGATATTTTCCAGATACTTCTATCCACACGAACAGATGTATTCTGGATTCTTGCAGACCGTGGAATGTCCTGAAGGCCATTGCCATCTTGAAACATTTTTAAATACAATTCACAATAAATACCGTAATTTCGGGTGTATAAGCCGCGGATCAAACAATTCTTTTTAGACCCAGAAATCTTATTTAGTGGCTGAAGACAAATATTTACGGCGATCTAACTAGTTATATTTGTTTCTTAAAAAATTCTGGGTCGAAAAAGAATTGTTTGATCTGCGGCTTATACACCCGAAATTACGGTATTATACCGATCGATAACTTTGCGCAATCTCAAGACAGGATTGGCCTTTCAGTAATATTTATGTCGCTTGTTTACGAACAATAATTGTTGATTTATTTTAAATTTAAATAACGTTATTCCCATTGAGTAACCACTTAGCTGATTACTTATTTATTTATTTTTGATAAAAAACTGTCAAATAATGCCTATTTTTACGTCTTTTACAGAATTTTTAACCTTTTATCACCGGTTTTTCAAAACAGAAATTTTTGCCTAGTTGAATCAGAAAAATGCTCGAATTAAATAATGCAAAATTTGCAATAAAAATTTACTGGTGATAATAAAAAATCATGATTAGAATTGCGAATTTATATTTCCTCTAATTTTATAAAGTGGCTTTAGAATCCGATCAAAAATGATCACATGGTTAGAGGTCATTTGCATATTCTTATCCTCTGGATTATTTGCGCCTGTTCTTCGCTGACATATTCTGGCAAACAAATCAAACGGACTAACTAAACGGAAACTTTCGATCGCCACTGTAAATGAGAGTTGCTAGTTTGGCTTCAATTTTAATTCAGAATATTCGAGTTTACACCACAAATAAAGAATAGTATTTTATTCTTTATTTAATGAGAGGCATTTAAAAATCACTTAAAGTGAAAGTTCTGCTCTTTAGTGTCGCAGGTTCAATTTGAAATTTCGAATTAAAATTGGGGACCAAAATGTCAACCCTGTTATAAATAAATTTTATATTATTACAAATTTCCGAATTTTTTTTCGGCATAATTTATTTAAATGAAAAATAAACGTAACGTAAGTATGCATAATTCTTGATTAATAACATAATTTTAGAAATCTCTTTTTTATATACTTATTCTAAACAGAATCTTAAAGCCATTTTCAATTAAGTCTATAAGATTTATTCTGAAATTTAAAAAGCCTTCTTATGTTTTTATTATATTTTATTTCTATTTGCACTTAAGTAATCTCTTTACTTTTAAAAACTCAAAAGTTTATTCTCTAAAAAATAGGAAAAAATAGTGATAATATTTTAAAAGTATATTTAAAGTTCGAGTTTTTCCTCTTCTTTTTTGTTTCATAAATCACCATGAACACATTAAAAAATGTGTCAGGAAAAATTAGTCTAGAATGTTTTTCGAATTTATCTCATTAATTATATTTTCCTGATTTTTAAGGAGTAACAGAGTAATTTAGACAAAAAGACTTTCTCTTTAGACAGTTTTCTGCTTAAAAGTTACAGTAATGTTTCAATAGTAACTTTATTTTTTTCCAAAAAGTACAATAATGCCATTGAAACCTCTTTTAATTGAATACGTCTATTTCGGAACGGAAATATTAGCTTTATTTAATGAAGAAATTCTGTGATTGAAGAAGGTGACTGATTCTTCTGGAAGATGCTGGAACTAGAAATACGCTAAATATGACAGTGTACTAGATATTTTATTAAAATTTAGGGTGAAATATTTTTGAATATTTCTCCCCTTTTCTTATTATTATTATTATTTCTGCATTAAACCGTTGTTTTACCACACAGCTGCTAAAAACAAGTCCTTTAACATCTGGTATATGAAAGACTTCCCACTTAATTTTTATAACTAAATGTCATATCAGCACAAGTATTTTGCAATCAAGAACAGCGGTTTATTATGGTCTCGAAAATATGTACTTAATTTTAAATAAATTTAATAGTAAATTATAGTACTGTTCAAGTTGGGTGTTCCATATAATTCAGTGATTCACAACGTGGAGCGTACGCCCCACCGGGGGACAATTTGGCTTTTTAGGGAGGATTTCAAATTTCATATTAATTCAGTTTCTGTTTCCTTTGTATATATTTCTTTATTTTATTTTTTGAATTTTTTATTGTTAAAACTAAATCGATTACAAACAATCAGTTTTTCAAATTAAATTTTAACAATTTTTCAAATCAAAGGTTTTAAAGAATCTACACCAGAATAATTACATTAATAATGTTTTAAAATATATTAAATACTTTTGTACTAAAAATATCTTTATACTTTTCATAGTAAATATTGTACTTCGTAATCTTTTGTAGCGCTTTTGATTATTTAGTAAATGAACTTTTCACTTCTATTCGCTTTGCTATATGCTATATTAAGAAATTTTACATGTACAGGGCTCCAAATTGGTCCGCCAACTGAATATCAATATTTTCTTAGAAATATTTTCTTTTCATATTTTTCTTGCTAATTGCGCAGAAAGCGCCTCCGGAGGTTAATTTTACCGCAAATAACGTAAAAACCTACTATGAAATTTTCTGTTAAAAAATATTGGTGTTCAGTTCGCAGAACATTTGGGAGCCCTGCATGTAAAACTGAATAAAAAAATAGTTAAATCATACTGTTTTGAACATATTTAACCTAAAAATACATGAAATATTAAAATGAGGTTTTACCAAGTTTATACAATTTATGAATCTTAAATAGCATTAACACAGAAAATGGATAATTATTTATGGCTCTACTGCAGACTTCTTAACTTAGGGTTCGCACACTCCTTATATTTATAAGGACTCTGTCACCAATATTATGATCTGAAAATTTATTTCTAATTTTTAGGAAAACAGAATGGCAACCACCACTTTTATTTTGAAATTTCACAATATTTTTTCTGCAATGAAATACATTGAAAATACTGTAAATAATTTTTGGTAAATTTTGTAACTAATATATTAATTTATACGACCATATATATTTTTTAAGATTTAAGATATACATGGAAAGCAATTAAGGCGTTAGGAACGAGATTGGCTTAACCATGCCATCTATGATTTTGAGAAAAATTCTTTCGAAAATATGTAACAAATTTTAGTCAACACTTTCCGGCACACCGTGCCCGATCTGGGATACCTAATTTTTATTCCAAACTTGCAATCAGCACCAAAAACATTTTAGTAAAATTTTGCTTTTGCAATAAAAAGTTAAATTAATGATTTCAAGATATCTAAAAAATTCGTTTGTGAATTCCACCGCCAATCGATAATTTCTCATTTTACTAACAGATTTTGCCCGTGCCTGAAAGGGTTAAGCCAGTAGATGGATGGGATAAAGCTTCTTCATGCAGCATAGAATAAATAAATTGGCAGTTCCAGAGTGACGAAGTCACTTGAATCACTTTTGCACTGGCAGATTGATATACCATACAAATTGGTCAATCTATCAAAATGGCTGTCAGTTGAAGGTTTTCGAAATTAATAAAATTCATTATGTAGCAAATATATGTCATGGCAAATAATGCATTGATGCTTTAAAATAATTTTTCACATAATTATGGATAGACCACTGCGATTCTCATTGCCCAAATTAACGATATTCGGACAAAAAAAAATGTGTTCTTATAAGGAATAATAGCTACTTAAAATTAATAAAGATGAGAATCTAGAAAAGCTTCTTATGCAGTATGTTATCCACATGACACCAAATTTTCCAGCAACTCATAATAATAACAATAAATAATTATAATATATATGAATGTTATCGATTTTAATGCTAAATGTAATCTTCTCTTCAAAATATTTTCTGAAGATAAAAATACAGACCGAATAAGATTTTTCTTTAACATTGAAAGAAGTAGAAAAAGTTTAATGGTCAATTTACCGAAAATGTCCGTAATCCTGTACCGATATCTCTTGTGGTAAATATCATGCTTCAAGAGAGAAAAGTTATTTTGTGAGACGTGTCTTGTTTCATTGTGTTCCTCACAATGACTTTACACACTACACATTTTCTCCGGTGTAAATATTGCTTATTTGACCTAGGTTAAGCTGAGACAATTTTAAAGAAATTATTGGTAAGTTAGCAACTATACAATTAACTCTTTTTGGTACAAAGGCGAAGATGCATTTATAGAATTATGTTAAAAACACACTTTGACAGAATATTCATCTCTTTAATAAGTGAAAAAAATGTGAAATGAATTATAATTTTTAAGCCACTATTAAGCTTCCACTGTATGAATATTTGCATTTTTAATAATAAGAGTCATAATTTAGAGAGTGAGGATGGGGAAGGGTGGTGCATTTTGATTTTATAAATACTTTAGTGGGCCGTGGCCAATAAATGGCTGAGAAACACTGATGTAACGGAACATTGAAACACAAAGGATTAAACTAGTGTAAAGATAAGGGTTGAATGCTATATGCATTTATGTTTATCAATAAATACCAAATCAAAATACAAAGCTTACAGAATTATGAATAGTTCTAAATAAAATAAATTTTCTGATACACGGAATGGAAATAGTATAAAGATTTTTTTATCGATACTTCTGGTATTGTACTTAAGAGCTTCAAAGGTAAAAATCGATATTCCCGTAAGGTTTTCGATACTAAATGTTAAAACTGACAGAAAATGCCGTCTAAAAGAAATAAAATATGAACTGTAGATTAAAGCACATTTTTTCATTCATGCAAATATTGCTAAAAAAAATTTATGATCTATGTATCGATTTTAAATTGTAAAATAATTCTTTTGAGAAGTTTCATTACGGAATATTAAAGGACTGAAATAACATTTGTTAGTGTTTTAATTTTTTGAACCTTTTTTCACAAAATTAAAATACAAATTATACGCTTTGAATATGGTTCATAACTGATATTTCGGTGAATAACTCGCATATTTGATTGAAATAATGTGATAAAAAAAAAATACAGATGCTCGTTATACGCCGGATTACCACCCCTGAATACTAAAAGTGCGGATATATAAAACGGCAGCTGTCTTAACCGGATTTTTTTGATGATTGTATGGTCCTTTGAATTTTAATACCAATAATTTTTAATGGGCTTTCCTCTTTTTTAGATTGTGTAAGCCAACAGAAGATATTGGAAAATACCGTGTCTAAATTCAAGGAGCCGTACAAACGATTAAAAAGATCCGCCAACGAATTATCTTCCATCAGGCCTAGAGTACAGAGAACGAGGACCAAATATAAGAAGTAAAGATTTAAAATTATAAATGAATCCATATAAAGCAAATTTTCTGCATCAAATAAACATACTTTTTTATTTGGGGAAAATGGCATGAGTTTATTTATTATATTGTTTACTGTAACATTCCATAATAGCTTTTATATTTCTCAACAAACTTTATTGTATTATCTTCATGCTATCTATATATTTAAATGACATTTTTTATGCGGCCGCACTAGATATTTTTTAAATAATCCCATTTTTATATTTCAATTTTAATTTTAATTTTTTTTAATTTTTTATCATTCCAACCTTCAAGAGGATTTATCTACTTGAAAAATTTCAGTCTCTTACCGTAATTTCGGGTGCATAAGCCGCAGCTCAAACAATTCTTTTTAGACCCAGAATTTTTTAAGAAACAAATATAACTAGTTAGACCGCCGTAAATATTTGTCTTCAATCACTAAATAAGATTTCTGTGTCCAAAAAAATTGTTTGATCCGCGGCTTATACACCCAAAATTACGGTAATTAAAATTTAATGCCGTAATTTCTGGCATATAAGCTACATACCAATTATTTCTGTTTGGAACCAGAAATTTTATATAAAAATAGAAGCCAAATTCTTACCGAGATCTAAGAAGTTGGATTTTATTTACAAAAGTTCTGGGTCAAAAAATAATTGTTTGATCCGCAGATTATACTCCGGAAATTATGGTACATTTAAAATGATGTCAGGATCAGATGAATGTATTTTCGTGAAAATGAGAAAAATGTAATTTACTATGCTTTTACGACTGATATTTTAATTTATTTAAAAAATATTTTAAATACACTCAAATAATTTTTATTTGAAACAGAAAACTTTCTTTTGTCTCTATTCTTGTGGATATTCCACTGAGAAATTATAAAATAAGACCACATAACACTACAAACTCTATAAAACGTAGTTCACACAGTACAGATCCAAATGTGTTTGAATTATTTCCTTCATCTTTTTCAGGTCTTCGATGATGTGTGAGCAATTTGTATTGATTTTGAAATCAAAAAGTATTTCTTTACTTTTAAAATATCGTTAGGTGTTTTATTGAAGGAAAAAGATAAATAAATGACTATTCTTTATCTTGTTATATCTAGTTTTGAAAGGTATAATAATGCGTTTGTTTCAAAAGTATTATTATACGTTGATATAAAGATATTATAACTTTCTTCAGATTTATATAAATTGATTGGATTTTATGAAGCCCTGAAATGCACTTAGTGATCACAACTTAATGATTAATTGGTAATAGGTTTATGGAAAGAAATATTTTTAATTCAAAAATAAGATTAGATATGTAGTAAGTAACTAAAAAATATTTCTTATAATTTTACAGCTAAAACTATTTAATTTTAACATATAAAGCATAATATTTTTTACATGTTATCTTTAAAAAGCATAATATTTTTTACATGTTATCTTTAAAATTGCTTTTGAAAATTATATTCCGACCTTTTTTTTTATTATTAAAAAAAACTAGTCACATGTGACAACCCTAAACTTTCTTCTATCTTATGCATGTTAAAAATTAATGATAGAAGACAGTAGAAAATCAAATTAATCTGGTAACTACTTCTGAAATTTTTACATAAATGTCTTGAATTTAAATATAATTATTGAAACTGATCCTTTTTAATAAACAAAAACTTGAGTAACAAAACTAGTCAGATGTGGCAAGCTCAAAACTGAACATGTTTTGAATTTAAATTATTGAAACTGATCATTTTTATTAAACAAAACAAAAAAAAAAAAAAAAAAACAGTCAAATGTGGTTATCCTAAAACTTTCTTGTATCTAATGCATGCTAATGCTTTCTGAAAGATGCAGCATAGCAGCACCACCGACTAAGTAGTTTAGACAAAAACCTAGTAAGCAAAAACTTTTAACTGATCTGAAGTTTGATAAAAATGCGTGCATTAGTTTTTGAGATAGAGCTATTGCAACATCTTAAAAAGAAAACTGCAAAAGAGCAACACATATTGTAAGATTTAGGCCGAAAACTAATTAAGATCAAAATCTGGTCAGGTACTTACGAGAATCTGAATTTTGATGAAAATGCATGAACGAGTTCATAAGAAAAATTCACAACAAAATCATGAGGAATTCAGCAAAGCAGCGCCATTTACAGGGCGATTTATACCAAAAACTAATCAGATCTCGATTATATCAAGGTCTCTCAGAATCTACTATTTTCTAAAATTCTGTGCTTTAGCTCTTGAGATTGAGCTATTGTGATAATCACGAATAATGCACCATGGCAGCACCACCTGTTGAACGATTTGCACTAAAACCTAATCAGAGCCATGATATATCAAGTACTAACTAAATATAAGGTTTTATAAAAATCCATACGCCTGTTCTTCAGATATGGCTATTGAGGAAATTGTAAATAATGCAGCATAGCAATGCCACCTGTTGAACGATATACATAAAAAAAAAATAATGAGATCTAGTTGTTATCACGGTCTGACGGAATCTCAAGTTTTGTGAAATACCGTGCATTAGTTCTTGAGATATATCTGTTGCGATAATCACGAATAATGCCCCATGACAGCGATATCTGTTGTGCAATTTCCAGCAAAACATAATCAGCACCATATTATATCAAGTACTAACTAAATCCAAAGTTTTCAGAAAATCTAGTATTATTAATATTAGTTCTTCAGATACGGCTATTGTGGAAATTGTGAACATTGCCGCATAGCAGCGCCATTTGTTGAGTGACACACAAAAACTAATCAGATCTAGTTTATTTCATGGTGTAACAGAATCTAAAGTTCTGTGAAATTCCGTGAATTAGTTCTTGAGATAGAGCGCCCATAAAATTTTTGTCACTTATAGACAGTCAGACAGACTGATAGACTTGCATACTCACAGACATTTTGTAAAAATATTTTTTTCGGATTCTCTGATGCCTAAAACATGTGAATCCTTCAAAAACCGGATTTCGAAAATTATCACGAATCAGATACTTTCTTCTTGTTAAGACAGAAGAAAGTAAAAACGTAATGGGAGGTAGAGCTATGTTAAAGGTGAGTAAACCGAGGTAATTCAGTTTTGATTTGATTCCAGTAACACTACAGAAAATAATGGTTCAGATGCTTTAGCTATCGGCCAGAAGGTGAAAAGGTCATTACAGCATGTCGATAGCGCATTTGTGTAGTTATACTTTTGAGTATGTTTGTGTTTTAACGTTTGCTAATTATCTTAACCCTTTACGGGGCAGTGAAATTCTGTTCTAAACCCGGGAGTACACGCGCCGGGTCTTTTTGACCCGGAGAGCGTATGATTTTTTTCAAATGTAACCACTTATCTTTTAAAAATAATCTTCAAATTATTTTATCGCAAAATTTGTATATATTGTCTCCGCCTAAATAAAATGACGGTTATAATTTTATTTTATTGGTGACAAAGTTAAAACCATTTTTACCCTGGGTAAGCGCGTGTTCTCCCGGGTTAAAATGAGTCAGTAATTGACGGATATTAAATTTTACGAGCGAATTTCTTAGAAATTACAACTCTGCTTTTTTTCACACTTTTATAGTAATAGCAAAATTTTATTAAAATATTCTTGGAGCGGATTGTCCGTTTTTGAATTAATATTAGGTGATCCCGCCGCGTGATTACCGCTCTTCAAAGTACAACACGTATATGTAAATGCATTTCTACTTAATAAAACCTTTTATTTAATCCTTTGAGCTCTGGGGTGTGAATTTCTTGAAAATTGTAAATGTCACATTGGCGCCAGTATTTTGCAAAGAAAAAAAAAAAACGCTTAACATTAAACACAAAATAATGCATTAAAACTTTTTCAAATAAATTTGGTCGAATTTTCTGGTGCCATTATGACATTTTGGAATTAAAATTATGTGGTAGAAAATTCTACCATCAGAGCTCAAGGGGTTAACATGAACTCATAAGCTGAAACTGTTGTTGCCATTTAAACATATGCTTTGGAATAACATCGGAGATTTTAACAGGAGCAAACTAAAGCTAGTCATTGTGGGGCCAGAATATACTTACAAATATACTTTCCCCTAGAAATATACTTTCTAAGCATTATATAGTTTTTCATAGCAAAACTGCATTCGATTAAAATTATAAACACTAATTACAACGAAATAATAAAGACAAAAACAAAAAAATCCATACACGGATGCCGCTAATTCTATTTATGTTAATGAAATTCGAAAATTAATCCTGAATATTCTTATAACATTTTATTTTTTCATAAAATATAGAATGGAAAATATATTACACTTGTCTTCAAAAGTAATCACAATCCAATAAAAACTGTTATAATCCATTATCTCTTTTAAAGTAAACATAATGTTTATGTTAAAAGCGATAATAGAAAATGAAACTTTTCTTCCATGTACAGTTAAATGAATACTTTAAATTAAAGATATGTTTCTGTTAAATTTTTAATCTATTGAAAACCCCTAACTCATCGATACATCTTAATCAAACGAAACTGACTGCTTTTTTTCCAGTTTAACGTTTCCCCGTCTTTATTGTTTTTTTAAATAACAAAATACACATAGGAAAACTGTAAGATTAAATGGTATCGATTGAAAAAAATGTAACATATTTCCATTATCTGCTAACATTTCTTACTTATTTTAGAAATTTTAAATGTATTTCTACGTCACCGAAGGTGGTATTTATATAAAAGAATTAAAAATAACAACATATTGTGGGCAATTTTTTAACATTGAACAAAAAGTTATCGTAATAAAGAAATTCATTCAAATGGTTTAAATGGTTTTACAACATTGTATGTCAACGAAAGTGCAGATTTTTTAAAAATAAAATATAGTTTTTTAATCAAATTTTCTAATGCTTTTGAATACGTAACGTAGGAAAATAACATTAAAAAATGTATTATAGCAGGGTTTATAATAACAAATGTGATAGTTTTTACATTCTAAGGTTTGGCTTAATACAGCCCAATGGACTTTTCATATTAATCTTTAATTATTCATAATATTTTAATCAACCTACAAAGATTCATAAATAAATTTTTTAAACTATTTGGATGGAACAATGCCAAAACTTTCTCCTATCTCATACATCTTAACAATTCGAAATTTACTATCACAATGCCAAAAGTAAATGGTAATAAATATTAATTATGAGAATTCTAAAGATATGAAATTCCGTGCATTAGTTCTTGTCATATGGTTTTCACTAAAATCGTGTTAATCCAACAAAATTCAGCATAGCAGTTTCACCTGTAAAACGTTTGGCACAAATACTTAACCCCTTGAAGGGCACCGGTATATGTTATATACCACTTATTTTTCATTCCCAAATGCCGCATTGACACCAAAATTTAAGAATCAAATTTTGTTTCATATGATATACTCGAAGAAAAGATTTTTCTTTGTTTCATATAAAATTGTTTATAAATACCGGTGTCATTCAATCATTTTAGCATTTTAGTAGCGTAAGTGCTTTGCCCTTCAAGGGGTTAAACAAAGTCATATAATGTCAAGGATTAACTGAATCTGAAGTTTGATGGAAACCCGTGCATTAATTCTTGAGACAGAGCAATTACAGAAATAGTAACAAATGCAGTGTAGCAGCGCATTTCGTGGAGCTATTTTAAGAAATATATAAATAACATCAATTCATTTCAAAAACTAATCGAATCTGGAGTTTGATGGAAATCCGTGCATTCGTTCTTGAGATAGAGCTGTTGCTGAAGTCTTTAAAAATGTAGCATATTAGCGCCACCTTTTGAGCAATTTGCAACAAAACGTAAAATATGTCAATTTATGTTAAGGATGAATTGAATCTGAGGTTTGCGGAAATTCTGTGCATTAATTCTTAAGATAGATCTGTTGCAAATATCGCACAAAGTACAGAATAGCAGCTAAACTAATTGTTGAGCAATTTACATCAAAATATAAAAAAACGTCAGTTCAAGTCGAAGACTAACCGAATCTGAAGTTTCAGGAAAATTCGTGCATTAGCTCTGGATATTGAACGGTTGCAGAAATCTTAAATGAAGCTGCATAGCATCGTCACTTATCGAGCTATTTACACTAAAACGTAAAGAAATATCACTTTATGTCAAGGAATAACTGAATCGGAAGATTGGTGGAATACCGTGCATTAATTCTGGAGATAGACCTATTGCAGAAATCAAACAAAAGGCACCATAGCAGCGCCACCTGTTCAGCGATTTACACCAAGAACTAATCAGCTCTAATTTATATCAGGACTACCTGAATATATATATTTTTTAATTCCTTGCATTAGGTCTTGAGATAGAGCTTCCACAAAATTTATGTAACACACAGCTAGACAGACGCATAGAGTCACAGACTCACAGACACACATTTTGTAAAAACTTGTTTTTTGGGTTCTCCGAACCTTAAAACATGTAAATCCGCCAAAAACCGAATTCAAAATTTTCCACGAATCCAATACTTTCTTCTTCTAAAATTAGAAGTAAGTAATTAGTATATTATAAGAGATTTTATAATAAAATGATTATAGTTTTACTATTAAAATTTAGAATACATAATCTTTTTATGACTAGTAAATTCAAATAATTTGCGTATACTTATCAGTCTCGACTCTTTTATTGATACAGAAAAGGCATTGCCGAATTATGGCCCTCAGGATACTACTAAAATTTTACGTATATGTAAATTCTTCATCCAGTCGTCTAAACTTTCTGTTGATCAAGACGAATATTTCAGGGTTTATACGGGTGCTGGTATTTCATGACCAGGAAATACTTCGGTACCAGTATTTTCTTATAGAAAATATCTGTTTCAAAAAGTCGAAATTTTGCGATTTTTAACTATATTAATTTTTTATAAAGAAATTCTGTTTTTTCACCTGGAAAATAACGGAACTCGTACGAATTATGCATTAACATCCAGTGGCATATTTTTTAGATCGCTGGACTTAGTGGCAAAAATGCTTTCAAAATTTGATGGAAATTCATGCATTAGTTCTTGAGAAAGAACTCTTGAGGTTATCGTTAAATATTCAGCACAACAGCTCCACCTATTAGAGTTATTGCGGAAAAACTGAAAAATACAGCATAGCAGCGCAGCCTGTTGGGCGAGTTACTCCAAAAACTAATCAGCGTCAATTTATATCAGTGAGTATATCAGTGTATTTTTTATTAAATTCCATGCATTAGTTCTTGAGATAGAGCGCCCTCAAAAATTGTGTCAGATACATGCAAACAGACAGACTCATCGACAAACATTTTTTTAAAAACATATTTTCCTGGTTTTTTACCCCTGTAAAGTGTAAATCCGTCGAAAGCTGAAATTCGAAAATTTATATGAATTCAATACTTTGTCCTTGTACAGATAGAAAAGGAAAAAGAAATAGTTGTCGGGTTAAATAGCGACTAGCTTGCAACTATTGACTCATGCATAAATTTCGCCTTCTTTAATCCTTTCAGGGGCGGAGTTTGCAGTCTGCAAACACTTAATATTACTGTTCCAATTTAGAACTGGCACCAGTAAAATTTTCGTACAATTTCGATTTTATAATATGCGCGAAAAACAGCTCCTGATTATTTTCAAATAAATCTGTTCTTAATTTGTGGTGTGAATCAATTATTTGAACGTTTTCGGAGCAGAAATACCTTGCCCCTGAAAGGGTTAAACCCAGAATTTCTGCAAAAGTATATGAAAATTTCTATCAGTAAATATTTGTTCCATAAACGAATTCAGTGAATCTAACTTCAGTCTGTTCCTTATGCTGAAGAACAGAGTTCCAAGGTGTTATCCTAATTTGTCATGTTCAAAAGGATTATTGCTAATGTTCTTTGGCGTAAAAAGTCTAATCTGGTAAGTAGATCATAAAAAGAAAACTCGACCTTTCTTTACCTGTCGTAACTCCATCCTTCAATAAGCTGTACCACTAATCCAGACATTATAAAAAGCCTTTGGTAGCTCTTATAGAAACTAGTAGGACAGGGCTCGTATGATTACTGTTATATTCCACGGTAAGCATAAGTATTTTTAATAGAAAAATAAATCGAGTTTAAACGCGCGGAATATTGCTTCATTTGAGGGGAGATTTTCTATATGAAAATAATCTTACTGGCAGTATTTCCTGATCGGGAAATTTCAGGACCCGTATGAACTCTGTGTAGTATATGGCAATCCTAAAAATTTCTTGTATTTCATACATGTTAATACTTCAAAATCCACTGCTATAGTGCCAAAAATATATGACAGCCCATGTCCTTCATGGGGTTTCTAATTATATGAAATTCCGTGCATTAATTCTTGAGCTATGACTATCACTTATATATTGTAAACCATGCAAGGCAACACCACTTGCTGGGTTATTTAAAAAGAAACGTTATTTACAACACGTTATGTCAACATCTAAGTGAATCCGCAGTTTAATCCCTTGAAGGGCAGTGATGCTGCTACGACATCACATAATTTTAATTCCTAATTGCCAAATTGACATCCTAATTTTTTAATATAAATTTCATATTATGTACCCGAAAATACACATTTACATGTTTACAAATAAAATTTCTTGTAAAAACTGGTGTCATTCAATTAGTTCAACATGTTGCGAATACAAGTACCTTACCCCTGTAAGGGTTAATGAAAATCCATGCATTCGATCCCGAGATAGGGCTACCGCAGAAATAATGAAAAACACAATGTATCAGCTCCAAACTTTGGGAGATTTCACCAAAATGCAAACAACACTAAGTCCCCTTAAGGTCTAACTGAATCTGAAGTTTGATGAAAAACAGTCCATTAGTTCTATAAAATTAGCTATTTCAGAAAACGTGAAAAATACTACATATAATGATCTGTTAGGCGATTTATACCAAACATTAATCAACGCCAATTTATATCAGATTTTTATTAAATTCCGTACATTAGTGCTTGTGATAGTGCAACTTCGTTAATCGTGAAAAACGCAGCATAGTAACTCCACCTGATGCGCTATTTACAGCAAAATTTAAACAACATAAACTCATATTAAGGACTAACTGAATCTGAAGTTTGATTAAAAACCGTGCATTAGTTCTCGAGATTGAACTATTGTGGAAATCGTGCAAATAGCTGCATAGAAGCATCTGTAGAGCGATTTACAACAAAATGTGGAAAATGTCATTTCATCTTAATGATTAACTGAATCTGAAGTTTGATGAAAATCCTTGCATTAGTTCTTAAGATAGAGCTACTGCAGTAATCATGAGAAAAGTTGCATAGCACCGCCACCTGTGAGCGATTCAAATCAAAAACTATTAACCACCAATTTATATAAGAAGTAATACTAAATATAATCTTTTATTATATCCGTGAATTAGTTCTTCAGATAAAGCGTCCATAAGGTTTGTGTTACATATAGACTGACAGAGAGAGTCACAGACTCACAGACAGACATTTTGTAAAAAACATGATCTTTGGAATATATGACCCCTTATAAATGTAAATCTGTCAAAAACCGGACATCAAAAATTTTTACGAATCCAATACTTTCTATTTGTAAAGACAGAAGAAAGTAAAACAGCGATTTAGCTGTTAGAACTTTTTAACAAATTAGTTAATAAAAGTAGCAATCAGTAAAAAAATATAATTAGGTACGATCGTATTTAACCCCTTAATGGTCTCATTAAATTAGGGTTTAAAAATTCAAATTCATTAATGCCCCCACTTTTTTGAACCAAATTCATCTTATTTAGTGACAAGTAAAATACCAGAATAAAGCCAATTACACTGTTTTATAAAACTTGTAAGAATCAAACAATTCTGAATAAAAGCCGTGAAGCTTGCAGTCCATGAATTTCTCGGGCGCGTCGATTAAATGGTCAAGCACAGAAGAATATTATTTTAAGTTTTCTCTATACATTTTCTGTTAGAAATAACTTGAAATAATAAGATGGCGAAAACAGTATTTATTATGAATATTGATATGCCATTTCCTAATTTCGCGAATAATCAAAACTTGAGAATGTTAAATCCATGAATTTTAATTGGAATTACTGAGATTAATGTGATTACTGTATTTAAAATATGTTCTTCATAAGATTGTGCAACGCTTTTTTTTTGCAAAAGATTTCTTAGTAGGATTCAATACGGGGTAGATTTAACCCATTAACGCCCGAATTATTTTCTTCGCTAAAATTTAAATTTTGTATTTCCCACCACTTTTAAAATCAAATTAACGTTTATCTAAATTTATCGAGGATTCTGTCTCGTGAAAGAAGGTATATATTTATCTTCCTCTTTACTGGTGGGAAAACCGCTTTCTTGCTGTTTTTGTAACCGTCCTCAAACGAGGACGCTGGGCGTTAATGGGTTAAGCAAAAGCAGCACATTTTTCATGTAATTTAATGTTCCACCTATTTTTTTGTCCGAATTACTATAGTTTTCCAATTTACTGAGCTCTTAATGAGTTTTTTGACTACCAGTTTATTTATACAATTACATTACTTTTAGATTTTTCTATAAAATTTAGGAAATTCGATAGGTAATCCGAACAGTGTTGCCAGTCCTCTAATGATAAATATTTTTATTGCTTGATTTCCACCATTTTTTTTTTTTTGAAAGAGTGTAGCCTTTTCAGACACGAGGATGTATTTATGTATTTTTTTTAATTTAAGCCATAGATTTCTAATAACCCTTTCTTGCGCAGTTGTCCGGTACACACAGTCTGTACGCACCTAATTTCAATTTCAAACATTCAATTGGCACCAATAATATTTTAACAATATAATGCTTTTAAAATAAAAGCTAAAACTAAGCAGTTCTTGATTTCTTAAAAAGTCGTTTCCAAATTCCGGTGTCAGTCGATAATTTCTCATTTTACTAGCAGAATTTGTCCGCGCCGGAAAGGATTAACAAACTGATAAATAAGAAAGGCTGAAAAGGGAAAAAAATAAAATGTATTTTTGTACATGATATTTGATAATACATGGGGATTGAAAAAGTACATTTTTTGACAATTCCTTAAATTTATTTTGTTTTACTTTTTTGCATTGTAATATCATTAACCCTTTCCGGCGCAAACAGTTAGTAAAATGAAAAATTATCGACTGACACCAGAATTAGAAACGACTTTTTAAGAAATCAAGAACTCCTTTAGTTTAGCTATTGTTGTAAAAGCAGGATTTTATTAAAATATTATTGGTGCCAATTGCAAGTTTGGAATTAAAATTGGGTGTGTCCAGACCGGACACACTGAGTTGGAAAGGGTTGAAAGCATAATATATATATATATGTGTGTGTGTGTGTATATTTAATAATTTTTTAATACTAAGGGTCTTTACAAATGGTATCTCAACGCACAATAAAAGTATTTACCTTTTTCCTTTTTGCACATCGTACACTTCCGCTGCAAGCCATTTTTATGTAACTCATAGCTCGCTAAAACAGAGCTATAAGAAACAAATTGTTATTTTGTTTAATTCTGCTATCTTTTAGTATCCATTCACTCCAATTTCTCTTTTTTATATACGTGAAATTTTACGAGGAATTGTAAAAATGTATATCCTATAGGATACATCAGATCTGAAGTACATAGTCTGACTTGTTTTTGTTTTATTTAATCGGTCATTAAATAATTATTTTAACAAAATCATGCCAACTATGCAATCTGAATAGAAAACGTTTTGGACAGACAAAACTCAACCTGGAAGTTGTTTCCACTTTAACTCGGGAGGACACGCGCGGGGACTGATAGACCCAGAGTGCAAATGGCGATTACAATTGTCACAAGTTAAATAAGCAAGTTAAAGAAATCTTAAACTTACTTTTATGCAGATGTGGTAACATTAATTTCCGACTAAATAAGGGGACGATTATTATTTGTATTTATTGGTGACAATGTAAAAAAAAACATTTATACATTGGATATGGGCGTGTTCTTCCGGGTTAAATGTTACAAACATGTACCAGAAACATAAATATTTCAAAACGCTGTATCTGAAAAGGAGCAGATGGAGATGTGGATTTACTGAAATCAAAGTACATTACAGTGGCGGTTTTTTCTTTGGCATTGCTGTGTTTTTAAAATCCTATTATTTTCTGCTATAATTGGATATCTTTTATAAAACCATGTATTTAGATTCTAATAAAACACATAAGATTATTCAACACTCTCTTAACCTTTTGCGGTCTATGCATCCGCAGTGGCTGCATTTAATTTTAATCCACAAATTTTACATTAATACAAGTGTTTTCGATCAAAATTTTCGTTTTTTCAATTTCAGAAGTAAATGCATTTACTGATTTAAAAATAAATTTCATTCCTGAATTTCGGTCTCATTGTGATGTTTGAGGGTTAACAAACAAAACGTTGCCTACATTTGGGAGGAGTGCTTTGACTGTAAAGTGATGCATCATTCATTGTTTTAAGCGAAAGGAGTTTTTGAGAAACATAAACTATTATTTTATTCCAGAAATAGAAAACTTTTCTTCTAATTTAGAAAAATGTAAGAGATATCTCAATATGTTTTATAAATGTTTTAAGAAAACCAAATTATCTTTGAAAAAATAGTACAAAATTCTATGTAATGCTAAAGCCAATTTGTTATCTGAAGTTTTATTTAAATAGATTTCTTTCGATGCTTTTGTATTATTCGTTTGGGAAAGCATTATTTGGATTCAAAGAATATAGAAATAAGTGTCTAAAAGTGTTTTACTTCCTTCTCTAAAACCCCAATGAGTATTATCTCAAATGACAGCAAATTTGTTATTCAGCATTTTATTCTGAAGTCTTTTTTTTTTTCGAGTTCTACTTGAGAAAATCCTTTTTTTATCAGAAAGTTTTATCAACATTTTTTTAAATTAAGAAATTCAAGTATGTAGATTTGAATGTCGAGATGGATTAAATTAAAATATTGAAAGCATTTCATTTTAAATATTGTTATCTATTCAAAACTACATTTTATTTTATCTTTGCGGTTTTTCACGATTTCAGTTTTTTGCAGAAAATTACATTATACTACTTAAACATAGTTCGTACGGGTGACTTTGTTTTCCAAGGGAAATACCAGTATTTTTTATGTAAAAAATAAATCTAGCTCAAACACGCGAATCTAGCTTAACCCTTTCCGGCACGGGCAAATTCTGTGAAAAAAATGATTCCGGAATTAACACCGGAATTTAGAAATAACTTTTTGAGAAATAAAGAATCTCTTAATTTAAGCTTTTACGGTAAAAGCAAAATTTTACTAAAATATTATTGGTGCCGTTTGCAAGTTTGGAATTAAAATTAGGTATCCCAGACCGGGCACAGTGTGCCGGAAAGGGTTAATCCCTTGAGGGGCTGTGGGATAAAACATATCCCACTTAAATTTAAGTGCAAATTGCCACATTGACACCAAAATTTTGAAAGGAAATTTTTAATTTTATCAAGTACATAAAGAAAAGTATATATTTTGAAATAAATTTGTTTTTACATTCTGATGTCATTCAATCATTTCAGATTTTTTTGATGGAATTATTTTGCCCCTGAAAGGGTTAAGTTGAGATTTTCTATAAGAAAACACTGGTGCCCAAGAATTTATTGGTCTTGAAATTCAAGAACCCGTAGAAACCTGTTTAACTCATTAAACCTAAAACTATAAGATTGAAATTTTCAACATTTTGCTGAACTTTGCCGTCGTTTGCCACCACAAACTCCGTAAGAAATGTTTCGCTTTATAAATTCTTAAAGCTTCATTCCTTTAAGTAATGCGAATTTTTTATATTGAAAAATGGTGATGGGTATGTAAATAGCTTAAATATGTGCATTTATTTTGACCATTGCGTAAATTCAACATCAGCGGATAATAAGTTAAATATAATGCCTTTTTTAACAGCTTTTTATGTCAGTTAACTTTTTTTTCTTCTAAATGATGATCCGTATATAACATAGCTGCCAATTCGTATACTTTTTTATACCACAAAAATTTAAAAGAAATTATCACTCATTTAATCGGGTGGACTATGGCGATTTAACCCCTTGAAGGGCACCGATATATTAACCCTTTCGTGGTTATAAGCGCGTATACGCGCCCAGAATAACACTTAATTTGAATTGCGAAATGCCATACTGACACCGGAATTTTTAAATGAAAATTTTAATTTTACAAAGAACGTAAAAAAACCATTTATATATTATGAAATAAATTTGTTTTTAAATTCCGGTGTCATTCAATCATTTTAGTATTTTATGAATAGAAGTGCTTTAACCGTCAAAGGGTTAAATATACTACGGAGTAGTAACAGAGAATCAACTTTCATACACTGTAATGGCAACTTGTTTAACATGGGATTACGCATAGACAGTAGCGAGACGAGCGGATAACTCTGAAACTACGATCATAACATAAGAGAGGTTGCTAATTCGGCGAAACATCGCTTCCTTGGCGACAAATGATAAAAGAAAAAAGAAAAAAATACAGTGACGGCTTGCTGCTTCTTGTTTTGAAATTTATGAAAGAATTATTTTAATATGAAATAACTTTGACGTATTCGTCTTGCAAACAAGACATGTGTCTCTTCGTAACATAACGACCTAATAATTTAAACTTGAAAATTCAAGAATAATAACAGTAATAATTACGAATCAATATAAGCGCGGAAATCTAAGATCAAATAGCATAAGCACGTGTGCAAAGATAATCAAATCAGCATTCAGCAAGAAGCGCCAAACCAGAATAGGGTTACAGTTAAACAGAAATCACGAGGATAAAAATCGCCAACGCGATGGTTTAGTTTTTAAGTGATCCACTGAGGGCGTTCTTTTCAAGTCGAGTTGAGGCTCTGTTACGTACTCTGTGATATATACCACTTAATTTTAATTCCCTTATGCCACATTGGCACCGGAATTTTAGCATTAAAATTTGCATTTTACAATGTACGCGAAAAACAGCTTTTACTTTCCATCATATAAATTTGTTTGTGAATCCCGGTGGGTCACTCAATCTTTTGAACATTTTAGGAACATAAGTGCTTTGAAAAAGTATAAGTTGAAAAAGAAAATTTTGACTCAATAATTCTGTGTCAATGTGGCATTTTGGTATTAAAATATAGGGGTCTAAAAATGAACTACCGTCTTACTAGGAGTTAAAACCATTCAGTTGTTTCTTTTGCTTTCACTTGTGCTGTATTATTGCTTTTCAGTTTTCTGTTCATTAAAATAGAAAAGTTATTAAAAAATAGAAATTCGACAGCATTTTTTAATATTTGGAAATTAAAAAAATATATTAATTTCAGAAAATTTATCAATGCACCAATTTTGTGATTTATTTCAACTGAAATATAGAATGGAATTGCATATTTTATTGTAGCTTTGAAAGCTTGACATATTGACAAGCATCGCTTTAAAAGATCAGTAAATTAAAGCTAGCTAAGTGTATGAGTCACAGGAAAATCTTTCTGAGATTAGGGGCAATATTAGCAGGCGAAGAAGTTGACCCAGGTTTAGAACAAGAAAATTTATTCTCATTTATATTTTGGATGTAAAATCTCCTAAAACTTAAAGAAATTCTTTAATTATTTCAAAAATGCTAATGCTGCTAAACTTAATCTGTGTAAACAGTATATAAATCAGGGATGAAATTTTTGACTTTTTGCATATCAATATAACCTTAAAGAAAATTTGTACTTTATTTATTCGGAATATTTTACCCATTTAATAGAAGAATATTTTCTCTAAGATAATACTGATATGCAAAAAGTCGAAATATTTTTATTCCGACTATTAATAATATTTTTATTCCGTCGGAATATTTTTTATTTTTATATAAATATTTTTCATTTATACAGCATGCAAAAATTTTCAAATCTTCCCAGGAAATCCAATGGAGAGATGAAATTAACCTCTATAGTTATTTCCCTATATTAACCACTTAACCCTTTGAGGAGCAAGCATTTGCGTTTGTGTAATTCTGAACTACCACCGGATTATCTCAGAGAATTTTAGAAAAATTCTCTGAGATATTTAGAGAATATCTAGATATTTAAAAAAGGGCGTAGCCGGATAAGCATTGAAAACATACCTTTCAGTCGAATTTCTTGATTGTTTTCTCACGTGTATCTACCTATCTGACAATATATTTCCCCTAGTATCACCTTATAACTGTTGATATTTTATGAGATAAAAACATTTTTTTAATTTTTTAAAAAACTCAATTTCTCAAAAACTACTGTACAGAATTGCATGCCATTAATTGAGTTGATATAGACATTAAAGATGTAGAACAGGGAATTTTACCATAATTTTCCGATTACCAAATGTGTGTGAAAAAGCGTTTAAAAAATTTACAAAAATAAAAATCCTATATTTCAGTTCTCCGAAAATTATCATTTTCTTGTAAAAAAAAATCCTCATATGTGCCCGCATATTATATATAAATACTGAACGTTTCAGTTGGGTACTACATATAAATATATATATATATATAAATATGTAAAAAAAATTATTAAAATTCATTTATAGGCGTTATTTGGGGCGGAGCTAATCCACTTCAACATTCGAAGATTTTTTTGGAATGTACACTTACAGAATTGCTGTGTTTTAAATTTTAATGAAGATATAGACATCATTCTCAACCCTCAAGTTACTGTTTCGATATCAAAATTTGTTGTTAGCTTCGCATACAACATCAGGGAAAAATATTTTTGACACAGAATCTAACTATAATCTTCGATATCGAAATTTAACGATAGTGATCACAATCAATTTTAATGAAAATGTTTCTCAAAAGTTTTTATAAAGAGAAATTATAATTAGTATTTTCAAGCTTTTTATTCGGTGTTCGTATGTAAGTAATAGTTGCGAACTACAATTAATTATACAAAGGAATAGTCACGATTTATTATGGATAATTCTAAAGATTTATTCTAGTCTATGGTTTCTTTTGTTACGATATTATCTAAGAATGATAATCCGAAATGTGATTGTTGTGGGAGTTTTTTGAAAAAAACTTGTGGCTACCGAAAAAAATTACGAACAGATGAAGAAACCGTATTGTTTTCGAAATCGACTGGAAAGAGTTTATTAGTTGGAAGTATCATATGTGCAAAGTGCAGAAAAACACAGTACTTTAACCCTTTCCGGCGCGGACGTTCGTAAAAGGATAATTGGTTGACTGACCCCGGAATTTACAAAAGACTTTTTTAGCAATTAAGAATTCCCTGATTTAAGCTGTCATTGTAAATGTAAAATTTTACTAAAATATTATTGGTGCCGTTTGTAAGTTTGGAATTAAAATTAGGTGTTGCCGGAGTGGCAACACTACGCCGGAAAGGGTTAAAAGAAATGGCATCGAAGAGGTAAGTTTTCATTATATGTTTTAACCCTTTAACGTTCATTGGTTTCGCCACGAAACCACAAAATTTTAATTCCGATACGCAACACTGACACCGGAATTTTTATCAAAAAATATCCCTTTTATTTTGTACGTGAAAAATCGCGTTTTCTTATTTAGAACTATATCTGTTCTTAATTACCGGTGCCGTTCATATATTTCGACATCTTAGCAATGAAAATGCTATGATCGTTAAAGGGTTAACTTTACCAAACATTTCCTTCATTTTTATTTATTGTTTTCTTTAGTTAACATTCTTGTTCTATTTTGAAAATCTCATAAGCGAATCTCATTAATTCATGAATTAATGTTTCATAACTATTTTTTACGAATGTGTTAATACGTTTTCATATTAATAAATTAGTAACCATCCATAAGAGTTTAATTTATTTTCTTTTTTTAATTACATTTATAAATATTCATTTGCGTTTAATTTCTTAGTTAAAAGCACTTTTTAAATTATTTTAAACATATTACTAGTGTTGCCAGTGGTGTCGGGATTTGGAACTTATTTCATATTCCTTTTCATCCAAGCCACCTGTCAGGGAAAAAACTATTGCGCAATATAAAAACTGAAACTCTTTTTTACTCTCTTACGTAAAGGTGCGGCGCATGTGTCGAACTTTTTTATTAGACTAAGAACATTTTTTGTTTATTAATTTCATTCTCTTTTTTTCTGTTTTGTAGTTCGGTTAGAAGTTTTAGAACCAAGATGTAACATTGAAATTGTCACGGCCATTTGTAAATATTAATGTTGCGTGTGCCTTTTTGTGAATCGTGTTCGTCCTTATTAAAATATAAAAATGAAGATGGACTTAGTGTTTTTTGAGTTAAAAGAGTCTTCAATATTTATGCTTCAGAAGAAGGCCTAGCGCATTTGGACACCCGATACCCCGACTTTCTCGAAGAATTGGAATTTTGGAGGTAAGAATTTTTATGTCTTACCTAATTTTCATGATATGATTTTTCTTAGAATCAACGTATAATGTTGATAATTCTTTTTGTGGCAGCTCTGGCTGTGATTATCTAAATTAGGCAGTCGGAGTTGTCACATAAAAGTGGCATCCCCTGCTGGGATCGGGTGCTCAGTAGTTTAGTGAATAAGAAATTAGAAAAAATTTTGATTTAGAATTATGGAAAAATTACGAAAGTTAAGAACGCCAGTGCGTTCAAATTTCACGAAATTACCGTAATTTCGGATGTATAAGCCGCGGATCAAACAATTTTTTTTTCGACCCAGAAATTTTTAAAAAATGAATGTTAGTAGTTAGATCGCCGTAAATATTTCTGTTCAATCACTAAATAAGATTTCTGGGTCCAAAAAGAATTGTTTGATCCGCGGCTTATACACCCGAAATTACGGTAACTAAAGAAATTGAAGACCTTATACAGGCTAATTGTGATGATTTAGATAGCTTGTCTTCAATTTTAATAAGATTAGAAGCAAAAGAAAACGAACTTGTGAATTTAGATAAACAAATTCTTGATAATTTGTCTTAAGACCCAACCTGTAAGCAAGATGCTTTTGATACTGAATATGATTCTATCGATAAGTATAACACGATATTTTATGAAACCAAAAACAAATTATCGCGTTATATACAAAAATTAGAAAAAAGTCTTAATCCAGATAATTGCTTAACATTAGATAGCATGGCAACAAGAAGAAAATTTAAGTTACCTAAATTTGAGCTCCAGCCTTTCAACGGTGAAATTAAAAACTGGTTAACTTTTTGGGGGCAATTTGAGAAAATTCATGAAGATAGGGACATAATAAATGAAGACAAAATTCAGTATCTAATAATGGCTACACAGAAAGGATCGCGAGCCAGAGAAATAGTGGATTATTTTCCCCCCACAGCCGAGAGCTATCCAGAAGCGATACAATCGTTGAAAGCACGGTTTGGTAGGACAGATGTTTTAATTGAAGTATATATGGGTGATTCTCAAAATAGGGGACAATTTATGTCTTTCAGCATACAAAAAAAATTGAGAGGTGGTCTGTCATGTTTTTATACCTAGATATGTTTGTCTTAATATTATTTATTATTTGCACTCAAGAATTACTCACTTTTTATTTAAAAACACCTTAAAATAACAGAATAAATGTTCAAAATGTCATTAGCATGGATGTCCACAGCAGCTGTGCCTTGTATATACTAGCTTTTTCAAGAGTTAATATCATGTTTATAAAATAAAACAAATGTTATTCTTTCTTTAAATTAATCAAGGAGAGGATTTATCCATTAAATTTCTTTTTAAATATAAAATTATAATATATAAAAATAGAATTAAAGTTTGTCCTCCATATTCTGTTTTCAAAACAAGGTCATACTATAACAGCTGTTTATTAATCAAAATTTCATTTTCACATATGACAATACTTTGAAAATATAAAGTTTCTCCATGGCAACAAGTAGCCATTTTATTCCAGCCTGAAAATAGAAGCATGTATTGTATTTTAAGAATAGAAGTTGAATTTTAGGCGAGTACATCAATTGTATGTCATTAGAATGGATAATAATTTTCATGTTTATTTTATAGTTAAAATTTTTATTTTACTTATTTGCATAGAACTTTTGTGTTTTAAAAAGCCCCAGAAAGGACTATTGCATTGTGATTATATTATGGCTCATAATCTTATTTAATTTAAAATTTGTCATTAGCATGGACAAATATCAGTGTCATTAGCATGGTTTTTCTGTCCATGCTAAAGACTCCTATGTGCATAAATGTAACTAGTACTTATATTGTATCCTTTTTAAAGTTTAATTTTACGTATAAATTTAGGTATTACATTTATTATCCCTAAAATATGCATTAAATCTGTCAGAAAATGACTAAGACAGCTTCTTACACTGTTAGTGTCAGAATGTTGTTCATGTAAACAAAGTTTGCTCTTTGGTAATGTTTTTATTCCCTTTATATGTATATATGTAAAAATGGAAACTATTTGTTGGAAAGGAAGGCTAATAAACGTAGAAAAAAAATATTTAAACAGGAAGAAAATAAAAATTTCTTAATATATTTATTCCATTCAATTTGTTTTGTCATTAGCATGGCTCAAAAAATACTAATTATTTTTTTAAGTTAATTTTTAAATATTTAGCTCTGCTGACTACATGAAAAGTATATCTAATACTATATTAACAACACATATTTTTTTCAGAAATTTTGCTAATAATAATTTTTTTACGATTTCATTTTTGAAATTGTCCCCTATTTTGAGAATCACCCCCCTATTTTACCCATTTACCTTCGTCTGATTTATTAGATTTTCCGAAAATGTCAGAAAGAGAATTAAAAATATTTTTTACAGGTTCATACCAATAAAACCAAGCAATATCTTACTTGGCGGAAATGATGAAGGAAGACTTTTCGATAAATATAAATTTCGTTAAAGATAAAACAAATATTTTAAAAATAGAAGTTCCATCACGACACATATCAAAGAAAAGTTACCGTTGTTTTATACAATATAAGCCTAATGCTACTGGCGTGTCTGCAATAATTAAACATTATTGCGAATACCCAAATGGCATGAGAATAGTTGGTTGCTGCTCTCATTTGGCAGCAGTAATCTATTATCTGTCTTACGGGTGATATTTGTCAAAAATTCTAAGATCGTCAGAAATACTATCTAATACACTCAAAAATGATTTCATAACTGTTGTGATTGAAGAAAACACTGACAATGATTAATTTCTTTCTTCAATCTTTGCTTTTCTATGCTTACTGTTTTTATTACTTAAATTGTTATTTTTATACATAAAATAATGTAATACATTATGAAGTGTCGGCTATTTTTTCTTATAAAAGTCACAGTTCTTGAAGTAAGGTCTAAAACACTGAAACTGAGTACATCATTGATGTATGTATATTTGCATATAAGTTTATAATATATTCGCAAACAGTTAATTGTCTTGACAAAATTTTAATCTCCTGGTAATTTCCCACTGTTTTTGGACAAATATTTATTATTATTTTTTGTAATTTATATGTCATCAAACATTAAATGGTTCAAAATTATGGAAATATATTTTCCATAGAAAATATAATGCAGTGTTGTCAACTTTATTCTTTTCACTCAAATTATGTACCTTTCGCTAATATCGAACTAAACAGCAAGTGAATTTGCATTAGAAAAATAAAAAATTGCGAGTAGCATGTATCTTGACTAAAAAATTGTCTGTTGGCACCCAGTCCAAATAATATCACAGAACAAATGCAATATATAATATCCACACATATTTATCTTATTTTATTGTAATTGCGAATTATATAAATAACGGAACTAATTAATCGTATTACCCTTTGTTAAAATTGATGAAAATGTTTGAATGAAAATCATTATATTAACTGTCGTAACATTTCGATATCGAAGAATGTTGTTTTCCAAGCAAAAATATTTTTCTCTATTGTCTCCGATACAAAACATCAATTTTCGATATCGAAATAGTATCGACAGTATTGAAGATTATGGCCTATCTGCTTAATGAAATCTAAAATACAACAGTCGACCCATTGCCTGCTGGCATTGTTCCAAAAATTCTTCGAATGTCGAAGTTTGTTAGCTCCACCCCAAATAACGCCTTTAAATGAATTTAATAAATGTTATACATATTTCTGTAAATATTTATATGTAGTACCGAACGCAAAACTTTGGTATTTATATATAATTTGCGGGCATATATGAGGAAATTTTTACAAGAAAATGGTAATTTTCGGAGAACTGTAAGATATGATTTTTATTTTCGTAAAATTTTAAGCGCTTTTTCACACACTTTGTATAATCCGAAAATTATACAAAAATTGCCACTTATGCATCTTTGATGTCTATATACACTCAATTAATGACACGCAATTCGGTACAGTAGTTTTCGAGAAAATGATGTTTTTAAAAAATTGAAAAAACATTTTTACCTCATAAAATATGAATATTTATAAGTTGATACTTGGGGAAATATATTGTTAGATTAGTTGACACACGTGGGGAAAATATACAGCAATTTGGTTGAAAGGCATGTTTCCAATGCTTATCCGGCAATGGCCTTTCATAAATAATTCTCTGCTAAAACTTCACACAAATGGAGATCCAACCAAAATTTTCTGTTAATAAAATGCAATTGTATTCTTTCTCGGTACTCGCTTCACTTCATTTAAAAATTACAGTTATTTGTCTGAAAAAGAGTTATTTCAGCTACGGCTTGATTGCCGAAATATCAGGTATACAAATATTTTAAAATGTTACTCATTATGCCTGGTTTAAATTACACGTTCGGAAAACATACACAATGTTTTGGCGCTTAAAGTTGTCGCATTTTATAACTCGATGTACGTCAATAAGAAATATTAGACTGAACTCTTGAATGAAGAAGATTCAATCCACAAGGAAATAGATTTTTATAGATTAACACTAAAATCGCCGTATCGGTCATTTTAATCACTACCAAATAAAACATTTTCGATTAAAACCAATAATGTCTTTTGAAAATAAGTTCAATATGCACCACATCGAAATAAGTTAAATAAATAACCTGAAATAGTGTAAATAAAAAATCCTGTGTGTAATATTTTTAAGACATTTGGGAAAAATGTCCACTTGTTCTAGTTTTAACATTAGAGCTACCGTGCGGTGTCATTTTGGCGATTACCATATGAATACGTTTCGGCTCAAACCAGAAAATTTTCATGAAATAATTATAAAAGATATAAAGAAGAAAAACGTTGAGAGTTCACGCTACTCACAAGCAGAGGGTCCGAGGCTTGTGTCACCGAATTGGGTGAACGTTTGCATGTCGATTGAGTAGGGGAGAATGGGGATACTTGAGCCACCCCTATTATCTCTACAGTTGGTCAATTTTTCTTTCTAAAACTGGCAACATGGTAACATATTTATAGTTCTGAACATGTGAAAAAGAAATCACATACCTTGGTACCATGTTGAAAGCATGGTGATTAACCCTTTGAGCACTGCTGGTAGAATTTTCTACCACATAATTTTAATTCTGAAATGTCACAACGAGACCAGAAAATTCGACCAAATTTATTTGAAAAAGGTTTAATGCATTTTTTCTCGTATATTGTAAATCGGTTTTTTTCTTTGCAAAATACTGGTGCGAATGTGACATCTGGCTCAAGTATCCCCTCCATGGGGATACTTGAGCCACGTTGTAAAAGAAAAAGTAAAAATTTATTAGACATAGAAAAATAGTTCAAAACTAATTGAAAGTGGTTTTCAATTGAAGAAAAAATATCAAATTTTCATTTTCAATATTTTATTTTGTTCTAAGAAATTATAAAAAATTTAAAAAAATTAAAATTTAAAAAATGGCTCAAGTATCCCCATCTTCCCCTATAGTTAGTACATAAATACATGACAGACAAAGTGCAATACTCAGGGGTCTGGAGAATATAACCCTTAAATTTCGTGCTATAGTTTATAATCGGATAAATTTCCTCCATCAGCAAGCGGCTCCGTGGCTTGTTCGGTAAAGCGCTGGACTCGAGTTTTTTCCACCTGGGATCTAACCCCGCTCCAACTTTTTTTTTCGGAACGAAAATTTACAGTGATTATTTTGGGACTGCAATTGAAAAAATATGCACGACAATTGAAACCCTTTTGTCATCTCATTTTCTCGTCACACAAGGTCTTCCAGATTAAGTTTTGTTTTGAAGGAGTCATTATCAGACTATACTTCATAGACAGACCACTTTAGACGATTCAATGCTGCTTAAATTTCTGCAACAGTCAAAGGATTTAAGGTTAACCCTTTGAGCTATGGGGTGTAAATTTCTGCAAAATTCCAAATGGCACATTGGCACCAGTATTTTGCAAAGAAGAAAGCCGGTTAACGATAAACACGGAAAAAAAAATGCATTAAACCTTTTTCAAATAAATTTGGTCGAATTTTCTGGTGCCTTTGTGACATTTCGGAATTAAAATTATATGGTAAAAAATTCTACCATCAGAGCTCAAGGGGTTAGAAAACACCAGTGTCTAAACTTTTGCTGGGCACTGTGTTTACCAGTTCATGAAAGAGTGTAAGTGGAAACTATTATATTGATATCGAAAAGAAAATTTTTGTTACTGTGCTTGTTGATTTTATTAGTTGAGGAGAATGTAGCTATGTTTTTAAAAATAATAAAAAAAAAGAGAAAAAATCAGAAATAACCTGTCTGAGTTATTCTGGAAGACTAATAATTATGCTCTATTCTTCAGCTAACGGAATATATCTGAGTATTAAAAATTTTATAAAGTTATCCCATTCTCAATCTCCATGACAATAATGATCTCCGCATTCGCATTACTTTTTTTCCTATATTTTAAAAGCATTTGTCAAATGCAAGGAAAATTTATGTATTTAAGCAATATCGAAACATTAAAGTTGAGAAATAAACTTCGTGATCATTAATCTTGAACTAATTTTTCTTTCGACATGATTTACTATAATTTAAAAAACTTCTTCAGATCTATTTTAAAATTGAAAAATGACATTTCGATTTTTATCTTACTCTAATTTCTCATGAAAAGCTATAGAATTAAAAAAATATTTTTTTATAAATGGTGCGATTGTTTTTTATCCCTAAAATAAAATTATGTTTAGTACACTTTATAATTTTTATTTTTACTATTTTCCTAATATATGAAATCGCTAGAAACAAAACAATATTGTTTATATGATTTAAATCGTGACCAATTTTACATCAGTAAAGCTTTCATTGCTATTATGTTCAACAAAACAACAGGGCTTGTTGAATATTGGTTTTACATTTAAAAATTTTAAATTGAAATCCTAATTTTAGAGAAACATTTCCTTCACATAGAAAATATTGGCAATGAAAAAAAAGAATTATTTTTTCAACATAATACAGCGTTCGCACACCCCTTATATTTTTTAAGGACTCCGGCACCACTATTAATGATAAAAAAATTTATATTTAATTTTAAGAAACAGAATTCGCACCACAACACCCTTTATTCTTAGATTTCGCAATATTTTACTGCTGAGAAATACTTTGAAAATATTGTTAAAATTTAGTGATAAAATTGTACGAACCCTGTAATATTGGCAAAATTCAATCTTCCCTTTGTCGGCGCAATATTTTATACTAATATTCACATAATAGTAGTTTGCGAATTTTACACTATTTTGCTACCACTAAAATGTAGAAAAAATTATTCTCAATGACTCTGAGATTTTGGCAATTGAAGAAGGCACTGATTATAATTGAATTTTAGTGTTTCGAAAGAAGCATAAAAATTTGTTGCGATGTACTTAATTGTCAAATTATTGTTAACTAATATTCAATATTGATCAATATATAGTCAATATAAACATTTTGCTTCTTGGTATTTGTCAATATATTTAATTGTTGTTGTTATTCAAAATTTTATAACACATTTTAATGTTAAAGAAAGAGACTTATTTATAGCCCCATGAAATATTACAGAATTTTTAAAGTTAATTCGAGCACTCCAATACACGAATACTATGTGGTTTAACCCGTTCGGGACCACGGGTGCATATACGCACCCTGAGAATGAGGATAAAAACCTTCTTTTTTCTCACCAGTAAAAAAGTAAAGTTATAGTTCCTTTCTTTAATCAAAGCAATTTCGTGATTACTAAAGTAAAGTCAACTTTTTAAACGAAAGTGGTGATAACCGAATAAAATTTGTGTAAAAGGCGCCGGTCCCGAACGGGATAATGACATCAGCTTAGAGGATTGTACCAATAATGGACACTTTTAAATTTGATCTAAAAATATGAGCTTAGATTGCTACACATAGGTATATGCGACCATACGACGCACCATACCGATTGCCCATACGACGTACAGGCAAAACAGGAAAGTGCTTAAACATGACTAAAATTGGTATGAAAATTTCAATTATGCGTTGGCAGATGACTGGCAACTTAAGCGTAACAAACTGTTCTTCAAATCCTGGCATGGAAAAGTTTTCAATTATTTTGGAATTTACAGATTATATGATTTATTTACCAATTAGAATAATTATATTAAAATTAGTCAAGTGTGATAAGACATAATGCGATTATTGGGATTTCCATTACTTGTTATCTATTCTATTGAGTGTTTCAGATAAAATACCAGACGTTCTCATAAAAATGGTGATAATGCACAAGTGCGGACAAGTGTGGACAGCACCAGATTTGCCCAGGATAGCTCAGTTGCAAGAATATTGGCAGTTTACACCAAAATGCGCGAGTGCAATTACTGGTACAGACACTTTTTCACTCTGTTGGAAAATTAAAACTCATGCGGTTTATTATATCAGTTTTAATTTGGAGAAAGCGCGCCGGGCTTGATAGACCCAGAATGGGCTTGATTTTTACAATTATCACTACGACTTTATTAAAAATAATCTTCAACTCATTTTCTCTCAAAATTTGTAACAGTTGTCTCTATCTATGTAGGTTGACGGTTCTTATTTATATTCATTAGTGACAAAGTAAACACCATTAATGCACTCAACGATGTTGGGTGCCCCACGCCCCTCCTGTGGGTTAAAACGTGTCTTAAAATGAATAAAGTGTGATTAAGTTTACCACGATTTTGATTGATTGTGATTTATTCTGTTGAGATGTTTGAGATAACAGATAAGATGCCCTTGTAAAAACTTTGATTGTTTGAATTGAGCCAGCCAGATTTTTCCATGATAGCTCAAGAGGCAGATCATAAACAGATTAAGAAAAATGCTACTGTTTCAAATTATGACATCTTCGATTAAACGGAAAATTATAATTTGTATGACTTTTTTAACCCTTTGAGCTCTAATGGTTGAATTTTCTATCACTTAATTTTTATTCCGAAATGTCACAACGGCACTAGAATTTTCGACCTAATTTATTTCAAAAATGTCTAATGCCTTTTTTCGTGTATATCAGTAACCGATTTTTTTCTATGCAAAATACTGGTACCAGTGAGACATTTGGAATTTTGAAGAAATTTACCCACCAAAGCTCAAAGGGTTCATCAGTTAGTCGTCACCTGAGAATAGTAAGGTTCGAGCAGGGGAATTAACCCTTTGAGCTCGGGTGGGTAAATTTCATCAAAATTCCAAATGTCACATTGGCACCAGTATTTTTCAAAGAAAAAAACCGGTTAACAATATACACGAAAAAATGCATTAAACCTTTTTCAAACAAATTTGGTCGAATTTTCTAGTGCCGTTGAGACATTTCGGAATTAAAATTATGTGGTAGAAAATTCTACCATCAGAGCTCAAACGGTTAAATATTTTTTTTTTTTGGTAGATGATTTTGGCTGCTTTTTACAATTTCTGATAGAAATAAATTATTCACTATGGAGCACTGTTGACCTGAGCACTGACATAAAAAGCCGGGCTGTCTTTTTTTCCCCGCAATAGTCCGATCTTTTGATTATTATGGTTAATAATATCTGAAAGATTCTTTTGTCTTTTTTTTATGAAGTTAATTAATTCAACGAAAACTTTTACAAAATAATGTTATTTTAATTCAGGAGACGTAGAAATGCTTATAAAATCCACCTAGGACCGATGCGATATTTTGTGTTAGTGCAGGGCTCCCAAATGGTCCGCCAACTGAACATCAGAATTTCCTTAGAGAAATATTCCTTTTAGATTTTTCTTACAAACTGCCAAGAAACAGCCTTTGAAAGTCAATTTTAACGCAAATTCTGTAGAAACATATCATAAAATTTTCTGTTAAAAAATATTGACGTTCAGTTCGCGGACCATTTGGGTGCCCTGTTAGTACGTCAGCGTTTATTCAAAGGGTAGTAAGCCGTCACTTGGTTACGATCAATCCTTTATTTCTTCATTAGAGTTTTTAAAAAACATAGCTGCTAGCTTTACAGAAATGGTGTAGTTAAGGAACACCTTTTAACTTTTCAAAATATTCTTTCACACAAATTGCTTTTAAATGTAATGTTTTTTTTCTTTTGCGTCAATAGCTTTGTAATTTTTATCTATCAAATTTGTGTACAAATAAAAGTTAAATAATTAAAAAAAGAAATGATGAAAAAGAACATGAATATTTCAGAAAAATATTTTGTATAAAATATTAGGTTAGGAGTTCAGGTTAAAATCAGCTACTTCACTTGTTGGCCGCAGATTTTTTGTGTTGCATCTTACAGTGGTTTAATTATTTGATGCATTTATTAATGTCATTTAGTTACTGAATGATATATTATCATACCATTTTAGTAAGAGATTTTTAATTTCATAAATAAATTTGAAATTTGTTATAATAATCCAAAATCTATTTTTTCAAATATAATATTAAACATTTACTAAATAAAAAAATAAAAAATAAATAAAAAAGCTTTGATGTTACAAAAATGGATGTATGGGTCAATACCACAAAATACGTAAATTGCATGGCTGCCAACTACTACGCCAATTTACAATCAAATAAACATATTAGAAACAGAAATTTTAGTAAATAATTAAAAATATGTATTGTAATGCATAACACTGAACATACTTACAAGGGCACCACCAGACATGGTACTCACAGATTTTGATGATTTCAAAGTATGTTGTAGGGGTCATACCACTAATTATTCTGGTGAAAAAGTTCCTTCAAATGGGCCTTGTTTTTTGAGAAATTTGTGGTCAAAGTTCAGCGTATATTTCAAATACTTATTAGTACGAACGTCGCATGTGAATCCGTGGCGTCGTGGTAATGTACGAGCCTGCAGATCAAAAGGTTGCGGGTTCGAATCAGTCCTCGGTCTTTTACTTATTTTTATGTTTTTTACACTTCGCAAATTATAAGCAGAATTGAAAATTCTACAGCTTTGAACCTTTTGATATTTTCTGAAGAGGATAGTTTACTTTGTCAACATTTTTTTATTAATATTTTTTTTTAAATATGGTGAACTGACTGCACTTCAGGATTCAACGAAAAGTTCATTTTGCAACAAATAAATAAATAAAAAATTTTATTTAATTAAAATTTTGAAAAAGTATAAGAAAATTTCAAAATTTTAAAATATCCACTACTTAAAATATTAATATTTTTAGATTAATCAGTCACTTTTTTTCTTTTCAAATATGTACTACACAATATTGTACTTGGATTTTTAGATAATTTAATACTGCATTTAATATAATTTATATTACTAAAATACTTAATTCGTGATAAATATGTTTAAAAGTACATTAAAAGTAAAAAAAAAAATCATTTTATTTCATTATATTTTCTTCATTTATTCTGATAATTATGGGGGAAAGCAGACAATTAAAAAAGTGTTTTTATATGTATTAATAAATTTTACCTCATTAAACAGACGATTTTTGTACTTCAGTTGAATTACGGAAAGAGTGTTTTGATTTGTTATAAAAATAGATGTAATCTGTCATTTCTTATTTGTGCAAACGATAACTTATGTTGATGTTGAACTTTGGAGATAAATGTATTTACAGAAAATTTGAAAATTGAAAACTTGGATAACTGGTAACAACTTGCATTTTAACATTACTGCATTAATATTTTATTATTTTTTCGAAGATACGCATTACTTGAATAATCTAATCCTAAAGACGTTTAAAAAATTGCACCCAAAAATTATTTTGTATTATTTATACATATACAAAAAAGGCAAGTTTTCATTTAAAATGCTATAAAATAAAAAAGCGACAGGAAAAAGAAAAATCATTATTTTAGGATTGTGCTTAAAATAAAAAACGCAAATAATAATTAATAAAAAAAATTCTAGGCGTAAATTAGTTTTGTAGTTTTGTCAATAGAAATATTCGCTTAAAAATTGCAGAAAAAAAATAAATTTTCATGAAAAAATTTAAAAATGTAAATGTAATTTATTAAGAAAATATCAAAAGCTGTTGCAATTTTGTAATAAAAATACTTAAAATTTGTAACGTGTAAAAATACAAAAATATATAAATAAAACAAATAAATGCCGATGACTGATTCGAACCCGCAACCTTTCGACTTGCAGGCTCGTACGTTACCATAACGCCATGGATTCGCAAGCGGCGCACGTACTAATAAGTATTTGAAATATACGCTGAACTTTGACCACCAATTTCTCAAAAACAAAGACCCATTTGAAGAAACCTTTTCATCAGAATAATTAGTGGTGTGATCCCTACAACATACTTCGAAATCACCAAAATCCGTGAGCACCATGCTTGGTGGTGCCCTTGTTAGTATACAATTTACTAAAACATTTTTGTGGTTCCAGACATGTTTATAAGATTTAAATAGGCGTACTAGTTGGCAGCTCTGGTAAATTGCAATCCGCACAATAAAATTTCCGCAAAATATTATATATTGCAATTTACTTTTTTCACTTTCTAATGAAAAATATTCTTAGAAATATTTTCAAAATACATTAATATTACACTGTAAGTTTCCTGGCATATCAAACTGTGATATGTGCTCTGCTGCAATATTCTCTGCTACAGAAGTCTGACTTGCAGAATTTCAGACCTTCACCCCTCTGGATGCAGTCCAATGGAAGCTCTAGCACACATCAATAACAATAATGTATAATTATCCAAAAAAATAACTTATTACTTAAGCACTTCAAAATTTAACGATTTTACATAGAAAATCATTTATTCTGTAATAGAAAATAAATTTACTTCTTGAAATTTTGAATTGTTTTCAATGGATAATGCCTCAGACAAACAAAATCTAACATTTTGTGATATTAACTCGTATATAAATAATATCTCCTACAAATGCTCTCAATGTGTCTTTATGTTTTAATAGCTAACATTTCCATATGATTGAATTCTTGAACTGTAGAAATAAACACAAGTTTTTGAATCAATACGTATTCCAAATTTTCTAAAGAAACCCTCAATGTACATATTTTTAAACATATTTACAGGGAAAAAATATACCTTAATATTTTCATATGATTGAATTCTTGAACTCTAAGAATAAACACAAGTTTTTGAATTAATACATGCTCCAAATTTTCCAAGGAAACAGTTGAGTACTCTGTATTTAAACATATTTTCATTGAAAAAACGGTTTATTATTCAAAAAGTCTTGAAATATTTAATGAAAACTTGAAAATGGTACAGCTAGTTTTTAACCCATTCTTACATGATTTTTGTTTTCTTTCAAGCGTTTTTATATCATATACTTACCAAATAATTTACTTTAAATCCATGTTATTGCTGTAATGTTTCAGGCCAATCATGCTTTTATGAAAGAGAAGACATTTACTGTAATTTCCTGCGTATAATCCGGGGATCAAACAATTCTTTTTCAACCCAGAAATTTTATTTTGTAATTGAAGGCAAATATTTAAGGCGATCTAAGAAGTTATACTTTACTTAATAAAATTTCTGAGTCGAAAAATGATTGTTTGATCCGCGGATTATACGCAGGAAATTACGGTTCTAATTAGGAAATAGCTGCCAAATTTTTCGTTTTCCTTACCGTTATGATAGGAGAGGTTCCAAAAAACAAAGACTTTCTGTGTCATAAATTTTTAAAAGAATCCGTCACCTACGATAATGATACACTCTCAATGATCTACGATGAAGTAATGTGAAACTTTCTTTACACACTACTTTTATTGAAAATCTGTAACCCTAATCACTCTATTTACACGGGATTCAAAATTGAGGCTTTGGTGATCATTTTAATTCTCAAGAACATCACTGGATAGTGGGTACCCAGGGGTGAATTAAATATGTTTATTCCTGGTAAATGATAACTTTGAGGGGATGGGTGTAAGCGAAGGAATAAACGTATAATCCCTACTACAAATCACACACTACAGACATCTTGAGATGCGAGTGCTAATGATGTATTGCATAAACGTATTTAGAATACGGGTAAACGTCACTCAGTGCTGTTGTAACGTCAACATTTTGTCAATTTATCTTAATAAATTTTTGCCTACCATATGTCTTTTTTTAACAATTATTTATAGATTCAGAACACTGAAATGGTTTTTAAAAAAAATCCTGACAGAATTTTAGTATAATTATTTAGTTTCATTTTACCGTTTAGTTCTAAAGAATTAAAAATCTAAGTTAAAACTTAATAGAATAAATATATTACTAAACAATTACTAAATTACTAAATAATTACGCAATTTGTAGTAAGTGAATCATAAATATGACATTTTCTGTTGTAATTTTATTGAAATATTATATTTTTAACCGTCTTAATTATAAAATTATAATATTAAACTGTCTTAAAATCCTAGTACCATAACGAAAATGGTGATGATCATTATCAATTGTGACTGTTTAGCACCGACTTCAAAAAGTAATTCATTACTTTTTATATGCATATTTTCAAAAATTAAATCATAAATATGTAAATTTATATCTTGTAAAAAATATTCTCGCTAAAATATTATGTTTGTTGGACATTACATTATCTATATTAAATTTAACCGTTTTTATGCCCTTATATCCGATGTGTTCTTATTGGATAACGCTTCGTCATTAGAAAATTTTAAAGAATTATTTAATTCTTTTTAGCACTTTTTTGAAGCCGGTTGATATTTTTTCTAAAAAAAGCTTATTTTACACATTTATACTGAGCTGTTCAGAAGAGAAATCTACAACAAGCAAAATTTGTTTAATATTAGTGGCACAATTAAGTGTAAAAATTGTCACCAGCAACCTCCAGTAAACAAAGTTTTAATAATTTAGTTTTGTAGGCGCAAAGAAGTAACAGAAATAATTTCTTTAAGCAGTGCTTCATAAATTTAAATAAATTAAATTCATATATCAGGGTTCGTACGGGTTCCTTTTTTAGACATAATATCAGTATATTTTTTTTTTTTAATAACGGACTAGTTGTTCAAACGCGCGAAAATTTGTCTCACTTAAGGAGATATTATCTGTAAGAAAAATCAGTGCCTAAAAATTTCCTAGTCAGAAAATTCCGGGACACGACTGAATCCTCTATAAGGTAAATTTATAAATAAAATGAAATAAGAATATCAAAGTTCTTATAATAAGAGAAACCTGCATTATAAAAGTAGTCTTATGATATAATTGAATATATACATTCTCGAAATTTTAAAAGGAATCATTCTTTCAGGCACACTGCATGGAAAATATTTTCTTTGAAGAAAACATTCTTTACTCAAGATATCTTGTGACATATTTATCAGAACTTGAAGATAGTGCATTACATTTAATGGCATTTTCAATGGAATAAATGTTTCAAGAAGCTTTTTTAATAAAATGTTAAACAGCAACTTTTACTTTTAAATGTATCTGCATATTAATGTTTGAAATTTTAAAGCAACTTATGCTGTAGGAAGAGACACAATTTTAATATATTTTAAATGGGTGGATGGATATAGCTAAAAGATTGTAATGCGTGGTTTGTATCCTGATTCCCCCATTTTTTACTGCAAACAGTCAGTGTAATACATTTTATACTAAAGCATAAATAATTTTTAAAACGAGTTTTGAATAAATTTATTCAGAAAAATATATGGATTTCAAAAAGAATGAAATAAACTTACAAGTGTTTATTACGAGGTCGGGAACAGAGAATGCAGTGAAAGTTTGTGTATTAATAAATTATACGTAGTACATAACTATATAAAAGCCACAAAGAAAAATACGCAGGGTGTCTTGAGAAAATAATTCTCAAAGTTTTGGTTTCAGTTTATAAAATGGTAAATTCCCTTGCTGGTAAGTGACTAAGTATCGTGGATCCGAAAATATCAGTGACTGAACTCTTTTGAGTTCGAACCCCGGTCAGACTTAATTTTCGCAAAGGCAACATTTTTCAATTATTTTCCAATTGTAATAGCAAAAAATATGCATAATAATTAGAATTTAAGAAAAACATAAATTAATATATTTTTATAGCGTATACGTACATTATACACAATGGAATTTTGCATGTTGAATTTTTTTAGCGAAAAGTAAAACCGTAAGCAATTTATATTTCTATAGACGAAAAAAATTACGTAATTACGTATATTTAAAGTTATTTACAGTTATTTCAATTAATAATCTACTACTTTTCATAGAGAAATAACTAAAAGCACGCGATTTAAATACGTAAATAAACATGTTATCTTAACTTTGTTTCATTATGAAAATATTTTGAATATTTGACGATATTTAAAAAAATATATTTCAATTCCTTAATGTAATATTTTCTACATTTCATATTTTTAGTTTTTTCAGTTATTGTCGACTAAATAACTTTTTTAGCGATTCAGTGTTATTTTTAAATTTATTTTTAAGTACATAGAAAATATAAACATAAAAAATTAAAATTTAATAAAGTCAAAAGTCAAAAAGCTTGTTGTTAAAAGAGATAAATTTTGAAATATTATTATGTTAATAAAAAATTACAACCTGAAACATAGTTAAAACAGCGTATTATAGTTTTATATCAAGACTTTTAATTTATTTCATTGTAAAAAATAGCAGAATATTTATATATGTAATAGTAAACAGTTTTTTAAACCTGCAAAATCTCGTCATCCATAAAACTATCAATTGTCTGTTAAATTGATAAAAATAGTTATTAAGTAGGTAATAATTATAAAATCAAAAATCTGAAATTTAAAAAGTATCATGTTAAAATATAAAAGAATAATTAAATAAAAATCATCAAACATGCGAAATGTTTTAAAAATAAGAAAATTAAAATAAAAAATTCTTTCATGTATTTGTATCCTCTGACTTAGTGTTATCGCATTAAAAATAGTATATTATTCATTTAGATATTGAAATGTTATTTTATTTTATTTCACTATTCGATATAGGAGAAGATTCAAGGTCGCCAGTCACCGGGTGGCGACTAAATTTTTTGACTTGGCGAATAATTTCCCGCGTCTCAGTCGTCTTCCATCGGCGAATTTTGTGTTTTTCTTTCTACCATTTGACGAAAATCGCGTTTTTTCGCAACTTTCTGACAAGAATCCCACCTATTTTCACAATAATTTGACGAAAATCAGCGATTCGTTACGAAAGTCGCGGCGCGTGTTAGGATCCTTTGATAAAATTAGCTTTTCTTCTGCGACCATTTGATGAAATTCCGGTTGTCTTCGTTGTTTTTCGTTTTTCTTATTTTTTCTTAGAAATAAAGTTCTAGCGGCGACTGGAATATTTTGGTTAACCCTTTGAGCTCTGGGGCATAAATTTCTTCAAAATTCCAAATGTCACACTGGCACCAGTATTTTGCAAAGAAAAAAACCGATTAACGATAAACACGAAAAAATACATTAAACCTTTCTGAAGTAAATTTGGACAAATTTTCTGGTGTCATTGTTACATTTTGGAATTAAAATTGTGTGGTAGAAAGTTCTACCAGCAGAGCTCAAGGGGTTAACGAGCCAACTGGCTCATTAAAAGTCTTGGGAATCTCAGGGATGAGATTTCTCCGCTTTTTTGTGTACCAGTAGAATATTAGAGAAAAAGTTGTTCTGTTAAATCTCAATATTTTCCAATTCTATAGAATAAGATTTCCTCTAAGATTATACTGGTATGAAAAAAGCCGGAAAAATCTCATCCGTGGTATCTGCACCTTTTTAAAAAATATGCGAAATTTCCTAGTTAAAATTGTACTTATACAGCAAGCACATATTTAATTTTTATTTTTCGTAAGTTTCATTTATTATAGATGGCTAGTTCCATGAGTACTTGTAGTGTAAGTCACATGCTAAGATTGTTTTGTCTACTAGTATTTTAAAACGGAAAAATATGACGCTTTATCAAAGATATCTCATTAATTGAATAGAGCGAAGAAAAGCTTTCGAAAATAACGATGGACAACAAGCAAAGTAGTTATCAGCTATGTTTCATGTACAACGGAAAAATCGGAATTAGCCACCTATATAATTTTTTTTTAATTACGGTTCGAAAATAAGTAATAAAATGTTTTAATGCGAAGAATAATCCTAATTGAGACTCGATCTCAAAAATATCTAATAATTTATTTAAATTCCACGCCATTAATGCTACTGAGCCGCTTACCAAATGAGGAAAATCTATCCGATCATAAACCATGGCGCAAACTTTCAGTCTCAAAGAATCCTGGTTCCTAGATGTTGTACTTTATGGATTTTATGTATTTACATACTAACTACTGAAAGGTCGCGCGTTACGCCGCGGCTCAGTTAACCCTTTGAGGTCTGGTAAGTAAATTTCTTCAAAATTACAAATGTCAGATTGGCACCAGTATTTTGCAGAGAAAAAAATCAGTTAACGATATACATGAGAAAATGCACTAAACCTTTTTTAAATAAATTTGGTCGAATTTCCTGGTCTCCTTGTGACATTTCGGAATTAAAATTAAGTGGTAGAAAATTCAACTATCAGAGCTCAAAGGGTTAAGTCTTTTTCAGACCGGAAATTTTATTGTTACAAAGAATACAAATAAATGCTAAGCAAAAGAAAGTCACATTTTATTTAAAACTAGCTGACCCGCCCGGCGTTGCCCGGGTCCGTATTAACAATATTAAACGAACTTGAAATTTGTATGATTTTATCATTAACTCGAAACATGCAAAAATGCATTGTCTGAAATACGTGGCCACTGATTGTGCGAAAAATCGGTTTAAAAAACAACTAATGTTAAGCTCTAAAAATACTAAAAATGAGCGATGAGAAACGCGGGAGGGAATATGTATCCAACGACTGCCTGATTTTCGTGTTAAAGTGTTGATATTTACCCGTAAAAATCACTGTTAAGACACGTAACTAATTATTTTTTTTTCACATAGAAATCCCAAGTGAAATATTTTGAATTTCAAACTAATTATATCACTCTTAAATCCGACTATACCATGAATGAAATCGATACTCGCTGGTAGCTAAAAGGTTTGCATATAGTGTTATAATTTCGGAGCCATTTAACAAAAGTAAGTGTTATTTTTAATCAAATCATACGTAATGTTCACTCTGTGGATAAATTCCTAACCGTAAATTTTTGTACCGTAACCATAACCTGCCTGTAACCTAACTTCGATTTAACAGTACTTTACCGTAAATTAAATATAACATAAATGTAACCTAGCCTTCACTTTATTGTAACATATCCTTATTCTAACCATAACATAAATGCAATTTAAGTTTAACTTAACTTTAATTTATCCGTGACCTAACTGTAACCTAACGGGAAATTAAATATAATCAAAGACTTACCGTAATGTAATTGCAACCTAAATTTTACCAAACCACACGTTGGTTTCCAGTCCATGGAAATTTTTTTGTCTTGTTCGGATACAGTTATGGTTCTTTGGAATATTTTTGTCGGGAACAGATTTGGTTCAGTTCAGATTTCGGCTTTTGCTTCAAATGGAATTTTTGGGTTCGGGTTTTCTTGCGTGTTCACGGAAATTATGCTGCCTTGTTTGAATAAGAACATGCTTCACTGGAATATTTTTTTTTCAAATTCAGATTTGGTTCAGTTCAGATTTCGTGATTTTTTCAATGAAATTTTTTAGGTTCAGATTCGGTTCATGTGAATGGAATTTTTTTGTCTAATTCAGATCCGATTACGATTCTTTGGAATATTTTTTTATAAGATTCCGATTTGGTTCGATTCAAATTTCAGGTGTTTTTTCAAATAGAATTTTTAGGTTCGGATCTCGTTCATGAAAACGGAAATTATTTTGTCATACTCGAATCCAGTTATGATTCTTTCGAATATTTTGATCGAATTTAGATGTGGTTTGGGTCAAATTTCAGGTTTTTTCAAATCGAGTTTTTTAGGTTCGAGTCGGGTTTATGTCCATAGAAATTATTTCGACTTGCTTGGATTGGGTTATAGTTCTTTGGAATATTTTTCTCGGGTCCAGATTTGTTTCAATTCAGATTTCGGGTTTTTCTTCAAATATAACTGTTGGGTTCGGGTCTTCTTGCATGTTCACGGAAAATATTCTGTCATGTTCGAATAAGGACATGCTTCACTTTAATATTTTTGCCAAGTTCAGATTTCATTCAGTTCGCGATTTTTTCAAAGAAATTTTTTGGATTCGGATTGTGTTCATGTCCATGGAAATATTTTGTCTTGTTTGGATCCGGTTGCGTTTCTTTGAAATAGTTTTGTCAGATTCAGATTTGGTTCGATTCAAGTTTCAGGCATTTTTTCGAATGAAAGTTTTAGGTTCGTTTCGGGTTCATGTCCACGGAAATTATTTTGTCTTACTCGAATCCGGTTATGGTCCTTTCGAATACTTTGGTCAGATTTAGATGTGGTTTGGGTCAAAGTTCAGAATTTTTCACACGGAGTTTTTTAGGTTTGATTCGGGTTTATGAGCACGGAAAATATTTTGTCTTGCTGGAATCAGGTTATAGTTCTCTGGAATATTTTTATCGGTTTCAGATTTCCTTCGAGCCATATTTCGGGTTTTTTTAAAGAAAATATTTAGGTTCGGGTCAGGTTTCATGCCCACAAAAAATATTTTTCCTTGTTTGGATCGGGTTATGCTTCACTCGAACATGTTTGGTTCGGGTCAATTATCAAATACGCAGTTTTTTCCAAACAGAATTTTTAGGTTAGGGTCGGGTTTATACTCACTGAAATTTTGTGTATCACGGATCGGAGGGTGGTCTGTTTTTTTTTCTGTTTGGGATTGGGTTATGTTTAAATTAGTCTAAACATTAAGGTTATAATCAGTTTTGCTACTATTCTTTTTATGGCTATTTCTGATAGATAATTTACTTTGCTATTTGATAATTTATTATGGTGAATGAATCATTTGCGGATACAAACAATTGTACGCCAAACAGCTATTTTATTTTTGATTTAAAAACAAATTAAAGCCATATTATAATTTTAAATTGAATAGAACACATTTAAATTTTATCAATGATTAACAAAATAAACTCATAGAAAAGTGTTGTGTATTTTTTTTTACTGCAACACAGCTAATGACACATATATTCTAATGTTCGAAATGCCAAAAATATGCGTACAACCATACAGTAAAAAGAAATTAATAGAATGGCTGTATAATGTCTTGGGGTGACGGAAAAAATGTAACTCTAATATCCGCTACATTAAGTCCAAATAAGCACCAACAAAATCATGTGCTTTGAAACTCCGATCAATTCAAACTGGTAAACCAGTATTTCTTTGTTTTTGTTTTATATCTTTTAAACTTATTATCTTGAAACTGTTATTGAATAGATGACTAAAATTTCTTTTAAAAATAACGTTTTGTGCCATTATTGCCTGTAATACACGATCAGAATGCGTGAAAGATACAAATAGATTAATCATAGGCAAGAATTATTTGATTATTTTTATCATATGCCTTTGAAATATCAATATAGAAGCATCATTTAAGATTTTGCTTGAAAAATCAACATTCTTTCGTTAATGTCTTAATATCGTCTGCACTCTGAAATCTAGATTTTAGATTAATATTATTTAAGTGTTCATGCATGATTTTAAAAGAATCTTTTCATCACTATATTTTATATATTGACATGGAATTATTAATATGTTGTTAAATCATAAAAATTTTTTCATCTACGTTATAAAGTATTAAAAATTTCTGAAAAAAAAGAGAAAACTTCTAGTAATACAATTTTTTACTTCAAATCATATGTTTTCAATATTTTATTTTATTTTATTTTGACATTTAATTATTTTTAATTTTCCAATTTCAATTATTTTAAAAGCTTACATTTATTTTAATAAATAATATAATAGAAAAAACCATTTAAAAAAATTACTATTTCTTCGTAAAATATGCTTCAGCTGTAATTCATTTCTTCCAATACGTCTTATTAATACAAAATTCCTTTCTTTTGCTTTTGTTTGAGTTATTAAAATTTCAGCGATAAATGGTTTCATATTGCAAACCTTTTTTTTTTTCGGTTTACTTCGCCACCACCTATCTTTTTCCTCCATGGCGTACAGCAGCTGTGATGAAAAAAAAAATCCTTATTTAAACCGACAGTTTGCCAGTCTATAAATTTTAAAGGTCAGTCCCAGCTTTTTTAATTATTTCTGTGAAACTTTTATGCAACCAACCAACGATAAGAGAATGAAAGTGAAAAAAGCGAAATAAAAAGCGATTTTTTATGAGATTGAGGTTTGGAATTTAATTAATTACTCAGTTAATAAATAGAATTTTGAAATTCTGCGCATCAGGTGCATCAGGAGAGATATTGAGCTACTCCCAGAAAAATTTTGAGCTTCGTACGTACCGTAGTTTTCGCTAACTATCGCAGACACACACACACAGAGCGATTTGTTATTTTATTAATATAGATAATCCCTGGGAGTAAATCGACTTATCTGAGGTGCGGGGTAAACACGCGAAATTACAGTATATTTTGTCGACACACAATCGTTCAACACGTTCTGTGTCCTCGACTTCAGAATCTCCACTTGTTCGACTAACAAAGTCTTGAATATTAGAGCACATTGTGTTATTTAAAAATATATATATTGTCGGAAATAAAAAACTGTTTGTTAAATCTTTTTAATAATAAAAATAATTATTTAAAACTTATTGTGAGTATTGGAATTTCCAATTTGGCTTTTAATTTTATATAAAAGATTCGGATTCACACCACAAAATGAAAAAAAAAGTATTTTCCGAATTATTTATTGGCAAACTTTTCTTGATTTCTGAAAGAAAAAATTCTCCTTCAAAATTTCCGGTCTGAAATCAAACTTTCTGGATAAAAGTGGAGCCCAAACTGGTAACCCTGATGAGTTATATGTCTATTCCTGATTAAAATATATTAGCAAGTTTTAGAAAACCGTTGAAGATTTATTGGAACACTTTTATTATTACATTGCTATTTTCCTAAAGGCATAGTTGCTAACCTCCGGCTCTTTTTAATTAAAAAAGCATACTTTGAACCAGAAAATCTGTTTAATTAAATGTTTCTGGGATCAAACGAGATAGTCATTTAAAATTTAATTCAATTTTTTAATGGAATAAATTTCTGGTTTAAGATATAATTGTTTGAACTAAAAAAAAGCCGTAGGTTGGCAGGTGTGCTAAAGGGTGACACTGGGGGTTTCGGCAGTATAAGTAATTTATAGCTAATAACTGTTATGCTTGTTTGCCCCCGTTATTTTCGAAAAGTTAGTTTGGCGTTATTCAATTAATGCGATATCGCCGATAAAAAAAAGTAATATTTTTCCGTTCTAAAATACGAGTAGACAAAATTTGAGACTTGCTTAACAAGTACTCAAGGAAATATCCTAAAGTCATTTTTAACCCTTTGAGAGGCAAGCAATTGCATTTGTGTGGTTCTGAATTTCCAGCGGAAATTTAGAAAAAAAATATTTCGAAATAAGGAAAAGCAGTTTCGCAACCTCCCTTTTTTTTCTGCCAAAGTTAGAAAATTAAATTTAATAATTTTTTTCTGGTATAAATCTTTATTTATCGTGGGTAGGATAAAATACATCCCGCCGCCCCTCAAGGCGTTAAGGATGTATAGCTAGCATTAGTTCAAAAACGTAAACAGCGATTCAAAATTTTTGTGTTTACGGAATTATTCGATGTGGAAAAAGCACAATGCATTTTGTGGTTCCATGAAACTAGATCGTTGATCTTATTTTTAGTTTTTCGGAAGTTTAGACGTTATCGTGAATTCAATTATTATCGAATTTTAATGATGTTCTGTTCAAACCACTATACATTCAAAATAGATTTTTTAACCCTTTGAGCTCTGATGGTAGAATTTTCTACCACATAATTTTAATTCCGAAATGTCACAACAGCACCAGAAAACTCGACGAAATTTATTTGAAAAAGGTTTAATGCATTTTTTTTCGCTTATATTTTTAACCGTTTTTTTTTTCTTTTCAAAATACTGGTGCCAATGTGAGATTCGGAATTTTGAAGAAATTTATCTACCCGAGCTCAAAGGGTTAAATAAATTTATCTTGCGGATGATATAAGAGTGCTTATAAAATTGTGTCTTTAAAAAAGTGGTGACAATAGAAAACATCAGAATAAGAGATAATAGTGTTTGGGAGGCGAGCACTTTGATGCAAAGGGTTAACCCTTTGCTTACGGGGTTGGGATATATGTCGTCCCAGAGAAGACTGCTTTATTTATTCGCACCACCTTTTAAAAACTAATTCGTGCCATATATTTGCACCAGAAAAATTTCAAGACAAATCTATCACAAACAATTTTTTTTGTAAATTGTGGTAGGAATGAATATAAAAAATGCACCATAATCACCCCGTAATCAAAAGGTTAAGTAATTGTAGCTAAATTTATACAACGGGTTATTTATTATATGGCGTATGTCGAAAAATTATCTTTCAATCAAATTGCCGTGTTATAGATGAAAAACATTTTAAAAGTTTTTAATATCAAAAAAGTACGTTGATATTTGTAATATTTATAAACAATAGCTTATTACGACCTTTTAAAGAAAGATTCGAATAATTTAATAATCCTAAAACAATATCTTCTTGTTGCGTTTTTTATGTTATTTTTAAGAAAGCTAAAAGTCTTTTTCTTATAGTTAGGCTGTATAAATATTCCAAAATCAGGCCACTAATATTTAGTAAATGCAAGCACAACAGTCTGCCGAATAGTAATGCATATAGTGATCCGAGTATTATTTGAAATGATAAATTTGCACACGTTTAACAACGTGAAATTTCGTGAAGAACCTCTTAAATAATGATATTATACCCGTGATTTATTACGTAACTCGTATTTCAAATTCATCTTGTTAAATATAATTAGATACTTTCTCGATCAGAGGAGTTTGATGCATGTCTTTGTTATAATATAACATTTTAACTAACAAAATCTGAAGATTATATTTTTTTCCGATACATTTTTATTCTCGCCGTATATTTCTCGCGTATACGCCGCAGCTTAGTTAAGTCTTTTTCAAACAAGAAATGTTATTGAAAAAAAAGAAGTGAAAAAAGTTATAAGAAGAATTACGCCACATTTTATTTAAAATAAATTCTGTAGGAAATCGAGTTATCTGAGGTGCGGCTGATTCGTGCGAAATTACGGTATTTATATTTTTCTGGCAGAATTTTTATTAATGTATCTAATGATTCATATTTGTTTTCAATGATTATAGATTTAAATTTTCGGATAGAATATTTCGGTGGTCAATAGCAATTATTTGCAGGCAATAATAATGATTAAACTTGCAAGCACTAATGCAGATACGAGGATAGTTCTTGGAAAATTTTAATTATTATTCTTATAAAATGCATAGAAAGTTATTTTTCCTAAAATAACTGTTAAATAGAATTGTAAAATAAGTACCTCTATATATAGTAAAATAATCATGTTTAATCATATGAGAGTGACAACAGTGCTTATAGGGGCGGGATTTCTAATTTTTCAATCATAACTTAAAGAGCGCGAGAAAAATGGAAAAATATGGAACTCAGTGACATTATTTGATTATAGGATGGATATATATGATTTAGTACAATATTAGTTGATACGAAATGACATCTTATTTTTAAAAATTCTTTATTAGTAATTGGTAATTTTCCGCTAACAAGTTACGGATAAGGTTGGTTGGTTATATAAGGTTTAATTGCGCAAAATCCCAGCTACGGATAAGAAATAAGGAGTCTGATATTACATAGCAGATGCATAATAGACAATAAAACTAACAGATGTAAGCTAATAGAAAAACTGAAAGAGAATGTAAACATGAATTGTTTAGAAATTGTTACCTTTTTGGATATTTGATTTAAAATGTGTTATCTAGTCAGACATGAATGAAAATTATTCATAGTTTCCGTTTACAGAATGATCGCAGCATATAGGACAAATTTTACTGTTGTCACCAATATCTTTCATCATTAATCTTCATCATATTATTTCTATTGCATACCTTATAAAAATATCTCATGAAGATTAATGATAAAAGATACTGGTAACATCTTTGCCATGTATGTCGATGGTTATTCTAGATATCTGTTGTTCTCGAGTGCCTGCTTATAGTAATATATAAGGGTATTTCCATGAGCACTTGTCGCGTAATTCGCATTTCTAGTAACGACTAAATTGTGGGTCACCGTTCTTTTCGAAAGGTTTGCATGGCCTTATTCAATTAATGAAATATCTCTGGTAAAATAAGCCACTTTTTTCCTTTCTAAAATACTGATATCAAAAATCGCAGAATGTGACTTACACGACATGTTCTCGTGGAATTACCCATAAAAGAATCTTCTTATTAAATCAAGATTTCTTATTCAACATACGTTTTAAAATTTGTAATTCAAGGTTTTGAAACTACAATTAAACCTTTTTAATGAATGAAATAAATACTAAATACATTTTTTAAAGAAAGTATTTTTTTCTCTAATTTCAAATGTGTCTCTTTATTATTTATCTGATAGTTTAACAGATTACGGAAATTTTAAATATTTAAAAGCATTTCATTTTGCAAGTATTCCGAATAAAGACATAAAAGTTAGAAGGAATTTTTACGCAAATATCTCAAAATTATATAAACTATTTTTCAGCATATTTGGATACCATCCAAATGGATATTGCCTGTGAAAATCGAACTACATCTAGAATGTTTTCCCCATCGTACGAATATTGCCAATTTAAATCTAACAGAATGGATTTCTGAATACATTCTTCGGATTCAGAATGATGAATGATAGTGAAAAGCCATTGTAATCTTAGAAGCTGAAAGTGTTTTCTACTATTGTATGTTTCTCGGGAACAGAGTAGATTGATAATATAATATTCGAAATCGCATGCATCTTTCTTAGATTTCTAGTTGCGTATCTTTTAAATTTTAAATTGAAAAGAAAATATGAAAGAAATATACGAATTGTAAAGCATCGTAAACCCGGGTTAATTGAAATACTTTTTCAATTTAAAGTAAAAAAAAATAAACATCTTTTTTTTTATTATTTAATTTTAAGATTAAAAACACTTGTTTTCTTTTGTTCTTTTAATTTTCAGGAAAAACAAAACATTTTTAATAGATTTACGTAATTTTTAAATGGTTTTAATGATGCTCCGAATCACCCCGCAGATAGGGGTTTGGACTCCCTTAAATTTATGCTAAGCTTTATAACATTTTATTTTTATACATAATTTTATTTACTTGTGTGCCTTCACTAAATCTGTAGATACTGGTGGAGAAATCAACAAATCTGTGCGATCAAAGCAGCATTTAGAGGGGAAATTCAGTATTCTGTTCTGATTGGCGCGATTGGTGAATAAATCCAAAATGGCGCCGAAAAACCACTTTTCGTTTGTTAAATTAATGATAAAATGTTCAGAAAAAGATATTAAACGAAACCCTCTGTGCGATCTGCGATGATTCTTACCCACCTGTTTCTCTCTTTTGCAGAGTGAATTGAGGCATTTTCTTGATTAAAAATCTAGTTAAAATTGACAAAATTTTCACTTTAAAATAAAAAATGCTATTATAATTTGTGAATATGTTTAAGTCTACTTTTGTGAGACTCTAAAAAATTTATTACATGCTTATCTGCTGGGGGAATTGTAGTCAAAACTATTAGAGAGCCTATATCTAGATGATGCGTGGAAAATATGTCTTCTCCCTTTAGAAAGTAGTGCCAATATGAATGAATAACATTCTGATAAATAGAAATTAAACTACTTTTCATAATTAAAAATAATTTTAAACCAAGTCGAATGTTGTTTTCTTGTAATGATGTCAGATGCTTTGATATGGCTAGATGTTGAACGTGGACACTGACATTGTTTTACACATTTAAAGATTTTTTACCGTTTTATTACTCTTTATACTGTTCAAATTGATAATGATGTCTTTATATATTTTAAAGTCTCATTTGCCGTCATACTTTTGCTTGTGATTGTGAGAGAACTTACAGTTTCGGATTATTTTGAAATAATTTTCGACTTTCCTACAGATTTTAGATATTTAAGTTGTGGATTCTGAAGAAAATTTTAAAATTAAAAATAACAGTCGTTGAACTTTGAATTGTATCAGAAATCGGTGACATTCTGATGTTGTTATTAGTTAGATTTTCATATTAAAAGTCATTCTTTCATTAAGTGAGAAATCATTTTCCTACCCAATCTTGTCAAATGTTTTGAAAATTAAATGCAAGACTGCCGCAGACGATTATTTCTTCATTCTATTCGACTTATCCTATTCTTTCTCCTATTACCACTATTAAAAAAACAATTTTTTAATATATTTCTTTCGCAAATGCTGTTAAATTGCACGGCAAAAATTTTTGTTGCCAGAAAGTAGAAAATAAAAATTATCGCCCGTGGCTGTTCTGTAAATGGATGTGCTTAGAATTCCTATTCAATGCAATGTTAAATGATATGATGGGCAAGATACCTCTGTCGTTAAATAATGTAATGATTGATTAACACCAGAATTTACAAACAAAAGCATTTGCAAATAAACAACAGAAATTCTTTACATACATTATAAATGAATATTTTTCTTAAATTTTGGTGCCAATGATTTGTTTGGGGCGTAAAAATAAACGGTATGAAAAAGTACCACTATCCTTCTAAAGGTTAGAGACAGAAATTTTTCAGCTATGTAAGACGAATTTACTCTTCTAAAATAGTCGTACCTCTTTGATCCTCAGACCGTGTACTGCCTCACTGTTTTAGTTAGTATTCCCAGTTGAGCGATTTCTGGATTATTACTACTGTCTTGAGAGTGTAACATTCGCATTACTTAATTCGCTGTTAAATATGGCGATAATTTTTAAATGTAATTACGGTGACGAGTTGATCCAAATTTGAGATTGAGGTTCATACAATTCAAGCAGCATTTAACCCTTTAACGTTCATTGGTTTCGCCACGAAACCACAAAATTTTAATTCCGATACGCAACACTGACACCGGCATTTTTATCTAAAAATATCCCTTTTATTTTGTATGTGAAAAATCACATTTTCTTATTTAGAAATATATTTGTTCTTAATTACCGGTGTCAATCATTTATTTCGACATCTTAGCAATGAAAATGCTATGATCGTTAAAGGGTTAAAACAGTTACAAAATCATGGGGACCAAAAAGATAACGCTATGAACGCATTAAAGAAATTACCATTAAAAATTTCGTCACCAAGTATTAATTCTTTCTTTATCTTTACTAATAGTTCTTTTTTTAAAAAATTATTCTTTTTGGTTGGTATTGTTGTCTTGGTTGTTATTGTTATTGTGGTAAAAGTACACTGAATACTGAATATAGAAATATAAATTTCTTCCAGTAGTTTGTGTAGTTCTGATACTCCGTAATGAAAAATCTATCTGAATTTTCACAAATAAGTACCGTCTCAAATGATCGATATTTTGCGATAGTCTATCAAAAGGGTAAGGGTGTCAAATTGTATCGCACTCGATATCACTTATTTGTAAAAAAAATTTACTTCCTCACGAATTGCAGATATTCGATGAGTAGATAAAGCAGTTTTTCTGAAAAATTTTAAAAGGATTAAACGGGCCACAATTTGACACCCCTGTTATTTCAGAATATTTTAGGTCTCATTCTATTTTCTTTTCTCATTTTTATCTTCTTTGAGGGCTGCAATAGACTGTGCTCCCACTAGGTCCATTTTTTAAACTTTTCTTAAAATATAGTTTTCATAAATAACGTGTAATCTACCTCAGAACTGTTACTACTGAGATCCTTGCAAAAGTTTATGGATAATTTTATCCTTAAAAAATATTGGTTTAAAAAGACGGACCTTGTGCGAGTCCTGAATGCGATGATCACATCGAATTTTATATTGAAGATAAAAATTTTCATTCTGATACACGCTCAATTTCTGCTAAACTAAAATGTAATTTTTATATATTCTACATTTATTTTCTAAAACTTTTAACTTTTAACTCTTTCTTTTTTTGAATAATAACTGAAGACTTGAGGTAGAAGCTTTTATACCGCATATTTTGTGAAATGCTTTATTTTTATGGATGGCAGCGTTATAAATTACATTATTATGAATAATGGCGATGAACAATAATGATGATGATCTTTTATTTATTTATTTATTTATTATCTCTAATAGCAAAGTCACTGCATGTGACGTTACTAAGATGTCATAAAATGCCACATGTGTCACACATGGGATAAAAATATGGAGTTACTAATTTGCTAAAATATAAATTGTAAGTGATATCATTTGGCGACTTCTGTGTGAAGTTGCTGAGAACTTTCTTATTCTTCAAAAAGTTATATCACAATGAAATCACCTGGGAACTTTGAGATTACAGTTTTATAGTGATTTCACATTGAAGTCATTGTATTCAAGAAGAGTCACCAGACAATGTCATAATAAAGTCAGCGGATGACTCTGATGTCAGTATCGCTTTGAACAGGGATATCAAACTGTGGTTCGCCGGATGCATCAAAAGTTTGTAGCAGTCACTGCTTTATCTAAGCATGAAATTTCTGCTATTCAAAGAGTCAACGATTTTTTTTAAATATTTATAGTATCAGGTAGGCCATAGTTTGACTTGTCTGATTTGAAGACTTCACTGTGATGACAATGCGACCTTTACTTTCTGGAGAATTACCTGATGACTCTTGCATGACCATCATTTGGCGACTCAAATGTAAAGTCAGCATAAGCGTTGGTTTGTGAGGAGTCACTGGATGACTTGATTATCACACAAGGTGGCGAGTGATCAGGGAAAAACAAGGTCAAACAACGAGGAAACTACCAGGATTTTCTTATAGAAAATACTTCAAATAACAGAAAACGATTAAAGAAGACAAATTTCTCTTAAACAAAATACTGGTATTAAACAATTTTTTTGACTGCGTGTTTCCCTGACTACTCGCTACCCTTTCACACCTATTGACTTGTCACAATAATGACTGCAAATTATTTACAGGTGAGTCTCCAAATGAACTACATTTTGATTCACATTAGGATTAATTTAAAAAGTTATATTTTGGTCACTTTTGTGATTGTGATACTTGAGATCTTTGTACAGTTCAAATGACTGGAGAAGTAATAGACATATTCAATAAGTAAGAAAATAAGGAGAAGTTTTGAAATATTTATAGTAATTTTCGTATCTTAACCCTTTGAGCTCTGATGGTAGAATTTTCTACCACATAATTTTAATTCCGAAATGTCACTACGGCACCAGAAAATTCGACCACATTTATTTGAAAAAGGTTTAATGCATTTTTGCGCGTATATCGTACGCGCAAAAATGCATTACCAAGTGCAATTACCTATGCACCTAGTGCCTTACCAATGCACCAGTGCAAAATGCTTCTGGTGCCAATGTCACATTTGGTATTTTGAAGAAATTTGCCCAGCAGAGCTCAAAGGGTTAAATTTAAATTATGCATGCAACATAATTAACAGTATCTGCATATGATATATTTTTTTATAATTTAAATCTGTCATTAACACACCAATTAAACAATTTCTTTGAATTAAAACATTATTAAGTCATTTTTTCTCGCGAAGAAATAAGCTATAAATTAAGATAAATATATATATATAAATACTGGAATCATTTTACTACTTTTATTTTACATGCATTACCACCCGCTACTGCGTACCATTTTTCTTCTTTTTAATTCCTATGTCCTTTTCATTAAAAAATGCCTGTTAATGACTTCATTTCTTTAAAATATCATGAGTTAAAACTTCTTTTCGATTAAAAAGACGGAATCTTTGCTTAAAGGAATGAATATTAAGTAGTAGAATTTTCTATTTTTGTACACTGAATTTAAATTTGCTAGTAGAAACTGCAAATGTTTTTAAATTTTTATGTTTGCCAGAAAAGTAATTTGCCTTATCGACTTAGAGATTTATCTGCAGAAACACATTTTTTTTCAAAATTAAACAAGGATTATTGTATTTTGCATTTTTTTCAGGCCAAAGAATAATCTCCGTTCAAACATTTTGTATTTAATATTTAATGAAGTTTTTATTTTAATTAGTTAATTATAAATGAAAACTACCGAATTAAGAAGAAGGAATTTTGTTTTTTAATATTCATTGTTCTATAAATATGGAATTGAGTTTACCATTTAGATTTCAAGCGAATATAGCAACGTGATTAACTCCTTCACAATTGTTTTTTGAAACAATAAATTAAAAATAAAGAATAAATATTAATTTTTCCGTAGGAAAGTAATTGTCCTATGTAATAGAAAAATATTTTCCCATTGATAAAGCAAAGGTTACAATCTAAATAACAATATTTAAATATTAATGGTATAAAAGAGTTAAATTTGGAAAGAAGAAAGAAAACTCTTTTTGCCCAAGTGGCGTTCGAACAAAACTTGTGATTAGGCAGAATTAAAATTCGCAGTGGAACAGTGGTTTTCATTAAAGAAAATGGTATAAATGTGGCCTCGTCAAATACCGGGATATTTTTTAAAGAAGTAGTCGACTTTTTTTATAGCAGAGATTTAATGATTAGATAATGCAATACAATACAATACAATATTCAATAATATAGGATTGCCAGTTTGGCCTCCATTTTTATTCAGGAAATTCGAATTCATATCAAACATAAATAGCAGTACTTTTTTGGTTTATTTAATACCAGAAATATCGTGATTACTTAAATTAAAGATTGTTCTTTCATAATTGTCGGTGTGAATTTCCAATTTCGAATTAAATCTTGGGATAATAATTACCGTAATTTCCTGTGTATAATCCGCGGATCAAACAATCATTTTTCGGCCCAGAAATTTTATTAAATAAAATATAACTTTTATATCGTTGTGAATATTTGCTTTCAATTACAAAATAAAATTTCTGGGTCGAAAAAGAATTGTTTGATCCGCGGATTATACGCAGTAAATTACGATATTTGCACTACATACGAGCCCGAGATAATGTTAGATAATAAGGGAAGGGGTTAATGACAGAAAATGTATGATTACATAAAACAAAAATTCTTCTTTCAGAATTTCTGGTATCAGTCTGAAATTCTGAAAAATAAACGGAGGACAAACTGGCGATTCTGCATTTGATTCCATCGATCCTATCCAAGCCATAGACCTATTAATAAAACGGAAATGACTTATCTTTAATCCTCTATGCCCATGATAGCATATTTGTACCTATAATATTTAAATTTAGTGAATATTTTAGTTCTGATATTCTAAATACACACCAGATAATTAAATATCAGTATTTACTATATATAATAAATACATTCCGTAATTATATACAGCGAAATTAAATATTAGAATTTTCTGAGGGGAATTCAAATGCTATGAATTTTTAGAGCGTATTCTGCTCTTAGAACTTTACAGTTAAAATCATGAAGGTTCATTTGTAAGGAAGAAGAACTTTGAGGAGAAACTTTCACCTGTATTTTTAAATGGAATTTTTCTCATTATTTAATCGCCTTTTTTGATGCAAAATTTTAGTTATAAAGAAAGAAACAGATTCTTACTGGTGGAATTTTACTTTAACTGTAGTCAAGTCCGGCATTTGCTCCATATTGTTATAACCTAAGGAACCTCCTATCAATGTCCGTGTAAATGATTTTAATACTTGGACAAACTGACCCAAGGAAAACAAATTTTTTTTTACCATATTTCTAAGAAATTATCCTTATGAATAAGACTCCAAAATAAGAAATAATATTGGTTAATATTTAATTATTGACACAGTTAAAAAAAACAGGCTCCAACTTGTGATAAAATCATCTGTTACTTTACTCACAACTGCAGTTATGTTTCCAGCTATGCTGCACCAACTTCACTGTATATGTTTTCTCCTCTTAATTTACAACGAATAATGAGGAGACAGATAGTGCAGTGCCTAACAACTTCAAATTAAGTAATTGAGGATTTTGTAACAAAATGGCTTTTCTTCTATTAAATATGATCACAGCCCGATTAACATCAAAGCGGATTTCCGCAAAAAAGGAACACATTTTTTTTTTCTTTTCTTTTTTTTTTTTTTTTTTTTTTTTTTTTAAGAGAATTTCTGCACCACTTATTCTTTTAAATATAGTGAAAAAAATTATTAAAATTTTCTGGTGCAAGTTTGCACTGGAGGTAATCAAGACCTTGCAATACTTAAGTCAAATCTTATTTCACACATCGCAATGCTTAACATGTTAACCCTCTTATGGTAGAATTTTCTACCACATAATTTTAATTCCGAAATGTCACAACAGCACCAGAAAATTCCGCCAAACTTATTTGAAAAACGTTTAATGCAATTTTTCGTGTATAAAATTAACCGGTTTTTTCTTTGCAAAATACTGGTGCCAATGTGACATTTGGAATTTTGAAGAAATTTACCCACCAGAGCTGAAAGGGTTAACCACCCTTTGTGATTAATATGTTACAAAGATTTCTAAAATTGTAATTAAATTGTAAAACTCAGGTGGAAAACGGAGTTTGTCATTGATTTAATTGTTATGTTTATTTTATAACTAATTTGTGTTGCACCATGATAAATACTTAAGTCTTAATCCTCTAACGCCCGTGGTAGCAATTATGCTGCAAACTGTGTTCCAAATTTAATGGAATGTTTTAAATTGGATATTCATAATTCGCACTAGGAGTTTTAACTACTACTACTTTTTTATTCAATAATAGGCATTTTATATTTAAACAAAGCAAATGTATTGATGAAATACTCTGGTCGCAATTCCGATTTTCTGAACGGATAAGCTTCTAGAACGTATTATATCACAGGAATTAGAGGATTACAGCCATGGAAAAAATTATAAGGACAAGCAAAAAAGTGCCAAATGTAGCAGTTGCTTGCCTAGAAAAAATAGCACTAATATTTCTATGATAAAAATGCTTGAAATGGAACATTATGAAACAAACTTTGTAACGGTTGGGTGCTCGTCCTGGGTGTTGAAACCAGACATAACTCAGAACATAAGATAAAAACAGTTTATTTAAAACGATTAGGGCTCAAGGGGAGTGGAGCGGTTCTGTAATTTTAACAACTGATAACAATACTAAAAGATAAAACTCATACTCACAACTCCGGCACTAACTCAATCGGGGCACTTCAGATTACTTCTCCTTTAACGTCAGCTAAGCTGCTAGATAAAACTTTATTAGACAGCGCGTGGCTGTAGATATATTCTTTATTAACTTTGAAATAGTCAACCTAATTACTATTAACTTCTTACCACCGGCCAACTTCTCGAATCGAATTCCAAAGCTCCTTGTCAACTCACTGAAGGCTCGCTACTATTTGATATCGCTCGCTCTAGATTCACTACTAGCTGGCCAAGGCCGCTAGACACACTCCTAGCTGGCTAATGCCGCCAGAGCCACACTGCTAGACGCCACTAGCTGGCTAATGCCGTGAGACACCCTACACACACTCAAACTCCAAGCTTTTATATGCTGCAAACTGAGATACTACAAATTTACATATTACTTCTAATCGCGACATAACTGTAGAATCCGAGAAAGACACACACGATCTAGAAAGTTAAAGTAAAAGAGAGGATAGATGTCGCTTTCACGCTTACACATGTTAAATCATTGACGTCACGATCTCAAAATGCTAGAATGCCTTTATTACAAAGGTCACTCCCTCACCCCCCCCCCCTCGGACTCTACCGAGAAAAAGAACTGGGCAAAATGCATGCCCAGGACTTTTTCTTGTTATAAATTTCAAACCGTACAAAACAAAGTGATGGGTGAAATTTAGCACCGAAACCTAACTTTTAAAATATTAACTTTAGCCCACCACTACAAAAAATCAGTTTGCATCAAATATTCACATATTCAATCTAATCATTCTCCTATCTTAAAAATAACCTCCATAAAACTTTCAAAACTTACAAAACTTCCTAAACCAACTACTTTTTTTTAAGAAAAACCCACTCCACCGGGAGTGCTAAAATTCATCAAAACGCTAAACTTACGAAATTTTCTTCAATACTGAAATACAACTGTAACTTTACCAAAAATTTCTCCATAAAACTTTCCTAACACTAGAATTCGCACCAAGTCCAAAAAAACCCAATGCGCAAAAATTTTCCTCAGCAAAATTCAGAACTCATCTAAAATTAAATTTACTTCATACTATAATAACTCTGCTACCACGTAATACCTAATACCCATAAGCCAATGAACTAACTCCCAAAACTTCGTTAGAACTAACTCCACTTTAACAATATTTGGAGTAACATACGTACAGCTTAACATAGCTGTGCTTATGCAATAATCTAAAAGATCAAATTTACAAAGTGACGTCATCACATACTCTTCATCTGTATAAACTAAAAGAAAAATAGCAGTATCAATATATAACACAGGTATACTTCCCTGCAAGAAAATCACATTAACATTCAATTTTAATACAATACAATTTGATATTCAAATGTAACATAAAACTTCGCAACTTGCAGAAACCACTCCCAACTCAAGTACAAACGCAACGCATAAGCCACGAACGATAAGAAGAAAGTTAATTCATTAAATGTTAATACAAGAGATAGAAACGCGTGTCAAGGACTTCTTGACCGCAAAACACGTTCCCGCCTGATTCGCGGCGCGTGTACAAAATAACCCAAATTACTATCTATATATCTTTCTGAAAATTAAACATACATTAACATACATTTTATAACACATGAACAGTATAACAATATATTAACATTTTAACAACTAACATAACAACTTAACAATAGATACAGAATTTTTAAAAGCAGTTAAGACCAAAATTTCAAACATACATAAAAGTAACAATTTTGCAAACAAATTTTGAACACAATTAAGCACTAATCGTGAGTCCGTCAAAATACTCCAAAAATGGCCCAAAATACAAAACAGTCTATCTGCTTTTTATTCCTTCACATTGCTATCACATATATGCACTCTAATAGAAATTTAATAAAGAACATGATCACCCAATTATAGAGATGATTCGCTGCTATCCGGGTTCATACTACAGGATGGCTTTCTCCTCTTGTCCCAAAAACCTTGCACGAAGGATCTTTCGTCATCGGAACTGTACGGTGACGCAACAGTTGACTTTCGTGCCTGCAGCCTGGTCCCGAATGGATGCCGTGGGACGCTTGTAGATTCCCCTCGACGACTCCGCTCTGATCGGTTCGCTAGGGTCATTCCATGGCGAGATTCAAACTGCTGATGCCGGTACTCTGAATGTTGTCTCCGCTTTCTAGACGCACCCGAAGTTACAGAAGATCCTAGGCCACGTTTCTTTCCGGATCTACGCTGTCTCTTATTTGGAAAAAAATCAGATTTAAAAATTCTTTTCTCAGTTTGACGAGTATCCATATGAAGTTTTTTCCGAGGATTAAGTACTGAAGACGTTGAACTATTGGATAACTTATGTTTTTGAGGTTGATGTCTAATAAGTGTAGGAACGGGGCAGTTTATGATCTTTTGACATTTATGGCACACTGAGTCTGACGTATTTGACACTGTTCTTTTATTTTTATTATCATACTTTGTTCTCGGTTTGATAGACTTTCTACTTTCAATAAAAGTTTTTGGAGCTGTTTGGCCAGATTTTCTTTTTGCATACTGATGAAAATAATTAGATGAAGAAGTGCTGGACTCGGGACACTCATTGGATCGGGAATATTGCGAAACACCGCTCGACACATGAGAACCTTCACTACCATTTTCTCTAAACTTATAAACTCTAACCTGATCCAAATTAACTGTCATTCTTTCACCATTGACATTAACAACCAAATTATTATTCCGAACTTCTAAAACTTCAAACGGATCCACAAACTTTGGACCAAACTTAGCTACCCTCTTTTGACGACTTGAACTTAACCAATGCTTTTTTACTAACACAAAATCTCCAACTTTAACTTCTAACTCCCTCCTACGCATATAATACTACTGAGCTTGCTTTTCCTGCGCTTTTCCCATCTGAACTTGAGCCTCCTTAACCAATCTCTCAATATCCTGGAACATAAACCGACTTTCCGCATCCGATACCATAACTAACCTCTGAAATGGAGTAATCACCTTTCTACCCAAAAATAACTCAGCCGGCGTTTTCCCCGTCGACTCGTGAACTGCCTTACGAAGTGCATACGCAAAATGCTGCAGAAACTGGTCCCAGTTCGAATGATGCGGACCAACATAAGAAGAAATCATTTGAATTAATGTACGATTTACACGCTCAGCCATATTAGACTGTGGAAGCTCTTACCGTCCACAGTCTCCAACTTTTCACACAAAGACTTAAAAATATGAGATATAAAATCATAACGAAATGGTTTACTAGCAACGAGTGCGTCAAAACCAATATGCATTTCATTCGTTAAACTCGGCTTATCTGAAAAGACTTCACCAAAATCGACCAAAGACTTATTAAACTCTTTCTCGACTTCACTTAAACCCGATTCCCCCAAATCAACCTGACACCGAAACAGGCTCTTTCTTACTCACATTCTCATCATTATTCACGATCAACGACTTTTTAAAGAAATCCAGACTAATTCCTCTATCCTTCATATAATCCACACCAACTATACAATGCACTGTCAATCCATCTAACACACAAAACTCCCAACATGTCTTAACCGAACGAATTTCTACTTCCAAATCTACTGAGCCCTTATTATCACAAGATACTCCCTGCGCCGACCGAACCAACGGACTTAACCTCTTCAACTTCTTATACGAAAAATATTTCTGACTAGCTGTTCTGCCCGGCGTTGCCCGGGTTCATCAAAAAATTGCAAGAATTGCGAAAAAACTTTAAAAATCATAATAAAAACCTCGAAAATTTTAAAAAATGCTGCACGAATTTCGTCTAAACTTCGTTGAAAAGAGATGGGCTAGAAAATTGAAGTTGGATTATTTTTACTAATGTGGAAAAATCTTACAAATCGCAAAAAACATTAAAAATCTCATAAAAATATAAAACAAAATTCAAAAATTGTGTTTCAAAATTCGAATAAACTTTGAAGAAAAGAGATCAGAATTTAATAAATTCGGCCAAAAATTGAACCTCTAAAAATCGAAGCGGGTCGCGAAGAAACGTATACATCGCTTTAAAAATGGCAAAATTTTCAAAAATCACGGAACTCAAAATTTCCTCTACTTGGATAAATGTTTTGAATCTAATTAATTTGATAATGTAAAAAGCATTGAAATACGAAAAAAAAAAACTGCTAAAAAATCGCAATAAAAATCTTTAATCGCACAGGAGAAAATTTATCATATTAGCGAAGAAATTAAAAACCGAATTCCTTTTCCGTATCTGAAAAAAATCGCCGTGAACCAAAAAAAAAGCATACTGCATTAAAAATTGCTGTAGATCAAAATAAGAGAGCAAAAGAATTGCCGTAAAGGATAAAAGTTTGAAACCAAACTCTTATTAGTCTAGAAATTTAAAAACGAATTCCTTTAAAAAATGTTAAAAAAAAAAAAAACTGAGAAAGCCCAAAAATTGCATTGAAAATCGTAATGAAAGTCGTAAAACATTAAAAAATCCCTAGGGTAAAAATTCACTGTTATAATATAAAATATTGTAATCAAGAAATTAACCATATTAACCAAAAAGTTTGAAATCGAAATCGATTTCCGGATGTAAAAAATCGCCACGAAACTTGAAGAATGGCTAAAAATTACATTGAAAATTGTCAATGCTTAAAAAAAGTCAAAAAAGTCAGTTAAAAAAGTCAATGCTTAAAAAAATAATATTAAGGCAGGGCGGGGGGGGGGGGGGTTATGAACGAAATCATTCATAAATTACAAAATGTAGGCATGGAACGCCAAAATCATATTAAGAGATAAATTATTGCATTCGAAACATAACTACATTAAACAAAACGTTTGATATCAAAATTGGTTTCTGAATGGCAGAAAATCGCCAAGGAACTTAAAAAATGGCTAAAAATCGTATCGAAAACTATATTAAAAATCGCTGAATATTTAAAAGTCATGGCTGTAAAAATTTAATATTCAGTCGAAAATATTGTAATCGGAAATCGTTCATGAATAAGGAAAAGTCAACACGGAACACCTAAAATCCCCCAAACTAACTAAAAATTACATTGAATATCGCATTTGAAATTGGCAAAATTCATAAAAGCGTGGAGAACAAATTGTACTATTTATGCAAAAAGTTAGAAACCGAAATTCTTTTACCGATGTCAACAACTGTCACAGAACTTGAAAAATCACTATAAAACAGATTAAAAATCAGTAAAATTCAAAAATCCGGACAAAATTTGCCATAGTAAGATAAACATTTATATTAAATTTTTGCGGACATAATTTACCATAATGGGACAAAACATTGAAATCTGAACTCTTTCATTAGTTAAAAAATATCGACACTTAACTTGCTAAACATTTTATGATAATACACAAAAAATCTGAATCATTGATTTCAAAATTTACTACATTAAGCTACAAATTATTTAAAAATTTCTTTTCCAATTGTGAAAAAATCGCCGTGGACTCGAAAACATCTAAAAATTGTATTCAAAAACTCATTACAAATCGTTACAAATTTAAAAATAGCGGGGGACAACATTTACATTAATAGAGTAAAGTAGTGCAATCTGAATTATTTCTTAAATACGAATGAAAAAATCGGCGCAAAGCGTGAGAAATAATGAAAACATTGCTAAAAATTGCAATAAAAAATCACTAAATTTCAAAATTCGTAAATGAAGTGTAAATGTTTGAAATTAATTTCCTTTTCGAAATTTCAAAAAGTAGCCGTGAGATTAAAAAAACCAATACAAAACCAAATTGAAAAATTCATTAAAAATCGCTGAATGTAAATACATCCCGTGAATAAAAAAATATTCTAGTGGTGTAAAACGTAGAACCATTCTTTTTTACATGAACTACAAAAAAAAATCGACGCAGAACACAAAATATATCAAAATCACATCGACAAAATTAAAAAAAGGTAAATAATGAAATTTACTATATTAGGCTAAAAGTTTGAAACCAAAGTAATTTTTTAATTGTTAAAACACCACTGTGGTGGGGATAAAAAAAAATAGTACTAAATCACATTAAAAAGTTCATTAAAAACGCATTGAAAAATGCACTAAATATCGCTAGTTATTTTTTAAATCGCAGTAATCAGAATTACATCAAACGGATAAAACATTCTAATCAGAAATCTGAACTATTTGATTATCCGGTTGACCAAGAAACTATCTGGGTTAAACCATAAGATTAAACTAAAGTAATGGTGGATCGTAAATTCCATATTCACTTGACATTAAACATGTTACATTATGTTTGTTACGTCATCAAGTGGTTTTTACTTCTTATTTTTATATGTATTTGTATTAATTTTTTTCTAAATTATCTCTTCTTTCATTATTTAACATAAAAATTACATCTATTTGCATAATTTGGCTTGTTTCTCGATTGATATAATTTGGCGAAATTGGTCGACAGGATAATCACGTAGTAAAAGGAAATCCTTTATAGATAATAAAAAGTCTACACGGAACACAACAATTCTTGAAAAATCGCTTTAAAAATCTCTATATTTATATTAGATTAAAAGTTTGAAATCAATTTTTACTTCCAAATATCAAAAATCACCATAAAATGCGAAAAATTTCTAAAAATTGTATTGAAAATTGCATTAAAAATCACTAATATTAAAAAATCACAGGGGTCAAAATTTACTCTAATAGGGTAAAACGTTGTAATTGGAAATATCTCATGAATGAAAAAAAATCCGACATCAAACGCAAAAAATCTCGAAAAAACGCATTAAAATTAGCTCAAATTCATAAATCTTAACAGCTAAAATTTAATACATCAGCCTGAAAGTTTTAAGCAAAATTCCTTTTACTAATGTCGAATAATAGCGGCAAAATTTACATTAAATAATTCACTAAAAATCCAAACATCGTTGCAAGAAATCCAAATTAATTATATTGAAAAGAGAACAAAATTTACTAATTTAGGTCAAAAGAATGAAACCGCTTTCCTTTTCGCTAATGTGGAAAAATCGCCTCGAAACCCACTAAAATTCGCATATGAATTAAATTAAAAAAACTGAAAATCGGCCTTCAAGATGTAAAATTTCATACTTAACTTCGTGCAGCGGTCGCTCCAGAGCATCGCCAGTACTTTAAAAATTTTAGCATCCGTTATAAACTACCTTAAAGTGTAAAATAGATCTCCTTATTACATTTCCTAATTTTGTTCGCGCCCCTCCTTTCACGCACCCTGAAATGTGTCACAACATTCTTTGTTTACATTTTTTATCATGTATTATAAACCATTTTAAAATTTAAAATAAATCATATTGTTATATTTCCAAATTTTAACAAAATCGCGTTCTGTTAGTTCCATTTTTCACCACCAGCTAGCGCACTCTATTCTTCAAAAACTTTATCAAAACGATACTCTGTTAAAAAACCTATCAGGTGATATGTTACTCGAGGGGGTAGCGGTCTTAAGCAAGAATTTAAGACAGTTTACGAAACTGCTATTCGAAAATAGTGGTACCTAATTTTTTGACATTTTAGGTAGATTTCACAAAAAAATACTACTTATTGCATTCTCAACAGCTCAAGTTTTTGATAGAACAACTATGAAAAAAATAGATGCTAAACGCAAAAATCTTTAAAAAACGTTAAAAATCGCATTGAAAATCGCATTAAAAATCATTAAAATCTAAAAATCGTAACAAACACAAAATTTAGGGCATTAGGCTAAAAGTTTAAAACGATTTTCTTTTTATCAATCTAAAAAAATAGACGCAAAATGAGAAAAAACACTAAAAATCGCGTTAAAAATTCGTTAAAAATTCAAAAGTCGCTGTACAAACTCCGAATAAAGTTTGTTGAAAAGAGAAAAAAAGAATTGCTATTTTGGGTTAAAATAATGAAACCGTATTCCTTTCACTAATGGGATAAAACCGCAAAAATAACGCTAAAAATCGCCTTAAAAATTATTTAAAAAATCTAAACAAAAAATCGAAAATCGGGCTTCGAGGTGCAAAACTACATGTAAAAAAGTACCTACCTTCCAAATTTTGTAACTCTACGTGCAGCAGTCTCTTCAGAACAGCGCTGACAGACAAACATCCTTCTCTCTTTATTATTATAGATAACAATTATAAGAAATGAACTACTTATCTGCCCCTGTATCGAAGACACTTTTAACTACAATACCATTTAACACAAATAACACTTCAGGCAACTCAACCGGATTAATAGTAACTTTATTCAAACTCACAGAAGGCTTTTCTACTTTAACCTGTGACTGCATACCTTCCGAAATACAGTCACCTACCAGTTTAACTGACCCGACCTCTTAACACTCTCCTTTGCATTGATCTACCTTCAAAATTCTCATCCGAAGTTAATCTCCTTACTTGCGAAGAAACATTCTTGTCCCGTACTCCCCCTTTCCGACCAAAATCACTATTCTGCCTATTTCCATACATATATCTATCACCACTTCTAAAATTATTAGCACCACCACAATGCCTGTTACCATTATCAGTATTCGACAGATTACGACCAAATCCATAATTTCCATTACTCAAATTATTATCCGGAAATCGCTGTCCCCCCTCTCAAAAAATTACGCTCCCCCTCATTTCTCAAATTACTTCCCGTGACAGGACTCTGTCGAGGGCTACGCGAATCCCGTCGATCCGAGCTATGCCGAGTCTCATACTTCGATAAAATTTGGTGCATTTCTGAAAAGTTCTTAGGTGCTCTAATCTCGATATAGTCCTGTATATTCGCATTAAAGAGAGGAAGAACTATGTCCAATAATTCCTCAAATGTGATATCTAAATCCAATTTATTTTTCAGTTCAAGCTTACGTAGGTAAAATTTTGATGCTGATTCATAAATATTCTGCCTATTGCAGTAAAATTCTTTCCTCAAAATACTCTTATCTTAAACGCTAGGAAACGCCTTTTTTAACTCAATCACAGTCTGCTCAAATCTTTTAGTTTCATCATTTCATCCCTCATTAACCAAAAATTTTCCTTTATTTTCTAACCCTAACAGTGCTTCGCCATTCAATGAGCACTTAAGCACTATGTATCTATTCTTCTCAGTTATATTATTAAACAAAATATAATCATCTAGTTTGACTAAAAATTCATTAATGTCACCTTCACCAGTAAAATAAACACGTGGCACAATCTCACAATGTCCGACTTTTCATTGGACGCCATTTGTAACGGTTGGGTGCTCGTACTGGGTGTTGAATGCAGACATAATTCAGAACATAAGATAAAAACAGTTTATTTAACCCCTTGAGCTCTGCTGGTAGAATTTTCTACCACATAATTTTAATTCCAAAATGTCACAATGACACCTGAAAATTTGACCAAGTTTACTTCAAAGAGGCTTAATGCATTTTTTCGTGTATATCGTTAACCGGTTTTTTTCTTTGCAAAATACTGGTGCCAATGTGACATTTGGAATTTTGAAGGAATTTACACCCCAGAGCTTATAGGGTTAAAACGATTAGGGCTCAAGGGGAGTGGAGCGGTTCTGTAATTTTAACAACTGATAACAATACTAAAAGATTAAACTCATACTCACAGCTCCGGCACTAACTCAATCGGGGCACTTCAGATTACTTCTCCTTTAACGTCAGCTAAGCTGCTAGATAAAACTTTATTAGACAGCCCGTGGCTGTAGATATATTCTTTATTAACTTTGAAATAGTCAACCTAATTACTATTAACTTCTTACCACCGGCCAACTTCTCGAATCGAATTCCAAAGCTCCTTGTCAACTCACTGAAGGCTCGCTACTACTTGATATCGCTCGCTCTAGATTCACTACTAGCTGGCCAAGGCCGCTAGACACACTCCTAGCTGGCTAATGCCGCCAGAGACACACTGCTAGATGCCGTTAGACACCCTACACACACTCAAACTCCAAGCTTTTATATGCTGCAAACTGAGATACTACAAATTTACATATTACTTCTAATCGCGACATAACTGTAGAATCCGAGAAAGACACACACGCTCTTGAAAGTTAAAGTAAAAGAGAGGATAGATGTCGCTTTCACGCTTACACATGTTAAATCATTGACGTCACGATCTCAAAATGCTAGAGTGCCTTTATTACAAAGGTCACTCCCTCACAACTTTAAGTTGAAATTTTGGAAAATCAACAAAAGGCAACTATTTAAAAGGTTTTAAAAGGTTGCTACTCAGAAAAAAATATAAGGACACGCATTTCTTTTGAATTCGTAAACAAAATTTTGCATATTTCACAATATCATAGGATTATTAAAAGTTGCCTAAAATTATTTCCCAGTAAAATTGTGCACTTTCTCCCCTTCTTTGTAATGCCAAAAAACACACAAAAAACTGAGTTTTTTTCAGCGAAAAATTATTGCCTATGGAAAATGTGGGTAAATAAATGTTTGTGAGTTGTCAAGAAATTTCAAGGAATATAAGCAGATCTAAAACAGTAATTTATATTTTCTGAAGAATACAACACAATATGGCATAAAGAAATATACAGGAAAAACACATTTTCCTCTGAGTATGCGCCAGAAATAGGGAATTGCGCGTCAAGCCTGCTTAAAAAATAGAATTCTACTCTTATTAAAACAGTAATGAATCCAACATGCACTAACCGAACAGTACATAATGTTCTACAAAAAGAAGAAGAAAGAAAACCGTTAGGTATGCTAAACTACGGTAACATCCACCAATTAGGTAGGGCTTCCACAGGCGACTGTTTTTATATTCTTTTTGCACAAGTATTTTTCAAATGTAAAGTTTGGAATATATTTCTCTTGCAAATGTTGACAAAAGGTATTTAATTATTTCTGTTTTGAGAAAGTAACGCCAGATGTAATTAAAAAGCAGTCAACTGCGGCAACCCTGCTTACAAAATTGAATGACTGCATGGGCGGGTTTTGCAGACCATGGGACAATATCAATCGTGTTTATTAAAGGTCGAATGAATTTTATTATATATGGATATGCTAGTTGAAATTAACTGTGAAGTATCACAGCAGTGATTATTTGTTTCGACAAAACAATGCAATTTTCAGTGGTGTAACCAGGGTGGGTGACCAAAACCTGTCATATTGGAAAGTTTTTTTTCTACTTGATTCATAGCCTGATCTCCACTGAGAATTTATGTGTCGTTTAATCAAGAGGAGTACATAAATATAGGTCTCCCATGTCCGATTTTTGAATACCACTTTTTTCTAAGAAAAATCTTCTTTAAAAATTTTATAGATCGTTACACAGAACGGCTTTTATCTTGCGGTTGTTGCAGAAACTAACCAGGAATTTTCTTTGAAATAATACTGGTTTTTAAAAAATGGACCAGTGGGGGCCCTGTAAATATGGTACACTGCATGTAAATGTAGACAATTTCACACCATTTATCTAAATAGCGGGGAAAAACATTTCGAAACAAAATTTAACTGGACTACCCAACCTCCATAGTATGAACGTCATTTTTTGACAGATAGCCTTACAATACCAATAATTCTCTATAGTATTTGCAGCCTTGTCAAATAGAAGAAGGTTGGTGATTGGACGATTTTTGAACCTCCGCGGGAACGGGCAACTTCGGCCCGTGACCCTACCTTCGATCCGAAATATCTGACTCTCTAGCGGAAGCCAGTCCGAACGGGTCCCAAGCCATTTCCTGATTGATCTGACTCTCGGGAGAAATGGGAAAACATTGAAAAAATGACACCGGACACATTTAAAAGCAAAATTACCAAAAAATAATTTTGTCCGCCACCCTTGCTCTCTCCCCGAATACCAGAATCTCTCGAAGAATGGAAGAACGAAATTGAAAAAATGATGCCAGCATATTTCGAAGCCAAATTACACAAATTTGATTACTAGAAAGTCGCGATGTTTTGTACAAGTTTTATAAAAATATTTAACACCAGAATTTTTATTTAAAACTGTTTAAATTATTTGATTAATCATTTTTCCTTTGTTTCTTTTAAACATATTTTAGAAAGAAATTTATGGTTTGAACTAAAATATATTCACTTAGTAGGGGCCAAATTGGCCACTCGCCGTCATTCTAGTGTTAAAACACTGTAAAGCGGGAAGGGTTGGGCTCAAGGTAAAGCCCCGTCTCGCTTATTATTATTCTCGGAGGCGGGTGGGTCAACCTTTGACAGAGCTGCATTCGATTGAGAAGTTCTGACGCACCCTCCTTACTCTTTCAAATTGCTCTGTCCAACTACTTTTTTTTTTCTTTTTCTCAAAAACTCTGTTCAACAGAAAAATGAATTTTTTGAATGTCATAAAAAAAACACGTCGGTAAAATATTTTGGCACCAAACCAAAAACATTTTTGAAAGAAGGTGTTATTAGACTATCAGAAAGGTAGAAGAAGATTCGTTCAATAGATTGGCACAGGTGTTCTTCAATAAAATATTTCCATCATTGAAATTTCCATGTTTTTTTTTTTTTTTTTTTTTTTTTTTCCTTTCGGTAAATACATTTAAAAGATTATTCATATGAATTACAGTGTTGCCAGATGGGCTACTTTTTTTAAATTCAAATTCTTGATTCACACCATTTTTTTGAAACGGTAAAATGCGCCTTATTTAATGACTTATTAATCCCAGAGTATACAATGGGAATTTTACCATTTCAAAAAAGTGGTGCTAGTCACGAAATCTGAATTGAAAAAAAGTAGCCCACTGGCAACACTGATGAATTATATAATCTTTAAGTCTTAAAATTTTAAGACTTTTTCATTAATAACGAAGTGTTAGAAATACATTTCTTTGGCAATTTAATTTCTGAGTATTTATAAAAAAAAAAAAAAAAAAAAAAAAAAAAAAAAAAAAAAAAAAGATTGCGTTTTTATCTTTTATCTTGCATTATTTTCAATAATTTTATTTCATGTTCAGTAATATATTTTCTGAAATTCTAATAAAAATCTTTTTTAACATAATTGATATAAATCAATAAATTATGGGAATAAAATAAAATGGATTTCAAAATTGCGATATTAAAAATTCTTCAAATACAATAGTAAATCTAAGACTGATAAAACTGTGTCCTTTTTTATAGCTAAATTTGTTTTTGCATTCCAAGTAAAAAGAATGTTCTATTTTATAGATTAAAATAACACGAAAAATTTATATCTATTGCAGGTAATTCAGTTTTCTTTAAACCTCTCCGATATTTTCGAATGTAGTATCATAAATAAATATCTTTCAAAACATATTTTGATAGAAATGATTTTTGTATCGAACAGAAATAGTTTTGAATATGTACGGCATCATATTATTGGAAAATCGAATTTAAAAATGCTATTTTGTTTTCGAAAATATCATGCAGAAAACTGAAAATATATATTTATGTTTTGTCTTTATTAAACCATATAAATTTACAGGGTTTGTGCGCTTCACGAACTTCAAGGGCCATTTACCAAACTTCTCGCTAAGCAATATTTGACTTAACCTATGAAAAAAAAATATCATTTCCATCTTCAGATATAGCGGCGAGCATTTTGTAAAATTTCTGGTAAAAAATGCATAAAATCCCACATTCTTTGATCCGTACGAACAGTTTTTAAAAAGTTCTGGAATATTCGTGGTTCAATTTTTCGAAAACTAATTTGTTATTTGTAACAAATCACTATTTTTATATTATATATAATTATTATTTTTATACAATCACTAGGCAAAAATATAGGGAATGCTCTTTTATACATTAATAAGATGTTATATCTTTAATTACTTTGATAAAAACATTGATTTTTTCACGCATGTTTTTAACCTTCCTACCCTGTTCAAATTTTACTCAATCTTGATTAAAAACATTTCACACCAGAATTGTTATTTAAAATATTTTAATATATTTAATTGACTTATTTCGCGGAATCTAATATTTAACTTTCTTTGTGAAAAAGGTTCTAGTTCAAATCGTATAAAACAAATTATAGATATAGGTCGATTAGACCCACTCAGGGTAGGAAGGTTAATATTATTCTAGATCACAATGATAAATTCCCTCTTTTTGTAAATGCATATTTCGTGTATGCTTACATATAAACACATTCAGATCTCAAATTTCTCTAACTCTCCACATCGCATTAGTACAACCATCGTTGAAATACAAACGACATCTTGATTCGCTTTCATATTATTCGCCTCCATTGCTAAAGCTTTCCTGCCCACTGCTGATTTTTTTTTTTCAATGGCTCTCGTGCGTATCCTATTTCCAAATCTTAAAATTCTTGATCTATCCTTATCCCTCCAAATGTTTTTTTTTTCCTGAAAGGGGATTGAGCGGATTCTGCATCACAAGAGGATGGATAAAATGCTTACAAGCAGCAGCAACTGAAAAGTAATTACCGTAATTTCGGGAGTATAAGCCGCAGATCAAACAATTCTTTTTCGACCCAGAATTTTTTAAGAAACAAATATAACTAGTTAGATCGCCGTAAATATTTGTCTTCAATCACTAAATAAGATTTCTGGGTCAAAAAGAATTGTTTGATCCGCGGCTTATACACCCGAAATTACGGTACTTTGGTGTGAATATATTTTTCCAGAATGTAGACAGCTGTTACTTGTTCTTTTCTAACAGTTGTGCGGACAAAAAGTGTAAATTCGGAGACACATCAGAGCGATCGAAATAGCAAGACGTCTATAAAATATCCGTGTATAAAATCTATAAAAGTTGTCTTGCTTGTGCCTCTTTAACATTAGAACGCCTGAAAGGAGTCGTTTCGACTCCAACCATGTGATTAAATATCATTTCGAGCCAGGAGTTTTTTCTCAAAATAGTTTATATTTAATCCACGCATATTTACGTTAATTAAATCAATTAAATGATTTTGAATAAAAATTCTGGTAAGAAATTTTATTATCAAACTGGAGAAAAAATTCTGGGTGCTCTAGTGTAAAAGTGTTACGTGAAGACGTTCAACGTAAACTCTTAAGCATATTAAATTATAGTATCATCCTTCTGCATGGCATTATCATTCCCAGTGGTGTAACCAGGTTGGGAGTCAAAGTCCTCTGAATACAATTAATTTTTAAAAGTTCTATTCGCTTTTTCTAACAACAAAATTTTCTGCTATGAATCAAGGAGAAGAAAACCTTATAGCATTACTGGCTTTGGCCATCCTCTTGGTTACGTCATCGAGCCCTATACCAAAGAATAGCAAGACTTGCTGAAAATGTTCAAGTGGAAAATTTAGATCCACCCCCAGACCACAAAAAATTAGCCAAATTTTGGCCATTCAGCTATTAATCCTTTGCGACGCAGCGGACTTTCATTATTTAAGTATTGAAATAAATGATTGACACAACTTTAATTTGAAAACAAATTTATTTGCAATTAAGAAAAAAAGCTACACTTCAAGTATCTAATAAACGAATTTTTTTTTACGAAACTTCTTGTGCCAATGTGACATTTGAGAATTAAAATTAAGTGGTTTCATAGATATACTACCGTTCCTCAAGGGGTTAAGAAAGAGGAAAAAAATATCCTTTAGACCATAGCTGCCAACTCCTCTGATGTTTCGACCCGGAAAAATATAACAGAAATTTTTGCTTTATTTAATCAGAAGATTTCAGCGATTTGAAATAGTAAAATTTACTGTAAAATTTTTCCGGGCCGAAAATGCGGAAGATGTTAGCATCTATGCTTTAGACAGAGAAACTTCAACTGCAACTGCTTTCACAGGAGTTGATTATTGCCGAAATTGGCGTATTCGTTTGACACCCCTTTTTTATAAAACATGTTTACTTGCACTTTGACAATATGAGGAAAATAAATTTAGTAAACCATGTAATTTTAACACTTTGAGAATCTGATGGTTGAAATTTTTACCACTTAATTTTAACCCTTTGAGGGGCAAGCAATTGCGTTCAAGTAATTCTGAACTCCCACCGGAAATTTGTAAAAAAGTTATATCAAAAAGAGAAAAAGCAATTTCACGACTGCTTTCCGCCAAAGTTAGAAAAGTGAAATTTAATAAAATTTTTCTGGTGCAAATCTTCATCAATCGTAGGTGGTATATAATATTTACCACCGCCCCTCAAGGGGTTAATTCCGAAATGTCACAACGGCACCAGAAAATTAGACCAGATTTATTTGAAAAAGGTTTAATGTATTTTTTCGTGTATATTGTGAATCGATTTTTTTCTCTGCAAAATACTGGTGCGATGTGACATTTGGAATTTTGAAAAAAGATACCCACCAGAGCTCAAGGGGCTAAAATATGAATATATAAATAGAATATAGAAATAGAATCATGTATAAGCTTGTGCAGCTAATTTTTCGATACTCGACAGAAAATGTTTAATAATAAATAAAATGAAAAAAGTACCAGAAATACACAAGAAAAGTTTTACTAAATGCGTTTTCTATTTATTGTTTTCGTCATTTTTTTAATAAGTCCGGAATGTTGTGAGCTGTTAAAGTATAATTTAGTTATAGTGACAAAAGTGTTTTAACCCTTTCCGGCACACTGTGACCGGTATGGGATACCTAATTTTTATTCCGAACTTGCAAACGGCACCAATAATATTTTAGAAAAATTTTGCTTTTACAATAAAAGCTTAAATTAAGGGATTCAAAATATCTAAAAAATTCGTTTGTGAATTCCGGTGTCAGTCGATAATATCTCAGTTTACTAACAGATTTTGCCCGTGCCGGAAAGGGTTAAATAAATTAGAACTCCATCTATCTTTTTTAGCATCAAATCAATAGCTGATTTGTATACGATCCCAATGAAGAATTATAGCGATATCCTCTGTAAATTTTTTATATAGTGTCTATGGTGAAATCCACTGTTAATATGAATATCAATACAGCCAATAAAAAAGAATCCTCTTTGACATATTTACTGTTGTGAACTAAGTGAGATTTAGGAGCATTTCAGAAGTAAAATTAATTTTAAACTGCAGGACCTTCTATTTAAAATAACTAAACATATTACGTCTAAAAAAAAAAAAAAAAAAAAAAAAAAAACATTGAACATTTAACACTCCGTGTACCATACGGGTTCAACAAACCCGACAAGTGCATTCAAAGTACTTGTTGAATATAGATATTTCTATAAAATAAACTAAATAGATAAACCAGCCGCTAATAAATTAAATAAATAAGTAAAATGGTTTTAAAGAAAAATTCAGAGGCAGAACATTTTTATGAAACTTGTGTGTGATTTTCGGTAGTTTTAGAGTTAAAAAATATTAAAGCTGCGCATTAATATCACAAAATAAAATCAATTAACTTAACCGGTTCAAGATTTATATACTCTCCTCAGCATCACGAATGTCAGTGGAACCAGGACTTGATTACAAATGAGGAAATATTTAACAATAAAAAGGAATGTTAATTTTTGCCTTATTCTTTGCTGGGATTCTGTATGAATAATGTGTTTTAATAAAGTGAATATTTCTATTATTAATTGTGGTTGTTAGCTCCGTTGGTAATGAGTCTTAAATAAAACATTGCTGAATAACAACTTCGGAAATAGACTGACACTGACATTGTTAAGAAGCTTATATGTAACTCAAAAGGTATACTTTAATTATTTTCATTTTCTGAAAATAACACAGGTTTTATCCTAGTTTTATTAAAAATCTTTTTAATTTCTAGAACTATCTCATTTAAATCATTTATATTATTCTAATATCATGTATCATTGTGAAGTTTTGTAAAGTGAGTTTCGAATAGAACTTTCTGAATCTCACTGTAGTTTGCTACATGTTACCAGTGGCGAAGCCAAGGAGAGGGTCCAAATGCTCTGCATACCACTATTTTTGTAATGTTCTGTCAGCTTTTCTATTCGCAAAATTTTCTGTTAACCTTCTAACATTCATTGGTTTCTCTTCGAAACCACAAAATTTTAAGTCCGATATGCAACAATGACACCGGAATTTTAATTGAGAAAAATCTATGTTATTATGTATGTGAAAAATCACTTTTTCTTATTTACAAATATATTTCTTCACACTTGTCAGTGTCACACATTTATTTCAACATCTTAGCAATGAAAATTCTTTGTTCATTAACCCTTAACCCTTTCCGGCGCAGACAAGTTCTGTCCGTAAAATAAGAAATTCTTGACTGACACCGGAATTTACAAAAGACTTTTTTAGAAATTAAGGATTCCTTGATTTAAGCTGTCATTGTAAAAGTAAAATTTTACTATAATATTATAGGTGCCATTTGTATGTTTCGAATTAAAATGAGGCGTTGCCGGAGTGGTAACACTGCGCCGGAAAGGGTTAAATGCATAGGATAGAACGCGTTCCAAAAAATGCGCATGTCAAAGAATCAGAATTCATACCAGAAAAATCTAAATAGTAAATTTTTCTTTATTTAATTACGAATGGTCTGTCATTAAGTAAAGGGAAAATTGCTCTTTTAAATTTCTGATGAGAATACGAATATGTGAATAAAACCCCTAATAAATCGGGAACACTTATGGTATCGAAAATGATACAATATGCATTTAAGGGTTAAAGGGTTAATGAAAGAAAAGAAAATTTTATAATATTATTGATAGCCAGAGCATTTGGACCCCCCCCCCTTCTCTGGCTACGCCGCTGAATGTTATAAAAAGTAATTTCAATACACATGCATTTGCAAATACAGGGATGATTATGATTATAAGCATTTTATTTCCCCATCTGAATATTATACACTATTCTTTGCTAAGAGTATTCACGCACTACTGTTTTCGAAAAATAATATTCAGCTTAGTTGATAAAAGAAGTTCTGCAACAAAACAGGGAGATCTGTTTTATTTTAACACTAAAGATACAAAGAAATTACGCTTATTAAAAGATCACAGTAGAATTTTTATTTAAAAGAATTTAACATTTTTATTCAACATCATTCTGTGCCATTTAGATTTATATTTCTAGTTCGAATCGAAATATTTGTATTTGGCGCTGGTCAGATAACCAGTTATTGGCATATTTAGTGTTAAATATAGTATTCCAGTACACGGGACACGTAGTGGCTGTTGACGCATTTATGCATTATTTTTAAGAAGTATATCTTTTAAAAAATCGAAAATTTTCTTAAAAAGTTGGTATATTATCTTTTGTTTGAAGCAGGGGTAGATATTTTACAAATGGAGTAAAGAAACCTATCAAAATTTTCTGGTGCATACTTGAAATTTCTGAATACATAAACCTTCAGATTCGGCAATACTCCTTATCTCGTGTACAGTGTTATAGATTTAAGTAAAAATATTTTTTTTCCATTTAAAGGGTCTAATCGGATCAGCATAGCAAATAGCCACCAAGGCCGATGTTTGAAATAACATGTGTGGTAAAAAGGCTTATCATGATGATTTAAGGCGTTTTTAGCACCTGAACTTGTACTATCTTTTAGATAATCGGGGAGGAATGCGCCGACTGTACTATTTTTCAAATATATTTTTCTCAAAAAGTACAAAACTTTAAAAAATGAAACCAACGCCAATTATTAAAGAAAATATTAGTTCACATTTTATTTTTTTCACGTTTTTTGCAGAAATTTAACGCAGAAAAAGTAAAAAAAAATTTTTTTGAAAAGAATATTAAAGTAGTAATTTATATTCACATCTGCGAAAAAATTACAGAATAACGTTCAATGCATGTACTTTAGAGAATAAAAATGTCGTTACTATTGAAGATGCGCTTTTTGAGTTATAACAAAAATAATAGTAACAACTTGATAAAATATTGGTAACTTTCCCTGTCTATATACAGAAATACACAATACAGCGTATATAGAGAAATACGCTGAAATAAATGCATTAGTCGATTCATGACATTTTCACTCAGGCAGGATACGCATTATGACAAAATAAGATAATTTCTCTATACATACGACTTTCCTATAGGTTTGTTTCATATTTATAAGCATTTTGCTATTTTGGTGTACTGCGCATCCTTCTCCGATAATAATATCAAGTCGACGGTCTCGTCGATTGCGCAGGTGATGCCGAATAGAGGCTGTATTAAAGTTGTCAAGTTTTTGACAATTTCGGACCCTCTCCTAGCCATTCAGTATCATGTGTCATCATCCTCTGATCCCCCTTCCCTAATAATATCGCTATCAATGTCTAAAAATTCTTTTCATTTTTACATTTTTTTCATGTGTTTTCCAAAAGCACGTTTTAAATAATATAGACATATAATTGTACATATTTTATTCACATACTTTATTAATATAAATGAAGAGAAGAAATTCATAAAATAACACTGTTATATGAAAAATAATTTTATATCAAATAACATTTACAAAAATACTTTTTAGGTGTGTTCGTAATTATATAATACGTAGCACCTATAGTTGTCGTTCAGTCCGTCCGTCTGTCCGTCCGTCTGTCCGTCCGTCTGTCCGTCCGCATATAACAACGCAAAAACTACCCAACCGAATCGTTTGAAATTTAAAATACATAATTATTACATAATTTTGTCGAGTCATTTCAAATTTTATGAAAATCGGATGCATAGATCAATTACAGGGGCAATCAAAAGTATTCCATTACATTACGGTCAATGGGGAAAAAAGTTTCAAATGCATTTTAATCGTTTGAAATTTAAAATACGCAATTATTACATAATTCTGTCGAGTTATTTCAAATATTTTGATAATCGTGTGCATAGATCAATTACAGGGGCAATCAAAAGTATTCAATTACATTATGGTCAATTAGGAAAAAGTTTCAAATATATTCTATACGTTTGAAATTTAAAATACATAATTATTACATAATTTTGTCGAGTTATTTCAAATTATATGAAAATCGGATGCATAGATCAATTACAGGGGCAATCAAAAGTATTCCATTACATGACGGTCAATGGGGAAAAAAGTTTCAAATGCATTTTAATCGTTTGAAATTTATAATACGCAATTATTACATAATTCTGTCGAGTTATTTCAAATATTTTGATAATCGTGTGCATAGATCAATTACAGGGGCAATCAAAAGTATTCAATTACATTATGGTCAATTAGGAAAAAGTTTCAAATATATTCTATACGTTTGAAATTTAAAATACATAATTATTACATCATTTTGTCGAGTTATTTCAAATTATATGAAAATCGGATGCATAGATCAATTACAGGGGAAATCAAAAGTATTCCATTACATTACGGTCAATGGGGAAAAAAGTTTCAAATGCATTTTAATCGTTTGAAATTTATAATACGCAATTATTACATAATTCTGTCGAGTTATTTCAAATATTTTGATAATCGTGTGCATAGATCAATTACAGGCGCAATCAAAATTATTCAGTTACATTATGGTCAATTAGGAAAAAGTTTCAAATATATTCTATACGTTTGAAATTTAAACTACATAATTATTACATAATTTTGTCGAGTTATTTCAAATTTTATGAAAATCGGATTTATAGATCAATTATAGGGACACTCAAAAGTATTCCGTTACATTACGGTCAATGGGAAAAATGTTTCAAATGCATTTTAATCGTGTTACACTCATACGAACTTAATAAAATTTATATGCAACTATAAAGTACATATTATAATATACATCATACATAATTTGTGGTGCAAAGAACATTTGTTATTGATTTACAAGGCCACACAAAAGTATTACATTATATAATGGTATAGGAAGAACATTGTTTGATGAGCGTTTTAATTGTAATTCACTATTTACAATTTTATGAGATTGACATATGAAAGTAATATTTTTAAAACTTCGTTATCGTACGAACGCACCTAATTTGCTACGCTTCACGTGCAATTTCCAACTTGTTATTTAAAAGTTTAATAATAGATCTTTGTTACCTACTGCATTAAATAGTACATTTTTCTTCTTGTACGGAACTAAAAATAATTACTTGTAGACTAAACAGTTGAACAATTTTCTTCCCCACCTCTTACTAGCAAAAGTATCCTTTCGAATCTGATTTCTCTAACAACGAATTATATACACATATGGCAGGAGAGCATTAACACTAAAACCGCCATTAGGGGTCAAAATGACCCCTGCTAGATTGATAATAATCGATTTGAACCAGAATTTTCTTTATAAAATAAGTTAAATGTTTGCAGCACAAAAATAGACTAATTAAATAAGTTAAATTGTTTAGAATTAAAATTCTGGTGAGAAACCATTTTTGAAAAATTTGAGTAAAATACCCGGCGGTTCTAGTGTTAATAGCAACCGTTTTGTTATTCCATGTTTTGAAATTAAATGAATTTATAATCATTCATTGGCTTTAGTAATAACATTTTATTTTCATAAAAATAATAAAACATTCAAACAGACCAAAAAATAGGTTGGTTGGTTGTATAGAGTTTAATGGCGCAAAATCCCTTTAGGGACATGCTGCGCCAAATTAAAATATAGGAAAACATGATAAAGTTTTCAAAAAGGTAAATTTTTATTTGATCAAAAATGATAACGATATCAAATGACAAACTCCCTCCCCCTACAGGTGCCTTTCGATATCAAGTTTGAGATCCTCCCACACACTTCCCCCCAAAGTGATACGTTAAATATGTACATTGTGTAATTTCATAGCCTTTTTCTGTGTGAAAACCGTGGTATGCAAATGTTACCATTTTGTTTGTCAATTCTTGATATTATTATAGGAGAATGATTCGCAATACGCGAAACTAACAGTATATTTACAATCACGAAATAAACCAGTATGAAGTATATATAGTGGTATCAATGGAAATATGTTATTTTGGCGCACTGCCCATCCTGAGCGATCGGACATGTTACGAATAGACCAATGCATTGATAGCAGCTTATTTCTGAAAATACAAACAAGAAAAATTAGAGATATTTTAACAAGTTCCAAACATATTATTCTTAATTTAACTCAAAAAGCGCATGTTCGAGTTGAACGAAATTTGTTTTCTTAAAACTAAATACTTTTAGTTTATTTCTGTATTTTTTTTTCTTTTGGCTGGCGTAAATATAAAATTATTACATTAAAATTTAAAAATATATTTTTTTGTTTAGTTTTTGTGTTGACATTTCTGTAAAAATGTGAAGAAAATGTATAATGTAAACTAATATGTCCTTCAAAAATCGACATTTGATTTTTTTTTTAACTTTTGGACTTTTTGAGAAAAACTTCCTTGGAAAATGGTAGCTCCGCCACATATTTCCACGATTATCTCAAGGACAGTTCAAAATTAGAAGCTAAAAACACTCTCAATTTATTTTCATGGTGACCCTTATCATAACTCATGTTATTTCAAACATCGGCCATGGGGTGCCATTTTGCTATGCTTATCCGGCTAGACCTTTTCTTTTTCTCACTTCTTAGCGCTTTTCTTAAAATGACCGGCTTTTTTTAAGAAGCATTTTTCAACTTTACGTTTCACTTTTCCGCAGATTAAAAAAATTATCCTTTTTTCAAAAAGCAATAAGGACAAGGAAATAAACATAAATAAACTAATACAAAAATAATATATGCTTATCTCAGCTGTTTTGCTTAGAATTTGGTCATTGTCACGAAGGTAGTGCATTTTAAGAGCAACACCCGAACTGAATAGGCAGCTCATTTTATTGGATTTTTCCTTCAAAGAAACACTAGTTGTTTCGACCGGAAGAATTTTATTTTCAATTACTGAGTTCCGCATTGAAATTCAAATAAAAGTAGAAGCATTTTAGAAATTTTCGATATAAATGCTAATGTATTCGAAAGCACTTCACGATAAATAAAAGATCAAAGACTTTGCTTTTAATATTAATATATTATTTAACGCTTAACTTGCTTAAACATTTAAAAGCAAATATGTTTGCGTTAAATATAATATTTCAGAATAATACAAAATATTTCTATTATCTATTACAATAATTTATTGCATGTAAAAAATAGAATACACTATTATTTTATGCCATTAAATAATAAAAAGCATGATACTAAACTTTTTAACGTTACTGAATTTTTTAATGTAAGATAAAAAAAAAAGAATGATGTAAATAAAATAAAAAAAGTCGTTTGTACATTAATAATAAACATGAGCGAAAAATCATGCGTAAAGCATAGTTTATGAAGTACTTTCCAACACATCCAGCGATATGTAGTTAAATTACTCAGTTATAAGAAAAAGTAGAAGATGAAAAAAATATGTAAATAAGAATATTGAAAAAAAGAAACGTAAAAAACGTGAAAGTAGATGTGTAAGCAAACAGTCTTAAATAATCCAGCTTTAGTAAATGAATTCTATAAACACAAATGTAGTCAATTAATTTGTGCATTTCTGTCTATGATCTAAAAATTTTCTTCTAAACTATATAGAATGCTAAAACTTAATTCATTTAACCTCTTCAGATCTGATGTATTCTATTGGATATACATATTTATAATTTTTTTTTCACGTTTATAAATAATGTTTTAAAAAAAGAAATTTGCCAGTATTCCAGCATAACGTTTCTCTATTTGGCGCTTTTTGCGAACAATTTTCGTTGTATTTTTGCCAGCACGTTGCCGCCCTTAGCAAAAAAGGGCATAGAATTGCCATAAAAAAATCCCATAAGTGCAATGATATGGCTTTTTGCATATGGTAAAAGTGATTCTATGGAAAACCATATGATCGTTAACCCTTTGCGGCGCAGGGCAAATTCATTGCTTAATTGTTGAAATTAATGACTGACACTGGAATTTGAAAACAACTTTATTTGTAAATAAGAAGACACTATATTTCACGCATTCAATAAATAGTAATTTTTTAAACAAAATTCCGGTGCCAATGTGGCGTTTGGGAATTAAAACTAGGTGGTATATCTATGAAACCACTGCGCCGCAAAGGGTTAACCCTTTGTGCTCTGGAGTGTAAATTTCTTCAACATTCCAAATGTCACATTGACACCAGTATTTTGCGAAGAAAAAAACCGGTTAACGATAAACACGAAAAGATGCATTAACCCTTTTTCAAGTAAATCTGGTCGAATTTTCTGGTATCATTGTGACATTTTGGAATTAAAATTATGTGGTAGAAAATTCTACTAGCAGAGCTCAAGGGGTTAAGTGTATGGTAATTCTTTTGAAAAACCATATAAACGTTAAGTGTGTGGTAATTCTTTATGGTACCATATATTAAAAAAATAGTAACGATATCAACTTGGGTGGCGCCATCTTTTAGGAATATGGGGAACCAAGCTCACTAATATATTTCGACCTGGGGAAGAACTGGGATTCCACCCACGGACCATAGGGACGGGAGACGTGTTTTCTAACCATTCGACCATTCCGGGATGACGATCCGTGCTTATAAAACGTTATATGAATAAAGCGTTTCGGTAAATCTTCATTATTTGTCGTTCTAAGTTAATGGTTGATAAAAGAAGGGAGTTTTGAAGGGGTTTTTTTTAATAAATTGTTTTATAGACATGTATTTATAAGTTAATTTATTATTTTAAGGAATGGAATAAATATCTTAGCAAATATTATTTAATTATAAAATCCAATTAATTAAATGAAAAACTATTTTCTATTTATTAAAATTAATTTTTAAAAAATAGAAAGTCAATAAGAAATAATATTTAACTAGAATAAGAAATCATTTGATAACTTAGTACATAATATATTTTTAATGATTATATTAATGTATTATATTAGTTCATTACTTACGGGCATTTTTAAATAAAAATATATATATTACTATTTTTTTAGATAATTTTTTACTGAAATTTTGAATACAGGGATGAGATTTCCGCTTTTCTGGACACCAGTATAACCTTAGAGAAAATGTTATATTATTAAATCGGAACATTTTTGCGATTTAAGAGAATTTTATTTTCTCTAAACTTATACTGTGTTCAAAAAAGCGGAAATCTCATGCCTATGAATCTTTCTTTTAAATTTTAATACTGAAAAGATTAATAGATTTTTTAATATTTTTATACATTGTAAAATGATTTTTTAATCTTTTCAATAATTATTAACGTTTAAATAAAATAAAAAAAAACTTTTGTTGATGCATACAAAATAAATATAAATGAATATAAAAACCAAAACTAAAAAATATTACCAGAGTTCAGGGTTCGCACAGTTATACCACTAAATTTTAAGAATATTTTCGAAGTGTTTCACTGCAGAAAAATATCGTAAAATCTGTGAATGAATGTGGGAAATGCGAATGTTGTGTTTTAAAACTTAAGTGTAAATTTTCTTAATATTAATAGTGGTGTCAGAGTCCTTGGAAATTCCAAGGAGTGTGCGAACCTTGCCAGAGTTGCCAAGACTCCGGCTTTTTGCACACCAGTAAAATTTTAAAGAAAATGTTGTTCTGTTAAATACCCACAGTGTTCGAATTAACCCATTCGTGCCCAGCGTCTTTTGCGTAAATTTTATTTGGTTGGCACCACTATTTTTAGAAGATTTAAGTTTAGTTCAATAATCACGAAAATGCATCATTTAAATAAAATAATTATTGCTTTTATTTTTTACCGGTGTCAAAAACAGTGCTGAATGCAACTTTTGAAGCGTCCCTAAAAAGGGACGCTAGGCACTAATGTGTTAAATAAAACATACTTTTCTGTATTAAAATACCTGTATACAAAAAGCCGGAGAATTGGCAGCTCTGTATTACTGTTGTCTGACTATTATCTCTTTTAATTATAATAGAAAACATGATCTACAAACATTATAAGCGTAAGAAAAATCAAAAATAATTTTAATGCAGTTTTTTTTTTCTTTTTTTAGAATGTGTTTGTAATAACAGAAGTTTGTAATTTTGAAGTTTGTAAATTACAAACTTCTAACCCATTTTTTAAAATCATTTTATTTCTCCCATAGGATTTTTTATTTATGATGCATAGACTCTGCTCACATGTATGAAATACATAAGAACAAAATAATAAGACTATTATTTTATATGTTATCATACTTTGAGATCGATAAAAATATTGGTAATTTTTTTTGATATTTTTATAGCTCGTAAAATAATTTTTAATCTTTTTAATAATTATTGACTTTTAAATAAAATAAAAATCCTTGCTGTTGCATATAAAATGAAAATAAAATTATAAAATAACATGAATTAATTTATGAACTGTTTTCTTTGTACTATTAAGTTTATGTTAATATTTAATTAATATATTATAATATATAATATATATTATATTAATATATATATATATATATATATATGTATATATATATATATATATATATATATATATATATATATGATTTTAAAGATTTATTTAATAATATCGATTTATCGGATTTACATAATATCATAAATGAGCTTTTTAAAAAATATCAACACGAGTTGGATATATCACATAATATCGATTCTGATTACTTTCATACCTTAACTAATTTCATTATCTATAATAATTTTATCATGCATGATAACAATATATATATTCAAAATGTTGGTCCACAAGGTGGTAGTACATCTAGTGTATTATCTGACTTATACTTATATTACTATGAACGTCATTATTTAAATAATACAATACATTTATATCGATATATAGATGATGTAATTTTAATTGATACTGATAACACCTGTTTATCTCAATTCCCTGTTGATTATCCTTCTAATCTAGAACTTTCAAAAAACCTACTTTTTAATAATACAATCAATTTCTTAGATATTAAAATTATATTAAAAGAGAACAAATTTATAACTGATATTTATGACAAAAGGAAAGAATTTAATTTTAAAGTTAATACTTTTACTCATTTTAAATTTTGTCTTCATAATTCTGTATATCGTAATATAATACTTATCCATTTATATAGAATAAAATGTCTATGTTCTTCCCATTTAATTAATACTAATATTAAAAAGCTTGTATATGATGCTATAAATAATGGTTATCCTAAAAAATTCATATATTCTTTAATTTATAATTAGATATTACATGATCTTATAATTAATTCTTTGCGTAAAAAATGTATAAAAAATTATAAAACATAAAAATAATAATAAAAAATTAAAAATGTTAAAAAGTAATAAAAATATATATATATAGGTTGGTTGGGTGGGTAGATGTTAGAGTACGGAAAAGGGTGGTGTTGTCTGGATAAAAACGCAAAGGTTAATTATTTATTAAAAAAAAAAATTGAGAGTGGGTTATTTATTTTAACATAATTTTTAAACTGTTTAATTTACACCAATATATGGATATTTGTCTAGTTATATCTATAATTAAATAGCTATATTTTAATTATCAAATTATTTTTAATGTTATTGATATAATATTTGGTATTATTATTAATATTATTACTATTATTATTTTTTTTTTTTTTTTTTATTATTATCCTATATTAAGATAATGAGTTTTTACCATGTAAAGTCACAATAAATGTTACTGATTAAAGTAACAATAATGTATTTTAAGTTATATGTTAACATGAATGTTATCTCTTAATTCTAATTTTAATCATTTTATTAATTTAATTTTATGTTAATATCGATTATTAATTATTTTTCCGGTTCAATTATTTTTCCATTCTGCTTTATCCTTTTTGTTTGTTATGGAAAACTATTATTTTTACTTACTTTCAACTCCTTTTTGTAAAATATCTTTGTTCCTTGTTTAATAATTTGGTTTTTGTGTGATGGTAGTCCCAAATTCGTATTGTTTTGCTTTTTCATGGCAAATACGAAGATGAAACCACACACTCCATTTGTAGTTCCAAAGTATTTGGGACCTGAAGATTCTGCTTTGGTTCTACAAATTTCATTTGTATTCATATTATTCTTTTTTCCTTCCATGTTCAATGTACTATAAGTTATTAAATTCAATGGTTAATATTGTTTACTATAATTCAATTTAATTCTTTTATTGATAAAATCCATTGGTGAATCTTGTCTACTTTTAATGGTATTATATTAGCATTCAAATTATTATGCTGCTCCGCGCGTGTAATTATGAATGTATACAATTTGATATTTAATTGATATCTTTTCATTTTGAATAGTCATAATGATTTTTTTCCTATTGTGGTATCTTATATATAATTAATATATAACATCCTTTGCTAATAGCAATTTTATAAATATGGTGCGCATAGGTAATTGCTGCTATCCGCATAACCTTTGTGTACTGTCTGTGAGATTTCTACAATGTAGTTTTCCGTTACCACTTAATAGGATTTCCATTAAGAGTTGCAAATTGTTTCATCATGAATATTATATGTGGTATATTTATAATATTTTAACTGTTAATTTTACTATTATGTTTAATTCATTGTCTTGATATATGGTATATTAAATGTCAAAATCAATATTCATTATTTATTATTTTTTAATATTAAAGTAATACATTGAAATTATCATTATTCATTATTTTTTTTACATTAAATAAATACATTGAAATTATGATTAGTTAAGCCTATGTGAAATGTAGTAACAATGTGAGCATTGTGCTGAGATGTTAATTGGATAAGTTTGTGGATTATTATGTATGGTGATTTTTTCACTTTTAAATGAGTCGATTTTGTGATTTTGCATTTATTGTACTGTGAGTACTATGATTCTTTTTATATGTGTGTGGGTTGGTAGTATTATGGTCGTGTATTGTTTCCTTTTGGAGGTTTGAGTATTGCTTTAAAGCTTTGTACATATTGTATCTATTTTCATTTTATAGTTGTATTATTCTAGATCCTTTTCTTTAGTAAATTATATTAGTCAAGATACTCGATTATTTAACTGTAATTTTTCTATTTTTATCTTTTTATTATATTTGTATTTTCTCTTATATTATGGCAGTACTTAGTAAAAATCTCGATCCTGGCAAGATACACAATGCTTCTTTGCAGTGTAGTGCCCGGTACAGGAGCAATAATAGGGTTACTCCTGGACCGTCATCCAGTTTCCATATACATGCTCCTCCTCCTCAATTATATTTTCAGAAATGTTCTGATATCCGATGTAAAACTTGTCCATCTGCTTCTCAGTCACAAATCGTATCAGATCCTCATATTTCTATTTTTTGTAAGGCTTTTAATGTAATTTATAGTATAAAGTGTAACATTTGCAATTTGAAATATATTGGTGAAACTTCTGGTCCTCTTCATATACGCATGAATCAACATCGGTCAGATTCTGATAAAAATTTAGCAAAAAATATACAGTCTACAGCTGAAATACAACATTTTCATAAACATAAATTTAAAAATACTACTATTGAAATAATACAAATTCAGAAAAATAAATCTGAGCGTCTCTATTTAGAGTCTTCATATATGAAATATTATAATACAATTTATCCTTATGGTCTTAATAGTGAGGTTTTTAAAAGATCTGTTAAAGTTTTTTCATCTATAATTGATACTACAGATTATTCTCCCATTTATCATAGTTTAAATCATCTTATAAATCCTAAAACTACACGTAACAAAAGAGGTAAAGGTTCATCTTCTAGTATTACTCCTAAAAACATTATAATTCAACAAATTAATAATCTGCATCGTAATTATTTAAAAAATTACAATTGGTTTCTAATACGTAAATATATTTTTGGAATAAAAAAGAAACATATAGTACAATATTTAAATATTTTTCTCAGTAAAACTTACTCTAAACATTTTTCAGATGTTTTTTATGATCTCATTATGACTCGTGTCAACCTTTACAATATAAATTTACTAAAAAAACCTAAAAATCTACAAACTAATACTCAAATGGTAATTACTTTTTCTAATCCAATATTTAATAAAATCAATATTAATTCCATATTAAATGATAAAAACTGTCAATTTCCTATTAATAATATTCATATTTCTAAAACCTTTAAGTATCCCATATCTATCGGCAGAACGATTTTTAACTATAATTCTTTCGCTAAATCTTCTTTTGATGCTAGTACTTTACTCTGTAAATGCAATGACCCCTCTCTACAAAAATATATATATAAAGATCATGGACATATTATTACTGGTAATCTTAATCTTGTAGATGATTTACAACTTAGAAGAATTATGGGTTATGGGACCAAGTACAGAATTCCATCCAAATTAAACATTAAATCTATCATAAAACAATTTACATATGATAGGTATAGATATATTTATTTTTAAACTTGCAATTTATTATAATAAACCCATTGAATATTTTAATCAATGGAAAATATTAGTTATCGATAAATTAACCAGATCCTTAAAATATAATATTTCACACCTAGAATATGTAAATACACAGCATCTGTTTAAGCAAATCAATAAATTACAACAAAACTTTGCAATAACTTATGTTGATAAATCTCCTAATAATTATGCCATTATTTGTAAATCTTATTATCGTCAACTGCTTAAATCTAGTATATCTAATAATAACACATTCCAAAAAATTAATGATAACTTACTTGCCAATAATCGTAAAATTAAAGGATTCTATAAATTATTAGACGTTAACCCTACTAACTTTAAATATCCTTATCTAGTCCTTCTACCCAAATTTCATAAGCATCCTGTTAAATTCAGAACTGTTACAATTGGTTGCAATACTTATAATAATGCTGCTAACAAACTTCTATTAGTAATTCTTAATCAAATATATAATATTACAAAAAAAAGTGATAATACACATTGCATAAAAAATAGTTATGAACTGGTCCATATTATGAAAAATCTTAAATGTATAAAAAATATCACTACCTATGATTTTAAAGATTTATTTAATAATATCGATTTATCGGATTTACATAATATCATAAATGAGCTTTTTAAAAAATATCAACACGAGTTGGATATATCACATAACATCGATTCTGATTACTTTCATACCTTAACTAATTTCATTATCTATAATAATTTTATCATGCATGATAACAATATATATATTCAAAATGTTGGTATACCACAAGGTGGTAGTACATCTAGTGTATTATCTGACTTATACTTATATTACTATGAACGTCATTATTTAAATAATACAATACATTTATATCGATATATAGATGATGTAATTTTAATTGATACTGATAACACCTGTTTATCTCAATTCCCTGTTGATTATCCTTCTAATCTAGAACTTTCAAAAAACCTACTTTTTAATAATACAATCAATTTCTTAGATATTAAAATTATATTAAAAGAGAACAAATTTATAACTGATATTTATGACAAAAGGAAAGAATTTAATTTTAAAGTTAATACCTTTACTCATTTTAAATTTTGTCTTCATAATTCTGTATATCGTAATATAATACTTAACCATTTATATAGAATAAAATGTCTATGTTCTTCCCATTTAATTAATACTAATATTAAAAAGCTTGTATATGATGCTATAAATAATGGCAGGGCTCCCAAATGGTCCGCGAACTGAACATCAGAATTTTTTTAGAGAAATTTTCTTTTTAGATTTTTCTTGGATATTGTCAAGAAATCACGTTTGAAAGTTGATTCTAACTCAAACGTATTATGAAATTTTCTGTTAAAAAATACTGATGTTCAGTTCGCGGACCATTTGGGAGCCCTGTAATGGTTATCCTAAAAAATTCATATATTCTTTAATTTATAATTAGATATTACATGATCTTATAATTAATTCTTTGCGTAAAAAATGTATAAAAAAATTATAAAACATAAAAATAATAATAAAAAATTAAAAATGTTAAAAAGTGATAAATATATATATATATAGGTTGGTTGGGTGGGTAGATGTTAGAGTACGGAGGAGGGTGGTGTTGTCTGGATAAAAACGCAAAGGTTAATTATTTATAAAAAAAAAATTGAGAGTGGGTTATTTATTTTAACATAATTTTTAAACTGTTTAATTTACACCAATATATGGATATTTGTCTAGTTATATCTATAATTAAATAGCTATATTTTAATTATCAAATTATTTTTAATGTTATTGATATAATTTTTGGTATTATTATTAATATTATTACTATTATTATTATTATTATTATTATTATTATTATTATTTAATTTTTATTATCCTATATTAAGATAATGAGTTTTTACCATGTAAAGTCACAATAAATGTTACTGATTAAAGTAACAATAATGTATTTTAAGTTATATGTTAACATGAATGTTATCTCTTAATTCTAATTTTAATCATTTTATTAATTTAATTTTATGTTAATATCGATTATTAATTATTTTTCCGGTTCAATTATATTTCCATTCTGCTTTATCCTTTTTGTTTGTTATGGAAAACTATTATTTTTACTTACTTTCAACTCCTTTTTGTAAAATATCTTTGTTCCTTGTTTAATAATTTGGTTTTTGTGTGATGGTAGTCCCAAATTCGTATTGTTTTGCTTTTTCATGGCAAATACGAAGATGAAACCACACACTCCATTTGTAGTTCCAAAGTATTTGGGACCTGAAGATTCTGCTTTGGTTCTACAAATTTCATTTGTATTCATATTATTCTTTTTTCCTTCCATGTTCAATGTACTATAAGTTATTAAATTCAATGGTTAATTTCAAATGGTTAATATTGTTTACTATAATTCAATTTAATTCTTTTATTGATAAAATCCATTGGTGAATCTTGTCTACTTTTATTGGTATTATATATGTATATATATATATATATATATATGTATAGTATATTAATATATATTAATATTTTGTTGTTAATATTTTTAAAGCTATTTCAAAAATTATTTTGATGATTCAAATACTTTTAGGACCTTTTTAAAATAAATTCAAAAAGATTGCCTTTAAATAAATATAGGCTATTTTTGACAATTTGTTTATTTTGATGGGATCCGGGACACATTAAAAAAAATCTTTTATTACCGTAATTTCGGGAGTATAATCCGCAGATCAAACAATTCTTTTTCGACCCAGAATTTTTTAAGAAACAAATATGACTAGTTAGATCGCCGTAAATATTTGTCTTCAATCACTAAATAAGATTTATGGGTCCAAAAAGTATTGTTTGATTCGCGGCTTATACACCCGAAATTACGGTAAATTAAAATTTTACAATTTTTTGTGATGATTAAACATACCATTTTTAAACAAAATCACATGATAAAACTTCTTTATTTTTTTTATTTAAAATTTATTTAAAAAAAGTGGAGGGTAATTAAAATTTATTGTAACGCAATGTAATAATTGTAGAATTTTAGTTTTTTAGCAATTAAATAAACAGAAACACCTGTATTTTAATTTTGAATCAGCCTTTTTAAAAATATTAATTATAAAAAAATAAAAAATAAATATTTAAAGTAAAAGTTTGAAAAAAAATAATATTTTCAAAAGTAAATATTTTTTTCAAATTTGCTGAATCAAAATTAAAGTAAAGTAATAAAAAAAGGCATGGTGTAATTTTAAAGCATTTATGTTTAACGGTTCTTGAGTTATAACAATTTAAACGTGAGAAATTTTGAAAACCCATCATGAAGAAAAACGCATACAAGAAGTCTTATCCATGACAAACAATGCTTGAAAGCTAGATGTTAAAAACGAAAACTTACCATTTCCTCTTCTAATTATGATAAAAAAATTATTTAAATGTCATTATAAGCATAAAAAATCAGAGAAATTTTTAATGCAATATTTTTTACATGTGTCCCGGACTCCTTTAATCGCGTTATATAAGAATAATCGAGTTATATAAGAATAAAGTAATAATATATTATTTTATGTGAGATAAAGGGATTTTCATCAGACTGGTTATAAGTTAACATAAATTGTTTCTAAATAGATTTTGGTTTAAACCATCTAACCAGTGGCGCTGCTATGATTTTCTTTTTTAGAATTACATAAAACATGCATAAAGATAGGAGAAAATTTTGAGATTACCACAACTGTGTAGTTTTATATTATAGTTACACAAAATCTAATATTTTATAAACTTTCAAAAGGTATTAAGGTTTAACCATACACTATGCTTTGAAATACCATACAATTTATGGTATAACAATTATATATGATTTCACGATACATTATGCTATGGAACACCATTGAATGTATGGTAAATATCATTTCCCTATAGTTTTACCATACACCTTGCTATGGAATACCATATCATGTATGATGTATATCATTATCCTATAACTTTACCATACACATTTGTCTGGATACCATATAATGTATGGTACATATCATTATCGTATGACTTTACCATACACATTGCTCTGCAATACCATAGAGCGATGAATGTCTACTATATGAATACAATATGTTTACATATGACATAAATTTTTAATAATTTTTCATATAAAATCATGTGTTTCCATAAAAAAATCCTATGCCATTTTTTGCTAAGGGCGGCGCATAAATAGTGATAAACTGCTATAGAAAAATGTCTATCTAATATGCATTACAGTGTAAATAATCATTTATATGTCAAACTAAATTGGTGTTGACTCAGTATGTCTATAAATAATGTAAATTGTACGCTGCGATTGAGCAAAATAACGCGTATAAAAATCTGGACTGTTTAAGAACACGCATAAAAAGAGTATAAATTGAGTAATCGCAATTAGATGAGTCTCATTATTTGTTTAACTTCCCGAATGAAGCATTTTGTTGGGATATGACACGATGGCGACTGCCGGCGAAAACATTGGGTGAAGGAAATAGGAAATAACCCTCCTTAATATAGGTGAACTAGTTTCTTACGCTGAATTTACCTTATAAAGGCATATTTTGGATATAGATTACTTCTGATGAGGCATTTCCCTGATTTGTTTTGGGAATGCTTTAGTTAAGTATGAAGAAAGGATGTGGGGGGCTACCTCTCTAAATTTAAGTGAATGGATTTTTCATGGAGAATTAACGGATTTTTTTAAATTTTTGGATATAAGTACATGGTGATAACGCACTTCTCTGATTAGTTTTTCTTTTTTACTATGTATAAAGCAGCAACAGGCGATTACTCCTTTTTTAAGTTAGATAAATGGGTTTTTATACAGAATTATCCGATTTACTTTAAATTTTTATATAGATTCTTTCTAATAAGGCGAATCCCTAAATTCTTTTGGTGGTGTAATAGTTAAGAATAAAGGGGAGAACAGGTTATAGCCCCTCTTAAATTAAATAAATGGATTTTTATGCAGAATTATCTGATTTGCTTCGAATTTTGCATATAATTTCATTATGATAAGGCGTATCTCTGACTAGTTTTTGGGGTTCAATCATTATGTATAAAGTGATTTCATAGTTCAATCATTATGTATAAAGAGCTAATCCCCCCCCCCTTATTTTTTTCTTTTTTCGAGGAGCATTATTCCTTGTAAAAATAAGGCTGTAATATACAACTAGTGTGAATAGTGAGCCCAATGCTATCAGTTTAACTGGGAAATATTCTTTTTATTTTAAAATAGTGTAATTGTCTTTATTATTACATCATCCTATCTGTCATTAAATAAGATTAACATTTCTACTTCAAAAAAGTGACGAATATAAAAAAAAAAAAAATGAATTTTTAAAAACAAGATAAATTTAACGCACACAACGGTTAAAGGGTTAAAGAGCAGAAAGAAAATTCTGATTAAATTTTGGCATTCTATGATTCAAAATATACCAGGAGACACATTCTTGACGTTTGCATATAAAAAATTAGTTATTCGTGATATGATTTTTATTAATTTTTAATTAACTGCAATTCTTACCAAAAACTTGTGTTTTAATGAAATGCAAGTATATACTATTAAAAATATTTTGTAAGATATCGCATTCATTTTGCGACTTGTATATACATTGAAAAAGTGATGTAGATTACATTGGATGGGCTCCTACTCGGTCCGTTTTTTAACACCACACTTTTATTCGAAAAAATATCGATGAAAAATTCGTAGAAACTTTACATGAAAGGCTTTTTTCATAAAAATGTTGCAGAAACCTACCAAGGGATATTTTAAAAAATACTAGTTTTCAAAAAACGGACCAGTGAGAACTCTTCATTGTATTATTGTTAAATCGTCGGTACCGTGTCAAAGCACTGTTGCCAGATTGTGGACAAAAAGTCCCAAGATTATTTAATAGTCACCCCTTTTTTTGAAATAGAAGTGTTCGGTCTATTTTTTTTAAAAAGAGAAAAATTTTGAAAAATAAGTCGAATTATACTATTTAAAAAAATGGTTACAGTCAATTAATTTGAATTAAAAAAGTCCTCAATCTAGCAACACAGTTTCAAAGTATCCAAAAATGTTGCCAATAGGTTACTTTTAAAAAATTCAGATTTCTGGATTGGCACCACTTTTCTGAAATAGTATGTCTTGCTTATTTTAAACTTAATATATCATTAAATAAAGAGAATTTAACTATTTGAAAAAAGTGGTGCCAAACAAGAAATTTGAAGTTTAAAAATGTAGCCTACAGGTAACATTGCTTTCACAAGGTTCGTGCGGGTCCTGGAATTGCATGACCAGGAAATTCATTACCCCCAGTATTTTCAATAGAAAATCTGTGGTTATTCAAAATGAAATTTTGCGCCTTTGAACTACGTTTATTTCTCAGTAAATAATTGCTGGTAATTCACCTGGAAAATAACGGTACCCGTACGAACCATATTTCATATTATGTCCAATGTTTGTCAGTAATCGTGACTGCTTCAGTCTCAGTTCAATGAGATTAATTAATGAGCCTTAAAAATATGAAATGTTTAGGAAAATAAAACCTAGTTTATTCTAGGTAGTAGATGTTTATATAGCAGTTTAAAACAAGATCAGGAGCATAAAATGACTTTAATAGGGTGTGTACGGCTCCAGGAATTTTCAGACCAGGAAATTCTTCAGTACCAGTTTTTCTTAGGGAAAATTACTCTTTAAACTAGGTAATATTTCGCGAATTTAACCTAGAATTTTTCTTTAACCTCTTCGATCCCTGAGTCGTCATCTGGTAATCACTGTTTTTCTCCTTGTAAAGTCTGAAATATCCGTTTTTTTTACACTTTCGCATCACTTCTTAGTAGCTGAATGTTTTTTGAGTAGAAAGCAAACGAATAAATGACTGCATCTAAACTTAATCCCTCCTAAAATAAATGTTATTTCCATTAGTTTGCAAAATGCCTAAAAATTCCCAAAATAGAGAAAATGATAAAATTTCGTAAGTATTTAACTTAAATCTTTTTCAATAAAAAGTGTTGAGGATTTACAGATTATTTACTTGTTTAAAGCATTTAAATTTTTAATTGCGTTAATTTAGGTTAAGTGTTATTAAATATGTGTTTTAAGAGGGTTTACTGTTTTAGAAACCGTAATTTCGGGTGTATAAGCCGCGGATCAAACAATTCTTTTTGGACCCAGAAAACTTATTTAGTGATTGAAGAAAAATATTTACGGCGATCTAACTAGTTATATTCGTTTCTTAAAAAATTCTGGGTCGAAAAAGAATTGTTTGATCTGCGGCTTATACAATACACCCGAAATTACGGTACACATTTTTAACTTAACCCATTAGTGCCTAGCGTCCCTTTTTAGGTACGCTTCAAAAGATGCATTCAGCACTGTTTTTGACACCGGTAAAAAAGAAAAGCAATAACTATTTTATTTAAATGATGCATTTTCGTGATTAATGAACTGAACTTAAATCTTCTAAAAATAGTGGTGCCAACCAAATAAAATTTACGCAAAAGCTGCTGGGCACGAATGGGTTAAATTACTAGAAGCCTAATGGATAAGTTTCAGAAAAGATATTTTTTCTGTCATTTATGCTGCCTTTTTTTTTGTAAAAGCCAATGAATAAGTATTTGCATCGTTTATTTTAGCTTCCGAGTTGAAGAGGATGACGCCTGTAAAATTACCTGAACCGTACAAACCCTATATTACAGAAAGGTTAAAGAAATTATCTGATTGGTAAAACATATTTGAGCTACAAAGTGACTAAAATTAGCAAATAGGTTTATTTGTATAAGGGAGTCTGGGGCACAACAATCTTCAAATTTTCTATAACTAATTATTGCACTAAAAATGTCTGTATTTTCTGCTTCAAATGACATTTAAATCATGTTTCTATCTTAATTGGAACAAAAAATATTAATTTCTTTGTTTTGGGTTTTTTTAAATACTAATTTTCAAGCAATGGTTATCATGGAAACGACTACTTGTGGAAATGATTTTTTTTTTTTCTCCAAAGGTTTTTCACCATATCTCGTATTTAAATTGTAACTCAACAAACTTTAAAGTTAAAGGATTCAAACTTCAAACATGTCTTTTTCAATTCTTTTACTTTTCCCGTTGATTTTTATTTATTCCTTTTGATTTTCCTATTTAATATTGAAAAAAGGATTCATTAAAAAGTACAACACATATCTCGTTTTTATGTCATTGTTATTTTAAAACAGTTTTCTGAAACGATAAAATGGATGCAATATCCAAAATTTCTTCATATTCTTTTTATGCACACTAAAATTGTTCGGATACTCATATCGGTTTAAAATTTCGACGAGAATGTTTCTGTTACATTTTTTTGGTTCTTTTTTGTAACATTTTTCAATTATTTATATATATATATATATATATATATTACAAGTTCTTTAAATTAACTATAGACGCTATTTTACACGTTTATTCTCATATATACAAGCGTTATTAAAAAAAAATCAGGTAACGATTTAAATGACAAAACGCAAAAGAAAGTCGAATATGTTAACCCGGGAGAGCGCGCGCTAACCTAGGGTATGAATGGTTTTAACTTTGTCACCAATAAAATCAAATTTAAAAAGTCGCTTTATTTAGACGGAGACAATTCTTACAAATTTTGCGAAAAAAAAGTTGAAGATTATTTAAAAAAATTAGTGGTTGCAATTGTAAAAAACCATAAGCACTCCGGGTATTTTAGACCCTCCCGGGTTAATTCATATGCTAGCGCATTTACATAAGTATTCGAAGCTTGCAAAAGAAATATATATATATATGTTACATTCCAAACTAGATTGGCCTAGGCCAAACTAGTCTATCTTAACGCCCGTCGGATAAACTAGTTTTTCCTTGGTCAAACTAGTCTATCCGAAAGCTCATCCGATAAACTAGTTTTTCCTAGGCCAAACTAGTCTATCCGAAGGCCTATCGGATAAACTATATTTTCCTAGGTCAAACTAGTTTGCCCGAAATGCCATTAGGATAAATTAGTTTAGCCTGCTATTCATTGGTATGAACTAGTCTATCCTAGGCTGATCTAGATTGTCCTAGGCCAATTCAATTTGACTTGATTTTTTTTTAATCTAAAGACCGCCACGGCGCCAACTTTCTAGATTTGATCTAATTTATCCTAGGCCGATGCAATTTGACGCGATTTTAGCTCACAGACTATCAAAGCCTGAGAGCTAATGTGCTCGCAGATTCTGTGTGTGTGTATGTAACCATGTACGTATGTATGTACTTATGTACGTAGGTATGCACGTAACGCGATAACCCCTGATAAAAATATCCAATTTGCTTCAAATTTTGGACATAGATTTACCCTGATAACGAACTTCCCTGATTAGTTTCAGGAATTCATTGAATAAGAACAAGGGGAGGGGGAAAAAAGACTAATCCGCAGCCCCATCCCTTCTCCTTAATTTAGTTAACCCATTTTCGGCCAAAGGTTCGTATACGAAACATTTCGATAAATATTTTTTTTTAACACTCTGACTCATTTTTTTCAAGAATTTTATTTTTCTTCTATTTTTTAAGGCTTTTGAAGACATCCATAAAATATTAGTAATTCAATTGGAGTAAACACTTTCTCTTAAAAAATTTTCAAAATACGCTAGAGTTTTAATTTGAAACGCCTTTGACAAATTCGACTTTTTAAAAATATATTATTATTCCAATTGAAATGAATTATATGTTTTTAAAATAGATTAAAGTTGCAAATTCTGTATATGAAATAAGAATAAAACAAAAGGCATAAAAATATTATTCATATTCATATTATTCATTATAAGAAATAATATTTTATATTATTATATAAAATATTATTTCTTATGTAAAATATTATTTTTCATGCACGAATCTTTTTTTGTGTCTTAATGTATGTAATTTAAGCATATTTCAATAAAAATAATGCTACATTTTATAAAATTTCTGTGCTTGGCCTAAAATGGGTTAAGTCAGTTTTTCATGCAAAAGTATCAGATTTTATTAAAATTTTAGGTATAAGATCATTTTGATAAGGCACCTCCATGATTAGTTGTGGATGTTCATTGTTTACGTATAAAGAAAAAAGGAATGGGTGGTAACTTCCTTAATTTATGTAAATTTGTAATATGTATAAGGGAAAGAGGGGGAGGCGAACAAAATCAGGAAATATAACGGAAATTCTTGGTTGATCTATTTGGAACTTTAAGATAGTTTATGAAATAAGGTACTGATGATAAGATAGTGATAGTAAGATTATGACATATGACAGTTTATGATATAAATTTATAAAAATATATTCCGCGTTAAATGCCCCTATTTACGAATAGTGATTTTTGCAAAAATTTTAATTTTTTTTTCTAAGCAGCGCGACATCGAGTAACATATCTATGATAGACTGTTTAACATAGTTTCCTTCAGATACAGTTTTGTTGATAATAGGGTGCTTTCCCTTTCTTAATGGGGGCCTTTTTAACCCATTAGTGCCTGGCGTCCCATTTTTGGGACAGTTTCAAAAAAATCAAGTAAGCGCCTTTCACACCAGTAAAAAGAAGGAAAAATAAATACTTTCTTTCTCGAGACGAAGTCCTCGATAAATTAAGATAAAAGTTATTCTTTCTTTTAAAGTGGTAGGAAAATGCAAAATTCGAATTTTAGCGAAGAAAATAATTCAGGCACAAATGGGTTAAAAAAAATTTTATCATGTGTCATAAACTATCACAAAGTTTCAAACAGTTCCAACAAGAATTTAACAGTTTAGCAAAAATTACTAAAAGAAAGTAGTGGTATTTGACGCGGCATCCTTTTCCTTAAATATTTGTCGTCATGTTTTATTATGTTTCTGAAAGTTTACAATAATGGTAACATTTAATTAGCAGCTAAAACGTTAAAATACGCTGAGCTTTTAATAAGAATTCAAGCGTTCCCGTACTCTACCCACCCCTCATCCTAAATTTCAAGTTTCATGCTTTATTTAAGCTTTTTATTATTTTCAAAAGGGGTCTGATATTTAAAATAAGAACAATTTCGCGTGAAGTCATGTGGGCGAAAACCAATATATGTTACGAATTAAAAAAATTTTCATAAAACCAAAAAATTTTATCCGATTGAAAAAAATAATCCGTTCTCCTTTTATATTTAACCTCAGAACCCCCAAAATTAATCAGGTAAACACCTTATCAGAAGGAAACTACACCCAAAATTTGAAATAAATCGGTTATTTCTCCGTGAAAAACTTATTTACATAAATTAAGGGGGTTACTCCCCCATTCCTCCTTTCTTTATACGTAAACAATGAACACCCACAACTAATCACGGAGATGCCTTATCAAATTGATCTTATACCTAAAATTTCAATAAAATCTGATACTTTTGCATGAAAAACTGACTTATCTAAAGTAAGGAGAGGGAGGGGTTCGGATTAGCCTTTTGTTTCCCTCCCCTTTTCTTATCCAATGAATACCTGAAACTAATCAGGGAAGTTCGTTATCAGGATAAATCTATGTCCAAAATTTGAGACAAATTGGATATTTCTATCAGGAGTTATCGCATTACGTACATACGTACATACATAAGCACATGGTTACATCCACACACACAGAATCTGCGAGCGCATTAGCTTTCAAGCTTTGATAGTCTGTGAGATAAAACCGCATCAAATTGCATCGGCTAGGATAAATTAGATCAAAACTAAAAAGTTGGGGCTGTGGTGGTCTCTAGGTTCAACAAAATCACGCCAAATTGAATTGGCCTAGGATAAACTAGTTCAAACCAATGAATAGCAGGCTAAACTAGTTTATCTTAATGACCGTTCGGCCAAACTAGTTTGGCCTATTAAAATCTAGTTTATCCGATGGGCGTTCGGATAGACTAGATTGGTCTATGAAAAACTAGTTTTTCCGATGGGCGTTAAGATAGACTAGTTAGGCCTAGAAAAAACTAGTTTTTCCGATGGGCGTTAGGATAGACTTGTTTGTCCTAGGGCAATCTAGTTTGACCTAAAATCGTGTTCGGCCTGTAACATATATATATAATTACATATGTATATTTCTTTTTAGTATCAAACTCAATAATTGAATTACACACACATGGCATATAATTATTATCTTATACACAAATTCAGTATCGAGCTTCATTATTTTTATTAAAATCGAGAGGGTGGCCAACGATAAGGAAATTTCTCAAATGAATTACGAATATTTTCGTATAGAAAACTCACTTTCTAAAAGAAATACTGATATTTTCTCTAAAAAAGTCTGTGGTAGGTGGCTACCATAATTTAAGTAATCATTGTAAAGGGTATAGCGAGGTAAGAATGGCAAAATGGCCCGCATAGTCAATGACTGAATTATTATTTGTACTAGTATCAGCACTCTAAAAGAGTACGAAATGCAAGGTCATTGACCCCTCATCTTGACCTGTCTTTAAGATATTCGAAAACGTTCGTACGCCCGCCGTCATTTTTTAAATGTATTTTTCTGAAAAACTATAAAAGCTAGAAAGATGGGACCAATCGCGTATATTAAAAGATACTTTCAAAAGTATTTTGAATTTTTTTCAGATTTTTAATGAAATGATAACTGTGCAAAATAATTAAACAAAGTATAAATCTTTTTTTAGTGCTGCTCTGTTATGTCTTCCGCGCCAAAAAAAATATAATATTCTTTAATTTATGCACTTATACCATGCAAAAGCTGATCAAAATCAAAGAGTGCTTCTTGAGTAATATCTAAGAAGAAAATAGAAAATGAAAAAATGGAAACTCTTTATAGAAAAGGGAAAAAAAAGAGAAATTGATACCGGACAAATTTAAAAGAAAACGTAGCACTTAAATACGGCTAGTTAACGCTAACACACGGGGAGCGAATGGTTGGAGCGATGAAACTAGCGAACGCCCCGACCTGCATCCCGACTATGTTTGCCCTGCTCAAATTCTGTCAAAACTTTTTTTAAATGATGAAGTCAATATTGTAATAAATAAAAATAGTGATGATGATTGAAACTGCATTTATCATTATCATGTCTACCGCGCCAAAAAATATATAAAATTCTTCCATTTATATACTTATACCACACAAAAGCTGATCAAAATCAAAGAGGTGCTTCTTTGAGTAATTATGAATTTACTAAGTAAGAGTACGGATGGTACGAACTAATTAAAGAAGCCTTTTTCAGAATTATTTATTATAATTACATGATAAATATAATTACAATATTGACTTCATCATTAAAATAAATTTTAGACAGAACTCCAGCAGGACAAATATATTCGGGACATAAGCTGGAGCGGTTGCTAGTTTCTTTGCCGCACTCAACCATTAATCGTATTTCAGTGTCTTAAATTTGTCTACTTTTCTTTTAAATTTGTCCGGTATCAATTTCCCTTTTTTTCCCTTTTTTATTTAGGGTATTTTTTTTCCTTTTCTGTTTTCTTCTTAGATATTACTCAAAGAAGCACCGCTGATTTTGATCAGTTTTTGTGTGGTATAAGTATATAAATTAAAGAATATTATGTTCGCGGTAGACATAACAGAACAGTAAAAAAGAAAAAAAGATTTATACTTTGTTTAATTATTTTGCACAGTTGTGATTTCACGAAAACTCTGAAAAAAATGCAAAATATTTTTCAATGTATCTATTAATATAAGCGATTCATCCCATCTTTCTCGCTTTCATAGTTTTTCAGAAAAATACATTTAAAAAATAACTTTTTCGAGTATTTTAAAGTTAGTTCAAGATCAACTAGGGGTCAAAGACCTTTCATTTTGTGCTCTTTTAGAGTGCTGACACTAGTGCAAATAATAATTCTGACATTGACCATGGGGGCCATTTCGCCATTCTTACCTCGCTATAGCCTTTCATAATTTCGAGAACACCACTCTTTTTTGACAAATGGCTTTTGTAGTCAAAACTCGATAGTTTATTATTTTTTTACGGAATTTCTGTTACGATTACATATTAAAAACCACTAATATCATATTAGCAAAGCTGCCAACTTCTACGCCTATTTAAATCTTATAAACATGTTTCGAACCACAAAAATATTTTAATAAAATGTATACCAAATATATTCAATATTATGTATTACAGAACATATTCTTAATTATTTACTAAACTTTCTGTTTCTAAAGTGTTTATTTGACTGTAAATAGGCGTAGTAGTTGGCAGCCATGTATTAGGTAATTATGGAGAACCATTCGATTCTCTTTTCAAAGTAACGTAATTTCGCGCGGATCCGCCGCACCTCAGAAGACTCGATTTTACACTAGAATTTATTTTAAATAAAATGTGACGTACTTATAACTTATTTCTCTTCTTTTTTTTCAATAACATTTTCGGTTTGAAAAATACTTAACTAAGCTGCGGCATATACGCGAGAAATTGCGGTATATTGACAATGCTCTTTAACGATAAATTCTCCTTCATTTGTTTCTGCAGCTTGAAAGGCTAGCAAATACAGAAACATGAATACATGGAGTCGCATAACTGCCAACTGTTCTTTTTCTATATTCTTAAAAACATTAATAGAATTTTTTACCTTATTTAACTAACAGAAGAACGGCGCTTTAAAAAGGAAAAATTCACTATGCAATATTCTTGATCGAAAAAAGCTTAAGATGTTGGTAGTTATGCTAAACGTATGGTTAAGAAAACCCTAACATTTCATTTAAAAGGAATTCCTTAGCTCATAGCTGCAACTCTTAGTCTTTTTCGGTAGCAGAAGAATTTAATAATAAATATTATCTTTATTAATCACTTTAATATTCCGATTTAAAAGGTATAAATTTCTACTTTTTAGTTTTTGTTATTCCAAAAAACATCATTGTTGGCAGCTACGCCTCAGCAGCCAACAGGGGGTGTTTTGACACCCCAAAACAACGCAGTGTATTAACGGTTTTTGCTTTGTCTCCTGTAATTATAAATTATAATTGTCGTCTTATTTAGTGGGAGAAAATTGTTACAAATTCTGCGATAAAATTAAAAAGTGTAAATAAAATATATTATAGTTTTGTAAAAGTAATGAGACATAAAATTAAAAGAATATCTGCCTGTGGCGCAAGTGTATATGCACCAAATGCATACCTGTTGCTTCAAATCAGAAATATCTTCAGTGAATATATGGAATATATACTACACAAAAATAAATTAAATATTTTTAAACAAAAATTCTGGTATTAAATATTTTTATTAAACTAGGTTAAAATTTCTGGCCATTCTATTGTTAAAAAACAGCATTCCACATTTAATTTTTTTTAAGATTTACAAAAAAACCCTTTAAAAGCAGTAATGCAATTTACTATCTGCCCCACAATAATAGAATAAAAATTAACATTTTTTTTTTTTTTAATTAGACAAATATCTTCAATTTATCCTCAAAATAAGTTCTTGGTTTTATATAGAATATAACAATTCAATGCTACTAATATTAAATTTTGCCTAACAATCACTCGCGATAAGAATGAATCTGATCAGCCAGTTTAATCTACATAAAATTTGTAATCAATCTATCTATTCCTGAAAATCTGTCTAATTTGCCAAATATAAATGACAAATTTATTTAATACCCAACTATCTACCCAAATGAAACATGCGACTCGTAGGCCTTTTCGGTTAGTGAACCATATTCTTCCTTTCGGTTCGAGACTATAAAAACCGTCACTTTTACCTTATGTGTCGTCACAGGAAAATTATCTATCGTACATGTTTTATGTAGATTGTTATAAAAAATTAGATTTAAAATAGTATAAATAGTTCAGCTTTAGTCTCCAGCTAATAATTCATAAAGAAAAGGAGTCTATTTTTCCTTACTGTTCGAGGCTATAAAAATCGCCATTTTATCTTATATTACGTCACCGGAATATTGTCCATTATTGGGTCGTTAGGAAAGTCATGTTCGTTTTGGAAAAATTAATTCGTACCAAAAAAGTCTATCACTATTAGATATTGATTCCAATATCTAATGTTCAGTAATTAATGGTCAAAATTTTCCGTTACGAATTGATTTTCCCACACGGACGCGTCTTACGGAACGACCCAATATATCAGACTTAATTAATGTAGGCATGCCACAGGCGAATGTTTTTTAATTCTAGCTGGCACCACTTTCTAAAATTAGAATTCCTTGACACGCACTTTGAATGCTTTTAAACGATAAACATATTTCAAAATTCATGCTATAAAAATTATAGTGCGAATAGAACACAACACTTGTCGCCTGTGGCAGTCCTGTTAACCCATTAGTGCCTGAATTATTTTCTTCGTTAAAATTCAAATTTTGCATTTTCCCACCACTTTTGAAGCAAGAGTAACTTTTATTTTAATTTATCGAGGACTTTGTCTCGATTAGGAAAGTATTTATTAATACTCCTTTTTTACTGGTGTGAAATGCGTTTACTTGAATTTTTTAAAACTGTCCCAAAAATGGGACGTTAGGCACTAATGGGTTAATTTGATGTATCTACAAATAAATAACACTATAAATACTATTTTCAAATACTATTCACAAGTGACCAACAGCCGAAATAGGGTAAAATACTGATCTGACTATTAGATTACCCAATATATACAAAAGTGATTATTTAATTATAACCCAGTGCTTTAAGTCTTCACAAAATGTCAATTATGTAATTGTGTCATATGTCACCGGAATGAAGTATTTTGCTGTTCAATCATTTTTCTAAATTAAAGCTTGAAAAACAAGAAAATTCTGAATGAAATTTTACCATCCAATTTACCGTCACATCCATCTTCTTTCCCGTATAAAGATTTTTTTTTTTTTTTTTTTTTTTTTTTTTTTTTTTTTTTTTTTTTTTTTTTTTTTTTACGTGCGGATTCTTTTGTTTTTTTTTTTTTTTGCATTGATTACGACTTCCTCATCTTGTGCGAAGCATGTCAAATTTAAATACAGAATATTTTTTTTTAAATAATGATTTTACTTGAACGAAATATTTATTCAAGATGCAGTTTTTATACTCATCCATCTAAATTTAAAGAAGTAAAATATTTTATCATTTTCAGTATTTATTTAAACGAAAATGCCAACTTTTCTTGAAAAAGATGAGTAATTTTTTATGATCTATTGTCGTTATTACGTTTGATAGATTATGTCACCGTAATTTATTGCGATGCTAGAGCTGAAGTTGCTTTCGTTATCTACTCCAGTAAATAATTTTAAAAGCCTTATTTTTTATGGACGATCTATTTTGCTTGAAAACATTCATCAATGGTGAAATGTTGGAATAAACAATGATAAATTTTATAAAATTATATTTTTCTGCTTGAAAATTTTTCTTACAATTTAATTCAGGTGAGACGAAACTTTATTATGTTTGATTTCATAACAATTTTTTTAATGGTTATATATTCAAGATGCTTTTTGCAAGATAATATTTTTCGTGGAAAAAGGATAAACATTTTATCATTTTCTTAAATTTGGAAACTTCAAATTCACGCTTAACAACATTCAAATTCACGGTAACTCCGAAGGAAGAATTTTTACTTCAAGAGTTAACCCCTTGAGCTCTGATGGTTCCACCAATTAATTTTAATTCCGAAATGTCACAATGGCACCAGAAAATTCGACCAAATTTATTTGAAGAATGTTTAACGCATTTTTTCTTGTCTGGTTCAAAATACTGGTGCCAATGTGACATTTGGAATTTTGAAGAAATTTACACCCCAGAGCTCAAAGGATTAACAAAATTTTTGTCATAAAATAAACAAAAGAAAATTATATAATACACCTGGTAAGAATGTAAAATTTTGGAGTAAAGAAAAAAGATGTTTTTAAGCCCTTAAAGGACGCAATAAAATACATAAATTACTAAATTCTAATCTCCGCAATTGAATAAGAATTTCAGAATAAAACTTTGCTTTAACAATTTACGCAAAGAATAGTTTTTATTTATTTAACAAAAAGGTTTCCCTATATCTTGGTGTTCATTCAACCATTTCAACATTTTAGTGTCAGTTGTCTTTATCTTTGAATTGGTTAAACCGTTGATGGCCAAGTAAGAATGTCTCTGTAATATTGAATTTTCACCGGAATAATCGAAAAATTTAAATTTAAAATTAAGAAACATCAACAACATTGTTTTGTTTATTCAAACAAAATTTCCATTGACCCATATTTAAACGAAAAATTTGTTGGACCAGAAGAATTTTTGCTGATTCAACAAAACTTTCTTTCTGGGTGCAGCATAAAAAAGTTTGAAGTACGAGTTGACTTTAGTAAACTAATTTCGTAAGGCAATGGATGTGTGAAGGAAATGCTACTTCACAAATATTAAATTTTAAAAAAAGATTTGTGAGTATAAATGATGTGTATACACCCAAGCACTTCCAAAAATTGAAATTTTTGAAATTTTATTAAACCTGCTTAAAAGGCTTACAGCCAACAGAGAGAAAAACTGGTAGAGTTCTGAAACCACAGCACGCTATGGAATATTTTCCGTGAGTCACCAACTCTGAGGAAAACACAAAACGAAAGAGATTTCAGCATCGATGAAATAGAAAATATCTAAGTACAGTTGTATAAAAATCTAGGAGCCAGCGGGCAGTCTCACACCACTTAATTTTAACAATTACTGTTTGTCTAATAGTTCATCTTTTTTTGTAAAAACGCTAATAAAATTTAAGTGAATGAAACTAATAGAATTTAGTACCCTCTGGTGCCTAGAATTTTACATCCCTGTCTATATATATAATTTATGGAAATGTTTATAGAAAAATCCCTTTTGTGCATTCTCTAATACTGTATAAAGGCTAACTAGCATTCTGAATACTAACATTTTCAAAAAAATTGCACTCCTAGTAGGTTTATATAGCCTTATCAAAAGACACTACCTTACGTGTTATCTTTTTAACAAAACTCTCATGATAAATCTAACAAAAAAATAATTGTATAAAAAAGTGGTAATAAAAAAAGCGTAACTGGCGTGAGTTCTGTATACATGAAAAATTTGAGGAATATTAAACTGGACACTCTCGTGCTCTAAAGTGAACAATAAAGACATGCATCGGGTAAAAGAAAACAGAGGTTATGTTGCTTCTCTCGATAATGGTAGAAATATACTACAAATTACAAGATGTACGCAAATGATGCGCATCTTTAAGTTGTGATTTTTTTTTTTTTGCAATGAGTGGTATACATACACATGAAATTTATTTCTTTTGGGGATTCAGGGCAGAATGAAATATATTTAGAACCATTTTCTTCATCCTCTGACAAAAAAAGTTAAAAACGCCCAGTTTTTTAAGAACAAAACTGAGTTATGATATTTTTCATTTTATGAAACTTCGAAGTTTTCCGGAAATAAAAATTAGTTATCCGTTCAAGAATAATTACAAAGTATCATAATATGGTGAGTTTTTTTTTTTTTAAGAAGAAAGGAGATTTTACTGTTTTACTTTTCACAGCAAGGTAAAATATTCATAAATGTAACTTATAGACCCTAGAGACAAGCAAAAATGTATTTTATGCTCTATACAAGATTTTTGAAAATAAATGTTATATCAAAAAGCGGTTTTTTATATGTGTAATTTTTGTATTTAGTAAAATATCTTTACCATCATCTGTTTAATAGCTAATCGGTAAATGCTTTTCAATAATGCATCTGTATCATCCGGTATATATAAATTGTACTGCTTGATATTCTTCGCAATGTGAGTTGTCTCTTATGAAAAATGCTTATGATTCTGTAAGTGTCGTGATATAGAATACACGTTTATAAAGTATATTCAAGGTTTTTGATTTGAAACGATTCCCTGTAAAACATATTTTTTTTTCTTTTTTGTAAGAAAACTTTTCTCTTAGAAGTGTTCAAGAAAATTAAATAACTTACATAAAACTTACACAGAAGATTACATCAATTGCAAACGATGTATAGATATGCAAAAGTTCTATGCAAAAAATACCGGATTAAAAAATTGTGCCATTTTGGAACCGTGATTGTAAATTAAAAATATCTTGTACCACTATTCCAGGCAGGAAATATTGTATTTAATCACGAAACCACACAATTTGGAATCGCCTTATAGATAGAAGAATTTGGAACATTGAATTTGAAGATATTTTGAGAATAAATTATGTGAAAACATTTGATAAAACTGTATGCACCTTAAGTATATGATACATAGCTTTCAAAAGGTTAAATGTGCGATAAATCTTTAGCGTAACTGAAGTAAAACACAAAGAAAAAAGTACCTGCTCATATTTCTAAAATAAACATCTCACCAGGAAGAGAAAGCATTTACAGAAATGCCTTTATGGATTAAAATAACCTTCCATAAATTATAATCCGCAGTAATATTTTTATAGCTCTTTTTAAATAAATGACAAACACAATTTTGATAAGAAACATATTGATTTTAGTTTAAAAAATTTTTCGATTATCCGAACATGTTTGTGAAAATTAGTGACTGGAAATTTTAAAAACACAGGCAATAAGAAATAAAAGAAAACATATTAACAAGACTGAAAGTGTCATCAAAAAGAAAAATTATATATCAAGTCAGGGTTCGCACACCTTTATCACAAAATTTTTACAGAATTTTCAATTTATTTCACTGCTAAAAAATGTTGCAAAAATTGCGAATCGAGGAGGTGGTTGCAAATTAAGTTTCTTAAAAATTATATATAAATTTTCTTGTCATTAATAGTGGTGGCAAAGTCCTTACAAAATATAAGGAGCGTGCGAACCCTGCAAGTAAAGTAAAATCAATAAATAAGGACACAAAGTTTGAAAAATTGTTTTATCCAGAAAAAAATGGGGAAATCGCAAAAAACTTCTCAGAGCGTACATTAGTTTTCATTGTAAACCAAGATTTTATTGTGCCAGAAATATACGATAAAAAGAGCAGGGCTCACAACGTTTCTGAAATTTTCCTAGTTTAGAATTACTATTATAAAACGATATCTTTTTTATACATAACCAAATGCATAGTTTTTACAATAGAACTACCGTGAGCCGTCATTTTGACGGTTGCCATATGAGTATGTTTTGGTTCAAGCCAGAAATTTGATTATCAAATAAGTTTAAAAGGCACAAAGTGGAAAAACGTTGAATAATGAAGTTAAACTGTTTTAAATCAAAATTCTGGTGTAAAATATTTTTTATAAAACTTGACTCAATTTTCTTGTAGTCCTAGTGTTAAAGGAATCCACCACAACTGGGTTGCCAGTTCGGCCTCCACTTTCAATTTAAAAACTTCGAATTTACATCAAAAATTTCGAAAAAACTAAAAATTCACTTTTTGAACAAGGAGACACCAATCAAGAAAGCAAAATAAAGAAAGCAATGCAATACAGAGTTTCTGGTGGAAATGTGAAATTTCAGAGCTAAAAAAGGGACCAAATCGGGCAACCCTCCAACACAAAGATTTTTGATTTTATATAGTGGTAGGAAGTGGAGAACATTTTAGAAACGCTAAAAACTAAACTAGTTTTTTTTTTTTTTTTTTGCAATAATATATAAAGATTTGTGAATAAATCCTACATTACTATCACTTAAACAATGGTAGTTCAGAATTTTAGGGCTCAGCTGTGGAAAATAATTCTTCGTAATTACCATAAGACATAGATACAAATGTGTTTGAACGTTCGTGTACGTAAAAAAATGTTACCGCTTTCTGAGAGTATGTAATTGTGGTTTCATAATGTTCAACTAACACTAGTATTTTCAATGGAGTTCATTTGACAATAAGGAAATGCAATTCTGGAGCATTGTTCATAAAAATTAAATTTTTAATTAAAGTTTTATAAAATACATCCTACCATCCTTCAAATAGTTAAAGACTTAAAGAAAAAAAAAATAATAAAAATAAAAATTGCATTTTGAGTAAAAAGTAACTTGCTAATGAAAATGTTTTATTTCTTCTGAATTCTTTCCGTGTTTTCTTATCACAGTACATAATATAACCATTATAAATATTATTTGAAAAAAATGCTTAAAAAACATCGTTTCATTGGAAACCTCCATTTAGGCAATGTAAAAGTACAATTCCTTAAAGTAGGAATAAAGGAAGCAAGTGATAATGGGCTATTTATAACTGGACTAAGAGATATGTGAAGAGCATTCTTCTATAAAATGTTAGGGGAAGTTTTAAAATCTATTATTTTATGTTAGAATTAAGTGAAAAAATTGTTTTGTACTTCTTTTTACAAACAAAGATCTTCAAAACTTTAGAAGTTGCATTTTTTCACTAAAATATGTTCTATTTGTTATTTTTGTAATTTTTTGTGTTATTTTTGTTCGTTAAACATGTATACTTAATACGATTTTTTTTAAATTTCTTTATCTGTTTAAGTGTTAAAATATAATTTTCATATAAAATTGTATTAAAGAGTAAAGACGTTATATTTGGCGATGATAATACGATAAAAGAAATTTTATTCTTTTTTAAAATATTTTTTCTTTCGATATATTCCAAAATATCTTAGAAAACTTATACAATCTGATTTCAGGATTATTTCACACAATGAAATTTTAAATTTAAACTGGCGGTACCAAAGATTCACAGCTCTAGCTCAACAAAACGTATCTGGATAAAACTTCAAATATATGATATGTAGATTATGGAAATGATATTTTCGAAAACAAAAAAGTTTAAAATTTCGGTTCCAGTTGACGATTTAGCGACGTAAAAAGAAATAGTTCAAAAGATATAACTCAAAAAACCATAGAATACTGGAATATTTTAATTTATTTACACGTTTGCGTGCTTAATGGACATAACTTATAGGTAAACAATACGATGAAAGCGTAATACCACGTAATCAACGGCTGCACGCAACACGTAAGTAGGAAGAAAGCAGACATTATGTAAGGTAATAGCTTCCCTGTCCGTTTCATTTGTTACCGTCCTGGATAAACACGATTTTGAGAAAACCCCACAGCCAGAAATCACAAGAATTCAGATATTTTGACCTTTCTGGCCCGTTCATATGATAAGTACTTGGGAAGACACGTACATCAGGGAAGTTGCTTTAATTAAATTCTTAATTACGCCTCGTCTTATTAGCAGTTGTCCCATCCTGCATGAATATTGAGGTATCAAAACAACCTCTTTGGCTCACCGCCGGTCCAACATGATCCAGGAATCAACTGTATCGACCACTTGTGCTTTATACTTAATAAACCTGGTAATTGTGATTCCCTATAAGACGTACGGGACCAAAATAAAATTGAATCCACACCATGCCGTGACGTATGGGGAGTATCGTCTGTTGCTGCATGGAGATCGCAGTAGTGTTGCCAGTGGTTTACTTTTTTAAATTCAGATTTCTTGATTGACACCAATTTTCTGAAATGGTAAAATTCGCTTTTTTAATGACATATTAATCAAGGGGGGGGGGGGGGAAGGATTAACGTTTTAAAAAAATTGGTGCCAATCAACAAATTTGAATTAAAAAAGTAGCCTAATGGCAGCACTGGATCGATGGAACTCCATATGCGGTAGTTCTATGTATTCACAACACTATCTTTGTGCAAATGATCCTCGTCAGGACATAAATTATGCGAAGCCCAGCACTGGTCCCCTTGCATCCTCCCCAGGAAACGAAAGACAAAAACAAGACGTGCGAAGTGATTTTGCGGTTGCAATTGTTGCACGAAATGCATCTTGTAGGGATATAGCCTCAAAATTTTGCGTAAAATTATACGCGCGCTTTTCCATTAAGTGTCAAGTGATCATTCTATTGAGCGGCTACTTACATTAGCTTTTGAAGAACTAGCCAGACGCTTCAGTTGTTAGAATAGCAATATCCTCCTCAGTTGCATGTCGTCCTCTTTCTGGTGACTGTGACATTCGTGATAAAGAAATTTGTTTAGGTTTTAGGAAGATCTAGTACTGCTCAGTTATTGAAAAAATATCTATGATCATGATGCCTGGGGAGATGATATATGAACCTTTCTTTTAAGAAAATTTCGTCCTGTCAAAGTTTTCGTTTATTTTACATAAAATTATATACTGTGAAGAAAAGGGAAGTAGTTGGCGTGAACATGGATACGAATAAATTGATGCATAAAATACTTATATACAGACATAGAAAATATTTAAATCTTTGTATTATCCAATTTTTTTCTAACACCAGAAATCTACTTCTAAATTTCCAGAAGTTTTCACTGAAGTCTTGAAAATGGAGAATGGAGTCTCTGCTGCCTAAGCTATCTATTACAAAGAAGGCCAAATTATCATAGATTATTCAATCAACAGGGCTCATACGCTGCAGGAAAATTTTCAGAGCAAATATCAGTACTTTTTTACAGATGAATAAGTCTAGCTTCAACGCTCGAAATTCCGCATTTCTTAAAAAGCGATAATCTGTAAGAAGAAACTAGTACCGTAAAGTTTTATGGTCTTGAAATTTCAGAACAAAGTACGATGTAATATTTGATTTGACAACGCTTTACTCCGATGTTTATTCTTCTATTCAAGTGTTGCAGAATTTTTTTTCCGGTGAATACTATAATAAGTGACATTTTTGAATTACTTAATCTTTTCCGGCACAGGCATATTCTGTTCGTAAAATGATAAATTATTGACGGACACCAGAATTTACAAACGACTTTTCTAGAAATTAAAAACCTCTTAATTCAAGCTTTCATTGTAAAACCAAAATTTTATTAAAATATTCTTGGTGCCATTTACAAATTTGTCATTAAAATTAGGTGTACCCGGAGTGGGCAAACTGTGCTGGAAAAGGTATTAATGCACACACTGGCACGAAATTCAATATTGACTGAGTGAGAATGAATATTGACTGACATTGCAGGTAATGAGCACGCCAATCAATTGGCAAAAACAATTGTTGACACTAATATTGCACACATTAATGTAAATATTCCTTTTCCTCTTTCGATGTTATATATATATTTGAAGAAGAAAATTATTGAAGACTGGAAGAACGTGTGGTCCGCTTCCGAAGTTTGATGATATGCTTACTTAGTATTAAACAAAATACCCTTAGCAAAAAATGGCATAGGATTTTTTATGGAAACACATGGTTTTATATGAAAAATCATAAAAAAATTATGTCATTATATGTAAACCTATTGTATTCATATGGTAAACATTCATCGCTCTATGGTATTGCAGAGCAATGTCTATGGTAAAGTTATAGGATAATGATATATACCATACATTTTATGGTATCCAGAGAAATGTGTATGGTAAATTTATAGGATAATGATATACATCATACATGATATGGTATTCCATAACCAGGTGTATGGTAAAACTATAGGGAAATGAAATTTACCATACATTCAATGGTGTTCCATAGCGTGATGTATAGTAAAATAATACATAATTGTTTGCACCATAAATTGTATAGTATTTCAAAGCACGGTGTATGGTAAAATCTTAATGCCTTTTGAAAGTTTATAATATATTAGATTTTGTGTAACTATAATATAAAATTACTCGGTTGTGGTTATCTCAAAACTTTCTACTATCTTTATGTATGCGTCTTATGCACTTCTAAAAAATAGAATCATACAACGCCACTGGTTAGATAGTTTAAACCAAAATCTATTTAGGAACAACTTATGTTAACTTATAACCAGTCTAATGAAAATCCCTTGATCTGAAATTAATATAACATAAAATAACACATTATTTTATTCTTATATAATTTCTATATATAAGTGTGTAAATGCATAAAAAAAAATCTTGAGAAAAATAAATTATTCAATAAAAATATATAATTGACATATTTCCAATAAAATTCTAACAGCGATTAAAGGAGTCAGAAACACACATAAAAAATACTGCATTAAAAATTTATCTGATTTTTTATGCTTATAATGACATTTTTTTTTTAATCATATTTAGAAAAGGAAATATTATGTGTTTTTTTTTTTCCCCGTTTTCAGCATCTAGTTTTTAAGTATTGATTGTCAGATATTGATTGGATAAGAGTTCTTGTATGCGTTTTTCTTCATGATGGGTTTTCACGATTTCTCTCTCACATTTAAATTGTTATAACTCAAAAACCGTTAAACATAAATGCTTTAAAAATAGAACATGCCTTTTTTTAATTGCTTTACTTTAATTTTCATTCAGCAAATTTGAAAAAAATATTTATTTTTGAAAGTATTATTTTTTTTCAAACTTTTACTTTAAATAAAGTTTTTTATTAATATTTTTAAAAAAGCTGCATCAAAATTAAAATGTAGATGTTTCTGTTTATTTAATTGCTAAAAAACTAAAATTCTACAATTATTACATTGAGTTACAATAACTTTTAATTTCCCTCCACTTTTTTTTAACAAATTTTAAATAAAAAAAAATAGAGAGAAGTTTTATCATGTGATTTTGTTTTAAAATGGTATGTTTACTATCACAAAAAATTGCGAAATTTTAATTCAATAAAAGATTTTGTTTAATGTGTTCCGGACCCCCTCAAAATAAACAAATTGTCAAAAATAGCCTATAATTATTTAAAGAAAATCTTTTTGAATTTATTTTAAAAAGGACCTACAAATATTTGAATCACCAAAAGAATTTTTGAAATATCTTTTAAAAATATTAACAACAAAATATTAATACATATATATTAATATATTATAGTATGTTAATTAAATATTAATAAACTTAATAGTAAAAAAAAAAACGGTTTATAATAATTTCACGTTATTTTATAATTTTAAAGTCATTTTATATGGAACAACAAGGATTTTTATTTTATTTAAAAATTAAAAACTATTAAAAAGATTAAAAATTATTTTACGATCTATAAAAATATCAAAAAATCTACCAATATTTTTATCGACCTCAAATTATGATAATATATGAAATCATAGTGTTATTATTTTGTTCTTATGTATTTCATATATGTGAGAAGAGTCTATGCGTTATAAATAAAAAATCCTATGGGAGAAATAAAATGATTTAACAAAAATATATATTTGATGACATATTTCCTATAAAATTCTAACAGCGATTAAAGAAGTTTGTAATTACAAACTTCTGTAATGATTTCCACATTCTTAAAAAAAAAAAAAAAAAAAAAAAAAAAAAAAAAAAAACTGCATTAAAAATTTTTTAATTTTTTCTTATGCTTATAATGACGTTTAAATCATGTTTTCTATTATAATTCGAAGAGAAAATAGTCAGACAATAGTATTATTTTTTATGTTTGGTTTTTATATTCATTTATATTCATTTTATATGCAACAACAAAGTTTTTATTTTATTTTATTTAAATGTTAATAATTATTGAAAAGATTAAAAATCCTTTTACAATGTATAAAAATACTGAAAAATCTATTAATCTTTTTGGTATTAAAATTTAAAAGAAAGATTCAAAATTTCCTTAAAAATTATCTAAAAAATAGTAATATATATATATATATATATATATATATATATATATATATATATATTACTTCAAAATTAAAAACTGCTCGTAAGTAAGGAATTAATATAATACATTAATATAATCATTAAAAATATATTATATACTAAGTTATCAAATGATTTCTTATTGTTATTAAATATTATTTCTTATCGACTTTCTATTTTTTTAATTAATTTTAATAAACAGAAAATAGTTTTTTCTTTAATTAATTGGATTTTATAACTAAATAATATTTGCTAAGATATTTACTCCATTCATTAAAATAATAAATTAACTTATAAATACATGTCTATAAAACAATTTATAAAAAACCCCTTTAAAACTACCTTTTTTTGTCAACCATTAACTTAGAACGACAAATAATGATGATTCACCGAAACGCTTTATTCATATAACGTTTTATAAGCACACCCCCGCATGGCCGAATGGTTAGGACGCTTGTCTCCCATCCCTACCGTCCGTGGATCAAACCCCACTGCTTCACAAGGTCGAAGTACATTAGTAAGCTTAGTTTCCCGTATTCCTAACAGATGGCGCCACCAAAGTTGGTATCGTTATTATTTATTAATATATAGTACCATAAAGAATTACTATAAACTTGAAGTTTATATGGTTTTTCATAAGAATTACCATACACTTAATGATTATATGGTTTTCCATAGAATCACTTTTACCATAGGCAAAAATCCATATGATTGGACTTATGGGGTTTTTTTATGGTAATTCTATGCCTTTTTTTGCTAAGGGTAGTCTGTAAATTTTTGTGCATAAACTAATTATACATTATTTTATATCGGCTCATAGGATCAATCCTTTTTTTTTTTTTTTTTTTTTTTTTCACAGAATTGTAAATGATCCGCAGATAAATGCGACTGTTTAGAAAAAGATACTGTTTTGCATTACCTATTTTGATACCATACCTATTACCGGTTACCCTACCCTTTGGCTATTTACCTATTTTACCGCGATGCCTTTTTCATTTAATTTTTTTCGTCACGATCCTTTTTTCAACAATGTTTAAAAAAATTATTGAATCAAGAACATATAATCGATTGGGGATTAATTATAACAAGTTAAACGAATCATATTCATTTATTCATTATAAATTCTGAACTTTTAAATTTAATAACACTATCAGTATTATCTGATACTTATTCATTTTGCCTGCACTATTTAAACTTTACTTATTATTTGAACTTAAGGATATTCAATCTACAGTTTACTTATAGTTCTCATTGATTTTATTGAGCTTTTTAAACTGTATTTTGTCATTTTTGCAAAGCCTATCTATTGCCTTATATTGTTCTAGTAGTGGTGCACTTTATTTTCCATGCAGCATCATAGGTTTTAATTTATTATCAATTTTATTTAGTTGTTTAAGATTTAGTATACTACATTAATTTAGTTTAATTAATATTATTTTATTCTTCAGTTGTTTAAAGCGGGCACCGTGGCGTTGTTACTCTTTGTTATTATTTTAATAAAAATATACACTTAATTATTTTTTAGACAGGTTCTTGTTGACTAATCTTGCTCCATTAAAAGTTTTTCTCTGTTTGGTTGTCATTGAACTGCTAATAAAGAGGAACTGACATAATATCCTTAAAATAGTAATGCTTCAAAAGCAACCGCTTTTGTGGGGGATGATTGTCACCGGAGAAAATGTCCACCAGTAAATTTAAATAGAAATTTCCTGCTTATTCAAACGCTTTATTACTGTACAATATCAGTCAAAAATAATGGAAGAAACAGATATAGATTTTTTGAGGAAGTTTTATTTGTAGCCGTCAGATCCTGCGTTTCTACCATATTGCGACAACTAAGGCAACCGTTTGTCAATGAAGAGATTATAATACCTGAAAAGACTAACACGAAAAAAAATAAAACTTTTTACTATATTTGTGAGAACATATTTCTATGAATAAATCTTTATCTATCTAAATTTACTGGTGGAAATCTGTTGATCCAATTAAAAAAATAACAACCACCGTCTTGTGACAAACTGCTCAGTTACTTCGTCTGCAAACAGTAGATAGTATATATGTCTCCTCCTCTTTACTAATAATTCCATTGGAGTTTATGAGGAATTATAACTCTGATTTTTGTTCCACAATCAGTGTTGCCAGTGGGCTACTTTTAAAAAATTCAGATTTCTTGAGATTCGCACCACTTTTTTGAAACAGGAAAATTCCGTTTGTTTTTAGCTTGATTAATATGACATTATATAAGGCGCATTTTACTATTTAAAAAAATGGTATCAGTCAAGAATCTGAATTTAAAAAAAGTAGTCCATCTGGCAACACTGTCCCCAATCCTTGCAGCTGGCAGTACTGAAGGATGTCCTCGGTGTCTTCTCAGTGATACATCTATTGAGCCGGATTATTTAGGTTTGCGAAATATGCCTTTAACTGCATTTCAGACATGGGTTTTCATCATAAATTTCTCATCCACCGATAAGCACAAAGTGCTGCCGAAGCATTGCTCACATGTTAATAAAATATTCTCACCAATTAACTCTGGTGTCACGTTCACGCGACGGTCAAAGTAAATGCACACATTTAACCCATTAGTGCCTGAATTATTTTCTTCGTTAAAATTCAAATTTTGCATTTTCCCACCACTTTTAAGGCAAGAATAACTTTTATCTTAATTTATCGAGGACTTTGTCTCGAGAAAGAAAGTATTTATTTATACTCCTTTTTTACTGGTTTGAAATGCGTTTACTCGAATTTTTTTAAACTGTCCCAAAAATGGGACGCTAGGCACTTATGGTTTAAATTATTTACACTAGCGGGGAACACCAAGCCATGCTCGGTTAAAGTAAACTCTGTATTAAATTTTAAATAAAATGAAACTCTCGCCCTATTACTGCTAGCCCAATAATTTTCTCGTACCCGAAAAAGATATAATACAAACTTTAGTCAAAATCATGAAAGTCATTTTCTTGTTAAAGTTAGCGTGACCCACAGAGATCCAAAAATGACTCATATTTTTTAAATATGCCACTATTTTTAAATATGCGACTTTTTTTAAATATGCTATTGTGCCAAAATACGTTTCGATTAAAATTTTAGTTAAAATTGATTGAGTCGTTGGTTAAATATAATTAGAATAACCCTGACACATTACGATCCAAACAAAATGACTCATTAATTGAATTTCAAACAGGCGGCCGAGCCAACGGTTTTCTCTAGCCCGAAAACAGCATAATACAAACTATAGTCAAAATGGTGAGAGCTGTTTTCTAGATAAAATTATGGTGACCCTTCATGACCCACAAATGACCCCTCTAATCAAAATCTCTCAAACATGTAACCTTGTCTAATAATTTTTTTTTGCCGTAAAACATTATTTGGATACAAAATTTTGCTAAAATCGATTGAGACGTTTTTTAGATAAAATTCGCTCGATCCTGATTCATTATAATCCAAAATGACCCATTACTCGAATTTTCTCGAACATCCCTCATAGCATGCATGTTCACAGTGACGTCACAATGACGTCCCTGTGAGTCACTTTGGTCACATCACATCTGTGACGAAAATGCCACCACTCAGTGACGTCACAATGTGACTTAGATGTGACTTTCTAAAAAAATTTTCACAGTTCGTCACAATGTTAATGTCAAAGTAGTCACAAATGACACACTTTTCACAAATTGGTCACATTGTTACGTCACAAAGTGGTCACAATGTGACGTCACAAAAAAGCTCTAAAACGGCCATAACGACTTCACATCGACGTCACATGACGTCACATCGACAATCGATGGTCACAAAGTCACAATGTGACTTCACAACGACGTTGCAGTGACGTCACCATGTCTTACGGGATGTGACCTAGCCCAGTCATTTTCTAATGTCCGAAAACTATACAATAAAAAACTTAGTCAAAATCAAGCAAATCATTTTCTAGATACAATTAGCGTGACCCACAATGACCCAAAAATGATCCACTAAACGAATTTTCTCTAACACATGTCTTAATCCAACGGTGTTCGTGTAATCCAAAACTGTGGAATGCAAAATTTGGTCGACAAAATTTGGAAATTTTAGTTTGTGGTAATCGTTAAAGCCTTTTTTTTTAGATAAAATTAGTTTGACCCATAATGACCCAATAAAGAAACACTTATCTGTATTTTTCAAACATGTGACCCAATCCAGTAGTTTTATCGTGACAAAAAAATGCTGTATACAAAATTTCGTTAAAATAGATCCTACTGTTTTTTAAATATAAATAGCTTGACCCAGACCCTTTATGACCATTTATGACCCAGTAATCGAAATTTCTCGAATATGAGACCTAGACCAATAGTTTTCTCGTGTCAAAAAATGTTGCATACAAAATTTCATTAAAATCGATCCCCCTGCTCTTTAGATATAGCTTGACTATGACCCATTATGAACCCTCATGACCCACAAATGACTCTTATAATCGAAATCTCTCGATCGTGTGACTTACAAGGAAGGTCTCCATACGGGCATACTCAGAAAAATCTGAAAAAATTACAGAATGTTCTTCTCATATAGTTATATATGTTTATAAAAAAAATTTCGGCGGAACCTCCTTATAACGTTCGTAAAAAAATAATAAAAATTTCGTTTATTTGGCGATTTATCTCCGGTTGGCGAAAACACGAAATTTTGAAAAATACCCTTTTACGCTTCGAATACTTTTTAAAGAAAAAACTTGCTATGTTCAATTTATTTAAATAAGTTTAGTTTAAGTAATTTTAGTTTTGCATTTTTACTTTAAGTGTAATTTTGTCATATACGTTTATATGTACTTATAACAAAATGAAATTAATATATTTTATCATTTAAAACACAATTTAAATTGATTAAAATTGTTCCAAATTGACAAATACACTATTAAAAACCTGTTGCATTTTGTTGCAACGCAATCACTTGCTTGTATAGAAAACGGTTACTTGGCCGTGAAATGGAGCTTTCTCATTGGTTGGAATAGAGATATTATATACAAGTGGTGGAGTGCGTTGCAACAAAATGCAGCAGATTTTTAACAGTGTATGACACGGTCAATTCACCGCGCTATGGAGCATTCTCATTGGTCAGAAGAGAGATATTCTATAAAAGTAGTGGAGTGACGTTGCAGTAAATGCTGCAGATTTTTAACAGTGAAGTCAATTAAAATCAATTTTCAGATTCGTTAAAATCGTCTGCTTTTGGGGAGGAAATGCACTGCTCGCCAAATCCCGCGTCGCTTTTAGCTTTTCACGCCAATTATTCCAAACTATTTTATTTTTTTACATATCTAATAATGTAATTCCGCCGCTAATTTTCACTGATCCTTTATTATCTACATGAGTAGTTTAATTCGTATTTTTTTCAAAAAATTCTGAGTATGCCCCCAATGGAGACCTTCCTTGTTAGCCCATTAGCTTTCTCGTGTCAAAAAACTGTTACAGGCAAAATTTCGATGAAATTGATTCTGCCGTTCTTTAAATATATATAGCTTGACCCAGACACTTAATGACCCAATATGACCCATTAAAATTTTTTCTCGAACATGTAACCCAGCCCTATGATTTTTTCGTGCCCGAAAACCATAGAATGCAATTCTTAGTCAAAATTGCGTGAGAAAATTTCTAGATAAAAATAGCATGACCCATAATGACCCTCAAAATGACCCACTAACTGAATTTTCTCGAACATGTTATCTAACCCAATGGTCTTCTTGTAATCCAAAGCGATAAAATATAAAATTTGGTCCAAATCGTTAGAGCAGTTTTTTAGATAAAAATGGCTTGACCCATAATGACTTAAAAATGACCCACTAATTGAAATTTTTCGATCATGTGATCCAGCCTAATAGTTTTCTCGTGCGAAAAAACGATTGAATGCAAAATTTCCTTAAAATCGATCCAGCTGTTTTCTAGATATAAATAGCTTGATCCTGACCCAAAATGACCCAATAATCGAATTTTCTCGAACATGTGACCTAGCCCCATTATCTTCTCGCGCCCGAAAATGGTAAAATCCAAATTTCTGCGAAAATCGTTAGAGCCGTATTTGAGATAAAATTTACACACACGCAACGCACACACAATTTTTACTCGCATTATAGTATAAGATAATTACCACTATATTTCAGTTTAAATCTTGGCCTTATTTAACGACGTAAAATTTTAATTTCGTATAAAGCGAAAATTATCAGAGTTTGTGAAAATAGCTAAAAAGTTGAAAACCTCAATATTTTACTTTCGGCAATTAAGCCTCAAGCTCTGAAGGGTGAATATCTTCAAAATATTATTTCTTTAAAATATAGATGTCAAATGCGCACCAGTATTTTGTAGATAAAAAATTCGGTCTGTTGTATACGCGAAAATATACTTTAATTTATTTTCAAATTAATTTAGTCAAATATTCCATTGTCACTCTGACATTTCGAGATAAAAATTACCGCAATTTTTGGCGTATAATCCGCAGATCAAACAATCATTTTTCGACCCCAGAATTTTTTAACCTTCCTACCCTGAGTGGGTCTAATCGACCCATAACTATAATTTGTTTTATGCGATTCGAACCAGAATTTTTTTCATAAATAAAGTTAAACAACTGATTCAAAGAAATAAGTCAATTAATTACATTAAAATGTTCTAAATAATAATTCTGGTGTGAGACACTTTTATGAAGATTGAGCAAAATTTGAACAGGGTAGGAAGGTTAAAAAAGAAATGTAACTTCATAGATCGCCGTCAATATTTGTCTTTAATCAATAAATAAAATTTCTGTGTCTAAAGATAATTGTTTGATCCGCGGGTTATACTTCGGAAAATACGGTAACTGAGAAGAAATTCATCCACCAGAACTCAAGTTGTTGATTTATATCAATGTGTATTTTTTCTTGTTCAGCGACATTCTCCCTGTGGATAAATTCTCTCTTTCAACCAAATGTATAACTTTTATAGCAAATTACATTAGCTATTTACCGTAATTTCGGGTGTATAAGCCGCAGCTCAAACAATTCTTTTTCGACCCGGAATTTTTTTAAAAACAAATATAACTAGTCAGATCGCCGTAAATATTTGTCTTCAATCACTGAATAAGATTTCTGGGTCCAAAAAGAAGTGTTTGATCTGCGGCTTATACACCCGAAATTACGGTATTATCATATGGTTGTAAAAATACACAACGGTCTTGTGGCAAAATTGAAACATTATTTACAAATACCTCGACCTTACAATCTGCATAACATATCATTATCTTCCGACATCTATTACGCCAAACTATACGATATGAAATCAGTGTTGCCAGTACCTGCATTTTAATATGCAGTTTTTCTTGTTTGGCGCCCCTTTTCTGAAATTGTGAAATTCCCATTGTTTTCCCCGTTAAATAATATATTATTAAATATGTTTAAAGAAGGCGAATTTTACTATTTAGAAAAAGTGGTTCCAATCTAGCAATCTGAATTTAAAATACATTGCCCATAGGAAACACTGTTTTTATATTGGCCATTTTGACATGATACCGAAGATATATGTATTTGAAGTTTCACTCGGATCCGTTCGGTAACACCGGATATATGAGCCTCTGAGTACAGTCAGTTTAATTTCAGTCAAAGTGCAAGTTAAAAGCTGCAGTGTTCGAAATCATATTCCGTTATGGATATTATTAGTTGTTTTATTCCAGTTTATAGGCGATCGTTAGTGTTTAGATCTTTTCCGCTGAAAATTATCAGATCGTTGCAATTTAAGAAGCCAATCTATCGATGTAAACAATCCGGATGCCTCCTGAATCCGTACATTATCTACAAATTTCCGTCGTTATTTGATAATGGTAAATTTTCTTATTTAAGAAAATGGAACGCTAAATATATATTTATATATATATATTTATTTAAAAAATAAAAGAATAGTTGAATTGGTATGCGTAAATATTAATTACACTATGCAACATAAAAAATACCGATATCGCGAGTGGTGATTCATATTAGGTATACATAGTAAAAAATAGAAAACAAACTTATATTTAGATATAACGTCCAAAACATAAGTAACGGTAATCTTACTTTATTAACTTTCCACTACACTTACTAGGGAACGTTCCAAGGTGTAAGTTGTGGATTTGGACGAGTGTGGTATCACAAAAAGATCTCATCATGTAAGTTAAAAAGTGAAATGGAACTATCCGTCCGAATCCAACCGTTTTCGAGATATCAGCACCTTTATTGTGAATGAATAAATAAATAAATTGACAATCAGGTATATCAATTGTTTGCAAGTTAAAAGTTTCTTTGATTGTTTTTAAACCTCCTGTCAATACCTTTTCCTGAGCTAAGAGTAAAATCCTTTACACCCACACATTGCCAGTTATTTCCTTTCTTTTAGACAGGCAAGTTTTCGCGTACGGCTGCTTTTGGAGAGTTTTTTAATCTGTTTTTGTTATTTCCAATGCCTTGTTTTATTGTCTTACCGCTACGGACTATAAGATGAAAGCCAACTGTTCAAAAAAAATGTTTTTTTAATGTAGAATAACAATTTATGTCACTACTTCATATAATTTTAAGTAAAATCAATAAATACGTTTCATTACTAAACTTGACGTGATAGAACAATTTTATTTCAATACTTCACAAATTTTTAAGGTGGCAAATCATAATTACATACTGTGAACCCAGTGATTTTTTTTTTACTTTGTTGCATAGCGTTATTAACCACTTAACTCTTACATCTTTTTTGACAGTATATAAAAAAAAAATAGCGACTAAACACCAATGTTTTCATACTAAAATATTTGCCTTACTTAATGGGAAAAATATCTGATAATCAATAAAGAAAATTTTAGAGTTATAAATTAGTGTTATTAAAAAGCTTTTCGGAACAAAGTAAACAAACTGTTCTTGCCCGAATCCAGTTCGGGTTAGACGATTAATAGGTTAATTTTTATTTAGAAATAGTTATTTATTAAGCTACCAAAAAATGTATTACTATACTAGAAAACGTTTTATCTTAACTGGTACCACTTTTTACCTTAAAATCCCAGAGGAAATGCATTTCCATTCATTAAAAAGAAGAGAAAAAATCTTTAAATAAAAAATGCATCACAAAAAACACAAATATATTTACTTTGTTTCTTCCTACTCTTTTTATACGGATACTGTTAAGATACTTTATCTCCGAAGTACATCGAATAACATAAGCATTTATATTATTACATTGTGCGTGAGAGCAATTTCACAAATAAGAAATACTTCTAAAAAATAAATGATGATGTGTTTGAGTACTTTCTTTCAATTATTTAAGACCTCAGATGTTTTATGTGCCATTTGTATTGATTTTGAAATCTAAAAGCTTCCCATTTACTTTTAAAATAACGTTAGAGGTTTTACTATAATATTTCTTTATTTTCTGCTGTAAAATTGAGCCTTAAAACATAGTGTTATGTATACTTGGTAATAAAAATTCTTCATACATGGAATTTAAAAGTAGTGTACTAAACACTTAGATAAGACAAATTAAAGAACTTGTAATAAAGACTTGGAATTGGTGGAAAAATGGGATACATTTAATATATTTAATGGAAGCCTTGAGTTCCTACAAGATCTGTCAGAAAAATTTTCATCTTTTTTATTTGTTTAAATTTATAGAATTATATCAAATAAAATACATACATAATATGTAAATTATATGTATGAAAAAGCTTTAAAAACTTTTTTAATAAAGAAACCAATTTACTAAATACATTCAATAAGTTACATTCTCAAGCTCTATGATAAAATCATAAGCCCTTTTCACATAATATTTTAACTAGATACGGGCCTCTGACTGATACGCGACGAACAGAAATGATTTTTTGTACCACTATTTCTCAAGACAAATTTTTGAAGTCCATGTATGAAATAAAAAGAGTAATACTTTTTCCAGAAAAAGTGGTACATAAAATTGAATTTGGTACATCGCGTATAAGTAATAGGTAACTATGTTTGATAAGGAACTATACAGATACAACAGGGCTTCATCAAATGTAATTGTGCTTTAAAAAAATAATATTCCATAAAAATGATCCGTTTTACACATCGTATAAAAAAAATATTTGTGTAGAATCTCACGTCAAACACTACAAATTTCAGAAGTAGCTGCTTCATTGCACATGCTGGCAGTACGTATATGGATTTGTATCGTAATTCCCAGTATAATGGTGAAGAAAAAATATATACAAGATATAGAGTCATAGCTGCCAACTTTCAACTAATCTTCCGTAATGCCTGGATTAGTTTGATCGAGGTTAAGTCATTTCAAACCAGAAAATATAGTTCATGAATCTTTCTTTATTTAATTTCAGGATTGTTAAAGGAACATACTTAATTTCATTTCTTTGAAAAAATTCTGGTTCGAAACTCATTAAACCAGGGTCAAATTAATGCACCTATTACGGATAATCGATGTCAGGTTGGCACCTATGTCAAGTACAGCAAGAAAACATCAGTCTTAGCCGTGACTGCAAAGCATAGAAAATGTGTAGATTAATATTTTTAAATGAGGGTGAATGAACATATAAAATATATTAATTACAGTAAGAAAATTTCAGATTTAACTCAACTATACAACAATGCACCTTTGTAGAATTATTTTAGAAATGAGGATAAAAAATATGGAATATATAAAGTTCAATAAGAGAATCACATCTTCAGGCTAACAGCACAACTTAGAAACTATGCAGACTATTTTTTTAACCTTCCGTCTACCAGACGGGTCCATTGGACCCGACAGCAATATTTCTGGTGTCAATGGTAAAATGAGAAATTGTCGATTGACACCGAAATTTATAAAGGACTTGTCTAGATATTACGAATTCCTTAATTTAAGCTTTCATTGTAAAAGCAAAATTATATTAAAATATTACTGGTGCCATTTGCAAGTTTGGAATTAAAATTAGGTGTTGCCGTAGATAAATGGGTGTTTTGTCTGGTAGACGGAAGGTTAAATAGCAAAAATATTTATTAATCAACATTTTATTCTCATCCATTTTCACAAATTAGGAGAAATATACAGGGTGTCTATAAAAGAACTCCGGGGTTTTAAAAATTCATATCTCACTAACTATAAAAGATAGCAAAACTTAGTCGATTTCTCTGAAAAGAGTAGCTCAAAAAGTTTTACTCATACGAATTGGGAATGTTTGCATCAACTGTTGGCGGCGCTGCAGGGCGTTGACCTTGAAATGATGGCGACTCCGCAACAAAAGGCTCAATATGTTATTTGGCTCATAGAAACGAAGTCTGTAGTTACCACAAAGAAACTTTCGACGTAACTATGGTGTTAACCCGCCTTCTGACAAAACCATTCGTCAATAATTCAGTGCATTTAAGGAAACATGAAGTGTTTTGAAGCAAAAGTCGCCGGGTAGGTCGAGTGTGTCTCAAGAGAAAGTGGACAGAATCCGAGCTTCATGCCTTCGAAGCTCTAAGAAATCGTTGACAAGACGTAGCCTGGAGTTGGGGTTACCAAGATCAACAGGGAACGAATGGTCAATTGTGTGACAACCGTCCCCCCAGACATGCTCGCCAGAACATGGGAAGACATAGAATACCGTTTAGACGTCTGCCGTGCCACTAACGGGGCTCATATAGAACTTTACTAAGTGTTAAAAAAAACTTGAAAATGCAAGCTTTTCAGTCATGTATAAAACATGTATGTATGTTTTTTATTTCATTAAAATATTTTGCCTCAAAACCCCGGAGTTCTTTTATAGACACACTGTATTTAAGTAACGAGAGCATAAACAGTGAAGGATGCATAGGTGCCACCCTGACGTAGATTATCCGTAATACGTGCGTTAATTTGACCCTGGTTTAATGAGTTTCGAACCAGAAATTTTTCAAAGAAATAAAATTAAGTACGTTCCACTAACAATCTTGAAATTAAATAAATAAAGATTCATTAAATATATTTTCTGGTTTGAAATGACGTTAACCTGGATCAAACTAATCCAGGTATTACGGAAGATTAGTCGAAAGTTGGCAGCTGTGAGGATGCTCCTTTATATTCCATAAAATATGAAGCGATATGCTGCACAAGATACTTTTTCAAAGGCAGTATGCAGAGCCTGATTACTAACGGGGCACTCTCCCACCAGAAAAAATTTATAGAAATTTTTATCTTCTTTAAACGCCCTTTTCATACAAGATTACTGTCATGAATAAGGAAAAATTCTTTATTTCTTTTTCCTGGTGGGAGAGTGCCCCGTTAGTAATCAGGCCCTGGCAGTATGACATAAATCGTGTAGCGCCCTGATACCTTTTGTTATTTTTTATTAAATATAAAGTTCAAGATTTATATCAATTTGATTTATTTAACACTACGCTTACACAATTTCGCCATTAATGAAAACACCAAACAAATTGGTTTGCTTATTAAAAAACTAGTCGTTGGGGGCCACCATAATACTTACCCATTATGGATATGTATATGAAAATAAAACATGTGAAAACTATTTATACAATGCATTGCAATTCATAAACAAAATTTAAATATTCTTAATATGCATAGTAATGCTATATTAAAGAACTGCTCATGTACCAGTTTCGACAAATTATATAAAACGCCAAACTACTCAAGTAGTACCGAACTGCGTAAAAGAAACATCCTTATAACTCCAAAAATAATAATTATATTAACTAACAATTAACTGCGTCGGATTAAGCGTCTCATTTCCAATTATAATATACCTCTGAATTGAAATTTGAATGAAATACAGGGTCATGAAAAATCGAAGAATGTGGAAAACAGGATTACAAATATCTCAACAACTAATAATCCGATCGACTTTGTTCTGTATGCAAAATGTGTATTATTTTATTGTCTTTTACGTCCATTCCTTAGAACAAAAACATTTGAAAATTTTTATGTACCTTTCATCAGAACGAATTGTTCGAGAGTCCGAAAAAAATAGTTCCGGATAATCGAGGTTGCTGATATTAAATAGGCTTCGTCCCATTCTTACATACTAACTACATACAAAATTTCAAGTCTCTATCTCAATTTGTTCGGGAGATAGAGCGTTTACAGAGAGACAGACAGACAGACAGATGGACGGCAAAAAATTTTTTTCTAAAAATATGTTTTTCGGAATCTCCACTATCTAAAACGTGTAAATCCGCCAATTTTTTTTTTTTCAATTTTCAAAACGATTGCAAGACTTACCCTATACTACGTATGATGGGTAAGTAATATGTAAACGTCTTTTAATTATGTATTTTAAACACATTTAGCACTTATACATATTTTACTTTATTGTTTAATTTGTCATTTAAAATATGTATGGAAGATAATACTTTTATTTTTTATGTGGATTTTATAGTACCGTCGAATTTTATAGTACCACTACCATAGTTTTCACTGAAATGTGTATTGCGAACTAGAGGAGGAATTACATGATAATTTACGTACACATGATTTCTAGATTTTTTTTTACTAAACAAAAATCGTAAAGAAACAGTACTCGTAACACATTGTAACTCCATGGTGACTTCACAAGGATGTGACATAGCGAATTTATGATTGTCGGCACGACGTGGATCTGTAGTCACTGTGATATGATTGTAAACTCATTACGAAAAATATCCCATAGTTACGGACCGCGGTTTTGAAATATTTACAGCTTTCTCATAATTTTTTAGGTACTGTAAATTATGAAAAATACATATTTTAAAAACATATTAAAATATATATCTATACCATAGCTGTCAAATTTTACGCATTTTCCCTACCACAAAAATTTTATAGTAAAAATCTTGTTTAATCGCCGAAATTTTATGATTAAACAAATGGAAAATCTCTGTACAATTTTAGTGGTAGCAAAAATTCGTAAAAGTTGGCAGCTATGTCTATACCATTTTTATAATCAAGGGCTTTAGCATTAACCTTCCTACCCTGAATGGGTCTAATCGACCCAATTTAAATATAATAATAATTTAAACAATTAATTTAAACAATTAACCCAAATAATTTAAACAATTTATCTAAAAATTCTGGTGTAAAGTATTTTTTTATGAAATTTGAGTACAATTACTCGCGGTTCTAGTGTTAACCTTCCTACCCTGAATGGGTCTAATCGACCCAGTCCTATAATGCGTTTCATTCGATTCAAACCATAAAATGTTTCATAAAGTAAATTAAATAAATAACACAAAGATTTACGTTAAATAAGTATGTTAAATGGATTTAAATAAAAATTCTGGTGTGAAATGTTTTAATCAAGTTTGAGTAAAATTTCAACAGGGTAGGAAGGTTAATCATATGTCACCTCTCTCGTCACCATCACAGGCATTTACGGCACCCATGTGAAAAATGTGTAATCAAAATAAAAGTTTTAGTTTCTCCGATCTGTAATGTAATCAGAGATTAGTGTACTGACTCTGTGTCATATGCAAATTTCCTTCTTGGGCCCCAAACGAGTTTTTTCTATGGGGGGGAAGGATTCCCAGAATGGTTTTTTGGGCGCACATAACATGTCCGTTTCTTGCGATACACGTACGGTTCCAACGCTCTTTAGGGTTTTCGCATGCGCTGAGCATTTTGCGATGAAAAAAAATGGGTGTTGCCATTGGAAATTTTTGAGTTTCTGTAACTATAACCGTAACCGTGAGCGCAATTTTGTTGTCGCTCACAGAATCTCGAGCTCATACCTCTGAATAGCTATATCTGAAATTTCATTTCGATCGGTTGAGCGGAATGGCCGCTAGAGCTCCGTATATCGGCAAAGTTTTTAATGACCATCCTGTATTATACACTTATTTCATAGAATAATGCCCCTCAAAAAATAAATTAAAGGAGATAGCCCCCCTTTCCCCCTTTATGCTTAAACAATGAACCTCCAAATCTAATCAAGGTCGCACCTTATCAAAATAAACCGGTATACCAAATTTGAAAAAAATCAGATAATTCTGGATGAAAATTCATTTTGCTAAGTAAACGGGGTATTAGCGCCCCCATTTTGCTCTTTATACTTAAACAATGAACCTCCAAATTTAATCAGGAAAGCTTCTTATCAGAATTAACATAGAAAAGAAAATTGAAGCAAATTGGATGTTTCTGAATGAAAACCATTTATCTAAATTAGGAGAAGGATTTTACCACTTTCCCCCTTTTATACTTAACCAATGAATCTCCAAATCTAATGAAGTAAGTTACTTTTCATAATGAACCGGTATACCACATTGAAGCAAATCGAATAATTCAGCATGAAAAACCCATTTATCAAAATGAAGGGGGGGGTTACTCCCTTTTCCCCTTTTATATTTAATCAATAATCCTCCAAATCTGATCAGGGAAATGCCTTATCTGAATAAACAGGTATTTGAAATTGATGCAATTCGAAATGAAAATCTGCATGAAAAAAACATTTTTCTAAATTAAGGGAGGATTTTCCCCTATTAGACACCTTTTTTATACTTGACCAATGAACTTTCAAAAGTAGTCAGGGAAGACGTTTTATCAGAATAAACCTTGAAAACAAATCTGAAATAAATTGAATTTTTCTATCAAGGGCTATCGCGTTACTTACATACATACATATATACATACAGAACCGGAGAGCACATTCACTATCAAGCTTTATTTGCTTGTGATCTAAAGAGATCTAACCGAAATAATGTTTTAAAACCCTTTTTTTTTTTTTAGATGAAATCGTAAATTAACTAAACTTATAAAAAATGACAACCTCATTTCATTTGAACAAAAACAGGTGTGTTTGAAGAGGCGAAGAAATAGCTTATAGGAATGAGGGAAGCACCTTAACAGAATGAGCCTAGAAAACAAATCTGAAGTAAATCGAATTTTTCTATCAAGCGTTATCGCTTTACCTACATGCATATATAAGTACTTACATACATGTGTAATACAGATCCGGCGGGCACGTTAGTTCTCAGACTTTGTTATAGCTTGTGAGACAAAAAGTTCTATCCAAAATAATTTCTTTAAATATTTTTTTTTTCAGATGAAATCATAAATTAACTAAACTTATCAAAAATGGCAGCCTCATTTTATTTTAACAAGAATAGGTGCGTTTGAAGAGGGGAAGTAATAGCCTTTAGTATTCAGAGAAGCGGACTGTCAAAAATGTTTACATTAAACTGCGAAAAAGTAACGTTTCTCTAAAAAGATGAAAAAGTAATCACTTTAAACATTCTTTAATAACTTTTAAGCTGTTTCCATTTTTCTCGATTATTTTATTTTTCCATTTATTGTAGAATAAGTTTTCACGGATGTTTTTTAAGATAAGAATTTCTATTAAATATTTGCTCTGTTTTTTAAAAAAATAAATCAATAATTCTTTGTTTGAATATCAGTTTTCAGGGAATGGTTTAACTCTTTGAGTGATAAAATGCCGTTAACGTATTCAAAACACTTGTTAAAATGTTGAAATGATTGAATAACAAAAGAATTTACAAACAAGTTTTTATTATTATTATATTTTAATAAGTGAAGTGTTTTTGTTACACACATAATAAAAGAAAAGTTTTATTGCGAAATTCTAATGCAGTTATGGGATTTGGAAATAAAAAAAATAAGTGGTATAATTATGAACAACTATATTCCAAGAGATTTTACCCTTTTACGGCCAAAACTCTTCTGTTGCTAAAATTATAAAAAGAATGAATGATGTCGAAACTAACGAACAAATTCATATGAAAGTAAGTAAACGAGCTTAATTCCTCATAAAAAAATGCTAAATTTAATTCGGTAGTTCTTATAGTCAAATTTAAGTGGTAAATATAATATATCAGTGCCTTTCAAGGTAATAATTGAATATTTCTAAGTCTGTGACCTCAGAACTGGGTTGCCAGGTGTGGCCTCTTTTTAAAATCTTTTAATCTGAAATCACACATTCATACCAGAACTTCTGTGTGGTTTTGTTTTCTTTGCTTAATGACAGCGACGTGATTACCTAAAATAAAAATTCATCTTTTCGAATTTCTGATGTGAATTCGAAGTTTTTAATTGAAAGTAGAGGTAAAACTGACAACCCAGTCTCAGAATCATTCTCATGTATTTATCAGAGTTGCCAATTATCCGGCTTTTTGTACAGCAGTATAATTTTTTCTGAAAATGTTGTAATTTTAAATCACCGAAATGTTCTAATTAAATAAAACAACCTTTTCTGAATTAAAAATCTGGTATCCAAAAAACCGGAGATTTAGAAGTTCTGATTTATTGTATGTAGAAATGGGCGTAGTGAAAAAATTCAGAATTTACACAAACAATTTAATTTTAACAGAATGCTTATTAGGGTGGTCACAAAAAATTCATTTTTGATTTTCCTTTCTGGGAGATATCCCTAATAGTAGCTAAATGGCGAGATTGAAAAAGGTCATAAAGTTTCAGCTCATAATTTTAACCAGTGCCTCATTGAGTTCAAACTTTGGATAAAATGTGATTTTTGACAACAAAAATGCTGCTTTTTCTTCATCAAATAAATGCAATTGGATCTAAAAATATGATGCTGGTCTCACTTCATACAAAATGCTTTTGTCTTGAAGCATCTTGACCACTTTTTTATAATAATATATAGATTTAAATATATGCGCATTTTTCAATACCAAACTTGATCCTAATCCTAAAAATTTACTTTTTTATGAAAATGCGAAAAAAACATTGTAACATTCAATTCTGCGTTCCACCTTTCTGCCTTTCATTCTGCCTTTTTTACATTTAATGCACAATAAAAGTTTTAATTTTAAAAAATCCAAAGTAAATTACAAAAAATCGAAAAAGTTTTTATTTTTAAGAAAGGACAAAGAAAGTATAAATATAAGAACGAATGGATTTAAAACGCATTTTACTATTAAAGTTTTGTTGTAAGTTTTGCAGCATTATAAACAAAGTATTTAGTATCTTTTACAATTGTCACGTTAAGGAAGTGTTGCCAGAAGAAAGTGTTGGGGACTTTTTTAATTCAGATTATTTGACTGTCACCACGTTTTTAAAATACTAAAATACTAATTTTTCACCCTTTTTTAAATAGGTTGAATATTTCTACTTCAAAAAAGCGGTAGTAATCAACAATCTGGAGACATTTTTTATCCCCAATCTAGCAGCAATGCGTTAAGGTGATTATGGCTTAACCACTTAATCATTGCGCCCGAGACATTCACGGGCTGCAAGCTTCACAGCTTTAATTCGGAATTGTTTGATTCCCACCAGTTTTATAAAATAGTGTAATTGGTTTTTTTCTGGTATCATTTTACTTGGCATTTTATAAGAAGAATATTTTTTTAATACGTGGGGGCAATAATGAATTTTAATTTTTAAACTGCAATTTAATGCAACCATTAAGTTTTTAAGTAAGGTGACTTTTAATAAATCTTGAAATTTTTTTAAAGTTCAAATATAACTTTTGACAGAAGCTGTTTTTCTTTTTTGACTTTGGTTAAACAGGAATTGAAACCACGTATTAATTTTATTCCTTATTCAGATGTGTTACCTTAAAAAAACTCCCATATTTATTACTTTCAAATACTGTTTATTTTCACACCGCACATCGGGATCACTATTTAAAAATTGAATATTAATACAAATCTCTTTAAAAAATTTACAGTTGAGATAAAAAAACATCGAGTTCTTTGTTCAGTAAAGAATCTACTTCATTGAAACCTAATGTTGCATTTACTTTCCTATCATCCTCATCATTTGCTTCATCAGATGACATTAATTTTACAACTATGCTTTTTTTAACCTTTTGTTTTTTCCAAAGCGTCATCTAAAAAGAAAAATGCAACTTGGTCCAAGTTAAGATACCAAAAGCGGTTTATTATTTTAGCGAGTATTTTTGCTGTTTTGAACGCTTTGCCTTTTTATCAATTTTTCTGTAGCTAACCCTTTGAGCTCTGGCGGGTAAATTTCTTCAAAATTTCAAATGTTACATTGGCATCCGTATTTTGCAAAGTAAAAAAACTGTTTGCGATATGCACGACAAAATGGATTAAACCTTTTCCAAATAACTTTTGTCGAATATTCCGGTGCCATTGTGACATTTCGGAATTAAAATTATGTGGTATAAAATTCAACCATCAGAGCTCAAAGGGTTAACCCTTTCCGGCGCAGTGTTACCACCCCGGCAACGCCTAATTTTAATTCCAAACTTGCAAACGGCACCAAGAATATTTTATAGAAATTTCGCTTTTACAATGAAAGCGTGAATTTGGGAATTCTTAATTTCTATAAAAGTCGTATTTAAATTCCGGTGTTAATCAACAATTTCTTATTTTATGAGCAGAATTTGCCTGCACCGGAAAGGGTTAACAAGTAATTTTAATAATTGCAGAGCCTGAAGATGGAGTGGAAGCGCTGAACCATGCTCTTACATAAATATTGGTTGTAAAATAGCAAATGTCACTAATACCTACATTTTCTGAATTTGTTAACGAGAACTGATCCTAGAAAAGGTATATTTTGAGAGAACAAATGGCCTCTCTCATCCAAGTGGTATGATGAATAGCATCAGGTGCTTTCAAAAATATCATTTGAATTCTTTATAAACATATCTGAGCTGCATTTTTTAAAAATTTTTGTAAAGAAACTTGAAATTTCATCTTAAATACCGTAATTTCAGGTTTATAATCCGATGATCGAACAACAATTTTTCATTGCAGAAAATTTAAAAATAAAATGTTACTACTCGGATCGCGAAAAATATTTGGCTTCAATTACTAAGTAAAGTTTCTGTGTCAAAAATGAATTGTTTGGTCCGCTGATTATACGTCGCAAATTATGGTAATTATTTTATATTTAACATTTTTTCTTCAAAATCATTTTTATATCTAAATAGCAACATTATTTTACAGAAAACTTGTAGCAGATTTGCTTTGCAAATCAACAAAATTGCAGCAAATTGCAATTGTTATTGCAGCAATTGCAGCATAACAAGACTGAAACTTCATAACAAGACCAGTGTTCTCGCTGTCGCTCGCCTTTGCGCCAAATTACGACTAAATTCTTCATTTGGCGAGTAAACAAGCGATTAGATTCGCCAAATTGCTAGTGCTCAATTTTTGCTCTTTCTTTCCTTTCTTTTTCGTTCTTCATACATATGCATATATACAGATTTTTCGTGTATACATATTTTAATATATTTGTAGCAGATAGTACAAATCAAATTAATAACAATTGTTGTCGCAGTTATAAAAACTTATTTTACAACATATTGAAAAAGGGGGAATACATTAAAGGGTTAAAGATTTTTTTGGCTACACGGCGAACCTATTTTGCGAATACTTTTTTCATTTGGCGAATGTCTTTGATTTTTAATTAGCCAAATTACTAACGTTGGTCAAATGCCAGCGAGAACACTGAACAAGACTGAAACTTCATAACAAGATTGAAACTTCATAACAAGACTGAAATAAGATAATGAAAACGCCGAAGTCATTACACTTTAAACTTGCAGTTAACTTGACGCGAAAGTTAATCTCTATCCGTATCAAACTTATTGTGTATTGACGAAAAACAAGAAGAAAATTTATCTATGTTGAGACTAAAGTACTGCAAATTCTTTCCGAGCTACAAGTCAATTTAGCCTTGTCAAAAACACGGCAAATTTGTTGCAAAAAAGTAATATTCGCATGAAACATCATCTGCTTACAACTTACGCACCAAAAGTGTGACATTATGCATCTCGACTCTTGAGGTCCATTGATGCATATGCACCATCAACATGAGTAAGCGTAATTTTTATCACCATTAACAAATAACGGCAGTTTTTGTACGACTAAATCTTACAAGGAAGGTCTCCTTACTGGGCGTACTCAGAATATCTTGAAAAAATGCTAGTTGTACTGTAAATATGTAATAAAAGATCAGTTAAATTTAGCGGCGGAATTTCAAACGAAAGTCTTTCAAAAAATAAAATATTTCTGAATATTTGCCGCGAAAGTATGAAAGTGATATGCGACTTGGAGAGCGGGATTTTTCCTCTCCAAAAACAAATTGTTTTAATACATCTGAAAACTGCTTGTTAATTGGCGCTCAGACTCCTTCATTATTCCTCCCCCCCTCCCTCAAGTTTTTTTTTTTTTTTATTGCAGAGTTTGCCTTATTTAATCAGAGCATTTTTAGAGTAAAAATTTTTATGTTTTGAAAAACTGGTTATAAAAGATTAAAAATTAAGCAAACGACTCTCGTCGCGAAGAGGTCAAAGAGTATTCGACATAAAAGCATATTTTGAAATTATGTTTCAATGCCAACAGGTGATGAATTGCCAAGTAAACGAAAATTTCACTATTTTTTTCGGACACCTATCAAGGTTCCGCCAAAAACAAATATATCCAATCGGAAGAATATTCGGTAATTTTTTTTTTTCAAATTTTTCTGGTTTACGCTCGTATGCAAACCTTCCTCACGAGTCTTTTTTTTTTTTTTTTTTTTTTTTTTTTTTTTTTTTTTTTGTATTTGAAAAGAAAAACGTTTTAAAAAAAGCGATTTTAAATAGTGAGTAATAAAAATTTGAGTTTTTTTAATATAATACAGATGAATAAGAAATAAAATTAATGCGTGGTTTCAATTCCTGTTTAACCCAAGTCAAAAAAGAATAGAATTTGTGTCAAGGATGCAGTTTGAAAGGGTAGAAAATCGTAGACACAAATATAATTAAAGACAGAAATTATTAAAAAATAAATATTTATTAAAACGGTATTTAAAAGATCCAATAATATTGAGAACAATTCATTTAAAAGATACAATTTTAAATGAACAAAATATAAATTAAAAACAAGAATATAAATTTTAAATTAACAAGTAAGTAAACAATAAATAAGTCATAGCTGCCAACTTTCAACTAATCTTCCGTAATACCTGGATTAGTTTGATCCAGGTTAACGTCATTTCAAACCAGAAAATATATTTCATGAATCTTTATTTATTTAAGGTTTGTTACTGTAACATACTTAATTTCATTTCTTTGAAAAAATTCTGGTTCGAAACTCATTAAACCAGGGTCAAATTAACGCATGTATTACAGATAATCGATGTCAGGTTGGCACCTATGATAAATTAACAAAAACTTTTAATTTTCAAGAATTTTTATATGAAATAAGTTGTAAATAAAAGCTGATTTGTTACATATAAGATTACTTCATTGAAGATTTTAAATAATAAATATATTTTTGCAGGTTTCTTAATATAACCAATGAATGGAAACGAGATTCCATAACGGTAACAATGATGTGAGAGTCTTGATTTTGAATAGCACCCAATTTCTGCAATTTCGGCACAGGCGGTGATTATCTGTTCTGTCAACTGTGTTATTTTTGGCTTTCGTCCCTTTTGTGAAATTAAGATAGTCTTGCATCAGTTTCACAACAAACTGTACACATGGAAATGGGCGCTAGTCAATATTGTGGGAGATTAGCTGCGATTTGTAAAGTAAAATTTGCTATGGCAAGATAATATCAGAAAAAGTTTTACTGCTACCAATGTTCTTGGTATCTTGGTACTTAGTCTGGTCAAATTTAGACCACCCAATTTGAGTTTTGTTTTTAAATATTCAGCTGAGGTGAAATGGTTGCGCTCACGTTACCATGAAACACACATTTTAGGCTAATTTTAAAATTATGGTGGCGATATTATATTAGGTTGTCCTAAAAGTTTCTTCCCCTTTTTTCACCAAAAAACCTCAAGCAAATTTTGAAAATGACGAGATTTTATTAAAGAATATTTTTACGGTTCTTTTCTGCGGATCTTCTTCTACATTTTCAGTACTCTTATAATACCTTCTTTCCATTTTTTTTTTTTTTTTTTTTTGGGGGGGGGGGTCAAAATTCTTAACTCTGTGGTTTTTTGTGTCATTCAAACAGTTAACTTTTTTTCCTGCAGAGAATTTTAGAGAGAAATAAGCTATTAGTAATCGAATAGAGCAATTTGCGAAAAGCAAGGAGGGTACATTAGAACGTCTCAATCGAACGCCACAAATTTGATTTTCTTAGTCAAAGACTGCCCCCAAATTGTTTTTTGCAATTCATGTGCTATATTTTTAATTCAACTGACACCACTTTCTGAAGATAAAAAACTTTTACTCACACTTCGACAATATTTGCAAAATAAAAATACTTCAAAACGTGTTTTTAAAAATATTGGTGCGAATAGAATATAACAAAAAGTTGCTAGTGACCGACCTGCCCATAACATGATTGCGAGCAGCTTTGTAAATCCCATTTTCAACAAAAAAATCAAATCATTTTTTTAACCCTTTGAGCTCTGGTGGTAAATTTCTTCAAAATTCCAAATGTCACTTTGGCACCAGCATTTTGCAAAGAAAACTTCTGTTTAGTATATACAAGAAAACATGCATTAAATCTTATTAAAATAAATTTGGTCGAATATTCCAGTGTCACTGTATCATTTCGGAATTAAAATTAAGTGTAAAAAATTTAACCATCAGAACTCAAAAGGTTAAAAATATTGGTCTCCGTGGTCGAAAGTTGGATACTTTATAATAACGAGTAATGCAAACAATCCTGATCCAATCGAGATAAAGGTCCCATATTTCTGTCGCTAAATCCGGACACTTACAAAATAAAGTTTTGGTCGTTATTTGGCGAAATTAGATCTACTATGAGGGACTTCCATCCAACCAGACCATCAATTCTTAAAATTACTACTGGTAACTAGCCGAACACAAGGTAATAATAGCCATGAAACACTCAGAAAATAGCAAACAAACGCGGTATTATCTTCCACTGTGACGGCTCTATTCCACATTTATCTTTGACTGACGGAAGCAAACTCCTTGAATTCGATTAAGAAATTCTAATTCATCCTTTTTTACTCCCTGGACATTGCTCCGTCCGACTACTATTTGTTTCTTTCTCTTAAAAATTTTGTTCCCCAAAATAAATGAACTCTTTGAATGTCATAAAAAATCACCACGGTAAGTATTTTGCCACCAATTCAAAAAGCTTTGGGAAGAAAGTGCTGTTAGACTATAGAAGATATTATAGATTAGAATATAGAAGAAGGCTTGTTCAACAGATTGGCACAAATGCTCGTCAATAAAATATTGCCTTTATAGAAATTTCCATGGTTTATTTACTGAAAAACCTAATAAATACAGATGATTTTTCTTTAATAATTGCTATAGAAAAATGCAGATTCCTCTGAGGCGAAAAATGTTATTGCAGAGGTATTAAAACATATTTTCTGGATTTTACCAACTTCCTCCTTCTCTTCAACTGCTGAAAATATAGTTTCTGGCTCAGTTATTCCAAAACTAGTTTCAGGTTTAGTGACTCCTATTAACAGTTCTTCGTTTCCACAACTAATTAAACACACGTTCAGGGTTCGCACAGCTCTACCACTAAATTTTTACAGTACTTTCAATGTATTTCACTGCAAAAATTAGTGCGAAAATTGCGAATCGAGGAGATGGTTGCGAATTCTGTATCTTAAAAATTAAATGTAAATTTTCTTATTATTAATAGTGGTGCCAGAATCCTTACAAAATATAAGGAGTGTGCGAACCCTGGACTTTCGTTTCAATATTTTCTTATTTTAAAAATGACAGGGCTCCCAAATGGTCCGCGAACTGAACATCAGTATTTTTTAACAGAAAATTTCATAATACGTTTGAGATAGAATCAACTTCCAAACGTGGTTTCTTGACAATTTGCATGAAAAATCTAAAAAGAAAATTTCTCTAAAAAAATTCTGATGTTCAGTTCGCGGACCATTTGTGAGCCCTGAAATGAGCAAAAAATTTTTCCATCACAATGAAGAACAGTTCTCTTTAAAATGGAATTTTAAAATTTGTCTTTAAGAGGGCTCAGGGGTTGATCGATACGGAAAAACATATAAACAGAGCTCTCGCTTCGAGTCCATATAAAAACAGAAGTACTCCATGAAATTACTTTATACTTTCTGATATTTAAAATGTATGTTTGTAGTCTTATAAAATTATAAAATGAAGTACTTCAATGTAATATAATAAGAAATGTAGCAAAATTTATGCAACACAATTTTCGGAAAAAAATTATGTGTTATATCACCAACACCAAGATATCTTAACGTTGAATTGACATAAGAACCTAATTTTTGCGTTAAAATGATCCGGAAACTTTACTCTAGAGAATGAATTAAGGATATAACTATCACTCAAAAACAATATTATTAAAAAAAACTCTCAAATTTGAAAATTTAATAAACTCCTAAAAATACAACTTTTTTTCATTAAAAATACTCAAAATATTGAACTATCGAAACTATATTAATTCATTCTATAGATAATGATGTTATATGCATGCAAAAAAATTTAAGCCATTCCATCGAATAGTTTTTTCTAAATCTTGGTGTTAGTCGTCAAAAATCAAGTTTTGAGGAAACGCGAATTAAAGTTGAAATTATATGGGTGCGTCTTTGAAAGTTCTGATAAATAAATGCTTATAACTCCGTTAAAATGCAAATATTTTTATGCTTTTTTTGCATTGAGTTCAGAATTAATTGAATAATATAACTACATCATAAAAAAATCGATTTTTTGAAAAGTCTTCAAAAAAATCAATTTTTTATGATCTAGTTTGATTATTCGATTAATTCTTAACTCAATGCAAAAACCGCATAAAAATATTAGCATTTTTAACGGAGTTATAAGTATTTATGTATCAATATTTACGTAGCCGCATCCATATAATTTCAACTTTAAGTCGTGTTTTCTCAAAACTTGATTTTTGACGACTAACACCAAGATTAAAAAAACAACCAGCACTATTAAAAAAAAATCATAAACTGCGTAACATTGATTGAAAAAAATCAAGGACTGTTCCAAATGCCTCCGCGGGACCTTTTATATGATAATGATGATGAGTTGTGGAACTAACCAAACAAACTTTTACCTTAAAACAGTTATAGAATTACTGTTACTGTTTAAAAAATATATATGTGTTATACGTCTGTAAATCACTCTACTAGTTTATTTTACTATTGTTATCTATAGTCAATTCATTGTTTCATTCATTGTTACCTACCTTTATTTACTGTATAATTGTTCTGTATTTTTTTTTTTTTTAATAAACTTTGCTGGGTGGGGCTAGTTGAGCTCAAACCAATTGGTAAGCCTCCCCACTTGGCTGAATCTGATGGAATGGCTTAAATTTTTTTTCGCATGCATATAACATCATTATCTAGATTATGAATTAAGGATATAACTATCACTTAAAAAAAAAATATTATTAAAAAATCTCTCAAAGTTGAAAATTTAAAAAACCCTAAAAAATACAACTTTTTTTCCATTAAAAATACTCAAAATATTAAACTATCTAAAATATATTAATTCATAATCTAGATAATGATGTTATATGTATGCAAAAAAAAAAAAAAAATTAAGCCATTCCATCAAATAGTTTTTTTTAAATCTTGGTGTTAGTAATCAAAAATCAAGTTTTGAGAAAACGTGACTTAAAGTTGAAATCATATGGATGCGGCTATGAAATAAATTGATACATAAATGCTTATAACTCCGTTAAACATGCAAATATTTTTATGCAGTTTTTTGCATTGAGTTAAGAATTCAATGAATAATCAAATTAGATCATAAAAAATCGAACTTTTGAAAAGTTTTCAACCCCTGAGCCCCCTTAAAGAGCTGTTATTTGTTTACAAAATAGCTGTTTGCGGAGTAATTTTACACTTCTACTAAAATTAAAATTTGTGGTTAACTGGTGGGTGTATTGAACGTCTAGCAGCTTGTTAGGTGCTCAGTTTCACATGGCGCATTATTATAACATAAAATATATAAAACTTGACGATTATTTAGTAATTTACTGCCACTGATTTAATGAGATTTTAGCCAATTAAAAAAATCCTGCATTTCTGCCATCATACAGAAAGGGGAATGGGATGTGATGGAATGTTTCATCGATTCTAAAATTAGATAAAGATAGTACGATAGTAGATGACCAAAACAGCTTTGTAATAAAAAGAGAATTTCAGCGATTCTTTTAAATGAGTTTCAGCAGCTAACAGTGGTAGAAAATTGGCACAGAGGTGGAACTTACTGCCATCAATAAATCTTAATTGTATTTTTTGTTCTTGTTTCATGACAAAACTTCACTGTGTTTATTAATCTTTTCTTTCCAAGCACAGAACTTGATAACAGATAATTAACTATAATTCGTGAAACATTTTTAGCATTACCAGGGATGAGATTTCCGCTTTTTTGCACACCAGTAAAATTTTAGAGAAAATGCTATATTATGTAATCGGAACATTTTTGTGATTTAGAAGAACAAAAGTTTCTCTAAAATTATACTGGTGGCCAAAAAAGCGGAAAATCTCATCCCTACATTACAATAATTGTTCAATATCTTTTGATTTTAATGCAAATAATAAAAGAAAAGTGTCAGAAATAATAAAAAAAGATATTTTGAAAACAAATATCGGTTATACATCTCGATATTTATCCCCAAAAGATGTTGACAGGAATGGGGTGAAGGGTATACGGGGATATACGCAAGGCTCCCAAGTGGTCCGCGAACTGAACATCAGTTATTTTTTAATAGAAAATTTCATGATATGTTTGAGCTAGAATCAACATCCAAGGGCAGTTTCTGGACAATTTGCAAGAAAAATCTAAAAAGAAAATTTCTCTAAAAAAATTCTGATGTTCAGTTCGCGGACCATTTGGGAGCTCTGTATACGCAGCATACCTTCTGGATTATTTTAAAGACCTCAAGATCTTTTTTTCTCAAATAAGCTATAACATATACACTTTACAGTATACTTTTTGCCTTCAGCGTATACCTTCTGCTTAGGGCGTATTTTCTCTGTTTTTTTACGACTACATCACTGGATGTTGATCTATATCACCCTGCTTGTATGCTTTATAAAATGAATACTGAGGAGGATTATATGATATATAGCAATAGCCGAAGTCTAATAAGTGGTTGAAATGGTCATAATTTCAAGAAATAGTACATTAATAGAGGTGACTCAGTCAATCTGTACTTTTTCTAATTGGTAATAGAATTTAGTAAAAATAAATTTAGTTTAATATGTGTGAAAAATGGCATTTTTTTCAGATTTAAAAATTATTTTTTTATTCAAAGTCTGGTGTCACTCATTCATTTCAACATTTTCTCATCAGAAATGCTCTGCGCGGCAAAGGGTTAGAAATTATCCGCAAGAAAGAAAATGAAATTTAATTTCTGCTTTTGAATTTAACCCTTTGTGTTTCAGTGTTCAAATAAGTGGAACACCCGATTCCGAAATGCCACAATGACACCCGAATTCTGATATAAATATTTTCCATTTATTACATATGGGGTAAAAATAATCTCTTTTCCTTATTTTCAAAAACATGAACATTGTATGTTTAATACCAGTATTTTCCTAATCACATTCGACCAAAATAAATGATGTAATTTCTAATTACACTAAAAATTATTTTTTAGATAGTTCCGGTCTAAATTTGGAATTCTGCAATAAAAATGGAGGGCAAACTCTTAACCCTGCTCCGAAAACATAATCATCACATTCTATTTTTTTTAACAAAACTGTGTTATAAAAAAGCGATAGGTACCATTGAAATGGAATTTATATCGCTTTTAAATAGGAATACAGAGAAAAAAAGATTCGTCTAAATAGTACCTCACTAAATTTTTAAAAACTGCATCACATTTGAATTTTTAAAGAGTAACATCCGCTTTTGACACTGTATTTAGCTTTTTTTTTCAATGCAGTCCTGACAAATGTTTAGTCTTTACACATTTTTTAAATCATTATAGAATTAAAAAGAAATGTGTTAGGGACTGCACCATAAATTTAGAAAAAAAATTAAGATAGACAGGAAAAAGTAAAGAGAACACTCAATTAGCTATAAGAAAATTTTAGATCTCAATATAAATTATTTTTCACTTCTTATTTACCTTTTCTGACGCAGACTAATTCTGTTCGTAAAATGAGAAATTTTTGACTTACACCGAAATTTACAAACAACTTTGTTAGATATTAAGAACTCCTTAATTTAAGCTTTCGTTGTAAATAAAATTTTATTATTATTGGTGCCACATGCAAGTTTGGAATTAAAATTAAATGTGCCCGGAATCGGACCTAGGTGCCGAAAAGGGTTAAAGAAACTTACACTGAATAAAAAAAATACAATTTCCTCCGAACTAAGTTATGTCTTTTAAAATAAATTTTAAACTAAGGAAACTGAGAAAGTAAATTTATATTAAGAAATCCACTCAATAATTTATCATTCTAAAATAAGAACTGACTGAGGATACGGAGTAATAAATCATTCAAAGCAAATGTTGTTTCTAGACAAACAGTAAAGCTGATTAATTTGAGAACGTTAATCAATCATTGCAACGCATAATGTTATTGAACATAATTTTGATGTTTTCAAACCTTTCAGAAAAATAAATTATGATAAATTCATGCATTTGTCGGCAGATAATCTGATGAATTAGGACTCTCTATATCTATTTCATTGATGGAGAACACTTCGTAATTTGAAACTGATACAGGATTTATTATCATGTATAATATTTTTTTAAATATGATGGAATGTTGTTGTTTTAGAATGAATATAAAAAATAAACAGAAATGGCAGTCCGTACAATAAAATTCCTATTAAATGATATATAATGCAATTTCTGATACATTCTACTAAAATATCCTTAGAAGTATTTGCGTGAGACATTACATTTAGAAAAAGTAGAAAAACAGTAATTAAAAAACTTAGAATTTTAGATTGTCATTTTCCTGTCATGCTGTGATGTGTGTAGAATAAAGGACCTTCTGCTGTACTGTAAAAATATCTTTTTCTATTGTTTTTAAATTTCTAATTAATATTCATACCTTATAAAACAAATATATGAGGAAGGTAACAATATCTGTATTTTACAAATAATTTTTCATAATTAAAATATGATTGTCACTGAAAGGAAATTCATTTTTCTATCCTCGTTTTAGTTGTTTATTATGTATAAATGTGACGCTGCAGAGTAGTTATTTTTGACATAGTTCAAGTCCGAAGTAGTAAAATCATAGTTACTAGCAACATCTTTTAGATATTTCTTTGAAAATAATAAGATTAAAGTCTTTGTAAAAATTGAGTAGACTTTATTATGTCATTTTCCTAGCTTTCATAAATTAACATATAAAACTAAGCTTTACATGGAATTTAAGTTACTATATCGAAAAAATGTCCTTTTAAGCAAAATTAAAATTTTAGACATAAAAATCAAGAATGTAAAAAATGTTTAAGAATGAAATTGTTATTATCCTGGCTGTCATTATCCCAATATTATACGTTAAGTAGACTATAACAAAAATGGCACTTAAAATTCTTTTCTCATGCAGTATTTTTGAATCGTAATCGCCACCGTATTAAACAGATGGATTTACGTAAAAAATAAGAGAAAATAACTATCAAAAATATGTGATAGAGATATGCACCTCTCTACTGCGAAGGGTTAAACTTCAATAAAGCCTAATATCAAAATGTCGAGACAATCATCAAAAACCTTCACGCCTTCAAAATATGTCCGGTATTTTACACTTATTTAAATTTAACAGTAGATTAATTTAAAACTAATAAAATTTATAATGAAATAAAATAAATACTTTTATATAAAGAAAATAACAAAAAAATATGGAGAAAAAAATTCATTTCATAACTATTAAAGAAAAGCAGCTAAACAGTTTCCTAATAAGCTACAGTTTTTCTGAGAGTAAGCAACATGAATTATTAAAATTTTTCTAAGCTCTGCTTGGGTGAGTAACGATCAGTAATGATCCTTATTTTAAAACATTTCTTTTAAATATCGGCTTTGAAACTGGAGTTGCTTGTTTATTCTATGTGTTTAATTTCAAACACTCAAAAAGTACTTAAAACGCATATTCATTGTGTAGATTATTTTATGTAGAAAGAAGTCGTACAGTTCTGGGAATGTTTTCGGTCAAATATCAGTATTTTTATTATAGAAAAATAAATCTAGCTTTAACGCGCAAAATTCTGCTTTATTTTAAGAAAACATTTTCTACAAGAAAATACTTGTACGGGAGAATTTCCTGGTCCTAAAATTTCAGGACAGGTATGACGGTAATTGATTAATATATATGAACTCTTTTGCGAACTAGGAGCTTGGCTAGGAGTTAAAAAAAATGGCTTCGTCTTGAATTAGCAAAGTTGTACCTACGATGCTGGCGTAGCCAATGGGTACCGAATTATTTAAAAGTAAATTTTGCGTTATAAAATAAGGACTATGAACAATTAAACATGGTGAATCTATGGTAGCACGAGAATTTCACGCCCCGATTTACGAGGAATATCTGAGAACAGTAGCTGTTATACACATGTGTACCGATGACAGGCAAAATGTTCAGTACATTGTTTTAAATATGACAGAACGTGAAGATATAAAAATATATATTACAATGTAATCCATTTGATATCTTCATGAATTCACACAAGTTTCTCGCTGATTTGTTAATTATTTTTTGTAATGCGCAGATTTTTGCGGCTAAACAAGTGAACTTTTCTTCAGGTAAAATGTTTTAATTCAATTCCGTAGTACCTAAGAGAATTTACTTTACGACATCTTTAATTTGAGCCCACAATTTGTTATAAATTATAGTTAATTAAAAATAGTTTTATATAACAAAAGTTTGGACAATTTCACGAAAATATTATATTAAGGATTGTGTTAATTTGTAATAAATGCTAAATGTTTAACGCAGTTTTACTATATCAGGACAGAGAAAATCATATTAGATATAAAACAAATTTTCTTTCCTAATACAAAATAACGTTTTATCTCTTTATTAATATTTTTATTAATGGCATCCTTCGTGAGTAACATATTGGAAAATGCTTTAATAAACTTTTATTAAAAATAACTGAATATTTCATAAAAATCTGAAAGCTCTTTAAAATTAAAGGAGTACTGTGCAGGCTTAAATAAATGATATCTCATTTTTATCTTTACTTATTTGTTACTTTGCATTATCAGATGCACTTTTTAAAAGTTTAACTTTTAGCATATTTCAGTATATTGATTTTTCTTTGTGAATAAAATTAAAACGTGTTTAAAGCAGAAGAATCCTGTTTAAAACAAAATTGAACTTTAATAATCAAATTTCCCATGATATACATTGATGTGAAGAATTATGTATATTCAGTACAACATTTTTTTTTTCAAAATAATCTTCAACTTATTTAATAGTAGATTAAATGATATTTAATAAGGGGAAGAAAATTATATAAAAAATAGTGGTGACCAAATTCCATTACATTTTGCTCCTAAGTATAAATTATTGGAATGTATTTAACATATATACCCCTTATATATATATATACCTTAATTTCGGGTGTATAAGCCACGGATAAAACAATTTTTTTAGACCTAGAAATCTTATTTAGTGATTGAAGACAAATATTTACGACGATTTAATTAGTTACAGTTATTTCTTAAATAATTCTGGGTCAAAAAAGAATTGTTTTACCCGCGGCTTATACACCCGAAATTACGGTATATCTATCTATCTATCTATCTATCTATCTATATATATATATATATATATATCCAACATATAAAACAATCAACAATAAACAATACAAATTCAAATTCATGTGAATTGCGCCGAAACGCTGCATTAAAACACATAAATTAAAAATATAATTTCAAATTTATCGATTTAGCAAGAACCAGCACACCCCCCTCACAAAACAAAAATCCTTTAAAATTAAAAATTCAACAATCAAAATACAAAAACAATAGGCTGCCAGCCTCGTCAGCGATGGGTTTTATTAGACAAAAGCAGCCGGACACTCGAGTTTACAAAAACAAAATATATTTAAGTGGCAGTGGGTTTCGGCCAGAGCGGTGAATAGCAAAAAATCAGATGTTAAACACCCGATGGCTATAATTCACTCGCTCCCCCACCGGACCCTACGCCACATTAATAAACGAATGTCTCACCTGGAACATTGTAAACGATGCAAAAATATGTTCTCTGAATAAAAACCACATCCCCAACTTAGCTGCCATGCCACAACTCCAAACAAATTAAACAGAACAAAGTAGAAACCGTATTCCAAACCAATCCTAAAACAATCCAGGTCTGTTGCCACTCAATGCAGCTCATCATCATAAAACCGTCCTTTAGCAGGCTTTAGGTAGTACAAGTCATTTAGCTGTCACCGAGTAGCAAACGTTCAAAAATGTAGAGAATCTGCAAACTCAGAGTACCTTTTTATGAACTTGAGAGGAATATTGTTTTTATAATGAAGTTTACTTTTAAATTGGAAAAGCTCATTATGAAATAGATATTTTTCTGAACAGATTCTATAAAATCGGAAAATTTGGCTGATTATAATATTAATGTAGATTCGTTTTGAAATATTGGAGGACCAGTGTACGAGCTGATTAACTGTAAAAGAAAAGCTTTTACGCTTATCATAAATAGAAATTTGCATTTTATTATCCATTAAAATTTTAATTTTTAAATCTAGATAATCAGCCTCCGAGCTATTTTCATTAGTTTTTTTCAACGTTAAGGAGTCGGGATAAATTTCTTGAGAAATTTCATTAAAATCAGAATTAATATTTAAAACGATCAAATCATCAATGTATCGGTAAGCAAAAAATTTTAGATCGGCTTTATTTATACTATATTGAAATTCATAAAAAAAATAAAAATAAGTTAGCTGCAGTGGATGAGTAACTAGTACCCATGCCAATCCCATTAATTTGTAGGTATATTTTAGAACCAGTATAAACATAATTATTATAAAGGCAAAACCGGCATAATTTATAAAACAAGTTTGAATTAAAATCAGCACCATCCAAAACCAATTCAGCTGTTTTCAAAAGTGCATCCTTTAAACTACTAATAGGAATGGTTGTAAATAAATTTTCGAAATCATATGTATGGATAGAATGTATTTTATTGTTTTTTAATTTTTCGACAATTTCAAAACTATTAGAAACAATCCAAAAACAGTTACTGTCTTTATATTTATATTTCAGCATGTTCAAAATTTTTTTAAGTAAATCCTCAAATTTTCTATTAAAACTATTACCTATACTATTAACATTACTGCAAATGAACCTGTATTTGGTCGGTACTTTATGGAATTTTGGAGTAAGAAATAAAAACGGAAATGACGGATTTTTAATACGAGGGAATGGAATATTGGTTTGTTTAGAGAAAGCCAGATGTTTATTGATAATTTCTTGTACAGAAGATTTACAAATTTTATAGGTTATACTATTATTTAATTCTGCATTAAGCATTTCCGCATAAAACTTTTTTCAAATTACTGCAAAGTTACCGGCGGCCTTATCCACTTGACAAAAAACAAATTCTTGTTTTAATTTAGCTATTTCGTTTCTAAAATCCCTATTGAAATAATGATAAGTATAAGATGAATTATTTAAAAAACAATTCTGGAAAGATTTAAAATCATTTAAAATGTGTAATTTCCAATCTGTAAAGAGGGGGATAGGTGCATTGTATCTGTAACTTAAATTTAATATAAAAGCATTTAAATCAGCTTTAAAAGTATTGAATGACTTCATTGGATTTAATTTATTGTTAATACGAAATTTAGTACCCAAGTTCAAAAGATTACGTAGAGTGAAATTTTCTATAATATTTAGATCACCAGTCACAATATGTTGATTGGTTTCATTTAAAAAAGTTGAATTTTTAAAATTTTCGCAATTGCATTCCAAATCTGTAAATGAATCAAGGTTTTGAGAAACTTCTCTGTAATTAAATAAAATACTTCCCAGTGTTTTGGTATATTTATAAGTGTGTATTACTACAATATCTTTAACAGGAAATAAACTTTTATGACGCAAAATCAAAGAACTTAACCGTAGATTATCAAAACTTTTTTGTTGAAAAGTGCATACAAAGTAAACTTTTTCCAAATCTAGAGGCTTGTATTTTCCAATTTTGTATAACAAAATATCACTAATCAGATCTTTAAACTGAGTGTTTGCAGAGTTAAAACTCTCAATTTTTTGTTGCAATCTTTTAAGTATTTTAAATTTTAAACCAAATAAAATGGTTTTAATCTGTTTAATATTAAAACTATTACAAAATAAATTGTAAAGGTCCTGCAGAGCAACAGATGGGCTTATGTCAGAATATTTATTTTGCTTTAGCTTATCAGTGTGTTTACCACGTTTACCTCTTTTATATTGAAATGAGGGAATATATACAGACGAAAAAAGACTGTATATACAAGGAGAATTTTCAGTGCGAAAATTTAGTTTAGTGTTCAATCCATAAGGATACAGAGATTTTAAACGAAGTATATAGAAGCTTTCACTTCTTAGACGGAAAGGATCATCAATAATCTGTTCTAATATTTGGATTCTTACATTATGAAAACCATGTATAAAAAAGTGCTTTATTTCAAAAGTTGAATTATTGTCTTCTTTACTAGATAAATGTCTGTGATTATTGATTCTCATATGTAACTCACCCGAAGTTTCTCCGACATATTTTTGATCACATATGGTACAAGTAAGTAAATAGATAACATGTGTAATTTTACATATATGGAAATTCAGGTTAACCGTGCTATTGGTGTAAGGACTAGCAGATAACTCTACATTAGGTCAAGTTTTACATCGTTTGTTACTACATTTTGTTAATCCCATTTTTTATTATTTATTTTCCATCGTAACTTTTTTATATATAGAATTTTTGAAGCTTTTAGCTTATTGCACAAATAAAAATATACATGAGGAAACTGAGCCAGTCCAAAGCCAAATCAAAAAATAAAAACAATAGCTGTATTCCAGTATTGCGCTAAAGCTGCAAGCTATTAAAATACAGTAATTTATCCAACATATAAAACAATCAACAATAAACAATACAAATTCAAATTCATGTGAATTGCGCCGAAACGCTGCATTAAAACACATAAATTAAAAATATAATTTCAAATTTATCGATTTAGCAAGAACCAGCACACCCCCCTCACAAAACAAAAATCCTTTAAAATTAAAAATTCAACAATCAAAATACAAAAACAATAGGCTGCCAGCCTCGTCAGCGATGGGTTTTATTAGACAAAAGCAGCCGGACACTCGAGTTTACAAAAACAAAATATATTTAAGTGGCAGTGGGTTTCGGCCAGAGCGGTGAATAGCAAAAAATCAGATGTTAAACACCCGATGGCTATAATTCACTCGCTCCCCCACCGGACCCTACGCCACATTAATAAACGAATGTCTCACCTGGAACATTGTAAACGATGCAAAAATATGTTCTCTGAATAAAAACCACATCCCCAACTTAGCTGCCATGCCACAACTCCAAACAAATTAAACAGAACAAAGTAGAAACCGTATTCCAAACCAATCCTAAAACAATCCAGGTCTGTTGCCACTCAATGCAGCTCATCATCATAAAACCGTCCTTTAGCAGGCTTTAGGTAGTACAAGTCATTTAGCTGTCACCGAGTAGCAAACGTTCAAAAATGTAGAGAATCTGCAAACTCAGAGTACCTTTTTATGAACTTGAGAGGAATATTGTTTTTATAATGAAGTTTACTTTTAAATGGATATTTTTCTGAACAGATTCTATAAAATCGGAAAATTTGGCTGATTATAATATTAATGTAGATTCGTTTTGAAATATTGGAGGACCAGTGTACGAGCTGATTAACTGTAAAAGAAAAGCTTTTACGCTTATCATAAATAGAAATTTGCATTTTATTATCCATTAAAATTTTAATTTTTAAATCTAGATAATCAGCCTCCGAGCTATTTTCATTAGTTTTTTTCAACGTTAAGGAGTCGGGATAAATTTCTTGAGAAATTTCATTAAAATCAGAATTAATATTTAAAACGATCAAATCATCAATGTATCGGTAAGCAAAAAATTTTAGATCGGCTTTATTTATACTATATTGAAATTCATAAAAAAATAAAAATAAGTTAGCTGCAGTGGATGAGTAACTAGTACCCATGCCAATCCCATTAATTTGTAGGTATATTTTAGAACCAGTATAAACATAATTATTATAAAGGCAAAACCGGCATAATTTATAAAACAAGTTTGAATTAAAATCAGCACCATCCAAAACCAATTCAGCTGTTTTCAAAAGTGCATCCTTTAAACTACTAATAGGAATGGTTGTAAATAAATTTTCGAAATCATATGTATGGATAGAATGTATTTTATTGTTTTTTAATTTTTCGACAATTTCAAAACTATTAGAAACAATCCAAAAACAGTTACTGTCTTTATATTTATATTTCAGCATGTTCAAAATTTTTTTAAGTAAATCCTCAAATTTTCTATTAAAACTATTACCTATACTATTAACATTACTGCAAATGAACCTGTATTTGGTCGGTACTTTATGGAATTTTGGAGTAAGAAATAAAAACGGAAATGACGGATTTTTAATACGAGGGAATGGAATATTGGTTTGTTTAGAGAAAGCCAGATGTTTATTGATAATTTCTTGTACAGAAGATTTACAAATTTTATAGGTTATACTATTATTTAATTCTGCATTAAGCATTTCCGCATAAAACTTTTTTCAAATTACTGCAAAGTTACCGGCGGCCTTATCCACTTGACAAAAAACAAATTCTTGTTTTAATTTAGCTATTTCGTTTCTAAAATCCCTATTGAAATAATGATAAGTATAAGATGAATTATTTAAAAAACAATTCTGGAAAGATTTAAAATCATTTAAAATGTGTAATTTCCAATCTGTAAAGAGGGGGATAGGTGCATTGTATCTGTAACTTAAATTTAATATAAAAGCATTTAAATCAGCTTTAAAAGTATTGAATGACTTCATTGGATTTAATTTATTGTTAATACGAAATTTAGTACCCAAGTTCAAAAGATTACGTAGAGTGAAATTTTCTATAATATTTAGATCACCAGTCACAATATGTTGATTGGTTTCATTTAAAAAAGTTGAATTTTTAAAATTTTCGCAATTGCATTCCAAATCTGTAAATGAATCAAGGTTTTGAGAAACTTCTCTGTAATTAAATAAAATACTTCCCAGTGTTTTGGTATATTTATAAGTGGGTATTACTACAATATCTTTAACAGGAAATAAACTTTTATGACGCAAAATCATAGAACTTAACCGTAGATTATCAAAACTTTTTTGTTGAAAAGTGCATACAAAGTAAACTTTTTCCAAATCTAGAGGCTTGTATTTTCCAATTTTGTATAACAAAATATCACTAATCAGATCTTTAAACTGAGTGTTTGCAGAGTTAAAACTCTCAATTTTTTGTTGCAATCTTTTAAGTATTTTAAATTTTAAACCAAATTATAGATAACCAGTATTTTAAATTTTTTTTTTTTTTATTCCCTCGTATTAAAAATCCGTCATTTCCGTTTTTATTTCTTACTCCAAAATTCCATAAAGTACCGACCAAATACAGGTTCATTTGCAGTAATGTTAATAGTATAGGTAATAGTTTTAATAGAAAATTTGAGGATTTACTTAAAAAAATTTTGAACATGCTGAAATATAAATATAAAGACAGTAACTGTTTTTGGATTGTTTCTAATAGTTTTGAAATTGTCGAAAAATTAAAAAACAATAAAATACATTCTATCCATACATATGATTTCGAAAATTTATTTACAACCATTCCTATTAGTAGTTTAAAGGATGCACTTTTGAAAACAGCTGTATTGGTTTTGGATGGTGCTGATTTTAATTCAAACTTGTTTTATAAATTATGCCGGTTTTGCCTTTATAATAATTATGTTTATACTGGTTCTAAAATATACCTACAAATTAATGGGATTGGCATGGGTACTAGTTACTCATCCACTGCAGCTAACTTATTTTTATTTTTTTATGAATTTCAATATAGTATAAATAAAGCCGATCTAAAATTTTTTGCTTACCGATACATTGATGATTTGATCGTTTTAAATATTAATTCTGATTTTAATGAAATTTCTCAAGAAATTTATCCCGACTCCTTAACGTTGAAAAAAACTAATGAAAATAGCTCGGAGGCTGATTATCTAGATTTAAAAATTAAAATTTTAATGGATAATAAAATGCAAATTTCTATTTATGATAAGCGTAAAAGCTTTTCTTTTACAGTTAATCAGCTCGTACACTGGTCCTCCAATATTTCAAAACGAATCTACATTAATATTATAATCAGCCAAATTTTCCGATTTTATAGAATCTGTTCAGAAAAATATCTATTTCATAATGAGCTTTTCCAATTTAAAAGTAAACTTCATTATAAAAACAATATTCCTCTCAAGTTCATAAAAAGGTACTCTGAGTTTGCAGATTCTCTACATTTTTGAACGTTTGCTACTCGGTGACAGCTAAATGACTTGTACTACCTAAAGCCTGCTAAAGGACGGTTTTATGATGATGAGCTGCATTGAGTGGCAACAGACCTGGATTGTTTTAGGATTGGTTTGGAATACGGTTTCTACTTTGTTCTGTTTAATTTGTTTGGAGTTGTGGCATGGCAGCTAAGTTGGGGATGTGGTTTTTATTCAGAGAACATATTTTTGCATCGTTTACAATGTTCCAGGTGAGACATTCGTTTATTAATGTGGCGTAGGGTCCGGTGGGGGAGCGAGTGAATTATAGCCATCGGGTGTTTAACATCTGATTTTTTGCTATTCACCGCTCTGGCCGAAACCCACTGCCACTTAAATATATTTTGTTTTTGTAAACTCGAGTGTCCGGCTGCTTTTGTCTAATAAAACCCATCGCTGACGAGGCTGGCAGCCTATTGTTTTTGTATTTTGATTGTTGAATTTTTAATTTTAAAGGATTTTTGTTTTGTGAGGGGGGTGTGCTGGTTCTTGCTAAATCGATAAATTTGAAATTATATTTTTAATTTATGTGTTTTAATGCAGCGTTTCGGCGCAATTCACATGAATTTGAATTTGTATTGTTTATTGTTGATTGTTTTATATGTTGGATAAATTACTGTATTTTAATAGCTTGCAGCTTTAGCGCAATACTGGAATACAGCTATTGTTTTTATTTTTTGATTTGGCTTTGGACTGGCTCAGTTTCCTCATGTATATTTTTATTTGTGCAATAAGCTAAAAGCTTCAAAAATTCTATATATAAAAAAGTTACGATGGAAAATAAATAATAAAAAATGGGATTAACAAAATGTAGTAACAAACGATGTAAAACTTGACCTAATGTAGAGTTATCTGCTAGTCCTTACACCAATAGCACGGTTAACCTGAATTTCCATATATGTAAAATTACACATGTTATCTATTTACTTACTTGTACCATATGTGATCAAAAATATGTCGGAGAAACTTCGGGTGAGTTACATATGAGAATCAATAATCACAGACATTTATCTAGTAAAGAAGACAATAATTCAACTTTTGAAATAAAGCACTTTTTTATACATGGTTTTCATAATGTAAGAATCCAAATATTAGAACAGATTATTGATGATCCTTTCCGTCTAAGAAGTGAAAGCTTCTATATACTTCGTTTAAAATCTCTGTATCCTTATGGATTGAACACTAAACTAAATTTTCGCACTGAAAATTCTCCTTGTATATACAGTCTTTTTTCGTCTGTATATATTCCCTCATTTCAATATAAAAGAGGTAAACGTGGTAAACACACTGATAAGCTAAAGCAAAATAAATATTCTGACATAAGCCCATCTGTTGCTCTGCAGGACCTTTACAATTTATTTTGTAATAGTTTTAATATTAAACAGATTAAAACCATTTTATTTGGTTTAAAATTTAAAATACTTAAAAGATTGCAACAAAAAATTGAGAGTTTTAACTCTGCAAACACTCAGTTTAAAGATCTGATTAGTGATATTTTGTTATACAAAATTGGAAAATACAAGCCTCTAGATTTGGAAAAAGTTTACTTTGTATGCACTTTTCAACAAAAAAGTTTTGATAATCTACGGTTAAGTTCTTTGATTTTGCGTCATAAAAGTTTATTTCCTGTTAAAGATATTGTAGTGATACCCACTTATAAATATACCAAAACACTGGGAAGTATTTTATTTAATTACAGAGAAGTTTCTCAAAACCTTGATTCATTTACAGATTTGGAATGCAATTGCGAAAATTTTAAAAATTCAACTTTTTTAAATGAAACCAATCAACATATTGTGACTGGTGATCTAAATATTATAGAAAATTTCACTCTACGTAATCTTTTGAACTTGGGTACTAAATTTCGTATTAACAATAAATCAAACCCAATGAAGTCATTCAATACTTTTAAAGCTGATTTAAATGCTTTTATATTAAATTTAAGTTACAGATACAATGCACCTATCCCCCTCTTTACAGATTGGAAATTACACATTTTAAATGATTTTAAATCTTTCCAGAATTGTTTTTTAAATAATTCATCTTATACTTATCATTATTTCAATAGGGATTTTAGAAACGAAATAGCTAAATTAAAACAAGAATTTGTTTTTTGTCAAGTGGATAAGGCCGCCGGTAACTTTGCAGTAATTTGAAAAAAGTTTTATGCGGAAATGCTTAATGCAGAATTAAATAATAGTATAACCTATAAAATTTGTAAATCTTCTGTACAAGAAATTATCAATAAACATCTGGCTTTCTCTAAACAAACCAATATTCCATTCCCTCGTATTAAAAATCCGTCATTTCCGTTTTTATTTCTTACTCCAAAATTCCATAAAGTACCGACCAAATACAGGTTCATTTGCAGTAATGTTAATAGTATAGGTAATAGTTTTAATAGAAAATTTGAGGATTTACTTAAAAAAATTTTGAACATGCTGAAATATAAATATAAAGACAGTAACTGTTTTTGGATTGTTTCTAATAGTTTTGAAATTGTCGAAAAATTAAAAAACAATAAAATACATTCTATCCATACATATGATTTCGAAAATTTATTTACAACCATTCCTATTAGTAGTTTAAAGGATGCACTTTTGAAAACAGCTGAATTGGTTTTGGATGGTGCTGATTTTAATTCAAACTTGTTTTATAAATTATGCCGGTTTTGCCTTTATAATAATTATGTTTATACTGGTTCTAAAATATACCTACAAATTAATGGGATTGGCATGGGTACTAGTTACTCATCCACTGCAGCTAACTTATTTTTATTTTTTTATGAATTTCAATATAGTATAAATAAAGCCGATCTAAAATTTTTTGCTTACCGATACATTGATGATTTGATCGTTTTAAATATTAATTCTGATTTTAATGAAATTTCTCAAGAAATTTATCCCGACTCCTTAACGTTGAAAAAAACTAATGAAAATAGCTCGGAGGCTGATTATCTAGATTTAAAAATTAAAATTTTAATGGATAATAAAATGCAAATTTCTATTTATGATAAGCGTAAAAGCTTTTCTTTTACAGTTAATCAGCTCGTACACTGGTCCTCCAATATTTCAAAACGAATCTACATTAATATTATAATCAGCCAAATTTTCCGATTTTATAGAATCTGTTCAGAAAAATATCTATTTCATAATGAGCTTTTCCAATTTAAAAGTAAACTTCATTATAAAAACAATATTCCTCTCAAGTTCATAAAAAGGTACTCTGAGTTTGCAGATTCTCTACATTTTTGAACGTTTGCTACTCGGTGACAGCTAAATGACTTGTACTACCTAAAGCCTGCTAAAGGACGGTTTTATGATGATGAGCTGCATTGAGTGGCAACAGACCTGGATTGTTTTAGGATTGGTTTGGAATACGGTTTCTACTTTGTTCTGTTTAATTTGTTTGGAGTTGTGGCATGGCAGCTAAGTTGGGGATGTGGTTTTTATTCAGAGAACATATTTTTGCATCGTTTACAATGTTCCAGGTGAGACATTCGTTTATTAATGTGGCGTAGGGTCCGGTGGGGGAGCGAGTGAATTATAGCCATCGGGTGTTTAACATCTGATTTTTTGCTATTCACCGCTCTGGCCGAAACCCACTGCCACTTAAATATATTTTGTTTTTGTAAACTCGAGTGTCCGGCTGCTTTTGTCTAATAAAACCCATCGCTGACGAGGCTGGCAGCCTATTGTTTTTGTATTTTGATTGTTGAATTTTTAATTTTAAAGGATTTTTGTTTTGTGAGGGGGGTGTGCTGGTTCTTGCTAAATCGATAAATTTGAAATTATATATATATATATATATATATATATATATATAAATGTCTTGTTTTTCCTTTCTATCATCTATGAACATAGCTTTATTCGGTGTATCTCCATACTCAAAACTAAAAAGATCCAACAGCAGAACATCATTCGAAATCTCTATCAGTCCTCTTCCATCTCAGGAAGATTACTGCCGAGCTTTATCATAATATAATATAGATCTGTCCCCCAAAGTGAAAATTCCTATTCATTAAAAACCTGGTTTCCAAATTGGACCTCATGTGGTTCGGCACGCCTATCAGCAGTACACAGTATTGTCAGTAGGTTACATTTTTAAATTTTTTATTTCTTCATTGGCACCATTTTTTTCAAAATGGAAAAATTCCTCTTGTTTTCGACTCTATATTACGAAAGAAAGCGTATTTTACCATTTCAAAAATTGATGGCTACCAAAAATTTGGGATTTCAATTCTTTAAGCGGCGCGACTGAGTTTTAACCCCCTTCTTGGCGCGCTTTTAAAATATCGATACGTTGGCGTGCTTTTGCGTTTTGTTTCCCAGAGCGGGATTTAAGTCCAGGAGACACTACGCAATACAAAGCTATGAAAGAAAAAATATTCTTTCTCAGGGGGCTCAGCCCCCCCCCTGAACCCCCCCGGCTATAAATTTCCTTAAAACATGTATAACATCATAACATGCAAAACAATTCCGTTCAAGAAGCAAAGAAATTGTGTACATACCTTCTTTTTAAAAAAAAAACAGCCTTTTTTTAAATAAAAAAGAACTTAATAATGGATTTTCTAAAGAAATATACTAATCTTTGAAGTCAAATAATGTTTTCCTTTTATATTTAATATGAAACTAAATAACATTAAGATTCAAAACATCTAAAATACTAAAGCAAGGCCTAAAACACTTACTTTTAACTACAAAGCACGGTCTGTACATTCAAAAAACAATAGAAATGTAGAAAATACTTCCTTTTAAATACAAAACAAAGGTTTCTAATTAAAAAAATCTCTCGTATATTCCCCCAAAAACAGTGTTGCCAGATGGGCTACTTTTTTTTAAATTCAGATTCTTGATTTGCACCATTTTTTACAAACGATAAAATGTGCCTTATTCAATGACATAATAATTAAGACGAAAACAAAAGATCATTTACCGCTTCAAAAAAGTGGTGCCAATCAAGATATTTGAATTTTTAAAAAGTAGCCCACTGGCAACACTGCCCAAAAAGTTTACTCACTCGACGTTACTCTTCGAAATCCAACGGACTCTAATGAGACACAAGAAATTTAATTAATTTCAAGGCGCGGGACTTCAAACTTTTAAATGTTTCTCCTTTCTTGTCCAATAAGAAAGCTAGAAAAGAAAGAACGAACAGAGCATGCGCAAGCTCCGGCAAACGAAGGAGAGAAAAATCGTTTCTTCTCTCCGAGGGTTGCCGAAATGAGCGATAGCTAAAAGTAAAGGTAAGCAAGGCGCGGCGTAGTTATCGCGCGGTAGAAAACACGTTGCCAAGAAGTGGGTTAAAACTCAGATTACCCCTTTAACCCTTTCAAGGGCGGTGGCTAGAGAGTCTAGCCACCTAATTTTAATGCCAAAATTGACAAATGACACCAGTAATATTATAATAAAATGTAACTTTTCTAATGACAGTTCAAAATACCGGAATTTTATTTTCTAAGAAATTCGTTTGAATATTCTGGTGTCAGTCTATTATTTCATCATTTTACAAACAGAATTCTTTTGCTCCTGAAAGGGTTAAGCTCTAGAGTATTCAAATGTCGCATTTGCTCCAGTATTTTGTAAATAAACTATTCGGTTTATAATATACGAAAAAAAATGTTAATTCATTTTCAAATAAATTTTGTTGAGTATTCTGGTGCCAATGTGACATTTAGAGATTAAGTGGGAAGAAATTCATCCATCAGAACTCAAATAGTTGACCCTTTGATTACGGGGTTTGGACATATGTCGTCCCAGCGATTACTTCTATGTTGTTTACACAGTATTTTTTGAAAAATAGTCTCTATCATATATTTGTACTAGGATACAATCAAGAGAAATCTGTCACAGAGAAATTATTTCTTAAATTGTGGTACGAATAAAAATAAAAATAGTCACCAGCTTTAGCCCGTAATCAAAAGGTTAAGAAAAGTAGCCCACTGTCAGCACTTGCAGTAAAACATATTATGTTTCTCCTTAACCCTTTGCACTCGTATGTGGATTCTGATCATTTATTTCAAATAAAAAATACATTAAAACTATTCAAATATACAAGTAAAATATCACATATATGCATAAAAATAATTAAAAATGGAGAATTTTATGGTTAAATCTTAATCCCTTATCAGTGAAATAACATGAATATGACCAGAAAAAACAGATACCATGTTTAAAGTTAAAAGAATTGTGATCAACGGTCAAAACCGGAAATTGTTTAACCCCTTACGTGCCGAGAAAAACTTACGAGTTTCACTCCCCAGTGCCACAGTTAGAACTTAGTGGCTTTACAAAATGGGGCGTGGCTTAAGAGCGTGCGAACTCTGTGAATAATCATTGAGAGATAGAAGATGTTCCATTCAATTTTTAATTTTTGTGGATTCACTAATAACTGAAATCTGTGCCCTTAAGCTACCGATAGGAAACTATTGTATATATCTCGAACGAAAGAGTCAGGAGTGAGTTTTACGTGAACAAAACCATATTTCCGAGAAAAACTTTTTATGTAAAAATTCATCTAGGTAAATAATTCATATTTTTCGAATATGATTTATTGATTCTCTTCAGCTACCGATAGGAAACTATTGTATATATCTCGAACGATAAAAATAAGATTATACCAGCGAGATATGCGCGCAGGTTGTCAACTCAGGTATCTTAAATCTTAGAGCACTGGCCCAGTACACCAAGCATCTTGGGTTCGATTCTCGGCTTGGGCATTTTTCCGCTCAGTTGAAAATATACAAATCGTATGAACACTTCATTTAGGCCTGTTAACTTCATTACGTTTTAAGTGGCTTAATATAAATGCAATGAACTTGAAACGATCTTTTCCCTTGACTGTAATGTAATGGAATACTTTTTGACGGTACCTGTATATGAAATATAAACACTTCATTTTCAAAAGTAATCGTCCTATGTAAACGTCAATAATATACAAAAGTTTCAGGGTACTCAGGATATATTTACGAGAGGTAGAGCTTGGACAGACGACCAGACAAACCGAAGTCGTTATTTTTTTCATCTACATTTGAAAGTATGAAAAAGAAAGAGAAAGACAAGCACACTAAAATTTCGGTAACATATTCAAGAACTATTTCAATTTTATTTATATTTATTTATTTATTTATTTTTAATTTTCGGCTATATTATACTTTGAAAGAAAAACAAAATATTGTGAAAGAATGGATATAAAGTACTTGAAAAACGAAAGTGAGCTTCAGATAAATGAACACATTCATAAACATTCAACAATATTTTTACATAAAATTTTTGTAAAGTGTAATAATGAAAAAAATTAAATGACGGAAAGATGTTCAAGTTTTTATATGCAATCAGTGAAATTCTTGTTAATAAATATACACCTCTTTGCCTTATTAATATGCCATGAAATAATGAGAATTTCAAAAGTTAAAAAAAAGTGGTGTTAATCAAGAAATCTGAATTTTAAAAAAGTAGCTTTGTGGAAACACTGCCTGGCGGTACAAAAACAACTGGGAAACGGTTATAGTGCAAGCTTTACAATTTGTTATCTATGTCTATTCCTCTAAATTCCGAGTTAAATGGCTAAAGCACACATCCTCATTATCCGGCGATATATTTTGCTTATTGTTATATATATATTATGATACATTTCCTCTAATATGATAAAGAAACAAATGGTAAATTGGATGAAAGGAAAGCATTCAGTCTTAAGATTTTTTTCCGCTAAAGAGTTCCCTCAATTTTTTACGGCTAATTTACAAATATATCGTTCCGATCAATTTATTCTCTAATAAGTATTTCTCAATCCAAGTACTTTTGAAAATAATAATGCATCTCTTAGTTTTTTTTTTTTCATTTTTCCATTTTATTTAATATCCATTGAGAATTATTTTATATTTTAATGTTCTAAATCATTTGAAAAGTATTTCACTTTTTTGGAAAATTTATACTGAATATATTTCATAGAATATTTTTTATAGGACCGTTCATTTATTCTATTTTTAATGGGGGAAAACAAATTTACTACAACGCCAGAAATTTGAACTTTATGCTCAAATAAATTTTTTATGCAACTCTTAATGAAAATTCTCGTTTTCTGTTTAGCAAATATTAATCGTTTGTTTTCAAAAACTTTGTAACTTTCTAAAATAAAGCATTTTACTGCTTTACATCTTTTTCAGTAAATATAGATTTATTGGATGAATAATTTTTATTCTGTAATTTTGTAGCATTTAAACATTGTTTACAGGGGCACAAAACAGACTTTCATTGCATTACGGTCTATGGGGAAAATTTGTTTGCAATACGTTTATTTGATGCTACCATATTTCAAACATAAAAAGTTTCATATGGACCGCTAAGTTGTTATACAATGTCCTTTCCCAGGGGTATAGAAAAATTTATGTTTACAATTCATTTGCATGTAAGCGCAAAAAAAATCTATTAATACATGATCTATGGAAGAAAAAACCGTTTGGGATCATTTTTAGCTCACAGGCTATCAAAGTCTGAGAACTTATGTGTTCGCCCGTTTTGCACGTAAGAATGTATGGATGGATGGATGTGCGTACGTAACGCGATAACTCATGATAAAAAAAAAACCGATTCATTTGAAATTTTGGATATAGGTATATTTTGATAATGCGTTTCCCTGATTACTTTTGGGAGCTTATTCGATAAGTATAACAAGGGAAAAGGGTGATAATGCCCTCCCTTTAATTTATATAATTGAGTTTTTTATGCAGAATTATCAGTTTTCGTTCAAAATTTAGATATGGGATCATTCTGACGACTTTGTATTTTTAAACCGTACTTCAAGTGGTTAAAGCTGTTTTATACCAATATTTTTTTTTTATTCAATGGCAGAAAGAATACTAAAAAATTAAATAAATATTACGAATACTTTAGCTTAAAATAAGTGGTACTTATCCCATATTTTCAATTTACTGCATGTAAAAAAAGACGCAGTTAAGTAGTTAAATAGCTGATGTCCGAGATGTAATTTCTGATCAACACATAAATTTCTTAATTTTATTTTGTTTAAGCTTCAAATCCTTTTTATTAAATTATACAATCCTGATGCAAATACATACAATCATAATTGCAAATATATATATATATATATGTGTATATATATATATATATATATATATATATATATATATATATATATATATATAATCCTAATTGCACTCTAGTAAAACATGTATTCCTTACGAACAGTGAATTAACTGCACTTAAAAGCATCTTAACCCGTTACACTCTAACAAGTAATCTCCGTTCATTAATACTACTCCTGTAATATAGCTGCTAGAAAATCCAGCTCACATATCATCAAACATCAGAAGTTGGGAGAAAACTAAGTTGGTTCCATCTGTTGCTGACAGGCAGAGACTTAACATGCTCCATTGCAAGTAATGCACTTATCTTCTGCGGGATAAAATCACCCGTTACTATGCAACGATTCAATAGTTCCTCCTTCATACATAATGCATGAATATTGCGCCCTCAACTCCATTTACAAGATTGTGCTATGTTATTCTGAGTAATGATAAGCTTTCTAAGGCCTTTTGATACATTATTTTACGATAAAACACGTTTCGCACTCCGTTTTTAAAAGAAAGTTTGAACTTGTTTTGAATCGCAAAGATAAATCATGCAAAAAAGGATTAAATTTACATAAATCGTATATTTCAAAGCTTATTTTCTTGAAATATAAATGTGGTACAGATTATATTGCAAATAATACATTACAAATAGTACACTTTTAAAGAATAATCATTTTAAATCTCAATGATTAATAAATATTTTTAGTTATCAGATTTCTCAAATAGCTTAGTTAGCTTAGGCTTAGAGGAATACATTATGCGTCAAAGAAATCACTAATGAGTCTCAACTCTAATGATTCTTAACTCTAGACCTTTATTTGATAGTAATTGCTTTGAGGATTAACGTAATATAGTAGAAAGGTATAACAATTAATTTTAAGAAGATAATAAAATGTTTTAATATAAACAGAATATTGATTCTGATTTCATTTCTTTATTGTACCGTAATTTCGGGTGTATAAGCCGCAGATCAAACAGTTCTTTTTCGACCCAGAATTTTTTAAGAAACAAATATAACTAGTTAGATCGCCGTAAATATTTGTTTTCAATCACTAAATAAGATTTCTGGGTCCAAAAAGAATTGTTTGATCCGCGGCTTATACACCCGAAATTACAGTACTTAAACGTTTCAACTTTTAAAATTATTTGGCTTTTTATGCTATACTGACATTTGCCAACCTTGAAACACTTTTCTGTAAAGCGGAATTTATTTAACCCTTATTAACACTAGAACTGCGGCAACGGGTCAGTTTGACCTGTACTAAATGAATAGTAATAGAAATTTTTACATAAAATAAGTTACATATGTCCTGCAGTCAGATTGTTTAAAAATAAATTAGTTAAATAGTTTTATAAATAAAAATTTTGGTGTGAAATATTTTTATGAAATTTGAGTAAAATTTCCCGCGGTTCCAGTGTTAAGTTTTGAATAAAATAATTTATTTAAAAATATATCTATTTACCGTAATTTAGCGCAGACAACTCGATTTTCTTTCAGATTTTATTTTAAATAAAATGTGACTTGCACTTATTTCACTTTTTTTCAATATTTTTTTCGGTTCAAAAAAGACTTAACTAAGCCGCGGTATGTACGCAGGAAATACGATATTTAATTTTACGTTATTATATGGAACTTATTTAATGATATTTTTGATAAAATTGACTGCTTTAGCATTGTTAATGTTAATCCTAGAACTTTTTACTTTTTCTACGATGAAAAAGGCAAAAAAAAAAAAAAAACATCTATTTGACTATGCACTTTTATGTATCGCATAAAAATGTTTGAAAACAAATTAATTTCCCACGTAAGTGACATTTTAAATTCCTTTGGAAATATACATATAAGAAAATAAAAAATTATCCTTTACAAAATATTCAATTCTGAGAATATATAAATTTCAAAGTGCGTAGCTACCAACTCTTCGGCTTTTTCTATATCCCTAAATTTCAATAGAAATTTTTGCGCTATTTAATTGGGAGATAACAGGAAGGTAAAATTTAGTGTAAAGTATTTGTAGTGCGAAAAAGCGTAAGAGTCAGCAACTATGAAAGTGTATAAATGTTTCGTTTTTATAAAGTAGTTTTGTATATTTTTTATAATTTAAATGCTAACAATACTTTACATTGAAAAATTTAAAAGTATTTTACACTACCAATGTTTAAACAGTGTCATAACGTATGTTACCATTTATGTAGAGTTCGGCAATTTTTAATTCTTCCCCTATGAGGAAAACTTTTTACCAAACGTGTGAGCGTTTCTGCTCCAGATTTTTATAATCGCATTTCAAATTATTTAACACTAGAACTGCCGTAGTGGTCATTTTGACCACTGCTAAATAAAAATATTTCGATTCGGGCCAGTAATGTCTTTCTAAAATAAGTTCAAGATGTGTCACATCGAAATAAGTTAAATAAATAAGTTAAAAAGTTTTAAATAAAAATTCTAGTGTGTATTATTTTTGGGATACTTGGCTAAATGTTTCGGCGGTTCAAGGATTAAATTCGCCTTATTAACCCTTCAGTGCGTAACTTTTTTAGTTGCGAACAAGAGTGTTTCTAATATAATAGATTTTTAAATTTGTATATTTCTAATTCACTCCGGAAAATTAAAATGGCAATATCTGTTTTAATTAATAACAGTCATTCTGTATTTAATAAAAGCGAAATGAACCACTGAAACTTTCTGGTGTGAATTCAGATTCTCTTACCTACTTAATGTCTAGAATGCATTCTATTATGGAAATTAAAGGGTTAACCTTTTGAAGGGCGGTGGTATGTCTATAAAACCCCTTAATTTTAATTAAAAAGACAAAATATCAATTTATTAGATACGTGAATTATAGCCGTTTCATTTTTAGAAATATAGTTGTTTTCAAATTTCGATGCCAGTCCTTAATTTCAACAACTAACCCCTTGAGCTCTGGGGTGTAAATATCTTAAAAATTCCAAATGTCACGCTGGCACCAGTATTTTTAAAGAAAAAAAAAACAGTTAACGATAAACACGAAAAAAAAAATGCATTAAACCTTTTTGAAGTAAATTTGGTCAAATTTTCTGGTGTTAATGTGACATTTTGGAATTAAAATTATGTGGTAGAAAATTCTACCAGCAGAACTCAAGGAGTTAAACAGAAAAACTGCTCCGCACCGCAAAGGGTTAAAGGTTAAGTTTTATAAAATAAATAAATATAAACAAAACGTATTTGAATTCATACTTATTAAAGTATTTACTAATTTTAGATATTTTAGCGTAAAACAACCACACGATAACAGTTTTTACTTGAGTTTCAGATGTGCAACATAAGAAAAGATTGGCGTGTTATATAAAAATGTATCTCTGACTTTTTTCATTATTTTAGCTTTGTAATAAACCTTTTTAAGAACCACATATAATTTTTTCAAAACACGATAAAAAATCATGCATTTAAGGCTCAAACTGTAGCAGTTTTAAGACAATCGCTGTTATTCGGAAATAAAGGTTATGAAAAATGTAAATACTAAAATAACAAATTATAGTATTTGTTATTTTAGTATTTACATTATTAAATATAGTATTTAAATATAGTATTTATAGAACACATATCATACTTAACAATTCATAGTGATCGTTCATCATTTAATTTCAAACATGAATATTGCTTGTTGAATTTCGTGTAATAGTAAACTATTTGTGTTAGCTACACTGCAATTTTCTCTTAAAGCCAACTATGAAATCACGGAAAAGCCTTATCGACTATGTACTGCATGTTTCTTTTTTTTCTTGTTTTTGTATTTTATATCAGCTTAGTCATAGCTTCCAAATTTTAGGCTTTTTTGATACCACTACAATTTAATGGGATTTTCCCCTTGTTTAATCGTGAGATTTTGCCGATTAAATATGAACGTTTACTATAGAATTTTAGTGGTAAGGAAGAAAGCGTAAAAATTAGCAGCTTTGTAACTTGTATAAATGTACCCTTAACTAGTAATTCCCAACGTGAGGTGTACACCTCACTGGGAGAAAATTTGGCTTTTTAGGGGACAATCCCAATTTTTAATTCTCTCATTTGGTCTGTTTTGATTAACAAAACTTTTTAATTAAATATAAACAAATGCAAAATTTTAAAATATAATAAAAAAGGTTTTTTTCGAATTTTAGAAAAGTTTCCCAACTAAAAATTCTAATTGTAATTTAAATAATTTTTTAATTCAAGCAATCTCTAAAAACATTTTAGTGCTCTCAAACCCTACACTGTATTCTACTTTTTTCATGTTTGAAATAATATATACATATTTTAGTAATATATACATATTTTTAACTTTTTTGATTATTCAAAGTTCGTATGGGACCTAGGATTTTGTAACCAGAAAATTCTTCGGTACGACTATTTTCTTACAGAAAATCTATGACTAAATTACACGAAATCTCGCGCAGTTGATCTATATTTATTTTCTAGACGACACTGATGCACAATTTTTTTGCCAAAAAAATTGTTTGCCACCTGAATAGTTGAAAAGTGACTTTTTTTTCCGTAGCAAAGTTTCTGTCATTATTAAAAGGAAAATTATTCTGCATAAAAATAGTGGTATCTTTTTGTTCACCACTACTGTGTGGGAATGCTGGTATATCACGTGGGAAATAATGGTACCGTACCAATCATGTTATTTATTGAATGAGCCTTATATCTCTATTCGCTGTTCTGTATGTAAAGTGTAGAAATTTTTATATGTGAATCGTATTAAGAATGTATCTAAACCTGGTTTGAACACATCTAACCTAAAAAATCCTTAAAATAATTGTGCATGATAGTACCAAATTTACAAAATATATTAATCATATATAGTATTAGGAAAGAAAATGGAGGAAAAATTAGAAAAAAAACATGTTACATACCAGTGTTTTGTTAAAGAGAAATTCACCTTCTTTAATGTCTTTATATTATTTAGAGTATTTTCTATAAAAAAAAAAAAATACTGATAGATCAGCTTTCTTTAACAGCGTTTTTCCTTGACCACTCACCCCCTCATCTATAACTCCACTGTAGACATACCACACAGTAAATATCTTTATGACAAATATACTTTAGATTTTGAAATCAGGTAATACATTTCAGTCATTTACTGATTAATGGAAAATGAATCTAGAGAAATATTTTTTGAGGGTGAATAATATCTACTTAAGATTGATTTTTTAAATCTTAAAATGATTGTTGCATATTGAGTTATCTCTAGAAAACATAGTGTCCAAAGCTGTTCCGTCAACAATTTATAAGTTACTAAAATATATTATAATAGTTTCAATATTACAATTACAATGTGAAATCTCAGTATCTCTTCAAGAATTTTTGCAAGATAGAAATGTAGACCATATCAAACCTTTCATTAACACTGAAGTGAGTTGAAAAGGAATGGCAAAACACCTTTTTGGCATAAAAGTGAAGATACCTCATTGAATTTATCTATGAACTATGAATAAAGAAGAAATGATATGTCCTTACAATAGTGAAAATTTACCCGTAACCGCTTTCGCATGGGTGGATTGCTGCCGGGAGAAACTTACACCAGTAAATTTAAATAGAATCTTTCTACTTATTTAAATGCTTTAATTAAGCAAAATTTCAGTCATAAATGATAGCAGAAACAGCTATTTAAATTCACTGGCGAAAATTTATTTGGAAATAGCCAAGTCCTGCGTTTATATCATTTTGTGAATACCGAAAAGAATCTCCTGTTAACTTCAGTCAAAAAGTCCATTATACCTGAGCAATCTGGTACTGATAAAAATAGAAAATTTTATCATATTCGTGAGAAAATATTGCCATGAATAAAGCTTTAAAACAAGACGAGATTTTCTTTTCAAATGTAATGGAATGTTTTCCTGCGGGTAATCAGAAACAGCTTATCACTTCCCACCCCACAAAAAACAGTTATCTTGTGACAACCCCCTCAGTTACTTCACCCTCAACTGTAGACAATATACTACATGTCGTCTCATAATTATTTGCAACTCCATTCCTTTATACGCCCCACTAGTGGCCGAGAGGTTCTGCTCTCGAAACAGGTAGACGGCGGGTGCTGGGTTGGAACCCAATTGTGGCCGTTGGCTTGACCGTTGGGAGATTTCCGTGGTTTTCTTTGAATATCGGATTTCTTTACGTAAATACTGGTTACATTCCATTCGAAAGACCCCCACGGAGGACACCCTACCTCTTAAGGATTATATCCGTGGTGCAGATAGTTGGCCATCACAAAACACAATACAACCATTCATATATACAATTATGTAAAAACACATTTGTGATAGAAAACCAACCTCTATAACTTTAAAAATATGAAATAAATAGTTATTTTAAATCTTAGTTAGACTTTTCACATGTTAATTAAATTCACTTTTTAAATCAGAGAATATATTTAATGTAAAAAATGTGTGCGTTTGAGTGGAGGAAGAAGGTGAGCATATAGCAATTTTACAGGCTATATGCTCATGTTTGGTTAAGGTTTTTTTTTTTTTTTTTTTTTTTTTTTTTTTTTTTTTTTTTTTTCTTCTTCTTCTTCTTCTCTAGACTGTATTGAAGTTTTAAAAATACTACTTGTAAATGATATTAACTCTTCCCTTTTAACGTTGCTGCCCAAAATATTTTACTTTCCGATATTTCTTCAACAATGTATGTATATTATACAGGTGCCAAGATCAGTGTTGCCAATGGACTACTGTTTCTTAATCTAGATTTTTTTTAATGAAAAAACCGTACGATTCCAAATACGGTTTTACAACGGAAAATACCCTTAACCCTTTCCGGCACATGCAAATTTTGTAGTAAAATGGGTAATTATCAACTGCCACCGGAATTTGCAAACGACTTTTTTAGATATTTTGAATTCCTTAATTTTAGCTTTCCTTCTAAAAGTAAAATTTCACTAAAATATTATTGGTGCCGTTTGCAATTAAAATAAGGTATCCCGTACCGGGCACAGTGTGCCGGAAAGGGTTAAGAGACATTCCGTATTTAAAAAAAGCAAAATTTCTTTTTGAAATTTTCTGGGTTGACTGAAGATTTCCTTTTAACAACGGAATTTCTATAACCGTTGGCTTAAAATAACTAAGCATCAAGTGCAAACACTTTTACTAGGGTTTATTACATCCTGGTATAGTTTACACCAGGAAATTTAAATAGAAATTTTCCTCTTATTAAATTTAAACAGAATATAAGTGTATAGTTTCAGACATAAATAATGGCAAAAACGGCCATTCATTTTTACTGGTGGAAGCTTACTTCGGCGATAGTCAGGTCCTGCGTTTCCGCCATATTGTTACATCCTAAACAACCTCCTTTCAGTGTCATTGCAGGAAATTATAATACTTCACTAAACTCGCACTAATAAAAACAAATAGAAAAATTAACCAAATTTATTAAAGGAATTTTTCGTGAAGAGACCACTAAAATAAGGTGAAATTTCCTATTCAAAATTTACTGCTGGAAATTTGCTCTGGCAGTAATCAGAAACTCTTGATCAGATTTAGAAAAAAAAAACAGACGTTTTCAAGTGACAACGTTCTTAGTTACTTCATTCGCAACTGGTAGACGATGCACTATATGTCTCCCCCTCCTTATTCGCAACTCCATTGCGATAGATCGGGTGTATTTTTCGACAATGCAAGCTTCAAGTGTAATTTTTCTTTTAATTGTTCACTTAAATACTTACAGTTAGCTTTAGACATTCCATAATACTAGCGACAACCACTTTATATTCGGCGCTGCCACAGGCGTCTAGTTCTTAATTATATTTCGCACCATTTTTTCAAAACAAAAATCTTTTACAAAGACTTTGAAAGCGTAGGAAATTAAGTATACAATATTTAAAAAAAATAGTGATACCTACAGAATATAATAATTTTTAGCTATGGTAGCCCTGTTTATGCTTTAAATGTGCAGTTTCCAATTTTTATTGTTAGGCACGACTTTTTCTGGTACACTTTTTATAGATTATTTAGTTGCTGAAATCATAAGGCTGGACATAGGTCAAATATTTTGCACAAAAATATTGATTTTCATTTGGAAACAACTCTTTAGGACAGTAAAAATTCCTAGTCTTGAATATTGAGGCATTTATTCATTAAGGGTTAAAGTGCATTTTTTTCTTAACCCATTATCTGTTACGGGTGCGTTTTCGTACGGTTAAAAACAGATGCATGGTCTTAAATTAGCTGAATCAACCATTATTTTTCAGTTAAATTTTATTCTTATTTATTACAGAAACTTTTATAATTGTATAAAGCAAAAATTAATTTTATAAATTTGTGATGGGAAATATTTTTTGAACAAAAATGCTAAGATTCCTTTTTTTTTAAATTTCGGCAGTTAATGGGTAGTAAAAAATATAACAGTATTAAAAAAGGATCAATTTTCTCATAACTTAACTTATTTTATTATTTAATTTATGATATCTCGAAATATTATAAATACTGGTGTACTAGTGTATTTTTTACGCATGTCATAGGTGCTGTGGATTACGAATTTTCACTTTCAAATTTTCCTTTTATGGTTTTTCTAATTTTACCACAATAATCTACGATATAAGAAAGTGAAGACCACTTCCCGGAAATTTTGATATTCGAAATTGCAATTCTTAGTACCAATGTTTGATCAACTTTATTTTAATGAATGCATATTAACATATGCCTCTTGTTATATAAACACATTGATTCTTTAAAGATATTCAGCCCGCAGAGACTTTTATGTAAATTATTTTATAATGAAACAAACAGCAATTTATTCTCCTCAAATCATAGAGAATGCTTTTAAAGTTGATATACAAGTAATGTTAATTAATGAAATCATTAGCTATAAAACTACAATCATTGATTTAAAGTTCCTTTGTTTGTCTTTCTGAAATCTCAGCAGAATTTGTTTGATTAAAAGTCCGTATGAGTTGTGTTTGAAAATTAAGTAGAAATCTTGTCTTTATTCGCGATTTCTTTATTTTTTGACATGAATAAAGAACTAGTAATTCTTTCTCATAATATAAAAATGAAATGAAATATCATTATTTGCAGATTTAATATTTTCTTTATTCTCGATTTATGAACTTTGTCTCTTTAATTAAAGTTATGGTTTATTTAGAATAAATTTAGAAACATTAATGCTACGACAATACACCCAAGATTTCCCTGTTATGTTACCATCATTTCCTTAAATTAGAATATACTTCATTGACAGAAGTCTTTATTACATATTTTTAAAATCAACAATTGAAAATCTATTAAAATCTTCGGATGATTGTTTAGAAATTAATCGGTTATGTTTGTATTATAAAATGCTTATTAAATAAAATAAAACTGATAATCACATCGACTATTTCGGAATAAAAATATAAATATGTCTCTCTTAAAATCAGAAACAATTGACAGAAAGCAACACACAAAATATTTATGTGAGTTGTTGCTTCATCGAGCATAGATGTTCGCTTATACAGGGTGTGTTAGATATGATGGGACAAAATTTAAGGGGAGGTAGGGTACATAATAAGGATTCAGATTTGTACAGCATTCTATGGTCGGGAACCCTTTCCTGGCGCGGTAGTGGCAACATTAGCAGATCTGCCAACTTCTACGCCTTCTTAAATCATATAAACTTGTATGGAACCACAAAATATTTTTAGTAAAATATACGCCAAATGTATTCAATGTTATGTATTGCAATATATATTGTCAATTATTAAATAAAATTTATGTTTCTAATATGTTTATTTAACTGTAAATAGGCGTATATGTTGGCAGCCATGCGCCAGTGTTATAGCGTCTAGAATATATAATGAGGAAATCGAGTATCTCAGTAATACTTAGAAAATTGCTAAAATATTGTAGCTCTTAAATGTGCAGCGATGCTGATGAAACCTAAAGACAGTAGCGACGTCTGCATGATATTTTCTAAAACTGCAAGACTATTGCTAATCTATGCAATTTAATACGAAAAACCCGCAGGTTTCACTGTAATCATCACTTTGGATTGCAACAGCATCATTGCACATTTAAAGGATAAAATTCTTAACACTGTTTAGACAACAGATTTCCATAAGTAGTATTCTATATGCTATACTAGTGGTGAATAAGAGTCACGTCTCAATTGCAAAGGGTTTAGTAAAAGATTTTCTGCTTGTGTATTACAAAACCATCGTTTTCATTTTCGAATTCTGGCGCAAGCTGGTATTTAGAGATTAAAAATAAGTGCAATATTTTAAACTCATGCCCAAAAATTAACGGTAAGTGACTAATGACCTTACAAAGTTCTTGAATCCCCATTCAAGTCATAAAGCTTGCGCGTACTTCATGTCGGATTAACCACTTAATCGTCGCTCACGAGACATTCTCGGGCTGCAATTTTCGTGACTTTTATTCAAAATTGTCTGATTCCCACCAATTTTATAAAATAGTGTAATTGGTTTTATTTTGGTATCAATTTATTTGTCATTAAATAGAAGAATATATTTTTTAAAAAAGTGGTGGCAATAATGAATTTGAATTTTTAAACCGTAATTTAATGCGACCATTAAGTGGTTAAATGAGTCGATTTCCGGAATGCATAGACTATTAAGCAAGAGAGAACTTTACTAAACAAAGTTATTTAGGAGGCAATGGTTGATATATCAAGCAAAAACTCGGGAAAAAGAATAAAGACGACACGCAGTGACGAAACCCGGGAGGGTACCCAAAACCAGTAGTATTGTAAGGTTTTCTTCTTTTTGATTCATAGCAGAAAGTTTTCTGGTTAGATAAAGCAAAAAGAACTTTAAAAAATTAAAGGCATTTAGAGCATTTGAGCACCCATCCTGGTTACGCCACTCAAACGGCAATACGATATCATAAATATAAAGTATAAATTAAATGCACAATAAGAAAAATGACGATTACATTAGCTTATCAATAATAATATAAATATAAAGAAGGTGAATTAGTACCGTGCCAAACGCAAAGACTAGATTACATTAATCAGAATAAGCAAAAAATAAGCAAATAGGTTACAAAGAAGGATAACTGCAATTTTGAATTTAAAATTTCCGTAATAGTGGCGTAACCAGAGTGGGTGTCCAAAACCAGTGACCGAAGGGATCGACCAGTAAGGTTTCTTTCTCCTTGATTCATAGCAGAAAATCTTCTGGTTAGATAAGGCGAACTGAACTTTCAAAAATTACCGGTATGCAGAGCACTTGGGCACCTATCCTGGTACAAAAATTACCAGTATTCAGAGCATTTCGACACGAACCATGGTTACGCCACTGCGCAACGATGTACCTTAACCCGGGAGAACGCGCGCTTATCCAGGGTATGGATGGTTTTAACTTTGCCACCAATAAAATCAAATTATTACAGTCATATTATTAAGACGGAGACAATTCTTACAAATTTTGCAATAAAATAAGTTGAAGATTACTGTTAAAAAATTAGTGGTTACAATTGTAAAAACCACACGTACTCCGGGTCTTTTAGGCCCTGCGCGCGTCCTCCCGGGTTAACCGCTTCCATGATTTGGCATCCCCATTTCAATAATGATTTATTATTCCCACCAGTAATTTTTTATTGTAATTTTTGCATTATTCAATCCGAGCATTTTTCTGACTCAATTAGGCAAAAATTTCTGATTTGAAAAATCGGTTAACCCTTTAACGATCATAGCATTTTCATTGCTAAGATGTCGAAATAAATGAATGACACCGGTAATTAAGAACAAATATATTTCTAAATAAGAAAACGTGATTTTTCACTTACAAAATAAAAGGGATATTTTTAGATAAAAATACCGGTGTCAGTGTTGCGTATCGGAATTAAAATTTTGTGGTTTCGTGTCGAAACCAATGAACATTAAAGGGTTAAAAAAGATTAAAAATTAAGTAAAAGAAATGAAAAAATAGGCATTATTTGATAGATTTTTTTTTCTTTAAATATTGATCAGTTATGTGCTTCAGGTAGCTCTCTTGTTCATTTTTGTAAGGAGGTGCAAATCCATCATCATGATTTCGGATGAAAAGCGGTCTTTCAAGAGCCCCAGGCCCCTTTATATTGTACATTTAATGGACCGCAACGCTTCGTTGGGTATCTGTTCGCAATCTCTGTGGAAATATTGGGCACGTTTTTTGATAACTTACGAGATAAGCCAAACATTGTGATCAAAATGAATGATGTCATTCCGGACGAATGTGGATGCATTACAATCTCACATTAAATTCTATTTTGGACAGTTTGAATTTTTTGCATCCGAGTTTCACAGACAGATCTCCAAACAACTGACCCGTAGGTCATAGTGGATCTGATAAAGGATTTATACAGTAGTGACTGATTAAAAATTGACAGAGAGCTATGCTTAGCTAAGAGAGAATTTATTGAATCTTGAGCCGCAACAGTCTAGATGAGTACGTCAGTTAATTTTGAGTTTAGGTAAATTCCTTGATATTTATATTTAGTGACCCAGGAGATATCATCACAGTTAAGAGAAAGTTTAGTGTTTGGAAAGATAGAGTTTCTGAAAAACATGGCGGCGGCAATTTCTTTCTTTTACTGCGATATTTTCTAAGCCAATTATAAAGTGCTTCAAAGTGGAACTGGTGTTAATATAGCATTATGTGCGACTGTTTGTGACTGTAAATGATTGCCGTGTCATCCGCATAAAATGCTAAGCTTTTTAACCCTTTGAGCTCTGGGGTGTAAATTTCTTCAAAATTCCAAATGTCACATTTGCACCAGTATTTTGCAAAGAAAAAAAACCGGTTAACGATAGACAGGAAAAAAAAAATGCATTAAACCTTTTTCAAATAAATTTGGTCGAATTTTCTGGTGCCATTGTGACATTTCGGAATTAAAATTATGTGGTAGAAAATTCCACCGTCAGAGCTCAAGGGGTTAAAACAGCGGAAAGACACCATTTCTCCAGTAATATTTTTTACAACTAACGCTGTGAGTTCAACTGTTACGAAAAACATTTTTTCTTAATTGATATGAAAGGCTGCGGTGCAACATCAGCATTGTTAAAAGGGAAAATGAAGGTCCTCAAAATTCTTGTGAAGAATTTATATTTTTACGATTTTGAAGTATTCAGCGACTCAGACGCTACTCAGGAGATGATTTCACTGGCTGGAGAACGTTTCCTTGTTTCATTGTACAATTATAATGGGAATAATGTACTTTCGCTAGACCACCTAAGGTTTATTTCACACAACAAATCAGCCTTTACATACAATTCGACCATTCCTGTTTTACCACCATCTGCAACTAAAGCACAACAGCACTATTTAATCCTTTGATCTCTGGTAGGTAAATTTCTTCAAAATTTCAACTGCCACATTGACATTAGTATTTTGCAAAGAAAACATCCGGTTTACGATATACTCTGAAAAAATGCATTAAACCGTTTTCAAATAAATTTGTTCGAATATTCCGGCGCCATTGTGACAATTCAGAATTAAAATTAAATGGTAAAAAATTTAACCATCAGAGCTCAAACAGTTAGGAGTATATTAGAAGGTCGACCAATAACTTGGGGTAGAAAACATGCTGAAGTGTAGGGATGGGAAAAGAACAAATACTGGCCTTGAGTTTCTATTCACTGTGCTACCTCCTGTTCACTCTGTTTTCTCGAACCTTGTATCCCGCAAGTGCAGAAATGACTGCCAAAATATTATGGATGCAAGAAGGCAGAGGTTTTTTGATACAACACGTATCTCAATCTCTAGTGAGATTGTAACAACATTGCAGTGGTGTATCAAGACGAGGACAAGGCTGACCTTGAATCTGAGATGGAAATACAAAGCTGCCATGTTTCCGGATTTTTGTACACTAGTATTTCAAGTCAGAAAATGCTCTCTTAGTTAACTGGAAGATTTTGGCGATTTAAAATTATAACATTTCCTCTAAAATAATAGCCAAAGATTTGGCAACGATGCAAATAAAGTGTCGACCCAATGAAGACATGCACCTGATGGAAGATTAAAAAGTCATACCACAAACTGTCAAATTTTTATTAAATTAAGAAGCATTATAGCATTGGTAGTAATAAAAACACCCATTAGGTCCATACACCAGCATTCATTATAGTATTATATCTTTGAAACATGAACGTACCAGTAAAAGAAATGAGAAATAGGATTTTTTGCTTTTTAAATAAATGTTTTTACTAATGTGCAAAATAATTTACTCTTAATTAATGACTTATAATGAGTCGTCGTATTTATTATCAGCAAATTCATTGTAAAATGTATCAAATCATATAATCTTTAGTATTATTACTAGCCACTATTTGCGTAAAGGGGTTAGTTTTCATGTTAAGCAATCTACAGAGCCGTAATTCTTGTTTTTCCATTATTTTTTGCTTTTCACGTCCATTTTTGCAAAACTGCCAGTCCGCAACTTCATTGTTTGGCATGGTACCGACGATATTACGGAAACTTAGTTGGAGTCAGAATTTCCAGTTTTGCCTCCAATTTCATATAGAAATTTCAAATTAATTCAAGAAATAAATTATAGTATTTTTTTTTTTGTTTATTTAATAAAATTCATTTACCAATCATTAAAGTAAAAATTCTTCTACATCTATAAATTCTTTTAAAGTAAAATCACTTGTATCCGTTTGAAATTTCAGATTAAAATTAGAGACAAAACCGGTAACCTTGGTTGGAGGTTAAGCCAGGGGTGCAAAGTTCTAGGCGCCAACAGGCAGTCTCTTACCACAGAATTTATTTCGTTATTTTTCGTATGATATTTCGTATAAAATTCTTGTAAGAATGGTATTAAATTTTAAGCAACAAAAACTTTTACATTTTATTGGTGAGAGACTCCTCGCTGGTGCCTAGATTTTTGTACCCCAGGGTTACACTATGCTAATTGCCTATTTTGCTGCCGTAAAGTTTGGGACCTATGCAAAGTTTGTTTACTAACGGAAAATTTTTTCACAAGTATATTTTAACAGATTTTTTGCTTAATTTAAATGCCTTTTTTATGAAAATTTACTGTCATGAATGAAGAAATTTCTATTCAAGTTTACTGGTTGAAAATTGGCCTGTTGATAATCTGTCCCTGCGTGTATTTGTTGAATACCCCTATATTATGTCAGAATGGGTAAATAGCTAACATAAAAACACACAAAATATGTCAGTGTGTGTGTAGAAAACGTGACAGTGTATATATATGTGATTTCTGGTAAATCTGGCAGTAATAATTCATTGTAATGTATTATAATTCCGATTAAGTATGTGAATCTCAATTCAATGAATACCAACGCCTTTTTCGGTCGTTAATGCTGTCGTTATTGCAGGGTCGTGGAGTTGTTAACCACCGGACGGGCGGTGGGGTATATATAATCCCATCTGTTTTAAACATGCTTCGCACCACAAACTTTTAACGAATGTTTATACTTTTAACTTTGGGGGAGGGGAAAATTGTCTTTCCTTATTTTAACCCCTTGAGCTCTAATGGTAGAATTTTCTACCACATAATTTTAATTCCGAAATGTCACAATGGCACCAGGACATTCGACCAAATTTATTTGAAAAAGCTTTAATGCATTTTTTCGTGTTTATCCTTAACCGGTTTTTTTTCTTTGTAAAATACTGGTGCCAATGTGACATTTGGAATTTTGAAGAAATTCACACCCCAGAGCTCACCTCAGCCCCACACCTCAGACCAAAGGGTTAAAGCATTTTTTTCAATTTTTCCAGTTAGATCGCAATATTGCAGAGACATTTTTGCTTGCCCCTCAAGGTGTTAAAAGTAATAGAATGAAGTCCAAATTCAGAGTTTCTGCATGACATAAGGAATCTGCATAGCTTTTAATCTTTTATTGACAACACTCAGCTAAAACAATTTTCTTCTTATGCTGAAGCTCAGATCTTAAAGTAGCAATCATAGTGGATGTATGAAGAGACTTAGAAGCAAAAATTCTGGCGATATATTAGAACTCCAGGCAGCAGAAGCTCTTAACTTGAAAATTGCACAAATTCTCACAAATCTGCGTTTTCGTCCTATGCTCTTGCATTTTGATCAGCCTTGCATAGATATAAACCATGACGCACGTTTCTGATTGGTAAGAAAGAAGAAAGTCACGCGAAAAGGTTCGATATAAATAATTCTGAAAAGAGATCTGTCAGAAACGCGGAAAGAGCTATAAATATGAGACGTACACAAAAATCCCAGGGCGGTAAAAAAAATCTTGGTATAAAAATAAATAAAAAGAAGTGTCTCTTTTAAAAACATTCGAATTCATCCTAAATAATACAGTTTGATCAGAAATGATAGGAAATTTTAGGAATACACTAAAAACTTTATATTTAAGTAAATTGAGTAAGATAATAATTAATTAAAAGGGAGCACATTTAATAAAATTAATGATAGATACTATACAAGAATGGGAAATTAGGGAATATACCGGTAATTCAGATAAATAAAAAGGCAATAAATGGAAATATCGTGAATGAAAAATAAAACTATATAGCATAAATATATAACCATTATACTACATATTTCAGATACTACATATACTACATACTACATATACCATACATATACCATATACTACAAATCAATATCCATAGAGCATATACGCAATTGAAAATCATGCTTGTAGCAAAAGATCAATTCTTAAATCCTGTACAGCACATCAAATCCCTTTTACGTAATGTAAAGTCATTTAATGGATTTACTGAAACCCATCCAGATAAGAAAATGGAAAGTACAAATATAAAACAATGATGAATAAAAATGGAGTTTGGAATACGTAATTTCGTTATCAAGGGCAATATTATGAGATCACGAAAATATGCGATTCGTTTCAGAGCTAGAAATCAGGCGAATAATCATAATGCAAAGTTTTCTACCATTGTCCGATCAATGATTAAAAAAAAAAAGAAAAAGTTAAGAAACTTGGACTTGTGTAATCTATATATAAATTGAATCAAAGAATGAGTAAAAACTTACTATGTAAAATAGATATTGAACAGAGAAAAATCTCATAATGAACGAAGCTGCAAACCTCATCGAAATCTCCTAACTAATTCACATCTTATAGTACAGATTCAGTTTAAAACATAACAGATACTTAGGAGATAGTATATGGAGAGAAAAATATTATTAAAATATGTAAATACAATAATTATTAAGTATGTTATATTAATAAAATAAAATAAAAGAGAATAAATTATATTTGATGCTAATTAATCGAAACTTAAACTTCCTACCCTGTTGAAATTGTACTCAAACTTGATTAAAATATTTCACACCAGAATTTATACTTAAATCCATTTAACATACTTATTTAACTTAAATCTTTGTGTTATTTATTTAATTTATTTCATGAAAAATTTTCTGGTTTTAATCGAATGAAACGCAATATAGGACGGGGTCGATTAGACCTATTCAGGGTAGGAAGTTTAAGGTGATTTAATAAAATGGATTGAAGAAAAATACAAGTAGTGATTGGAAATTATATAAAGTGTCATCCGATATATTTTTAAGAAAATAAAGAATATTAAATGCTAACTTCAGTGTCTCCATCTTTCACTGGAAAAAGGATTTAAATACTCTGAGCATTGCAGGATCAATCTTCAATTGATTATATACATGTGTGTATGTGTGTGTAGGTATGTATGTATTATCGACCATAATGTTTTACGTAGAAAAATTTACTTATAATGATATCACTAAATCTTTTAAATAATAAATATATTCTATTCTTTCACGATTCTGAGAAAAAAAACTTTCACTTCTAAAAACGTAACATTTTTATAAGAGGTAATATGAGGAGACTGCAGAAATAAACAGAAAGTGATTCAATAAAACATACTCGAAGTTTTCTAATGAAACTTTCTTTCAGATATGTTTTATGTAAAAATATTTTCTTCGAGTGAAATATTTTTACTGGAGAAGCCTTTTGATATTTTTGAAAATATGAAAGAAATTCGTTTCTTTCAATGGCATTTTCACATGCAATTTAGCTTTTGAAAAAAAAAATTCAATATTTATTTTCTCTTTTACTTTTATTTTTTAAATCACGTGCATTTCATATTACTTTAAAATTTTAACCCAATCATGCTTTTCTAAATCAAAAGACTCTTCATATTTTTTCTTGCCCTAGAAAAAGAATTTTTAATCTCGGTTCCTTTTTCAATAGGATATATTCAACTATAAAAAATCAATTTCTTCAGCTAGGAAAATGATTGTAAATACGAAGGAAAGTTTTTATAAATGTTAAAACAAGAAAGTTATAAATAAAGTTATTATTCTTTATATTTGTTATCAATAAAAAACCTGTTGATAGTGTAACAAATATTATTTTTTGACACTTATTTTGCTACATGCTAGAAAACGAATTTTTTAAATGGCGCTTAAGCAGATATTTTTATTTAAAAAAATGAATAGTCATAAACCGATTTTTATATTTGCACAAGAAATAAATTTATTTTATATATTTTATTATTATTAAGATTGCAAAGTCAACATTTTTTTCACGATAATTTGAAATCTGTATCAGTTTGACTTATAATGCAAGATCCGTATGCTTATTTGAATTTTATGTATGTATGACATAACAATTTCAGAATAAATATCTTCGCCTTATTTAATCACAGAATTTTTAATCATTTGAAATATGGCGGGTGAATTTCTTCCCACTTACTGCAAATGCCACTTTGACAGCGGGATATTCGATCAAATTTTTTTGACGATAAATGAATGCATTTAACAGTTTATAAACGAAATCGATTTTTTTGTTTGCAAATTACTGGTGCCAATGTGACATTTGTGTATTCTGTTGAAATTCAACCACACGAGCTTAACCCTTTGAGCTCTGATGGTAGTATTTTCTACCACATAATTTTAATTTCGAAATATCACAGCGGCACCAGAAAATTCGACCAGATTTATTTGAAAAAGGTTTAATGCATTTTTTCACGTATATCGTTAACAGGTTTTTTCCTTTGAAAAATACTGGTGCCAATGTCACATTTGGAATTTGAAGAAATTTGCCCATCAGAGCTCAAAGGGTTGAAGAGTTAAACCGTAAAGCATGGTTACTTCACTGCAATGTCGTTGTGAAGTCACATTGTGACTTTATGACCATCGATTGTCAATGTGACGTCACGTGACGTCGATGTGAAGTCACAGTGACTAAAATGTGAAGTCGTTATGGCCGTTTTAGAGCTCTTTTGTGACGTTTCACAAAGCACAATGTGACAAATTTGTGAAAAATGTGTCATTTGTGACTAATTTGACATTAACATTGTGACGAAACTGTGACAAAAGCGACGATATTTAAATTGACCAGAAATATGTTTTTTAAAGTAAATAACATGTTTTGAATGATATTTATAAATTTCTGAAGATTTTTAAGAAAGTCACATCTCAGTCACAATGTGACGTCACTGAGTGGTGGCATTTTGGTCACAGATGTGATGTGACCAAAGTGACCCACATTGACGTCACTGTGACCATGCATGCGATTAGGGAACATCTTACTGTGATTGCATAAGGTGACCAAAAGTATATTTAAACTGTAGGAGAACGGTGCGTTCCTTGTGCTCTGTAATTTACTAATTTCATCTCATATTGTTAATTGTTTAATTCAGTGTAACGAGCTTTTACCTAATAATAAAAAGTGACAGATTTTAGATTTTCAGATAAGATTGTCTCAAAGTTTGTAACTTCTCTAAATAAAAAAAAAATACTGGAGTAGGTCTTTTTTGGATACAAATGCTAAAAAAGCAAAGAGTCGATTTTCTTTACATTGAAAGTGAATTTTAACTAAATGTTTAGTTGATATTTATAATAATTCGAATATTTTCTTAACTTTTGTTGATGGTATGTGATCGTGATTCTGTATTCGACACATAGGTGACAAGTATTTTTTTTTTTTTTTTTTTTTTTTACGTAATTTGATTGTATTACTGTTTTAGTTAAGTCAATACAATAAAACATGTGAATTTGTTTAAAAAAAAAGGTAGATTAATTTACTTACGGGCGTTGATTTCTAACATTCAAATGTCCGTGTTACACATATGCTACTACCGGTGTTTTTTTAAATTCAGACATTCCAAATTCATAAAAGAAATTTAAATTAGATGTATTTCCTTTATCCAAGCCAAATATTTACCGTTATCTAAAATGTTGCATTTCATTTTAAAAAGTTTCTGGGTCTAAAAAGAATTGCTTGATCCGCGGATTATACGTCGGAAATAAGGTAAATCATATAGTTCTGTCACACATTGAAAAGAATAAAATTAAATATTTCTCTTACTAAAATATTTACTCTGGGAAAGTTTTTGTTCAAGGAAAGTTTTTACTTCGCATCAATCTGAGTGCGGGCAGAAACTCAATATTCAATGCCTGCTACTTTCTCGAACATGTCGACTTCTCTTGAAAATGATTTGTTTCTCTTCATAAAATCGCATGTCGACAAATCCAATTGATTGATTATATCATCATTTTTCTTTGTCGCCCTAGTACAGAAATTAATTTCGTTAAAAACTTGTGAAAAACTATTTGACATTTTTTCCTCCAGAAAAGAATTTTGATGTTTTAAAAATAATAGAAGTTTAAAGATATTGTTCTTCATAATCAGAATGGTATTTTTCAGAAGTTTGTGTTTAGTTTTAAAACCTTCGATTCCTGTAGCATACGAACCGAACAAACAATTTTCAAGTTATTTGCATTATATTATGAATGAAAAGGGCTATCAATTGCAAAATTAAATTTTAATTTGAACAATTATATAATAATTCATTTATTATTTGCTAAAATCAGGTTATGTAAAGTTCACAGTCTTTAGTACCACTATTTCATATTAGTCGTCTACGCCTAATTCGAACGGCATTAATTACCAATTCTGAGATTACCTTTATTTCGCTCGTACCCCCTTCATCTCAGGTAACTCTGTTTCTTACCAGAATTTATTTTAAATAAAATGTCAATCACTTCTTATTAGAACATATTAATTAACACAGAAATAATAGAATAAAAGAATAACAGATTAATAACAGAATAAAATTTCTGTTTGAAAAATACTTAACTAATCTGCGGCACATAAGCAGAAAATTTCGGTAACTCCTAGAATCAAAGTTGAAAAATAGTGTCAGCATACTCTTTAAATCTTTGACCACCGGTGATTAAATTTCTTTAAAATTTCAAACATCACATTGACACCAGTATTTTGCAAAGAAAAAATGCAGTTAACAATATACAAGAAAATATGCAGTAAACAATTTGCAAATAAATTTAGTCGGATATTCCTGTTCCAGTGTGACATTTCGGAAATAAAATTAGGTGGTAGAAAATCAACCGTCAGAGCTCAAAGGGGTAACTCGAGAACACCCGGAAGAAGTCGACTTGATACCGACCATATGATTAAATTTTAATTCGAGCCAGAATTCTTTTCGTGAAACAAGTTAAATTCAAACCACGCAGATTTACGTTAAATAAGTCAATTAAATTATTTTGAATAGAAATTCTGGTGTCAAATATTATTACCAAACTTGAGTAAAATTTCCGGGCATTCTAGTGCCAACCCTTTCCGCACAGACGAATTCTGTTCGTAAAATGAGAAATAATTGACTGACAAATGACTTTTTACAAATTAAGAACTCCTTAATGTAAGTTTTCATTCTAAAAGCAAAATTTTATTAAAATAATTTTGGTGCCATTTTGAAGTTTGGGTATAAAATTAGGTGTGCCCGGATTGGGATTACAGTGCCGGAAATGGTTTATAATGCATAAAGAAGAATATTAAGCAATATTCTAAATTGAATATTATTTTCAAGGTAAACCCGAGTAAATCAGAACTGTTCGGAAAATCAGGGTATACAGAGTGTCTCTAAACAAATGATATATACGCTAGGGGGTGATAGAACACATCAAGACGAGTAATAGTAAATAGGAAACCAAGGGTCCCAAACGTTTTCCAAAGGAGATAGCCGCCATTAAAGTTTGCGGTCCAAAATTTCAAACACACATAAAAATCGGAAAAACTGGTCGATTGATTTGGATTTTTCACTAAAATTATTCTTTATGTTGGTATTTTCTTGAAAATAAATTATAAAGATAAATTTCGAAAAATGCCGATAGAGGGCGCTTTAGACTTTAAAGTAATGAAAAACTATTTTTTGCCGTGATTTTTTGCATCTCATTAAATGGTTTCGTAAGCTTAGACTTAAATTTTGAGCTCAAAATCTGAATAGTTGGAAGCGGTTAAGTAGCACAAACTTAACTGTGTTCAGAGGGTTTAAATTTCAAATGATTATAAAAAACGGGAAAATTGGTCGATTGATTTTCGGTTTTCACTAAAACTATTCTTTATGTCGGTATTTTATTGAAAATGAATTATAAAAATAAATCTCAAAAAATGTCGATAGAGGGCGCTTTAAACTTTGGAGTAACGAACAACTACTTTTTACGTTAATTTTTGCATCTGATTAAATGTTTTCGTAAACATAGACTTAAATTTTGAGCTCAAAATCTGAATAGTTGGAAGCGGTTAAGTAGCACAAACTGAACTATGTTCAGAGAGTTCAAATTTCAAATGATAATAAAAAACGGAAAAATTGGTCGATTCGTTTGCGGTTTAAAATAAAACTATTCTTTAAGTTAGTATTTTCTTGAAAATGAATTTTAAAGATAATTTTTCAAAAATTCCGTTAGAGGGCGCCTTAAACTTCAGACTAACCAACAACAAGTTTTAACCGTGATTTTTTGTATCTAATTAAATGTTTTCCAAAACTTGTTAAATGTTTTCGAAATCTTAGATTTAAATTTAAATTTTGAACTCAAATTCTGAATCGTTGGGTGAAGTGAATCCTGAAGAAACTGAAGTGTGTTCAGGAGTTGAAATTTAACCCCCTCTCCCTCGAACATAGTTCACTTTTGCGCTACTTAAACACTCGCAACGACTCAGAATTTGATCTCAAAATTTAAATCTAAACATTTGAAAGCATTTAAAGAAAATAACGGTTAAAAATAATTGTACGCTACTCCAATGTCTAAGGCGCCCTCTATTGGCATTTTGTGAAATTTATCTTTAAAATTTATTTTCAAGAAAACACTGATTTATAGAGTAGTTTCAGCAAAAACCGCAAACGAATCGACTAATTTTTCCGGGTTTTTTTTATAGTTTTCCGTTTCGTTTGAAATTTAAACCCTCTGAACACAGTTCAGTTTGTGCTACTTAACCACTCCCAACTATTCAGATTTTGAGCACAAAATTTAAGTTTAAATCTAAGCCTACGAAACCATTTAATGAGATGCAAAAAATAATGGCGAAAAATAGTATTAGGATGGATTATTTCGTTAATCCAAAGTCTAAAGCGCCCTCTGTCGGCATTTTTTAAATTTAGCTTTATAATTCATTTTCAATAAAATACCGACATAAAGAATAGTTTTAGTGAAAATCGCAAATCAATCGACGAATTTTTCCGTTTTTTATAAACATTTGAAATTTAAACCCTCTGAACACAGCTAAGTTTGTGCTACTTAACCGCTTCCAACTATTCTGATTTTGAGCCCAAAATTTAAGTCTAAGCTTACGAAACCATTTAGTAAGATGCAAAAAATCACGGCAAAAAATAGTTTATCATTACTTCAAAGTCTAAAGCGCCCTCTATCGGCATTTTTCGAAATTTATCTTTATAATTTATTTTCAAGAAAATACCAACATAAGGAATAATTTTAGTGAAAACCGCAAATCAATCGACCAATTTTTCCGTTTTTTATGTGTATTTGAAATTTTGGACCCCAAACTTTAATGGCGACTATCTCCTTTGGAAAACGTTTGGGACCCTTGGTTTCCTATTTACTATTACTCTATATTTTATAATATTAAAATTCAAACTAGAAATTTGAAAATAACGCTTCCATTCGATTGTGAGTTTCTGAATTACTTGCGTTGTTTCTTATGCATAGATGCCAACATCTGTCAGTGATTCGCGATTCCGATTCAAGTCTCGCAATTTAAATTTAAATTTTATTTAATCAAAAATTTTAAAGTAATATCTAAAATGAAACGTATAGAAAACGGCACATTTCCTTATATTTATTTTTCGGTTTAAAACATTAATGCCTCTTATCGGACTATTATTGTCTTTAATTGGCATCTATGCGTGTGTCCTTTTTAAAATTCAAGCTGATTAACGAAATAGAATAGAAATTTACAAACAATATACCTTACGTTATAGCCAAGTGCAGGGGTGTCAAATTATGGCAATTCGGATACCACATTTTTAAAATATACGTAATCGACAAGCTGAATCACGAATAATCAGTGATTAAATAATGCAATAATTACTATAAAATTTTACTGGTGGGAAGAGGAGAAAAATTCAGTGTTTTATGTGAATGGAAATTTTTAGGTTAAACAGAAATTTCAGTCGTATAATGTTATTTAACGCCTATTTTTTTTATTCATATTTCTTCCATGGTACCACTTTTTTTCAAATAGTAAAATTCCCACAGTTTTCCGGTTTCACATTATGGTAAAAATAATAGGAATGTTAATATTTCAAAATTAAAAATGGTGATAATGAAGAAATCTGAATTTTTAAAAAGTAGGCGTGAAATAACAGAACTTTACGGTTGACCTAAAACATTTTAAATAATATATTTTATCCCATACAATTAAATATTTTATTTATATGTTACATATCATATTATCAGTGCATATTTGAAGAACTCAGATCGTAACGATGGTAAGCGACACAAACATTTTGAGAAATATGCTGTAATGATCCAAACACTTATTTACGTTTATGGTCAAATGTCTCATTTATTATTTAAAAAAAAAAAAAATTAGGATTAGATTTTTTTTTTATTCGAACAGTAACTTAGCATATGGTAGAAGATCACTGATTATTTTCAGTCATAAGATTAATTAAATTTATTTTATTTTGAAACATACTACCTTTATCATCTGATGTCTGCATATTGAAATGCATAGCTGAAAAATTTCAGTGATATACGTAAATGTGAATTGCGCCTGGAAAATATAAAGTGTGATCAGTGAAATTTTGCAGTTTATTCATATGTTAGTTTTCATATTATCAGTCCCCTGGTTGCAAATTTGGTCTACAATTTTGTTATGAAATTTGGACTTCTGACTGGATTTTTTAGAAAAAGAATTTTTACTTTGATTATTTTTTATCCGGATAATGCTGTTTATAAACTACTAAAATGATTGACTAATACCAAAATTTACCAATGAATTTATTAGAAATTAGATATTTCAGTGATTTTAAGTAACGCTATAAAAGAGAAAATTTCTGTAACCCTTGCCGGCATAGAATAATTCTGTTCATGAAACGAAGAAATGATTGACTGACACCAGAATTTACAAACGAACTTTCTTAGTATAATTAATACATGTAGTTCTAAACTTTCATTGTAAAATGAAAATTCTACTAAAATATTCTTGGTGCGATTTGTAAATTTGGAATTAAAATTTGGAGGGCCATAGTAGAAGCACTATGCCAAAAGTTGTAACCCAAGTCCATGGTATATTTTTTGCTATCATTAGTGTTCCAATTTTGTGAACCTTTTTATTCCATATTTGCACCAGAAATTTCAAATAGAAAATTTTCCCTTTAATAATAATAGGCATTTCGTTATAAAATATTGGGAAATTTGTTGTTTAGATTTTCCTGTACAAACTCCGAATCTCCGAAGTACATAATTTCTTGAACATATTCCACTCTGAAAATTAGAGTGTCAACCCTTTGCACTCGACAGATGATTTTCACTGACTTTAGAATCTCGCGTAAATGGGTTTCCAAATGCTCTGAACACATCATTTTTAACTAATTTTCTTCGTCTTATCTAATGGCCAAATAATCTGTGATAATTTATGGCGAAATAAACTGTAAGATATTAGTGATGGTCAAAGATTTTGCCGTCCCAATTTACGAGTGACACCTGACAACATTAGTGATGTGTGAGAGTCACCTCTCGAGGACTAAATGTTAAGTATTAGAGGGACCAGAAAACTTAAAATTACGAACCCTTTTCTCTAGGTACCGCCCGAGAAAGGATTAAATAGTCACGGAAGGTTTCGAATTAAAGAAATCGGAAAATACTTTTAGCGCTTTCTGATGTGAATCCGAATTTTTAAAATAAAAATGGAGCCGAAGCTGGCAACCTTAAACAATCCATATTTATTAATGTATTTAAAAAACTTTTTGTTTTCGAAAATAATCTTATGTTAAATTTATATATAAAGAATGATTATACTAAAACTTGTCACAACGTCTCAAATGTATTGAACAATTTTCAGAAACTGTTACATTAAAGCAGCGCAGAAATTTTTTTAGGTAATAAACAAAAAAGAAATTTCAAAAATATTCTTGCAAATGATTTATGAAACAAAATTATTTGTTGTGTCTTTACTTCGACTTTCTAGTAATTTTTTTAAGAATACAAAATGCACTCTTTCAGCGATATATTTTTGAAAGAAAGTTATTTTAGAATAGTCGATAAGTCAAAGTAAAATGAGTTTTAATAGACATACATCAATATATTTCTTTATGGAAACGAAAATAATGATTTCATTGGAAAAGTTGTCATACTTTTTTAAGCAAATATTTCGTTACATTGTGTTTTCCAAAACGTGATTTTTTTATTTGTGAAAATGAAATGTGATTAGAAAATAAAATGTTTCGATTTTGTTAAAATTAACCTATATTTTATATGTTATGACTTATCAAAAAAATATACTCGACGTTACAATGAAAATCGGATGAGTGTTTCATAGCCGTAAAACATTGTGAATACACTATTTTTTGAATTCTCGCTATATTTAACAGCATAAATTTGCGATTAAATAAAACAAAGTTAACAAATTGTAGATATTTGCACTCAAAAGAATGGAGTTGCGAAAATAGAGTGGATGTCATATAGTGTACCATGAAACCATTAAGGAAGAGGAACTGACATATATTTTTCAATATTACTGACATATATTTATACATTTTATTACATTTTTGAGAGAAATTGTCCATTTGTAAGGCGCTAAAATAACATGAAATATTGCATTCAAAATTACTGGGAGAAGTTTTAACAGGTGGTAATAGAAAAGTGTTGATCCTATTAACAGAAACAGCTCTCATTTCGTGACAACATCATAAGTTACTTCAATCGTAACTGATAGACAATGAGCTGTATGTCACCTGTTCTTTTTTCATTATTTCACTAGTGTACTGTTTACCAGCTGCGAGTGTAGTAACAGAGAAGATTCTCAGAAATTTTTTTTTAATTGGATCACCGGCGAGAAAACTTCCCACGAGTAAATTTGAAAACAAATTTTCATCTTATTTAACACTAGAACCGCGGGTAATTGTACTCAAATTTCATAAAAAATATTTTACACCAGAATTTTTAGATAAATTGTTTAAATTATTTATCTAAACTACTTTGATTCGGAACATATATAGCTTATTCTGCGAAGAAATTTGTGGCTTCAATCGACACTTATTCATTGGCAATGGTCAAAATGACCCGTCACCGCGGTTCTAGTGTTAAGCGCCTTATTCGTGAAAATATTTTCTCACAAATATGTTAAAAACTTCTATTTGTTTTTACTAGTGTGAGTTTGCTCAGATCTATTGAACATTTTCACTAAAACTAATAGGATTTTGTTTTGGTTGTTATAACGCAGGGCCTTACTACCGCCAAAGTAAACTTCCTGCAGTAAAATTGAATAGCTATTTCTACCCTTATTTATGTTTGAAATCTTAAATAAGGCATTTAAATAAAGTGAAAGATTCTATTTAAATTTAAAAGTGTAATTTTCTCCTGGCTGTAATAAACCCATGCGAAAGCGGTTACAATTTAAGCTTTACTATTTTAAACCTCTGAACTCTGATGGCAGAATTTTGTACCACATAATTTTAATTCCAAAATGTCACAACGACACCAGAAAATTCGACCAAATTTACTTTAAAAAGGTTTAATGCACTGTGTGCGATTTTTAGAAAACTCTTCTTAGTCTCCTCCGCCGTTCCTTAACCCTTTAAGCTCTAGTGGGCGAATTCCTTCCCACTTTTGTTTAATCGCCAAATGTCGCAATGGCACCGGATTATTCGAAAAAATTTATTGAAAATAAAATAATGCCTTCGTTTGCGTAAATAAAAAATTGAATTTTTTGTCTGAAAAATAGCCAAAGGGCAATTTGGGTATTTTGAAATAAATCATCCACCAGTACTTAAAAGGTTAAATATTATCTCTTCCTCTTTATCCATAGTTCCATGTTCAAAAGTAATATCAGGTATTTCATTATATATTGTTTTATGAAACCATGATTTACTGGTTGCATTCCAAGTTCTTATATATTTTTATATACCAGTGACAGTTTCTTACAATAAAATTCATGTTAGAATTAATAGGACAAATCGATAGAACATGTTGTAATTACATAAATTTTGATCCATTTCCTTGTTAAGTTCAGTGATTTTTTTTTAAAATTTAATCATAGGATGACTACTACTTATGCACAAAAATAGGACTAGCAGATCTGATAGTTTATATTTAACTGTTTTATATTGAAGGCAATATATATGTCGTAATTTTCGGCGTATAATCCGTAGACTAAACAATTCTGTTCTACACAGAAAATATATTCAGTAATTGAACACAAATATTATCGGCGATCTACAAAGTTATTTTTTATAGCCCTTCAAAGAACGATTTTTTTTCTATTTTATGATTTTTTTAATCTATATATCTGTCTAATAATGGGGAAAATTGCAAAAGAAATAATAGTAATAATGATAAATAAATAAATAAACTTCAAATTTTCAGCAAAATTTTATTATTTTATAGCGTGTATCCTAATCTATATATCTGTCTAATAAAGGGGAAATCGCAAAAGAAATAATAATAATAATAAATAAATAAATAAATAAACTTAAAAATTTCAGCAAAATTTGTTATTTTATGGCGTGTATCCTATATACACAATCAGGGTTTTTAAATATTGTATTACTACATTTTACAATTAAGTGGGCTTAGATTCGTTAATTTTATCGTCTTAACACTCTGACAACTTTCTTTATGTTAACATTTTTAAATATTCATTAAAAATAATAAAAGTAAATTTTGCCTTAATAGCCTGTTCGAATATTTTGTTTTGTTTCCGAAACACTTTTTTTTTTTTTTTTTTTTTTTTTTTGTCAAATGCAGCCATTTGACATGGACATAAACAAGTGGTGTTATTCCATTCTTTGTTCTGTTCTTGATCAGTTACAGCCATTATATTCACCAAATTCATGCCACATAGTGAGAAGTATAATATTTTTAGATTTATGTGCTTAGTGTCTGTAGTGTAATAGGGTTTAGTTTAGTATGTGCTTAATATAACACACTTTGCAGTAAAGGGTTAAACAAAAATTGGGTCGAAAAATGTTTGTTTGATCCACGGATTATACGCCAAAAATTACGTTATTTTAAAAGTTTTTTTATAGTTATTTTAAAAGATAGTTATATTTATTTATTTTTATACAAAAGCCTCCCAGAAAATACACCGTAGGGAAAATTTTTATTCAAAAACCCGATTATTTGGTAACCCCGTATATGTCACGTATATCTAAATAGAAAGTACTAACGAGGGATTTTTCGAAAACTTAGACGATACAACTACTACCATTTTTCTTCAACACTATTTTCAATCAATAATGATGATCAGTCCATTTAATTTAAATAAAAGACGAGCATTTCTAGCTAAAAATAATGGCGATGAACATCGTAGCAGAGTACCGTAATTTCCGGCGTATAATCCGCGGATAAAACAATTATTTTTCAACCCAGAAAATTTTTAGAATAAAATGTAAATTTTTAGATTGTGGTAAATATTTGGCTTCAATAACTAAATAAAATTTCTGGGTCCAAAAAGGATTGTTTGATCCGCGGATTTTAAGTCGGAAATTACGGTATTTTAAAGTTAACACTTCTTGCACTTCCTGTAATTTGTAAGGCTTATGGCGCCAACTTAACACTAGAAAGACTGGAATTTTTATACAAGTTTAAAAAAAATATTTAACACTAGAATTGTAATCTAAAACTGCTTAAGTTACTTAATTATTCATTTATTCCCTAGTATCTTTTAAACATATTTTAGAAAGAAATTTATGGTTCAAACCAAAATATATTCACTTAGTAGGGGACCAAATTGGCCCTTTGCTGTCATTCTAGTGTTAAAATTAAAAAAAAAAATTCCAACCAGTTTCCTTTATTTACTAAATCTGTAATATTTTTCTTCTGTTAAACAAGTTTGAAAAAAAACTGAGAATTGTGCAAAGCCTGACTGGTTATAATAAGAACATACATTTTTATTTTTTAAGTATAGCATAACTTAAATATAGCTGTGTAATATACCTATTTTAAAATAACATAAAACAATTTTTACTCCACTTATTATATTGATAACATAACACTTTCAAAGTTTCACAATATCTGTTTATTATAAAATCACAATATCTGTTTATTATTCTGCATATATCAAAATATATTCCATAGCAAATAAAGCTAAAGTATGTTGTAAGAAAAACAAATATTTCATGAAAGTTTTGGCGGCGAATTTCTTTCTTTCGTATAAAAAATTTTATGTTTTAGACAAAAAAACTATTTCGTCAGAGCACTGGTGTTTATTTATTGTATAAATGAATATATAAATGTCTGCTTGCTTTGGAGATATTTTCTCAAAAAAGAATTTTAAGGAAATTTTTTGGCATGCTGTCGAATTGAATTTTTAATAGAATTGAATATGATAAAATTTCTTACAATAAGTTTATTGAACAGCAAATTCGAAAATGCATATTTAAAAGGCTACGAGCTTTATACAGAAACCGGACATTTAAAATAATTTTAATTTAAATCAAAATAAATATGTTAAAGGCATTAAAAGTCAGATTTGTAGGTTTTTCATTATTGTAGAAATAACAAGAATGCCACACCCGCATAGAGTTATCAAATTGTACGTTTTTCTTGTACGTTGTATGATTTCAGATTTTTTTCACCTATTGTACAATGTACATTTAAAATTGTTCCATATGATGATTTTTTCCTTTTTTATAGTTTCAAGATTTTTTTCTTTTCATTTTGCTTCAAAATTTCGCCTTTTTGCCGAAAAAATTATACACTTGTGCATCAAAAGTTAAAGCGGCTTCTTTCCGATCAGCATGACAAAAATCTTCAGAGAGTTGCCCAATATTACAGAGATTCAACTGGTCCGTTTTTGAACACCAATATTTTATAAGAAAAATAATCGTGGTAGGGTTTCGCAAAAAGATGGATAGTGATGGGTATAGATTGATAATACCGCTATTAACTGCATTTTTTTTACTTTTTGACAGGAGAGAGAAAATAAAAATGAAATATAGAATAAAATCGAAGGCAGCAGCCAGATGTAAATTACAGTGGGATCGCCAAAATTCAAAATTCCACAATTTCTCATATCAGGGAGCAAATCAAATAACAGAAGCAGAATTTCCGGTTTCACCCCGTCGAAGTATTAGGTCTTTCAGTTTTAGCTAAAGGATAATCTTCAATATGGAGGATTTTATACCACTTTTCTTCCAGCCTTCCCCTTCCTCCTTCGCGGTTTTACTTAATTGGGTTCTTGGAAATTCTCGCTCCCATTCTTCCCCTTCTTAAATTTTTGCCTACATGGTCTCATCTTGGAGATGAATCCAAATGGACTTTATACATGTGACGTTAACCTCGGGTAAACAGAAGAAAAACACTGATAGGCGCGAAGAACACTTTGACACTGCTTCCCCTTTGCCCAATAAACAGTCTTTTTCTTTTCCTGCAGAGGCGTGGCTTTTGCCATTCATGGGTAAAGTCCGTTAGACATATTTTAGCACTGCCGTATTTCCTGTCCCTCCTCTTTCCATTTCCCGTCTTAAATATTATCTTATATAGTATATTTATTCGTCTGAATTTCCTTGCTTCTCTACTAGCTAGTTTCAAGCCCTAAGGTCATTTTCTTAAAAAGGGAGATATTTGCAGGCAATTTTAACCTTCCTACCCTGTTCAAATTTTACTCAATCTTTATAAAAACATTTCACACCAGAATTGTTACTTAAAACATTTTAATATATTTAATTGATTTATTTCTCTGTATAGATTATTTAGCTTCCTTTACGAAAAAAGTTCTGGTTCGAATCGTATAAAACAAATTATAGATATGGGTCGATTAGACTCATTCAGGGTAGGACGGTTAATGTATGGCAATAACTCTTACTTTTCAATTTATTATTATTATATCAGAGATGAGATTTCCGCTGTTTTGGACACCAGTATAATCTTTGAGAAAGTGCTCTATTATTTAATGGGAAAATTTTTGTGACTTAAGAGAACAACATTTTCTCTAAGATTATACTGGTGTGCAAAAAAGCGGAAATCTCATCCCTATTATATACCGTAATTTCGGGTGCATAAGCCGCGGATCAAACAATTCTTTTTGGACCCAGAAATCTTATTTAGTGATTGAAGACAAATATTTACGGCGATCTAACTAGTTATATTTGTTTCTTAAAAATTCTGGGTCGAAAAAGAATTGTTTCATCTGCGGCTTATACACCCGAAATTACGGTAGGGGGAACTGGGGTACATTGATACAGTTTTTTTCTAAGATTTTTTTTGGTGTCAAGAAAGGAGAAAATTCAAGTTTTTTTTCCATGAGGTGACAGCAAAACTTGTGTAGTATGTTATAAAAATGTACAATCATTGTTTTATATAGTATTTTTGCATGTAATTTTAAAAAAATCAAAAAAAGTCATTTGTATCAATGTGCCCCATCCCCGGGGCAGATTGATACGTTTAAGAAAAATGACGACAAAATAATACCAATGCATATTTTTCATAAAAAATGAGTTAGAAAACCATTTTATATTTATTTATAAAAATTCAAATCACCCACAATTTATTTTTAAACAATATTAAAGCAATCAAAATTAAATATATTATGACCTGATGTTCTGGCTGTTTCTTGTCTGATTGTTGGCTGTGGTAACTTTGTCATATCTAGCACTTCAACCCCAGCATTATCTTCTTTCTTATGAAAGATGAAAAAATTACCAGTTTTTCTGTTTATAAATAGGTTCATAAACAGAAAATAAAGGATAATTATATTAAAAATTCTGTTTATAACATAAGTATCATTTTCTGTTCTGCAGTTTGTTTCTCTTACTTAACATTTCTCATGTCGAAAATACTTTTTTCTCTGAAGAATCGATATAAATTCGAGATTTGCCAGAATGCCGTCCTTTTCTTTTATTAGTTCTACTAGCACTAGATGCTGGGTAAGTTCCTACGTCTTCTGTTTTCAAAAATACTATAAAATGTTCTAATATAAAGAAATTAGAGCTATTCCACTTCAATAAAAACTAATATTAGAAATTTTTCGTGAAAAAAAGGTTGGATTAAGGAGTGTATGGTAAAAAAAATAATAAAAGATACTGAAAATATGAACTATTAAAGGATTTAGGCTGTATCAATGTGCCCCATCATAAACTGTATCAATGTGCCCCATACAGCGATTTTGAATAAGATGAGTCTCAAATCCAACACTTCACAATATATCTAACAATAAATAATGAGGAACTGATATAGAGTAGCTGTACTTACCAGGGAGAGTATTCATTTTGGTTGAAAATACTGGAACAGTTGTATAATAGCATTTCAATTGTACAACTCAAATTTACTTTTGAACAACAAAAACAATAAATCACCCGTCCCATTTCATCAAACTGCTGAATCATTCCAAGATTTTCTGTATGTAGTTGAATACACTAGCATCACCTTTTAGAGCTGTTGTGAAACTTCCTGTAATGACCCTGTGAGCGGTAGAGGGGGTGTATCAATGTGCCCCATGTATCAATGTACCCCAGTTCCCCCTATATATTTTTTTAGATTACGCAGGAATTTCTTCATATTGCTCTAATGCCATTAATTTTAATCATGATTAAAATTTTTGCCGCAAGATGTCGCTTTGAATTTTAATATATGTTCCATATTAATGTTAAATCTGTATCCCCACCACCATCTGTGCCTATTATTGGCTAAATTAATCTTGTATATTTAAACATTGTACCCATTGGATTATTTGAATTCTCATCATGTATCCATATGCATTTGTTTTGATTCGCCTCCACTCTTTTCAATTCTGTCGTTAGTATAAAAACTAGTCATGTCTTCATTCATATTCCAGTTGATTCGTGACAAAATCGAATATCGAAAAAGAACAACAATTAAATGACTAGAATATCGATAAGAAAAACCGCTACTATTGATAAAATCCAGTTTTTCTTGTTATCGATAAAATGGATATAACATATTTCTATCGCTGATCACTTCTTCGGAGCAGTAATATAACAAATATATATGGGGTTAATTTTTTGCTTCTCTTTGTTCATAGCCACGTTTCGTAAATACATTTCATTTGCGTAGCTTAACCCTTTCAGGGACATAGTAAACATATTCGTAAAATGCTGAAATGGTTTATTGACATCGGAATTGAGAAGCAAATTTATTTGAAAGAAAGTAAATGATTTACTCTACGCGCTGAAGGCTCGCGAGCTTATGCTATTCCTATGGGAAGACTATTTACTAAAATCTATTTTGAGTTTTGGCATTTTTAATTTCTTGTTTGTTTGTTTGTTTGTATTGGATAGCTGAGGTGCATGCCGGTATCGCTCCTTTTTTCTTATTTTTTTCGATTTTGAATGCAGTCTTTTTATAATGTTACTTTCCCTTTCAAAACCGGTTTCAAAAGTGAAAGTGCCTTTTTAAAAAAATATCTGCAATCAAAATCGAAAAAGTAAAAAAGGAGAGATGTCGGCATGCGTCTCAGCTGTCCAATGCAAAAAAAAAAAAAGTATTTAAAAATGTTAAAATGCAAACCAGATATTATAAAATAACCTCCCCATAGGAAAAGCATTAGCACGCTTGCACTTCGTCGGCCAGGGAAGGAGCCTTAATAAAAGGAAATTCTGGTGTCAATATACCATTTTGGGATTAAAATTAAATCATTTAAAAATAAACCACCGCCCATGAAGGGGTTAGCACGTTAACCACTTAATTGGTCAATACTTTTGAATAATGTCTATTTTTTCATGTCTTTTACAGAATTTTTAATCTTTATCACCAGATGCTTTTAATCTTTAATCACCAAAATCACGGTTTTTCAAAACAGAAAATTTTTGTCTAATTGCATCAGAGAAATGCTGCGATTAAATAATGCAAAAGTAGCAATAGAAATTTACTGGTAACAATAATAAATTATGATTGGAGTATGGATGCCGTGATGGGCAAACCATGATTGGCAAAAATACGTTGTCTTTACGACGTACTGGCAAAACAGTGAAGCAGTTAAGTGTTACTTTTTTTTACGAAATAAATCAAAAATAGGAATTGTACATCACTTTATCGATAAAAAACTTTTGTCAATCAAAAAAGATAATTTTACAGTTACAAATTAGTCATATCAAAAAGCGAATTGAAGCAATCAAAGTGTTCTTGCCAGAATCCATTTCGGGCAACCCAGTAAAGGGGTTAAAAAGGCAAAATTCTTAGTCGATTGGTATTTTTTAAATTATTTACTTTATGCAATATTTTGCAAATTATATGGAGGGGGGATTTTTACATATTTTTCATACTGTGTAAACATAATTATCAGAACTTTAATGTAAATGCTCTGTAATATCTTTAAAATTCTTCTCAGGAGTTTTTTTGTTCTAAACGCATTTTTTATATCCACATTAGGTGAATATTTGTAGAGTGCTATTATGTGCCTAATGGCATTTTAATAGCTGTATCTTTATTCGTTACTTTTTCCATAAAAAATGTGTCTCAATTTTTACTTTCCTGTTGAAGTTTAGAATAAAAAAATTCACTTAGAATAGCATTTTAAAACACTAAAAAATAAAGAAAATTTACATAGCTGCAAAATTTTAAGTTTTTCTTGTGTTGTTTATTTCCACGAAACAGTATATTTTGTCTTTTTAATGGTGGTTAAATAAAGCAACATTCTCTGTTTCATCTTATAGATAAGAAAAGGCTTAAGAATTGGGAGATACGCATTTATACATACGGAAATGCATTTTAAAATTTAATATAAATAAATTTCATATACAGGGTGTTTCGCTACCAGACCGACAAACTTCTAGGGGTGATAGTAGACATAAAGACAAACATTATTAAATAGGAAACCATGGGGCGCAAACGTCTTCTGTAGGAGCTAGGGGACATTAAGTTTTAAGGTACAAATATTCAAACGCTGATAAAAATGAGAAAAAAGGGTCGATTTGTTTGCGGTTTTCTCTAAAATCATTCTTTATATCACGATTTTTTATTTTTTTAATTTTAAAGATTAAGTTCAAAAATTGTCGGTAGAGGGCGCTTTAGACTTTAGAGTAACGAACAAATACTTTTTGCCGTTCTTTTGTGCATGGGGTTGAAATTATTCTAAAGTTTAGACTTTAACTTAAATTTTAAGCCCAAAATCGGAAACATGGGGATCGGTTAACTAGCGAAAATTTAACTGTGAACCGAGAGGGAAATTTTAAACGCTCATAAACATTGGACAAACTAATCGATTTTGTTGCGGTTTGCGTGTAGGTCATTCCCTTGGTAATTATTTTATTCAAAATGGCGCACAGCTGTGGTGTCCTCATTTTTTCATAGAGGGCGCTTCCGACATATCTCCGATATTTCAATGGCATTACTCCTGGGTGTTTTACTACCAGACTATCATACTTCCAGGAAGTGTTAGGGATGGAAAAGCGACTCGGAATTACATAGGAATGTAACGTTGAAAATGTCTTTTTTGCGAGTTACGGTTAAAGGAAGCAGAGAAAAAAACAACAGAAACAAGCAGAGAAACAGAAACACGTTAATACGACATAAAACAGTTTGTTTTAAGGTTTTACTAGAAAAGGTGTTCGAAATTACGACCAGAAGTAATTCGACATGCTTGACAGTGGCATCTCATGTAACTCCTCACGCTTTGAAAGATTCCTGGAATCTTTGATAGATTTCCGGAAGCTACAGAAATACGAGCTGCTAAGTCTTTTGATGGTACGGGATTCTCATACACCCAACTTTTCATGTGACCCCAGCAGAAGAAGCTCATACTTGATAGGTCCGGTGATCTGGCAGGCCAATAAACCGGGCCACCACGACCTATCCACCGCTGTCCATATGTTACGTTGAGGTATCGGTGAACATCATTGGTAAAATGTGGAAGAGCCTGATCATGCTGGAACCACATAGAGCTGCGCAACGAGAGAGAAATTTTCACACGCAATACCGTTCAGCCCCATCTACCGCAAGAAAATCGCAGCGCCATCTACTGTTGCTGTCAAGCTTGTCGGACTTTTCCTGGTCGTAATTTCGAACACTTTTTGCAGTAAAACCTTTAAATAAACTTTGTTCTGTCACTTTAACATGTTGCTGTTTCTCTGTTTGTTTCTGTTGTTTTTTTTTTCTCTGCAGTTTTTTAAACGTAATATGCAAAAAAGCAATTTTCAACGTTACATTCCTGTGTTATTCAGGTCATCTTTGCATCCCTTACACTTCCTGGAAGTATGGTGATCTGGTAGTGAAACACCCAGGAGTAATATCATTGAAATGTCGGACATGTCTCGGAAGCGCCCTCTATCAAAAAATGAGGACATGAAAGCTGTACGTCATTTTGAATAAAATAATTACCAAGAGAATGACCTACACGCAAACCGCAACAAAATCGATTAGTTTGTTCAATGTTTATGAGCTTTTAAAATCTCCCCTTTGGTTCACAGTTAAATTTTCGCTAGTTAACCGATCCCCATGTTTCCGATTTTGGGCTTAAAATTTAAGTTAAAGTCTAAACTTTAGAATAATTTCAACCCTATGCACAAAAGAACGGCAAAAAGTATTTGTTCGTTACTCTAAAGTCTAAAGCGCCCTCTATCGACAATTTTTGAGTTTAATCTTTAAAATTAAAAAAATTAAAAATCGTGATATAAAGAATGATTTTAGAGAAAACCGCAAACAAATCGACATTTTTTTCTAATGTTTATGAGCGTTTGAGTTTTTGGAACCTAAACTTTAATGGCCCCTAGCTCCTACAGAAGACGTTTGCACCCCATGGTTTCCTATTTAATAATGTTTGTCTTTATGTCTACTATCACACCTCAAAGTTTGTCGGTCTGGTAGCGAAACACCCTGTTTATACATTATGTAACTAGATAATTGCAGGACTGCCACAGGAGACTATTTCTGAACCTTTTGAGGGGCAAGCATTAATGTGTCTGCAACATTGAATTCTCACCGAAAAATTTTACAAAATTTGTTTCAAAATAAGAAAAGGCAATTTTTTCACATTTTGCCGCCAAATTAAAAAATATAAAATTTCGTTAAAATTTTCTAGTGAGAATCTCGTTTAAATTAGGTGAGATAAAATATATCCCACCTTCCCTCAAAGAGTTAATTCTTTTTCGCACCATTTTCTCGAAACAAAAATCTGGTACATGAGCTTTGGGGACATTTGCAAGAGAACTATATTATAAAATGTATTTTTTAGAAATAGTGGCATGACCATAATATGAAAATAGTTGCCCCTGAGAGCCCAATAAATATTTCGTTCAGTTCTGTCACTTTATTTTCAGTTAAAAGTTTACTTGAAACAGGGGTGCAGAAAGATATGCACCAGTGGGTTGTCTATCACCACTAAAAATTAAAAAGTTTTCTTGGTTGAAATTTTAATAGCATTCCAGAAAAAAAAATCTTACAGGAAATTTTAATCGAAAAAAAAAAATGAAATAAATTTAGCGGTGAGAGCCTGCCTGCTGATGCCTATTTTTTTGCACCCCTGCTTGAAAAGAATTTTATGCATTACTGTGTAAAAAATAAATAAGTAACCTGGTGAAAAAGTCTTTTTGTGGTAATAAACAGAAGTTTTCACATGAAAAATTGTGCTCTATATATAAATGGTCACATATAAATGGTCTGCATAAAAATGGTAACGCAAAACGGTATTTCGTCTTCATTTTCGACCAAGATTTATTAAAGGGAAGAACGATAGCTTAACGGTCCGATAGCTTAACCCTTAACGGTCGCATTACATAACGGTTTTAAAATTCTGATTGATTATTAATACCGCTTTTTTAAAAAAGAAATATTCACCTTATTTAATGACACGTAAAATGACATCCGATTAAAGACAGTTACACGATTTTATAAAACTTTTTGGAATAAAACAATTCTAAATAAAAGCTGTGAAGATCGCTGCCTGTGAATATGACATGAGCGAGAATTAATGGCTTAAAAATTTTTGAATTCATAAATCAATCACAATTATCTGATAAAATCGCTATTGAAAATGAATTTAAAGCACAAATGCTAACTATAAAAATGAAGAAGTAAAATCTTTTCTTCAAAGTACTGCTACAGCCGTATAAAAATTATGGAGATATGAATAAAGAAGACGAGACATACAGCGTACTGCCTACCAGTTACGAATGAAGTAACTGAAAATGTTGGCTCAAGATGGCTGCTGCTATTTTACATCGGATTGTCAGCTTCTGGTTACAACCGCAGTAAAATTTCACCACACATCGTGAATAGAAAATTGTGCCTTATTTTAGAAGCCTTTTACATGAAAAATGTCTATCATAAGTATTATTAAAATTTCTATTGCTTTTTATTGCTAGAAGTTTGCCCAGGTAATATAATTTTTTTTACTGACATTAATAGGTGGTTGTCTAGGTTGTCACAATATGTCGGTAACGCAGGACTTGCTACTACCAAAGTCAACTCCCACCAGTAAAAATAAAAGTAAATTTTTTGCCAATTTTTTTGATCGAAATTTCGCAACCCTTTGATCTCTGATGGAAGAATTTTCTACCAACTTAGTTTTAATTCCGAAATGTCATACTGGCACCGGGTTTCTACCAGATTTATTTGAAAAAAGTTTAATTCGATTGTCGTGTGTATCGTAAACTGAATTTTTCCTTTGCAAAATACTGGTGCCAATGTGACATTTGGAATTTTGAAGAAATTTACCCACCAGAGCTCAAAGGGTGAATAAAGCATCTAAATGAGGAGAAGTTTTCTATTTAAATTTACTGGTGTAAGTGTGTCCCGGTGGTAAACAAACCCTGCGAAAGCGGTTACAGTTGAAGCTTCACTATTTGCAGGATATGTCAGTTCCTCTTATTAATAGTTCCAAAACTAAAATATATTTTTAGGGTTGCCACAGACGACTACTTTTTTTTATTCACATCACTATTTAAAAAATAAATACATTTTGTAGAATATTTCCCTTACAAATGTTGTCGAAATGCATGTAAAGGATTTTGTTTTGAGAGAACTGTACGAGAAAGAATTAAAAATAGTCTCCTATGGTTTTCATGTATTTAAATATGAAAAGCTATGAAATAGATGGAATTATTTTTACGATTATCTTGAAGCTTAACCCATTCGTGGCCACCACCTTTTGCACAAATTTTATTCGGTTGGCACCACTGTTTTTAAAAGAATTAAGTTTAGTTCATTAATTACGAAAATGTTTCAATTAAATAAAATAAAGTTAGCTGTTCTTTTTTACCGGTGTCAAAAACAGTGCTACATGCACCTTTTGAAGCGTCCCTAAAAAGGGACACTAGGCACTAATGGATTAAACTCTTAACGGTCGCATTAAATTAGGGTGTAAAAGTTCAGATTATTTGGCGCCACCACTTTTTTGAAAAGAAACATTCTTCTTATTCAATGACAAGCAAAATGACACTAGAATAAAGACAATAACACTATTTTATAAAACTTGTGGGAATCAAACAATTCTGAATAATAGCTGTGAAACTCGCAAGCCGTCAACATCAAGAGAGCGAAAGTTAAAGGGTTAAGCCTTTGTGGCGCAAAGCATTTCCATTGCGAAAATGTTGAAATGAATGTTGGACACCAGAATTTGAAAACAAATTTATTTGTAAATGGGAGAAAAAATCTATATTTCGCACAATTAATAAAGGGAATTTTTTTACAAAAATTTTGGTACCAATATGGGATTTGGTAAATAAAATAAAGTTGTTCATAAACAACCCACCGCCCCTAAAGGGGTTAAAGAAAAAGATACAAAGCAAAAATTGACTGCCAAATTAATTATGCATTAAGAACTAAATTTTTTCCAAACAGTATGCAATGATATTACAAAGAAAGTAACTTCAAATGTAAGCAATGAAACTCGGAGGAAATGCGAATGATTCTATATTTTTCTTTGATTATCCCTATCTCTCTGGGGAATATTTACTAATTCCATTTAAAGCTGTATTTTTATTGTTCTAAATGTATTATGGGAATAATATATTATCTTTTTTTAATATACTTACACTGGTAAAAATCAGCGTATGCTTCCAATTTTACCTATTTGTCAAATATCTGCAAAAATACATTACGAATTTTTCTGATCAATGTGTTGTTTACCGACGCAGAGTAAGCCAGGATACCTAAAAAACTGGCAAAAAATAAAAAAAATAAAAATGAGAATTTTTACCACCTTCTATTGAAATGATAATGCATTACCTATAAAACAATGTTGCGCCGGAATATATAGTACTTTAGTTTAAGAATCTTAGGTAATTTTAATAATTGAATAATTAATTTTTCGTTTGTGAAAAGCAATGTTGTTTTTTCAGATTTAAAATAGTTAGCTTTAACTAATAAAATCCTTCACTACATTACTTCAGGGAATAAAGCAATATTTATAGGAATAAATTCCTTATGATTATTTTAAATAGCAAGTTTTAATTCTAAATGAATTCGAAATACTTGATATTATAAATACTAGAGTAGCAAAGCAAATATTATATGATAAAAATATTCTTCGTGCACATTTTAGAAGCTCATTTACATTTATTTAGAATCTTTTTTAGAAAGTAAAATTTAGTTATTCACGTTTAAAGTTTCTCATACAATAATAGGGAAATGCATATTAAACTATTTGTAAAAGAAAAGTATGTGAAAAAAAAGAAAAATTAAACAATGTCAATACAAATAAAGAGTTAACGCTTTAAAATATTCATTCGGTTTCTGCAGTTTTAAAAAAAAAAGCCTGGGGGAAATTATTTTAAAAGCACTAAATGGAATAATGGCTGTTTTTTAAAGGAAACTTTTGCATATTAGCATTTGAAAATTCATAGATTGTTGCATTTAAAATATTTTTGTGAAAAATGGGACTTATGAAACATATTCAGTAGTCTCACATACGATATTATTGTTCGGAAGTAAGTCTCGTTGATGTGTTTTTAACCCATTTGTTTCAAGAATTACTTTTTTTTTTAATTTTTTCATTTTAAACATATTTAAGTTCTTATTATTTTAACTTGTTATTATTATTATTAAAACTTGTGGAACCATATTTAGCATATATTATTGAATTATGAGCGGTTTTTTATGTGACAGAAAAACATGCCAGTTGGAAACCGCACTGTCAAATGACGGAATATCACCAAATATAATAATTACATTTAATACAGAAAACGGGGTCTAAACACTTTGCACCCACAGGCGAAATTTTTTGAAACGCATATTACAACTAAAAATAAACTTCTAGCAATTATTTTTTTATAGACAGTACAGTGCCAAAATTATTTTATGTGATGTAGTAAATGAAAGATAAATTATACACACAAAAGATTCTACAATAAGTGCCTCGTAGTACACCTCAGCGATATACAGGGGTATTTTAAATTTATGGTAGAAACTTTAAGGATTGGTAAAGAACACAGTAACAGAAGTTTTCAGGTACAAATGCAAGGAGGTCAATGTCGCCCTTTTTTATTTCAAAATTTCTCATTCATACTTGAAAATTCTTATAACATTTTTTTTCTCCTTTAAAAAACTCAATTTCTATTTATTTCCATTCATTACCTGCGTTTGCCAATTTAGCCAATTTTTACTTTTCCTTTTTTTTTTTTTTTTTTTTTTTTTTTTTTTTTCTTTAGATATTTTTGGTTTTACACCGGAAATTTTTAAAAAACAATTTTTCCTTTATGTAATTATGAAATGCTCGTCTTAAATAAAGAAAGGTTGGTTGGTTGGTTGATTTTTGACGTCCGATTATCTGCGCTAGGGATATAGGACCAGGGGGAAGTGCCCTTCGTGGGAGTCTTTCTAAGGGAACCTAACCCGTATTTACGCAAGGTTCGAAGAAAACCACGAAAACTCCGAACGGTTAGGCCGACAGCCGCGATTGGGTTCGAACCCAACACCTGCCGTCTACCAGTTGAGAGGTCCGAACCTCTCGGCCACTGGTGGGGCTAAATAAAGAAAGGAATAGTGTAGGAATTTCTTAGCATGTATGATAAATTAAGAAATTAAAAAAAATAATAATTGTCCCCTGGTGTGCATACCTTAACGCGCCATTAGCGCCCATATATTCCTATAAAATAAATGATTCTTACAATGTGTTATACGAAGTCTTAAAGTTTCTACCATGAATTTAGACTCATGCTGTATATGAATTTCAATGCAGCTTTTTAGCACATTCCAACAAAGTTGAAAAGTGTTTATACATTCGGTTTGTCTATCTGTATGACAGTCTGTCTGTCCATGCTCTAACTCCCGTAAATATTCTCGTACTTTCATGCAGTTGGTAAACGTTATTTAGCGTTACCTAGATACACTAGTGTGCAAAATTTAAGGACGAAGGGATTTTCAAGCGATAATTTTCAAGCGAATATTCAACAGGAAGTAATATATTTCGAATAATTACTATCCCTGCATAACAGCTAGTCCATATAACATTTCATTTAGGTCACTCATGGTCACAAGAGTCACAGTCACTACGGCGAAACAAATAATAGGAAATTCCATGCGTTCTTTTATGAGTCTCAAATGACTACTATATGTGACTCCACTGTCAGATCACTGCGACTGCTGCTTTGTGACGAGTCACCAGGTGACTTTACAGTGTCGTTTTATTGAGACTGTCATGTGACTGTCATTTGGAGGCTCAATTTCAAAGTTATTGTGAATGTTGCATTATTATAAATAACCAAATAATGACACATTAAAGTCACATGGTGACTTTCTGTCACAAGACTTTGTCAAATGGTAACAGAGATCCTACTGTGAGGTAACCACTGTGAAAAGTAGTGAAAACGCATCATGTGACTTTAATGGGACATTGTTTGGTGATTTATCATAATGCAACATTCACAATGACTTTGAAATTGAGCCTCCAAATGACAGTCGCACGAGAGTCTCAATAAAATGACACTGTAAAGTCACCTGGTAACTCGTCACAAAGCAGCAGTCTCAGTGACCTGACAGTGGAGTCACATATAGTAATCATTTGAGACTCATAAAAGAGGCGTATGAAATTTCCTATTTTTTTGTTTCACCGTAGTGACTGTGACTCTTGTTATCATGTGTGACCTGAATAAGATGTTATATGGACTAGCTGTAATACAGGAATAGTAATTATTTGAGTTATATTACTTCCTTTTGGATATTCGCGTGAAAATTATCACTTGAAAATCCCTTGAAAATTAGCATTTTGGGACTCGTCCTGAAATTTTGCACACCAGTGAAGGTTTGGTATGTATATGAAGTATTCCGGATTAATAGTTCATATACACGGGAAACCGAATAAATATATGCATTTTATAGAATATGCTGCACAAAGAATATTTATTTTTCATTTACTGGGCCACACAAAAGAATTCCATCACATAATGGCATAACAGGGAACTTTATTGGCAGCATATTTTAATTATTTCAAGCTATTTCACTTATAATAAAATTGACATACAGTGGCAGTCAAAATTTTCTGGTCATCATAAAATTTTTCGTTCATTTTTGTGTATACCCATATGAAGTCAACGTGATACTTGTACATTTTATTGAGATAATACTTAGAAAATTATTTATGGAATAACATAAAATATCAATAAATTTAATTTAAAAAAATAATCGCAAAGTAAAACGCTTCTTCTCAAAAGTTTTCGGCCGTCTTGGAAAGTTACGAAAAAAAATGATGCCGCAACAGAAAACAATTGCGATCAGCAATATTTACAATTAGTGTTTTCTCACAATACCTCTAGCAATACTTATCGCGATACAACAACGTGCAGTCGATTCAATGAATGGTTGAAGATCGTCTATGGTAAGTTTTTTCCACCCTTCTTGTAATTTTGCAAAAATTCTGCTGAATGGGAAAATTTATATTTCCCCACACGTTTATAAATTTCCTTCCGAAGATTTTCTGTGGGATTCAAATTGGGTGATTTGGCTGGCCATTTTAAAAGCGGATAATTTTTGCGCTAAAGCCACCAGTGTTGCCAGATGGGCTACTTTTTGTTAATTCAGATTCCTGATTGGCACCACTTTTTAAAAATTATTAAATGCACTTTATTTAATGATATATTAATTAAGGCGAAAATAAAGGGAACTTTGACGTTTCAAAAGAGTGGTGCCAATCAAGAAATAATTTTTGATCTGGATAATCTGGATTTTAAAAAAGTAGCCCACTGGCAACACTGAAAGCCTCTGCTTGACGAATTTCCATGTATGTCTTGAGTTCTTCACATGCTGAAACAAATAGTTGCGAGAAAAATTTATCCTCCAATAAAACAGAAAATGATCTTACGTCATTCATTTTTCCGCGTATTTCAATAAACGGACCGACACCTTTTCCAGAAAATGCCCCCCATAGATTACCGTAGCCTCCGCCATGCTTTATTGTAGGAATAAAATATCTTGAACCCTGCCTTTTGTCTTTAGGTCATCGAACATAGTATCTGCGTTAACTCTTGAAAAGTCTAAACTTCAATTCGTCGGAAAATACTTTATTCCAAGTTTCACGTGACCAAAGTTTGTGTTCCTTGGCAAACGTAAGTCGAGACTTTGATTAGATTTTACTTACGAAATGTTTTTTAACACCGGTTCTTCCATAAAATCCTACATCCTATAAGACCCCGTAATCCTGTCTTGACACGGTCGACCAATTTATTTCAATAATATTTTTACTCTGTAAATAGCGTGTTATTGCAGTAGCATTTTTATTGGATCATCAACAACTTTTCTCCTGACAAATTTGTGCATACGAATAGTCGTTTTCCGGAGTCTCCCAGACTATGACTATCTGTATATACTTTTTTTTCAATATTCACAGTAGATTTTTACCAATCTCATGAGAGAATCGGTCCTTTAGCAATACACAAATGACTCTTTTACAAAGAATAATTGTTGAAATATTCATTTTAGAATTTCAACTACGCTATTCACGTTGATTAGTTAACAAACACGGCAAGAAAAAAACACTTTATTGACAGCAAAAACAAAATGGCCGGAAACATTTGCACGCGCGAATTTCGAATTCCTCCCCTTTGCATCAAGTGTCTTCAGTACCCAATTCCAAATGATCACATGGTCTTAGATCATTTGCATATTCACGACTTTTGAAGCAATTGCGCAACTTCTTTGCTGAAATGCCTGGCAATCACATAAAAAAATAACTGAGCGGAAACTTTTGACCGCCACAATACATTTTTTAGGTTTACTACAAGCTACTTCCCGTGTAATTTAAAGTGCGTTTCCACATTGTTAAATTAGATATAACATTTTAACTTATTAAACGATACAGGTTTCTTAAATTATTCTGAATTTGTTGGAAAGTGTTTCAAAATCTATGCTTGACGCATGATTTTTTCTTTCATGTTAATATTATATTGTAGATATTAGAATTTTTAAATTCGAATTTCATTAATATACATCGCAAATGAATGTTCCCCTCAGACTGTTATGTAATTATGTAACATATTATGTAACGAAATTCATTTGAGTATCCCTCTAAACCAAGGGTGTCAAATTGTGGCCCGATGGATACCATTAATCATTTAACCCTTTCCAGCACAGAGGTCCCACGTCGAGACAAGTTAATTTCAATTCCAAACTTACAACGGCACCAAGAATATTTTGTGAAAATTTTACAGCAATGAATCTTTGGTGTAACATTTTTTTTTTTTTTCTGAAATAGCCGTTTGTAAATACCGGTGTCAGTCAATCATTTCGTTAAATTACGAACTGAATTTTTCTGTGGAGGAAAGGGTTCAAGAAATAACAGCTTTCTTGAATCGGAGAAACTCGATGATTAGATAAGGAGAAGATTATTATAAGATTTTAGATGCATCCGGCGCGGCGGTCCACAATTTGGCAATCTAGCTCTAATTTCACCCTATATGGTACATACTTCACATAGTTTCCAACGCTTCCTCTGTTATGTACCACAAGAGTATTATGTATGTCTGTTATGTACCATAGATTTCTGCTTTATTTAATTGGTAGATCACGGCCATTTAACCCTTTCCAGCACGGGCAAAATCTGCACTAAAATGAGAAATTATCGACTGGCACCGGAATTCACAAACGAATTTTTTAAATATTTTGAATTCCTTAATTTAAGCTTTTATTGTAAAAGCAAAATTTCAATAAAATATTACTGGTGCCGTTTGCAAGTTTGGAATTAAAATTAGGTATCCCAGACCGGGCACAGTGTGCCGGAAAGGGTTAAAAAAGCGAAATTTACTATAAAATTCTCGGCGTGCAAAAAGATTTATGACTTAAAGATATTTGCATTTATGACTTAATTTGTAGTGCCAAACATACTTTAGTAAACTCTAATATCGCACATCAATTTCAGGACAATATGACTATATTTACGCGAGTTAGATCTCGGAAAGACGATAGAGAGACCAAATTCATAAACTTTTTTTAAGAAGGTGGAAAGAATTATGCAAAATTTTTTTATTAAAATCATATTTACCCTTTGCGCTTCATAGGTTGTTTTCACTGACTACTAGTGCCCGTGTAAATGGGTGTTCCAAATGGCCAGGACATCAGTATTTTAACCGTCTGAAACCCAGAGAGGTGTGCATAAACACTGTCGAAAAATTTCAAGCAGCGCGATTGCGCTTCTTTTATTTTATGCCGAAACAACCGAAGCAGCGAGGTAGCCTTCTTTTATTTTATGCCATAAAGATTGAAGCAGCACGATAGACTTTTTTTTCAATTTTATGTTGATAAATATTAAGCGGCACGATAACATTTCTTCTATCTTATGTTGATAAATCCAAATCGGCGCATAATCAGAGGTGCAAACGCTCGAAATATGCTGGATTTTCTCGACATAAAAACTGATTAGCACAATTGCGCTGCTTGGGACTCAAACGGTTAACCCTTTAACGCACAAAGCATTTTCATTGCTAAGAGGTTGAAATAATGAGTAATACCGATAATTGTGAACAAATATATTTTTAAATAATAACAAAAAAAAAGTTATTTTTCACATACATAATAAAATGGACTTTTTTAAATTAAAATACAGGTGTCGTTGTTGCATATCGGAATGAAAATTTTGTGATTTCGTGAAGAAACCAATAAAAGTTAAAGGGTTAAACTAGTTTTATTCGCCTTATTTAGTTGTTGAATAATCTGTAATAAAAGATGATGAAATAAGCTATAAGTTATTAGAGTCCCGATTTACGAGGGACCCCTGGCAACACTTATGGTGAGTGAGAGCCACCTCTCGAATGCAAAAGATTAATGTATAGCATTATATAAAAAATATTTTTTTTAAATCAAGTTTCTTACATTGTTCCTAAATTTTTCTTTAATTATTTCTAAATTAAATTAAGTTTACAGCGCTTTACAAGAAAAAAATTCCATTAACTAAAAAAATGAAATGTCTAATTACAATTCACTGTAATAGGTACTTTTCAATTTTTGCATAAAGTGAGATAAAGTGACGTAAGGTATTTATTTTGTAATTAAATAATTTCTTCCTGTTCATTCCTTAAAAATTAAATTATTCCCGTGTTTCTTTCTAAACAATTTAAAATAAATTATTTTAGTATTTCTCTAGAATATTCAATTAATTTTTATTAATATAATGGGTAAACAGTTTAATTGAAATTAGATATTTCTTCAATGTATTCGAACACATGTGCGATTTTCTAGAAAATTAATTGTTTAATTCAGATATTTCTATTTTTGCGTTTAAATTGAATTTTATTTATTTTATTTGATATAAAATACATCGGATATTGTATGAGCAGTTTTTGTCAGTTCATTTCTGCCACTGGGGAATGTATCTGTAATTTTTCTTTTTTTGTTTACCACTATTTCAAAACAATATTCTGTGTGGTAAATTACTAGTAAACTTCTTGCGAAATTATTAATGTATAAGAAAAGTTTTTGGAAAAACTATTAAAAAATAATCGATAATGCAGCGTTGTAGTTAAATGTTTAAAATGTGTCAGAAAATTAACATTATATAACGCATTAAATTTCGATGTGTTTCGCTTTCTAAAATGCAGAAATGATGGAATAAGACGAAAAGGAGGTTTGTTGATATTAATATTCGCCAATTATACGTGGAAAAGGAGTTGCAGATTCCGACAAATGGTCAATGTTTTTGTTATACTTAAAGATAAGTATTTTTATTGAATGTAAGATATACGCGATAGTAAAATTATACGGAGAGTGAAATAATACGATAAATAAAATAATAAAATAGTACCGGCAGACATGCCAACCTCCGGCTTTTTGAAAGTCAAACAAATATTCTTCTAACCAGAAATTTATTCAGTCAACGAAATTAAGTAGATTTCAAATCACCCTCTGAGTCAGTTCTAGACATTTCTAAGTAAATAAATTTTCTGGTTCAAATACGTTTTCATGATTTTTAAAAAAGCCTGAGGTAGACAACTCTGCACTGGTAATAAGAATTTGCTTTATCCATCATTTAACCCTTTACGGCACGGGCAAAATCTGATGTAAAATAAGAAATTATCGAATGACACCGGAATTCACAAACGAAATTTTTAGATACTTTGAAATCCTTAGTTTAAGCCTCTATTGTAAAAGAAAAATTTTACTAAAACATTATTGGTGCCGTTTGCAAGTTTCGAATTAAAATTAGGTATTCCAGACTGGGCACAGTGTGCCGTAAAGGGTTAAGGCTATTTGTTACCACTATATATATATATATATATATACACGATTTTCAATTATTTGATGGCAGAAATGTTTGGACCAAATATTACGAATATTTTAGCTTAAAGTAAGTGGTGCTTATCCCATATTTTCAATTTATTACATGTAAAAAAAGAAGCAGTCAAATGATTAATTTTAACTTTCAATGATACTACCCTTTATAAGCTTTTATATAACATTGTTATTTTATTTTGATTCAGTGTGCGCTAATACCTATTAGAGATTTAAAAAAAAAAAACAAAATTCGTGAGAGAGTATCAGCTGCGCTGTTACTGCAGATTTTTCAGTATGGTTTTGTTGCCTTCAAAATGTATTTATGCTGTTCAGACGTCAATTTTGTGTTAAGAAACTGTTGTTACAAATATTTATTGAAGAACATATTAACCCATTAACGCCCGAATTATTTTCTTCGCTAAAATTTAAATTTTGTGTTTCCCACCACTTTAAAAAGCAAATTAACTTTTATCTAAATTTATCGAGGATTCTGTCTCGTGAAATAAGGTATATATTTATCTTCCATTTTACTGGTGGGAAAACCGTTTTCTTGCTGTTTTTGTAACCGTCCTCAAAAGAGGATGCTGGGCGTTAATGGGTTAATAAATGTGTGATTGTTTTAATCTGGGCAACAAACAAATTATGATTTTTGTATCTGTTTCCAACAGAAAATATATAAATAGCTAGAAGTAAGAATCTGCCGAAACAGATCTTTAGGCCGAAACCGAAAACAAGTTTCGGTGATTTGCCTATATTTTGCTTACAACGAAAAGAAACGAAAAATACCAAAAAGTTAAATAAATCGTACGTTAAGTAAGGAATGCACACATATAATTATTAATTAATTATACATCTTTACTAAATATGCATAATTGTTAATTAATTATGAGCAAATATTAACTATCGTAATTTCCCGAGTGTGCGCCGCAGCTTAGATAAGCGTTTTTGATACTGGAAATTATATTTTTAAAATATAACAAAATAAATACTAAGCTAAAGCAAGTCACATTTTACCTAAAACAAATTCTGGGAGAAAATCGAATTATCTGAGCTGCGGCGCATACGCGCGAAATTACGGTATACATAATTAATAATTAATTATACATTTAGCCCAAGTTGGCTCTCTGTGTCTTAGCCCACAAAATGTTTTATTTTTATATAAAATAAAATGTAAAATTTCATCAACGTCAAAGAAAGAATTTCAAACTATACGAATTCCATTTAATTAAAAATATTTTAGTTTTATGCATGCACACCTCGATTTAGCTTTTATACTGATTTTTGAAATGACCATCTTCTATACTAGAGCTTTGTGAAAGAGTATTCACAACACTCTTGCTGTTTCATGTTAAATTTTTCCTATAACTGTTATTTCTTTCCGGCACGGGCAAATTTTGTAGTAAAATGAGTAATTATCTTCTGCCACCAGAATTTGCAAACGACATCTTTGAATTTATTGCACTACTTAATTTAAGCTTTCATTGGAAAAGCAAAACTTTACTAAAATATAATTGGTATCGATTACAAGTTTGGAATTAAAACTAGGTATCCCGGACCGGGCAAAGTGTGCCCGCAAGTAAACTATTAGTAAAATGAAAAATTGTCGATTGACACCGGAATTTATAAAGGACTTGTCTAGAAATTACGAATTCCTTTATTTAAAATTTCATTGTAAAAGCAAAATTATATTAAAATATTACTGGTGCCGTTTGCAAGTTTGGAATTAAAATTAGGTGTTGCCAGCCCGGCAACACTGCGCAAGAAAGGGTTAAGTCTGCAATATTTAATGAGACGTGGAAAAGTTTAGTTAGATGTGAAAGACTTGCTTTATAGTTTGCTTGTACGTCTTGAGTCAATCATGACTGATAATTATAAACAAAAAAAAATCGTAGCAGTAAATAGTTTCATTTGAGCCGATACAACTCAAGTAGATGAGTAATTTCTTAGTTTCCAACCTCCCTATTTTTTGAATACCAGTAAAATCTTTCAGAAATGTTCTTTTTATTCAATTGCGTAAATTTAGCGATTCTATTAAACAAGTATTTCTGCATAGAAATGAGACGTATGAGAAAAATGGGAGGTTGGAAACTATGAAATATTGAAAGTTCCCGAAGGAAGAAACGAGATTTTTGGAATACTGATAGTTTCGGCCCGGCCGAACTTTCAGCCGCATTTTTTCCGAAACTCAGATTTTGGACTAAAAACAAAAAGGAACTTTCAGTTTATCTCTACTTAAAAGTTCTAAAATGTTCGATATACAATATTGATCTAAGTTGTACTCTAAATGAAAATCATACGTATTTTGTGTGCTTCAGGCTAGAAATACTGTTATTTTTTCTTTCTTCTATGGTAACAATGAGAGATTATTCTTGAACAAGTGCTGCCGAAGACATCACAAATAAGAAACTTAATTATTTTCTACAATTTTCGGCGTATAATACGCGTTTCAAACAATCATTTTTCGACCCAGAAATTTTAAAAAATAAAATATAAATTTTTAAAATCTCTGTAATACTTGGCTTTAGTAATCTATACTAATAAAAGAGCAAAACGCTCTGTCTGTCTGCGATGGCTAGCAAAATCTACAGTACGTACGAAGCTCAAACTTTTTTTGAGAACAGCCCAATGTCTCTCCTGATGCACCTGAAGCTCAGAATTTCAAAATTCTATTTATTAACTGAGTAATTAATTAAATTCCAAAGCTCACTCTCATAAAAAATCGCCTTTTTTCGTTTTTTTTTTCCTTTCATTTTCTTATCGTTGATTGGTTGCATAAAATTTTCGCAGAAATAATTAAAAATGCTGGGACAGACCTTTAAAATTCATAGACTGGCAAACTGTCAGTTTAAATGAGGATTTTTTTTTTTTTAATCACAGCTGCTATACACCATGGAGAAAAAGATAGGTGGAGGCGAAGTAAACCGAAAAAAGGTTTGCAACACGGAGTAAGAAGTGTCTTACTCCGTGGTTTGCAATATTAAACCATTTATCGCTGAAATTTTAATGTCTCAAACAAAAGCACGAGGTAGGAATTTTGCATTAATAAAACGAATTGAAAGAAACGAATTACAGCTGAAGCATATTTTACGAAGAAATAGTAATTTTTTAAAATGTTTTTTTTTTCTATTATATTATTTAGGTTAAAGTTAGGTTAAAGTTAAATTGCATTTATGTTATGGTTAGAATAAGGATATGTTACAATAAAGTGAATACATTTAGGCTAGGTTACATTTCTGTTATATTTAATTTACGGTAGGGTACTGTTAAGTCACTGTTAGGTTAAAGACAGGTTCTGGTTACGGTACAAAAGTTTAATGTTAGGAATTTATACACAGAGTGAACATTACGCAAGATTTGATTAAAAATAACACTTACTTTTGTTAAATAGCACTGAAATTATAATATTATATACCAATCTTTTAGCTACCATCGTGTATCGATTTCATTCATGGTATAGTCGGATTTAAGAGTGATATAATTAGTTTGAAATTCAAAATATTTCACTTGGGATTTGTATGTAAAAATAATTAGTTACGTGACTTAACAGTGATTTTTACGGGTAAATACCGTAATTTCGGGTGTATAAGCCGCAGATCAAACAATTCTTTTCCGACCCAGAATTTTTTAAGAAACAAATATAACTATTTAGATCGCCGTAAATATTTGTCTTTAATCACCAAATAAGATTTCTGGGTCCTAAAAGAATTGTTTGATCCGCGGCTTATACACCTGAAATTACGGTATCAACTTTTTAACACGAAAGTCATGCAATCGTTGGATACATAATCCCTCCCGCGTTTTTCATTGCTCATTTTGAGTATTTTTAGAGCTTAATATTAGTTGTTGTTTTTAAAACCGATTTTTCACACAGTCAGTGGCTACGTATTTCAGACAATGCATTTCTGCATGTAACGAGTTAATGATAAAATCATACAAATTTCAAGTTCGTTTAATATTGTTAATTCCATCCGGGCAACGCCGGGCGGGTCAGCTAGTAAATTATAATTTCTGCATCCATACAGAATTGTTTGATCCGCGGATTATGCGTCGGAAATTATGGTGTTAACATTCAAGTAAAGTTAACGCGGGTGCTTAACCCTTTGAAAAGTGGTTCGATAAAATATATCACACTTAATTTTAATTGTGAAATGCGACACTGGCACCAGAATTTTTAAATGAAAATTTTAATTTTATCAAGTATGTCAAGAAAAACTTTTATTTGTTTTGAAATAAATTTGTTTTAAAATTCTGGTGTCATTCGGTCATTCCAGCATTTTGAGAATAAAAGTGCTTTGCCCCTCAAAGAGTTAAGGAATAATTTCGTTGTCACAACTCTAACATTTGTCCCATAGCATCTACAGGTAAAAACTTCCTTGCGACTGTACCAAAAGCAACCAAAACTCAAGCGTTTACAGAAACTAGAATCTACAGATTATCTTAGACCTTCTGGTGCAAACTTTGAGGGGAGTTAGAAAACATTGTTAGGAATCATAAATTTATAGGAAAGCATGCGCGGAAACAAGTGGCAAACCAAAAATCTGAATTATAGAAAAGTAGCTAGCTGGCAACACTGGGTCGTACTGCAAGTCTCTTTTATTGTAGATGCGGACAGTGTGCAATCAAAAATAAACACACGAGCAACGGTCACACTAAATCCGACCACAGGACGCATAACAGCACTTCACTGTTAACCCATTACCCGCTGGTGTTGCGTTAATGCAACGGTCAAAATAAATGCGTATATTTAAGTTATTTACATAGCCGACACTATTTTTCAATTAAAAAACTGGCCTTAATTAAAGATTTGAAATTTTAAAATTATATAAACAGAAAATTATCTCTGACAGTTTGTGATAGCAAACGACGTTCAGCTAAAAATTTCGAAATTATAGTTTTGGCAGTTAATGGGTTAATGTGTGGACGTGTTTGTTTCATGGTAGACAGCTTAGTGAGGCCATACATCTTAGCTCCTTGACCGGACGCTAGCAAATATATCATTTTGTTTCAGGCGGTTCTTCACAAATTGCTTAACGATGGCCTCAGACATGTATCATGTGAAATGTTATTTCAATATAATGGGATCTATCTCAAAACGCAAGAAGCGTAAGTACCATCTGGACTTCACATTTGGAATCAATTTAATTGGCGTTTATGTCCCGTAGAATGGCTCTCCAGATTAGATGATTTATCTCTTATCGATTATTTTCTCTAGGGTGCAATGAAGAGCATTGTGTATGACATTCCTGTAAAACCAGGAATGGATCTAAGGGCAAGCATTCGTACGACAGTTTTAAAAATAGCAAAATAACGTTGTAAATAGCATTCGACTGTAGCTACTATTACCGAAACAACCGGAATCTTCGAAAAAGTCACCAATACATGTCGCATAAATGTGCACACATACATACCAATCAAAGCAACTTCGAAAAGTTTTTGTGATACTTATAAGCCCAGCATTGTACATTGTGTAATAAAGCGTTTTACACGCTTTCTGCGTTCTGGTCTAACTGCACACCTGTGTCTCTTTAACACTATAAAGTCTAGAATTTGGCTCAATCTTCATAAAAATATTTAACAGCCAGAATTTTCATAAAAACTATGCAATTTATTTATTTGACATCGTTCTTTTTGGCTTGTACATAATTAATTTAACTAGTTTTGGGAAGGAATTTTTGGTTCGAGACGACACCATCTGCACATTCTAGTGTTAAGCTATTTTTCGTACAAAGCAATTCCATTGCCGCATTGCTGAAAAGTATGTGTGATGCAGAAAATTAAGAACAGATTCATTTTCAAACAGTTAAATGGCGATATTTCACATACATATTAAATGGAAGAAAATATATTAAGAATCTGGTGTGAATGTTGCACTTCGTTTTAAAAAAAATTGTGGTTTTATAGACAAACCACAGTCTGTGAAAGGATTAACAAGTGAGGATGGGATATTTCTATGAGTCACATTATACGATCTTTAACCCCTTAACTGCCGAAGCTTTACGAAAAAAATCTTGAACTTTTTTGCTAAAAAAAAATTGCCACCACAAATTTTGGAAAATAATTTTTCTTTTATTTAATGGTAAAAGTTTCTTTTTGTAAAAAAGCAAAATTTTTAACTAAAAAAAATAGCTGTTTGATAGTTAATTTCAGAAATATCCATTTATTTGAGCGAGATATATGCTTTTACAAATAAAGCCAAAGTAATTCAGATAGTGCCATAACAATAATACATTGAAACCATTATTTATACTGTCTTTACGTATAATTAACATGAAAAAGGGAATCCTATCCGTATATATATATATATATATATATATATCAACTTATAAAGTAAAAATAACTAATAATAGTTACTGGCGAGAATGCAGAATTCCTGAATAAAAAATCAGCCACAAGAGGCAACACTTTGTACGGAGCAACATGCAAGCTGACCTCTGTATTAGGCCCATCTTCAAAATTATCAAAACAAAATTGCAAAATTTTATACACAAGTCTTAACTTAAAGCCCGACGAAGAACTGCTGTCCATCTTGCCCAACAAAATTGATACCCAAAGAGGTAATAAAAGACCACTTGCCATCTTGAGAAAAGATGACTGCTTTGCACCTCCTTCCAAAAGAAAGAGGAGAGAGTCACCCTATACCATAGCTGTCAACTTTTCAGCTTTTTGTACCACAAAAGTTTAATATAAAATTTTGTATTATTTAATATGCAGATTATAGAGCTGTCAAAATATAAAATTTACTATATAATTCTTGTGGTTCAAGAAAGCATAAAATATTGGCAACTTTACCCTAAACGCATCGATGGGATCTTCCAAATTCAAGATTTTATTTTAATGCGTTGAATCTATTTTTTTTAACCTCCACTAACTTAATTTTTTGACGGCTTCCCACCTTGATTTTAGAACCGGCTCCATTAACTTTCCTGTCTTTCTTTTTCTTTTCATTGTTATGGAAAAGAATAAAAAAATATGTAATTTTCTTGTCTGGCATTCTTATATTTACTTAAAATTGTCTGCATCGTGTAACCGTAATTGTTTTCACCCCATATTAGCAAAAAAAGAAAAAATTTGACTCGATCTTTTTCTGCCTCCCTTTCCTACATTCTATTCTACTTCATCAAACGTCAAAACTCTTCACGAAGTTTCAATCGTATTGAGCTCCTCTTCCACCACAGTCAGCTGCGAACGAACAGTATACTTTTACCCACAATCTAATGAATTCTACTTATATAGTTACTACAGAAGCTTTAGATTAATGTCGGTATAGGCACCTTCTAAATGTTGAAGAATCAACTCTCTTTGATTTTTAATATAGTCTCAAGATGGCGGCTGATTTATACATCGGATCAAAAGTAACTGATCATCTTGGGAGAAAATATCCGCCAGGAACTTTTACAGAAAACAATAACGTGATTTTTTTATTAATTTTCACTGATAGAAGATGTATCATATGTCACTGCATTTGACAGATTATTATTATTAATTATTATTATTATTACTATTTTTTTTAGTCTAGGTATTTCGAATTTTCACCAGTGAATGTTAATATTCACTTTTGCTTCGTGGGGTGCTAGATAAAAAAAGAAAAAAAAAGTAAAAAAAGAAAAAAAAGAAAAGAAAAAGAGAGAGAGAGAGGGAGAGAGGAAAAATAAAAAACAAATCGTTATAAATTACTATTTAAATATTTCTGGTCTGAATATAATATTTTTAAATAAAAATCCGGCCGGATGCGGCAAAACTGGACACTGATAGTAGTTATTTTAGGTTGTTACCATAGAAGCAAAACGCAGAACGTGACTAACACCAGAGTAAACTTCCACCAGTGAAAATATATATCAGTTTATTTCCATAATTATGACTGATATTCTGCAAATAAGGCGTCTAAATAAGGAGAAAATCTGTATTTATATTTAATAGTAAAAGTTACTCTTACAATAACGCTCAGTCAATGCGAAATTGGTTGCAGTTGAAGCACCATCGTTTGAATACTAGGCTTGAGAGCTGACGAAAAAATGGTCGCTGCAGAAAGCGGATTTTTTCAGCGTGTGTTCATCCCTTTGGTTTTGATACAAATAGTATTTAAAGCTTTTTTCGGCTTTATTTTTTGTGATTAAACAAGTGAAAATTTTTTTTATAAGATACTGGTATCTCAGTTTAATAAAAAACAAGTTGGAAATTGCACGTGAAGCGTTGCAAATGAGTACGATAATGAAGTTTTAAAAATATCACTCTCATATATCTATCTCATAAAATTGTAAATAGTTAATTACAATTAAAATGCGCACCAAACAATGTTCTCCCTATACTCATTATGTAATGGAATACTTTTGTGTGGCTTTTGTAAATCAATAACAAATGTTCTTTGCACCATAGATTATGCAAAATATACATTATAATATGTACTTTATGATGCATATCAATATTATTGTGTTCGAATGAGTGTAATACCATTAAAATGCATTTGAAATTTGTTTTCCATTGGCTGTAATGTAACGGAGAACTGTTGATTGTCTCTGTATTTGATCTATGCATACTATTTTTTAAAAAATTGAAATGACTTGACAAAATTATGTAATAAGTATTTATTTTAAATTTCAAACGGTTAAAATTCATTTGAAACATTTTTCCTCATTGACCGTAATGTAACGAAATACCTTTGATCGTCCCTGTAATTGATCTATCCATCCGATTGTCATAAAATTTGAAATGACTCGACAAAAATGTAATAATTATACATTTTAAATTTCAAAAGATTCGGTTGGGTAGTTTTTGCGTTGTTATAAGCGGACGGACAGACGGAGAGACAGACGGACAGACGGACGGACTGAACGACAACTATAGGTGCTACGTATTTACATAATTACGAAGGCACCTAAAAACGGTAAAAAAAAATCCGCCTTCGGCAGCCACCTTTTTTGAGCGATCGCTCAGGTCTAATATTAAGGGGACTGAAGTTTAAGCTTTCCCGTTTAGAGCATTGGTTCCCAAACTTTTACTTGCCATGCCCCCCAAAAGCAACTGTAAAATCCCTATATCTCCCTCCCTCACTCAGTAAATTAGGTCATTTTTTTAAAAATAATTTTACGAGTATTTACAAGATGAAAGCATGATAGAGTATTAACAATAATTATACTTTTCACAATTTTCAACTTTTCAAAAGGGGGAATCTTCTAACGAAAATGCGTTTTTAACATTAAAATTTGTAGTATCCATACATTATAATTAATTTTTGTAATTTATTAAGATTTTGAGTGAATTTATTAAGAGTGACTACATTTTCTTTCTGTGGATAACACAATACAAGATTCTCACTTTTCTCAAGATGCTGACCATCATATACATTTTAAATAGACGGTGTTTCCCAACACAACACACTTTTATCGTTTTACCTTTCCCAATATCGTTAACTGTCTCTGTGTCTTATCTTTTAAAGGAAAACAAGACGGGGTGCAATCCTATGGAAAATATGCCAGCTTCAAAACCCGTTTCCTGGATATCGGTGTCCTCTGCTTTTGGTGAATTATCCAAATTATACTAAAGATTTTGAGCAGACAATTTTTTTCTGTGACTAAAACTTTTTTATTTATTTATTTTTTTATTTTTTTATTTTTTTATTTTTTTTGAGCAATTTCCATTTTTCAAACTTCTTTCTGAAATAAATGAAAGATTTTAAAAACTGCATACTATATATGCTCTTAGATTCATGCTTTACTGCTTAACCCCTTGAGGGGCGGCGGTATATATTATATACCACCTACGATCGATGAAGATTTACACCAGAAAAATTTCATTAACTTTCCCTTTTCTAACTTTGGTGGAAAACAGTCGTGAAAATGCTTATACTCTTTTTGATATAACTTTTTTACAAATTTCCGGTGGGAGTTCAGAATTACACGAACGCAATTGCTTGCCCCTCAAAGGGTTAAACAGACATCAAAATCGCTTGAAAACTTTGAGATAATGGGGTTTTTATCTGAACAGTATGATTTTTCATAAGCGGCAAAAAAACTTAGAGCCTTCTTACTAGAGTGAAATTTTTACACAATGTTATCAAACATGTGATTTAAAGTGTAGATATATAAATACCTGGATAAAATTTAGTTTCGTATAATAAATGATGTAATGTTTTAACACTAGGATGACGGCGAGAGGCCAATTTGTCCCCTACTAAAGGAATATATTTCGATTAGAACCATTAATTTCTTACTAAAATATGTTTGAAAGAAACAAAGAAAAAAAGCGTTAATTAAATAACTTAAACAGTTTTAAATTAAATTATGGAGCTAAATATTTTTTTATAAAAGTTGTATGAAAATTCCGTCTTTCTAGTGTTAACTCTTATCGGTTCTTTGTTCCTCACCAGGGCTGTCCAACCTGGCGCCCGCGACATACCAGAAAAATTTTGCAGAATTTTTTACCTTATTTAATCTTCGAATATCTCCGATTCAATAAGGTCATAATTTTTGTGAGAATTTCCTGGTGTGCGCGGACACCAGATTGGATAGCTTTCTTCGTCCCATTCCCATGAGACTTCGGGTTAGCATCTCTTACATGAATTTTATTCGGTTATCACCACTCTTTTATGAGAGAGATTTTTACATGCACTTTGAAAACATGTATATACTATAAACACTATTTTAAAATGTTGTGGTGCGAGTCGAATTTGAAAATAGAAATAAAAGTAAAATGTTAACATAAAATTGATGGGAATGGGCGTGCCGTCAAAGTCGATGTATTCCTTTTTTTTTTTTTTATTATTATTATTATTATTATTTCTAATAATCAGTATAAAAAATGTGCATACCAATGAATGCAGGAAGGTTCAAAGAACTTTTCAATATAATAAAACTAAACTCATTTTCTTTCAAAAACATTCACTCATACCTTTTCCGGCGCAAGCCACTTTCATTCTGAAAATGTTCAAGTGACTAACTGTCACCGGAATTTACGTGTAAATGTAATTAAAAATAAGAAAACTCTATTTTCATCATGCATTATAAACGGAAAATATTTGTACCATAATTCTGGCGTCATTACGGCATTTTGGCAATCAAGTTTTTTTTTTTTCCACGTAATGGATACCGAAACACAAAGGGTTAGTGAACAATATATGCTTAAATTTTCGTTCATTCCTAATTTATTGTGTATTATAAAATAAATCTTTTGAATCCTGCAAGGTTCTATCAGATCCTGAAAATTTAAGAGCAGCAAATTCATCGGTGCTAGTATTTTATCATAGGAAAGCTCTCCTTAAATTCGGCGAAATTTTGTACGTTTGAATTAACTTATTTTTTTATAAAAATATTTTTATATCATCTGGAAAATAACAGTACCCATATGAACCCTGTTCTGTTCCTCGCAATGTTAAGCTTTCAAAAATAATTTCCTTTCTGTTTCCATGGCAAAGCCAAGGATCTGAGTTCGATTCTCGGGATGGCAATTTTTCGTTCAGTTGGAACTATCCAATTCATATGATAATTTTACCAATCAGTTTGTTTGTACTAAAATAATAGTATGCCTTCTGTTTACTAAGAAATATTTGTAGAATATCGATAAAACGATATACAAGGCCACGTAAAGAATTCGATACATGGACGGCTAAGAATGATAATTTCTGAAAATGTGATTTCAATAGTTTCAAGAGTGTTTTACTTTAAAATAAATTTTAGCTAAATACTGACGGGTAAAAAGAGTACTACCATAATCTCGGCGTATAAACCGCTGATCAAACAATTCTATTTCTACCCAGATATTTTATTTAGTAATTGGAGCAAATACTTACCGCGATCTATAAACTTTTATCTTACTTTAAATTTTTTTCTCGGTCGAAAAATGATTGTATGATACGCGGATTATACGCAGGAAATTACGGTAGGTAAAGCACCGGGCTGAACAAAAGGTATTCAAATATGTTTTTATCAATTGGAATAAATTGCTGAAAGAGAAATTTCAACCTGCTAACACTTTCTTGCTAAACTAAATTTCCTTATTATATAGTGTATATATCAACCGACAGATGAAATACAGGGTAGATAAAGTTTTTTTTTTTAATTCCAGGAAGTGTTGGAAAGTGTTTCATTATCTATGTTTAACACATGATTTTTCTTACTTGATTTTTTTTTTTACTTTCTTTCATGATTTTTCTTATCAGTTTGTTAACATAAATTCATAACTGGTCAATTCCATGAAAACTTGTCATGTCTGTCACACAGCTAAAAATCACTATTCTTGTTCGCCACCATTATTTTCGAAAGGTGTCCTTCGCCCTATTCAACTGATGAAATATCTCCGATACTATAAGTCACATTTTTCTGTTCTAAAATTCTGGTAGCCAAAAATCGTTGCATGTGACAGACATGACAAGTTTTCATGGAATTAGCCAACTGAAGTTAAAAAAATATATATAAACAAACAATCTGAATTGGTTAAACATCTTTATTTAAATAGTTTTCTGGAACAATTTAAAAAGTACGACTCTTCTGTAACAAATGAACCTTAAGTTAAACACACAAAAATTTCAATAATTTTAAAAAATAGCTTTTAATTTTTAAAACAATTAAACTGTTCTCCCAACAGAACAATGAACAGGTGAAGAAATATTCTTAAACTTCTGTTTACTGTAACAATTCTGAGTATTTCTCTTTGGAAAGTTAACAAACATTTTAAAATATTTAGAAGAAATTTCCATTACCATGACAGCAAAGAATGACTCAAAGTGTGTTGATGAGCTTCTTTTTTCTTTGTGATGTTTTTTCGTTTTATAAAGAAAAACAAATAATCGTTTTAAAGTGTTGAACACGTAAATATTTTAAGGTTAAAAACAAATACCAACTCTAAATGGATATTTAGATTCCTGTAATATTTCTCATACTCAACATTAGTATTTTCTTTGAAAGTGTAATTTTACATTTTAGTTATGCATTGAAAGAGTTTTATTAATAATGTAATATTTACCAGATGATAATCACGTTGAACGACCATAAGAACATTAATAACGATCTAATTTAAAATCATTTGCGTTTATTTATTGATTTTTGCATTAACCCTTTGAGGGGCAAAGAACTTCTATTCATAAAATTTTGAAATGGTTGATTGACACCAGAATTTAAAAACATATTCATTTCTAAATAGACAAATACTTTTCTTCATGCACTTGATAAAATTAAAATTTTCATTTTAAAATTCTGGTGTCAAGGGGCATTTCGCAATTAATATTAAGTGGGATATATTTTATCCTACCACCCTTTCAAGGGGTTAAATCAATAAATTACACTAGTTTACACGGTTTTTATACCTCAGCTGAAAGTTGTTAATTTATTGTTTATTTAGATAGAGTTATTCAGAAAAAATAATTAAAAAATTCTGTCACGTCTGGTTTAAGAAATTTTTATTTACATAACTGGATTACATAATTTTGGTATTAATATTAAAAAAAAATCAAAAATGACTAATTTTTGCATTCTTTTTATAGTTATTTGGATCAGTTTCTCTTATAATGGACAAACAGTAATCCCCTAGCATGTTTTGATCCCAAAATCCCTAATGTCGTTCTTCAAAAACCTTTAAATCTTGGTGAAAACTTTCCCCTTGTTCGTCACTCATACTTCCTAAGTTTTCAGGGAAAAAATTCGGATGCGAATGCAGAAAATGAATCTTTAACCCGGGAGGATGCGCGCAGGGCCTAAAAGAGTCGGAGTACGTATGGTTTTTACAATTGCAACCACTATTTTTTAAAAGTAATCTTCAACTTATTTTATAGCAAAATTTTTAAGAATTGTCTTCGTTTAATAAAGTGGCTGTTATAACTTGATTTTATTGATGGCAAAGTTAAAACCACTAATACCCTGGGTAAGCGCGCGTTCTTCCGGCTTAATGACATGCTTACTCCCATGTGTTGAAAATTTTTCAATAAATCGGCAACAATAAACGTCCACTAACCCAGACAACGGGACTACCCCGGCTATAGACAACGTAACTTTTGTGTTTGGTGTCAATAAGTTCCATTGCTGTAGGAGAGAACGAAGAAGCCCCGTTTAGATTTTGATAATTGTAAATCTCTTATAAGATCATTTAATTCGGCTTGTTTAATTAAATGTGGAGTCTTTTCTTAAAGAGAGAACTCGTCAGAATCACTAGAAATCGATTTGAATTCAACATCACTTTCATTGTCATCTCCTAGTATATTTACACTCGAATTATTGGAACAAACTGGACGTGGTAGATCTTTCGAGTGTAAAATGGACTTAGTAACAGGCGGAACTTCGGCATATATAATACTCGCTTATTTTTTGTATTATATCCCACTGTCTTCGTAACACAAAAGTAACAATCATTTTCATGATTACTAGGTTCTCTCCATAGCAGTGGTGAACTAAAGTACGTACCAATGGAAGGTGTACGTTTTCTCTTGATGACCACTGGAGTAAAACGATTAACACTAGAACGTCCGGATGGAGTCGATTCGACTCCAGTCATCTAACTAAATTTCAATTCGAACCAGAAAAATTTTCTTGAAATAATTTAAATTTAATCCACGCAAATTTAAGTTAAATAAATCAATTAAATAATTTTGAATAAAAACTCTGGTGAGAAATATTATTTTCAAACTTGAGTAGAATTTTCGGGCGTTTTAGTGTTAAACAGCTTTCGCAAAACGCAGGAGGCACCCACTTTTTATCTTGGTTTGCAACAGGAAATCCAAAATAACGAAGATATGCACTTTTTAACAAATCTACAATAGGTCTTTTTTTTTTTTTTTTTTTTTTTGAAAATATAAACTGTCCACAAACATAGCAAACACGATCAGAACTTTGTTTACTTTTTCTAGTCGACATTTTAATTCAATCCGAAACAAAATATTTGCTGTTTGAAGGGAACAAATGAACATGAAACTGTCGTCACCACGTTGGGTAGTTAAAAAAAATTGACTGCAGAAAGAAAATCTTGACGTGATAGAACATTTCTGCTGACACTTTTAGGTTTAAGGAAAGTAGACTAATACATTTATATATATTATATAAATAAAGTTATACATATATATATATATAATTTATATATGTATAAATAAAGTTATTCTTGTTTTAAAAGTGGTGGGAAATGCAAAATTTAAATTTTAACGAAGAAGACCGTTCAGGCATAAATGGGTTAATATTAATTTTTTTTTTTTTTTTTTTTTTTTTTTTTTTTTTTTTTTGTAATTCTGCAGTTAGAAAAGATGAAGATAAAATGAATTAGAAAATCGAAATTTGTTAAACTGTTACTTTACAAAGTGTATTTTCATGTAATCTGAAAGTTTTTTTTCTGTATATAACAGATAAATAAACAAATAACAGATTCATTAAAATAAAATCTCAGTTTCTAGAACAATTTTATTATATATTATTTATCGCTTCATTTTTTGAACCGGCGCGTGACACAAATCTAGAAATTTCAATCAATTTTATTGCGCAGATCAGATTATACGCCATGGTATACGTTACATCATATATTTGTGATTATTCTAAACTTTATTACATAATTAATCATTGTTCTTTTCAAAGCATTGTTAATTTTTACTATTTTTAAATAGCTGTTGTGTAGATGTTTAGATTACTTCAGGAATAAATCTCAACTGTAGGGAATAAAATCTTTATGAATATTTTAAATAGTACATTTTATTTATAAATGAATTAAACAATTATATGATAAATGCTTATAAATTTGATATTATAAATGCTACAATTACAAGAAAATTGTATGCAACTAAACTATTTTTCATGTGCATTTTACAAGTTCATTTACATTTATTTTATTTCTGTTTTAGATGTTAAAGATTGCAGATTCATCTTTTAAATTAAAAAACACATATTAAACTATTTGTAAAAGAAGTATATGGAGAAACAAGGATAAATGTAAACACTGCCAATGCAAATAAAGATTTAATGCTAAAAATATTCATTCGGTTTTTGGAAGTTTAAAAAAAAGCCCGGGGGAAACTATTTTAAAAGCACTAAATGTGATAAAAAAAAGCTCCTTTTTTTAACGGAAAAAGCATTTGAAAATTCATCGCTTTTGCATTTTAAACGTTTAAAAAAATAAGATTTAAAAAACCATTCAAGTGGTCTTGAATTCGTTTTTATCGCTGAGAAGTAAATATCATTAATTTATTTTTAAAACATTTATTCGGAATATTATTTTTTCAAAGTCTTTGCATTTTAAGCATGCAACTACATCCTTTGTCATCTATTATTAAACCTTGGGGATATGTTTGACATTTATTGCAATATTTTGGGTTAATTTTTAACTGATAAATTTGCAAGTGGCAAAGAACACAGTCATATGTTTGTACAACATGAACATAATTACACAGGATGGCGAGTGGTCAGTAATAAACGTAGTCGAAAAAACAGAAAGCTACCAATATAGCCTAATAGAAAATACTTAAAATAATATAAAGAGATTAAAGAAGGTAAAGGGCATAGCCACTGCCCCCTCAACAATGCCTATTCACTGAGCAGACGACAAACGTGAAACGTCATGAAGTGGAGGCGAAATCACTAACCTTATTGGTTCCACAATCGCCACGAAACTCAAAACGCGATCGTTGTCAGGGAAACGGCCTCCACTACGTCACAAGCGAGAAGGCATTGTAGAGGAGGCAGTGGCATAGCCGGATAAGCGGTGAAAACATGTCTTTCGATCAAATTTCTTGATTTTTGTCCCAGGTGTGTTTACCTGTCTGACAATGTATTTCCCCTAGTATCACCTTATAAATATTGATATTTTATGAGACAAAAATGTTTGTTCATTTTTTTAAACCCCAATTTCTCAAAACCTACTGTACCGAATTGCACGCCATGAATTGAGTTGATATAAACATTAAAGACACATAACTGTGAATTTTTGTATAATTTTCTGATTGTAAAATGTGTGTGAAAAAGCGTTTAAAAATTTACAAAAATAAAAATCATGTCTCAAAGTTCTCCGAAAATTACCATTTTCTTGTAAAAAATTCCTCATATATGCCCGCATATTATATGTAAATGCCGAAGGTTTTAGTTGGGTACTACATAGAAATATTTGCAAAAATATGTAAAAAAATATAGCTATAAACGCCTTTAAAATTCATTTAAAGGCGTTATTAAGGTGGAGCTAATCAACTTCGACATTGGAAGAATGCTTGAAATATACACTTACAGAATTGCTGTGTTTTAAATTTTAATGAACGCATTGGCATCATTCCCAACGCTGAGGATACTGTTTCGATATCAACATTTGTTGTTAGTGTCGCATGCAACATCAGGGAAGAATATTTTTGACATAGAATCAAACTGCATTCTTCGATATCGAAACGTAACGATAGTGATCACAAGCAATTTAAATGAAAATGTTTTTCGCCAGTTTTTATAAACAGAAATTATAGTTAGTATTTTCAAGCTTTTTAACATAGCTATCATTGTTTACTTGCCATAAAATGTTTATGTCTAAGCACTAGCTATGATTCCAACTAAGAACGATAATCCGAAATGTGATTGTTGTGGAAGTTTCTAGAAAAAACTTGTGACTATCGAAAAAAATTAAAAACAGATGAAGAAACCGCATTATTTTCCAAATCAATTGAAAAGTTTATCAGTTGGAAGTATCATAAGTGAAAAGTCTAAAATATTATTGCGAATGCCTATATGGAATGGGAACAGTTGGTTGCTGCTCTCATTTGGCAGCAGGAATCTATTATCTATTTTACGAAGGTATTTGTCATAAATTCTAAGACCATCAGAAATACTATTCACTGTATTCAGAAATGAATGCATATTTGTTGTGATTGAAAATGACAGTGGTAATGATTAATTTCTTTCTTCTATCTTTGTTTTTGTATATTTACTGATTTTATTATTTAAATTTTTATTTTTGTACATAAAATAATGTAATACATTATGAAGTAACAGCTGTTTTTTCATATAAATGTCACAGATCTTGAAAGTGAGGTCTGAAACACTCAAACTGACTATATGAATAATGTATATGTATTTGCATTTAAGTTTATACTATATTTGAAAAAAGTTAGCTTTCTTTACTATTTTTAATCTCCTCGTAATTTTCCCACTGTTTTTTGGACTAATATTTTTTTTTTTTTTTATATCTTTATCTCACCAAAGATACGGTTCAAAATTATAGAAATATATTTTTCCATGCAAAATATCATCCAATGTTGTCAACCCTCTTTTATATTTTCACTCAAATTATATACGTTTCGGTAATATTTATCTTCGAATTAAACAGCACGGGAATTTGCCATTAAATAAAAAATTGCGAGTAGCATATATTTTGAATAACACTCGATCCAGATAAAATCTCAGAATTAAAACAGCATATTAGGTTCTAATTCTAGCTATATAATATCTAAAAATATTTATTTTATTTTATTTTATTTTATTTGCGCACTAAATAATTAACGGAACTACTTACTCTTATTACCTTTCGTTAAAAGGGGTAAAAATGTTTGAAAAAATAATTATACTAACTGTCGTAACATTTCGATATCGAAAAATGTTGTTGTTTTCCAAGTAAAAATATTTTTCTCGATTGTCTCCGATACAAAACATAAATTTTCGATATCGAAATAGTATCGACAGTGCTGGAAATTATGGCCTATCAGCTTCAGGGCGTGCGAAGAGAAAACTGCACCCGGGGCCAATTTCAATTTGGCGTCCCCTCTTCCCTCAATTTGACGCTAAACCCCTCCAAATCACGTTGGTAGTATAAATTTGGCGCCCCCTCAATTCCGGCGTCCGGGGCGACCTCCCCCTTCGCCCTTCCCTTTTCGAACGCCGCTGATCTGCTTAACCCCTTCAAGGGCGGTGTTGGCACAATGACAACACCTAATCTTAATTCCTAATTGCCACACTGGCACCAGAAATTTTCTAAGAAAATTTCCCTTTTATTAAATACGCAAAAAATACGCTTTTATTAGTTTGCAAATAAAATTCCGTGTAAATATCGGTGTCATTTAATTATTTCAACATTTTACGAATACAAGTATCTTGCCCCGGAAAGGGTTAATGAAATCTAAAATACAGCCGTCGACTGTATTTTAGATTCAGCCACCAGCTGACATTGTTCCAAAAAGATGGTTAGCCCCACCCCAAATAACGCCTTTAAATGAATTTTAATAATTTTTATACACATTTTTGTAAATATTCATATGTAGTACCCAACGCAAAACTTTGGTATTTATATATAATATGCGGGCATACATGTGGAATTTTTAACAAGGAAATGGTAATTTTCGGAGGACTGTAAGATATGATTTTTATTTTCGTAAATATTTTAAACGCTTTTTCACACACTTTTTATAATCTAAAAATTATACAAAAATTCCCAGTTATGCATCTTTGATGTCTATATAAACTCAATTAATGACAAGCAATTCGGTACAGTAGTTTTTGAGAAAATGAGGCTTTTAAAAAATTGAAAAACATTTTTATCTCATAAAATACCAATATTTATAAGGTGATACGAGGGGACATACAATGTTAGATAGGTAGACACACATAGGAAAAAATCAAGAAATTTGGTTGAAAGGCATGTTTTCAATGCTTATCCGGCTATGCCCTTTCTCTTTAACAAAATACGAGTATTTGACACGGTTATTTTTACTACTCACCTTCCTGTTACATTTCATGTAGAAAAGGAAGTTTAGATATAATAGTGGCGAGTTATAAATAAGTTGAAAAAAAAGTTGCAGGTCTGCCAGCAGGCAGTCTCTAACGAATATATTTATTTCGTTATTTTTCGTCTTATATTTTGAATAAAATTCTTGTAAGAATGCTATTAAACTTTAAGGAAAGAAAAACTTTTAAATTTTAGTGGTGAGTGACTGCCCGCTGCCACCTAGAATTTTGCACCACTATCTTTAACCCTTTGAGCTCTGGGGTGTAAATTCCTTCAACATTCCAATTGTCACATTGGCACCAGTATTTTGCAAAGAAAAAAAACGGTTAACGATATACACGAAAAAATGCATTAAATCTCTTTGAAGTAAATTTGGTCAAATTTTCTGGTGTCATTGTGACATTTTGGAATTAAAATTATGTGATAGAAAATTCTACCAGCAGAGCTCAAGGGGTTAACCCCTTGAAGGGCGGTTGGATAAAATATATCCCACAAAATATATCCCTTTAAATTGAAAAATGCCACATTGACACCAGAATTTTGAAAAGAAAATTTTAATTTTTCAAGTAGTAAAGAAAGCAGCTTATCTATCGTGAAATAAATCTGTTTTTAAATTCTGGTGTCATTCAATTATTTCGGAATTTTTGCTTTGCCACTCAAAGGGTTAACAGAACTCGTACACTTCAAGGACTACCAAGCACCTTTTATCAGATTTTTCGTGAAGAAACTGCAACTTTGCTTATTTGATGTCTTGAAAATCAGTATTTAGATATAGGGACCAATGCTCTACACAATTTCTGGTACTAAAACTCTTAAAATCAAACGAAATCTTTGATGCATATGAACCCTGTATAAGCTGTCGTGGATAAATTTCTTCCCATTTAATTTTAACCCTTTAAGCTCTGGTGGGTAAATTGCTTCAAAATTCCAAATGTCACATTGGTACCAGTATTTTACAAAGAAAAAAATCGGTTAACCATGCGCACGAAAAAATTGTATTAAACCTTTTTCAAATAAATTTGGCCAAAATTTTTGGTGCCGTTGTGACATTTCGGGGTTAAAATTAAGTGGTAGAAAATTCAACCATTAGAGCTGAAAGGGTTAACAGCCAAATGTCACAATGGAAGTGGAATTTAAGATCAAATATATTTATAAATAAATAAGTACGAATGCTTTAATCATATCATACAAATATTTGTGTCATGATAATATAAGTATTTTTAAATCGATACGCACATTCGTATAAATAAGAATTAAAAAGAAATGTTTAAATTTACTGGTGTCAATGAGACATTAGTGGATTAAATTTAAATTGGAAAAAATTCACCCATCAGGGCAAAAAGGGTTGATTTTTGAATACCACTACTTTAAAAAACTGCTTTGTTTAAAAGCAAGTTTATGTCTTTAACCACTCTAAGTATGATGGGATTGTACATTTCGCTTTATTTTAATCTCCAAATTCTACTATGCAGGTTTCGATCGCATTAAGGGCTTTAGGAGATTTTAGCCGTTTTTGAACGAGAAATTTCGTAAAGTACTTGTCGATATTTTTGAAGATGATTTTTCATTAAATAAGACAAATATTTCTTTACGAAAATTGGTGAAACGTCCTTGAAGCGCACGAACCCTGCTATGGAATCAGAATTTTGGAAGAAAAAATTGCCAAAAATTTTTTTGTCTTTCAAATATATATATACATATATATATATATATATATATATATTGTTTGTAAATCCTGGCCTTGTACATTCATTTTAACATTTTATAAACAGAACTGCTTTGACATGAAAAGGTTAAAATAAAACAAATAGTGTTTAAAGAAGTTACAGATACGAATAATGAAAATATATATATTTGCAAAAAATCCTGCTTATGAGAACAAACTGGTTAAAGCCATAGATGACAAATCTTACCTTTTTTTTTGTTAACATCAAAATTTGTTGTTAAATTTTAGAATAAAAAAATAAACGTAAATGTTTTCGGCCATAGTTAAAGTTATAGGCAAACCTGCACTGTACGACAACGGTGCCAGTTTGCAATTTTTTTAAAAATTTAGGTTCTTTGATTGTCCCTATTTTTTAAAATAATATAATTTGCAGTGTGAAGAGTAATCAGAGAAAACCCCAGTCAATATAGATGATAAATACCAATAATTTGTTGAAGATAAATTCACTTTTTCAATCTTCTTACTTTATTTGAAGTATTTTCTGTAAGAAAATACTGGTATATCCTTCCTTTTTTTGACTGTGTTTTCCCTGACCACTCGCCATCCTCATTTGTCTTTTTTTAATTATCCAATCTGTCATTAAATAGTGCAAAATTTCTGCTTAAAAAATCGGTGAAAATCAAGTTAGCTATCTATCTATATTATAAAGGCCAAACGTATCTGTGCATAATGCATACGTCATTTTGCGAATGGCAACTTGAAATTTTTGTAATGAAATTTCTGTTTTGCAACTTTTGCTACTGCAAATTTTTAAACTTCTAAACATCCCACATTTTCAGTTTTTACACCATCGTAAAGGGGAAAAATGTGTTTTGTTGTTTGAAAACTGTATCATAATTTATTTTTGAGATATTAATTTTTTTGTGGTTTTTAATACCGTTTATTTAATTGTGACAACAAATTTAGTCCATTTCTATTAAAAGTGGGAAAAAACAAATTGCTGAATCTTTTAGTTGCCATTTTTTCTTAAATGTGAAAATATATGAAAATATAATACCTGTTATTTCCAGAATATCGTCTATTATAAAACTCAGTGAATTTTGGTTTTATTCCATTTTTATTCGTCAATTAAATGGGGGGGGGGGGGGATTTTTACTTTGTTATAAACTTACTTATCACTCCACACAACACTTTTACTTTTCAAAAAATTATATTTTAAAGAATAGTTGTGTGAGTTATTTTCTTCGCTTTTACTTAATTCGTAATCAAATAGTTGAAAGAATGAAAATTTATTAATCGGTGTGTAAAATCATTTTCCGAAATTTGTAGAAATATCAATGAATGATTTACAGAAATTTAAAGTGTCTTTATAGTAGAGTCCTTACTTACAGTGTGCATGGTGTGATGAGAAGTCTTTGTCCAAAAATTAGCAATTTATGTTGCAGAAATTGATTCTCGACTGGATGAATTTACTTCGCGAAGTTACACAAGCAAATAAAGAAGTTCTTTGAAATAATTCGAGTTTAAGACTGTAAAAATCGTCATTTTACCTTTTGTAACAAAAGGTAAAATGAAAAAGAATATAAATAGTTTAGAATCTATTTTCAGCTAATAGCAATCAAGACTTTAAGCTTTGAATTTAAATGATTTTAAAATGATCAAAGTAGAATACAACTTCTTTAAAGGTGAATATACGGATATGAGAGGTGCGTACGTAAGTTTTGAGATGGTGGAAATGATATCGTGTTTAGATTTTACGGGAGGGGGATATTCTATGATTAAGTCAAAGTGAAATAACTTTTGCTGTTTTTCATTTTGGAATATCAAGCATAAGATTCTTAATTGATAACTTTGCCATAATAACAGATCTTAATTACATTTTTCTATTTACATTAAGATTAAAGTTTAATTTTAATAATTTGAACTACTGAGTTTCACAGAAGAAGTATTTTGTTAACGTTAGGTTAAAATATGTATTTGAGAGTTAGACTAATCAATATTAGATGTATTTTTTATTGTATCTAATTTTGTATGTTTAGTTTAAATCAATGATGCAGTTAATTTGTAAATATTTTCTTTCCTCTAAATTCGACTGATTTTACCATGCAGTGTTGCCAGTGGGCTACTTTTTTAAAATTCAGGTTTCTTGATTGGCACCACTCTTTTGAAACGTCAAAGTTCCCTTTATTTTCGCCTTAATTAATATATCATTAAATAAAGTGCATTTAATAATTTTTAAAAAGTGGTGCCAATCAGGAATCTGACAACACTGTTACCATGTATTTAATAAAAATTGCGAAATGAAAATACTTTGCACTAATGTATATATGCGTAACTCCTAACTATTACGCTCTTTTGTTCCAGATAATTGTAATAGAAAATTTTGCCTTACTTAGTCGACCGATTATGGCGATTAAATGCTATAAAATTTATTATTAAATTTTTGTGGGGCAAGAAATCCTAAAAATTGGCAGCTATGGTATGCAAATATATTTAATCTTTAACCCTACACGGTCGAAGTACTCCTCTAAGGCACAATCAAAGTTTTTTTTCTTTTTCGTCCTTAAATATCACAATGGGACGGAAATTAAGGTAAAGTTTATTTGTGAATAGGTAAATGTGTTTATTCGTATAAATTAGAAACCGAAAATTTTGCATAAAATACTTGTGTAAATGGGGTTTTTTTTAACTAAATAATTTTAATACTGCTACTTTGGCAGCATCCACCAAAAAGGTTTAACCTCTTGAGCTCTGGTGGTAGAATTTTCTACCACATAATTTTAATTCTGAAATGTCACAATGCACCAGAAAATTCGACCAAATTCATTTGAAAAAGGTTTAATGCATTTTTTCGTGTTTATCGTTATTCGTTTTTTTTTCTTTAAAAAATACTGGTGCCAATGTGACATTTGGAATTTCGAAGAAATTTATACCCCAGAGTTCAAAGGGTTAATGAATAAATTCATTTACAGGTGACCACTTTCTTTGAAGAAAACGCATTTTCCTTGCGTATTTTCTGATGCCTGTTATCAAATGAAGGAAAATAATTAATTATTTGTTTTTAAATTGCGAAATCTAACTCTAAGTATGATACAAAACACATAATAGAAAAAGAAAAATCCTCGAAGTGCACGTAAGAAGCATTTTTTTTTTTTCATATAAGGCTATTAAGCAAAGTATTAAAAATTCATTCTGAAATATTACATAAATAGAATTACGTAATTGAAAAATAATTAAAACTACCCGGATCATTATTTATTGAAATTTAATGAAACCAGTCTGAAATTATTAATACTTTAATTGAAAATGTTTTGCAATTTCTCTGATAAATTAAAAAACAAACATAATTTAAAATAATTAATTCAGATTAATTTTCTAGACGAATAATTTTTCAATCAAAAAATGGAATGAAAATATAGAAATAGCTTGAAAATATTCTGTAAATTCAGCGTGCTATTTATTGAAAGCACATATTAATTTAAAATATGTTTATTTTGTATGACTCGTTACGTTTTTATACTGAATGTATACAAATTGTAGGTAAATTGCATTGAAATAAATAAGTAATAAGCATTTTTTTAGTGAAATTAGAATATTAATTATACACATGGTCAAAGCAAAAACGTTGAATGAAATTTCAATATTTTTTACAAAATTATGATATATAACTAAATCAAAAACTACTTAAAATAGTTTATTCTACGTGCCTTTCCTTTTTGTCAAAATTAATTCTGTTTTTGTATTATGTCATTCAGCAGTGTGCGGTAGTCGCACATCAGCTGTAACCATGGCCCGCAACAGGAGCCCCGCAACATATGAATTGCAAACACAAAAAAAAAAATTCACAATCGGTTCAGCAAGTTGTGCAATACTGACATAGTAAGAAGCTTCAACCGCCTCCGGCACTGCTTGTCCGTTCACTGTAATATGTAATAAAAAAAAAAAAAAAAAAAAAAAAAAAAGTTTTTTGTCCTAAGTTTTCCAGTTTATAAAGCATTGTTAACCCCTTGAAGGGCACCGGTATATAATATATACCACTTAATTTTAATTCCATTAAGCCACATTGGCACCGGAATTTTAGTATTAAGTTTTGTTTTTTACAACATACGTGAAAAACAGCTTTTACTTACTATCATATAAATTTGTTTATGAATCCCGGTGTTAATCAATCATATGAACATTTTAGGAACAGAAGGGCTTTGCCCCTCAAGGGGTTAATTAATGTTAGGACTTTTAATTTCTAATTATTATTTCTCTTTTTTTTAAATATCTTTTTATTAGGGTTCTATTATTTATATCTTCTCTTTGACAACCGCCTCTCTTTATATATGTGCTTTCTGTACGAGCTACCGGACCGGCTCCAATGGGAAAGCCCACGGAGCCAGTTAAATTTAATTTTAATTTTTTTTAACCCGGTTTGGTACGGTAGAATGGCGGAGTCTCATCCCCCTTGCAAAGTTAAGTTTGCCTTTCAGTTCAGCTCAAAGTTAATTACGGTGCAAATTGTCTATTTGCGAAGTCCCCTCTTTTGTTTTTTCTCCCCCCCTCCCCTCTAAAATACCATTTTCATTTGACAAGTACGCATCAACTATTAGGCTTCAGATTCCCAAGTAGGTTGGGCAACGGTGTCCAAGTTGGCAGAACATTTTACTCATAGCATTTGGTTACAGGACTCTGGCTATCTGCCGGCTAAAATTCCGTCATGTACGCTAATGGCGCCTGGTGCATGTAAAATCCGTCGTGGGTGCAAAGTCCTCCAAGTTACCTGTGAATTATACCTCTGGAGGTGCCTTGCCAGGTGAAGGTCTCGTCATCTGATCAAGGTTCTAAATTACGAGACCAAATTGAGTAGCCGTTTGCAATACATACAACAGGATATAACGTTAAGCAACCGTCAAAACAAAGTATGCTAGACTGAGAAGCAAGTACTGATGATGTGATGAAGCGCGAAGCGAAGGAATCATGTTTTTTGCCGCTGCGCGGCATTTAGGCGGTCACCCGCCCCGATACCAGGTATCTAACCCGTTAAGCTGAGGTAACTCGGCAGGTAGGGGCCTGGTCATCGGTTAGAAAGAAAGAAGATTACACCGCACATAGCTTTCAGTGATATTTCGAAATCTACATTTGGAAATATGTTATCATATTTTTTGATTGAAAAGATTGACTGGCGTCAAAATTAAAAGCGATTTTTTTTTTTAGAAATTAAAAACTTGCTACTTTAAATTTTCATTGTCAAATCAAAATTTTATTGATACATTTTTGGTGCCGATTGAAAATTCGAAATTAATATTAGGTGGTCCTGACCTAAAAAGAGTCAACCTTTTCGAGGTTGTCTTTTTTTAAGGAAAAAAAATAAATTTTAATTCCAAACCCCCGAATGGGACCCATAATTTTTTTAATAAAATTTCTATTTGAAATGTACAGGAGAGGAGAAATATTTTTTTATTATTAACATATTCCTTCGTAAGTTATGTTGTCAGTGTATCATTTTAACATTGTATAAACTGGAATGCGTTTCCCGTGAAAGGGTTAAACTACGTATCTAAATCTAATTTTTGAGACTGTTTTTTTATTTTAACCCTTTGAGCTCGGATGGTAGGATTTTCTACCACATAATTTTAATTCCGAAATGTCATAACGGCACCAGAAAATTCGACCGAATTTATTTGAAAAAGGTTTAATGAATTTTTTTTTTTTTCGTTTATATCGTTAACCGTTTTTTTTTCTTTGCAAAATACTGGTGCCAATGTGACATTTGGAATTTTGAAGAAATTTACCCACCAGAGCTCAAAGGGTTAACCCTTTAATGATCATAGCATTTTCATTGCTAAGATGTCAAAATAAATGAATGACACCGGTAATTAAAAACAAATATAATTCTAAATAACAAAACGTGATTTTTCACATACAAAATAAACGGGATATTTTTAGATAAAAATACCGGTGTCAGTGTTGCGTATCGGAATTAAAATTTTGTGGTTTCGTGGCGAAACCAATGAACGTTAAAGGGTTAATGGTATTCTATAAAGGACACTTGTATGAGATTTGCTAAGTCTCCGGCTTTTTCCACACTGGTGTTATCTTGCAAGGGCACCACCAAACATGGTGCACACATATTTTGATGATTTCAAAGCATGTTGTAGGGGTCATACCACTAATTATTCAGCTGAAAAGATTCTTTCAAATGGACCTTAGTTTTTGAGAAATTGGGGGGGGGGGGTCAAAGTTCAGCGTATATTTCAAATACTTATTAGTACTAACGCCGTATGTGAATCCGTGGCGTCGTGGTAAGGTACGAGCCTGCAAGTCGAAAGGTTGCGGGTTCGAATCAGTCCTCGGCCTTTTACTTATTTTTATGTTTTTTTACACTTCGCAAATTGCAAGCAGAATTGAAAATTCTACAGCTTTCAACCTTTTGATATTTTCTGAAGAGGACAGTATACTTTGTCAACATTTTATTATTATTATTTTTTCAAAATATAGTGAACTGACTGCACTTCAGGGTTCAACTAAAAGTACATTTTGCAACAAATAAATAAATAAAAATTTGTATTTAATTAAAATTTTGAAAAAGTATAAGAAAATTTCAATATTTTAAAATCTCCACTACTTTAAATATTAATATTTTTAGATTAATCAGTCACTTTTTTTCTTTTCAAATATGTATTACACAATATTGTGCTTGGATTTTTACATAATTTAATAATGCATTTAATATAATTCATATTACTAAAATACTTAATTCGTGATAAATATGTTTAAAAATACATTAAAAGTTAAAAAAAAAAAAAAAAAAAAAAAAAAAAAAAAAAAAAAAAAGGTTTAATTATTATTTGTAAAAGTGCAAAAATAAAACCAATAAAAAGAAATCTTCATTTATTCTGACAATTATGGAAGAAAGCAGACGATTAAAAAAAGTATTTTTATATGCATTATAAATTTTATCTCATTAAACAGACGATTTCCGTACTTCAGTTGAATTACGGAAAGAGTTTTGATTTGTTATAAAAATAGATGTAATCTGTCATTAAACGATAACTTATGTTCATTTTGAACTTTGGAGATAAATGTATTTACAGAAAATTGGAAAATTGAAAACTTGGATAACTGGTAACAACTTGCATTTTAACATTACTGCATTAATATTTTATTATTTTTTCGAAGATACGCATTACTCGAATAATCTAATCCTAAAGACGTTTAAAAAATTACACCCGAAAATTATTTTGTATTATTTATACATATACAAAAAAAAGGCAAGTTTTTATTTAGAATGCTATAAAATAAAAAAGCGATAGGAAAAAAAAATCCTTATTTCAGGATTGTGCTTAAAATAAAAAACGCGAATAATAATTAATAAAAAAAAGTTCTAGGTGTAAACTAGTTTTGTAGTTTAGTCAATAGAAATATTCGTTTAAAAATTGCAGAAAAAAAATAAATTTTCTTGAAAAAATTAAAAAAAATGTAAATGTAATTTATTAAGAAAATATCAAAAACTGTGGCAATTTTGTAATAAAAATACTTAAAATTTGTAACGTGTAAAAATACAAAAATAAATAACTAAAAGCTGATGACTTATTCGAACCCGCAACCTTTTGACTTGTAGGATCGTACGTTACCACGACGCCACGGATTCACATGCGGCGCTCGTACTAATAAGTATTTGAAATATACGCTGAACTTTGACCCCAATTTCTCAAAAACCAAGGCCCATTTGAAAGAATCCTTTCAGCTGAATAATTAGTGGTATGACCCCTACAACATACTTAGAAATCATCAAAATCTATGTGCACCATGTTTGGTGGTGCCTTTGTTAGAGAAAATATCGTTCTTTTAAATCGTCTAAATATTCCAATTAAATAAAATAACATTTTCTGTATTAAAATACCGTAATTTCGGGTGTATAAGCCGCAGATCAAACAATTCTTTTTCGACCCAGAATTTTTTAAGAAACAAATATAACTAGTTAGATCGCCGTAAATATTTGTCTTCAATCACTAAATAAGATTTCTGGGTCCAAAAAGAATTGTTTGATCCGCGGCTTATACACCCGAAATTACGGTACTGGTATCTTAAAAGCCGGAGACTTGGCAGCTATGCTTGTATAGAAATTACGAAACTCAGCAGCTTAGTGTGGTTATTTTGTCATTTACACTCGGGTGCACAAACTTTTTGCCAGAAAGTTGTTGCCACCACAATATTAGAAAAGTAATGTTGGACATATGTAACAGCAAACCTACTGCCATATAACAAGGAAAATATACACTGCTTAACAAGAGTGGTGTTCTGTGATCCGCATGCGACCGGTTTTTCACCCTTAAGTTTAAATTTTAAAAAAGTGTTAAGAGCCATTAAATTTCGATTCTGTTACAGTCATAATGCTTATCAACAAACACATGTTATGTTTCAGAAATTTTTGAATTTTGGTCAACTCATATTATGAATCGCGAAATAAAGTCAATTCACCCGTATTTTTTAGCTTTCGTTTCTTTTAAATGTACTAATTCTTTGAAATAATATATTAGGAAGATTAAAGTAAATGAAATGAATCATTGCTATTTAATGCATTTAGTATTTTTCTAGTTTTGCATATATAAATGAGATAAATTTATTTTGTAATTAAAGAATATATTCCAGTTACTCTCTCTGAAATTAAATTTTTTAAGTATTTCTTTCAGCGTATTTAAAAATAAAATTATTTTAGTCTTTCTCTAGAATATCAGTTAATAATTATTAATGTAATGGGCGGACGATTGAATTTAAATTACACATTGCGCATATATAGATGTGTGTGTGTGTGTGTGTGTGTGTCTGTGTTGTTGTTGTGGCGAATCTGAAAGTAAGCACTCATTCGGTGCGTAGATTCTTGGAATATTATACAAGCTTTGAAGTAAGTATTCAATGGAATGCATGGTAATTCCGTTGTAGTGATGCGTTAACTGAATTCCATAAAAACCAACATACTTGCCAGTTGTTGTTGCAGGTCGTAAAAACGCTGAAACAATAGAATGAATTCAAGAATTTGCCGTTTCTCCATAGAATAAAAAAACATCTGTTTAACCTTTTTTTTTACATTAAATTAACTGGAATAGTTCTCACTTAAATACTTAAGTTCAGTATTACTCATAGTGAATGTTTAAAGAAATTTAGAAACAAACAGACTTCATAAAAAAACTCCAGGCAGCGGAGAAGTTAACAAGCTTAAAATCGTGCAAAATCTTTAAAATCTCTGTTTTCGCCAAATGATATTGCTTTTTGATAAACTCGCAAGGATACAATTCATGACGTCGCGCGTTTCTGATTGATAAAGGAGTAAGAACGTCACGCGAAAAGGCACAATGAAAATATTTTTGTAAAGAGTCCTGCCCGAAACACGAATGAGCTAAAAAATGAGGAGTAAACAAGGAATCCTAAGGCGGGAAAAACTATAAATAAAAATAAGTAAAAAAGAATAAAAAAAATGGCTGTTTGAAAGCTTTCGAACTAACAATAAATAATAGAATTTGATAAAAAATGATGGAGCAATTTAGGAAAAGACTACAAGCTTTAAATTTAAGTAAAATGAGTAAATTGTCATATGGTAGTAATTAGAACCTTTTGATATGATGCAAAAGAGCCGGCACTATTTTGCGACAACCTCCTCAGTTACTTATCTAGCAGTTAGTAGTTTCTACACTGTATGCCATCCCTTCATTATTCATAACTCCATTGTGTAGATGCGTTCGTAGCCGTTTAACCAGGGAGGACAGGCGTGTGGCCTGATAGACTCAGAGTGCGCAGTTTTTACAACTGACACTACTAAGTTTTAAAAAATAATCTTCTACTGATTTTATCACAGAATTTTTAATAATTCTCTGTTCGACTAAATAAGGTAACTATTACTATTTACATTTATTGGTGGCAAAGTAAAAGAATCATTAATATCCTATGTGGTTTCGGGGTGCCAAAACACCCCGCGTCCGGCCTGGCAGGTTAAATCCACCGTAAGTCTTGGTGCATGGCTTCTTTCTTGTTACGCACATGACTACTTGGAAACCAGACCCAATGGGATGCGAACTTGTTATTCCTTTGTTTCCATAACAACATCGGGACATAGTTATCGCAGTGTGCCCAAAGATAAGAATGGCGTGTGTGACTATGACTAATTCAACGCATGAAGTCTCGGCTGTCGGCGGCGAGTTGTGGTATTTTACTGGAGTAATTGGCATTATTTTCACCAAAGGTCATTGCCACAAAATTGGGAATGTTATTAATTTTGTTGGAAGATACCGTAATTTCGGGTGTATAAGCCGCGGATCAAACAATTATTTTTCGACCCAGAAATTTTTAAAAAATGAATGTTACTAGTTAGATCGCCGTAAATATTTCTGTTCAACCACTAAATAAGATTTCTGGGTCCAAAAAGAATTGTTTGATCCGCGGCTTATACACCCGAAATTACGGTAGCTAAATGATTGATTGCCGGATCAAAGTCGTTGGCTAACGTCGGCCGATACGTCGCCGATAAAATTTAAAGTTATCGTCATCAAAATCTATCGTGAACAAAAATATTCTTAGTGAGTGTCTCAAAAGAATTTTTCGAAGTAATAAAGTGATGTGCGAGAAAACCAATCGACCAGGGACAAATTAAGTTTCGATCTTTAAATTAAGACCATTTACCACAAAATTTAAAAAGTTTCAATTTGAATTTTTGAATACAGTTTTTCTTTAAAAAGAGGCTCGGCTTTATCGTTTCAAATACCGTAATTTCGGGTGTATAATTCGCAGATCAAACAATTCTTTTTCGACCCAGAATTTTTTAAGAAACAAATATAATTAGTTAGATCGCCGTAAATATTTGTCTTCAATCACTAAATAAGATTTCTGGGTCCAAAAAGAATTGTTTGATCCGCGGCTTATACACCCGAAATTACGGTACTTATATATATATATATATGTATACAGGGTGTTCCGTTAAAGGGGTCCAATATTAATAGGGGTAATAGAGGAGATCACACGGAGCATAAATCAGTATATAATGCCTGGCCGGATCTCAATAATTTTCAAGTTACAGCAAATAGAATGAAAAATCGGAAATTTGTAAAAAAAACCCTCATTGCTAAACTATCTATAATGCTACATAAAAACGAAGCACATATTTAGAAAGAGCAGAAAAAATCCTACGAAATGACATAAGTTGTTTTAGAATAGTGAGAATTAATGGCGAGTTACAAGCTCTGAAACAGCGAAAAAATACAAAATCAAATATTTAGCAAAATAGTTAATCGTTAATTCCAAAAATGCAACTCTACCTACATCAAGGAAAATGTTATAAAATTTGGTCCATTCCGAAAGCTTTCGAAGAAGCTTACAATAAACCATATCAGTTTAATTGTATGGGAGAAATCAAGCATTTTCCTAGTTACAACTCTGTACTGTTACACGCTCGGAAAGGGCGAAACTCCGCCCATGACGATTGTAAACACCCCGTTTTAATATCTTTCAATTATACATTTCTGATCAATACCCTTTCATTATTCAGTCTGGTCAAGTGAATGACATATTGTGCAGCTCACGCCTTGTCTTAAAGCAAACTCCGTGACTGCTGCGTTTCCTCCATGAACTTTCAGGATGATGAAGAAGAAGTACTTTTTATGCAAATTTTCTATGTGTATAGGAAGAAAAGTGTAATAAAAAAGCAGTCATCAGTGGGCGTTATGTTAAAGGGAGGCTGTTGTAAGTGGGATTGTAGTAAGTTGATGTATAATAATTATACCGGAATACTCTAACGAAGAATATGCGGACATGCATCTGATGTACGGGCAAGCTCATGGAAATGCATGTCTAGCACAGCGCATGTACCGTGAGCAATTTCCAAGGAGACGTTGCCCAAGTTCGAAACTCTTCATAAAAATCGATAGACGATTACGGGAGACTGGATCGTTTAATACAGCAAGCATTGATGCAGGGAAACCTCGACATGTACGAACACCTGCAATGGAAGAAGATGTACTGAATATTTTTAAAGATAACCCCTCCACGAGTACACGAGCTGCTGCGTCTGAAGTCGGTGTTTCTCACCAAAGTGTGTGGCGTGTTCTGCGTGCAGAAAACATGCACCCCTTTCATGTGCAGCGGGTACAACTGTTATCAGTAACAGATTGTGCTCAGCGGACAGATTTCGTACGCTGGTTGCTTAATGTAACAGAAAATAATCCACAATTTGTGGAAAATATTTTATTTACTGATGAAGCAACATTTACGAGAGAGGGCGTGGTAAACACGCACAATATGCACACATGGTCATATACAAATCCGCACACTGTTTTCCCGTCGAACGCACAACAAATGTTCAGTGTGAACATATGGGCAGGCGTCCTCGGCGATTATCTCATAGGACCATATTTACTCCCAGATGTACTCAATGGAAGTACGTACTGGGTTTTCCTAAGGGATATCTTACCGCAGTTACTGCAAAATGTGCCAGCAACATTGCGCCACAATATGTGGTTTATGCACGATGGCGCACCGGCACATTTTTTCATAGGTGTTCGCAATCACCTCAATTCAACATATCCTGGGAAATGGATTGGACGCAGTGGACCTGTTGCTTGGCCTGCACGCTCTCCAGACCTCAATCCGTTAGACTTTTTTGTTTGGGGACACCTTAAATCGCTGGTGTATGTAACGCCTGTGGATACACCGGAGGATTTACTAGCGCGAATCGTTGTCGCTGCAGGAGACATTCCCAACTCCGTCGGAGTTTTTCGGCGTGTTGGCCAATCTTTACGACGTCGCTGTCGGCTGTGCGATTCTGTTAATGGGCGCAACTTCGAACACCTATTATAATAATGTCCGTTCGTCTGCCTTCCGACATTGAACTGTGCAGCGCAGGCCAGAAGACTATGCTTCACATATGTCATAAAGTACGTGGAATGTACTTCTTTATTTGTCATTTTTCTTTTATTTTCAACACTTTTTGGCACAGTATTTTGTAAGTCACAGACTGTGGTGTACTCAAATTGTAAATTACAAAGTTTGTATGAATTAATTTAAAATTTAGTGTCTTTTTTAAATTTATAATTAATAAAATTATTATGCTATTTGTTATTATTATTTCCTATCATAAATTATGATGCACATATACATACAATAATTGTCCATGCAAAACATGTACTGAAACTTCTTGCACAGTTACAAATCGCAATATTGTTAATTATTTCCGAATTTTCACCACCAGTTTAATTTTAAAGAATTTAACTTAAGCTTTATATCAATAAAAGACCACTTTAAAATGTAGACTATTATTGTAAAGTTATTCTGGTTCATTCAACTCTTGAATAATTAAAAATGTTGCATCTCAGAAGAAGCATGATCGAAAATGTATAGTTGAGAGTAATTAAAAAGGCGGTGTTTCTAACCGTAATGGGCGGAGTTTAACCTTTGCTAGTGTCAAAGAAAGCGGAGTTGTAACTAAGAAACTGATTAATTTCTCTCACACAATTAAACCGATATGGTTCAATGTAAGCTTTTTCGAAAGCTTTCGGAATGGACCAAATTTTACTACATTTTCCTTGTTGTGGCTAGAGTTGTCTTTTTGGAATTAAAGATTAACTATTTTGATGTATATTGGATTTCGTACTTTTTTCACTGTTTCAGGGCTTGTAACTCGTCAATAAATATTGCTATTTTAATACAATTGATGTCATTTTGTAGGTTTTTTTCTGCTCTTTCTAAATATGTGCTTCGTTTTTATGTAGCATTATTGATAGTTTAGCAATGAGGGTTCTTTTACAATTTTCCGAATTTTCATTCTATTCACTGTAACTTGAAAACTATTGAGATCCGACCAGGCTTTATATACTGATTTATGCTCCATGTGATCTCCTCTATTACCCCTATTAATATTGGACCCCTTTAACGAAACACCCTGTATATATATATATATGTATATGTGTGTGTGTGTGCGTGTATGTATATATACTAATAAATATGTTTTTTTCTCAAAATACATATTGACATCTAATGTAATACATATTGACATATTTGCTCTATACATTGTATTACAATTTTTTTTCTACAAGAAATGGAACGTCCCGATTATTATATGAGCAGTTTTCTCAGTTCAGGTACACAATTGCTAATTATATATTTTATTTTATCGACTGCTATTTCGCGTTATATACATCAGGGTTCTCAAACTGTTGCCCGTGAAATACCAATATTTAAACAAAGTAGTAGATTGTTTAATCGCAGAGATTTGATGATTAGACAAGGCAATGATAACTATAAATTTTAGTGGTATCTGCCCGCCCACAGTTTGACACTCTTGATATTTAACCCCTTGAGGGGCAAGCAATTACGTTCGTGTAATTCTGAACTCCCACCGGAAATTTGTAAAAAAGTTATATCAAAAAGAGGATAAGCATTTTTACGACTGTTTTCCACCAAAGTTAGAAAAGGGAAATTTAATGACATTTTTCTGGTGTAAAACTTCATCGATCGTAGGTGGTATATAATATATACCGGCGCCCCTCAAGGGGTTAATGAGAATACTTACCAACCTCCAGCTTTTTATAAACCATTAAAAAGGGCTTTGAACCGGAAAATTTGTTAAATTAAATATATCTTGTATGAAACGTGGTTTTCAGTTGAAATCCTCTTAGTTTAATTCGCTAAATAAATGTTTATTTTGAAACATATTTGTTTCATTCTTGAAAAGCCAGTAGTTGGCATGTGAGAATGAAATTTCAATCTAAAGTTTATAGGGAGATTAGTAGGGGCCTTTTTAGGAAGAAGTCAAAGTTTTACAAATATTTAAAACGGCGTGTAAAGCATCTAGCTCAGTGTTCGAACCTGAGAACTTTGCTCCCGATAAAGCATTTATTTTTAAAAACTGATATGTATGCAAAACATTTGAAATACGGTGGTGTCTTATTTCAGGGGACAGTACAAAAGATTTAAAAGGTATCCCCGTACAGTAGCTGCCAATTTTCTGTCAGAGCTTACACCAAGTGTTCAAGAGACGGTGGTAAAATCACCCTTTCCGTCCATCCCAAGTCAATTCGAATCATTCACTGCATTAAAATGTACCGAAACTTCCCGACTATGCGCCGGAGTTCAGGTAATTCAATTTCCCAGAAGAGTTTGCTTTAAATAAAATGCGACTAACTTTTGCTTAGCATTTTACTTTACACATGGAAATTATACCTACTACTCATATTAGGTAACAGGAACCGACATACACTTAAGTTAGAGAAGCTTCAACTGTAACCACTTTCTTAGGGGTTTCCTTATTACCGCGCCAAACTCCCACCAAAAAAATTATATGGAAAACTTCTCTTTATTTAAACGACTGTTAATAAAATTCCAACCAAAAATAATGGCAAAAACTGGTATTTATTTTTACTCGTGGAAGTTTACGTTGGCGGCAGTAGTTCCTCCGTACTGTGACAACCTTCTGTCTGTGTAAGCGAAAATACCTAGTCAAACAGACACCAGTGAAAAGAAATATAAATTTTAAAGAATATTTATGGCAGATTAGCACCTTAGTAAGGTGTATAATTGAGAACAAATTTTCTTACATATATATTACTGGTAGTTCTCACAACGGTGATTAGAAACTGTTGATCCGATTAAAAATAAACAGCCTTGTCTTGTGAAAATCTCCTCAGTTACTCCACTCACAACTGCTGGGCAACACATTGTCTCCTCCTCTTTATTCATAAATCCTTTATTTTACTTCTTTTTTAACCCTTTGAGCAGCAAAGTACTTGTATTTATAAAATTCTGATATGAACAAATGGCACCAGAACATAAAAACAAATTTCAAAATAGATAAATTCTTTTCTTTACCTACTTGAAAAAATTAAATTTTTAATTTCAAAATTCCGGAGTCAATGCGGCATTTCGCAATTAAGTTGGATATATTTTACCCAACCGCCCTTCAAGGGATTAAACAAATTTTCCGGTATGGAAAAGAGAATTCTACCGCATAAATTACGGTGAATATATTCTTCGCATGTAATTGTTGGAGTCTATTAATATAAAAGGCGAAGAATTTCTGTTTAAAATTTCTGATGTCTAACTCTAAAGATAGATATGCTAAAGAAAACTTCCAAAAGAAAAATTTATGCAGAGTACAGTTGAATAATTAATAAAATAACTTAAAATGGTACAATTCTTGAGTAACAAATAAACTCATTGTCAGGCACAAAAACTTTTAAGCAATTTTGAGCAGCATTTTGTATTTTATTACAAATTACTCTACTTTTCTTTCAGAATAATGAATAAGCGAAGAAAATTTTTAAACTTATATTTAGTGTAGAAATTTTGGATATTTTCATTGGGCAAGTTAACAAATATTTTTGAATTTTTCAATATTTCTCCATTATCTTAAAAGCAAACAATCATTCAAAGCTTGAATAATAACCTTATATTTTCTTTAAACCAATTTATTCTTTTATTATAAAACTATCATAATTTGAAAGTATTGTGAGTGCAATTTTTTTAAGATTAGAAACAAATGTCAGATCGAATTGGATAGTTTTCTGTAATTTTCTGGGGACATCTTTGAGTTGACTTTTAAATTCTCTTTAGATGAGTAATTTTATATTTTAGTTCTGGGTTTTTCAAAGCTATTTTTATTGCGTAATTTTTGCCAGACTGAATAACGATATAGGTTGAAATGTTTTTAAACATATTTTTTGTTTATTTAGTTTTCGATTGCTTTAAAGTAATAATTTAAAAAAATCGGGCGAACAATGTCAGGGTTTGTACGCTTCAAGGACTTTCAAGCTCTTTTATCAGAAGTTTCGTAAATTAATATTTGCTTTACTTAACCCTTTTTGGCACACTGTGCCCGTTATGGGCACACCTAATTTTAATTCCAAACTTGCAATCGGCACCAATAATATTTTAGTAAAATTCTGCTTTTACAATGAAATATTAGATAAAGGATTTCAAACTATCTAAAAAATTCGTTTGTGAATTCCGGTGTCAGTCGATGATTTCTCATTTTACTAACAGATTTTGCCCGCATCAAAAAGGGGTACGGGGAAAAACCGGTCTTCAGATACAGTCACCAGTACTTTACAAAATTTCTGGGGCTGAAACACTTAAAATCCCCGATTGCGTACAAACCCTGAATATTCGATTATTAAGAAGTAATCAGTTAAAGTTACAGCCTGTAAGATATTTCAAAAAAGATTCATTATAATTCTTAAATGCCTGTTCTATAAGTGTGTAGATTTAGCCTAAATTGGAAATTTATGTTTAGTATTTCTTTTAATTTTATTTTTATGATTATTTTATAAAGATAATATGATAGAAAATAAAGTGACTCATTTATTTTGCAACCCGTGTGAATGCGAAGTAAATGAACAACACGAGTGCACACGCATACAATTAGCGCAGGTAGCGATCTGGAGGGGCGTGCGAACAACACTACCAACACGCTAGAAAACCGTACGAGACATTTCAGTGCGTCTGCTTAAGGAGAACGAAGTGAAAGATACTTCTGCGTCATGGTGCTACATGCAGAAAAACGCGCGTTTATTATTGAACGTTATTTTCGAGCGTTTTCGTACAAAAAAGTCAAGAAACGACATGGAAACAAGTTTCCAGGCTCGTTGATGACGGATAAAAGAGCAATTGAGCGAATCATACAATTTCAAACAGAAAGGACTATAAACCGAAAAGAAATAACCGTCCGTCATTTGTACTAACTGACCACAAAATGAAGGAAATCGAGACGTAAATCAAGGACAAACTGGCCACTTCAGCAAAAAAATTAGCTTTACAAACGAACGTTCACCTAGATACAGCATACCCTGCCTTGAAAAGATGAAAGTTCACACTTGGTGTATATTAGTGCAGGAATTGAAGACACCTGATCCAGTGCATCGTCTCAACTTTTGTCGCTCTTTAACCCCTTGAAGGGCACCGGTATATTATATATACCACTTAATTTTAATTCCCTCATGCCACATTGGCACCGGAATTTTAGTATTAAGATTTGCTTTTTACAATGTACGCGAAAAACAGCTTTTGCTTTCTTTCATATAAATTTGTTTGTGAATCCCGGTGTCAATCAATCATTTGAACATTTTACGAACATAAGTGCTTTGCCCCTCAAGGGGTTAACACTAGAACCGCCATTAGGGATCAAAATGACTCCTGACAGAATGATAATAATTGATTCGAACCAGAATTTTCTTCATAAGATATGTTAAATGTGTGCAGCAGAAAAATAGACTAATTAATTAAGTTAAAGAGTTTAAAATTAAAATTCTTGTGAGTAACCCTTTTAATGAAACTTGAGTAAAATACCCGGCGGTTCTAGTGTGAAAAACATTTGTTCGAAAACATGGCATTGGTGATTTAGATCTGGTATTCATATTCATTAGTGACGAAGCCTGGATTCATAGAACAAACTACATTACTGCACGCAATTATTGATTTTGGTCATCCACAAATCAACGCGCTCACGAATAAAGCAGTTTTCACCGCGAGAAAAATGGCATATGGTGCTCCATGTCACACAAACGTATTGTAGAACGGATCTTTTTCACATCAACTGTGACAGGAGTGGCGTATCGGAGATCATAACAGATTTTATTGCGTTTTTGGAATTAGATGTACGTTTGGTTTGGTTTCAACAGGATGGCGCTCCAAGTGCATAAGGCCAACGACACTCTGACACTTCTCCCAGAACTTTTTGTTGTTGATTTTTTGTTTTGATTACAAAATAACTATGCCACGCAGTCCAGATCTGTCACCACCTGATTTCTTCTTGTTGGGCTATGTGAAAAATCGCGTGTTCCATCAACTAGTAGCTTCGATTACTGAATTGAAAACTCGCATTACGGAAGAGATAAACGCTATCACACCAAACACATTATATAATTTGTCTCAAAACCTCCTTAAACTGGCCCAGATATGTAAAGATGAAGATGGCAGGGCTCCCAAATGGTCCGCGAACTGAACATCAGAATTTTTTTAGAGAAATTTTCTTTTTAGATTTTTCTTGCAAATTGTCCAGAAACCGCCTTTGGAAGTTGATTATAGCTCAAACGTATCATAAAATTTTCTGTTAAAAAATACTGATGTTCAGCTAGCGGACCATTTGGGAGCCTTGAGATGGCGGTCAATTCCAACACCTATTGTAGTCGTTTTAGCACTTCTGTAAAAAAATAATGTTTGTGCATTGATCTTTTTTTGTGGGGAGGAGGTTTAAAATAAATGAAACACTCTGTATAGTAAACATTTCATTAAAGAAAATACATATAAGTAATTGTGAAAATTATATGATGTGCCAAGTATATGTATTGTAATGCTATTAAACAGTACAATATTTCTTTGATAAAAACGGATTACAAATTTCTTTATTTTTTGTTTCAGCGTAACATCAGTTTGAATCATGTAAAAAAGAAATATAGAACAAAACAGTCCAAAAACTTAATTTAAAAAGATTTCCTTTGACTTAACAGAAAAAGCACGAGAAATAAATAATGACTGTTTTGATAAAAAATTTACTGCACCAAGATTCAGCATTTTTTCTTCTAGGAGCAAAATAAATGAAATGTTCTTTTTAAATTTTGTATTTTAAATTATTCTTCTTAGATTTAAATGTGCCTCTGGAAGTGAGCAATGAGAATTTAAATTTGTTACTATAAAGTATGTAACGGTATGCAAGCAAGGTTTTTCTGTTTGATATTCAATTTGTGCAGGGGTGCAAAAATCTAGGCGCCAGCAGGCAGTTTCTCACCACAAAATTTATTTTGTTTTTCTCCGTCTAATATTTCGTGTAAAATTCCTGCTAGAATGCTATTAAATTTTGAGCGAAAAAAACTTTAAAATTTTAGTGGTGAGAGACTACCCTCTGGCGCCTAGATTTTTGCACCCCTGAATTTGTGTTTTACGTTAAATTTTTGGGACTGAAATTGGGAGATTTTCTTTTATATTCTGTCAAATTTTCGCAAGATAAACAGGATTATGAATGTTCTAATTTGTAAAATTTCGATAAACTTATGGCATACAATTAATATTTTGAAGAAATTACTGCTGGTTTTAAACACTGAAAAAATGTTGCCTCAAAATAAATGTAATAAAAATACAACATAATATAATATAAAGTAAAAACCGAGGTTTCTGGAACTTGCCTTTTATGCGCAAAACTTTTAACTTTCAGTGGACTTTCCACGTCACAAACTTCTTCCTAAATCATCTATTTTTAGAAATAGATTGTAATTTACTTCAATAAAAAATATAAAATTTTTGGGTTTATTATTTATGTGTAACATGCTAATTTTTCGTAGCAATCGAAAACTTCATACATTTTATGTAATAGACATTAAACTTTGTTTATCTCCAGCTAGATTGAAAGACATATTATGCAAAAGTTTCTCAAACTAATTTATTAAGATCTCCACTTAAATGGATTTACTTATTTTAAAATTCCGATTCGGTTTTAAGTACACAAATTACTTAAATATAGAAATGTACCTTACACTTTAGAAATTACAAAACAATTAAGAGGCTTGTATCCTTTTAAATAATATAGAAAATTGATATTTTAATAACCTTATTGGAACTACAATTACCCCCGATCCTTCTAAAGTATAGCATTACTTAGAGAACTTCCATATAGTTGTTAATAAAATGGGTGAAACTTGATATGTTGAAACTAGAAGTTTAAAATCATAAAACATGTAAATATTTTGAAGGAGATATATTAGAAAAATGCATGAAGTTATAATTTCATGAGAGAAATGAGATAATATAAGAAAGTTAACAAAAGAATTCTTTAAAAACAATGCCCGTCCAAATACGGTGGATAAAATTGCACTTTTTGCTGAAAATTTAAAAAACTGATAAAAAAAATGACGGAAATCTTTAGATGCAAAGGTTCGGCTAGTTTATGTTCGAATAAAGGCACTATTAGCTATGTACAACACTTTTGAGTAAACCAGACTTTCCGACTAATATGTTAAAACAAAATTAAAATTTCTCAATAAAAGAAAAAATAATAAATATGCAATAAAACTTTTAAAAAGTCTAACAAAATTTTTTCTCTAATAAGGAAGCAAATATTTTTGCAAGATATCCTTATACATAACATCATTCATCTTGCCGCGCATTTTAAATAATGGACCAAAACTTTTTGAAGAACATACTTCCCACATTATAACGTGTCCTCCGCCATGCTTCATTGTAGGAAAACGTCTGTCGAATCATATCTTTTGCTGTCAGATTCTCGGACGTAGTGTCTGCCATCACTGTCAAAAAAGTTTGACCTTCGATTGATAGAAAAATAGAACTTTTGTCCAGTTTTCATCGACTGCACTTGGTGTCTTTGAAAAACGCCAGTCGATTAGATTGAATTTTTTTTTTAACTATGAAATTTTTTTAACACAGACTATTCCATAAACTTCTGTATCACGTCAGCATCTTTACACGGTAGATTGACTTATTTCAGTATTTTTTTTATTCCGTAAATCGCGGGATATTTCAATGGTATTTTTATGCGAGTCAGCAACTGTTTTTCTCCTGATAATCCTCTCCACAAAAAATAATCATTTTCCGGGATCCTCCGGACCTTGGACAGTCGTGAATGCCATAGGCATCTTTATATATTTTTAAAATATCGTTCACAGCCGGAAATTACCGATCGATAACTTTGCCGCAATATTTCGAGAAGATTGGCTTTTTAGGGACAAACTAATCACTCATTTAAGAACAATAATTGTCGAACTTTTCATTTTTGTATTTAAACTATCTATTCACATTAATTCATTCACAAACACGACCAAAAAACACTTTACTGATGGAAAAAAAATTATGAATGACGAGTGGCCGGAAACTTTTGCACACGTGCATTTCGAATTCTGCCCCTTTGCATGGAGTATTTTCAATATCAGGGCTTCCAAATGGCCCGCGAACTGAACATCAGAATTTTCTTAGACAAATTTTTCATTTACCGTAATTTCGGGTGTATAAGCCGCGGATCAAACAATTCTTTTTGGACCCAGAAATCTTATTTAGTGATTGAACAGAAATATTTACGGCGATCTAACTAGTAACATTCATTTTTTAAAAATTTCTGGGTCGAAAAAGAATTGTTTGATCCGCGGCTTATACACCCGAAATTACGGTAGATTTTTCTTGCGAATTCCCAAGAAACTACCTTTGAAAGCGAGTTCAAGTACAAATACTGTACAAACATATCATGAAATTTTCTGTTAAAAAATATTGATGTTCAGTTCGTGAACCATTTGGGAGCCCTGCAATATACAATCAAAATGATCAAGTGGTCAGAAGTCATTCGCATATTCCTAACTTTTGAAGTAATTGTGCTTCTTCTTCCCTGAATCCTTCTGGTAAATAGATCAAAGAAACGAACTGACAGGAAATTTTTGACCGCCACTGTATATATATATGTACATATATATATGTATGTGTATATATATATATATATATATTATAGATGCATTAGGAAATAAAATGCATTTATTCTAAGCATAAATCCCCCTCAAGGGAATACCTTCTTTAGGTATTCACGGGCTTCACAACCCCGGGGCACCTGAGTGATCTTTCTCTTTTCCTTTTCCTCTTACTCCTCTGGTGTTCCTTTCCTCTTTGTTTCACTGTCGTTGAGGTTTCCTCTTAGGAGGTGAGGGCAATTCTGTATGAGCCGATGTCATCCTGCATATCGACTCATGGAGAATTGTAAACCACCCACGTGTTGGCCGTGCGTGGCGACCCGTGTCCCTGGAAAGGGGGATCCTGGTAGTTGAGGGAAACCAACACACTGCTTTGGCCTCTGCTTCAGGTAGACGGGAGGTGCGTATTGGTTCCGTATGCATCAATCGGCTGGTCAGCTGACTTTGTCACTGACTTTAGGGATCAAGTGATCGAGCAAATACTAGTCATCTCTTTAAGGGTGGAGGCTGACATAGGTTTGTCTTGTGACTGTATGGGCCCTCGTTAGCACTGGTGCACGAATGTGTATCCCCTTGTTGGGCTCGGTAGTGGGTGGTGCCGCCGGGGTCTGAATTTTATTATTTATATCATGGGTGGAAAAACTTCATTTCCTTCTTTCTCTCTCCCTAGTGGAGAGCAACAAACTGTACTGTACAGGCTTCTTCCTTCACTCTTTTTTATCATTAAACGTACTGATAGCCGCTCCGATTGCTCCTTCAAAAAAACTTCACCTTTTCTCATTGCTAAAACATTTCAGTCTGTCTTGGGAGATGGTCATTCTGTCAAAAAACTACAATCTGGGGATTTCCTAGTTGAGGTTTCTGCAGCCAAACAATCACAGCTTCTCTCTAATTGCTCCACAATAGGCACCTTTTCACTTAAAGTTTAATTATGAAGAGTTTGAAAATATAGTTATTCAGATAGAGGATATTTTGAATTCCCGACTTCTTACTACTTTATCTAACGATTTTGATAATTTTGAGGTTTTGATTACAGGATACTTTTTGATCGGGAGATCCATGAATGCTATACAAAAACACATTCAAGTTTTGACTGGGATCACCTCCATACAGGACAAGAAATACAGACTCTGTTGTTTCAACAAGTTTTGCCTCTCTGCATTTGGGTCTTTAAGGATTTGAACATTTTGGTTCAGGTATGGATTCTGAAGAATTCTGCAAAATTTCATTTTGCTGCTAGGGTTGAAGGGAAAATAATAGTAATGTTTCTGTACAAACTCATAAAATATTAAATACTAGCCGCGGTGTAATATCCGAACCTGACCTTTTATACTCCACCAAAGATGAACTTCTAGAAAATTTAAAAGACCAAAATATCATTGATGTACGCCGTATCACCATCCGTAGAAATCAGCAGATAATTCCTACTAAACACATCATTCTAACTTTCAATAGTCCAACATTGCCAACAAGAATTAAAGCTGGGTATCTAAACTGCCCAGTGCAGCCATATATACCAAACCCTCTCCGATGTTTTAAATGCCAGCATTATGGTCATACCAATACCAATGGCCAATGTCGTGGCAATGTTACCTGTGTACATTGTGCAGAAGTTGGCCACGACAGTAAAACTTGTGAAAAATCTCAACGCTGTGCAAATTGCAAGGGTGATCATACATCATACTCTCGCTCCTGTCCTATATGGAGCCGTGAAAAAGAAATTCTTACACTAAAAATTACTCAGAATTTATCTTACCCCGATGCCCGTAAAGTTGTTGAATCTAGAGCCCCATCCGTGGGAATTTCCTACTCTAGCCTACTTAAGCAGCAATCTAAACCTGTAAGACACATTAGTACTCAGACTGACTCCTCTTTTCTACAAGGCTGTTCACCTGAAAAAACATCTAACATTATAAAGAAGACCCGTGATGCCCACGATACCGCTGTTAGCGTGGGCATCACGGCCAAAATTAGTGCTTTGGAAACCATCATCAGAGCCTGTAAAAATCGAATATTGGACTAGTCAATCGCAGAAATTAAGTCAAGTAAAAAAGTTAACCAAACCTGAGAATGAGAAAACACCTGCCTCATCTGCTTCAAATTCCCAGAAACTCAAAAGTAGTCTAACAGTAAAACTTATCCAGAAAACAAAAGAGAATAAAACTATTCGGGGTTCTTCACGGTGGCACACTGAGAAGAAAAAACAGAGAAAATCATGTCATAGCCCATCTACCACTAATCTCAAAGATCCAAGGCAATTGAATACATATGTGGAAGAGGCTATGAAGTCGGCATCATATGACTCGAGTGAAGACGAAGAAAATGTCGTGTTCGAAGAATATAAGCCTCAATGATGTCACTTTTTTTAATTTCTGTGTGCTTCAAATTGTTTTATGTATTTTTGGGTATCATCTTATACATTGTTTATATTTTAACAATCATCACTTTGACGTTTACACATTTTAATTATAATTTGATTTTTTAACTATGGTCTATGGACTGTTTTAATCAATTTCATTTATATATGTCATTATTTTGTACACTTACATTGTTTTTATCCATGACTTGCTAGTATTTTTTATACTTTCAATTTTAGTTCTCATTATGATGCTGGATTTTTAAGACATACTTATTCATAAACATATGTTTTAACTTTGTCTTGGCGCAGCATGTCCCCAAAGGGACCTTGCGCCATAAAATCCTATATAACCAACCAATCTAAACATAAATCCCCCATTTCGGAGGACTTTGGGAGGCAGGTGTGAAATCAGTTAAATGTCACCTTAAACGAGCGACAGATGACTTAAAGTTTAATTATGAAGAGTTTGAAAATATAGTTATTCAGATAGAGGATATTTTGAATTCCCGACTTCTTACTACTTTATCTAACGATTTTGATAATTTTGAGGTTTTGATTACAGGATACTTTTTGATCGGGAGATCCATGAATGCTATACAGAAACACATTCAAGTTTTGACTGGGATCACCTCCATACAGGACAAGAAATACAGACTCTGTTGTTTCAACAAGTTTTGCCTCTCTGCATTTGGGTCTTTAAGGATTTGAACATTTTGGTTCAGGTATGGATTCTGAAGAATTCTGCTAAATTTCATTTTGCTGCTAGGGTTGAAGGGAAAATAATAGTGGGCGATACTAATAGGGACCCTTCTCATTAACCTCTTTTCCCTTCACTTTCTTATCGGTGTCATCCACAGTGACAGTCCTCATGACAATCTTAGGCATATCACATGTAGAAACACACTGAGCAGACATGCGACAAAAATGCGTGAATCAAGACACATTTCTCCCTGTTAACCCTTTAACACTTTCATTGCTAAGATGTCGAAATAAATGAATGACACCGGTAATAAAGAACAAATATATTTGTAAATAAGAAAACGTGATTTTTCACATACAGAATAAAACGGATATTTTTAGATAAAAATACCGGTGTAAGTGTTGCGTATCGGAATTAAAATTTTGTGGTTTCGTGGCGAAACCAATGAACGTTAAAGGGTTAACAAAGGAAAAACCGGTTTGAAACTGGAATTTGCCTCTTGGTCTTATGTTTTTCTAGGATTCGTCTGCTCAATGTGTCATATGCCTTAAAGAAGCACTATATCAAGACATATCTTTTTTTTTTGCCCGATAATAAGTAAAATTCTAATATAAAAAATTTGAATTCTGTTTACAAGTTTTCTAAATTATTAAATATAAAAAAAATGACGAAAATCGTGTTTTATTTTTCTTCCATAACATGATGCCTTTCTGAGAAAAGTGTTTAACCCCTTAAGCTCTGATGGTAGAATTTTCTACCACATAATTTTAATTCCGAAATGTCACAATGACACCAGAAAATTCGACCAAATTTATTTGAAAAAGGTTTAATGCATTTTTTAAAAACTGAATGCATTTTTTCGTGTTTATCGTTAACCGGTTTTTTTCTTTGCAAAAAATACTGGTGCCAATGTGACATTTGGAATTTTGAAGAAATTTACACCCCAGAACTCAAAGGGATAAAAACATTCATGTACTTGGTTAATTATTAATATTTCTTTTGATGTTATTTTAAACGTATAGAATCATACATTTTTCACTTGCCGATCTCATTTTTAGCAGTTATTGTTAATCGATGTTTCCAAGAGAAAATAAAACTTTTTTTTCATCAGGGGTAAACATGCATTTTACCCCCATCCCCTCCTCCTCAAAATAAATTTACTAAGAGAATTTTATAAGCTTGAAATATCCATTGCTTTATTTTAAAATTTTTAATCCTGAAAAGAATTATATTTTTTATCTAGTTTTGGCCCTGGATACGCCATTTTCCTTTTAAATTTTTAGATCATATTTTATTTAGCTTTGAATTATTTTTTTATCTTATTCCAGCACTTAAGTTTACATTCGACTTTGGATCCTTGGCCCATCCTCTAGGCCGCGCCTGCATCAACCGACTAGGTTTTTTGGCCAACTTTTCTTCCACCCCTCTCAACTATTCCCTCGTTCCCTTTTTTTTTTTTTTTTTTTTTTTTGCTTTTACTATAATAAATTACATGGTTTATTCAATACTAAAAATAAAAACTAGTTTTTAAATTAGTGACTTGCCAGACGGTATTTTCCTTTTTTTCACCGAAAATATTGTTGTTGATATTTTCAAAGTTTATTACAAATAATTAATTATCTTATGAATGAAACTTGTAGACGATATCATGCTTTTCAAAGTTTATTATGAAACTTCTGCCTCTATAACGCAAACACATTAAGTATGTATTATTACGGAAAAACTAAAGCCATTTGTTTACTTTTCTACTTTTTCCAAATTTTACCTTATTTTCCCGGCTCCGTATCTCACTTCCTATTTGAGCAATCTAGAAACATGAATAGTGAATGTTTCTGGAAATTTTATCCTCTACAAAATTGTAATTGGAGCTTTTTCTGTAAAATGCACTAGAACCGAGTTATTAAAGAAGTATCGAAAAGAGTGCCAAAAAATTTTGTTTTTTTGATTACAGTATAAAACGCAGGTCTAGAAGGTCGAAAACTTTTTTCCCCTTAAAAAGTCTACCTAAATAGTTTTTTTTTTTTTTTTTTTTTTTTTTTAATAGAGTTATCCAAAACTTTTGCAAGGCCAGGTCTTTTTTTGGTCTATTTCTACTGGACTAATATGTAGGAATTTAAAATTACATCCAGGGTTTGTACGCTAGTGTTACCAGTTTATTATTATTATTTTTTTAACTTTTGGATCGTTGATTGGCACCATTTTTTGAAAAGGTAAAATTTCCATTTATTTCGCCGTAATTGATGTGTTATTCAATACGGATAATTTTAACATTTCAAAAAAGTGGTGTCAATCAAGAAATCTAAATTTAAAGAAAATGTAGCGTACTCGTAGCGTCTTATACATTAGTTAATTCAGGTGATTTTAAGAATTTCACTACCAAATGTTTAGCAATGTACTGGTCATTATAGCTGAAGATATATTTTTCTTTCATTAAATAAGGAAAATATCACTTTAAAAAACTCTTTTAAGGTTTCTTGAAAGCCCTTGATGCGTATGAACCCTAGCATAATTAAATTTATTATAATATGGATCGAAAAATGTTTTCACTAGGTATAGCGTTCGATTAACCCCTTGAGGGGCAAAGCACTTCTGTTCCCAAAATGTTCAAATGACTGATTGACACCGGGATTCATAAACAAATTTATATGATAATAAGTAAAAGCTGTTTTTCACGTACATTATAAAAAAGAAAACTTAATAATAAAATTCTGGTGCGAATGTGGCTTAAGGGAATTAAAATTAAGTGGTATATATAATATACCGGTGCCCTTCAAGGGGTTAATCTATGTCGTTGTCGCCAATGTTATGAAAATACAATTACTGCAATAAGTGCTTGGTCGCACCCATTGTTTTCTAACTTATGACAAACGAGTGTTGTGAATAATTAACTTATATATAATAAGACAGTTATAACATTTTATTACAAATAAGAAAATATTAAGCAATTACTTCATAAGTGTTTTACCCATCATTTTCAAATTTCATTTTTTCAGTTGCTTACTTATTATTTCAATTATTTCACTGTTTTAACCTTGTCAATAAGCGAAATAAACTTATTTTTATTATTTATTTTTCTTTGTCTTGTTTCATACTGATAGTGCCTCAGAATGAGGTATACACTTGACACTGTTATTTCTTTAACAGAAAAAATGATTTTCGTGTAAATAGATTTAAAAAATATATGCATTATAGCTATCAAAATTTCGATCACATCAAACTATGCAAAACTAAAGAAATAATTGTTCCTATTAGTCAGCTTCTCATAGCGAATATTTCGCTTTCAAAAGTTCTTGCATAATACATGCTACTTTGCATTAGACGAAAAGAAATGCATCTTCAAGATAAGAAATTTTTTGAATATATAAATAGACATTTTATGTATCGATAAATAAAAAATAGAAATCTGTACATGACATTACATTATTATAAATCTTCAATCCGAGCAGCAGTGTATCTGATTTACGATATTTATTTTTTTATCTCAAAGAATTCACTGGAAGATCTGAAATTTTAATAATTTAAGAAAAAATGTATCACTATAGTAAGTATTTAGAATGTTTATAAAAATAAAATTTAGATATCATATTTTATATTTTTTCCGTTTAGGATTTACATTTTAATCATGATTTCAGAATTTCAAGTGTTCCTTTCTGTAAAAATGATGCTTTGATGACTGCACAGTTCTACTATTTATAAGTCAAGTAAACATACTTTAACCTGAAATTTTATTTATTAAATAAAATTTATTTATTATGTGACATACTATGTTTCATTAAAGAAACGCAACATTCAAATTATTAAAAAAATTATTGGAGCACAAAAATATTTATATGACTATAAAAACCGTAGAAGTTGCCTGTTCTGTATTTGGCTCCTTCGGTAATTTGGAAAATTGTTGATTAAAAAAGTAGAGTAACAATTGTACAAAATTGTAAAATGCATTGTTAATAATACGGATATTTTAATATGCCGACGATAGTTTATGATCTAAAATGTCGGAACCACGCCTGGTAGAACGTAGATGCCTACCTTCGGACACCTTTAATCCTTTGAGCTCTGATGGTAGAATTTTCTACCACATAATTTTAATTCCGAAATGCCACAGCGACACCAGAATGTTCAACCAAAATTATTTGAAAAAGTTTTTATGCATATTTTCGTGTATATTGTAATGCGGTTTTTTTCTTTGTAAAAAACTGGTGCCAATGTGACATTTGGAATTGTGAAGTAATTTACCCACCAGAGCTCAAAGGGTATTATAAAAAGATTACTTAAATGGGCCTATAGACTCATGCCGCTGAAAAGAAAACTCCAATAATGGGCGAGTTTAAGAAATACAAGAAGAAATACACAAATAATGTTACAGACTATTGTCGTAGACCAGATTTAATTGGTATATAAAATTTTTAGATAAATTGTTTTATAGCTCCATTAGAAAGATATATTTTAATTTCGAACAAAGTGCTGAACGTGATAAAATGTTACTTAGCAAATTTGTAAGGATTGATAAGGGGTGCCGAATATGTCAGCAAAAGGTAAATGAGCGTGAGTAAAGTGATGTGAGGCACTTGCTAACTCGCAAAATTCGTATGCAAACGTATTTGAGCAATCGAGTTTATGAAGTTACTCCCTAAATGAATTAAGTCCTGTAAGGAATGCAGTGAGGAGAGAGGGTAAATAGTTCTAAGGAGACCTTTGGAACAAGACCATGCATCTATCAGCCCTTTTCCAAATAGCTCCAGTGATCCTGGCACTGCTTCAGCAATTTTCAGTGGCAATCACTGGCTTAACCAGAGTGGGTACCCAAGTGCTCCGAATACCGGTAATCTACAAAAGATATGTTCGCCTCATTTAATCAGAAAATTTTCTGCTTTAAATCAAGGAGAAGAAAACCTTACAATATCATTGGTTTTGGGTAAGGCTTCTTTGGGCACCTACCCTGGTCACTGAAAACTCTCTTAACATATGAATTCAGCCTTTGCAAAGAGTAGTCAACTACGGAAAGATGATTTTAGCAAGTGTATCTGCATATTCATTACCAAAGATCTCCTTGTTTGCTGTGATATGACCAAGTGAGGACTTGTGTAAACGAGTTTTAGTGGGATTTTAATTGCTTAAAGATATGTATTTTTTGATTTAGATGCGCTAATAACCTGTAAAGTGGAATAAACTATCACTATAAATTTTAGTCAATGTTTAAATCAATAATGACGATTTTCCGTTTTTACTTATACCAGTGTAATCTTAGAGGAAATGTTATTTTATTCAATTGGAAACTACTACGTTTTAACAAAACAACACTTTTTCCAATATTTCAGTGCTGTAAAAATTTAGGACCATCAACAAAAACAGTAAGCTCTTACTTTAATGATAAAGATATCATTGCAAAAATATATACATAAAGTTATAAAAATTTAGATACATGTTTTAAATTACCATATTATACTTTTAAAAAATGAAAAAAAATTCACTTATAGACAACATAATGGGGTAGAAAAATTTTAGAACCAATATATTTAAAATCCAAATTACACATAGAAAAGATATGCACATTAATGTACAGTGCTTTATTTGATTTTTTTTCTTAAAACTGGTAATTTCAAAAAGACACTTTAATAAGGATGTCGGGTGGTTTTTATTTGTGGAAACAGATCTTTCATTCCAGTGAAAAATATTATAATATCTGGGCAAAATTCCACTAGTAAAAGCATGTAACATTTAACAATATTTATCAGGGAAATTTTTCATAAAAAACAGCTTACATAAGGCAAAACTTTCTGTTGAATATCTACTGGCGAAAGTTTGCTCCGGTACGGTAATCAGAAACTGTTGAACTAATGTAGAAAATGAGCTATTATCGTCTGACGACTACCTCTCGCAACTCACGTCAATACTACATATCTCCTCCTACTTATTCATAACTCAATTACATAGATGGGTCGTAGGGTACTTAGATTTTCGTTTTTGATACTAGTACATATATAAAACAATCTCCTGATCTGTAATATTTTATTACATGCAGTGAAATTTTCTTTATAGAAATACTGGTATTGAAGAAGAAAAGTGAAAGTGTCCGTATAAACCATGACAGACTTTTGCTGTTGTTTGTTTCATTTAAACTTTCTTATATCATTAAAGATTTTCGTATCGTGAACTCTAAATCGAAATAGGTTATGAAACTTGTATTTCTTCTCTATTAATTTTAGAAACCTTAGTAAGATTGTATACATTTAGATAATTTTATCATTTATGAATTTGAAAAAAAAATCTTTCATCATCAGATGCTATCAATAAGTATGAACTTTCCAATTGATTTCAACGCGATTAAGCGACGAACGATTTCGGAGTAATTAAAATGGCCTACCAACTTGTTTCCGTAATTATCTGGCAATGTGTAACTCTCTCAGTTTCTGTAAACTCCCAGTTTCTGTGAAGTTAAGTAATATTTTGACTAAAACTATTTGTTCATTAATTTCCACTTCAGAGCTGTTACATTATTAGCAGGTAAACGGTATCAGAATCTAAGTAAATCAGGTATAAATATAATTAAATATTTTTTGTATTAAATCCTCTATATAATTTAAACTTACTTCGTTTATCTTTTATACAGGAACCATAAAACTTTATAGAAGACATCTTTTATGTTTTGCAATAATTTATATTATTTGAAAGTAAACATCTGCAGAAACAAATGACTCGGAAGAGATGTTTCAGGTACATTTACTTTCAGAAATTTGATGCAAAATTGCCTCGAAAAACAAAAATTTGTGATTTTTTATTTTGTTACTTTCCTCTTTCCAATATATCGGCATTTGTGATCTCAGGCATCAGGAGTTTTCGTCTAAAATTACCTTTTATGGAAACATTTACATTTTTGTAGATTTGTCTGAAAAGTTCAATGACAGTATGTCACAAATATTAATGATTTTGATGTTTAACCCTTTGAAGGGCGTTATTTTACATTTTATATCACTTAATTTTAATTACAAATGTACCACACCTGTACCGCATTTTTTAAATTGAAATGTTCCTTTAATTTTGCACATGAAGGAAACATTTGTTTAGCTTGAAATTAGTTTTATCTTAAAAGCTGTTGGCAATCAATCATTTCGAAGCTGCCACAGCCGGCTATTTTTATAATCTGTACACACTACCATTTTTAAAAAATACATTTTGTAGTATATTTCTCATGCAAAAGTTATCAACTCGCATCTAAATATGTGTGTTTTGGAAAAATGGTGTGAAATGAAAAGTAATTTAATTTCTTCGGCATAAAAATATTTCTTTAAACTGAAATCAATTTTATCTTAAAAGCTGAAGGTAGTCATTCATCTATTTCTATTTTCTATACACACTAACATTTTAATATATATATATATATATATATATATATGTGGAATATATTCTCGCATGTTGGCTATACTCTCTTTCTGTTGCACCTGCATCGGACTCTCCGACACGCCGGCACGAGATTAATTAAGAAACGCGAAGCTTCCAAGCTGTGTGTGGAGGTGTGAAAGAATTAGGAAGAAGTAAATAGAATGTTTTTTCCGACGACGATGAACGACGATGATAAAACTAAGACGGATTTTTCGAAGAATAAAAATGACGATTGTTTTAGAACATTTACGAAGAACTGATATATGACTTTTAAAGTAGTATTTTGAAAAGCAACGAAGAGTTAATTTGTTTTATTTTTTGTTTATTTTTTTGTCCTGTTCGTCTCTCAATAAATGTATGTGTCCGTTAGAAAACTCTTTTTATTTTGAGTCAAGACTCGTCCATCCTATAAAGTGGTGCCAGAAGTGCCCACTTACCATTTTTGCTCATTGTTATGAACTAGATATTTTTTCTTCAGATTCAAGCCGGATATCATTTTACGGGTGAGTTAATTATTCCATATTTTATATTTACTATGAAGCTAGTCGACATCAAAGAACTGGAAGTTGCATTTAAAAATGAACGTACTAATAAAATTAAATTACTTCATAAATTATTGTTCGACACTGATGGTGATCGCTCAAATCGAAAAAGAATTCGTGACTTCACTGGTTTCGATTTCGAAACGACCAGCACTGAATTCAAAAATAAAGTTACGAAAGTTCAAGCAGATTTTTCTTTAAACGATTTAATCACAATTTGTAATTTACTCTGTATCTCAAATGAAGGTTCTTTAACTGAACTTGCAACCAGATTAGTGACATATCTTTCAGACTTAAATTCACTGCAAGCTAACATTATCCAAAACGAAAGTGATACCGATTCGGAACCTGAAATATCTTCACATAATACCACATTGAATAAAGACACTGCAAGTAATACTGAATCATCAAATTTTGATAAAAACAAGCAATTTCCAGTTCAAAGTTTTTTGCCATCTACTATTAATTTTAATGATGTTGAAAGCGTTATACCGCCTTTTGATGGTAGTTCTTTTCAAGATATAAATATTTGGTTAAGTAATTTTGACGATGTCGCTAGCATGCTCAATTTATCAGAATTTCATAAATTTGTATTTGCTAAACGATCCTTACGAGGAAAAGCCCAGCTGTTAGTACAAACAGAATTTCACATTAACTCGTACGAAAAACTTAAACAACTCTTAATTTCTGAATTTAGCATTACTTATAATTCTGCTGAGTTACATGATATGTTAAATAAACGAAAATTACAAGAAAATGAATCTCTTGAAGAATATTTTCTCGTAATGAAACAATTATGTTCGCGCGGTAACATCGAAGATTCAGCACTGATGCAGTATATTATTAACGGTATACCCGACCCTGTTTTTAGAAAATCAATATTATATGGCTTCCAATCTATAGTAGAATTTAAACAAAAGCTCAAAATTTATGACAAAATTCGGCATGACTATGAGAACACTAAATTTCGTAAATCTAAACCAGAAATGCCGTTGAAAGAGAAATCTTTTCGTCCAAAACCTGATCTTCTCTGCTTTAATTGTGGTTTAGCCAACCATAAAAGTAGCCAATGTAGGCATAAAGACAAAGGCCCTCGCTGCTTCAATTGTTCGAATTTTGGCCATAAGTCGGCTCAATGTGATCAACCAAGGAAATCTAGAAATAAGCGTGAACCATCCAATATTTCCACCATTATGTCGAATACTTTTATGACCAAACAAGTAATTATTTCGTCAGTAAATGTTCTTTCTTTGATCGATACGGGAAGTGAAAGAAGTCTCCTAAAAGAAAGTATTTATCGCAAACTCCCAACGGTTTCGAACCTCGAACATTCAACAATCACATTAACTGGATTAGGAAATACTATGATCAAACCCCTGGGTTTTTTCTCTACGGATATTACTATAGATGATTTTAATTACACCACTAATGTTTATGTAGTACCAGATTATTCCATATCTTTTGATTTTATTATTGGTACAGATGTTATACAGCAAAGTATTTTAACAGTTTCTCAAAATAATATTCCGATGCAAAAAATCAAGCAAAATGAAAATATGTCAAATAATTTTCTGATTAATGTTGCTCAAGTATTAGACGATAGTAATCTTGATTTATCTCATATTACCGATAAAACTATACGTTCAAAAATTACGGAATTTATTCAAAATTATTCCCCCCGGAAAGTAAAGACTACCGATGTAAAATTATCAATTCATCTGAAAGACGAAATTCCTGTCACTTGTCCTCCCAGACGCCTAGCTCCTATAGAGAAAGAATTTGTCGAAAAACAAATTTCTGAATGGCTTGAAAAGGGAATTATCCGAAAAAGCACCAGTAATTTTTCATCACCCATTGTCCTCGTAAAAAAGAAAGAAGGTTCATATAGATTGTGTGTTGACTATAGAAAGCTAAATGCTAAAACACATAAACAACGTTTTCCCCTCCCAGTAATCGATGACATTATTGATCAGTTGCACTCTGCAAAAGTATTTACTACTCTTGATCTTAAAAATGCATTTTTTCATGTCGAAGTAAACGAAAATAGCCGAAAATACACTTCTTTTGTAACACATTCTGGTCAATTTGAATTTCTATACATGAATTATGGCCTTAGCGATGCTCCCTTAGTTTTTCAGAGATATAGCTATAATGTTTTTCGCGATCTCATTAATGAAAAAGTACTTATCGTCTACATGGATGATTTCGTAATACCATCTGAAAACGAAGCCGAAGGACTCCAGAAATTACAACGCGTTCTTACAACTGCATCCGAATATGGTTTGGAACTGAATCTAAAAAAATGCCACTTTTTACAACGAGAAATTGATTTTTTGGGTTACCACATTAGAAATGGTCAACTGCATCCATCTCCCTCCAAAACTAAAGCTGTTCTAAATTTTCCAGAACCTAAAAGTGTAAAAGATGTACATTCATTTGTCGGACTAACCTCATATTTTCGTAAATTTATTCAAGATTATTCTTTAATAGCTAAACCCTTAACAGATCTCCTTAGAAAGGACACTAAATTTCACTTCGGTGACCAACAGCGAAATGCATTTAATTAGTTGAAACACATTCTTGCTTCAGGTCCTGTTTTAAGCATTTATAACCCTAGTAATGAAACAGAAGTTCATTGCGATGCTTCTATCGATGGTTACGGAGCAGTCCTCCTTCAAAAGTCTTCTATTGATAATCAATTTCACCCTGTCTACTTTATGAGCAAAAAAACCACAGATGCTGAGCGTAAATATTCGAGTTATGAACTAGAAGTTTTGGCTGTCATCGAGGCTCTTAAAAAATTTCGTGTTTATATTTTAGGTATTCCTTTCAAGATTGTCACAGATTGCAATGCATTTGCCCTAACTATGAATAAAAAAGATCTTTGCACCAAGATAGCTCGATGGGCTTTAATGTTAGCTGATTATAACTATACAATCGAACACAGACAAGGTACACGTATGCGCCACGTCGACGCTTTAAGCAGAAATCCCGTATGTATGACCATTCAAGACAGTTTTACTTCCAAAATCATACAATCACAGAACACCGATGAACATATACAGGCCATTAAACAAATTTTGAAAACAAAGCCATATGACAATTATTTCCTCAAAAATAACGTTCTTTATAAAAATCATAAAGGTTACGATCTGGTAGTTGTGCCGGATGAAATGCAGCTAAACGTCATTAAACACGTTCATGACAAAGGACACTTCGGACGCAAACGTTGTGAAGAACTCCTTAATGAAGAATTTTTTATCCCTAATATGGCAAATAAGATTGATAAAGTTATAGCAAATTGTGTAACATGCCTCTTATATAATCGGAAACGTGGAAAACAAGAAGGTGAGTTACATCCCTTACACAAAGAGGAGACTCCCCTCCAAACTTACCACATTGATCATCTAGGCCCTCTCGAATCAACTAACAAAATCTATAAACATATTTTGTCCTTAATAGATTCATTTACCAAATTCGTGTGGCTATATCCCTGTAAAACTACTTCTTCTGCCGAAGTCATATCGAAGCTGCAACAACAAAGTTATACTTTTGGCAACCCTTCCAAAATCATTAGCGATAAAGGTCCTGCATTTACAAGTAAAGAATTTGCTGATTATTGCCAAAATGAAAATATAAAACACGAGACAATAACAACTGGCCTTCCCCGTGCTAATGGTCAAGTAGAGCGACTTAATTCCATCATAATTTCAGTAATCTCTAAAATGTCCAAAGACGAACCGACCAAATGGTTTAAATATGTTCCTAAAGTTCAACAAGTTATTAATTCAAATTACCAACGAAGCATTAAGAGAACACCGTTTGAAATACTATTTGGTACAAAAATGAAACAGAAAGAAGATTTACAAATTATTGAACTCCTGAACAGTGCAGTCGAAGAACAATTCATGAAAGATAGAGAAGAACTCCGAAAAGAAGCTAAGAAGAATATTCTGGAAATTCAACAAGAAAATCGCAAGCATTATAATTTAAGACGTAAGAAACCCCGGAAATATAACCTTGGAGACCTCGTAGCAATTAAAAGAACCCAACAAGGACCAGGGTTAAAATTGAAGTCTAAATTCCTAGGTCCATATAAAGTAACCAAAGTGAAGTCTAACGACACCTACGACGTAGAGAAAATCTCATCAACTGAAGGACCGATCAGTACTAGTTCGTGTGCTGAATACATGAAGCCTTGGCATGACGATAACTGAAACTTTATTTTTTTCCTTATCTTTAATGTATATGTGTGAACATTTTAAAAGTCAGCGATTTTAAAGAACATTTTCATTCGATGTTACACCATTTCAGAAAAACGACGACTGACCTTTTTAGTGTGCAAACGAACTCTATTTTTTTTTCCTAAGAACAGTTACTTTTTTTTGTTTTTCTTTTTGTTTCTTTTCAGATTCTATAAGATCACATGTCGCTGCGGCAGCTCCAGATGTCAGGACGGCCGCATGTGGGATATATTCTCGCATGTTGGCTATACTCTCTTTCTGTTGCACCTGCATCGGACTCTCCGAAACGCCGGCACGAGATTAATTAAGAAGCGCGAAGCTTCCAAGCTGTGTGTGGAGGTGTGAAAGAATTAGGAAGAAGTAAATAGAATGTTTTTTTCCGACGACGATGAACGACGATGATAAAACTAAGACGGATTTTTCGAAGAATAAAAATGACGATTGTTTTAGAACATTTACGAAGAACTGATATATGACTTTTAAAGTAGTATTTTGAAAAGCAACGAAGAGTTAATTTGTTTTATTTTTTGTTTTTTTTTGTGTCCTGTTCGTCTCTCAATAAATGTATGTGTCCGTTAGAAAACTCTTTTTATTTTGAGTCAAGACTCGTCCATCCTATATATATATATATATATATTGTAGAATATTTCACTTGAAAATATTATCAATGTGCATTTAATAACATTTGTTTTAATAAAATGGTGCGAAATTGAATAAAAAAAATAGTCGCTGTGGCAACCCTGTCATTTTCACAATTTTGTAATAGAACACCTTAGACCCTGAAAGATTTGAAACGTAGATTTATCTTCTATAATTCTTGATGGCATTAAACATCACACATTTCAAACCTGAAATCGAACACTGTAACTAAATATCCTCCATCTAACTAAACCTCCATCTGATTTCCCATAATATGTAGATTATTTTTTACAGGTATAATATGATTTAGACAAAAAAAAATTATATTAAATTAAATTTGTTCTTCGTAGAAACGTAAAGTTAAATCAATAAATTTTCATGAAAAAAATTTCGGGTTCGAAACGCGGTTAATTTCATGTTAAAAATCGTCATATCTATTCTAAGCTCTATCAAGAAAATTTGAACTAAATAGTTACTTTTAGTTATTATAATGCCTAGTTACAAGGCAACTCGATGCGTTGCTTTTTTATTGCATGAGAACAATTGGTTAATTTTAAGAAAAATATATCTAACACTTGTTGTATATTTAAAAGGCAATTATAGTATTAATTTTATTAAATATAATAATTTAAGTAATAAATCTTATCTAAACTTTTAGTCTGACATTTTTACATTAAAAATGCCCATATCCTATAACTTTTTTGCCAATAGCTTTTCGTTCTTCTTCGACCTCTGCTTTCGGGGCAGGTAAAAATGACGTCATTTGTGTGAACATATACAAAAATAACTTTGTTTAGGAAATTTTTTTTTAAATATATTTTTATATTTATGAATGAAAGTATATTCTATGAGAAATATAATATATCTGGCTAAAATATTTTGTTTTTAATGTCCGTATGGAAATTTTTAATCACCATCTCAAAGGAATTGGAGTCTGTTTTTCTACTATAAATTGAAAAGCTAAGGTGAATTTTGTCTTTTTAGGCCAAAGCAATTTTTATAAATGTTCTAGTTTTTTACTTTATAAAAAAATTTATTCCTGAAGCTTGAAAATTCGTTGAATATGAATATACGTTGAAAATTATTGAGTTTTTCTTGAAAATGCAAATCAATTGGAATATTATTTTAACTATAAATTCAAATGTAGCTCCTTTCAATTTCAAAATTATGTTAATCAAATAAACATAATAATTCCAATAGTTTTCCTTTTTTATCCTTTTATCCAGAAAAAGGGGGTAATTATGTTGTCATTAATACCGAAATATCGTTGAAAATTACAAAAAAAATCTCAAAAACTAATTCAATTTTTTAAATTCTATGTCCACTTTTGAAATTATAGTATCTGTGCGGATAACTGGTGTTATTTGATCACGCAACAATATTCTAGGAGAAATAGCTGTGAAATACAAACGGAAATTCACTGTTTTTAAAAAGAAACTGCATGTCATTTGCTGGCTATACTTTAAACTACTTGTTCTATATTGTTTTAAGTTTATTACACGGAAAGCATACGTAGAACCGTTTGAGTAAAATGGGGTGTTCTATGATATGGAAAACTGCGCTTTCAGCCTTGTTCATATTTCGTATCTGAAATCCATGATAGCGAAAACAAAAATCTGTGTTTACGTTTTCGGTTTTCTTCTGCGGGGACAGGACAGTTGCATAACCAGGTCGAGTGCCTCCTTACTCGAATACCGGTATTTTTTTAAGTTCTGTTCACTTTATCTAACCAAAAAAAAACTTGCTATGAATTTAGGAGAAGAAAACCTTCCAATATTATTGGTTTTGGGCACCCACCTTGGTTACGCCATTGTAACGTAAAGGCGAATGTTGAATACAGGTGAATGATGCTCCCAGGGATGGGGCGCATTTCCTAAAATATTTAAATGGCCCCGCCGGAACTTTTGATATTTTTTGATTTACAGTATAAACATATCGCATGCATATAGTACACGTGAGCACATGTTTAAACGTGTGCGCAGAAGTTGTCCATTACGAAAGAAGAAAGCAAGCCGCACAAAAAAGTTTTTACCGTAATTTCGGGTGTATAAGCCGCGGATCAAAAAACTTTTTTGGATCCAGAAATCTTATTTAATGATTGAAGACAAATATTTACGTCGATCTAAGTAGTTACATTTGTTTCTTAAAAAATTCTGGGTCGAAAAAGAATTGTTTGATCCGCGTCTTATGCACCCGAAATTACGGTATGTGCAAAATATGCAATGTTGGTTTGTCTTTTTACCAAAAGGGTGCGTCTTCCTTTAAAAAAATCAATTTGTAAATATTTGTATATATAAGACTTGTTTGTGTATATATATATGTAAATATTTATTAATCGAAAATTTAAAAAGTGTTTTTTCATTCAAAACTTTGACTCAATTTCGCACTTCACTGCAATACTAGCTTAGCCAGACTTTTCAGATTTCTTGTAGAGCAGTGTTCTGTCTGATGGAGCCATGGAACTATGAGAAAAGAGGAATTTACATGTCCTTAAAATAGTGAAGCTTCAATTAAAACCGCTTTCGAAAGGTATTCAAAGGGTCCATCGCAAAAATTTTAAACCATTAAAGTAGAAAATTTCTCTTTATTTAAACGGCTCGTTAATATAAAATTCCTTGAAAGATAGTGGCTAGCTGGTATTCATTCATACCGGTGGGTGTTTAATTTGATAGTAGTAGCTCCGCCACATTGTGACAACCAAGAAAACTTACTGCCTAGCGAAAACATTATAAAACTTGGACAAACTGACACCAGTGAGAAGTAATCGAATTTTTTTACCATATATGGAACAAAATTTTCCTATCAATAAGGCAATTAAATTAGACGAAATTTTCTATTCAACTTTACTGGTAGAAGTTTCCACAGGTGGTAATTACAAACAGTTGATCTGATAAAAAGAAACAGACTGCATCTTTTGACAACCTCCTCAGGGACTTCATTCGCAAATGCTAGGCAATTCACCATATGTTTCCGCCTCTTTATTTATAACTTCTTTGATGGAACATCCATAGAATGAAAACGGCGAGTGCAATCTTTACAAAATTTTGCATGTGTACTCCTTTAGGCCTAAATAGTATGCCTACAACATTAAGTCTAAATTTTAATGTTTGGTGCATGGCAAAGGACTGATTGAAGATGATCTGCCATTAAGTAAGACGAAGAAAATTACATTAAAATACTCATGTTCAGAGCATTTGGAACCGAGATTTGTGCGGAACCTATGAAAACACCACTTGTAACTATATCAAACATAAAAAGAATGCATAAACTATATTTTTTTCGAGTTGATTTCATCTAAAAAACGCAAATAAAAAGTCAAAGTGGGCGTTACTATTTTAAAATCCATAATTGTGCCATTTTTAATATGCAGCTGACTCTTGTTGATTTTGAACTTGACATACAAACTTATTTAAAGGACAAAAACAATTTTCTAATTTCTAAAAACTTACATATAATACTATTTTATTAGTTTTTAAGATAGCTGATTGCAATTATCTAATTACAAATATGTTTCAAAGATTGCAATTGAGAATTATTTTGTACAATTTATAGTTTTCATACAGGTCCCATTATTTTACAGGTATAATATCAGTATTCTCTTATTTAAAAAAAAAGTAAATCTAGTTTAAGCGCGCAAAATTTGGCCTTATTTAAAAACAGATTTCCTTTTAGAAAATACTGATAGAGAAAAATGTACTGGTTTGAAAATTCCAGGACCTGTACGAACTCTGATTAATACAAAAATCAATAAATTTCCATTTATAACTCCATAATTTAAAAAAAGGGAAAATATTATAACTGTCAATAACAGCGCTTAAAATATCAAAAGTAAATAAAAAGAATATGCAATGCAGAAATTATTCTGTGGTTTCGTCAATAGAAATATTAGTTTAAAAAATGAAGGAAAAAATATTCATTAAAAATTCGAAAATGTAAATATAATTTATTAAAAAAATATTAAAATGCCAAAGTGAAAAAATTGTAAAATTAATTTAAAAAGAATAAAACCAAATGGCGTAATTGAATACACAGTATCCTGTGCACAGTAATCGCGCTTACTGCCTCCGCGCTTCGAAATCCACGTTTTTCTCAATAACGAAGGCCCGTTTGAAAACATATTTCAGTGGGATAATTAGTGGTGTGACTCCTAAAACATAATTTAAATTCATCAAAATCAGTGCGCGTCATGTTTGGTGGTCTCCTTGTTAGTTGGAAAAATTGCATATCTGATTATATTAGGTCAACCGGAAAGTTCTGTCGTATATATATTTTTTTTAATTCAAATTTCTTCATTGGTACGACTTTTTGAAATGGTATAATTTTTATAGTTTTCTCGTTTCATATTTATATGCCTCTTATTTAACCCCTTGAGCTCTGGTGGGTAAATGACTTCAAAATTCCAAATGTCACATTGGCACCAATAATTTGCAAAGAAAAAAATCGGTTTACGATATACACGAACAAATGCATAAAATCTTTTCCAAATAAACTTGCTCGAATATTCGGCTGCCATTCCAACATTTCGTAGTTAAAATTAAGTGGCAGAAAATTCAACCACCCGAGCTCAAAGGGTTAACACTAGAACCGCGGGTATTTATACTCGAATTTCATAAAAAATATTTTACACCAGAATTTTTAATTAAAATATTTATGATTATTTATTTAAACTATTTTAATTCGGAACATAGATAACTTATTCCGCAAAGAAATTTCTGGTTTCAAACAACAGTTATTCATTTGGCACGGGTCAAAATGACCCGTCACCGCGGTTCTCGTTTTAAATGAGAAAACTTCTGTAAGATAATATAACATAAATATAATATATGTTTTAAATCAGATGCAACATTAGTCACTGAAAAAACCCGGATGATGGGGCGCGTATATGGGGGCGTTTTTTCAAAAATATCACTCAAATTTTTATATTTTTATATCATTTTTTGCATAGGATAGCTGAGGATGATTTACAACCGGTCTAATTTTTATTTTTTCGATTTTGGTTAGATATTTTTCTATATTATGATAGTTTCAATTTCAGAACCGGTTATAACCAGTTTCAAAAGTTAAAGTATTTTTTTAATACATGAAACCAAAATTGAAAAAGTAAAAACTATACCGGTTGAGGATCGTCCTCAGCTATCCAAAAAAAAAAAAAAAAATCAGGTAAAAACGTTAAAATTTGAGCGAGATATTTGAAAAGAACGGCCCCTTCGACTTAACATTACTATCTGGATGTTTTTCGGTGCCTGGTGTCAGGCCCTAACATAATTATCACCTTTTTTTTTTTTTTTTTTTTTTTTTTTTTTTTTTTTTTTTTTTTTTTTAGTAATATTGATAATAAAATTATTTTCAATTTCAGAGTCTTTGATAATTTACATTTTGGGTCATATTGCATTAAATAACCATACAGACTTTATTTAATGTATATATAATTTTCATCGGATTTGATTAAAAGTATTCAGAAAAATTTTAAAAAATCTTTAAGAAAATTTTCCGCCTTTCTTTTTTATCAACTTTTATTATATACAAAAGATTAATGAAATTTAATTGAAGTCCTTTCTATGCACAAAAGAGATGTTTATGTTACATTTAACACATTTTTTAAATCTACTTATTTAATTTGTTTCTATTTTTGGATCTTCTTATTTAAAAAAATAAATAATAAATAAACTTACAGCAAGAGATTAATACTAACGTCTTTAGAAGAAAAAAAGTATTATAAAAAATTGCCTTCAGTGTATTATATTTATAATTGAATGCTCTCTTACTACCTTTTTGCTTGATTCTATTTCATGCAGTACAGCACATTCAGAGAATAAAAACTTCATTTAATCCCCAAAAAATCTTTAAATTATTATTTTACATTAGTTAAAAAAATATTCCCTTAAAAAAGTGCTACATAACAAAATGGGAGTTTTTAAAAACAATAGAATCAGCGAATTTTTATTTATATGTATTATAAGAGACTATATACACAAATCTGTACACAAAATATGTTTTCTAAAACATGGCGAAACACTTAACTTGAGCTTGTTCTCTAGAGAGATTAAAGACTTTTTTGGGAGAAAATTTACACTACAGTTATTCCACTTAAATGAATGATGCAAGGTCGAAAACATTATGGTTCTTGTAAAAGTCTTTAAAAAAATATTCTTAGAGGCATCTTCATGAATGCACAAGAGTTTTTATTTCAGGAAATAAAAGAAAGATTTTTCATGCTCAAAGATTCAGTAAAATAACTTTCTTTATATTGTTGTGTAGATTTTGCTATAAATTAATTTGAAGATTGTTGTATCCTATTCTTGTCACGTATTTCGAGCAAACTAGACATAAGTGTTATCTGCTGTAGTACATTTCCTTTTTTCACTAAGAGAGCTGTACGAATTATTTTTAGTTTTAAATGTTAAAAACATGTTTCAGAATTTACAGCGATGGAATTAAATGATAACAAAAATAGTACATAAAAAATTTATTTTACTATGATCAAATTTCAGGTTTGTTTGGAACCTAATAAATGGAATTTGAACTAGAAAAATTAGTTAGTGAAAGCTTTTATTTTCCAATGTCATTATCAACTAACTTATATTTATTAAAAATCTGGCTTCGTTACATTTTAAAAAAGCTGCAATTTAATAAGTATGATATTTCACTATATTAATTTTAGCATATATCAAACTTGCTAAAGGGGGAACCGTACCCGAAGTGGGACCACTGTGTCGGAAAGTGTTAAGTGAATTTGTTTGCCTCTTATTTAATCAAAAAATCTGCTGTTAAATAAGAATATAACATAAAAATTATATAGATTTTATTAAATTAATTGGCACATTATATTTTTTAGTTAAACTAATATTGGTAATAAAATTGTTTTTGACTTCAGTGCCTTTCATATTTTTACATTTTTGGTCATAAATTACTAATCAGAGAAAAATTGTTTAATGAAAATGTAATTTCCATTGGATTTGATTAAAAGTATTCTGAAAAATTGTGAATAAAACTTAAAAAAATTTCCACCTGTCTTTTTTATTAACTTTTATTATTTCAAAAAGATTAATGAACTTTAATTGAAGCCATGCTATGCACGAAAGAGATTTTCGTGTTAGATTTCACACATTTTTTTTAATCAAAAGTATACAATTTTATTTAAAAAACAAATAATAAATAAACTAATTGCGAGAGATTAATACTAGTCTTCAGGAGAAATAAAGTATTCTAAAAACTGCCTTCAGTTTAGCTATATTTATAATCGAGTGCTCTCTTACAATCTTTTTGCTTGATTCTTTTTCATGCTCTGCAGCACATTCATACAATAAAAACTACATTTAATCCCCAAAAATGCTTAAATTATTATTTTACCTCGTAGTTAAAACGTTCACAGAAAAAAAATGCTACATAACAAAATGGAAGTCTATAAAAACAGTCGGCGTAGCGGATTTTTATTTGTATTCATTTTAAAAAACTAATAATAATAAATTGTACATAAACCTTGTTTTTCTAAACATGGTGAAACACTTTACTTGAGCATGTTCGCTAGAGAAATTAAAAACTTTTTTGGGAGAAAATTTACACTACACTTATTCCACTTAAATGAGTGACGAAAAGTCGAAAATATTGTGGTTCTTGCAAAAGCCTTAAAAAATATTCTTAGAGGCACCTTCATGAATGCACAACAATTTTTATTTCGCAAAATAAAAGAATGGTTTTTCATGCTCGAAGATTCTGTAATATTATTTTCTTTATATTGTTGTGTAAATTTTGCAATAAAATAATTTGAAGATTGTTGTATTCTGTTCTTTTCACGTATTTTGAATATACTTGATATTGCTTTCTGCTGTGGTACATTTCCTTCTTTTATTAACCTTCCTACCCTGTCGAAATTTTACTTAAACTTGATTAAAATATTTCATACCAGAATTTTTGTTTAAATCTATTTAACACACTTATTAAACTTGAATCTTTGTGTTATTTATTTAATTTACTTTATGAAAATTTTTCTGGTTTGGATCGAATGAAACGCATTATAGGACTGGTCGATTAGACCCATTCAGGGTAGGAAGGTTAAGAGAGTTCTTGAATTATTTTTAGTTTTAAATGTTAAAAACATGCTTGAGAATTTACAAAGATGGAAATAAAGCTTACCAAATAATACATTTGGTACATACCAAATAATACATAAAAACAGAAAATTGTACACATAATGTTTTCCTAAACATGGTGAAACACTTTGCTTGAGCTTGTTAGTTTCTGAAATTAAAAACTTTTTTGGAAGACAACTTACACTATATTTATTCCACTTAAGTGAGTGATACAAGGTTGAAAACATTATGGTTCTTGTAAAAGCCTTAAAAAATATTCTTAGGGGCACCCTCATGAATGCACAAGAATTTTGTTCTTCACAAAATAAAAAAAGGATTTTTCATTCTCGAAGATTCTGTAGTATTATTTTCATTATATTGTTGTGTAGATTTTGAAATAAATTACTTTGAAGTTTGTTATATCCTGCTCTTGTCAGGTATTTCGAATAAACTAGGTATAAGTGTTATCTACATAGTTCATTTCCTTATCTTTTATTGAGAGACTTTTGTGAATAATTTTTAATTTTAAAAGTTCAAAACATGTTTCAAATTTACAACGATGGAAATAAAGTGTACCAAAAAGATATATAAAAAATATATTTTACAACGACCAAATTTCAGATTTTTTTGGGGGGAAGGGGGGAAGCCTAATAAATGGAATTCAAACGAGAAAATTTAGTTAGAGAAAATTTTCCTTTTTCTATGTCATTATTAAGTGCAAGGTCAAAAACATATGGTGCTTGCAGTGTTTCCAGATGGCCTACTTTTTAAAAATTCAGATTCTTGATTGGCACCACTTTTTACAAATGATAAAATGTCCCTTATTCAACGACATGATAATTAAGGCAAAAACAAAACGTAATTTACCTTTGCAAAAAAGTGGTGCCAATCAAGTAATTTTAATTTTAAAAAAAGTAGCCCACTCAGTGTTGCCAGTGGGCTAATTTTTAAAAATTCAGATTTCTTGATTGGCACCACTTTTTTAAAACGGTAAATTACGTTTTGTTTTAGCCTTAATTATCATGTCATTCAATAAGGTACATTTTATCATTTGTAAAAAGTGGTGCCATGCAAAAATCCGAATTAAAAAAAAAGTAGCCCGTCTGGTAACATTGAGCCCACTGGCAAACTGGGTTCTTATAAAAGTCTTTAAAAAATAATCTTATGGGCACTTACGAATTTTTATTTCACGAAATAAAAGAAGCATTTTTCCCCCAAATTTTTTTAGTATTATTTTACATTAAAAAAAGTTTTCATAAAAAGTGCTACATAACAAAATGGAAGTTTTTAAAAACAATCGACTTCATGGATTTTTATTTCTGTGTATTTTAAAAAACTAATATAGAGAAAATTGTACATAAAATATGTTTTCCTAAACATGGTGAAAGACTTTACTTGACCTTGTTCTCTAGAGAGATTAAAGATTTTTTTGGGGAGAAAATTTGCAATGCACTTATTCCACTTAAATGAATGATGCAAAGTCGAAAACATTATGGTTCTTGTAAAAATCGTATATAATATTCTTCGAGGCACCTTCATGAAAGTACAATGGTTGTTATTTCAGGAAATAAGAGAAAGATATTTCATGCTCGAAGATTCTGTAACATTATTTTCTTTATATTGTTGTATGGATTTTGCAATAAATTAATTTGAAGATTGTTGTATCCTGTTCTTGTCACGTATTTCGAATAAACTAAATGTAAGTGTTACCTAATGTAGTTCATTTCCTATTTTTACTAAGAGAGTTGTGTGAATTCTATTTAGTTTTGAATGTTAAAAACTTGTTTGGGAATTTACAACAGCAGAAAATTGTACAGAAAATGTGTTTTCCTAAACATGATGAAACACTAGAGTTTTCTAGAGAGATTAAAGACTTTTTGGGAGAAAATTTGCACTACCCTTATTCCACTTAAATGAATGACGCAAGGTCAATAATATTATGGTTCTTGTAAAAGTCTAAAAATTTTTTCTTACAGTCACATCCATGAATGCGCAAGAACTTTTTTTTCACGAAATAAAAGAAGGATTTTTCATTCTCGAAGATTCTGTAATATTATTTTCTTTATATTGTTGTGTAAGTTTTACAATAAATTAATTTGAAGATTGTTTTATCCTATTCTTGTCACGTATTTCGAATAAACTAGATATAAGTGTTATCTGCTCTAGTACATTTCCTTTTTTTATTAAGAGAGTTGAGTAAATTATTTTTAGTTTTGAATGTTAAAATATGTTTGAGAATTTTCAATGATGAAAATAAATCGTTAATTTGGTTAATAATAAATTCTGTGCCTAAAAATATGTTTTATAACGACCAAATTTCAAATTTGTTGCGTACCTAATAAATGAAATTATAATCATAAAAATTAATTGGTGAAAGCTTTCCTTTTTCTATGTCATTATTAAGTAGCTTACATTTAATAAAAATCTAACTTTGTTAAATATGAAATAAAGAATACTGCCCAGTTAAACTGAAGGCATTGAGCTCACAGGCTACAAATACTAATTGCACATTAAAGCTTTATATTTTCAAGGGTTAATTCCGTTCGAAAAAAAAAATTAAGAAGGGGAAACAGCTCTCCCCTTTTCTCTTTTTTTATACTTAATCATTGAACCTCCTATACTATCAAAGACATGCTTTATCATATAAAAAATCTATATCCAAAATTCAGAGCAAATTAGATAATTCTTAATAAAAACCCATTTAGCATTTATATAATTTAAAAAGAGTTATCCCCCTCTTTTATACTTAACCATTAAACTTCCAAAACTATTCAGAGATTTGAACGAAATCTGAAAATTCTGCTTGAAAAACCCATTTATATAAATTAAGGGGGGAGGGGACATTAGAACCCCTGTTCCCCTTATTTATACTTATTCAGTGAACACCTAATAACAGTCACGGAATCGCCTCATCAGAATGATCCTAATCTAAATTTTGAACGAAAATTAATTCTGCATGAAAATCCCATTTATATCAACTAACGGGGGGGGGCATTAGAGCCCCTGTTCCCCCTATTTATACTTATTCAATGAACACCTAATAACAGTCACGGAATCGCCTCATCAGAATGATCCTAATCTAAATTTTGAACGAAAACTTAATTCTGCATGAAAATCCCATTTATATCAACTAACGGGGGGGGGGGCATTAGAACCCCTGTTCCCCCTATTTATACTTATTCAATGAACACCTAATAACAGTCACGGAATCGCCTCATCAGAATGATCCTAATCTAAATTTTGAACGAAAACTTAATTCTGCATGAAAATCCCATTTATATCAACTAACGGGGGGGGGGGCATTAGAACCCCTGTTCCCCCTACTTATACTTATTCAATGAACACCTAATAACAGTCACGGAATCGCCTCATCAGAATGATCCTAATCTAAATTTTGAAAACTTAATTCTGCATGAAAATCCCATCTATATCAACTAACGGGGGGCATGAGCCCCCCGTCCCCCTCTTATACATATCGAATGAACTCCAAAAACTAATCAGGGAAGCGCCTTGTCAGGATATACCTACATACAAAATTTCAAGTGGATCGGATATTTTTATCATGAGTTATCGCGTTACGTACATACATACAGAACGGACGGGCACATAAGCTCTCAGGCTATGATAGCCTGTGAGCTAAAAAGCAGCAATTTTATTGGTATGATGTTTCATTATATTAATTTTAACACATATATTCTATTTTGTACATAAGTTAAAAGGATTATAATTTTTTAGTTCTTTAAATGTGTAAACATTGATATTCGAACCTGGCACCTTTTGATGTAAGCTGCCAAAGCTCTTCCATATTACTTCTGTTGAACTGACTGCGATATCATATCAGATGGCATAATAATCAATAAGGTTCCGTGGGTGAGAAAGTTTCGTCAGATTTTTCAAGGATAGTTCAGTTGGTAGATCATGTTAAGCAAAAGGTCCGGGGAGTGAGACCCTCTGCTTTACGCTAAAATGTCTCTGGTTTGAATCCTGTCTTCGAAACTTTTTCAGTCATTTGTAAGATTAAAACTCATAAGATATGATACTACTTACTTTTTAACTATTTCAAGCGCAAAATAATTCTGTTTGTAAAAAACAAAAACAAAAAAAGAGTTAGGAATAAAGAAGAGAAGACATATAGGGTGTAGCGGCGCCATCTTGCGCGGTTAGTAAAACGAGTTTCTCGCAGGAAGCGATCAAGCTAGCCTTTTTTCTCGGCACATAAGTTCTCGCTTTCTGACCGTGAGTTCTTAAGTCCTAGCCCTGCCTGGACACCTCACCTGCATTGGTGACCTTGGACAAACGAACACGCACTTCACCATCTTCGCTCTTGAGCAACAGATGGCAGCACTGAAAAGCACCCCCGGCATTCAAAGCCTGCGAAACGCTCGCAGCACGCAGAACCTGTGTAACGCTCACAGCACACGACCAAAGCCTGCGTAACGCTCACAGCACACGACCAAAGCCTGCGTAACGCTCACAGCACACGACCAAAGACCGTGAAACGCTCATAGCACGCAAAGCTTTCCACGCAACGCATCGAGGGGGCACACATGCACTCGGCGGCAGCACGACAAGGCACCACTCTGCCACGCACCAGCACAACACGAGTGGACATCGCTCGTCCAACGTCAACGTGACATTCTTCTCACTGGGGGTGGAGTACTGTAACGGCGCCATCTTGCGCTGTCAGTAAAACGAGTTTCTCGCAGGAAGCGATCGAGCTAGCCTTCTGCTCGGCACATAAGATCTTGCTTTCTGACCGTGGGTTCTCCGGTTCGATCTCTGCCTGGGCACATCACCTGCGAGGGTATTGTCTAGAAGTCGCAAGTGAAGTAACTGCGGAGGTTGTCAGAAGATGCCGGCTGTATCTGTTAACCCTATCCGGCACAGGCAAATTAAGTTAGTAAAATGAGAAATTATCGACTGACACCGGAATGTAGAAACAACCTTTTGAGAAATTATAAATCTCTTAATTAAAGCTTTCACTCTAAAAGCGAAATTTTATTAAAATATTATTGGTGCCAATTGCAAGCTTGGAATTAAAATTAGGTATCTCAGACTGGGCACGGTGTGCCGGAAAGGGCTAATCAGATCAACAGTGTCTAATTACGGCCGGCAAAAACTTCTTCCAGTAAACTTGAACAGAAAATTTCGACTAATTTAAATGCCTTATTGAAATGAAATTTCTGTCATAAACATGGTAAAAATTTCTATTTAATTTTACTGATGTCAGTTTGGCCAAATATTATAACCTTTTCATTGACACAGACATTGGCTTTCTTGGTTCTCACAATGTGGCCAGAGATACTACCATTAAACTAAACTTCCACCGGTATAAATGAATGTCAATTTTTGACTCTATTTTTCAAAGAAATGTTCCAATAATCAGCCGTTTAAATAAAGAGAAATTGTCTACTTAAATTTACTGATTTCAGTTCCTTTTTCTTAATCTTTCCTTGGTAAAAAAGTGAAATGATTGACGGCCACCAGAATTTATCATCGAATTTTTTATAAAATACGTATTTATTCTTAAGAACCGGCTGATTCAAAAGTCAGGACGAACTTTCAAAAGGAATAATTCGAAAACGAATCAAGATACAAACATACGGTTTGCACCGAGCGGATGGAGAAGACCCGGGTTTTGTATAACAACGAAAAAAAAATAGTTGTGTTGCCGACCAACAAAAGGTGCTATAGAGTTTTATTGCACCAAAAGGTGATTTATAAATGAAAAAAATGTTTACAACTTACAAGTCAGCTTAATTACAGTTAATTAGTACTACATTAAATGTTCAATGTGCTGTGCATCATTCATAAGTGCAGCTGTGAGACAAGGCACTACACTATTCACAGCATTTAGTAGCATTTCTTGCGTTATGGCAGATAAATTTTGGCGGATGGCATCTTTCAGTGCTGCTAGTGATGTCGTTGATCGCTAACAGAACTATATTTTTTAGTTGCCACACAAAACCTGGTTTCTTTTCCATCCGTTTGGTGCAAACCGTATGTTTGTATCTTGATTCGTTTTCGAATTATTTATTTTTAAAATTCGTCCTGACTTTTGGATCACCCGCTATATTATAGATGCAAAAATTCATTCGCCGTTTCAGGGGCAAGATACTTCTATTGGTAAAATGCAGAAATGAGTGAATAACACCAGAATTCAAAAGCAGATTTATTTGAAAGTAAGCAAAAGCTTTCGATTATGTACGTGCTAAATAAAGGGAAATCTTTCATTTCAATATTCTGGTGCCAATGTGACATTCAGGAATAACAAGTAAGAAAAGTCATGCGTTAAGCATAAATTATGAAGCACTTTCCAACGTTTCATGAAATCTTTAACAAAACTTCGTTATTTAGGTAAATAAGGATATAAAGCCAAATTTAGCCAAATATGTGTTCCAGTACTATTGAACAGCCCTGTATTTGATCTGTCAGCTAATATACATACTATATAATGGGAAAATTTAGTTTAGCAAAAAATGCCTAGTAGATTGAAATTTCTCTTTCAGCAATTTATACTAATAGATGGAAACATTCTTGAATACTTTGTTCAGCGTTGTACTTTGCCTAGTACCTTTACTACACATCAGTGTTAAGATGAAATTTATTTTAAAGTAAAACAGTCTTAAAACAACTGAAATCACTTTCTCATAAATAATCATTCATAGGCTCCATGTACCCAATTCTTTGCGTGGCCCTGTATATCATTTTATCTATATTCTAGAAACATTTCTTAGTAAATTTTATGCAGTTCAGCGTAAAAATGCATAATTTATTTAAGAATCACCTTTTAGTAATTTATGCTCATATTCAGTAATATTGGTGAGCTCTTTTGGGTAGACCTGTATGTTATCTATAGCATTCATACACACTTTATAATATGCATAAATTTAGTGAAACTTATACTCGCATATAATAATTAAAATGCATTTCATCCATCCATCAGGTATCACGGGATACATATACAGCACTTTGGAAAGAATGTACTATTTGAAATCTTTTGTGTGTCCCTGTAAATACTATGTACTTTATATTAAGGAAGGCAGTATCGTATAATTTATACTAAGCCTCATTGAAATACATCAATTTTTTTATACATGAAACAGTTTAATATACTTAACACTAGAACGCCCGGAAATTCTACCCAAGTTAGAAAATAATATTTCCCACCAGAATTTTTATTCAAAATTATTTAATTGATTTATTTAACGTACATTTGCGCGGATTAAATTTAAATTATTTCAAGAAAAAATTGCTGGTTCGAATTGAAATTTAGTTACACGATTGGAGTCGAATCGACTCCATCCGGGTGTTCTAGTGTTAAAATGTGTCACACACAATTCCCCCTTTTACCATTTTCTAATGGAATTCTTTTGTGTGGCCCTGTAATTGAATAATAGCTACATTTTTACCTTATATTTAACAGAATGCATATTTTAATGCACCTCGTAAAAGCATATAAAATTTAATATGTTAGACAGGGTATAATATCTTTAAAATTCCTTTGAAACGATTTTTTCCCATAGGCCGTAATGTTATGAGAAACTTTTGATTCTCCCTGTAGATAAACTAATCATGGTAGAAACTTCATTTTCAATAGGGTTCGTGCTGGGGTAAACGTCAATAACGTCCTAAAATTTCATGGCAATTCGAGTATATTTACGTGAGTTAGAGCGCGGACAGACGGACAGACAAACCAAATGCATAAGCACTTTTCAACTTTGTTGGAAAGTGCTAAAAATTAAGTGGTCCAAAAATAAACCAGGGTCTAAAATATTCTGTTGTCAGTTGCTCGTTTAGAATAAAAATTAAGTGGGGCTTTATAGACATACACAAATCAAAACTTTTTATTTTCTGACTCATTTTTAACATTCTCCAACAAATTTGAAAATTCGGTTTGTCTGTCTGCCTACCTGTCTGTCCACGTTCTTACTTGGATTTTCATGCAATTGATAAATGTTATTTCGATTCACAAAAGCATGTTTGGAATCATTAGAAGTATTATATATGGTTTTATATTTAATAGTTTATTTATAGAGACACTCAAAAGAATTCCATTTCATTATGGCATATGGGGAAAAATAGTTTGAAAAGAATTTTATGAAATAAGTGAAAAGGATATTACAGAATCCTTTTTTTTTTTAATTAGATCCACAATTTTTGATTAGTTGTCGGGGGCAACTTTCACTAGTAAATTTGAATGGAAATTTTCGCCTTATTCATGACAAGTTACTCACACTTATAGGGTAAAGAAATTCTACTTGACTTAATTTTACTTGTGTCTGTTTGCCCAGGCTTTCCTCTAAAACTAACAAGAGGTTGTATTAGTTGTCATAATATGGCGGAACTACTACTGCCGAAGTAAACTTCCACCAATAAAAATGAGTATCAATTTTTGGCATCATTTTTGATTGAAATTTTTCTTTACTAAAACTTTTGAAATAAGAGAAAATTTCTACTGAAATTCTGTGGTGGAAGTTTGCCGTGTTGATAATAAACCCCTAAGAATGCTATTACAGCCGAAGCTTCACCATTTTAAGGATATATAGCCGTTCCTATTTCTTAATACTTCCATCATTCGTTCAGGATGGCGAATATTTTTTTAAGTTATATAAACAGTTTCTACTTTCAGCCGGTGCAAATTTCCACCAGTTAATTTCAATAAAAATTTCCCTTTATTCATGGTTTTTTTTTTTTACAAATATGGTAAAATTTTTTATCCGTTTTTACTTATGAAAGCTGGCCCCGTTTTCATAACGCTGACACTAACATGAGTTTATTTAGGTGATCACAATATAGAGGAAATGCAGGGCGTAATGATTGCCGGAGTAACTTCCACCCTTAAAAAAGAATATCTTTTGTTGGTATAATTATGACTAAAGTTATATATGAATAAAGCATTAAAATAAGCAAAAATTTATAAGAAAATTTACTGGTGGATGTTTGCTCCGGTAGTAATTAATTTCTTTGAAACAGGTTACAATTGAAGCTTCACCATTTTAAGGATATGTGAATTCTTCCTCATTCATAGCTTCATGCTATTCATAGGGTTGTGTCTAGTGTTGCCAATGTCCCGCATAAACATGGTCTGCAAATACGCATGTTTTGATAATTTTCTTCACCTTTTCAAAAGGCAGAGTTATCTGTGATTAAATATGAATGAATAAAAAGCAAGAAATTATCTGTATCCTTAGAATTTGGAGTCATATTTTAAGCAGAATACCTGGCAACATTATTGGTCAATATACCTACAACTCTCGTTGATCTTCTGTAGTGCAAGATGGTAGATTTTGAAACTAAATTTTAAATTTTATGTCTTTGAAAAATTGCTGGTTTTCTTTGTAGAAAGCAGTAAATTACATATCACTTTTCATTTTTCTTTATTCCATTGTTCAAATATATCAGTAATTTTTTAGACACATTTTATTTCAAATATTGCTATAAAAATTACAGGTAACGTTCCAAATCTAACTGTAATACTCTTGTATTTTTTTTACAGTTAGAAATGTAGAATCATGTAGCGTAAAAATTCGAAGGAATGATCTCTAGATAGTCTTAACAGTTAGTCTCGATTGTTACAATTCACAATAATTTAAGAACTTATAATATCCCAATTTAAATACGAAACAATAGGAAAAAAATTAAAGAATTTAATGAATCTATTTGTTAACAATTAAGTCTTTAAAACAAATGCTTCCGAGTAAATTCACTAAATCTTTATAAATGTAAAACTATTTATTTTCACAGATAAATAGTTTAAGACATTAACAATGAAATCGAAAATGTTTAATATTTCCTCTTGGGATTAAAGCACTTTCACGTAAAATATTACTCACAAAAAATATAATAGTTAACCTTCCTACCCTGAATGGGTCTAATCGACCCAGTCCTATAATGCGTTTCATTCTATTCAAACCAGAAAATTTTTCATAAAGTAAATTAAATAAATAATACAAAGATTTAAGTTAAATAAGTATATTAAATGGATTTAAATAAAAATTCTGGTGTCAAATATTTTAATCAAGTTTGAGTGAAATTTCAACAGGGTAGGAAGGTTAAAAGTGACATAATTAAACCTAAACTGAACATTAACAACAAATATAATTTCTATAAGACATGAAACATACTTACAATTGAGTATTCGTACGCTTCAAGGATATTTTACCGGAATTTTGTATTCGATCTTTTTATATTGCGATCAGTATTTCACGAATTTTCTCATACTAAAACACCTAAAATCCTCGATCCCTTAACCCCTTGAGGGGCGGCGGTATATATTATATACCACCTACGGCCGATGAAGTTTTACACCAGAAAAATGTCATTAAATTTCCTTTTTCTAACTTTGGTGGAAAACAGTCGTGAAAATGCTTATCCTCTTTTTGATTTAACTTTTTTACAAATTTCCGGTGGGAGTTCAGAATTACACGAACGCAATTGCTTGCCCCTCAAAGGGTTAATCATGCATACATACATTGCTTCTTTTCCTGATTTGTCCGTTAGTCATACCAGCAACGCGTTTTGCCAGTCCTGATTTGCGTTTTCTGATGATGTCCGGGGATCTATATTTTAAGCATGATTTGTTATTTTCACTAGTAAATTTTTATTGTAAATTTGTATTATTTAATCCAAGCATTTTTTCGATTCAACTAGGCAAAAATTTCTCTTTTGAGAAACCGGTGACAAAAGATTGAAAATTCCGTAAAAGACATGAAAAACCATAAAAATCTTTATAAATAAGTTTAGCTGTCGTAAAGACAAAAATATGAAATATTTACTTCAAATAGTTTTAATCGTTTAATTATAGTTTTAATAGGCAAATTTAAATTAGAAAAATTTAAATCAGACAGAAATATTTTAAAAATCAATTAAATATTTTAAAATAAACAGTCTGATATGAAATATTTTCATGAATCTTGAGTAAAATTTTCAGCCTTTCTACTGTTAAATATCTGTACGAAATATGATTAGGGAATTACAGGGTGCGTACAATTATACCAAAATTTTTAATAGAAATGTTCGTCTTTTTTAAATGCCAGAAAAATTAAAAATTCTACAAATAAATATAAAAATTGTAAATTCTGTCATTTACATATATTAAGTGCATAATTTCTAATCAGAAATAATGGTGCCACGTTCCTCATAATATCGAAGAATTGGACCCTCTTTCTTTAGGTCATTATGTATGAAATTCCGATTTGAAAGTGGTTTTTTAATTTAGAAATTCCGAATTCTCATTAGAAAGTTTTAATAGTTATTTTTACTTTACAAAATAATAGGTTTTCCACAAATAAATATAAGAAATTTACTGTTGAACATTTTCCTTGTGAATGCGAAATTTCTAAATTTTAAAAAAGTCATTTTAACACTAGAAAGGCCTCTTTTACTCAAGTTTTATAAAAAAATATATCACACCAGAATTCTTATTTAAAACTATTTGAAGTAAATATTTCATATTTTTGTCTTTACGACAGCTAAACTTATTTATAAAGATTTTTATGGTTTGAAAAGCAATATGCCCATATGGCAAGGGTCAAAATGACCAGTCAAGCCCTTTCTAATGTTAACCCTTTGAACTCTGATGGTGGAATTTTCTAACACCTAATATTAATTCTGAAATGTCACACACGCGCCGGAATATTCGACCAAATTTATTTGAAAAAGATTTAATGCATTTTTTCCGTGTATATAGTAAACCGATTTTTTTTTTTTTTTAAATACTGGTGCTAATGTGACACTTGGAATTTTGAAGAAATTTACACACGAGAGCTCAAAGGGTTAAATCGAACGTTTCATATTTACTGACCTAAATTAAAGGATCACTTTTTGCTTGCCTTGATGTACAATTTTGTATTTGATATTATTGTTTGTTAAGATTTTAATATTAGTTTCCACATAGTAGTTTTTGACTAGATTTATTATCGTTTCGTATAGCTGGATAAAGTGTCATTTAGCCAAAGGTACTATTTATGCTTAAAAACGAAATGTTTAATTATCTTTTGTGAAACGCTTGAATAATGATTCAAGAATCATGTTCCCCGACTTTTCCCATCTGAAAACTGGTTTACAGGAAAACTGGTTATATGAGTTTCACGTCCCACCTGTAATTTAATTGAAATTATTTAATTGATTCTATTTGGCACGTAATATCAAACGGCACATCAGGTAAGTGGGACTGAACAAGTTAATTGATTCAACAGATAGAATTGAACAGCGGAACTAAAATAATATTCTACGCTTCTTACTAGAGAAGTAAATAAAAAGAATATTGCCCAGTTAAACTGATGGCATTGAGCTCACAGGCTACGCATACTAATTGTACGTTGCAGCCTTGTATTTTCGTTAATTCCGTTCGAAAAAAAAATTAAGAAGGGGAAACAGCTCTTTCCTTTCTCCTTTTTTATACTTAATCATTGAACCTCCTAAACCATCAAGTACATGCTTTATCATATTAAAAAATATATATCCAAAACTCAGAGCAAATCGGATAATTCTTAATAAAATCCCATTTAGCATTTATATAATTTAAGAGGAGGTATTCCCCTCTTTTATACTTAACCATTAAACTTCCAAAGCTATTCAGATATTTGAACGAAATCTGACAATTCTGCTTGAAAAATCCATTTATACAAGTTAAGGGGAGGGGCATTAGAACCCCCGTTCCCCCTGTTTATACTTATTCAATGAACACCTAATAACAGTCACGGAATCGCCTCATCAGAATGATCCTATATCTAAATTTTGAACGAAAACTGTTAATTCTGCATGAAAATCTCGTTTATATCAGTTAAGGGGAGGGGCATGAGCCCCCCGTTCCCCCTCTTATACATATCAAATGAACTCCAAAAACTAATCAGGGAAGCGCCTTATCAGGATATACCTATATACAAAATTTCAAGTGGATCCAGTATTTTTATCATGAGTTATCGCGTTACGCACGAACGCACGTACGAACGTACATACAGAACGGACGGGCACATAAGCTCTCAGGCTATGATAGCCTGTGAGCTAAAAAGTGATATGCGCCGATTTCAAAGAGAGTGGTATCATTGAACGACTTGTTGTGGGGAGTAAATAATTCAATGAAACTTCAATTTATGCAACAAAATTTGCTTTTTTATTGCAATATATTTATGCTGTTGCATTTTTATATAGTTAAATTTATAATTTTGCTTTTAATTGGCTTCCTGTTAACTTAATTCTATTACATGTGTTCAGAAAGAAAATACTGAAAATAAGAGTTTGGAATTAAAATAAAGCGAAATTAATGGCTGTAAATCAATGGTGATAAACTGTTGTCCACCTGATGCCACTAAAATTTTATAATTGTCTTATTTTAGCATTAATTCTCCGTTATTCAACATGTCAACTATTTCTTAAAACTTCAGTGGTACCTTGCCGGACCACAGTTTGACGCTCGCGCTGTAAATACATAGGTGTCGCAGGTAACTATTTTTGAAAAGAAAGGATTTTTGTAAAACATCCATTTGGCACATGTTGTCAAAGTACATGTGAAAGTTTTTTGTTTGAGTAAGTTGTGCGAGTTTAATTAAAATAGTGTCCAATGGTAGCCATCTTAATGCATTGTTTCTGTGCGTTTATTGATGCGGGTCATTTGCAGCGTTCACTGGTGGTTGTGGTCTTCTATATAGAAGTTTACGAAAAATCATTCAATAGAAAAAATTATAAATTAAATGAAATAACAAGTATTACAGCATAAGTACATTATAATAAATAAATAAACTGTATGACCATGGCTGCCAAGAATTAATGTTTTTTAATTCTACGTGGCACCACCTTCTCAAAACAGAAATCCTTAACCTTCCTACCCTGAATGATGGGTCTAATCGATCCAAACCAGAAAAATTTTCATAAAGTAAATTAAATAAATAACACAAAGATTCAAGTTAAATAAGTGTCTTAAATGGATTTAGATAAAAATTCTGGTATGGAATATTTTAATCAGGTCTAAGTAAAATTTCGACAAGGTAGGAAGGTTAACATACACTTTGACAACATTTGCAAAACAAATATACTTTAAAATGCATACATAAGAAATACTGATGCGAACAGAGTAATAGTCGCATGTTGCAACCCAGCATGATATAAATTGTCAGATATCTTGAAAACGACTTTTTTGAGACAGCTACTTATATTGAGTTTTTTTACTCCCCGATCTGAAATCTTTCTAATCTCCTCAACATCCGCGCTTAACACTAGAACCGCCGGTTATTTTACTAAAGTTTTATAAAAAGTGTTTGACACCAGAATTTTCATTTAAAATTATTTGACTTATTTAATTTGCTAATTTTTGCGCCGCACACATTTAACAAATTTCATCAAGAAATTTCTAGTTCAAATCAGCCAATTTCAAATTGCCAGGGGTCATAACGACCCCTAATGGCGGTTCTAGTGTTAACTACTTGTACTTCCCTAGTTAGTAACTGTATATTTCACAATATATTTAACTTCTACTTTGACAAATAAATCATATTTACTTTTTTATATTATCATCCATAGTACAGGGCGCGTACTTAGAGCGCCTCCTTCAACGAAATATGTTATATTCATTTCCGCCAGTCTTTAAGGGTAGCTTTCATCGCCATGTTAATTGCAAAATCTTACTTCAAAATGTAGTAGAAACACATACTAGAAAGAACAGGAGGGAAAGAACCTGACCAGTTTTTGATGGTTCATACCAGGTGCACAAACTTTTATAAATATTTTCAACTTAAATTTGTCGTCCTATTTAATCCTGGAACAGAAAGTGGAAAAGATGGATAGTATATCCTAAAGTTTAGCTTCTAATCAACTTCATGATAACGTTTAACTGGATTAGTGGGAGTATTTTTTGGAACGCTGTTAAACTCGCAAGAAGAAACTATCGACTTATTTTGTAAATCGGCTTATCAGCTAATCAGCTTATTGTCATTTATGGTTCAGCTACAATTTTTGGCCGAGTTGCAATTAAACCCGATTTCGTTTTTACTCTTTCTACGGTTTTTAGCCTATAGACAGTTAAAAATGGATTTTTCCTATCTGTTGTGCCACCACCTTGTCATGGTGCATAGGATTTCAACAAAGAGTCCACAACATCATATTACAAACCTTAACCCTTTGAGCTCTGATGGTAGAATTTTCTACCACATAATTTTAATTCTGAAACGTCACAACAGCGCCAGAAAACTCAACCAAATTTACTTGGAAAAGGTTTAATGCATTTTTTTTTTTTTGTGTATACCGTTAACCGTTTTCTTTTTCTTTGAAAAATACTGGTGCCAAAGTGACATTTGGAATTTTGAAGTAATTTGCCCCCAGAGCTCTAACCCTTTGAGCTCTGGTGGGTAAATTTCTTCAAAGTTCCAAATTCACAAAAAATGCATTAAACCTTTTTCAAAGAAATCTGGTCGAATATTCCGGTTCCAGTGTGACATTTCTGAATTAAAACTATGTGGTAGAAAATTCTACCATCAGAGCTCAAAGGTTTAGTCTTATGGCGAGAATAGCACCACTTGTCTGTCAATTTTGATTATTTTCCCGCAAAACAATTTTTCATTGCTTAACGTAATACTAAGATGAAATATCAGTACATTCTCACCAATGAAACCTGTTTTACAGTCTTTCGCATGTGCAATTTTCATTCTAACCATCCTTCATTTTATTAAACTTATTAATTTTCCAATGTAATGAAATTCACAAAAAGTGCATAAATAAATATAAAGTAAATTTAAGAATAAAGTAAAAAAGAAACAAATGCAATGTTCAAAGAATTATGCTGTTATAACGTAGTAAAAATTATGTGAAGCTAATAAAGTCTTTCCCCTTCTTTTAGTAATTAACCCTTAACTACTGTGACAAAAATTGTCCCATAACTGCTGTGAGCGGTCTCTCAGACCGCTAAATCGAAATATGAATAAAATATCAACTAAGTGGTAAAAAATTGTTCACTTACCAATACATATCTACTTAATTGATTTATAAATCATCTTTCGAAACTTTAAGTTGATTTTTGAAGACTGAAGACAGGTATCCTGTTATATGAGAATAGTAAGGGGAAGCGAATTATTGTGAAAATCGAAGAAAAGAAATATGTAATTTTAAACTCATCTATTAACTCTTGAATAAAAATGTACTTTCTTTGTGAAAAATGTATGAATATCTAATAAAAGTATAGTTAAAAAATAAAAATTAGATTATATTCCAAAAAAATATATCGTCATAGAAATAGAAAACGCAAAGTTTACATACCTACATATTGTTTTTATATGGAGCTAAATACATGAGAATTTATACATCATTATAGGAATTAAAAAAAACAGTACCTTACTACACAGCAGAAAATGTCGAGTTACAGCCATTGCATAACATTTTCGTACATTGAAGGCAGATTGGATCTTTACAATCAATGCACTGATAGATTGTTTTCCTTTTTTTACTTGGGGGGCATCTTCTACATGTTTTTCTATATCTGACCAATTTTTTACAAGCTCCTCAATTTCATTTTGTGTGAGGAACACAGGACGTTTTCTCGAAAAATTACATTCCATTTTTTCCATAATATCATAAAAAGCATAAAATTATCCGCAAAATAAAAACATCCTTCTCGGACAAAAACAGTTCCACAACTACTGTGAGCGGTATGTCAGACCGCTCCCCCAAGAAAAGAGTAAAAAAAAAAAAAAAAAAAAAAAAAAAAAAAATAGCTAGCTGAATGATAAACGGAATGTGACCTTGGGGATCCGTTTCAGGAAGGTAGAAGAAAGGGTGAGGATCATTATCTATTTTGAGGGGAGGAAATGAATGCGGGAAAATATGCAGCGGTCTGACAGACCGCTCACAGTAGTTATGGGTTAATTTAACATTTACCTTTCTTCTTTTTTAACTTCATCAAGCTTAAGAAAAAGTATAACCTTAATCATGGGGAAATTCTTTCTGATTATAGTCGTCTTTGGACGAAATATTTTTATTAATAAGTAGTGGGGCATTTTTAAAATTGATATAAAAGTTATTAATTGATAATTACCCTGAGAAATAAGTTATTAAATCACGCTATTTAATATATATAAAATTATCCCCTTTACCACTATCTATATAGTTAGTTTAAACAGGGCATGTATTTTTAAAACTTTCCAACATAAATCAAAAATATTTAAGAATTCGGTTTGTCTCTTTCTGTCTGTGCTATAACTTGTGTAAGTACAATTCGATTGTGAAGAGAAGAGAACGCCAATGTTAATCTAATGAGAGTGGAGTGTTTTAAAAAAACTGCTTGAACTTTAATATATTTTTATAATTTATTTATTTATTTATTTATTTATTGTTTTTTGTATAGGATAGCTGAGGTCTACCTCTTAACCAAGATAGTTTTTGCTTTTTCAATTTTGGTTATACTTTTATAGGATTGTTTCAATTTTAAAATCCGTTCCGAAAGGGAAAGCAATTTAACACTAGAACGCCCGGAAATTCTACTCAAGTTTGAAAATAATATTTCTCACCAGAATTTTAATTCAAAGTTATTTAAATAATTTATTTAACGTAAATTTGCGTGGATTACATTTAAATTATTTCAAGAAAATTTTTCTGGTTCGAACTGAAATTTAGTTACATGATTGGAGTCGAATCGACTCCATCCGGGCGTTCTAGTGTTAAAAAAAAATCCCTAAACCATAATCGAAAAAGTAAAAACCAGCTCAATTACAAATAGTCCTCAACTATCTCATGCAGGAAAGTCATTCAGAAATACTAACATTTAAGACAGAAATTTGAAAATAACGCATCCATAGGGATAATTTTAGCATTTTCATTTCTACAAGCAACTAATAAAGGCTCTGAACCAGGGCTCGAAAAATCTACATGCCCGACATCAGTGTTGTTAGACGGCGACTTTTTTAAAATTTGATTGGCACCACTTTTATTAAAGGATAAAATTCCTCTTGATTAATATGTCATTAAACGAAACGTAATTTTACCAATCCAAAGAAGTGGTGCCAATCTGAATTTTTAAAAAGTCGCCGTCTAACAACACTGATGTCGGGCATGTAGATTTTTCGAGCCCTGCTCTGAACACGATAACCCTTTGAGCTCTGATAGTAAAAATTTTCTACCACTTAATTTTAATTCTAAAATGTCAGAGTCGCATCGGAATATTCTACCAAATTTATTTGAAAAAGGTTTAATGCATTCTCCCCCCCCCCCCCTCACGTACATCGAAAACAGGTTTTTTATCTTGCAAAATACTGGTGCTAATGTGACGTATGGAATTTTGAAGAAATTTAACCACCATAGTTCAAAATGTTGTTCTAGAGGTGAATTTCTTTAAAATAACAAATGTAACATTGCCACAAGTATTTTATAAACAAAAGATTCGCCTTTGAATTTAAACGAAAAAATGCATTATTCTATTTTCAGAATAATTTGCTTGAATATTCCGTGTCAATGTGACATTTGTAAATTAAAATTAAGTGATAGAAAATTCACCCATCAGAGCTCAAAGGATTAAGGCGTAGCTGTCAACTCTCATGCCTTTTTGCACAAAAATTTTTTTTGCAGAAGTTTTTGTTTTAGTTTATTTGAAAGTTTCGGAGGCAAAATGTGGTAATTCTTTTTCGTAATTTCTGTAGTGCCAAAACACTTAAGAGCTGGAGGCTATGCTTAAAAAAATTAACACTTTCAGGGGCTATGTACTTATATTCTCAAAATACCGAAAAGAATAAGCCGTAATTTAAAAACAAAATTATTTTAAAATAATTTTACACTTTCATTTTTAATTAAAGGAAAATATTCGTTCCAATATTCTGGTGTCAATGAGGCAGTTAAAAATTAAAATTAGGTGTAAAAATAAGCTGTTTAATAAAAATAAGCTGTTTAAGCTACATATCTAAACACAAAATGCTTAAACAATCAGGTATAAATATTTATAACAGCAAAATGTTTATTTGAGAAATTTATGTATATACCGGCTGGTATAATATTTTAATAAATGAAATATTTTTGTATACGGTGATGGAAAAATATGTAGAATAAATTTAAAATATTCTTCTTGCGTAAAACTAGCTATGTTCTAAATTTTCATTTCAAATATTACTTTTTTTTTATTTAATAAATAATGATAAAAGAGCTACGTTATTTTCCTTTTTACAATAAACTAAACTATGTTCATAACTTTTATGAAAATAGCTAAAAATATCTGTAATTATTACTTTCAAAATTGCTCTATATTTGTTATGCAATATAATGGATTTAACATGTTTTGATGCACGTGTATATAAGAAAAATTATAAAATATATAAATTTCATCATATTTTTACCGCATATGAAAACTACTTAAATTCGATACGCAAAAACTTAAAAAGCATGTATTGAGGCATTTAAATTTAGATCTGTGCTGAATTCAAAATTATCTTTTGCATTGCGCCAGTATAAATAAATAGGGTGAGACAGAGTGGAATAGCAGGAAATGTAGCCCCCTTCCTTCCCCTTAACACTAGGAATGAACACTAGTACAAAAATGGCGCCTGTCGTAGGCAATTTTTTGTGTTTCCTTGCAGCCGATGTGAAGCCCCCTCCCCCCAGCGGTCATCATCGGTCCCCCATATCCCCCATCAAAAATACAAAAATTGATTTCGTTTGTCCACCCTAATGTATCATCTTAAAAAACAACAGTAACTATTTAAACTTACTGGTGAGAATTTGTAATCCCCAAATAAAAAACAAGCGAGACACCGCAAAATTGTGGCATGTCGCATCTGGCTGAATTTTTAATTAGGGATTTCAAATTTCGTAAACCAGTAAATTTAACCCTTTAACCCTTTCCGGCACGGGCAAAATCTGTAAGTAAAAAGAGAAAATATCGACTGACACAAGAATTCACAAACGAATTTTATAGATATTTTGAATTCCTTAATTTAAGCTTTTATTGTAAAGGCAAAATTTTGCTAAAGTATTAGTGGTGCCGTTTGCAAGTTTGCAATTAAAATTTGGTATACCAGACCGGGTACAGTGTGCCGGAAAGGGTTAATTCCCATGATAAAACAAGTTCTAGAAATTATGTAGTTTCAAGGTTCGCACACTCCTTGGAATTTCCAAGGACTCTGGCACCACTATTAAAAATAAAAAAATTTACATTTAATTTTTAAACCTTAACATTTGTATTTTTCCCCATTTTGTAACATTTATTCCCCATCTTCATTCACAGATTTCACAATATTTTTCTGCAGTGAAACACTTCGAAAATATTCTTAAAATTTAGCGGTAGAACTGTGCGAACGCTGAGTTTAGAAAATCTGACTTTACACCAGAAAGTTTCAGTGGTTAATTTCGGTATATTTAAATCCGGAATGTCTGTTATTAAATAAAGCCAATATTGCTATTTTAATTTTCTGGTGGGAGTTAGGATATACGAATTATAATATGTATCTTAAAATATCTGGAGCGGTTTGGGATCCAAAGAGTTAAACAGCTATTATTAATTGACAAAATGATGGATATTCCACAAATGAAGTAAAAGAAACTTTCACAATTTTCCGGTGTAAATTCCAAAACTAGCGAGAAGGCAGTCGATTAGTGATGGCGTCACACCCCGTGTATTCTGGCTTTCAGAATTTCGATGGCGTCGTCTTAGCGGCTATGGATGCATAACACTTAACCGGTCACTAGTATACTCGTGTTTATAAAACCGCATGGCTGACTAAAGCAGGGTTCGTACGCATCAAAGGATTCAGGGGTTTGGTGTTCTTTGGTGTTTTAATACCAGAAAATTTGTAAAGTTCTGGTCGCAATATCTGAAGGTGGGATCTTTTTATCAAATAAGGGAAATAATACTTTGCATAAATTCTGATATCATGTCTTTGACGCGTATGAATCCTTAGTTCCAACTGTGCCATTTATGTTGAATAAAGTGACAACAAGCTTTTATCAGAAAGATTATACAGGGTGATTCCAAATTTTCTTTACAATAAAAGAGGGGTGATAGTACACATCAAGACAAACAATATTAAATAGGAGACCAAGGGTCCAAAACGTTTTCCTAAGGAGATAGCCGCCATTAAAGTTTAGGGACCAAAATTTCAAATAAACATAAAAAACGGAAAAATGGGTCGATTGATTTGCGGTTTTCACTAAAATTATTCTTTATGTCAGCATTTTCTTGAAATTAAATTATAAAGATAAATTTCAAAAAATGCCGATAGAGGGCGCTTTAGACTTTGGAGTAACGAACAACTATTTTTTGCCGGTATTTTTTGCATCTCATTAAATGTTTTCGTAAGCTTAGACTCAAACTTAAATTTTGAGCTTAAAATCTGTAGTTGGGAGTGGTTAAGTAACACAAACTGAGCTGTGTTCAGAGGGTTCAAATTTCAAATGATTATAAAAAACGGAAAAATTGGTCGATTGATTTGCGGTTTTCACTAAAACTATTCTTTATTTAGGTATTTACGTGAAAATAAATTACAAAGATAAATTTTAAAAAATGCCGATAGAGGGCGCTTTAGACTTTGAAGTAATGAAAAACTATTTTTTGCTGTGATTTTTTGCATCTCTTTAAATGATTTCGGAAGCTTAGACTTAAACTTAAATTTTGAGCTCAAAATCTGAATAGTAGGGAGTGGTTAAGTAGCACAAACTGAACTGTATTCAAGGGGGAGGGGGAGGTTCAAATTTAAAGTAATTATAGAAAATGGAAAAATTGGTCGATTCGTTTGCGGTTTAAAATAAAACTATTCTTTAAGTCAGTATCTTCTTGAAAATAATTTTTAAAGATAAATATCAAAAAAATCCGTCAGAGGGCGCCTTAAACTTCAGAGTAACCAACAATACATTTTAACCATTATTTTTTGGTTCTAATTAAATGCTTGCAAAAGCATTTTAAATGTTCTCGGGAGCTTAGATTTAAACTTAAATTTTGAGCTCAAATCGTAAATCGTTATGAGGAGTTAAGAAGCGCAAACTAAAGTGTGTTCAGGAGTTGAAATTTAACCCTCTTTCCTCCTCCAACACAATTCAATTTTTCGCTACTTAAACACTCCCAGCGATTCAGATTTCAGCCCAAAATTTAAGTCTATGCATTTGAAAGCATTTAATGAGATTAAAAAAATAACAGTTAAAAATAGTTACTCTAAAGTCTAAGGCGCCCTCTATCGGCATTTTGTGAAATTTATCTTTAAAAATTATTTTCAAGAAAACACTGTTTGATCAAGAAAACTGCTGGTTTAAAAATTAGTTTTAGCAAAAACCGCAAATGAATCGACCAATTTTTCCGTTTTTTACAATTATTTGAAATTTGAACCCTCTGAACACAGCAAAGTTTGTCTTCTTAACCACTCCGAGCTATTCAGATTTTGAGCTCAAAATTGAAGTTCAAATCTAAGCTTACGAATGCATTTAACAAGATGCAAAAAATAACGCCAAAAAAGAGTGTTTCGTTACTCCAAAGTCTAAAGCGCCTTCTATCGGCATTTATTGAAATTTATCTTTATAATTTATTTTCACGAAAATACCTAAATAAAGAATAGTTTTAGTGAAAACCGCAAATCAATCGACCAATTTTTCCGTTTTTTATAATCATTTGAAATTTGAACCCTCTGAACGCAGCTCAGTTTGTGTTAGTTAACCACTCCCAACTACAGATTTTGAGCTCAAAATTTAAGTTTGAGTCTAAGCTTACGAAAACTTTTAATGAGATGCAAAAAACACCGGCAAAAAATAGTTGTTCGTTATTCCAAAGTCTAAAGCGCCCTCTATCGGCATTTTTTAAAATTTATCTTTATAATTTAATTTGAAGAAAATGCCGACATAAAGAATAATTTTAGTGAAAACCGCAAATCAATCGACCCATTTTTCCGTTTTTTATGCTTATTTGAAATTTTGGTCCCTAAACTTTAATGGCGGCTATCTCCTTAGGAAAACGTTTTGGACCCTTGGTCTCCTATTTAATATTGTTTGTCTTGATGTGTACTATCACCCCTCTTTTATTGTAAAGAAAATTTGGAATCACCCTGTATATATATATCAGATAGTTAGCCAATTTTTATTAGAATATAAGAAATTTCCTAAAAAATCCAAACATTTTTTCAAATTATTTATTAATAGATATTCTCGAAAAACATATCTAGGCATTCACTTTCAGAAAATGCCGAGCTCCCATTAACTTAAAATGCTGATTTCAGATAAAATTGTCGGTCAAAAATTTATTAAGATGAAAGTATTAGAGACTGTCAAGTTGTCTGTATGTTTATGTGATTTTTTTAGAAGGCTATATATAGGAAGATAAATACTAAGCCAGCATTTCTACGAGATTCTCGAGATGCGACTCTCACCACCACTTGCGTTGCCAGGTAACCCTCGGATTGAGGCTCCAAATGCTCTGGATACCAGTATTTTAAAGTAATTTCCTTTATCTTACCTATTAGTGGAATTATCTGCAAATAAAGACTTCGAAATATTCTGTATTCCGAGCATTTGGAGTTCTGATTTATGCGAGACAGTTGAAATACTAGTGAAGAATGAAAGTCATACCTCGAATACAAAGGGATAAAAAGCATAACTTGTGACTGAGTTTCATAAATATTTACTTTCCTTACTGTTAAAAACACTTTAAAAGGAGGATTCTTTAATTCTATAGCGGTATGGAATAAGACTAAATGGTATGAAAATTTGCATTAACTTACAAGGAAGGTCTCCATACTAAGCATACTCAGAATTTTTTGAAAAAGAAAATACTAATTAAACTACTTATGTATGTAATACAGGATAAGCCAAATTTAACGACGGAATCGCAGTAGATAGTCTGTAAAAAATAAAATACTTTCGAATATTTGACATGAAAAGTCAAAAACGTCACATTTCCTCGCCAAAAGCAAACGATTTTAATGTAATTGAAAATTCTTTATCAATAGATTTCGAAATGCGTGTAAATGGTATTTATAAATTTAAACAATTAAGGAGTTTAATACATATATTTCTTTATATATATATATATATATACATTGCATTAAATATTTATATTGATTGCTGCTGCAATTATTTAATTTTATCACTGTAAAGATTATTTCATATATAAAACATGTTTTCATATATTCAAGAGTATTCCAAAATAAAGACCAGATGAAGAATACTGCAGTAACACAATTCAATGTTGGAAAAGTTTTTGTTTCCACAGCAACAAAGTTGAATCAACAGTGTTCATTTGTACTTAATTTTGAAATTGAAACGGTTTTAATTATTTTTTTTATTCATAAGATTTCATAGTTAACTTTCAGTGTATATATACATATGATACAGTTAAAAATAACTAAAATTCATGAAACTAAAATTATTTAATAAAAAAAATACAAGTTCAACATGAAACATTTTTACCTTAAAAAGTATTTTACATAAAAAAGTATTTTTATAAATTTTATTTCGACGCCAACCAGTGACAAACCGCGAAATAAAAGAAATGATCATCATATTTTTAATCAAAATCAAAATTTTAAAGGGATTCCCCCGAAATTTTTTATAAACATATATATCCACACGAGAAAAATTTTTTGTAATTTCTTCAGAATTTTCTGAGTCTGCCCGTGTGGAGACCTACCTTGTTAGTTATACTAAGAAAGCATAGTGTTGCCAGCGGGCTACTTTTTTTTTTAATTCAGATTTCTTGATTGACACCACACTTTTGAAACGTCAAAATTCCCTTTGTGTTCGCCTTAATTAATATGTCATTAAATAAAGTACATTTAATAATTTTAAAAAAGTGGTACCAATCAGGAATTTTAATTAATAAAAAGTAGCCCATCTGGCAACACTGAGAAAGCATGCGAAATTTTTTAAAAAATTGTTCTATATTCATAAAATTTAGATTTTTTCTGGAACCAGGTTTTCAACAGAAGACTATTTTTAGCTCACAGGCTATCAAAACCTGAGAGCTTATGTGCCCTCGTTTTGTATGTATGTACGTACGTGCGTATTAGGGTGGAGCTTATTTTTGAAGTTTCAAAATCCAATCTTCTCACCATCTGAATTTGTTCCATTTTATGAAAAAATAAAACAGACAAAATATTATTGCATTTGAACAATATTTAGAGGTAGCTCAATGAGGGGGAAATTTTTAATGTATAAATAATGATAAATTGATATGTACTCGTATGCTATGTCAAAGAAAACAAATTCTATCTTTAACAATATATTTAAAGAATAAAATATATTTAACAAAGAATCAATTCATCAACAAAAAATGTTTAAGAGAGCTAAAAAATACGAAAAAATAAAAATAAAAATAAAAATAAAAGTGTCGTTTCAAAAGAACACTAATCTTGTCTTTCATTCGTACGGATAATTTAATGTAAGATTTCACCGGAAAAGAAAAGATTTGTCAATCATCAGTCTAAATTTTGGGAAATGCATTTCTAAACTATTGATTGTTCAACATCAGCAAAAGGAGAAGCTCAGGTAGAAGCTATCGTTGAATACATCCAAAACTGAGCAATAATAGGGATGAGATTTCCGCGTCTTTTCACATCAGAATTTTATTAGAAAAATTATCATTTCACTTAATTTGAACATTTTTTTAGATTTAAGAGAACAACATTTTCTCTAACAAAATACTGGTGTGCAAAAACCCGGAAATCTCATCCCTAGCAATAGCAGATAATGTTTAAGCAATGTGCTTCGACATTACCAGCTCAAACACTGATTGAAATTAAGCTGCATATGTTCTTACTTAGCAGAAGTTAGAATTTTTGTCACGTGCTTACAGGCATCACATTATGGAATTGATAATCAGTGCTTTAAATGATATTGGAATAAGAACCAGGGATTTCTTTTGATGATGTCTCAAATCTAGTAGAAAGTAGATTGCAAGAGATGATCATCTAAGCAAAGAAGTGTCTAGAAGAACAAAGAAAAATAAAACTAATAGGTGAACTAAGAGGAGGAAATGGAGGAACCCTCCTTCCCATAATTTAGGATAGAGGGATTTTCACGCAGAATTTTCCGATTTGCTTAAAATTTTGGATATAGGTTCATTCTGATAAGACTCTTCCCTGATTTGTTTTGGGAATTCATTGGAAAAGTATAAATGGGGGATTGGTGGGACTACCCCTCTTAATTTAGGTAAATGGTTTCTCTTGCAGAATTAACCGATATGGAACAATTTTTGGATGCAGGTTCTTAGAGATAAGATGCTTCCCGAATTAGCTGTGGGGATCTTTTGTTAAGTATAAAGGGGGTACGGGCAATTATCCTCCCACCCTTAAGTTTGATAAACGGGTTGTTATGCAGAATTATCCGATTTTCTTTAATTTTGGATGTAGAGATAAGGCGAATAACTGAATAGTTTTAGAAGTTTAATGGTTAAGTATAAAGGAATGGGAAATCTCCTCTTAAATTATATAAATCGGTTTTTATTAAAAATTATCCGATTTACTCTGAATTTTCGATATAGTTTTTTTTTTTTTTTTTTTTTTTTTTTGTATGATAAAGCATATCCCTAATTAGTTTAGGATGTTCAATGATTAAGTATAAAAATTGGAAATGTGGGGTGCATTACCCCCCTTAATTTTTTTTTTCGAACGGCATTAACCCTTGAAAATATAAGGCTGTAATGTACAATTAGTATGCGTAACCTGTGAGCTCAATGCCATCAGTTTAACTGGGCAATATATTTTTTTTATTCTATTCTATTCTAACCACTCTCAATAAAACATATTTTGTAGTAAATTTCTCTTTCAATTGTTTGTCAATAATTTTTGTTTTGAAAAAGTGGGTGAGATAGAATTAAAAAATAGTCGCCTATAGCAATCACGTTAAACTACTTAACTAATTTGCCCGTACGTCATACGGGCAAGAGAAGTTTGCTTAATCCAGCGCTTAAAACATTTTGACAACACTATTTTTTTTTTAAATACAAGCTCATACTATTTAATGGTAAAAATATTTAGACTAAATATTACAAATACTTTAGCTTTTAAAAAGTTGCATTACCCCATACTTTTAATTTATTGTACGTAAAATAAAAATTAAGTTAAGTGATTAATGAAGAAATTGAATAACTTGGGATATTGAACCCGTGGTCTACTAGTTGCAATGCTGAAACTAATTTTGAATGAAATGTTTCGTTTTATTTAATCTCCTAATAGCAGGTTTTACATTTTGATGAACTTTCTTAATTATGCTAAATTGTAGCTATAAGTAATGTTAAGCTTATCGTAAGTACATAAACTTTATTTCATTTAGGGATCGTCACAAATAAGCACAATGACTTTAAATATCATAGAGGAAACGTAATTTTTCTTTTTTCTTCTTTAGTAGTTGCTTCTCTACATTATTAGACAAATAAGATCATTTAGCGAAATATCGAATTAAAAGTACCGGATTTTAAAACGGGAAAAGCTCTGAAATATTCTTTACTAATTAGTTTTGTACATAATTGTAGTAAGTACTCGAAAATTGGTAGGACAAATCCATTGTTTAAAATTTTTCAAAGCGTCATTTTTTTTATAATTATTTTTTTAACTCAACAAACGCAAGTCTTTGAAGCATTTAAAAAAAACATACATTATAAAGTGGTACTCTTTAAAAAAAAATTTTACGGCTATACATTGAGTTGTCTGGTATAACGTACAACATAAAGAAAACTTAAATAAAAATTTTAAACTATTTTTTTATCAATTTGAATGAAAGGGAAAATTCAATTTTTTCTCTTCGTTATATTATCCACGTGGAAGTTCTGAATTTCTTTCATATGATCCATTTCTATTTATAAAATTTATACTTGACTATTACACATGATTGATTACCATATCATTATTCTTGGTAAGTGCAATTCCGATGGCCATGGCGTTCTCTAAAACAGGATATATTTTCCATTTTTATTTTATTTGTATTCTTCTACGGAATATTAAATAGAACCTAAACATTAAATTTTTTGTAAGGTTCCCAATATCCGTAACATTTATTTTATTTTATGGCTAGGGTCAGATTACCAATAGGGCAAACTTCAACCTGTAAAAAATAATATATTTTGTTTTTATTTGTGACAGTAATTTTTTATGAAAAGGGGATTAAGAAAACAAACATTTCTTTTAAAGTATACTGGTGGAAGTGTGTCTCATTAACCCATTCGTGCCCATGACCTTTTGCCCAAATTTTATTCGACTGGTACCACTATTTTTAAAAGAATTAAGTTTAGTTCATTAATTACGAAAATGTTTCAATTAAATAAAATAATGATTGTTGTTCTTTTTTACCGGTGTCAAAAACAGTGCTACATGCACCTTTTGAAGCGTCCCTAAAAAGGGACGCTAGGCACTAATGGGTTAATAATAGCAGCGCTGCCACTGGTTTGTTTTTGTTTTTATAATCTATTCGTACCACTATTTATAAATCCTTTTGCATGCACATTTTGAAAACGTGTACATAACAGTTTTTGGTTTTGAGAAAGGTCTGCGAGACAAAGTCAAAAAATAGTCGCAAGTGGCAGCCCTGTAACAGGGCTCTCTATATATGTGACAATATCAAGTCTGTTTTATATTAGTTTTAAAATGTTACAATCTCTTATTAAGGGCTATTACTTAAATATGGAATATAAACGGAATATTTCTTAAGGCTCCGCATTTTAACCCTTTGAGCTCTGATGGGTAAATTTGTTCAAAATTCCAAATGTGACACTGGCACCGGTGTTTTGGAAAGAAAAAATTCGGTTTACTATATAATTGAAAAAATGCATCAAAACTTTTTCAAATGAACTTGGTTGATTATTCCGGTGTTATTGTAACATTTCAGAGTTAAAATTATGTGGTAGAAATTGCAATCGTCAGAGCTCAGAGGGTTAAAGTTTAATTTATTGACTATAATTACAAATATTAAATAAAGGCCATACTTTTTCCATATTTGTAAGTACCATAATTTCCGGCATTCACTTCGCAAATCAAACAATAACAATTAAAATCTAATATTTACCTCGATCGAATAAGTTAAGTTTCATAAAATAAAATTTCTGTATCCACACAAGAATTTTTTTTCTGAGGTTATTACATCATAAATTATGGTAGTTTATATCTTTTTATAAAGTAGTAATTTTTTATTTCTCCATTTGCCTCCATAAGCTTTACTGTCCCAGCATGTGACGAACTTCAAATTAACTACAAAACTTAAGGGGACAGATATCTTTTACTACATTAAAATAAATTGATTTTTTTTTGTTTTTTAATTTAATTGACCGCTAAAGTTTTTCTGTTATTTTGACACAAATGGCATCAAAATATTAGTAACATTACACACGTTGTAGTAAAAAATATAAATTAGCCTTTATCTGTTTCAAGCGAAATATATATTTTTAAACTGATTTTTTTCAAAATCGATATATATATATATATATATATATATATATATATATATATATATATATATATATATATATTACTTCGCGTATGATAAATCCAAATGTATTAAAGTAAATGATTTAAAACTTTATAAATATCTTTGCTAGACCCTTTTCTTCAAATTGAAATAAAATGTAAGAAATTTAACGAAAAGTATTGAATTTATAGGTACCGTAATTTCGGATGTATAAGCCGCGGATCAAACAATTCTTTTTGGACCCAGAAATCTTATTCAGTGATTGAAGGCAAATATTTACGGCGATCTAACTAGTTATATTTGTTTCTTAAAAAATTCTGGGTCGAAAAAGAATTGTTTGATCTGCGGCTTATACACTCGAAATTACGGTATTTGAGTTACAAAATTTATCGAAATTTTCCCTTTCTATTTTGATAATAAAAAATCTTTAGATTTTTTTTTGTTTATTCATCAGATTTTTGTAATAGTCTTAAACTTACATTAAAATTTTCAAAGTTCTAGAATGAATAGATCTTTTAAAATCATGCTTGCAAGCTATATACATGATAATTAATTTTAAAAATCCATATATTAAGAATTATATATTAATAATTAATTATGGAATGATTAATGCAATTTAGAAACTATATTGCATTTAGAAAATAATGTAGTATTACCCAAATAAAACGAAAAAAATCTGAAATGGTTAGCGCAAAAAATTACTGCATAAGGCCACTTTAAATATTTGTCTTCGAAATCATTTTTTTAAAATGGTATATGTCTCCTTAAAAAAAATGCACTTTATTTTGTGTTTCAAAGACTGTGTGCACTTAATGACACACGTAACTTTCAGCATTCTTATAGTTTGAGAAAACGCAGCATCATCTACCTCTGGATTACTTCTAAAGTTACTGAATTCAAACTATATGAGCTACCGAACGAACATGTCACTTATTTCCAATGGTGCAGCTTTAACCCGGCAGGACGGGCGCAGGGTGTTATGACATCCTAAAACCACACAGTTTTTACTTTTTCACCAATAAATATACTATCTCCGTCCCAAATTACTTGCTACATTTAGGTCGGATTTTGGTCCCGAATTAATTTCTACATTTAGGTCGGATTTTGGTCCCGAATTAATTTCTACATTTTAAAGTAAGTGGAGTCATAAATTGCTGCCCGATGCGAAATCTTGCATGTAATCCCGAAGTTATGTTATGTGCAAGAAATTTCTTAAAGGCCAATAAAAATTGTTTTATTTGTGATTAAAACTATCACAACTTGGTATTTTCATTCTCATTTTTACTTTACACAGACGTAGCACCTATTTTGGAACAAGTTTCTCGAAGCAAATTTGCAGGATTCGCACGTCTTAAGATACGTCCAATTTCGAAAATACTCTACCACCAATAAGCCTGAAAGACCATGTTTTTCCAATGTAATTCACGATTCATTAGCTAGAATATAGTTTTATGCAATTACTGTTGGGAAAATCCTTACGAAATTGGGCGTCGCTTAAAAAGGAGAATACACTGGATTTTTTTATGTAATACAGGGCTCCCAAATGGTCCGCTAACTGAACATCAGAATTTTCTTAGAGAAATTTTCTTTTTAGATTTTTCTAGCAAATTGCTGAGAAACAAGCCTTGGAACTTAATTCTTGCGCAAATTCTGTAGAAACCTATCTTGAAATTTTCTGTTAAAAAATACTGATGTTCAGATCGCGGACCAATTGAGAGCCCTGCTAATACTAGCAAATTTAATGAGGGAATGCTTGTTAAGAAAATGCTGTTGATTGTTAGCTAGCACCCTCAAATCTCTGAAAAATGTTCAAACAAAATTATAAAATCATCAGTATCAATAATCATTACAAAATTATTCAAATGCAGTAACTAATTTGGGACAGAGGGAGTAAATAATAATTATCACCTTATTTAGTCGGAGACAACTTTTGCAAATTCTGCGATAAAATGAGTTGTAGATTATTTTTTAAAATGCATTGTTGACAATTGTCAAAACCATACACACTCTCGGCCTATGAGGCCCGGATCGCGTCCTTCTGGGATAATGGAAATAGCAACATTTTACGGCCAGGTTTATTAATGTTTCGATGTGGAAATATGGCCCAGAAGTGAAGCCTACTAACACCATTAAAACTTAGTAGTACTTTTCGATTTATTTAAAGACATAACTTCAGAGTTTTTGCTAAGGTGAAAAATACAATACAAATTTTGTGGTATCAATAGGCTCCACCTCTGCGCCAGACGCTCACCACTGTAAATTTGAATTTATTTAACCGCAGGACATTATACGATTACATAAATTCAAACTCAATGTATAATATTACTGGTACAAAAGAATTAATTTTAAAGCTATTTTTTATGAAACCTGAACCGTTTTTGGTACACCATGCTGTTTTTTAAGGCACGGACATCTACAGAAATTTCGTGGAAAGGGCATAGTCGGATAAGCATTGGAAACATGCCTTTCAATCAAATTTCTTGATTTTTTCTCCATGTGTGGCTGCTTATCTGACAATGTATTTCCCTTATTATCACCTTATAAATATTGATATTTTATGAGATAAAAATGTTTTTTCGATTTTTTAAAAACCTCATTTTCTCAAAAACTACCAAACCGAATTATATGCTATTAATTGAGTTTATACAGATGTCAAAGATGAATATCTGGAAATTTTTGTATAATTTTCTGATCGTAAAAAGTGTGTGAAAAAGTGATTAAAAAAATTACAAAAATAAAAATTATATCTTATAGTTGTCCGAAAATTTCCATTTTCTTGTAAAAAATTCCTCATTTGTGCCCGCATATTATATAAAAATTTCAAAAGTTTGCGTTGGGTACTTCATATAAATATTTACGAAAATATGTATAAAAAAATTAAAATTCATTTAAAGGCGTTATTTGGGGCGGAGCTATTTAACTTCGTTATCCGAAGACTTTTTGGTGCAATGTCATCAGAGAATGAGTCAACTAATAAATTATAGATTTCATTAAGCATATAAACCATAATTTTCAATACTATCGATACTATTTCGATATTGAAAACTGGTGTTTTCCTTTGGAAACAATAGAGAAAAAAAGTTTTGCCTAGAAAACAACAACATTCTTTGGTATCGAAATGTAACGACTGTTATATAATGATTTTTATTCAAACATTTTCACCACTTTTAAAGAAGGATAATAAGAATAAGTAGTTATTCTTTTTACTGCGATAATATGGATGATTCATAGCTAGATTTAAAATTTAATCAGTTTTTAAAATTCTGACATATTATCTGGAATTTATTGTAATAGACAATTTTTTATTTAAGATTTATACTACTATAATTTTTTGTTTATCCTTTTGGTCGATTACTGAGGCTGTTTAATTCGACGATAAATATTAGCGAAATATACATAATTTGAGTTAAAAGAAAAAAAAGAAAGCTGATAACATTGGATGATATTTTGTATTGAAAAATATATTTCTGTAATTTTGAACTGTTTAATATTTAATTAAGTAATTTTTTAATAAATAAATACTAGTTTAAAAAAAATGGGAAATTTACCAGGAGATTAAGTTATTATAAAAACATAGCTAATTTTTTGGGAAATTTTATATGCAAATACATAGTCATGTTCAGAGATTTAGGCCACACTTTAACCTCTTCACTACTGGCGATTATTACAGTATTTTTACAGCGATTATTACAGTATTTTTAATTATTACTGAATTATTTCTTCTCTCGTTTGACTTCTGAGCGAGATTTTTGTTTTATTTTCACTAGCTCGAATCTTAGAATTCGAAACATATAATTCTTATATCGAAATTTCATTTATATTTGAGTATCATTAATAAAATGGGACAAAACTGATGTACCCATTTGGGTACTCAGGGACTGAAGAGGTTAAAGAACAGTTACTTTTTATGGGGAAAAAAAGTTGACACTTGATAATGTATTACATTATTTTATTCATAAAAATAAATAGTTTTTTTTTCTGTAACCCCTTCTTTCCCCCAAGAAACTTCTACAACAATCATTATTTCATATTATCATTCTTAGATGACATCGTAACAAATAAAAATCATTCACTAAAACGAATTTGTTTCCGGTCGCAGAGTTTAGCAATAACATACGCATGCGCGTCTACACGATGCAAAACAGAGCACATCATTCATGAAGAAGCTTGAAACTATTAACTATGATTTCTGTTTATAAAAACTGGTGAGAAACGTTTTTAATTAAATTGTTTCTGATCACTGTCGTTACATTTTGATATCGAAGAATGTAGTTTTGTTTCTATACCAAAAATATTCTTTCCAGTTCTTATATACCACGACAACAACAAATTTTGAAACCGAAACTGTGTTGCCAGCGTTGAAAATGATGCCCATGTGCTCATTAAAATTTAAAAACCAGCAATTCTGTAAGTTTATATTCCCAAAATTCTTTAGACATCGAAGATGAGTAGCTCCGCCCCAAATAACGCCTTTAAATGAATTTTAATAATTTTTATACATATTTTCCTTAATATTTATATGAAGTACCCAACGCAAACTTTTGAAATTTTTATATAATATACGGGCACAAATGAGGAATTTTTTATGAAGAAAATGGTAATTTTCGGGCAACTATAAGATATAATTTTAATTTTTGTAAATTTTTAATCACTTTTTCACACAGTTTTTACGATCAGAAATTTATACAAAAATTTCCAGATATTCATCTTTGACATCTGTATAAACTCAATTAATAGCTTATAATTCGGTTTGGTAGTTTTTGAAAAAAATGAGGTTTTTAAAAAATCATAAAAACATTTTTATCTCATAAAATATCAATATTTATAAGGTGATAATAAGGGAAATACATTGTCAGATAAGCAGCCACACATGGGGGAAAAATCAAGAAATTTGATTGAAAGGCATGTTTCCAATGCTTATTCGGCTATGCCCTTTACCTAAAAGATTATTTTTGCTGCAGTTGTTGGAAACCTTTTTCCCGAAAATTTTTTTTAGAATATATTCATTTTCGAAAAACAGACCTGTAAATATCCTGAAAAAAGAAGATTAGAAATAACGTAATGGTGGAAAATGTAGGGAATAAGAAACAACAGTTATTTCTAAAAAGCTATATAATCCAAATAACGAATTGTTACCTTTTTTAAAAATATATTGCTCTTTAAAAATATATTTTTCGAAAACTCTGTTTTTATAAAATGATAATCTCTTAACCACTTAACTGATTCTTTCATTTTTACGTACAAATAGTTGAAAATATGGGTACACGCCACTTTTTTATAGCTATAACATTCGTTATATTTAGTAGAAAGATTTCTGCAATGAAATAGCATGAAATTGTACTTAAAAAAATAGTTTGGTCAAAAAGCTTTAAACAATAAATCAAGCAAATTCTTCTTCTCCGTACGACGTATGGGAAAATCAGTTAAACGGTTCATTCAAAAATAATAATCTGAAGAAAAGAAAAAAAATAGAATAAGATTAAAAACGAAAACAAGCCCAGATTTAAAATTTTTATTTTAGAGGGGATATAGGGTACACCTAGATGATTCAGAATCTCATAGAAATGCAGGGTTGGAAACACGTTTCTGACCCAGTAAAGGCATTCGTTGCCAGTAGGCTACTCTTTTGTAATTCGGATTTTTTTTTATTGGTACCACCTTTCTGAAATGGTAAAATTCCCCTTGTTTTCGTCTTAATTAATAATGTCTTTAAATAAAGCGAATTTCACTATTTCAGCAAATTGGTGCCAATCAAGAAATCGGAATTTTTAAAAAAGTAGCCCTTTGTTAACACTGGGCATTGAAAAGATTGAATCACACAAAGCTGATTTTTGGCTCTGGCAGAGGTACTAGTGGGCTACCTTTTTTTAATTCAAATTTCTTAATTCTCATCCCTATTTTAAAATGGTAACATTTCCCTTGTTTAATGATATATTAAGTTGAAAACAATCGGAATTTGAAAATTTCAAAAAAGTTATGTCAAACAAGAAATCGGAATTTTAAAAAAGTTGCCCACTGGTGACACTGCCAATGCCTCAAATGTCAATTACTTTGTCAAAGAAGGCGTTTCCTCTGTGATTCTGTGTACCCTACCTCCCCTCAATGTGTGTAATATCTTAGCTAGGACACCCTGTATACCTGTTTAAACCTGTGACTTTCAAGGATTTAATCGAAATCATAGATTTTAAATATTTTTTAGAATTAATCTAAAACAAGTTGCGTAATTTTTTTTTTTTTTTTTTTTTTTCTTTTTTTATCAATATAACACAAAAGTCTAAAACTCTTTGCTTTGATTATTTATCTAAAACTGACTTCATAAGAAAGCGTCAGACCATTAGGAGGTAAAAATCATTATTTTACTCAAAATAAGAAGTATATTCTGTAAGTGGATTTATATTTTATGCTATACTGAGTCTTTATGTATTGCGGAAATCATTGTATCTTGATTCTCTTTAGAAATACATCACTTTATCCTATGAAAGAAAAATCATGCACTCAGAGCTCAAGGAAATTAAAGCCTCTCATCTCAGCAGAAGATGGAACTTATGTATTATTGCTCAAAACTTTTGATGTAATAAGTTATGAGTTTTTTCAGATATATTTGACTTAAAATGTATTAAGGTAAAATTAATAATTGAGTAAGATAAACTGAGTTTGATATATTTTCCAGTTTATATGTGGTCGTCTGTAACATATATAATTTTAAGAAGGATATTGTCAGATAATTTACACAGCGTATTTTATGTAATCTAATTTAAACTTAAAATACAGAACAGATTCTTCAATTTTAAAATGTTTATATTTATTTTTCAATTTTGTAAGTAGTAGCAATATTTCTAAAATGATGATGTTATTAAAGCTAGCAATAAAATAATTAACTGTTCATTTTCGTAATCTAAATCCGAAAATTTTGCATATGCAATGAGTAGACGCAACATAGTGTATATACATAGTGCAGTAGACGGAAGAAATACGCTTCAAGTCAGTAGTCACATAGCTGTCAACATTTGCGCTTTTCTCTTACCACTAGTTTTAAGCAGGAATTTTTTTCCTTGTTTAACCACTTAACCCTTTGAGGGGCAAGCAATTGCGTTCGAGTAATTCTGAACTCCCACCGGAAATTTGTAAAAATGTTATACCAAAAAAAGGAAAAGCAATTTCACGACTGTTTTCCACCAAAGTTAGAAAAGTGAAATTTTATAACATTTTTCTGGTGTAAATCTTCATCGATCGTAGGTGGTATATAATATATACCACCGCCCCTCAAGGGGTTAATCGTCGCGCCCGAGACATTCACGGGATGCAAGCTTCACGACTTTTATTCAGAATTGTTTGATTCCCACCAGTTTTATAAAACAGTATAATAAGTTTTATTCTGGAATAATGTTGCTTGTCAATAAATAAGCAGAATTTTTTTTTTTTTTCAAAAAAGTGGCGGCAATAATGAATTTGAATTTTTAAACCGGAATTTAATGCGACTATTAAGCGGTTAATCCTATGTTTTCGATGATTACATAAGACAAATTTCTCTATTAAAAAGTAGCTGTAGGAAAAAAGCTTAAGTTATTATAGTCAGTACTTTTTCCATCAAATTGTAGAATAGCACGCTTCATTTAAAAAGATCTATTGTAGCGAATAGCGCCATGCAAAAGAATCTACAGATTGTATCAAACACCATGCAGCTTTTAATTCTACATAAGTAACGAAATATGCCTTTTTATAATAATGTGATCATAATTTGCTTATGGTGAATTATCTACTGTACACAAGAATTTGCAAATGACAGGAATTCAATTGCAGTGTTTAGGAAAGTAATACATATCATGCATGAAGCCACATATATATTTTTTGTACATTTGCTAGCAAATCTAAATCAATAAAATAATTTTTCTTGTTGGGAAATTTTTCTGATTACTCTTTATTATATCATCATGTTTTAATGCCGCTTTTCCCTTTTTAGAATTGCTTTATTGGAAAATTTATTGTCCTCTTATATTATGATAGATAAAATTTATACTGAAATGCACTACTTGGATAATATTCTAGACAGTAACACAAAAAAATTCTTAAATTTTATCTTGTTATTGCTATCGGTTTTATAAATTGTATTTATTTGACTGTATACCAAATAGTGTGGACAGGCGTCCCGCGTACATCAAGGATCCGATTTTTCTGAACACTGCTAACTTCTTACAGTTTATTTCGCTGTAAGCTTAATAACAGATAATTCTTCCAATTGATAAGGCGGCGCCTTAAAAGATTTTCCATTCATGTTTAAGAATTCATAAAATAGTAGCTATCAAATTAATTGGCATGAGGTTTTTAATTTAAAAACCTTACATATTTTTTAAGTTATTTACTTAAAAAAATCAGTTTTAATGTCAATTTTGTATTAATTACAGCATTTAATTCAAAAAGTTACGTGACGGAAAAATCTGGTAAGGACGTTTAACCCTTTGAGGTCTGGGATGTAAATTTCTTCAAAATTCCAAAAGTCACATTGGCACCAGTATTTTGCAAAGAAAAAAAACGATTAACGATAAACACGAAAAAATGCATTAAACATTTTTCAAATAAATTTGGTCGAATATTCTGGTGCCATTGTGACATTTCGGAATTAAAATTATGTGGTAGAAAATTCTCAAGGGGTTAAAGAGGCCTTTCATAGTGGGTCGGTTTATTTTTGGGCAACTTAAATTAACGTTTAGCTTTAATCCTTAAATGCCAAATTGGCACCAGAATTTTGTAATGAAAATTTTCTTTTTATTAAGCATGAGAAAAAAAGTTTTTGCCTGTTTTTAACCCTTTCACCTTTTTCTGATATGTCTCTAACAAATGCAAGGAGTTAGTTCTGACTGTCAAAATTTGTCTCAAAATTTTGTTTTACAACTTGTGAGACATTTTTAACTCTTTCCAATCAGCCGTCTCTTGCAAAAATTTTATGTGGTTGACACCACAGTTTCCTTCCAGTGCGCAATTTAAAAAAATGCTCTAATTAAATAAGAAAAAGGTTATTTTCCTTTATTGCTGGTGTAAAAACAAATTTTGCAAAGAGGGATGATTTCCAGTCTGACTGAACATACGAGTTCAAAATCTTAAATCCATCACGCAGAATTTTTTGATAATACAAATTTTTCTTTATAATTTTAGAGCATTCTATAAAATTAATTTTTCAAAATAATGGTACAAATAGAATCTAAAAATAGTTACCAGTAAACACAAAGTGGTGAACTTTCCTGACACCACAATAAATATTAGATCAGCAAGATAGTTCAGTCGTACAATGTTATTTCATGCCTACTTTTTAAAAAACTTAGATTTCCTCATTGGCACCACTTTACAAATAGTAAATCTTCCATTGTTTTCACCTCAATGTGAAACATGAAAACTATGGGAATTTTACCATTTCAAAACATGGTGCCAATGAAAAAAAAATTAATTTTTAAAAAGTAGGTGTGAAATACCATTGTAAAACAAGATTTTCCGATTGACCTAATACTTTTTAAAACTCATTCAATGAGTATTTTTATTAAATAAGAAGCCTAAACATATTTCACTATCTATAAATAGCTATAGAGTTGGAATGAACTTAACCCATTAGTGCCTGGCGTCCCATTTTTGGGACAGTTTAAAAAAAATTAATGTATACGCTTTTGACACCAGTAAAAAGAAGGATAAATAAATACTTTCTTTCTTGAGACAAATTCCTCAATAAATTAAGATACAAGTTATTCTTGTTTTAAAAGTGGTGGGAAAGTGCGAAATTTGAATTTTAACATTGAAAATAATTCAGGCATTAATGGGTTAATAAATATTCTGTTGTCTATATTCTATGTCTTTGCATAATTAAACCCTTAGAATTTCTTTATGAAAGAACAAAGTATTTATTACTTTTATATTGTGGAAATATCGGCTGCAATCAATATTCAAAGAAAGATTAATTTCACATAGATTTTATAAATAGTACTATGTATCTTATCCATCAATTTATTTTTAACTCCCTGACTGCCCAGCCAAAGGGTAATATTGTAATTTTGTTTTCTCAGAAATTTATTAAAAATATTAAAAAAAAAGATGTTTTTTCCAACCTGATACAAAATATGTTATTAGTATCGGTGTATAATCTTTGATAGCATCAATCCTAACTTAATTTTTCAGAACTGGGTTTTAATTGTGGAATTGTACTAATTTAAATATTGCTTATGTTGCAGTGAAACCTGCAGCTTAGTGTGTGAAAAAATCAGCCGGCGGCGGCAGTCAGGAGGTTAAAGTACTGAATATGTTACTTTTTCCTTTCAAAGTATCATCCATTACCACAAATGTATAAGATCTAATTTATTTTTGAAAAAACTGTATGTTCATTATTTATGAAATTTTTTTGTATGATTTTAATTTAATATTGCATATAATTTACGAAATTCATATTCTTATTTCCTACTACAAATCATATACAGCAAATTATGGCGATATTTGATTGTAACATATAAAAAGGCTCTTTCTGATTGAAAGAGAAGAAAGAATGATGTCAAAATAAAAGAAATCTGTATACCAAATGATTTTCAGACCAGAACTAAATTAAGAAACACCGTATTTATTGGATACGAAGGAATCCAAGCAATTGATCGAAGCCATCATTTAAGATTTGTTCTTTTTACGCTATATCTCTTTGTTATTTCAGTATCTGTTTTTGCCAGAAAGATAGGTCGAGAGTTAACGAAATTGTATTATTTCAGCCATTTATATATTTTCCCATCCTTTTTCTAATTTCTTTATACCAAAGGTCTCTATTTATATCATTTGAGAAAATCTTTTTAAAACCTTCTTTTAATTAGTAAGTTTTGCATTTTAATATAAATAAAATTACCCTAATTTCCGACGTATAATTCACGGGTCAATCAATCATTTTCCCACTCAAAAATATTTTCAATGAAAAGGTAATTTTTTAGATTGCGATGAATATTTAGTTAAAATTACCAAATAAAATTTCTGGATTCAAACAGATTTATTTAATATGCGGATTATACGCCTGAAATTACGGTAAGTATAACCAGGGTTCTACAGGGTAAACTAATACAGTATATAGTGTATGAATTAACCTTTTACCATACCACTTTCACACGGTCATAGACTATGCAAAAGGGTACGTATGACCCTTATTTTTGAATACGACTATACCCCAATAATAAAATGCACCATATCTGTCCTCTGAAATTATACTATTTTATGAGATTAAATAAGGTGAAGTTTGCTATTCGAAAATAGCAACACTCAAAAATAAGACACACACCCAATCTGCAGAACATGACCAAATGTCTGCATGTCTAAAAAAATTCTTTTTATATTTATTAGAATACAAGATTTATTAGAAGTTATGCTTCATCTGTAATCGATTACGCTAGTCCATATTATAGCCGATACTAATTTACACTAGTAAAATTAAAGATGTAATTTTTTGTTTTATTTTAATATCAATAAAATTTTCATTTTATTTAAACGATTTATTTATATATAATTTATTGTATATTCATTATTAATGAATTTTTTGTATGATATTCGTTTAATATTGCATATAATTTACTAAATTCATATTCATAATTCCTAATGCAATCTATACAGCAAATTAAAGCAATATTAGATTGTAACTTATAAAAAAGCTGTTTCCAATCAAAAGAGAAGAAAGAATGATGCCAAAATAAAAGAAATCAGTATATAAAATGATTTTCAGGTCAGAACTAAATTAAGAAACTCCGTATTTATTCGATACGATGGAATCCAAGCAATTGATAGAAGCCATTATTTAACATTTATTCTTTTTACGCTATAGAGCTTTGTTATCTCAGTATTTGTGTCTGCCAGAAAGCAGGGTCAAAAGTTAATGAAATTGTATATTTCTGCCATCTATATATTTTTCTATCCTTTTTTCTAATTTCTTTATACCAAAGGTTTCTATTTACAGAATTTAGGAAAATATTTTTAAGATCATCTTTTAATTAAAAACTTTTACAATTTAACACAAGAACGCCCGGACAGAGCCTCTTCGACTCCAATCAAACGATTAAATATCAGTTGGAGTCAGAAATTTTTCCGCGAAATACATTAAATATAGAGGACACAGAAATGCTTAAAAGGAACGAGTTAAACAAATTTAAATACAAATTCTGGTGTAAAATATTTTTATGAAGCTTGAGTAAAATTTCCGGGCGTTTTAGAGTTAACCCGGGAGAACAAGCGCTTACCCAGTGTAGAAATGGTTTTAACTTTGTCACCAATAAAATCAAATTATAACCGTCATTTCATTTAGGCGGAGACAACCTTGTAAATTTTGCGATAAAATAAGTTGAAGATTACTTTTAAAAGATAAGTGGTTACAATTGCAAAAAATCATACGCACTCCGGGTCAAAAAGACCCGGCGCGTGTACTCCCTGGTTAACATTAGAAGCTCCGAGAGCACTCAGATTGACTGATACCAAAATGAATAATTCGACCTGAGTCAGAAATGTTTTTAAAAAAGAGTTAAGTATATACATCACGGCTAAAAACCAGTTTAAAAATAGTTTAAAATGCTTTAAAAAATAATTCTGGTGTTCCTTTTTATTATAATTTTTTTTTAATAAAACTTGAGTGAAATTTCCGACATTTTTATTGTTTACAAGAAAACGCCCGTAAGGAATAGATTCGACTCCAACCATGTGATTATACATCAATTCGAGTCAGAAGTTTTTTCTTAAAATAATTTAAATTTAAACGACGCAGATTTACGTTAAATAAATCAATTAAATAATTTTGAATAAAAATTTTGGTGTGAAAAATTATTATCAAACTTGAGTAAAATTTCCGGTCGTTCAAGTGATAATATAAATAAAATTTTGTACAACCAGGGTTCTAAAGGATAAACTAGTACAATATATGAATTAACCTTTCACCATACCACATTTTCACGGTCATAGACTATGTACCAGGGTATGTATGAACCTAACTTTTGATCACTACCATACCCCAATAATGAATTTCGCCATATTTATCCACTGACCTTAAAGATTTATATAACATTACGTAAGGTGACGTTTACTATTCGAAAATAGTGACACACACAATATCTATATACATATATGTGTGTGCGTGTGTGTGTGTGTACCCAATCTGTAGAACATGACAAAGTGTTTGCATATCTAAAAAAAATATCTTTAGATTTATTAGTATGTACTGTCAATAACTAGAAATAATTTTTTAATGTATTGTAACAGTCTTTCAATAAGAGATTTTACAGTGCGTTTACAGATCATGGAACTATGAATAAAAAGGAATTGGCATATCCTCAATAGGGTGAAACTTCAACTGTAATTGATGCGGGTGCATATAACCGCTGAAGCTAATTTTCACCAATAAATTTGAACATGTTATTTTTAATTTTAATTTAATATAATCAAAATTTTCATTTTACCTAAATGCCTTATTTATATCAAATTTACCGTATAATAAAAAGATAAGCAGGTGTGGCTATACTTTTCCTTCCCATAATATTACCGAAGGGGGGTCGAAATGCTCTGGATGCTATCTATTCGCAAAATTCTGTTTCGATAACGAAGACAAAGAAAACCTGATAATATTACTGGTATCCAGAACCCCTCCCATCTCCTTGGCCACACCACTGCTGAAAACCTTTGCCTCAAGAAAACCTGAAGCACAAAATTCTCATACTCTTAAGTTAAGTCTCAACGCCAAATTTTTCTTCTCTCATTTGATACGAAATAGAGAGATTGACATAGTTATCGAACATTTACATATTTGTAGTATACTTAACCCCTTCGGGACCGCTGAAAAATTTCATTCGTTGACTCCACTTTTTCGAAAAAAAACTGGTATTTTAATATAAATAATGAAGAAAATGTTTAATTAAAGAAAGGAAATATTATTTTTGTTTTTTAGTGGTACCAAAACAAATTTTGTATGCCAATTTTTGAAGGTGCAGGTATGCTTCCATGGTATGCTCCAAATGGTATGCTTCCAATGGTATCCCTTTGAGCTCTGGGGTGTAAATTTCTTCAAAATTCCAAATGTCACATTGGCACCAGTATTTTGCAAAGAAAAAAAAACGATTAACGATAAACACGAAAAAATGCATTAAACCTTTTTAAATAAGTTTGGTCGAATTTTCTGGTTCCAATGTGACATTTCGGAATTAAAATTATGTGGTAGAAAATTCCACCATCAGAGCTCAAGGGATTAAGCTATAACTGCCGACATCTCTCAATTATTCTGGAGTCTGAACCATGACAAAAATGTTTTAAACCGGAAATTTTATCTAAGCAAAAATTTCAAAATGAAATATAAGACCTTCTTCCCCCCCCCCCCCAAAAAAAAGGACACATTAACATATGGATATATTTTCCGGTGAAAAGATGTTTGGCTTGGATCAGACTCCGGAATAATTATCTGATAGTGGAAGATATTAATTCTTTCCGGCATCGACAAATTCTGATCGTAAAATGAGAAATTATTGACTGACATCGGAATTTAAAAAAGGATTTTTTAGAAATTAAGGACTGCTTAATATTAGGTTTCATTGTAAAATAAAAAATTTCTTAAGATATTATTGGTTCCGTTTGCAAGTTTAGAATTAAAATTAGGTGTGCCCGGAGTGGGATCACGGTGCGGGGAAGGGTTAAGCCCATCAGTGTCGCCCCGACAAGTGTTGGACACTTTTTAAAAATTCATATTATTTGCTTCCCATTGGAACCACTTTTTTGAAGTAGAAATATTCATCTTATTTAATAACAGATAAAATGATGCCAGAATAAAGCCAATTACACAAATTTTAAAATAACAGGTGAACAGCAAATAATTTGAATTTTTTTTTTAATAGCCTTCTCGTGAAAGTCACGGGCAAGAGAGTTTAGGAGTTAAGTATAAAACTTGTAAATAAAGTTTTTAAATTTTTAATTTCGGATGAGCAAAAATATCGCTTTGATGTTATAAATTTTAATTTCTTGTATACTTACTAAATTAAAGAAATATAGTTCATAATATAATCATAACATAAAATACTTTTTCGTGATAATAAATTTAATCTGTTCATATATATATAAATACTTAAATATAGTATATGATAAAATTAATTTTAAAAATACATTTTGTAAGTATTAAGGAAAGTATATTGATAATAATCTAACTTTAAAGGTAAAAATATTAAGAAGTTATATGTTGAAGATAGTGGCTGTTTTGTGAAAGATTAAAAGTAATTTGTAAATAAGTCTCAGTTAAGTTTGTGAATATTTTAGATTTTTAAGGGAAACTTCTGAACTGAAATCCTTTTGAAATGTATCTTTTGAAAAAACAAATGTATCGAAGAGTAATAGTTTTGAAAGTGTATTAGACTATTTGATTGGAAAATCGAATTTAAACGACGCGACGCTACATTTATTGGGAAAATAGAAGTAGAACTTTTAGAGAAACATCGTAATACCATTTTGAAATATATTTCATTTATTCCAGAATCTAGAAAATATTATCCTTGGAAGCGATATAAAAAATATGTCTGTCCAAAATTCTAATAAATTAACCCATTAGTGCTTAGCGTCCTTTTTTAGGGACGCTTCAAAAGGTGCATTCAGCACTGTTTTTGACACCGGTAAAAAAGAAAAGCAATAATTATTTTATTTAAATGATGCATTTTCGTGATTAATGAACTAAACTTAAAACTTCTAAAAATAGTGGTGCCAACCAAATAAAATTTACGCAAAAGATGCTGGGCACGAATGGGTTAAAGAAAAAAGAAGGAATAGCCCTGTTCTAGATCGATTATTTCTGTCTATTATAACAGAATAATATTTACGTGTATGTAGTAAGACATTTAAATTTTGTCCTTCTATAGTTTTTCATCTCCTTATAAAAGTAATATTGCATTTACAGTCCTTATATTTATATGTAGTGTTAACAGTTTCTTGGCCGGTTTCAGGCTGTTTTCAGAGTGTATGCCGAATTCAGAAGAGGGTTTATCTGTTCCAACGTACAGTCTGAAAATTCGATTAGGAGTAGTGGTCATCCTTGCTTGAGATATTGGTCCAGGACTTCGTAAAGAAATATCAGTTGAACACTCATCTTTTGAAATAACTGGTAATTTTTCAAACATATACTTCTGTTTTAGTTGATAAATAAATTTTCCAACAGCTAGATCAGATTTTATTGGCTTAAACTTTGCAATTGGTAATGATACACAAATTACAAGGATTTTACCAATTGGATCACAATAGGAGTCGTTTATTTATCAAATTGTTTGAAAAGATGTCGCAGTCGAAGATTATTGAAGTATAGTAAGGAAGCCACCGAAGTGATTTCAAGTCTTTCTCAGACAAATCATCATTGCCACCAAGATAAATATGCTTTGACATGCTGTTTATTCTGCTATTTATTTGTCATCAGAATCATTCGTTACATTATTGTTAAATTCACCATCTATACTAATAAAAGAACAAAACGCTCTGTCTGTGTGTGTGTGCGATGGCTAGCAAAATCTACAGGACGTACGATGCTCAAAAGTTTTTTGAGAGTATCCCCAAATCTCTCCTGATGCTCCTGGTTCCAATTATTAACTGAGTAATTATTTAAAATCGAGAGGTCACTCTCATAAAAAAATCATCTTTTTCCCAATTTTTTCCCTTTCGTATGTTTACGGTTGGGTGGTTGTATAAAATTTTCGCTGAAGTAATTAACCCATTAATGCCTGAATTATTGTCTTCGTTAAAATTCAAATTTTGCACTTTAACACCACTTTTAAAACAAGAAAAACTTTTATCTTAATTTATCGAGGAATTTGTCTCGAGAAAGAAAATATTTATTTTTCCGCCTTTTTACTGGTGTGAAAAGCTCTTACTTGAATTTTTTTAAACTGTCCCAAAATTGGGACGCCAAGCACTAATGGGTTAAGAAAGCTAAGACAGAATTAAAGAAACCAATTTGAGATTTTGACATTTCAAAAGTGACTGGTTTTTTTTCTCCAAAGACCTTTAAAATTGATAGACTGGCAAAATGAAAGATTAACTTAAAATTTTTGAACACAGCTGTTGTACGCCAAATCGTTGGTACTTCGTACATTAGAATGTATGTGTGGTTAGCTATATCGCAGTAAATATATATATAGATATATGTATGTATATACGAGCCTTTTTTACCAGTTTTTTTAATCATTGATTAAATTTGAATGCATTTTATTTAATTTAAAATTTTATTATGACTTTAATTTGTTTTTTAAACAAAAATGAAATCGCTGTTTGACGTACAATTGTTCGAATTGGCAGACGATTACACAATAATAAATTATCAAATAGCAAAGTAAATTATATATCAAAAATAGTAACTAAAAGAATAGTAGCAAAACATAATGTTTAGGCATATTAACACATAACCCGATCGCAACACGAAAAAAACAGATCATACTCCGATCCAAACAAGACAAAAATTACATGAGCATAAACCCGACCTGAACCTAAAATTCCATTGAAAAAAACTATGGATTTGATATCTGACCCGAACCAAATCTGAATCCCACAAAAATATTCAAATGAAGCATAACCCAATCTGAACAAGGAAAAATAATGTTCGTGTACATGCATCACGACCCGAACCTAAAAATTTTTTTGAAACCCGAACCTAATTTTTTTTTTTTTTTTTTTGAAGTACAACCCAATCCAAACCTAAAAATTCTATTAAAAAAGCCACGAAATCAGAATTGAACCGAATCTAAACTTAACAAATATATTCCAAACAACCATAACCGGATCCGAAGAAGACAAAATAATTTCCATGGGCATGAATCCAATCCGAACCTAAAATTCGGATGTTCTACAAAACATAATTCGCCCCGTGGCGGTGGAAAGTGAAACTAAGTACTTTGTAGCTCGTGATGGTTAAGATATTTTGTTTATAATTAGTGTTAAGTTAGAACTTGGTTACGGTTAGGTAACAGTTAGGTTGCAATTACGTTCCGGTGAGCCTTAGGTTATATTTAATTTCCGGTTAGGTTACAGTTAGGTCATGGTTAAGTTACAGTTAGGTTAAGGTTAAGTTGCGGGTAGGTTATGGTTAGATTATGGGTAGATTATGATAATGTGACGGCCAGGTTACATTTATGGTATATTTAAGTTACAGTTAGGATACTGTTAAGATACAGCTAGGTTACAGACAAGTTATGATTATGATACAATTAGGTTACGTTTACGATTTTGTTCACAGAATGAACATTACGCATGCTTAATTAAAAATATAAACTTATTTTTGTAAAATGTCTCTGAAATTATAATACTATATACTAACCTTTTAGCTAATCATCGAGTATCGATTTCATTCACGGTATAGTCGGATTTAAAAGTGATATAATTAGTTTGAAATTCAAACTATTTCACTTGGGATATCTATGTGAAAAAAAGTATTTAGTTAAATGACTTAACAGTAATTTTTAAGGGTATATACCAACAAGCAATCGTTGGACACAGGTTCCCTCCCGCGTTTCCCATTGCAGTCATTTTGTGTATTTTTTGCAATTTAAAATCTAAATATTAGTTGTTGTTTTTTTTTTTTAACCGATTTTTAACACAGTCAGGGACCACGTATTTAATATAATGTATTTACACATATTTTGTCTTAAAGATAAAATCATAGAAATTTCAAGTTCATTTAACATTATTATTACGGACCCGGGCAACGCCGGGCAGGTCAGCTAGTAAAAAAATATTTTTTTTTTCTCTAGTTTCTGGCTGATATGTTGAAGCAAAATATTAGAAAAAGAAAATGAGTAGATTGGGAGAGGGAGGCTTATATGATTGATTAAATATTGCTGCTATAAACTAAAAAGTACATTTTTTAAATATTAAATCTTTTAAATTTTGCTTGGTGGTTTTAGTTTGGGGTAAATTTTAAAAAGGTTATATTCAAATAATTATCGAAAATACGTCGAAATACGAAATATTCTCACTCCTGTTTTGCCTTATTTACTTTTAAATTATTTACAGAATATTCTTCTGATGAGGATATATGCATTTATAAAAAAATTCGGCGGAACCTCCATATAGCCTTTGTAAAAACAATGAAAATTTAGTTATTTGGCAATTTTTCATTGGTTGGCGATGAAATGCAATTACAAAAAATACATTTTTATGTTAAATACACTTTAAGGGGAAAACAGTTTTATGTTGAACTAGTTTAGATAAATTTAATTTAAATAACATAAGTTTTGTCGGTTTTAGTTTGTTTTAAGTATAATTTTTGTTATATCGATAGTTATATGCATTTATATTCAAATTTAACCGTTAAAATTTGCGATTTAAATGAAAGATGTATATCCTATAGGGTATATCAGGTCTAAAGAGGCTACATGAAATTAATACACAAACAAGTTACCGGTAAAATAATTTGTTTTATCTGTTTGGATGAAGGCTTTAATTATACTTATTTTTATACATGAAAGTTTTTATATTACTATTTATGCTGATTTTAAATGTTCCTATTAAATGAAACATAAACATTAACAAAACATGAGTGAAAAAAGCTTTTTCTGAATTAATATAATACTTACAAACATGCTTTAAGGCATTTTCTGAAAGGTTTTTTCAAGAAATGCTCCCATTAATAAAAAAGTGCTAAAGCATAAAATTTATCAACAAATAGAAATTAAAATTAAAAAAGAAACACATTACGAAATCAATACCACCGTTTTCTTAACTTTAAGCTAAACAAAATTAATTAATGACTAATTTTTAATTTATTTGTTTATGATATCTCAATATTTTCGAATAAAAAAAATGTTACTAAAACAAACAATTCTCCTTAATTATGAACATTTTCTTCCTTTCTAAAAAATTATAATTACTAAATATTGCAAAATAAAAACATTAAATTTCTTTTTAAATTTTCAAGTATAATACACTTTAAACAAAATATAAATACCGTAAAATAAAATAATAAATAATAATGTAAATATTTTTTTCTGTAAGCTTTACTTTTTGCAAACGTTCAACACTTGCATGTACATTGAAAAATAATTTGGTTCTGAATTCTCTTAATTTTAAAAGCTTTGTTCCTTCAAGATACTTTTTTTTCAATTTAAAGTAGAAATCATATTAAATGTAAGTAACAGATGTTTTTTTTTTTTTTTTTTTCTATTGATGTATAGAATCAGTACTTTGTAATATTTAAAAGAAAATATTAAAATATAACAAAAAGGGGATGTTCTTTTTACGAAAAGAGTTTGTATCTGCGGTTTATATTTCTTAATGAGATCTATTCAGATGGCACTCGAGTCATTCAAAAAAACCACGGATGATAATGTTAAGTCTATAAGAACGTTATTTTTAAAATTTTCGCTCAAATTTTAATATTTTTACATGATTTATTTGCATAGGATAGCTGAGGACGATCTTGAGGATCTGAGGACCGGGCTAGTTTTTACCCTTTCGATTTTGGTTACACATATATTTTTTAATATTATGATAGTTTTAATTTAAGAACCGGTTTCGAACGGCTCAAAAATCGAAAGTAATTTTTTAATTAAAATCTAAAACCAAAATCTAAAAAGTAAAAACTCTCCTGGCTGTAGATCGTCTTCAGCTATCCAATGCAAAAAAGAAATTATGCAAAAATATTAAAATTTGAGCGAGATATTTAAAAATAACGCCTACAGACTTAACATTATCATCCGGGTCTTTTTGAGTGACTAGTGTGCACTCTTAACTCTTTGTATGTCAGTGTTCCCGTACATGGAACACCCGAAATGATTCTGAAATGCCTCAAATGACACTAGAATTCTGATGCATGTATTTTCCGTTTATCACATATGGAAATATATAGTTTTTATTTATTTTCAAATTAATTTCTACATAAATTCCGATGTGATTCAAACACTTCGACATTTTCGCGAAGGAAGTGCCCTGCGTCGCAAAGTACTTTTCTTATCTTTGTTATATGAAGCATAATTGTCTAATATTGAGAAATGTACCTTATTGATATTTGGCTTTTTTTAAATAAAGGAAATAAGAATTTAAAAAAACAAGTTTTAAAGCATGGAAATGCTCTGATGTTCAAAAATTGAATTACTTCTGATGTCGTAAGTACAGTACGGATTTAGATGGTTACTCTTTCGGACACGATGAGTGGAATGGCAATGAATCGGGCTTATGGTAACTATTCGGTGATCCTTCGGAGGGAACACCTAATATTAATTCCAAACATACAATTGGCAACAAAAATATTTTAATGAAATTTTACTTTTATAAGGAAAATTTAAAATTAAAAGATTTTAATTTCTAAGAAGTTTGTTTGTAAATTCTGGTGTCAGTCATTCATTTCATCATTCTACAAACAGAATTTTTCTGTGGCGGATACGGTTAATGTAATGCACCGGGCTCCCACTCGTTCCGCTTTTTGAACACCACTTTTATTTAAAGAACATTCTTATTTATAAAATTAGTTCCAGCCTACAGGGAACGCCATTTTTCTTGTAATTGTTGCTGAAATTTGTCACGAATTTCTTTCTAAAAATTTACCGGTTTTCAAAAAGCGAACTAGTGTGAGCAATGCTGCCAGTTGTTAACCTGATCGAATGGTTATTTTTAATTTTGCTGCAACAATTTTGGAATAAACCGTTTCTCTTATTTGCCCGTACCGCGTGCGGGCATCTATATTCATGCCGATCTTATTTATTATTCTCATCAGTAAATTTTTATTGTAAATTTTACATTGTTAAACTGAGCATTTTTTTGCAGATGGCGATTGTGTCTTGTGATTCTGATTCTGGCGAGGATATGTTTGTTTCTCTGAGGAAAACGAACTCTTTAAGGGGACTGTAAGTGCCTATGCTCAATTCCTTGACAAAGTTAAACTTAACCCTTTAAGGGCGTATTTCGAAAACCGTACAAGAATTATTTTTCAGGTCTTTACAAATTTCTATCAACAATTGCTTGAAATAATGCATATACATTAAATTTTGATTGTCAATAATTTTTTTGAGTGTGATATTACTTCGAAATATGCAATACAAAGTCCAGCATTACAGTCAATGCCAAAAAGCGAATCATAGGGAGTCTATTCAAAAACCTCACATGGAAATACCTGTTAAGGTGCCATGTAGGTTAATACATATCACAGCTACACAGATCGAAAATAAATTAAATAATGGTCGAACATACTTAAACACAACTTCACATAAATTTTAATGAACTTATCAAGGGAGAAAAAGAAAATACATTTTTTCGAAATTAACACGCGACACGTTTTCCCCGCGGAGCAAGGTGAGTTTTTTTAGTATCACGTTCGCGGCGTCACAGTCTCTTACTCCTTGCACAGAGTCCTTCGGAGCTGCGCGTGTAGCGCCATCTGTAGAAGAATTTTGAACAATGTTCTGGATCAAAGAGGCACCTCAGTACTCCCTTCCTAGTGCAAACGATACACTTAATTTTCCAGCAAACGATCTGGAAATCTGACAGTTCTGCCGGATCGTGTGACGTGAGGTGGTTTTGTTTTGTCAGAAGTGGAGACTGTTCCGGGAGTCGAAGCAGTTGTATCAAGGGTTGTGGCTGTTTCAGGAGTCGAGGAAGATTGCGAATCGTTCACCAAAAAGGCTGGCTTCAGTCTGTCCAGTGATATGTTTACTATTTTACCTTTTATGGCTACTTTAAAAAGTTTATCGTTGCGCTCAACGACTTCAAAAGGTCCATCATATGGCGGTTGTAAAGCTGGCCGAATACCTTCTTGGCGCATAAATACGTGCGTACATGTTTTAAACTCTTGAGACACAAATGTTTTTGTGCTATTATGGGATTTAGTTGGTTGTGGTTTGAAATCTTTGAAAGTATTTCTTAACCGCTTTACAAATTCTTCAGGACTTTTAATGGTAGATTTGTCGTCAAAGAAATCACCTGGTAGTCTGAGAGTAGATCCAAAAACAAGTTCTGCTGGTGAAACATTTATATCAGTTTTTAGTGCAGCACGAAACCCTAGTAACACTGTTGGAAGTATTTCAGTCCATTTTTCAGTTCGTCTGGCTTTTAGTGCACATTTTAGAGGTCTGTGCCAATTCTCAATAATTTCATTACTCTGAGGGTGGTATGGAGACGATCGGTACTTTCTAGCACCTAACAGTCTGGCTACCTGCTGGAAAAGTTCAGATTCGAACTGGCGTCCCTGGTCAGTGGTGATTTTCTCAGGACAACCAAACCGAGCAATCCATTCAGAGAGTAGTGCGCGTGCCACTGATTCTGCTGTGATGTCACTAAGTGGATATGCCTCTGGCTAATGCGTTGCTCTATCAATTACAGTTAAACAATACCTTTTACTATTTGATTCCGGTAAAGGTCCAATTAAATCTAAATGTATATGTGCAAATCTATCTGTTGGAAGTTCAAATTTTCCTAACTCAGTTTTTGTATGTCTGACAATTTTGGACGGCTGGCAATCTAAACACTCACGAGCCCAAGTTCGACAAGCTTTAGCTAGGGAAGGCCAGATAAATCGTTGTCGCAATAAATTTACACTACCTTTAGTTCCAGGATGGGAAAGTGCATGTAAATTCAAAAATGCCTGTTTTCTAAAAGTTGGAGTTAAATATGGACGTGCTCTGCCACTAGAAATGTCACAATACATTTCTGCTGTGGAATTTGGAAGGGTAATTAATTTGAGTACTAAACTGGATCGACCACTTTGCATAATTTCTCTAAGTTCTGAATCCTCTTTTTGCTCCATACTTAATTTATTGTAATCTAATGGAGAGGGCATTTGTATTTCGTTAATTCGTGAAAGTGCATCGGCTGCATCATTTTGGTTTCCGTTTAAAAATACTATATCAGTGGTGAATTCAGATATAAAAGATAACCACCGACTTTGTCTGTTAGTATAATTATCTGTTCTTTTTTTAAAGGCAAAAACAATTGGTCGGTAAAGATTGTAGACTGACGGGCTTCCAAAAAGTGTCTAAAATGCTTCACAGATTCATAAATTGCTAACAATTCTCTATCAAAGGTAGAATATTTTAATTGTGTTTCATTTAGACGTTTGGAAAAAATGAGAGTGGTTTAAATCCCTCCTCTGTTTCTAGGCTTAGTGTAGCACCAATAGCAAAATCACTAGCATCAGAATGAAGTGCTAATTGACCATCTTGGCTAGGAAATGCAAGAGTTGCATCCATTAATGCCTCTCTTGAAGCTTCAAAAGAATTTATTGCATTTTCAGACCAATCGATAGGGGTTGAATCTTTCTTTTTAGCTCCACGCAACAAATCTGTTAAGGGTGCAAGGATAGTTGCAGCATTGCGACAAAAACGTCGAAAGTAATTGAATAATCCAATATATGTACGAAGTTCAGAAAGAGTTTTTGGTCGTGGATATTGCTTAATAATTTCAACTTTAGATTGTAATGGTCGAATTCCAGCAAGAGAAATTTCGTGTAATAAAAATGATACGCTGTTTTCTTTAAAAACACTTTTGGACATATTTATGTTAAGTCCGTATTTAAAGAGTCTGCTTAGAACAGCTCGTACATGGTCTGTATGTTCAGACTCAGTTTCGGAAAAAATTAGAATGTCATTCAAATAAGCTATAGCAAATGGGAGATCATAGAGAACTTCATTAATAAATCTTTGGAATGTGTTTGCTGCACATTTAAGTCCAAAGTTTAGATATAGAAATTCGAAGCTTCCAAAAGGAGTTATTACCGCTGTTTTAGGAATATCTTTTTCATGCACTGGAATATGAAAATAAGCACGGACTATATCTAATTTTGAAAAAATTTTCTTTCCATGTAGAATATTAGTAAGGTCATGGATGTGGGGTATTGGATAACGGTCAGGAAGAGTTACTGAATTTAGACGTCGATAATCACCGCAAACTCTATAAGAACCATCCGGTTTTGGTAAAACGTGAATAGGGGATGCCCAAGGAGATTTTGAAGGACGACATATACCTTCATCCATAAGATATTGAAATTCTTTTGTACTTCCTTTAACATTTTTGGATGCAATCGGCGATGTTTTGAATAAAGTTGTGGTCCCGTAGTTTCGATATGATGAACTGTATCATGGCATGTTGGTTTTTTAAAATTTGGTATGGGATTTAAGAGCTCTGGGAATTCCTCAAATATAGTTTTAAGAGACATGTCTTCTGAAATTAGTTTAATTTGGGACTGTTTACTGCAAGTAAGCTCACCCTTAGTGGATAATCCTGTTACAGAGTCAATTAATCGAAATTTGTGCAAATCTACAAGCAAAGCAAAATTTCTTAAAAAGTCCGCTCCAATTATAGGGCAAGAGACATTTGCAATAACAAATGACCAGCGAAAATTCCTTCCCAAGCCGATGTTTAGTTCAAGCACTTTGTTACCATAAACAGGAATTTTGGAATTATTTGCAGCATAAAGATAATTAGAAGGACTTTTTTTGTTTACTTGCTTTGGAACAGGGATACAAGAAATATCACTACCACTATCAATTAGAAATTTGAACCCTGAATTTTTATCAAACACATGCAACCTACATTGTTCTAATGCTGCTACGCCAACTGTATTTTCGCGTGTTGACCTAGCAGCAGCCACTAGTTTTTTTTTTTTTAATTTCTTGAAAAGAACAAGGTTCGCGGCACTTCCGAGCATCACTACCAAATTTCTGGTGGTAATAAAACAAGTCTGATTCGTCTTGTTTACGATTCGGTTTTTGGAACTCTTTACTTTTACTGTATCGTCTTTCCCTGAAATGTGATCGGCCTCGAGACATCGATCGCCTAAGGACATTTTTGGATAACTCTGAAACCTGCCGTGTCAATTGCTCGATTTGTGTTTGAAGATTTAAGATCGTATTTTGGTCATTCCGCGGCGATTCGGTGGGTTTGGAAACTGCATACACTGCCGATTCAGATTTAATTTCATTAATTTTGTCAGTTAGGGTTGCTAATTCCTGTAATCCGGCGCCTGAAACCGACAAAATTGCTTGCGTATGCGTCGGCAAACGTTCTAGCCAAATAGTTTTCAAAAATTCTTCCGTAACAGAATTTTGTGCTAATTCTTTCATTTGCCGCAGCAAAACGGAAGGTTTCTTATCACCTAACACAAGTTCAGAGAGTAATTTACGTATCTGCTGCGATTGCGAATCTGAAAACTCCTGAATTAATCTCTCTTTCAAAGCGTTATATTTGTCAATTGGAGGCGGCGTAAGAATTAAATCAGATACCGAACTTAATGTATCTGTGTCTATAGCAGATAATAAATAATTATATTTTGTAGCGTCATTCGTTACCTGCGCAATGGCAAAATTTGTCTCAACTTGTACAAACCATACAGAAATATTACTTTTAATAAGGGAGGAATTTTAACAGCTAACCTAGCAAGCGTTGCTGTCGGATTATCTGAAATAATATCATCAGGCATTGTGACCGCAGAATTAAAAAAATATTGATAGAGCAATAAATAAATAAATATACAATTTAGTAAATTTTTAAATAAGAAAGTTTGGGCTCGAAAAATTTTTAAGTAAAATAACTGGTAAATATAACAATTGGGCCAGAGAATACCACAAAGGAACATAGAAAATGGCACATACTGTTTATTTCCATCGCTGTCATCGTCCAGGAGCGAAATATCAGAAGGCGTTTTTCAAATCACGTCCGGGTCACCATTTTAAGGTGCCATGTAGGTTAATACATATCACAGCTACACAGATCGAAAATAAATTAAATAATGGTCGAATATACTTAAACACAACTTCACATAAATTTTAATGAACTTATCAAGGGAGAAAAAGAAAATACATTTTTTCGAAATTAACACGCGACACGTTTTCCCCGCGGAGCAAGGTGAATTTTTTTTAGTATCACGTTCACAGCGTCACAGTCTCTTACTCCTTGCACAGAGTCCTTCGGAGCTGCGCGTGTAGCGTCATCTGTAGAAGAATTTTGAACAATGTTCTGGATCGAAGAGGCACTTCACCTGTCAAACTGTTCTGGCTCAAAGATTTTACCGGCATTTAAATCTCCAGCCCGGCAATATGACATGCATGAGAATCGACGAAGAACAATTTCCGTCCGGGATATTCACGGGGCAAGAATTAAGGGGCTAATAGAAATGCATAAAAATAATAAAAACAGTACATAGGCTTGTCAGTTTGGCCATCAATATTACCTCTATTTCCGGCGTATAATCCGCGAATCAAACAATTCTGGTTGTACCCAGAAATTTTATTTAGCAATTAAAGCGGAATATTTCCGGCGATCTGAAATGATAAATTTTATTTTAAGTAATTTCTGTGTAGAAAAAGTGTTGTTTGTTCCGTGTAATATGCTCGGGAAATTACGATAATCCGAAATTACAAACTATTCCCTGGAATTTCGAAAAAAGTTTTTTTTCTTCATGTGATCTCGAAAAGCATCTTATTAAATTAAGTATAAAATACTATTCTTTATTTCTGGTAAGAACACTAAAATTATGACTAAAATAGAAGGTCAGATCGGCAATCCGGAGAATGATGCCTGTGGATTTTTTTTCTAATTCAGATTTCATGATTGGCACCACTTTTTTGAAACGGTTAAATTCGCCTTTATTTAATGACATATTAACCTTTTATACTCAATAGGTAATTCTCACTGACCTGTAGTGTTCTGCATAAAAGAGTGCTCCAAATGCTTTGGACACCACTTTTTTACACTAATTTTCTTTCCCTTACCTTATGGCCGAATGTTATGTGATCAAAGATGACAAAAAAAAAAAAAAACTGTAAGATATTAGTGTCGTCGAAATTATTTGGTATCCCGATTTACGAGGGACACCTGACAACACTAGTACTAGTAAGAATCACTTCTCGAATGCAAAGGGTTAATTAAGGCCAAAAGACGAGAAATTCTTCTATTTAAAAAAAACTGTGCCGATCAAGAAATTTGAATAAAAAAAGTAGCCCAATGGCAACACTGAACCCTGGCAGTACACTGCATAATTTAAACCTCTTGCGCTTTATGACGTAGGCTGTGTACGTCACACTGTCAGAAAAATTCGTCAATATACACTAAGTTAACGTTATTTTTTCACAAATAATTACCGTATTCCCAGAAAACGTATTAGATCTGTGAATTCATTCCGAGCGTCGAAAAATGAGGAAGAGATTCTGTTTATTTCTTGCACGCATGCGTATTGGGTCTGTTAGTAATAAATTCGAATTTATTTTTAAAATGAAAAGCAAACTATTCTATAGATTAAAATGTCTAATTTAGTTTAAAAAGACACAAATGTTTTCGTATTTAAAAATAAATAACAATTACTTTCTTCATTCATTCAAAAATTCTTGCAATTTGTTATTCATATTCAAAGTTGGATAAGTTGAATAAAGTTGAATTTATTAAGTTATTTATATAATAAATATTCCCATTTAAAATGTACTTTAAGTGAACACATTTAAAAGATATTTTAATTAAAAAATAAAATGCAAAAAGAAAAAAAAATTGATATTATTCAAAAAAATCTTGTCGTAGAACATCCATATTTTTCTTCTAGCAATCTACGCAAATGTAATTAAAATTCACATTTTTATACTATATTAATATAAACGTATAAAAACCCCAGCCACAGTTTCATTAAAGATGAAATCTTCCCGAAATTAACTCCAAAATTAAAAGCTCTTTAACGAAATAAACCAAATCACACTCATAAGAAATAAACGGTTCTACTTCTAACAAGGAAGGTCTCCATACGGGCATACTCAGAAAAATCTGAAAAAATTACAGAATGTACTTCTCATATAGTTATATATGTTTATAAAAAAATTTTTGGCGGAACCTCCTTATAACGTCCGTAAAAAAATAATAAAAATTTCGTTTATTTGGCGATTTATCTCCGGTAGGCGAAAAAACGAAATTTTGAAAAATACGCTTTTACGCTTCGAATACTTTTAAAAGAAAAAACTTTCTATGTTCAATTTATTTAAATAACTTTAGTTTAAGTAATTTTAGTTTTGCATTTTTACTTTACTTTAAGTGTAATTTTGTCATATACGTTTATATATACTTATAACAAAATGAAATTAATATATTTTATCATTTAAAACACAATTTAAATTGATTAAAATTGTTCCAAATTGAAAAATACACTGTCAAAAATCTGCTGCATTTTGTTGCAACGCACTCCCTTACTTGTATAGAAAACGGTTACTTGGCCGTGAAATGAAGCTTTCTCATTGGTTGGAATAGATATATTATATACAAGCGGTGGAGGGCGTTGCAACAAAATGCAGCAGATTTTTCACAGTGTATGACACGGTCAATTCACAGTGCTAGGGAGCATTCTCATTGGTCAGAAGAGAGATATTCTATAAAAGTAGTGGAGCGACGTTGCAGTAAATGCTGCAGATTTTTAACAGTGAAGTCAATTAAAATCAATTTTCAGATTCGTTAAAATCGTCTGCTTTTGGCGAGGAAATGCACTGCCCCGCCAAATCCCGCGTCGCTTTCAGCTTTTCACGCCAATTATTCCAAACTATTTTATTTTTTTACCTATCTAATAATGTAATTCCGCCGCTAATTTTCACTGATCCTTTATTACCTACATGAGTTGTTTAATTCGTATTTTTTTCAAAAAATCCTGAGTATGCCCCCAATGGAGACCTTCCTTCCCGTAAGACATGGTGACGTCACGGTGACGTCGTTGTGAAGTCACATTGTGACTTTGTGACCGTCGATGTGACGTCACGTGACGTCGATGTGAAGTCACTGTGACTAAAATGTGAAGTCGTTATGGCCGTTTTAGAGCTTGTTTGTGACGTCACATTGTGACCACATTGTGACGTCGCAATGTGACCAATTTGTGAAAAGTGTGTCATTTGTGACGATTTTGTCATTAACATTGTGACGTAATTGTGACGAAAGTGACAATGCTTTCAAGTCACATTGTGACCAAATTGTGAAATACAGGGTGAGTCCAAAATCATGGAACAAACTTTGAGGGGGCGGTAGGACTCACTATAGCAAATAATGATGGCACAGAAATATATGACCGGAAGTGACCCGTCAAGACGCTACACTAGTCACCAAAAAAGACCCGGATGGTAATGTTATGTCTATGGGGGGGGGGGTGTTGTTTTCAAATATCTTGCTCAAATTTCAATATTTTACATGATATTTTTTCCATAGGATAGCTGAGGACGATCCACAACTAGGCTAATTTTTACTTTTTCGATTTTGGTTATATTTTTTTATATTACAATAGTTTCAGTTTTAGAACCGGTTTAAACTGGTTCTGAATTATTGTGGGCTCTTAATCTGTAACCAAAATCAAAAAAGTAAAAACCAGCCCAGTTGCAGGTCGTTCTCAGCTATCCTATGGAAAAAAAAATATGCGAAAATATTAAAATTTTAGCGAGATATTTGAAAATAGCGCTCCCATACATTTAACATTATAATCCGTGTCTTTTACAGTGACTAGTGTGGCGTTTTAACGCGTCACTTCCAGTCATACATTTCTATGCCATAATTATTTATTATAGTGAGCTCTACCACCTCCCTTAAAGTTTGTCCCATTATTTTAGACTCACGATGCAGATCGTTTGTGACAAAACTTTCGTTAACACTGTGATGATTCTGTGACGATTTAACTTTTCTTAACGATTCTCTAACAATTTAAAAGAAACAGGATCTGCTGAAGCTATAACTCCACGCCATGTTCTGTTAAAATAGGGTTTGAGTCCTAAAATCATATATTGACAATTTATGAACAAATACTGTATAATATATAAAATAGTTACCTGCAGTAAGGAGACTTTCTTCTAAATTAAAGTTAAAAATTCGATTTACCTCACATGCCTTACAACTCTGGTGTTGTTTTTAAAATTTGAAAAATATTGCCTTTCAAAAATATTTATATATTTTCCCCACATGCTGAAAATTGCATAGCTTCAATTTTATTTATAACTGACACACATTTTGTAATATGCTGTTCAAACTGTTTAATCTTTTTGAACTTTTTAAAAAAAAACTTTTACTCGCTTTAATATCCACAAATTTCAGCACATATCTAAAACTGTACAGCTTGCCAATATTTCTGACCAATAATCCTGATGTCTATAAATATATAGGGTGGATGCTCCAGTGTTGGCCACATTAAGAGAAAAGTTGAAATGGAAATTTTATAGTTTTAGACTGAATAAAGCATATTAAATCGCAATAACAGTATTCTTTAGTAAATTTAGTTGTCTTTCTGTTAATTATAATAACTTTCTATCAAATATTTTAGATTGTGAGTAATAACTCGTTAAGTAATTTCTTTCAATTTGCACCAGTTTTGGCCGCCCATTTTAACTGATAATAAGTAAAAATAAAGCATTTTTGTGCAAAATCTGTTTTACCACACAGATATTTGTTTGCTGTATAAAAAAGATTTGCATTTTTTTAAATGAAATCATAAAAACATCGAATAAAATATACTTAAGCTGATTTTAACTGAACATTTAAATTTAAAAACAAAAAATATATTTAATTCATAAAAAAGACTTATAGGACATAAAAAGCTTATTTTAACATTTTGCATATTTTCATTTATATATATCATATGTTATACTATACCAATATTTAGAGTTATATGACTAGAATCTTGAAATTATTCCATTTTTACATGAAATAGTATTTTGACAATCTCTAAAATCCATTTTTTTCAACTGATTTTAAACTTTAATTCCTCGTACTTAGCTGCCTGTCAGCCTAATCATTTGGAGTTAGTTTTCTTCAAACCTTAGATTTCCTTGTGTAAATATTGGCTAGGATCTTAGAAAGACCTTCACAGAGGGCATCTCCCTTCTTTTTTGGCCCATATCTCTCATATAGATAATTGGCCATCATAAATAGCACAACCCTATTACTTGAGATTCAAAAATAGTAAAAACTGGTCTCCATTCTGTAAACTTGTGTTGCAAGGTAGAACGAGATACTACAAAACTAAACCATCTTGAAAAGCTGACAATGAATTTTGAAAAGCCATAATTTTACTTCCTATCTTATAACAGTGTTTAATCTAGACCATTTTTAAGAGTACAGAATTGTCTTTTTTAAACTTGTTAAAATGAATCCTATTTATAGTATAAAGATTTTCACATTATTTGTTATTTCTAAATTCATGTGCTTGAAATTTTGCAAAAGTTATGCAACTTCCTCATTTTGTTTTGAAAAAATACAAGAAACCACTAAATCATGCTGTAATTTTATTGAACTTTTAAATTTATAAGTCATAAAATATTTCTAAATATATTGCTGAAATTTTCACTATAATTAGTCTTGTGGCCAAAAGTGGAGCATATTGTTGTGCCATTTTTGGCCACACAATGGCCATAACTGGTACACATAGCAAATTTAAAGCACGTACTAGCACGTAAAGCAAGTAGTTTTGGCCACCCCTACTTTAAGCTGTAAAAATAATTAATTTAAATATGAAATTGCAACAGAGAGAAAGCCTACTTCATAAAGCTTCATAGCAATCTGTTTCAGAACAAATAAAGTTCGATAAATCCCTAATATTGAAAGATTGTGAAAACTTGTTACCTAAGCAAAAACCTTAATATATGTGAGTGCACACTGTAGTTTTACACTTTTTTTTTTTTTTTTTTTTTTTTTTTTTTTTTTTTTGCAAGTCATTTTTTATCAAAAAATAAACAAATGGGATTGAAAATAATAAACGAGTGTTAGATTAAGGAGTAAGAATGCATATAATTTGTTAAAATCAATTTACAGCCTAAATAGAGGGTAAATCATTCCAATGTGGCCAAAACTTGTGCAGTTGCCAAAACTGGAGCATCTACCCTATATCTTTTAATTATCTTTTGTTGTAATTTTCCAACTGATTGAAAAAGTGTCCAGGTCAGGATTCGAACTAAGCAGTCTTTCTCGCAAATTGTCAATACTTTGTCGACTGAACTATCCTGGAAGAATCTGACGCACACAATTCACACAGTGAATACGAACGGATACTTATCATTATTATATATAACCCTATGTAATAATACTTTAATTTTTTTTCAATCTACTCGTATGATAAATGCATACTATTCGTATGAGTATATAATGATATTTCTCCGGGTGAATTGTGCGTGCTAAGTTGCTCTGTTGGAAGAGCATTGGCAGCATACATCGAGGGTCTCTAGTTCGAATCCTAATCTAAACATTTTTTTACTCATTTTGGAAAATTAATATTCGTTTGATTAATTTACCAATTAAAATCATTCTGTTAAATATAATATAGAATTATCTTTTGATAAAACTACGTGAAGTTTATGCGCAGTATTTGTAATATACAGATTTTATTTAAAAATCGAGTACTAATGAAGATGAGGCAATTAGTTCTAGTATTACGCTTAGTTATTTCCTTACTATAGTGGCCTGTGCGCATGTATGATTACACCAAGGTTTAAATTCGTAGTTAAACTCATATATATATATTTTATATGTCATATAGTGTAGATGTGCCGGTAAAGGTCATCCTTAGGAATTTATTTTTAAAAAGTTTCCTTATTAATAGTTATAATTATTAGATTTCCTTTTTTTTTCGTATTAGATGAATCTATTAATAGTATTTAAGTATTCTCAGTCTCACTTCCCAATATTAGACAAAATTTTATTGAAAATAATAGAAATACATCAAACACTAAAAATTTCAGTAATGTACATCCCACAAAAAAGTACATGTAATTGTTTTTATGACTATTTAGAACCAGGATTTAATGAACACATACTAATGGAACAAAATTGTTATTTTCAGCACCATTTAACAATTAAGATATCAAAAATTAATAAAATAATGCGATAATTACTCATTTTTTAAAATCAATAATTGTTATTATCACAAAATCAATATCTTAATTATTTTAGATACATGGTTTAAAATAATAAATGTCATGGAATTACAGTTATCAAATTTTTGGGATTATGAGAAATTCAGAAAGGTAATAAAAAAGTTTTAAAAAATTTGTTTTTGCAATATTAGTGTATAAATTAATATATTTATCACTATTTTCAACAGTTAAACAACCCCAAACTCCTTTATATATTAATTATAACGTTAACCTTTGATTATGCATACATTTTTAAATTTATTAATATTTGATTTTAACCATGTAATTAAAAAAATGTGATTAAAGTGCATTTTAAAAATAATGTTATTAACTATTTTCAAATCGTTGACATGCTGTTCCGTGTTTCAACAAAATAAATGTTAAATTTATTGAATTTACTAAGGTAAGTGGATTCAAAAAAGTTAAATTAATATGATACTTATTCCTTTTATAACATGTTTTTTACGAAATTCACAGAAATCATTATAAAAAAGCAGGAAAAATAACATTTTCTTACCTCTTTCTTAACGGCATTATCCTCTAATTCAAGTTTCATAATCCAAATAGCGAAGATTTTCGAAGTCGGAATGTCCGAATGAAGTACATTGACATTGGCGCGCTCATATTAACGAAACGCCACTGACAATGTATTTTTTCGGACCGGCATTTTATATAAAATGTCAACTGATCGCATTTCTGCATAACTTTTTAAAAATTTTCAACTTACGTACTAAATATACACGCATAACATCATAACAAAGTTACTAGAGCAGCTGGCCTAATATTCTAAAGAATAAATACACTAGTGTCAACTATTCTGGTTGTTGCCAAACGATATTTTTTAAGCAGGTGATTTTTTGTTATTATTGGTTGTTTGAGCTTCGAAGATTTATAAGTTGAATGCGCATGCGCATTAGTTTTATGAGGGTATCCCTAATTAAAATTTTGAGTTAAATTTTTTTTTCACGCATTTCTATTTTACTTTCAATTAGTTTCAAAATACAGTGGAACTTTCATTTAACGAAGCGCATATTTAATGAAATTATCTACTTTTTTAATTTTCTGTTGAACCTTCTTTTAGAACGCAATTAACATTTAAATTAATATTCATATTAAAAAAATTCTTCTTAGCAAAATTTGTTGCACTTCCGTGCATGCACAATATTCAAAAGGATAGATTGCTGTTAAGATTGATTGGTGAATATATTTCAGCGGATTGTACGAATTGAAATTATGTATTTATTTTATCTTTTAAATAAAAAGGAAAAAATGCGAAAATTTTTCGATATGCTAAGAAAGGGATTCTAGTTCCGCGAAAATATTATAGGTCCATTCTCTGAATACTTAAAAAAGATGCGAAAGTTTTCATGAGTGTATCTTTCATAAGAGATCGCACACAAAGTAATATTCGAATTTTTTTTTTAATTTTTCGATTTGAAATACAAGAGAAAACGAGAATTAGAACGCTGCGATTCAGTTTTTGTTTCCCTTCCTTTATTACGCGGTTTTTTAGATATTATACTAATGATTTTTTTTTATGTGGCTATATTGCATAACAAAAAGTACTATCCAAATTAACCCTTTGACGGTTAAAGCACTTCTATTCATAAAATACTAAAATGATTGAATGACACCGGAATTTAAAAACAAATTTATTTCATAATATATAAATGGTTTTTTTACGTTCTTTGTAAAATTAAAATTTTCATTTAAAAATTCCGGTGTCAGTATGGCATTTCGCAATTCAAATTAAGTGTTATTCTGGGCGCGTATACGCGCTTATAACCACGAAAGGGTTAAAACACAGTTTTATAATATTTCCATTTTTATTTGTAGTTTACTATACAAATTTCATGAATTTTCGTGGATTTCTATTCAACGATATTTTTTTCATAACGAAGCATTTAAGTGTAACGAGAAATTTCCTTAAATGGAAGTTTCACTGATAGGTTCATTGCTGGGTGCTTAGTTTCATATGATGGGAGGTTTATCTCATATATGTGATATGACGTACATGTTACATGCAGTGCATGTAATGTGTGACATAAGAGCGATTGCACAATATTCTTTTGCAATGCCAGAAAACACGTTTTTTTACCAGTAAATAACATGGTTTGGAGAATTTTTGTAATTTTCTAAAGTTTTCTAAGAAAGTCACATCTGAGTCACAATGTGACGTCACTGAGAGGTGGTATTTTGGTCACAGATGTGACGTCACATTTCAGTCACAATGTGACGTCACTGAGGGGTGGCAGTTTGGTCACAGACGTGACGTCACATTTCAGTCACAATGTGACGTCACTGAGGAGTGGCATTTTGGTCACAGATGTGACGTGACCACAGTGACTCACAGTGACGTCACTGTGACGTCACTGTGAACATGCATGCTATGTGGGTTGTAAGCACTTTTGTCCTGAGAAATCTTGGCGCTGTGGATGAGCGTTGGCCTTGTAATGCTGGGGTCGTGAGTTCGACCCTCACCGCCGGCGGATTTATCTTTTCCAGACTTTTTTCAAAAGACGGATATCTTTCCTTTTTTGACGGAGAAAAAAAATAAACAGATAGTCGTCAATATACAGACAATTTCTGGCAGCAGTGCTGCCAGTACTTTTTCTGTGAAAAGACGGAAGTTTTTTTGAGAGTGCATGCTATTTTGGTCATTTCCGACAATGACGCACATCGGCGATATCTGGCTGATTGATTAATTAGACTTTCTGGATTCTCAGCATGATTTTTTTACTGTTATTTTTGCTTTTCAAAATGATTGATTTTCAATACATAAAGTAAAAGAAAATTTCCAATAAAATTTTTGTGGTGTAAATTCAAAATTTCTCAAACCAATAAAAAATAAAAAACATCTTCCAGATGCCGCAACACTTGTCTCTAGTGACATACATTTGCTAAGAGCAGAAGAGAGCAAGGGGTTAATTACATCGCGATTACAGTTAATGTTTCTTTACAAATTACATTGCATACACTGTTTTGGGAATAAAATGTTTTAATAAGAATTATAATGTGACGCAATCTATATACGCAATACACACAGCAATAAAACAGGTATGCCAAACTGTGGCCGGACAGAAGATTTTATCACAACCATTGACTTTTTAAATCATCAAATTCCAGTCTACCTTTTCTTTAAAATTTTAGTGGTATAGATGTTTCACGATTTCATTACCTTCACGGGACCTCTACAAACTGGATGTTAAATCGAATGGTCATTAAATCAAAAGTTGCTAATTTTGGATGATTACAATGCAATTAAAAAATTCCTAACATTTTAATGTAATATAAACTATTTATTAATAATTTTTAATTGTATAATATTAAAAGAATATTTATACAAGTTAAAAATATTTGTGATAATTTTTCTAGAAAATTTTTTTAAACTGTTATTTGTACATTAATCCATTATGAAATTTCGGGAGATTTAGAGGCATCCATCTGCAACTGTTCATCTGATCCCTCTGTTAAATTTGAAATAATTTAACAAAGTTGTTGCTAGATTCATTGTCTTTTCTAAAGTGCGCATAAAAAAGAGAGACGGAAGAGGTAGAGCCAATATTTAATTCAGACCCTTTCTCCGGGAAGTACACCCGTGGCTCCTAGGAAATATAAAATTGAATTTTTGAACATTGAAATATCAAAATCGCAAATTTTCTTAGGGGGTTGTGACATTTCATTGGTCGGGGGGATGTCCCCCCCCCCAAGCCACCCCCTAAAATCAATACTGGATAGATCTGACCAACCTCTGAAAAGATCAGAAAAATAAAGTTTTGTTAGATGATTTTCTTTAGACATCTCGGAAAGTCTAAATACACTACTCAGTTTTTTCATATTCTCGAAAAGGTCGCTAAATCAAGAATCGGATTAGTTTGTAGGTCGTTAAAACGTGCGAGGAGTCACTAAATCAAGGGTCGTAAAATCGCGAGTTTACTGTATCAAGCGGTTTACTGTATGAAACACTGCAATAGATATCTTAAGGTATACGTGCAACTGGATGTTCTTCATTTAAAAAAAAGGTTGCCGTTTCAGGTTGCCGATGAAGAAGTAACATATCTTTAAGATAGTGAATGTTTAACTGTAACCGTTATCACTGGGTTAGGTATAATTCCCGAGGAGGAAAACTTCCTCTAGAATATTTAAATAGAAATTTTCTCCTTATTTAAACGGCTTAATAATGCAAATTTTCATTCATAAATAATGAAAAAACATATATGCATTTTTATTAGTGGAAGATTAACCCATTAACGCCCAGCGTCCTTTTTTAAGGACGGTTACAAAAACAGCAAGAAAGCGGTTTTCCCACCAGTAAAGAGAAGATAAATAAATACCCTATTTCACGAGACAGAATACTCGATAAATTTCGATAAAAGTTAATTTGCTTTTATAAGTGGTGGGAAATCCAAAACTTAAATTTTAGCGACGAAAATAATTCGGGCGTTAATGGATTAAGATTTAGGTGTCCGTAATATTGTGAGAACCTAGACAATCACGTCTCAAAGTCAGTGAAAAAATTATAATTCCTGGGCAAAATGCCATCAATTAACCCTTTCCGGCGGAAGCAAATTCTATTAGTAATCTTAGCCTGTATCAATACAGGTCTAATACATAATTATACTGCTATAAGCAGAGATACTATAGCAACGCTGTGGAAGATACCTGTAATAAAACTGTGTTGAATCTGAGAGACATCGAAGAGTCAGGTTTTTGATGACGACACTTCTTTATTAAAACTTTAATCAATCATGTAAACTTAATTTAGAAATATTTCCATAACAGCATCCAGTTGATTACTATTCAAAGCGAACTTTGTTAAAATGATTAAGGGGATCATAAAAATACTTCTTTAAAAACAATATTGAATTGCATTACACCGGGAGCTTTTCAAAACTAACTTAAATTTAAATTATAAATAAAATCATTCCTTTAAACATCATAAACGAAAAACTAAATATCTTATTTGAACTTAAACTATAACTTAAGTCATAATAACTTGACGGAAACGAAAAGAGAACAAGAGCAATGAAGTCGATCAGGAAATGGCATTTATACTATCTCAGGGAGGGAACGGGACGGGACGATTCCACTTCTGAAAAAGGGTAGGTCTAAGACTAACCGATCACAAAACACCTAATGCCATCTATCGAATCCTCATGTCGAAACTTTAGTTAATTTATGTTTTAGACTCAAAATAGCCATAAGTGACAAGTAAAACAGGTTGATTAGACAACAAGTAAAATGAGAAATTGTCGATTGACACCAGAATTTATAAAGGACTTGTCTAGATATTACGAATTCCTTAATTTAACCCTTTGAGGGGCAAGCAATTGCGTTCGTGTAATTCTGAACTCCTACCGGAAATTTGTAAAAAAGTTATATCAAAAAGAGGATAAGCATTTTCACGACAATTTTCCACCAAAGTTAGAAAAGAAAATTTTAATGACATTTTTCTGGTGTAAATCTTCACCAATCGTAGGTGGTATATAATATATACCACCGCCCCTCAAGGGGTTAAGCTTTCATTGTAAAAGCAAAATTATATTAAAATATTACTGGTGCCATTTGCAAGTTTGGAATTAAAATTAGGTGTTGCCGGCCCGGCAACACTGCGCAAGAAAGGGTTAAAACATGTAAAAGTTTAACAATACTTATCGGTGAAAGTTTTCATGAAAAAGCCTCTTGAATAAGGAAACATTTTCTGTTGAAAATGTACTGGCGAAAGTTTGGCCCGGCACTGCACTCAGAAACTGTTGATCCGATGAGTGCTGGAAATGGAGTATTTTTTTAAAATTCAGGTTCCTTAATTGACATCCCTTTTCTGAAATAGTTACATTCTCCTTGCTTTCGTTTTAATTAATCTGTCATGAAATAAGATTAAATTAGATGAATTTTACTATTTTAAAAAAAGTTGTATGAATCAAGAAATCGCAATTTTTAATAAGTCACTCACAGACAATACTGGATCTGTTGCAAGAAAAAAAAAGCAGCCGTCACTTTGTGACAACCACCTCAGTTACTTAACCCATTAGTGCCTGAATTATTTTCTTCGTTAAAATTCAAATTTTGCATTTTCCTACCACTTTTGAAGCAAGAGTAACTTTTATTTTAATTTATCGAGGACTTTGTCTCGATTAGGAAAGTATTTATTAATACTCCTTTTTTACTGGTGTGAAATGCGTTTACTTGAATTTTTTAAAACTGTCCCAAAAATGGGACGCTACGCACTAATGGGTTAAATCGCAACTCATTGTTGATACATTATATGTTGACTCCTTTTTATTCATAACTCCATTGTTGAAATATGGTTTTAGATTAAAGAAAAAAAACCCTGAAATTGCTTATTTGATTGAATTTCTAATTTGTTTGGCAGATCTGAAGCTGTAGTTTTCTTATAACGACGGAAAATTAGAAACATAATTTTAGTGTGTTTCAGTTAAAATTCTTTTATGAAAAGGGCATTAATTTTAAATTAAAAATTGTAAGAAATTAAGTATGAAATACATTTCGCATTCGGAAAGTCTCGTACTGAATTACATCTAATCGTATTATTTATTTGTTTTTCGCTTATTTGGAAAAGTTTATTTATATCGGTACTGAAATCTTCCTAAAAGGGAATCTAAAATTCTTAATGCAAAATTTAGATCCCATTATGTATAAAATACTTACAGATTATGAGTGCAGCTTAAATAGTTTGAATAGAAATCAAATCTGAATGATTATAAATATATTGCCATTTGCAGAAAACCAATGTCTAACAACGAAGTCGAAATTTTAATATTATTTTAACATGAGAGAATATTTATTAGGAATACACAATATAAATATGTACACAGTCACTATTACAATTCGCCAGGGTGTAGAAACATGACAATCAAGCTTAGTATCATTTAGCTAATAACCTTAGAGGCACCCACGAGAAAACAACTCATCTTTTAAGTAAAATGTTTTCTGACAGAGCGAGAGAAAATCTCATAATTTATTACAAACAGTATGTCATTTATAATACTTTTCTAGTTCATTTAATAACAAGAGAAATTCATAAAGATAAATGCGTCGTTGTTTCCGGGAATAATATCAACTTTTGACGTAGAAAAAATCAGTACGTTTATATGTGTAAAATAAAAGGTGTAAAAAAAGTAATAGTCTTAAAAAGTAGTGGCTCTAAAAATTGATTAATTAATCCAAATTAATTGAAATACTTCTAATTTGATAACAATAATATTTTAATCAAATTTTTAATAGGCGACATCTAAAGTGAAATATTTAACAAACATATGGTGCATACATCGTTAATTTAATAATGTTGCACAATTCGAATCTTTATAAGGCACAGCGAAATATTTAGGGGAAATTATTAATTGAAATGTACATGGCTAGTTCCAGGATATTTCTAGTTTAACACTAGAACGCCCGGATGGAGTCCATTCGACTCCGATTCTGTGATTAAATTTCAATTAGAGCAGAATTTTTTTCTTGAAATAACTTAAATTTAAACCACGCATATTAACGTTAAATAAATCAATTAAATAACTTTCAATAAAAAGTCTGGTGTGAAATATTATTATCAAACTTGAGTAAAATTTCCATGCGTTCTAGTGTTAACCTTCCTACCCTGTTGAAATTTTACTCAAGCTTGATTAAAATATTTCACACCAGAATTTTTATTTAAATCCATTTAACATACTTATTTAACTTAAATCTATGTGTTATTTATTTAATTTACTTTATGAAAAATTTTCTAGTTTGAACAGAATGAAAAGCATTATAGGATTGGGTCGATTAGACCCATTCAGGGTAGGAAGGTTAAGTACAATAGCTAATAACTGCTAATCTTTTTTGTTCGGTTTCTTTTCCTTTGTCTCTCTTGATACGCAAGGAAAACAATTTTTATTGCTGAGAAATTAACGTAGAAAGTGACTAGGTAATATTAGAGTTGTTGAATTATAGCACTGCACATCGAGTGAACTGTGATAAAAACACTAAGACTTATTTATTTATTTATATTATTTGTTTATTTTTAATTTTCATAATCGTCTTGCTCCACCATGCCAATTATACTCCACCGATTTTCAATAAATCAGCTTGGCCATTTTAAAAGTTAATCATCTCTTATTTTTCTAGGGAAATATATAAGATTTTGGTCCCTTTTTAAAAAATATTAATATTTCGGTTTAAATATTAATATGTAGATTTTCTAGCCAACTTTAAGCAATGCAACATTTGGTTCACTGGTTTACTTTTTGTGATTTTTTTTTACTCTGTTTCTTTGAATTGATTACTTTTGTTACTGTAGTTAATATTCTTTTTGTTTTGAATTATTGCCATTTTTAATATGCATATTTTTGTAAAATATTTATTTGGTTAAGCTAATTATCTAATTAGAGTTTTAATGATATTTTCTGCCTCATTGCATTCGGCTTTAAACCTTTGAGCTCTCGTGGGCCAATTTCTTCAAAATTCCACATGTCACATAGGCACCAATATTTCGCAAAGAAAAAATTCGGTTTACCAAATACACGGAAATATGCGTTGAACATTTTACAAATAAATTTGGCCAAATATTCCGTTGTCCTTGTGACATTTCGGAAATAAAATTAAATGGTAGAAAATTCAACCATCAAAGCTCAGAGGGTTAAACTGACAATAAATATCGCGCTCAAAGCTTGACTCTTTTTTTTTTCAATGCACTAACCGGGAATAGAGCTATAAAGAAAGAAAAGGATTCAGATCATGAAACTTTCTAAGAAAAATGAGCTGACATATACTTAAAATAGTGAAGCTTCAACTGTAATCACTTTCTCAGGGGTTCACTGTCACCGCGGAAATCTTCCACCAGTAAACTTAAGAAAATATCTCTTTATTTAAGCGGCTCATTAACGGAAAATTTTAATCAAAAATAATTGCAGAAAATGATATTCACTTTTACTTATTCAAGTTTATTTCGGTGGTAGTAGTTCTGCCACATAGTGACAACCAAGACAACCTACTGTTTCCGTCTCAGTGAAAAGATAATAATTCTTAGGCAAGCTGACATCAGTAAAAAGAAATAGACATTTTTACCACATTTGTGAGAGAAATTTCCGCCCCCAACCTATTAACAAGGCGCTTAAATTAGACGAAATTTTCTGTTTAAATTTACTGGTGACAGTTTCCACCGGCGGTAATCAGAAACTACTGATCTTATTAGAATAAAAAGTCTTTAACTTATGACAATCTCAATAAATATAAAAACTTTGTTAAATCACCATAAAAATAAAAAATAATCAGGACGCGTTTCGAGCTGCAAAATTACCGCTCGTCTTCAGCTGATCCAAACACGTGTCACAACGGACAGAGTGGAAATAACAGTGAAACAAAGAGGGAGGAGATTACACAGAGTGCGAAAGGTGGCGTTGCTTGTCAGAGCCAAGGAGGAAGAGAAAAGTAAAGATAAACTCAAAGAAGGAGGGAGGAGATTACAAAGAGTGCCCCAGGTGGCGCTGGCTAAAAGAACCCAGATGGCAGAGAAAACTAATAAAAGATAAAGAAAAACAATTGAAAAATAAATAAAATAAAATAAAATAAAAATAAATAAATCAAATAAAAAAATAAATAATAAATAAATAAATAAATAAATAAATAAATAAATAAATAAAAATCAAAATAAAATAAATAAAAAAAATAAAAATAAATAAATAAAAATAATAGATAATAATAATAATTATTATTATTATTATTATTATTATAATTAAATAAAAACTAAAAATAATTATAGTAATAATAATAAACTACAAAAGTAATTTCCATGCAGGAGAAAGGGAGGGGGATGAAGAGAGATCGTTGACAAGAGTATTACAATTTTTATAAATAAAATAAGCTTCGTGAGTGTCTAAATGAGAAGGAGAGGCAGGATTAGAAATAATTCTGGCCATGGAAAAATTGAAACAATGACCGGACGACCAACAGTGAGAAGCAATGGAAGACCTAGATAATTCCTGATTTTTAATGTATCTCGGATGTTCATCCAGTCTTTTCTTCAACGCTCTTCTGGTCTGACCAATATAACCCAAATTGCAAGAGCAAGGAATAAAATAAACACCCCACCGGTTCTCAACAGGAATAGGATCTTTCAAAGACGAGAATTTAATTTTATTCATAGGTTTGAAGATAACTTTAAAATTGAAACGAGAAAGGATTTTAGCTATTTTGGAACAAAGAGGAGAATAAAAAGGTAGAACTATAGAGTTAATATTAGACGAATTATTAGAATCAGTAAGAAGACGTTTAGGCTTATTAAATTTATACAGAGCTTTGTCAATCAAAGAGGGATTATAACCACAAGTGAGGGCAAGAGATTTGAGGTAACTAATTTCCCTATTTAGAGCGGAAGAGTCAGAAGAAATACGAAATGCTCTGTAAACAAAAGTATAAAAGGAAGCCACTTTATGCTGTGGAGGATGGTTAGAAAAAGCATGCGGAGGTAGAGATACAGCGAAAGGTTTTCTATAAACAGAGGTAGAGAACCGATCAGGGTGTTTAGTAACCAAGACATCGAGGAAAGGAAGAGAATCATTCTCTTCGACTTCAAGAGTAAACTGGATGCAAGGATCAACAGAGTTGACAAGAGAAAGGAGATTTTGGAGATCCAGCTCAAAAAGAATTAAGATAAAAGTATCATCAACATACCTACACCAGAAGGGAAAATCAAATAAACTGAAGAGTCTTTCTTCCACAAAATGCATATAAATGTCACATAAAAGAGGAGATAAAGGATTGCCCATGGCTAAACCATCCGTTTGAACATAAAAGGAATTATTAAATTGGAAAGCAGTTTGCCTAACACACAGAGCCTGATTACTAACGGGGCACTCTCTCACCAGAAAAAATTTATAGAAATTTTCGTCTTCTTTAAACGCCCTTTTCATACAAGATTACTGTCATGAATAAGGAAAAATTCTTTATTTCTTTTTCCTGGTGGGAGAGTGCCCCGTTAGTAATCAGGCCCTGCTAACACAAATACTAACTAATTGCAGGATCTCGTCAATCTCGATGGAAGAGTAATGGAATTCGCGTAGCCTTCTTTCCAAACAGTCAATTACTCCTTGAACAGGGACGTTAGTGAAGAGGGATTTAACATCTAAGGAAATCATTTTGTAATTACAAGGAGAAAGGCGTTTAATTTTATCAACAAAGTCAATAGAATTTTTAACAGTGTGAAAATTAGTGGAAGATAAAGGAGCGAGTAACTTAGAAAGGAACTTGGCAAGTTTATAAGAAGCAGTACCAATATTAGAAACGATAGGGCGAAATGAAAGAGTAGGTTTATGGACCTTAGGAAGAGCATAGAAACGAGCACAATTAGCTATAGAAGGAATGACCATACGTTTAGTGTTATTATTAAGAATGACAGACTTATTAACGACCTCCTTGATATCAGAAAGGTGTTTAGTAGAAGGATTTCTGACAAGGAGGCTCTGACAAGCAGCGCCACCTTTCGCACTCTGTGTAATCTCCTCCCTCTTTGTTTCACTGTTATTTCCACTCTGTCCGTTGTGACACGTGTTTGGATCAGCTGAAGACGAACGGTAATTTTGCAGCTCGAAACGCGTCCTGATTATTTTTTCTTTTTATGGTGATTTAACAAAGTTTTTATATTTATTGATATTTATTTATCGCCAGTATTTTCGGTGTTTCTCAATATGACAATCTCCTTAGTTACTTCACTCTCAAATACTAGACAATACACTATACCTTGACACCTCTTTATACAGCTCTATTAGACAGATAGTATAGAGTCTACCGGTTGTAAGTGAAGGTACTGAGGACTAAATCACAAGATGCTTCTTTTTATCGAACATCCCTTGATGAATGCCAATGCGAGCTTCTACCAGTAAAGACGAATAGAAATTTTTGATTTATCTATGTCAGAAATTCGGTAAGACTAAGGTGTTAAAATATAATGAAAAATTCTACAAAAGTTTACTAATGGAATTTTTCCTAGATGGTAATCAAATTCGCTGATATTGACAAGAGATTCTTGGTGTTGCCACAATATGGGGCAGCTACAGGGCTTCACTATCCCCGGAGCAAATGTCTACCTGTAAAATTCAAAAAAAAATGTTTGGCTTAACTATAACAGAAATTTTGCATGGAAACAACTTTAAACACGGAGGAAATTTCATTTCAAATTTACTGATGGATGTTTGCCCCGGTGGTAAATAGGTCCTGTAAAACTCGTTATAGTCAAAGCTTCATCATTTTGAGGATATCGTTGTTAAACTGTCAAACTATATAATAGGAAAACAGTTATGCCACTGGTTTGCTTTTTAATTACAGATTTCTAGATTGGCACGACTTTTTTGAAATAGTAAAGTACGCCTTACTTAACCTTATTTAATCTCGAATTAATTAAAGAGAAAACAAGGGGAAGTTTACCATTTCTAAAAATAAATCCAATCAAGAAATCTGAATTAAAAAAGTAACCCTCTGACAACACAGTTTCCGCACTTGATAGTTTGACGCAGTACCCACGATATGTCAGTTCCTCGTTATTGATAGTCCCATGCTTCCGAACATCTGCTGTCAAGCCGGCTTTTGTATATATATGAACAAAAAACATTAATATATGCTTAATAAATTTGTATAAACGAATTTTTTATAAACGTTTCACATTTCTTTAACCCTTTGAGCTCTGATGGATAAATTTCTTCAAAATTCCAAATGTCACATTGGCACCAGTATTTTGCAAAGAAAAAAACCGTTTAACGATATACACGAAAAAATGCATTAAATATCCAGTGCATATTTATATCCAGTGTCATTTAATTTTCTACTGATTTTATATGTTATGAATACGGTTCTTATTAATGAACCGAAACATGTCAACCCTTTAATTTGATTTTTATTTGTGACACCTTCTAAGTAAATAAATATGAAATGTTTTTGTACGTGAATGAAAAAAAAAAAAAAGGTGAAGTGATTTTGTTTTAGTTTTTGAAAAAACGAAAGCTAACAACAGTTTTAACAATGCATTAAACCTTTTTCAAACTAATTTGGTCGAATTTTCTGGTGCGGTTGTGACATTTCTGAATTAAAATCATGTGGTAGAAAATTCTACCATCAGAGCTCAAAGGATTAAATAAAATTGCGAGAAATGACTCATGATTTCACGTGTCAAAATGCTCTTATACCTCAAAAAGAAGCGTGAATTTTAGTAATTTAAAAAGATGCTTCGAAATATGCCAATGATGCCACATAATTATTGTTTTAGAAAATATTCGCCTCCGCAAGTAAATAAATAAAATGCAAAATTTAAAACTTAAATTATTTTGAAAAAATAATGGGATAAATGGTTTTATTTAAAAATGCTTCTCTATAAAAAATAAAATTTCATGATAAAACCAATTTATAAAGCACTACGACTAAAAGTATAATGCACTTTTATAAAAGAAATAACATTAGATTAGCTTGCTCTTTGAAAATTACGAGATTTTAATTTTGTGAACCATTTTTATAGAACGATGTTCTTCATTTTCGTTTAAAATGGTGAAATTAATTTTGTTCTTATGTACATCAAAAAGGATTATTTTTAAATGCAAAGTACTTTTCACAAAAACTACATAAGGAAAGGCGCATTTTAATTGCTTTAAGATATTTAATTTAATTTGTCTCAAAAAACAAAACGGTTGTAAAATGTTTTGTACGGACGTAAATTTATTTTATTTTATCTAAACGATCAAGCTTATCAGGAAATTTCAAAAAGTTTATTTTATTTTTCTTTGAATATCATTTAACCGAAACAAAATATTAGTATTCATATATGCATAGGCCATTCTTTGAAATAATGTACAATAAAGATATGGGATGACAGAAATATTTTTAACACGATATTACGCATTGTATTTACATTGCAAGGCATTTTATGTCCATTTTAAATAATTCCATGATTTATTAAGTATGAGATCAATTGCTGTAATTAAAATTATTTGAGCATTGTAATGCATTTTTTATATTGCTTAATTTTGATGAAGAATTGTCAGAATGACACCAATACTTTATAGTAAACTGTTTCATTATAAAATACGTAAAGAAACAATTTTATTTATTTTGAAATAAATTTGTCGTAAATTCTACAGCCATTCATTCATTTCAACAATTTGGCAAAAGATGTACTTTACCACAGAAAGAGTTAACCCATTCCTGCATTAATTATTTTAAATATTTTTTCTGTAAAATGTGCTAAGACGGTACAGTTTAATTTATTGGGTCTGTATAATTACAATGTGCTGAGTAACGTAAAAACAGTTCGTGAAAAGAAAAAAAAACATAAATAACACAGTGTGCACATAATAAACATAGTTCATGCATTACTTTGTAAAAATATCAAAGTTATTATTTTCAATACAACGCAAAAAGATGCGCAACACAACGCAAATTTATGCGATGACAGAATACATTAACCCCTTAAAAGCTTCCTTTTTTTGCCAGTACGTCATACAGGAATCCATATTCCACTACAAATTTATTATTCTCACTAGTATACTTTTAGAGTAAATTTTGTGTATTTAAATCGGAGCATTTTTCAGATTCAATTATGTAAAAATATCTGTTATGAAATACCGGCAAAAAAAGATTACAAATTCTGAAAAAGGTGCAAAAAAGGCATTATTTGAAAGTTTTGTCAAAAATATTTATCAGTTAAGTGGTTATCAGTGTTTCAAGAACTGGATTCGGGCAAGAATATTTGGCTTGCTTCGGCTCTATAAGCTTTTTATTACCACTAATTTTGAATTGCAAATTTATCTTTATTGATTGTCGGATATTATTTTATTAAGTAAAACTAATATCTTAGTATGGGAAAAATTGGTTTCAACTCATATATTTATTTTATTTTTTTCAAAAATAATCTATCAGTTAAGAGGTAAAAAGGCAAAGTTACCGTAATTTCGGGTGTATAAGCCGCAGGACAAACAATTCTTTTTCGACCCAGAATTTTTTAAGAAACAAATATAACTAGTTAGATCGCCGTAAATATTTGTCTTCAATCACTAAATAAGATTTTTGGGTCCAAAAAGAATTGTTTGATCCGCGGCTTATACACCCGAAATTACGGTATTTATTATTTACTGGCAGTCTTCGGCCGCTACGAAGGTCTGTCTAAAGAAATCTTGAATCAAACAAAGTGTATCTAGTAAAGATTTTAAAAAAACCCTTAATATCCAATCAAACATCCATAATGGTTGTCTTATTCTTATTTCTTTCATTATCCTGTTCAAAGTCAATATTGAAATCATAATAGACAAATTACCTCTAAAATGAATAAAATAGCTCTAATCTGAAGTACCTATATTTAACTATTTTTTAATAGGTGTGCCATCTTGAATTTTCCTCTTCTACCTGTTCCAGCCTGCTGAGATATGATGAAATATCCAAAACGTGCGACTATTCCATTAAATCCTCTTAGGTAAAAATTTCTAAAATAGGTAAAATACGTGTTTAAGTTTATTTTAGTAAATTAAGTAGCCTCAAATTCATGTCTCTATCTAAAATTGCTGCTGAGGTATGGCGGAATGGCCTAAATTTTCGTACCTCTGGTTAATCCTTTTGGACGGGGTAATTTTTATAATAGCTTGAATAAATGTGTAATATTTTTTAATAAGTTTATTATTTTCCCTTTCACGCTTTTATCTAAAATTGCTGCTAGCATATGGCTAATGATGGGCTATTCTCGAAAATTTACCAGCGAAAAAAATCGTCATCATCAGATATACAATCGACACAGAAGTAGATTATTTCTGAGAATCTGCAATCAAGATGTCCAACAATCAAGCATTAAAATAATTGTTTTTACATGCTTATAAAGGATTTTAGTAAATACATAACAACTAAAAAACAGATAAAATAAAAAATCAACGCACCGAAGAAAGGATAAAAGGTAACCAACACTGCCCCCCGGGAGGTAAATTCGGGTGCGGGAAGAAAGTTTCATAATATGAAAGCGCGGTTCGAGGGCTTTCCGATGATATGTCATATGGAAGTTACAAAAAAATATTTGGAAATTTTCGACCCCCACTTTAACTTCTTCGGTTGTTGTAATTATAATGTAGCTCAAACACGTCTTTAATTATTTTTTGATAGATTTATTTTCTGTCATTTCACGCTTCTACTTAAAACGGCTGCCGAGATGTGTCAAAGGTTCTAAATTGTTCGACCTCCCTTTTAACCGTTTGAGCGTGTAAATTTCTTCAAAATTCCAAATGTCACACTGGCACCAGTATTTTGCAAAGATAAAAACCGGTTAACGATAAACACGAAAAAATGCATTAAACCTTTTTCAAACTAATTTGATCGAATTTTCTGGTGCGGTTGTGACATTTCTGAATTAAAGTTATGTGGTAAAAAATTCTACCATCAGAGCTCAAAGGGTTAATCCCCACACGAGAGCAATTTCTAAAATCTCATTTTACCAAAAATGTTATTACATCTGTTCTAAAATGTTTCTCAGAATATTATTTGAGCTGGGTTATTATATTATAACCTTCTAATTAACATTTATTCTTAAACTGTTGTATAAAAAACGTGAGTATTAAAACTTTTGTTTCAATTAGTGATGTTGTATTAATAGTTAATGTTTAATTTTGTTTGAAAGAACGCCTTTTAACCCCCTCACTGACAAGCCCGTGTTTATACGTTCACTAAGCTCCAGGTTTCAATGCAATATAAGCAATATTTAAAAGTAATAAAATTTACTTGATTTGATGGATTTTTAGAACACTGTTCAATGATTAATACACTCGAGTATTACTTTAATATTTGTAATTAAGGTTTTGTTTGGATAATATTAAAAGAATGTTTTTTTAGCATTTAAAATAAAATTCAGAGAGAACAACATTATATTTTTACCCATTTGCAAGACTGTCGGAGGGTTTTAACGAGCATAAAATCATATGAGTTTTAACAGAGCGTTAAATGTTTTCCTATAATTGCTACTTAAATCTGTCTCTCTAAAAATATATATGTTCTCAAGAAAAAATTCAAAGTCCGCTGAAGTTTATCGGATCAAAAAATTATTGGGGTTCTCAATAACACATTGTTAAAGCTAAAAAGTGAAATTCACTTTATTAACCCAAAATATGTGATTATTTTGTGGCAGTAGATGCAAAGATGGCACCAAATTACCTCCTATAGGGTAATTTGGTGTTACCTTGTAACTTGTTTTACAAATTGTTCTAACAGAGTAATTATCGACCAAAATTAATTTATTCTTTTATGAATTTTAACTTGGAAATGTTATTATTTGCCTAATACATTAACTTTTTTTAAGACTTAGTTTATTTATTTTTTTAAGCTTTAAAAAATGAAGTACCAAATTACCCCGCTTTGTCGTCATGGAACTGTTAAGGGAGGGAAACCGGGATAGGTACGGGTCCTGTTATTCACAGAGTACGGAACAGAGAATCAACTTTCATACACTGCAATGGCAACTTGTTTAACATGGGATTACGCATAGACAGTAGCGACACGAGCGGACCTGAAACTACAATCATAACATAAGAGAGGTTGCTAATTCGGCGAAACATCGCTTCCTTGGCAACAAATTATAAGGGCAAACAGAAAAAAATACAGCGACGGCTTGCTGCTTCTTATTTTGAAATTTATGAAAGAATTATTTTAATATCAAATAACTTTGACGTATTCGTCTTGCAAACAATACATGTGTCTCTTCTTAACATAACGACCTAATAATTTAAACTTGAAAATTCAAGAACAATAACAGTAATAATTACGAATCAATATAAGCGCGGAAATCTAAGATCAAATAGCATAAGCATGTGTGCAAAGATAATCAAATCAGCATTCAGCAAGAAGTGCCAAGCCAGAATATGGTTACAGTTAAACAGAAATCACGAGGATAAAAATCGCCAACGCGATGATTTAGTTTATAAGTGATCCACTGAGGGTGCTCTTTTCAAGCCGAGTTGAGGCTCTGTCCGTACTCTGTGCTGTTATTTTCCCGGTCACCCGCTTCCCGATATTTATAAAAAAAAACAATTCTGGTACCGAAGAATTTCCTGATCGGAAATTCCAGCAATCGTACGAAACTTGGGAACTGACATATAATTAAAATAGTGAATCTTCAAATGTAACCGCTTTGCTAGGGCGGGGGGGATCATTAATGATGAAAGAATGTTCCACCAGTAAATTTATGCAGAAATTTTCTCTTTATCGAAACGTTTTATTAACGGAAAATTTCATTGAAAAATAATGGCAAAAATGGTATTTACTTTTATTGGTGGAAGTTTATTTCAGCGGTAGTAGCTCCGCCATATGGTACAGACAATACAACCTCCTTCAGCATCAGAGAAAAGATTATTATGCCTGGGAAAACAGATTCCAGTAAAAAGAAAAATAATTTATTTGTCACATTTATGAGAAAAATTTCTCCTGAATAAGGCGCATAAAAAGACAAAATTCTCTGATGAACTTTATTGGTAAAAGATTTCCCCGGCAATAATCGGAAACTCTGGATCGGATTAAAAAATAGTAGCCATCTTCTGAGACATTCCTCAGTTTTTTCACTCGAAACCAACGCCCCAAGTGAACCCAAGTAGCAAAGAGGTTAAATATAGTGTATTTTATTGGACAACTCTTACGCATTTTATTAAGACATTTAATTTAACACCTTCAATCGCCATAATCTGCTGATTAAATGAAATGAGTTTTCGAGGCACAAAAAGCACAAGAGTTGGTATCTGTACGTTTTTATCCTAGTTTATAAAGAAAATTATCGAGATGTAGAAAGAATTAAATTACATTCTCTTATATTTAACTTTTACATTAATTTTCAATATCCAAGTTACATGATTGATCGATTTAAAATTCTGATATTTGTGTCTTTAATTCATATAATTCATAAGCCTTTGTCTTCTAAAAGTATGATAAAGCATGTACTGGTAGGTTTTAATAAATCCTCACATACGGCGTGATTTAAATATGCAAATTCAAAAAGGGAATATAAGTTACTTGTAGGTGGACTTAGGGATATTCATTTTCCGTATTTCAAATGAAAACTTCAGAAACTCTTAATCCTTCTTTCCAGGGATGTTAGAGAAACGTCGAACTACTTTTTGAGGCTGTAATTCTCCAACATGCGAACAATTTTGACATCGAACTTTGAATAAAAGTAATTATTGCTTTCATTCCTTAAAGGATTGAAAATTCATCAGAAAGTTAAAGTCTTTTCTGGCTTTAATCTTTTGGAATAACTATCTTAATTTATAATTTCTAAGACAAGAATTTATTTACGTTCAATTTTAAATGTTACGTTTAAGGGGCTGCGCAAATATGACGTTATCAAATTTTTGGAAATTTCGAACCCCCTCCCCTCCTTTCTGATATCATACTTTATCATCTCTCGAACCTCCCCCCGGTAATGATATCTTTATCAAAGGGGCTTTTTTTTAGAAATATTTATTTATTTATTTATTTATTTATTGTTTCGAGTTGTATACAAAACTGTTTACATTTATTTTTCGCATACTTTGTTGATTCAAATGAAGAAAATTCAACAAAATATAACTTTATATCAAATAACACTTAAAAGTAATTTTTACTATTTAAAAGTATTTTGTAGTAACTATGTTACATAATGCATAAAAGAGTAATAAATTTTGTTGCACTTGCCCCGAACGGAGAAGGTGTGTGTGGGGGGGGGGGGGGGAGGGGAGATAGAAATTCCTACGACAAAACAAATGGGCAACACTTCGTTCTCTAATTTATTAGTAAATGCAGGTTTGCTTTTAAATATACTTCACATAAGATTTCTCGAACCGTGATTATATATGCATACACATATGAAAAAGAGTAGGTATGTCAAAGGTTGGGAGTATTTTTATTTTGAAATCAAATAATTTTATAATAATTTAGTTCAGGGTGGCGAGTGGTCAGGGAAAAACGCAGTCAAAATAAGAGGACACTACCAGTATTATCTTATCAAAAGTACTAGAAATAATTTAAAGGGATTAAAGAAAGCGAATTTCCCTTTAACAAAATACTGGTATTTAGCACTTATTTTGACTATATTTTTCCCTGACCACTCGCCACCCTGTAGTTACATTAAGGGGGTAGTAAGGTATTTTTTTTTTTTTTTTTTTTTTTTGCATTTTTATATTTTTATTTTATATTAATGTACAACATCTTAAGATTATTCTGTGAAAATTTGAAAGCAATTGAAGTAAAACTGACGGAGATATACACTTGTAAGTCTCCGCCCTCCGATTGTCCGAGCGGTGCTGATTCATGGTGTGAATGGCAGAAGGCTGCAGCTACAGAAGATCTGGAGTCATTCAAACACAGTTCACCGCACTTCCGAGTAATGTGCTAGAAGCCATCAAACCTATTTATGAGGATTTAAGCAAAGATGCACTTCTGGAACGATGTGTTGGAGGTTTCACTCAGAACAATAATGAAAGCCTTAATCAACTTATTTGGAAAATTACTCCAAAAACAGTGAATGGCACCTCCAACGTCAATTGAAATTGCAGCTAATGTTGCAGGATGTACATTTAATGAAGGCTGTTTTTCTCTGCTGTCATTTTTGCAAGAAATGGGCATAAAAACTGGAACAAGTTCTCATGAATCGGCGCGAACAACAGATAGTCTTCGAGTATGTAAAGCGGAGCGAGAGGCTGCAAAAGAGAGCAAAGAAGGCAGGATTCGTTGTAGACAAGAGCAACAAGATGCTCTGGACATCATCTCCGACAGCTTTTCGCTTTATGGGCCTGGCATTGGTGATTCTGTGTAAGTATATGAAAAAAAGCACTAATTTACAAATATCTATTTCGACAAAAACGTCTGTGAAACTTTAAACGTGTTTTTCTAACACTTCGCTTTTTCAAAGCCGGTGAACTCTGTAGCTCAAAATCTACTGAATCGATCTTTATAAAATTTTACACACTCTTTCTTTGTATAAATTACGAGTTAACGCTGTCGAGTTTTTTTGTTTTTTTAATTTTAACTTACTTTTAAAAAACAAAATATCAGATTTTTTTGAGGAAAAATCAGTATTTTGATTTCCGAGGCTTGTAAAAAATTGAAAAATCAATAAAAAAGAAAAAACTCGACTGCGTTCCCTGAGGAAACTTATCAACTAATTAAATCAATTTGATTTTTTAATTTCAGTTGATCCAGTCATGAGTTATGCGGTTCACCGCGAATCAACTTTTTTTTTGGGACGTCTTCGAAGATTCGCTATCATCGGCTCATTTTTTAATATTTCTTAATGAAAATTTCACAGAATACTCTTTAAATGGCATATAATTATACTATAATTATACAAATAAAAAAATATTAATTGTATCCTTACGAAAAATGATAGAAAATATGCTTTTTTCCCTCGAATTAACCTTACTACCCCCTTAATAATCACTTTGTATTTTCATAAAAAGATACAACAGACTAAAAAAATATTACATGCTTTTTTGATCCAGAGAGCATGCTACAAATAAAAAGAAAAAATTTTGACTAGATCAGAAAATAGAAAATGATATCGCTATCAACAGACAACCCCTCCCATAGACATATCTTACGACATCATATGCCAGACCCCTTTCGCCCCTAAAATGATAACGTTTTACATGCACAGCCCCTAAGATAACATTCTATATCTGGAAAAAATGGTTTCATATTGCTATCTAAAAATTATTTACAGATTTAGATTAAAGCAATATACAGATTATCACGAAAATGTGCATACTATTTAAATTATTATAATGTAATATTTCAATCACTAGCATTTCTTTTTGAATTGTGAAGTGAAACTATACTGTTAAAAATCGGTAGTCAATTGTCCATTCGATAAACTATTTTCGCAAACAACGTTTACTTAATCATATCATGAAATTTCTATATAAAAATACGCAGAAATCTATCCAGTCATTGAAACGTTTTTATAGAAAACATGCACAAAACCGCAATTTATTTGTAATATGAACGAAAATACTAAATATTTGCAGTAAAAAATTCAGTCATTTGACCATTTTTATAGAAAACTTTTACACAATCATAATTTAATTCTATTTAGAAAATACTTTTGTCCATGATATGGTCAAATAAGAATTAAATTATGACTATAGAAACCTGTTTTCGAAAAACGGTCGAATGTCTCCTAAGTGACAAAAAATGTTATTATTGAAACAAAAAGCTTCATTAACCCTTCCGAGGGCGGTGGCTTTAAAAAAAGACACCTATTTTTTTTATTTGACTTTCACCTAAAATATTTATGTGAAAATTTCCTTTTATAACATACTTGAAATTAAGCCAGTGTTTATTTTCTAATAAATTCGTTTATAAATTCTGATGTAAATTAATTATTTCAAATAGATTTATTCCCCGCAATCAAGGGTTAATCCTTTCCGGCACAGTGGTCCCACTCCGGCCACACCTAAATTTAATTTCCAAATTTCAAACGGCCCAGAATATTTAATGAAAATTTTGCTTTTAAATTGAAAACTTAACATATAACATAAACATCACTTTAAAATATCAATTTAAATGCTTTAAGTGATACATTAACCCTTTCAAGGGCGGTGGCTAGAGGGTCTAGCCACCTAATTTTAATGCCAACATTGACAAATGGCACCAGTAATATTATAATGAAATGTTACTTTTCTAATGAAAGTTCAAAATACCGGAATTTTATTTTCTAAGAAATTCGTTTGAATATTCTGGTGTCAGTCTATTATTTCATCATTTTACGAACAGAATTCTTTTGCACCTGAAAGGGTTAAAAATAACATAAAAGATGATCTAAATTTAATCTTTTAATATTATTTTTAATTTATCACTTAAATCATTTAAATTAAATTGAAAGCTTAAATTAACAAATTCTTAATTTCTAAAAATTTCATTTGTAAATTCTGGTGTTAGTCATAATTTCTCATTTTACGAGCAGAATTTGTCTGTGTCGGTCAGGGTTAAGGGGTCAAGCAACTCTTAACTACGAAAACTGTTGGGCGACAGGACAGGATGTTTCATATTTTTTAACAGTATTGGTTAGAATGAAGATTAAATACAATTATGTTACCGTTTCCTATAAAAAGGATAGATGACGGGACAGATTTCGTTAAAATTTTAACAGTGTAAGAAATAATGAATAATTAAAAAAATTAAAGCCTGTGTTCAACTAGAAGACTGTTCTGCTACAGGGAATGCTAATAACATGGAGCAGCGTAATTTAAAACCATTATTGTATGATTTCAGACATTATTTTAATTTTGTTGTAGCTGATAGGGAAAGAGAATAATGCCAGTTATTTATGAATAAATTATACATGGTGTTTATAAAGTCCCGGACCCATTTTGATGTTTAATAACTCATAAAATAATGAAGATATAAACAAACTTATGTCATTTATTGATGGAATAACTCATATATTTTCCTTTTCAGGTTTGACTATCTTTATTTTTGTAAATATCATGAATGACAGAAAATGTCATACAGACATGCTTGCCGCTACCTGGCGTGAAATTGACTATCGACATGATATTCTCCGTGCGACGAAGGTGGCACACATGAAAGTTCATTGAAGAGGGTCATGAAACTTTTTGAGTCTAACCATTTATGTTATTAATTTTAATCTGTCTTTATTAATTTATGAGTTATTAAACATCAAAATGTGTCCGGGACTTTATAAGCACCCTGTATATACAGTGGCGGTCAAAAGTTTCCGGCCAGCAAAAATTTTTCAGTTAATTTGTAAATATACCCATATGAAGTGGAATCTCAAAGCGATATTTATACATTTTATTGACATATTAGTTAGGAACTTACTTATAGAAGAACGTGTAAATATCAATAAATTTAATTGACAAAATTAAGTATAAAACAAAACGCATGTTCTCAAAAGTTTCCGGCCACTTATCATTCTTTAGTTTTTTCTATCCGTGAAATGTTTTTTGGTTGTGTTTATGAATGAATCAACGTGTATAGCATAGTTTGAATTCAAATTTGAAAAGTTCAACAATTATTGTCCATAAATGAGTGATTAGTTTGTCGCTAAAAGGCCAATTTTCTTGAGATATTGCGGCTAAGTTATCGATCGGTAAAATCGACTGTAAACGATATTTAAAAAATTATATAAAGATGGCCATGGCTTTCAGGACTTTCAGAAGTCCGGGAGACCCCGGAAAATTACTATTCCTGTGGACAGAATTATCAGGAGAAAAACCATTGATAATCCGCATGAAAACTCCGTTGCAATATACTACGATTAACAAAACGAAAATATTGCTGGAATAAGTTTGTCTACCGTGTTATGATGCTGACGTGATACAGAACTTTATGGAAGAGTCGGTGTTAAAAAATTTTCAGAGGTAAAAAAAATACCGACGTACCCTACTGGCATTTTCCAAGGAACACAAAGTCTGGTCAAGTGAAAACTGGACGAAATTTCTATTTTTCCATTAATCGAATTCAAAACATTTTTGGAAGTGATGGCAGACACAACGTCCGATGACATAACAACAAAAGATATCATTCGACCTCTGTTATTCCTATAATGAAGCATGGCGGAGGACACGTTATGCCGTGGGGAGTATTTTTTTCAAAAAGTGTCGGTCCGTTAATTGAAATCCACAAACAAGTGAATGATACAATGTATAAGGATATCTAGCAAGACCATTTTCTGCCTCATTAGAGAAAAAAATTTGTTCGCAACTATTTTTCTTAACATGTAACGACATAAATAATGTATGCAAGCCTCGATAAGCAATGGTTTTCACACAAAAAATTTCGTTTTTGAAATGGTCAGCCCAAACACCCAAAATGAATCCAATAGAAAATCATTGGAAAGAAGTTGGCAAAAGTCTGCGGAACTATAAATATTCCAACTCAGCCGAAATTTCTCCAAAATTGCAAGAAATGTGGAAAAAACGTACCATAGACGAACTTTAACCGTTGACTGTATGAATGTCACGTTCTGCACCGTAGTACTTATTATTAAAGTTAATAAAATAGTAATACTATAAAATACTAATTGTAAATGTCGTTTATCACTGTAATTTTCTTTTACAATACCTTTTTTTTACAAACTTGTGAAAGTGGCCGGAAACTTTTGAGAACATGTGTTTTCCTTTATACGTAATTTTTTCAATTAAATTTATTGATATTTACACGTTCTTCTATAAGTAAGTTCCTGACTATTATGTCAATGAAATGTATAAGTATCACTTTGAGATTCCTCTTCATATGGGTATACTTACAAATAACTGAAAAATTTTAGCTGGCCGGAAACTTTTGACCGTCACTGTACATCATGGGAATGTCGTGTGTTATTTAATTCAGAGTGTCTGAAAAGTTTGGAAACAGTCAAATAACACGAAAAATGCATAACAGATTGAGAAACGAAAAAAATATTTGTTAAATACTTTTAAAAAAGTTATTCAGTGACATAAAAATTGCGCCCTAGGGATCAGAGGGGTTCCAACTTTTAAAACTTCACTGATAATCCCCATTTTTTACTGTAAATTCAGATTCTTCGAACAAAAATATATAACTTTTGTATTTAACATTTTTTTCGGAACCCTTATTGATCACATGGAACTATTAAGAAAGAACATTTCACAGACCAGACCATTTGGTAAGAGATTTTTTTTAAGTTTCTTTCACTTTCGTAACCGGTTTTGAAACAGAAAGTACTTTTTAAAAAAAAATTGAAACCAAAATCGAAAAAATAAAAAACAATCACACTAACGATCGAGCTCAGCTATCCTATGCAAAAAAAATCAGTTTTAAAAGAGTAATTCTAAATTAAACTGCCCATTGGTTTAACATTCCGAAGTGGGAGTTTTCAAGTGAGTGAAGACTCTTCTTAATCTACAAAAGTAATATCAAAGTAATATATATGTTATTTATATTGTAATAAACGTAAATACTTTACTTATAAAAGTGTTGTTAGAATTTTAAATAATCTAGTAATTTTGAGCTAGCCTGTATAAAGAATAATTTTTTCAATTAGTTTTATTTTAAATTGCTGTATTCATCATTAGGGACCTTCATTACACTTTATTGATCGTTCTTTAACTTTTAGTTTCATTTAATTATCTAGAGAAAATATCATTGTTAAGAAATAATGAGGCTAGGTACAATTTCTAAAAGAACTACTAGAAACTTTTTTAATTCGTATATAATTACTTTCAGACTCATAATGTTTTGTTTTCAATGGTTTTATTGTAGATATATTTTCTTCATTCGGATTTTATTGTTGAAATTACGCCCAAAATAAATATGAAAATCTAGAATGTTTATTTCTATTCTAAAATAAAAATGATTTGTTGTAAAATTTCATCTGAAATTTCTTTTAGCCTGCAGTCATTAAGGAAATGAAAGCTATAAGTTGTCTTATTAAGATTGCTGGTTTAATATAGAAAAAGTATCTCTTTCATTATTGTATCATTTTCATTTATTTTTTTATAATTTTTTTGTACTTCACTACTTTATACTTTGGTTAAAACATTTAAGTGTGAGATCAAATAAAATTTTCATATGAATTTTAGTTTTTTCCACCAAATCTTTAATAATATATCATGCTTTTTCATTAAGACGGAAGCGCATTTTTTATAATTATTTACACTCTTCCACTTTTTAGGCGCGATCATAATTATTGAAATACGAAGCATCTATAGTCGTCGGTCAGTCTGTCTGTCTGTAGTTTACAATTTCCAAATATTATAGAAATTTTTTAATAGGAATGATTACGATTGGTACATAATTGGTATTGGAGCAAAAATATTATTATAGTTCAAATGGTGAATAGAAAATAAAATATAGGATATCCATTAAAAAATGTCTCAGTTTCAATGCTACATTATAACTATTTAATACAAACTATTTTTCACAAATAATACATCAAAATGAAGCTAAATTAACCTTGTTTTCTTATAAATGTTCACTATGTGCACCTTTAGTTACAGTGCTCAGCAAAAGTTTAGACAATGATCGATTACGCTTCTATTTTCAGAAGTATGTACCGAATGTTTGTAATTCCTCTGTCATATGTTACTTGTGACTTATCCTTTATTCACACACAATAAATTTTGGAATTTTACCTTTTACATAAAATATAATGACAAAAAAATAAAATTAACATTGTGGCAAAAGTATAGACAATTTGTGTATTTACAGAAAAATAACTACAAATTAAAATCGAGTTGCATCCGCATTGTTTGCAGTTAGTGCAAGAATGTGACTTTTCATCGGAAAAACTAAATGCTGCGTCACTTGGGGGTCTATTTCGTACCAAACATGTTCAACAGCAGTTCGAACGTCATTAAAAGAAAATTATAGCAAAAATTTGCATAAACATTACGACATATTGTGTCACAAAAGTTTTCGATTGGGTCCGGATAAGAATTACACGCCGGCCAGTTGAGATAAATAGTATTTTCAGAGTTAACCCATTTGTGCCTGAATTATTTTCTTCGCTAAAATTCGAATTTTGCATTTTCCCACCGCTTTAAAAGAAAGAATAACTTTTATCTTAATTTAGCGAGGACTTCGTCTCGAGAAAGAAAGTATTTATTTTTCCTCCTTTTTACTGGTGTGAAAGGCGTTTACTTAAATTTTTTGAAACTGTCCCAAAAATGGGACGCCAGGCACTAATGGGTTAAACGAAGTTCTACTTTTGTATGCAACATGAATAGATGCTAAAATCCATACTTTGGATCAGCAAAAGTTCCCCAAATGACTAAAAATTAATCTCCAACGTATATACGTAGTCTTGTGTTGCTTGGCAACCAATGAATAACTCCACAGATACACGAGCATTAAAGCTAAGTGAGGACCAAATTATTTAAGTCACCTTCTTTTTGTCGACTTAATAAAGTCCCAGGATCTTTACTTAAGTCATTCCAATAGCATGGCCACTTGTTTGGTTCATTCAAATTCTACTTTTTTTTCGTTACTGAATATCATACCGTACCATTTGGGTCCATATGACGTATGTTTGCAAGTTAATTGAATTTTCGGCAATTTATAGCGGTATTTTAAAGCTGATTGTATTATGATTTCCATGTAAATTGATTTACCTGTTTCTTTAATTCATCTACGAATCATTTCCATCGACACAGAAAGTTCTGACTTACTTTTAATGTGATTAGCAATTCTTACTTGTGTAAATGTCCCTTTCTGGATCCTTTTGTCACCTCATTTTCTCGTCACAGAAGATCTTCCAGATTATGTTTTGTTTTGAAGGAGTCATCCTTAGACTATACTTCATAGACAGACCACTCTGGACGATTCAATGCTGCTGAAATTTCTGCAACAGTCTTCCCTTTCCATTTCAGCTTTCCTACTTCAATTACCTCATCTAATTGAATATTTTTAGCTCGCGGCATCTTCACTAACTGATGCTATATCGAGGTATAATTAAATACTTCAGATATGTGACATCATAACTTGGAAATTTGCATTTTTCCATGAACAGTTGGCTAAAAATCAAAAAAGTGACTAAACTTTTGCAATATGCAAATTTTACTTTTTTCATTTAAATTAAATATTATCTTATATTATAACCATTATTTTTATTCCACATTGTATAAAATATATTTGAAAATAAATATAGCCATTTGTAAAACTCGCGTGTTCGTAATTTTTATTTAAAGGTTAAAAAACACCAGTGTCTAAACTTTTGCTGAGCACTGTATACAGCATACATCCAACTTTAAGTCCAATTCTTCAGACACTTCAGTTAACCCCTTGAGCTCTGATGGTAGAATTTTCTACCACATAATTTTAATTCCAAAATGTCACAATGGCACCAGAAAATTCGACCAAATTTATTTGGAAAAGGTTTAATGCATTTTTTCGTGATTATCGCTAACCGGTTTTTAGGTGCGTTCGTAATTATATAATACGTAGCACCTATAGTGGTCGTTCAGTCCGTCCGTCTGTCCGTCCGTCTGTCCGTCCGTCCGTCTGTCCGTCCGTCCGTCTGTCCGCATATAACAACGCAAAAACTACCCAACCGAATCGTTTGAAATTTAAAATACATAATTATTACATAATTTTGTCGAGTCATTTCAAATTTTATGAAACTCGGATGCATAGATCAATTACAGGGACAATCAAAAGTATTCCATTACATTACGGTCAATGGGGAAAAAAGTTTCAAATGCATTTTAATCGTTTGAAATTTAAAATACGCAATTATTACATAATTCTGTCGAGTTATTTCAAATATTTTGATAATCGTGTGCATAGATCAATTACAGGGCCAATCAAAAGTATTCAATTACATTATGGTCAATGGGGAAAAAGTTTCAAATGTATTCTATACGTTTGAAATTTAAAATACATAATTATTACATAATTTTGTCGAGTTATTTTAAATTTTATTAAAATCGGATGCATAGATAAATTACAGGGGCAATCAAAAGTATTCCGTTACATTACGGTCAATGGGAAAAAATGTTTCAAATGCATTTTAATCGTGTTACACTCATGCAAACTTAATAAAATTTATATGCAACTATAAAGTACATATTATAATATACATCATACATAATTTGTGGTGCAAAGAACATTTGTTATTGATTTACAAGGCCACACAAAAGTATTCCATTACATAATGGTATAGGGAGAACATTGTTTGATGAGCGTTTTAATTGTAATTCACTATTTACGATTTTATGAGATTGATATATGAAAGTAATATTTTTAAAATTTCGTTAGCGTACGAACGCACCTAATTTGCTACGCTTCACGTGCAATTTCCAACTTGTTTTATTTGCAAAATACTGGTGTCAATGTGACACTTGAAATTTTGAAGAAATTTACACACCAGAGCTCAAAGGTTTAACAAGTTGAGGGGCGGCGGGATGTATTTTATCCCACTTAATTTAAACGAGATTTTCACCAGAAAGTTTTACGAAATTGTATGTTTTAAACTTTGGCGGCAAAATGTTGAAAAATTGCCTTATCTTATTTTAAAGTAAAATTTTTAGATTTTTCCGGTTAGAATCCAATTTTACAGAGCCATTATTGCTTGCCCCTCAAGGGGTTAACATTAGAAGCGTCAAGAGTTGTCAATTTGAGTACTACCACATATGAATAATTCGATTTGAACCAGAAATGTCTTTCAAATGAGTTAAATATGTAAATCACGTCAAAAATAAGTTTAAAATACTTTAAAAGAAAAGTCAAGTGTATATCTTTTTTATAAATCTTGGGTGAAATTTCTAGCCTTTTCAGTGTTAATGCTTTGAGCCCTGATGGGTGACTTTTCTACCACATAATTTTAATCTCCACATGTCATTTTGACACCAGAATATTCGAACTGATTTAGATGAAAATATATTAATGTTTTTGTTTTTTTCCCATGTATATTATAAGTCGAATCTTTTGTTTACAAAATACTGATGCCAATGCGACATTTAAGCATTTTTAAGAAATTCGCTACTAGAGCTCAAAAGTTTAACGAGTTCGGTGAAATCAAAGCAATAACCTCTTCAATTTTGTGTCTTAACCCTGGCAAGGCATTATAAACGTGGGCACAATCTTTTATAAAGCCCAAAGGAAAAAATCTCATGGCACTAATGACTTTTTAAAATTCTACCCCGCAAAAACATATTACACACAAAAGTTGCCTTTTTTTGCATGTGATACTGCAAGAGAGTAAATATCAGAGTAATACTCGCGCATGTGCTTATCTAAAACTATTTGAGATCAGAAGTACTTGCGCATGCGCTTACCTAAAACTATTTTGGATAAACAGTATTCTCGCATGCGAGAATCTTGAGTTATTTGAGATACACTTTATTTCTGACCTTGAATTAACGCCCTACCGTTGATAGTATTAAAATGTACAACTGTTGTATTCTTTTATGAACATCTTGTTTTGTAATATACTTTATACGTTTATAATTATTGAAAATTTCTTTTCTTTTCGTTTTCTCAATTTATTTCTATGTTATATATGTTATATATGTGTATGTTATAAATTTAACAAGATTTTACTAACTATAATTGCATAGGAAGAGATAGTAAAAAGAAGAGTAGAGGAAAACCTAAAATAGAGACAAACCAAATTCAAACGAGAATTTATTTAGCTTGGGAAATTAATAATAACTCTATGAAACTAGCTGTACTTAAGTCCAAGTTAGATAATTTGTTACAGATTACGTCAATCTTTTGACAGCAAGAAGGAACCCTATAATAAATTTTATGTTAATCAGTTTGAGAGCTTGGCAGATCAAACTAGATGTACGGACATTTTGAAGTTAATAATATTCAAAGCAAAGTTTTCAGGCTCCACGTGTGATCAGTTTCGAAGTTTGTGATGTTTTCTGCGATAAAACAAGATGCAAAATTCTCATAAAAATTGTTATATAATTTTACGTGTCCTGATACTGACAAAGTTAATATTCGGGGCAAATACATAGAATTATAAAAGATGTATAATGCACGGTTAACCGAAGAAACAATTGAAGTTTAATCTAAAAATTAAGTTTTTATAATAGGCTATTTCCATGAGTACTTGTAGTGTAAGTCACAGGTTACGATTTTTGGCTACCAGTATTTTAGTACGAAGAAATGTGATTTATTTTATCAGCACATTCTCATTAATTGAATAAGGCCAAGCAGACTTTTCGAAAATAACGGTGGCAAACAAGCATAGCAATTATAAGGTAATGTGACTTACACTACAAAACCCATGGAACTAGCCAATATTAATTTTATGTTTATTTGATTTGGGTATATTCTCAAAAGGTAAATTCCCTCTGATTAGGTATTTACCCTTCTCATATCACTGCACACAAATAGTATATATGGGGATATGAAAGAGGGATAAGGTAACTGGGTATGATTAATTCCTTCGCGACGTAGGTTTTTTACGAAATTTTTTATGTTTTGTCACCGGACTTTAAATACAGAAATTTGTGTCTTTTCAAATCGAGAAAATGCTCCTATTAAATAAGGCAAATTTTACCGTAAAATATTACAGGTGGGGATAAACAAGGATTCTTAAGCCTTTTTTTTTTTTTTTTTTTGCTGCACGTATACGTGTCGCTCGTCCCCAAGGAGTTAAATATAAATGGCACGAAAGTTGCTCGCCGCAACAAAGTATGATAGGTAAACTTTTCATTAACCCGCGAGTACACGTGGCCGGTTCTTTTTGACCCGGAGTGCGTATGATTTTTGCAACTATAACCACTTATCTTTTAAAAGTAACCTTCAACTTATTTTTTCGCAAAATTTGTAAAGATTGTCTCCGCCTAAATAAAAGGCCAGTAATAATTTGATTTTATTGGTGACAAAGTTAAAACCATTTCTACCCTGCGTAAGCGCGTGTTCTCCCGGGTTAATTAATCTCACACGTTCTATAGTAAAATAAGAAAAAAATATTAGTGTAAGCTGGGTTGCCCATGGACTGCGGAATTGAAGAATCACATTATGCAAGCAATTGCCGCATGTCGATTCAATATGAGAAATCACGGCACTTTATAGATTTAAAGACAAGAATAAAAGACATAAAGGAAATTTTAAGAAAACAAATGGACATAACTAATTATTTCAAACTATCACAAGTGTGATTTACTTTATATCTGCATGTAAACAATTGCAATTCTAGAAACATAGATCAATATCCAGTATAAATAATGGTATTTTGCATTATTTGTTCAAATTATCTCTTGAATGATATATATATACATAATGAGATACACTTCTTTCTATATATATAGTGAGATACTTCAGACTAAGAATTTTAATCCTCTTTCACCATTTCAAATCCTAGCCATCGAAGCATAGAATTGGAAGATCGATTGTGGAATTATATTAGAATATCATTAATAAAACTGTAAAAAATGGAGGTCCACATATGTGGATCCAAGTTGCAAAGAGTTTAAATATAGCGTATTTTATTGGACAACTTTTAGGCATTTCATTAAGACAAAATTTAATGGTAAAATTTAACATTTTTAATTGACATAACCTGCTGATTAAATAAAACAAAACACTATGTTAAGTTTTCCAGGCACAAAAAGCACAAGAGTTCTCATCTGCGTATTTTAATGCTAGTTTCTAAACAAAATTATCGAGATGTATAAAGAATTAAATTCCATTCTCTTACATTTAACTTTTACATTAATTTTCAACATCCAAATTACATGTTTGATTAATTTAAAATTCTGATATTTGTGACCTTAATACATGTAATTCATAAGCCTTTGTCTTCTAAAAGTATGATAAAGCATTTACTGGTAAGTTTTTAATAAATCCTCACATACGGCGTAATTTAAATATGCAAATTCAAAAAGGAATATAAGTTACTTGTAGGCGGACTTAAGGATACTCATTTTCCGTGTTTCAAATGAAAACTTCAGAAACTCTTAATCCTTCTTTCCAGGGATGTTAGAGAAACGTCGAACTTCTTTTTGAGGCTATAATTCTCCAACATGAAAACAATTTTGACATTGAACTTTGAATAAAAGCAATTATTGCTTTCATTCCTTAAAGGATTGAAAATTCATCAGAAAGTTAAAGTCTTTTCTGTCTTTAATCTTTTGGAATAACTATCTTAATTTATAATTTCTAAGACAAGAATTTATTTACGCTTATTTTTTAAAATGTTACTTTTAAGGGGATGTGCAAATATAACGTTATCAAATTTTTGGAAATTTCGGACCCCATCCTCTCCCTTCTGATATCATACTTTATCATCCTTCGAACTCCCCCCCCCCCACACACACACACACAACGGTAATGATATCTTTATCAGTGTTGCTTTTTTTAGAATTTATTTCTTTTGTTTCGAGTGATTTACAAAACTGTTTACATTTATTTTTCGCATACTTTGTTGATTCAAATGAAGCGAAGTTAATAAAATATCACTTTATATCAAAAACACTTAAAAGAAATAGTTACTATTTAAAAGTATTTTATAGTAACTGTGTTACATAATGCGTAAAACAGTACTTAAGTCTTGTTATACTTGCCCCGAACGGAGAAGAGAGGGGGGGCAGATGGAAATTCTTATCAAAAGAAAAGTGGGCAATACTCTTTTTCTTTAATTTATTAGTAAACGCAGGCTTCCTTTTAAATATACCTCACATAAGATTTCTCGAATCGTTGTTATATATGCATACACATATGAAGAAGAGTATGGATGTCAAACATTGGGAGCATTCCAGATTTTGAAATTAAATAATTTTAAAATAATTTAGTTACATGAATAAAAAATTTGTATTTTCATAATAAGAGGTAACATACTAAAAAAATATAACATGCTTTTTTAATTAAAAGAGCATGCTACAAATAAAAAGAGAAAAATTTGATTAGATCAAAAATGGAAAATGATATCGATATCAACAGACAAACCCCCCCTCCGCCTAGGGATATCTTACAACATCATATATCAGACCTTTCCTCCCCTAAAATGATAGCGTTATACACGCACACTCTCTAAGATAAAATTCTATAAATGGAAAAAATAGTTTCATATTGCTATCTAAAAATTATTTATAGATTTAGATTAAAGGAATATACAGGTTATCACGAAAATGTGCATACTATTTAATTTATTATAATGTAATATTTCAATAACTAGCATTTCTTTTTGAATTGTGAAGTGAAACTATGCTGTTAAAAATCTGTAGTCAATTGTCCATTCGATAAACTATTTTCGCAAACAACGTTTACTTAATCATATCATGAAATTTCTATATAAAAATACGCAGAAATCTATCCAGTCATTGAAACGTTTTAATAGAAAACATGCACAAAACCGCAATTTATTTCTAATATGAGCGAAAATACTAAACATTTGAAGTAAACAATTCAGTCATTTGACCATTTTTATAGAAAACTTTTACACAACCATAATTTAATTCTATTCAGAAAATATTTTTGTCCATAATTTGCTCAAATAAGAATTAAATTATGATTATAGAAAATTGCTTTCGGAAAACGGTCGGATATCTCCAAACTGTCAAAAAATAGTTATTATTGAAACAAAAAGCATCATTAACCCTTTCGAGGTCGGTGGCTTTAAAAAAAGACACTTAATTTTTATTTAACTTGTACCCAGAATATTTATGTGAAAATTTCCTTTTATAACATACTTGAAAATAAGCAAGTTTTTATTTTTTAATAAATTCGTTTATAAATTCAGATGTAAGTTAATTATTTGAAACAGATTTATTCCGCGCCAGCATGAGTTAATGATTTCCGACGCAGTGGTCCCACTCCGGGCACACCTAATTTTAATTTCGGAATTGCAAGCGGCACCCAGAATATTTAATGAAAATTTTGCTTTTACATTGAAAGCTTAAATTAACAAATTCTTAATTTCTAAGAATTTCATTTGTAAACTCTGGTGTCAGTCAATAATTTCTCATTTTAGGAGCAGAATTTCTTTTGTTGGTCAGGTTTAAGGGGGTCAAGCAATTCTTATCTACAAAAACTGTCGGGTGGCAGGATAGGTTGTTTAAGATTTTTTAACAGTGTTGGTCATAGGGATGAGATTTCCGCGTTTTTGCACACCAGTATTTTGTTAGAGAAAGTGCTGTTCTCTTAAATCTAAAAAATGTTCAAATTAAATGAAATGTTAATTTCTCTAATAAAATTCTGATGTGAAAAGACGCGGAAATCTCATCCTTATGGTCAGGATGAAGATTAAGTACAATTATGTTACCATTTCCCATAAAAAAATAGATGGCTGGACACATTTCGATAAAACTTTAACAGTCAGGGCTCCCAAATGGTCCGCGAACTGAACATTAGTATTTTTTAACAGAGAATTTCATAATACGTTTGAGCTAGAATCAACTTCCAACCGTGGCTTCTTGACAATTTACAAGAAAAATCTAAAAAGAAAATTTCCCTAAAAAAATTTTAATGTTCAGGTCGCGGACCATTTGGGAGCCCTGAACAGTGTAAGAAATAATGAATAATAAATAAAATTAAAGCCTGTGTTCAACTTGAAGACTGTTCTGGTACAGGCAATGCTAAGAACATGGAGTAGCGTAATTTGAAACTAGTATTGTATGATTTCTGACATTATTTTATGTTTGTTATAGATGACAGGAAAAGAGAATCGTGCCAGTTATTTATGAATATGTACCCATCAAGGGAATGTCGTGTGTTGTTTTATTCAGGGTGTCTGAAAAGCTTGGAAAGGGTCAAATAACACGAGAAATGCATAACAGCTTGAAAAACGAAAAACTATTTGTTAAATACTTTTAAAAAAGCTATTCAATGACATAAAAGTTGCCCCCTAGGGATCAGAAGGGTTCCAACTTTGAAAATTTCAATGATAATCCCTATTTTTTACTGTAAATTCAGATTCTTGGAGGAAAAATATGTAACTTTTGTATTTAATTTTTTTTTCAAATCTTCATTGCATATATGAAACTATTAAGAAAGAACATTTGACATACCAGACCATTTGGTAATAGATTTTTTTTTAAATTACTTTCACTTTCGGTACCGGTTTTGAAACTAAAAGTACCTTTTTAAAAAAAACCTAAAACCAAAATCGAAAAAATAAAAAACAATCATACTAACGATCGAGCTCAGCTATCCTATGCAAAAAAAATCAATTTTAAAGGAGTAATTCTAAATTAACCTGCTCATTGATTTAACATTACGTAGTGGGAGTTTTCAAGTGAGTGAAGACTCCTCTTAATCTACAAAATTAGTATTAAAAACAGCCTAGTAGTATATATGTTATTTATATGCTAATAAACGTAAATACTTTATTCAGACATGCCAACCTCCGGCTTTTTAAAAATCAAACAATTATACTTCTAACCAGAAATTTATTCAGTCAACAAAATCAAATGAATTTCAAATGACCCTCTAAGTTAATACTAGACTCTTTTGATTAAATAAATTTTCTGGTTCAAAGTACGTTTTTATGAATTAACAAAAGCCGGAGGTTGGCAACACTGTTTATTTATAAAAGTATTATTAGAATTTTAAATAACTAGTAATTTTGAGCTAGCCTCTATAAAGAATAATTTTTTCAATTAATTTTATTTTAAATTGCTGTATTCATCGTTAGGGGCCTTCATTACACTTTATTGATCGTTCTTTAACTTTTTGTTTCATTTAATTATCTAGAGAAAGTATCATTGTTAAGAAATAATGAGGCTAGGTACAATTTCTAAAAGAACTACTGGAAACTTTTTTAATTCGTATATAATTACTTTCAGACTCATAATGTTTTGTTTTCAATGGTTTTATTGCAGATATATTTTCTTCGTTCGGATTTTATTACTGAAATTACGCTCAAAATAAATATAAAAATCTGGAATGTTTATTGCTATTCTAAAATAAAAATGATTTGTTGTAAAATTTCATCTGAAATTTCTTTTGGCCTGCAGTCATTAAGGAAATGAAAGCTATATGTTGTCTTATTAAGATTGCTGGTTTAATATAGAAAAAATATCTCTTTCATTATTGTATCAATTTTATTTATTCTTTTTTATTTTTTTTTGTACTTCACTGCTGTATATTTTGGTTAAAACATTTAAGTATGAGATCAAATTTTCATGTGAATTTTAGTTTTTTCCACCAAATCTTTAAAAATATATCAAACTTATTTCATTAAGAAGGAAGCGCATTTTTTATAATTATTTACATTCTTTCACATTTTAGGTGCATTCATAATTTTTGAAATACGAAGAACCTATAGCCGTTTTTCAGTCCGTCCGTCCGTCTGTCCGTCTTTCCGTCCGCATATAACAGAGCAAAAACTATCCAGCTCATATGTTTGAAATTTAAAATATATAATTGCTGCATAATTTTGTCGAGACATTTCCAATTTTATGAAAATCGTATATATAGTTTAATTACAAGGAAAATCAAAATTATCCCGTTACGTTTACGGCCAATGGGAAAAAATAGCTTGAAGTGCATTTTAATCATGTTACACTCTTTCGAACATGATAAAATAGATATGCATCTAAGAAGTATGTACTACAATATAAATTCTGTACTACCAGTTGTGTAAAGATTATTTGAAATTAATTTACAGTGCCACACAAAAATATTTCATTACATAATGGTTTAGGTGAAAACATTGTTTGGGACGCGTTTTAATTGTATCAAACTATTTCATATTTTATTAAACTGATATATGTTGTTTAAATTTACTACAAGTTGCTTCCTAAGTAGTAGAAAACATATAGTATTTCAAGGATCACGCAAAAAATTTCGGTTACTATACTGTATCTGAAGTACTATATACTATTACAAAAAGGTTGGATATTTTTAAAACTTCGTTGTAGTACGAAAGCACCTCCTTTACTATGCTTGACGTACAATTTCCGTCTTGTTAAACTTTAGAAGGATTCCTACAGTTTAGTAAAAAATACCAATATTTTCTTATAGGAAATTTCAACATTTTATTGCATGATTGCATAACCCAAATATTTTTTTAAGGAAATTCTAGTTGCCATCTGTTTTAAATTAAATAAAATTCTTGACCTATCACAGATTTATTATTTAGAAATATTGAAGTCACACAGAAAAGTTTGAATAGTAATTTTCTTTCATCGTATTAAGCAAAAATAACTATTAAAACTTACTATCGACAATTCGGAATACCAAAATAAAAAATAAGCCAGAACCTAGTTTAAAACATTCTAATTTCTCTTAATGGTGAATTTACATTACCTTTAGTTTAAAATTCTCTTTTGTTTTGTACCATTTAATATTAATTGATAATTTTACAATAAAATGAAAATTTTCGAGAAATCTGAAGCCTTTGTATAGATAAGCAGTAAAATCACTTAAAAAATAAATTAGAAGAAAAAAAAAGAGATCTCACTATATATTTTAATTGCCCGACTGCTTCGAAGAAAGATTTTCATTTTATATTTAACCCATTAGTGCCTAGAGTCCCATTTTTGGGACAGTTTTAAAAAATTGAAGCGCTTTTACCACCAGTAAAAAAGAGGAGAATCAAATACTTTCTTTCTCGAGACCAATTCCTCGATAAATTAAGATAAAAGTTATTCTTGTTTTAAAAATAATGGGAAAATGCAAAATTTGAATTTTAACGAAGAAAATAATGCAGGCATGAATGGGTTAAGTTTTCTTCAATCCTCTAATGCCTATGGCTATTTCCATGAGTGTAAGTCACATACTACAAGTTTTGGCTAACAGTATCTTAAGAGCCCACACTAGTCAATCAAAAAGGCACGGATGATAATTTAAAGTCTATGGGGAGTAATTTGTTTTGAAATTAGAAAAAGCAATTTTAACAATTTGCCGCCAAAGTTATAAAATTTTGTTAAAAGTTCCTGGGAAAATCTCGTTTAAATTAGATGGAATAAAATATATCCCACCACCCCTCAATGGGTTAGATGCATAGTGTACGGAGTAACAGTATTTTACTAAGTAGATTTCATAAGCAGCATTTCTATTGCATTTGTTACCATGGTGCGATTTTTCGAAAATTCTTTCTTAACTTTTCATTGTGTTACCTGAGAAACCAAACCCTACCCGCATTTAAAAAGTGTATATATATATATTACATCAACCAGAAAGTTCTGTCGTATAGTGTTATTTCACACCTTCTTTTAAAAATAAATGAGACTTTTTTTTTTTTTCAATTACACCACTTTTTTGAAATAGTAAAATTCCCATTCATTGTAATTTAATGTGAAACATGAAAACTGAGGAAATTTTACCAATTTAAGAAAATGGTGTCAATGAAAAAAAATGTGAGTTTTTAAAATGTAGGCTTGAAATAACATTATCTGACAGAACTTTCCGGTTGACCTAATATATGTACAAAAATAGGAGTTCAGATTTAGGTGATTTAGGTGTCAGTATGTATTCTCTCGCCACTAAAATGTAAAACTTTTCTTCTTTGAAAATTTAATAGCATTCTAAAATTGATTTTACAGGAAATATTACATGAAGAAAAAAATACATTTAGTGGTGAGACTTCCTGCTGGCATTTAGATTTTCAGAGGAGCCAAGTTACCAGAGGAGTCAAGTTACCAGAGGAGCCTATTACTAAAATGCCGCAAACAGTAATTGACGCCTGACTTTGAAAGCAAATTTATTTTTAAATAATCATAAGTTCTGATTCGCAATCTTAATAAAAGAAAAAATTATTGTTTCATTATTTTGGTGTCAATGTGGGGTTTGGAAATTAAAATTAGGTGGTTCAAAAATGAACCACCACCATTGAAGAGGTTGATCTTTTTCGGCGCAGTGGTTCCCCGTTGGCACCACCTAATTTGAATTCCAGCCCTACAAACAGTACTAAGAAGATTTTTTACTTTTACAATGAAAGTTTAACAACTTTACTGATTTGTCCTTATGCATACGGGTAAGAAAAGTTTGCTTGATTCATCACTTAAAGCTGTTTTTACTAAATTGTTTTAATTACAATATCATACTATTTAAGGGCAAAAATTTTTCCACTAAATATTTTAAGATAACATTTTAAAATATGTTGAAACTGGTGTAAATCAATCAAAGTGAAAAAAACGTCTTTAAAACACCATAAAATAAACTGAAATTGGCAAGGCCTTTCAAAAGAACTGAGTCTTTCTTCGTCAAGCGCAAAGAAGACGTGTGTCTACTATGAATGTACCTGCACGACGGTTACATTCATAGTAGTCGCATGTTTTCTTTGCGCTTGCGAAGAAAGACTCAGTTCATTGGAAAGGCCTGGCGCATTTTATTTTATTTTATGGTGTTTTAAAGAAGTTTTTTCACTTCTACGAGCATTTTAGCTAAACAAAATGGTGTTTATGCCATATTTTCAATTTATTATAAAACAAATCACTTAACCCTTCAAGATTTGCTGGTATGTCTATGAAACCAGTTAATTTTAATTACCGAAGCCCACATTGGCACAAGATATTTTGGTAAAACAACAAAAAAAACCTTCGGTTTATTATGTATAAAATGTGTTTTTTTTTTTTTTTTTTTTTTTTTTTTTTTTTTTTGCTTTGCGCCGCAAGGAAATGAATGGGTAGAGTAACCAGTTTTTCATTTCTAAAAACGTCCTTTCTAAATTCTGGTGTCAGTCAATCATTTCATCATTTTACGAACAGAAAGATTCTATGAAGGAAAGGGCCCATTAATATTTCATTAAATAAGAAAAAAATTATCATTTCCAAAAATTACTGCCAGTTAAGAAATCCGAATATTTAAAAAGTACCCCACAGGCAACAATGTTTGAATCACCAGAATTCTTAACTTGCTCAAATTGTGTACACCAACACCATTTCTCGGACTTCATACGGAAATGGCAGCTAAATTTTTCAGATTTCCGAGGTTTATTTCCGGTATTGTAACGGTTTAAAATCATCATCCCGGTAATATCACGTGCATGAGAAAAAGAGAACAGTGCCTCAGTTCGTCACATTGACGGGAATAATTGTGGTCAAACTTTCCGGCAAGGACATATCAGTTTTGTAAAATTATTAAATAATGAGCTGGCACCAGAATTTACAGGCTAATTTATGTGAAAATAATTGTTTGTTTTCCTTTATTGAATAAAAGAAAAAAAATAAATATTATTAGTGTCAGTATTCTTAAAGTTTGGTATCCTTTTTCTGAACACCGCCCGGTAGAGGGTTAAGCAAAGAAAGAAATTACTTGAACTGAAATTTTGTAGACTCATATTAGAAACTTTTAAAACTGGTTAACAAATTCATAAAATACAGTAGTTTTTATTTCAAGTAATAATTTTATAATTCATATTCATACAACTCATAAAAATAACATTTTCCGCAGATAAAAATTAGCGTGCAAAAAAAAAAAAAAAAAAATACAGGAGATGTGAATGAAAGTATTAAAAATTAATTTAACATAGCAGGTTCAAAATTTTCTTATGTAGTGTGATTCTAAATTCATGGAATGAATTTAAGGGCTAATACAGGACGCTGTAGCAATAATTTACTGTATAGGAATGTATATGCGCAAATGTCGCGATGTACAAGTACCAGGTGGAAAAATTGGCCTTGTTTTTAATTTCATAATTTCACATCTATACCCGAAAATTCCTATGATATTCTTATTATTTTTTATCAAGACAGACATTTCATGACAACATAAAGAAAAATCTTTTTTTTTAGTTTCCTGTATGAAATCGAAATTTTTTAATTAAAAAAGAAAAACGCAAAATTGGCAAATCTATCAAACGCGGGAAATACTTGAAAATAAAAAGAAATTCTTTCTTTTATCGGAAATTTTCACAGACGAATTTTCTTTAAATTATCGTAAAATATCTATCTTAAATAAAGAAAATAGCATTATAGAATTTTTTTGGTATGAATGAAAAATTTGGAATTAAAAATGGAGCCAGATTGGTCCCCTGGTGGGAGACACGTCACTTACACCCATACATTCCTATTCAATAAATGGTTGTTACGGTGTCAACCCTTAAAGCGTGTACCATTAACCCATTAGTGCCTAACGTCCCACTTTTGGGACAGTTTTAAAAAATTCAAGTAAGCGCTTTTCACACCAGCAAAAAGGAAGACAAATAAATACTTTCTTTCTTAAAACAAATTCCTCGATAAATTACAATAAAAGTTATTCTTGTTTTAAAAGTGGTGGGAAAATGCAAAATTTGAATTTTAACGAAGAAAAAAATTTAGGCATTAATGGGTTAATTTAGAATCACACAGTTTAATTGCTAAATTTCTTTTAATCCTTTAACCCTTTCCGACGCAGACAAATTCTGTTCGTAAAATGAGAAATTGTTGACTGACTCCGGAATTTACAAAAGACTTTTTTAGAAATTAAGAATTCCCTGGTTTAAGCAGTCATTGTAAAAGTAAAATTTTACTAAAATATTATTGGTGCCGTTTTAAGTTTGAAATTAAAATTAGGTGTTGCCGGAGTGGTAACACTGCGCCGGAAAAGGTTTAGGCGCAGAACCCTTCCATTACAAAATGTTCAAATGACTGATTGACACTGGAAGTGACATACAAATTTATTTCAAAATATAAAAAAAGGCTTTTCTTTCTTTCCTTTTTTTTAATGCATAATAGAATAAAAATATTTATAAAAGAATTGTGGTGTATTTGTGGCATTTGCAAATCAAGTTGAGTGTTCCACTCAATAATGGTTAACCCTTTCCGGCTTAGTGCTCCATCGCCGGGCACACATAATTTTTTATTCGAAACTTGCAAACGGCACCAGGGATATTTTAATGAAATTGCCCTTTTAGAATAAGAGCTAAATTTAAGGAGTTCTTAATTTCTAAAAAGTCATTTAAAAATCTGGTGTCAATCAATAATGATTTCATTTTACGAACAGAACTGTCTGTGCCTGAAAGGGTTAATAGTCGCTTCAAATTTTCTATTCGAAGATAAAATTTACCCTACAATAGAAATATGAAGTCAAATTTATTTGTCATCAATAAAATTTTTAAACGATGTTCTATTTTAATATGGGGACGTAATAGTCCAGGACAGGAGTTTCAAGCTGTAGTTTGCAATTACCAAATATTACTGAAAAAATCTAAAAATAATGTTTACGATTGGTACATAATTAGTATTATAGAACAGAATGGTGAACAGAAAATAAAATATATAGGGTGTCCATAAAAAGATGTCCCGGTTTCAATGCTACATTATAACTACAGTCGAGTCTCTATATAACGAAATCCATCGTTCCAGTAAAAAATTCGTTATATAGAGAAATTCGATGTATAGAGAATGATGTTACAAATCGTATTTAATGTGTAAATTTTGAACAAATATTATTTTTTATCTTTTTAATTAAGAATTTGAAATGTTTAAAAGTGAATATTAACCTAGCATTTTATTTCTTAATTATTTAAGCAGTTTCAAAAAAGAGAACAGACATTTATTTGAAAACTTAATGAAAATGAAATAAGAAAGACTTGCATTAATTTCAGACGAAGAAATCTGTAATTTTTTGTTGTTTTGATTTTAAAAATGTTACGCTCTCAAAAAAAAGAAAAAAAAAAGAAAAAAAAAGGCTTAAATTTTAAGCAAGAAGTGAAAAATTGTAGTTAACATTTTCTTCCATTTGAAGGCCTCTCTTATGTGCCTTTCATCGATTCTTCTCTTATACGTGTAACAATCCAATTGGACTCTGTTTTGAGAAGGAAGTGGAAAGGTGTGTGGGAGGTAGGATGAACTAATTTGATTTAAAGAACATGGAGATAAGTAATATATATATATATTTAAAACTCAGCAATGAACGATAAATCAAAAATAAGTGGTGGAAAATTGATTCCATATGATTTCAAAGCTTTTTAAAACTGAATAAATTAAGACCTATTTATGAAAAAATCCGTTATATGGAGATAGACATTTCGCTATATAGAGACTGTTTTTAATGTAATCATGCGAAAAGGGGACCGTTCCCACTAAAAATTCGTTATATAGAGAAATTCGATGTATGGAGTTTCGTTATAGAGAGACTCGACTGTATTTAATTTAAACTATTTCTTACAAATAATACATCAAAATGAAAGCAAATTAGCCTTGTTTTTCTTGCAAATGTTCAATATGTGCACCTTTAGTTATCCAGCATACATCCAACTTAAAGTCCAATTCTTCAGACAATTCAGTTAACACTAGAAGCGCCAAGAATAGTTAACCCTTTGAGCTCTGGTGAGCAAATTTCTTCAAAATTCCAAATGCCACTTTGGCACCAGTATTTTGAAAAGAAAAAAAAACGGTTAACGATACGCATAAAAAAAAAAAAATGCTGTAAATCTTTTTCAAGTAAATTTGGTTGAATTTTCTGGTGCCGATGTGACATTTCGTAATTAAAATTATGTGGCAGAAAATTTTACCATCAGACCTCAAAGGGTTACTTTTACTGCTACCACTTATGAATAATTTTATTTGAACCAGAAATGTCTTTTAAAAAGAATTAAATAGGTATATCAAGCCATAAATAAGTTTAAAATACTTTAACATTCTGGTGTATATTTTTTTATAAATCTTGAGTGAAATTTTCAGCACTTCTAGTGTTAACCTTCCTACTCTGAATGGGTCTAATCGGCCCAGTCCCATAATGCTTTTCATTCGGCTCAAACTAGAAAATTTTTCATAAAGTAAATTAAATAAATAACACAAAGATTTAAGTTAAATAAGTATGTTAAATGGATTTAAATAAAAATTCTGGTGTGAAATATTTTAATCAAGCTTGAGTAAAATTTCAATAGGGTAGGAAGGTTAATGATTTGAGCTCTGATGGGTGACTTTTCTACCATATAGTTCTAATATCCTTGACGCCGGAATACTCAACCAGATGTATTTGAAATTATATTAATGTATTCCCCCCCCCCCCCATGTATGCTATAAGTCGGATCTTTTGTTTACAAAATACTGGTGCCAATGTGACATTTACCGTAATTTCCGGCGTATAATCCGCGGATCAAACAATTATTTTTCGACCCAGAAATTTTATTTAGCAATTTAAGCCAAATATTTACCGCGATCTAATAAGTAGTATTTTATTTTTAAATTTTTCTGGGTCTGAAAATGATTGTTTGATCCGCGGATTATACGCCGGAAATTACGGTAGGCGTTTTTAATAATTTCTAATATCCTTTGACGCCGGAATACTCAACCAGATGTATTTGAAATTATATTAATGTATTCCCCCCCCCCCATGTATGCTATAAGTCGGATCTTTTGTTTACAAAATACTGGTGCCAATGTGACATTTAGGCATTTTTAATAAATTCACTACCAGAGTTCAAAGATTTAATAAGTTCGGTGAAATGAAAGCAACAACCTCTTCAATTCTGTGTCTTAACCCTGGCAAGTCATTAGGGACGTGGACACAATCTTTTATAAAGCCCAAAGGAAAAAATCTCATGGCACTAATGACTTTTTAAAACTCTACCCCGCAAAAAACATATAAAACACAAAAGCTGCTATTTTGTGCATGTGACACTGTAAGAGAGTACATATCAGAGCAATACTCTCGCATGCGCTTACCTAAAACTATTTTAGATAAACAGTATTCTCTCATGCGTTTATCTAAAGTTGTTTGAGATACTCTTTATTTGTGACTTTGAATTAACGCCCTACAACGCTTACCGTTGATACTATTATAATGTGCCCCACCAGTGGCCGAGAGGTTCTGACCTCAAACTGGTAGACGGTAGGTGCTGGGTTCGAACCCAATCGCGACCGTCGGCCTAATCGTTCGGAGTTTTCCGTGGTTTTCTTCGAACCTTGCGTAAATACGGGTTAGTTTCCCTTAGAAAGACCCCCACGGAGGGCATCCCACCCCTTAGGGCCTATGTCCCATAGTGTAGATAATTGGCCGACATACATACAACAACAACAGCTCCTATTATAATGTATAACTGTTATATTCCATTATGAACGTCTTATTTTGTAATATAATTTATATGTTTATAATTGTTGAAATTTTCTTTTCTTTTCGTTTTCTCTATTTCTTTCTACGTGATATATGTTATATATGTGTATGTTAGAAATTTAACAAGATTTTACTAACTATAATTGCATAGGAAGAGATAGTAAAAAGAAGAGTAGAGGAAAACATAAAGTAGATATAAACCAAATTCAAACGAGAATTTATTTAGCTCGTGAAATTAATAATAACACTACGAAACTGGCAGTAACTAAGTACAAGTTAGATAATTTGTTACAGATACGTCAATCTTTTGACGGCAAGAAGGAACCTTATAATAAATTTTATGTTAATCAGTTTGAGAGCTTGGCAAATCAAACTGAATGTACGGCCATTTTGAAGTTAATAATATTCAAAGCAAAGTTTTCAGGCTCCGCATGTGATCAGTTACGAAGTTTGTAATGTTTTGTGCGATAAAACAAGACGCTAAATTCTCATAAAAATTGTGATAGAATTTTATGCGTCCTGATACTGACAAAATTAATATTAGGGGCAAATATATAGAATTATAAAAAGATGTAGAATACACGATTAACCGAAGAAATAATTGAAGTTTAATCTAAAACTTAAGCTTTCATAATATTAATTTTATGTTTCTTTGATCTGGGTATATTCCAAAAAGATAAATTCCTACCAATTAGGTATTTACCCTTCTCATATCGCTGCATATAAATAGTTTTATACAGGGATTTGAAAGAGGGAAAGGGTTTATAACTGGGTATGGTTAAATATAAATGGCTCGAAAGTTGCTCGCCGCAACAAAGTCTGATAGGTAAACTTTTTGTTAATTAATCACACACTTTCGCACTTAGTTAAATAAGAAAAAAATATTAGTGTAAGCTGGGTTGCCCATGGACTGCAAGATCGAAGAATCACTTTGGCGCAACTGGCGTATGCCGATGCAATATGAGAAATCACGGCAGTTTATAAATTTAAAGGCAAAGCAGAAAGGCGACATAAAGCAAATTTTAAGGAAAATTGGACAAACCTAATTGTTTTAAACTATCACAAGTGTGATTTACTTTATATCTACATGTAAACAGTTGCAATTCAAGAAACATAGATCAATAGACAGCATATCTAAGGTTATTTTGCATTATCTCTAATTATCTCTTGAATGATATGAATACATTTTTGTAAATAAATTGTCTCATTTGATTAGTTTATTTTTTAATCTTACATACTGAGCTTTTCATATTTAATCTAGCAATATTATGAATTCAAAATATTTTTTACCCCTATGCAGTGTTTATTAGCAATTGTAAGAAATTACTTTCTTTGTCGCATCTAAAAATAATATGTTACTGTTATTTTAAATTTTTAAGAAATGGTTCGTAAAATTTTGAAGCTTTAAAATTAATTAGCAGTTTTCAATATGAATTTTGCTTCTTAATACCCTAAAATATATCGTTATTCACCAAATATTTTACAAATAAGAAAAGGTTGATTTTACAGAATATTTTTAAATGTTTTAAAGTAACTGTCCGAAATAAAAATGTAGAACATTATTTAAATTATAATTATTTGCTGTTGCTTTTGTTGGTTTGGAATAAATTTTTTGACAACGATGAAGATCTTTCATAAATAAGATTAAGCGAGCTAATTTATACATTATGTTATTCATGTCATAAGATGTTCCAAAATTCTATCAATAAATTAAGAGGGGTGATAGAAGACATTAAGAGAATGAAAACTTATGGACATGGGGCCGCAAACCCCTTATTTTCTCACAAATACAGGGTATTTCACCCTAACCGAAGTCAGGATGACGGTAATAATTTTAAGAAAAATGATCATGGGGTCGCAAACTACTTATTTAGTAACAAATACAGGGCATTTTACCGTAACTTAACGGTTGACGTAATATATTTAAAAAAAATAAAAATGCTTCAACGATAATACCTCAACGATTGTACCTCATATGTCATGAAATGTGATAACGTCACGAAAAATTCTGGAAAAACAGGGTGTTCATGCAGTAGTTGATACCGTGTGACCTGGTAATTTCAGTCCAATTTTTAAAACGTTATGTGCATAGCGTAAAATGCAAAATTCTACAACTTTTATGCTATGATATTCACAACAAAATTGAGCATATCTATTAAAAGTTCCATTATATTATACTTCAGTTTTCTGAAACTTCTCGTAGTCAACTCAATCTGAGTTAGGATAAAACACACAGCATGTTTGATTAAATACGTGGTTTTCAAACCACTTGTTCTATGGTAAGTTTTCAATCTCTTGATGCTTTTATTAACCCTCTTAATTTGTCGGTCAAATTTTGGAACACCTTGTATATTTGAAGCACAAAGTTGGTTTGTTAATACCAGATACGCTGCATCTGGTGGATTTTTTGTTTAGAAATATTGATTTTATGCCAGAAAACTTTGAATAGCAATTTTCTTTTACTTATGACTATCTATAATTTATAGACAAAAAAATAATTGTTAAAGGTTACTGGCGATAATTCGAAAAGCCTAAATAAAAATATTGCCAGATACGACAACAATGGTTTAATATCGATTCCGACTGATATGAGTATGCACAGTCAGTACTTTAGGGTTCTTTTTTGTCACTTAACTATGTGGAACCAATAACGTTGTGAATATTGGAAAAGTATACATATGCTGAGAGATTGCTAGTTGAGAAAGCTAGTTGAGAAAGATGGATTCTGACATCTTACATCGGATAGACAGTTTTTGATAGCTATCAACCAAACTTCCACTCGTAAATTCAACTAGAAAAATTCATCTTATTTTAGTAACTTATTCCAACAAAATTTCTCTTATAAATGTAGCAAGAATTTCTATTCCTTTTGCTGGTGGCAGTTAGTTGGGGTATTATAATATCTTTCACTAACATTAACACTAACACTATCACTAACAATACCAGCAATTTGAGTCAAGATTTATAAAAATATTTCACACCATCATTTTGATATAAAGCAGAACGCTTTTTGATATAAAACAGAAAAGTTGTAAATCTTATTATTTAGCATTTTTCTTCTTTGTACTTTTTAACCTCTTAACGGTCGCATTAAATTACGGTTTAAAAATTTAAATTGATTACTGACATCACTTCTTTGAAAAAGAAATATTTACCTTATTTAAAAAATTCAAGTAAGCGCTTTTCACACCAGTAAAAAGGAGGACAAATAAATACTTTCTTTCTCGAAACAAATTCCTGCATTTAAATGACCAGCAAAATGTTACCAGATTAACCCCTTAACTAGTTATTTTTTTCCGTTCAATAAATTAAAAATCAGCAGATTCACACCACTATTATTTAAATAAAATATTCGTTGAATTTAGTCTAAACATCATTTCCGCCCTTTCACTAGTATGAAAATTTTCTTTAAAATAATAGTGGTGTCAAAATGCTTTAAATGATTCAATAAGCAAATTCGTCTTGCCCGAACGGCGTTCGGGCAAACCAGTTCAGGATATATAAATAAAACTTTTATTTTGATTACACATTTTCCACATGGGTTCCATCACCATGCAATGTGTAATTGCCTGTGATGGCACCCATGTGGAAAATGTGTAAACAAAATAAAAGTTTTAGTTTCTCCGATCTGTATTGCAGAGCTGCCAACTTCTACGCCTATTTAAATCATATAAACATGTTTAGAACCACAAAAAAGTTTTAGTAAAAGGTATGCTAAAAATATTCAATTTTATATATTACAGATCATAGTGTTAATCAGGGCTCGAAAAATCTACATGCCCGACATCAGTGTTGTTAGACGGCGACTTTTTAAAAATTCAGATTGGCACCACTTCTTTGGATTGGTAAAATTACGTTTCGTTTAATGACATATTAATCAAGAGGAATTTTATCCTTTAATAAAAGTGGTGCCAATCAAATTTTAAAAAAGTCGCCGTCTAACAACACTGATGTCGGGCATGTAGATTTTTCGAGCCCTGGTGTTAATTATTTATTAAAATTTCTGTTTCTAATATATTTATTTGACTTTAAATGGGCGTAGTAGTTGGCAGCCATGGTATTGTAATCAGAGATTAATGTTACTGACTCTGTGTCATATGCAAACGTCCTCCTTACGACCCAATCGAGTTTTTTCTATGGGAGGTAGGATTCCCAGAACGGTTTTTTGTACGTGCATAACTTGTCCGTTTCTTGCGATACACGTATGGTTCCAACGCTCTTTAGGGTTTTCGCATGCGCTGAGCATTTTGCGATGAAAAGAAAAGGGTGTTGCCATTGGAAATTTTTGAGTTTCTGTAACTATAACCGTAACCGTGAGTGCCATTTTGTTGTCGTTCACAGAATCTCGAGCTCATACCTCTGAATAGCTATCTCTGAAATTTCATTTCGATCGGTTGAGCGGAATGGTCGCTAGAGCTCCGTATATCGGCAAAGTTTTTTTATGACCACCCTGTATTTTAAGCAATAATGTTCTTAATATTCAGTCTAAACATTTCTGCCATTAAATAGTATGAGATTTTATTTTAAAAACTGAGTGGTGTCAGAAGGCTTTAAGTGATGGACTAAGCAAACTCTTTTTGTCCATACGACATACGGGCAAATCATTTAAGGGGTAAAGTGCCAGGGAATTCTGTTTTCCAAAGTGAGCATGGAATCGATACAATGCATTTCCTGCATAAGATATTTTGGTGCTCTCAAAACTCAATAAGTGAAGTGTATTTTATCTTAGAAAGAAAAGTTGTATAATACAGCTCATATTCAAAATATTAGAATAATTGAGAAAAAGTAATAAGAAAAAATTATTTGTCATTTTTTTATTTTTTATACTAAGTAAAAGCAATTAAATTTATTATAAATTAAATCTGGAATGTTTAGATAAGATTTTAACATTTATAAAATATAAAATACAGCACAATAAATTAGGTATACAGCTTCCTTAAACGAACCAGAATATTAGAATAAAATTTTGATTGGTTCAAAATATTAGAATATTTTATTTTACGCAACAATATTACCTTATGAATATGAAGTAAATGGTAGTTAATATTTTGTAGCATCCCCTTTAGCTTTCATAACAGCATACAATCGATCTTGCATACTATATACAAGGTGTTTACAAACATTTTTATCAATATTAGCCCAAATAGACTTTATACGTGCCACTAACTCAGTTTTACTTGAAGGAGGATTTTCTTGAAGTTTTTTCTTCATTATACACCATAAGTTTTCGATGGGATTAAGATCTGGTGAATTTGGTGGCCAAGGAAGTACCTTAATGTTGCGTTGGCGGAACCAATTCTTAGTTGACACCGAGGTATGCGGGGACGCTAAATCTTGTTGAAAGATGAAATCATCTTCAAATAAATCTTCTGATGATGGAATCATGTAATATTCTAAAATTTCTTGATATATCAGAGAGTTAACCTTTTTGTAGACGATGCATAACTTTCCAGGTCCTTCTGCACTCATACAACCCCAAACCATGACACTAGCAGCAAATTTTACGGAACGGTTAAGGCATTCTTTATCAAATGCTTCTTGCTTCTGTTAAATTAAAATCAATTGTTGAATTTTGAGCCCCGTATAAACAGTAATCAATATTTAAAGCATGCTAAATAAGTGAAATAAGGAACTTACCTTATTCACCTCTGTCCGTTTGGCAAGCACAACAAGTATTCCAACCTCGGCAGTTCTTCTTTCGATTTCACTCTCTCGGTGCAGGCTGTGAAAACTTAGGGGGAAAAAGAAGAGATGAAACTCGGAATGTTGTATCGATGTAAATAATTCAAACCATTTATAATTGACTACTGTATTTTATAAAGTATGTTAATATACATTTACATTAGACTTTAATTAGGTTTAAGTTAAGATACAATTTAATTATTAATCTGAACATAAAGTTTTAGAGCATCGCGCTAACAACATGGTATCCGCTCTAGTACAGACATTACACTAAAACAAGAGATAAAACAGAGAAGAAGGAAAAAAAATAAGACATCAAGCAGATGTTTTCAGCAGGAATGTTTGTCATTTCGTAAACAAGGAAAGTGTCCTTGACATGTGGCGTCACTGCTGGTGTTCATGATGATGAAAATCGTACCAGATTTAATGTTCTTTAACACCCCCACTTACGATTTTCAAAGTGCGGGGCTATCAGCTGCAATTGCGACCTCAGAATTGAGGTTTGGGCAGAGGCTTCGTAAGTGCGTCTGCCACCATTTCCGTTGAAGCACAATATTCAAGAGTTATAGTCCCTCTCAGTTTGAGGTCCCTGAGATGGTGAAATTTCACGGTGATGTGTTTGGATTTACCCTGACGTTTATCAGAGTCACTCAATTTGATGCATGGGATGTTGTCTTCATATATGGTGATGGGTGGTTTTTGGTGTAAGTTCAGATCCTCGAGAACCTCAAGTATCCATTCAAGTTCTTGCGCGGCATTTGATGCGGAGATGAACTCTGCTTCGGTTGAAGACAGAGCCACGCAGCCTTGCTTTCTGGAGGTCCACGAAATGATGTTGTTTCCCAGTTTGAACACATGTCCACTTGTGGACTTTCTGTCCGTTTTGTCCCCCGCCCAGTCACTGTCAGAGTATCCTGTTAATATCGGGGGTTTACCGTTATCAATTTTGAATTTGAACTCTTTCGTGGTTTTAAGGTATCTTATTACCTTTTCCACCGCGAGCCAATCGGCTTCTCGTGGGTTTTCGTTCCTGCGCCCGAGTATGTTTACACATACTGAAATGTCGGGGCGAGTAATAGTTGATACATATAGAAGAGCCCCCACTGCTTTGCGGTAATTCTTATTGTCCTCAAGCAGGTGTAAATTTGAGTCGACATTGTAGTAGTCGGGACTCATTGGAGTGTATGTGGGCTTTGAGTTGTCTAAGTTGAATTTGTTAACTATTTCGTTTATCTTTGCTTCTTGATCTAATAGGATACTGCCATTTTCTAAGTGGGTAAAGTTTATTCCTAGGTATTGTCGCACTTTTCCTAAGTTTTTTATTTCGATTGATTTACGCAAGTTTTCGTATAAGTTGTTAGTATTTGTTGTGCTTACCGCTACTAATATATCGTCTACGTAAACTATCACGTAGGAATCATTTGAGTTATCTTCTTTTTTGAAGAGGCATGGATCTGATTTGCATTGATTGAATTGGAGTTCCTTTAATATATGCGTGATTTTAACGTTCCATGCTCTGGCAGCCTGTTTGAGCCCGTATAGGGCTTTGTTTAGTTTGCATACTTTATTTTCACTTCCTTTTTCGACGTACCCCTGGGGCTGGTACATAAGTACCTCTTCGTCGAGATCTCCGTGCAGAAACGCCGTTTTTACATCGAAGTGTGTAACATCTAGATTTTTATATACAGCTGCGTTCAAAAATGATCTAATGGTAGTGTGGGCTACAACCGGGGCAAAGGTTTCATCGTAGTCACATCCGAACTTTTGTGTATACCCCTTCGCTACGAGTCTAGCCTTGTAGCGCTCTACTTCACCTTCAGCGTTACATTTTTTCTTAAATGTCCATTTACAACCAATTATGCGTTTTCCGGGGATTGGTTTCACTAGTACCCATGTTTTATTTTGTTTTAGTGATTTTATTTCTTCATCGGTTGCTGCTAACCACTTGTTTTTTATTTCGGGATCTCGTATGCTTTGCATTTCCTCCCAAGTTTTGGGTTCTTCGATTTGGCAAATATTTGCGCTAATTCCGAATCGTTCGGGGGGCACTCCCCTGTTTTCCCTTAGTGACCTTCGGGGTTGCGTATGTGTGTCTGGTTCATCGGTTTCCTCATTGTGTCCATTAAGGTTCAAATCGATTTTAATTTCTCCGGAAGGGTTTTCATTTTCTTGCGAACTTTGTTTCGTGCTATTTGCTTCATTTTCCAAGAATTTAACGGTTCTAGATATGATCACTCTGTTATCGCCAGTGTGAATTCTATACCCTTTGCTTCTGTTATCGTACCCTAAAAGGATTCCCTCTACGGCTTTCTCGTCAAATTTTGACCTTTTTATTTTCTCTACGTAGGCGTATGCTTTACATCCGAAAGTTCTTATGTGGGATAAATTTGGTTTTCTGTTGTTCCACAATTCGAACGGAGTTTTATTGTTATCGTTGGCCGTCGTGGGTAGACGGTTCGTCAGGTATGTAGCGGTGAGAATTGCTTCGCCCCAGAACCGCTTAGGCAAATTGGCGTCGGAGAGCATGGTCCGTGCCATTTCGACGAGCGTACGATTTTTACGTTCCGCCACGCCGTTTTGGGGTGAGCAGTACGGCACGCTAAGCTGGTGTTCTATACCGTTAGATGTTAGGTAATCTTCAAATTCGTCACCTAGGTACTCTCCCGCGTTATCTGTCCTGACTGCTTTAATTTGTTTCCCAAATTTATTTTTGACAAGTGCCGCATATTCCTTTAATTTGACTATCGCCTCTCCCTTGTGTGAGAGTAAGTAAGTCGTAGTGAATCTGCTATAGTCGTCGGTGAATGTAATGAAGTACTTTTTTCCTGTAAAAGTTTCGGTGCTCATTGGCCCGCAAATATCGCTGTGGATTAACGACAAAATTTCTTTTGACCTATTCGAAGCCTTTTTAGTGTAGGGTAGTGTCGTTAGCTTTCCCTCGATACATTTTTCGCATGTTGTATTATGTTTACAATTGCTAAGATTTATACCTTCCGCGAGGTTTTGGTTCGTTATAGATTTGATCGATTCGAAATTTTTATGTCCGAGTCGTCTGTGCCAAGTGGTTATGCAATCTGGATCGTCACAGGGCGCCTGTGTCCGAATGGTGTATCCATATTCGTCCTTCGGTTCGATTTCGTACAGGTTATTATTTAATTCTGCCGTTAAAACTGTTTCATTATCCTTAATGAAACTGCAGTTGTTTTTCTCAAAGATAACCTTAAAATCATTTTCGGTAGCTTTCTTTACAGACAGCAGGTTACTCTGTAGTTCCGGGCAGTATAAAACGTCCCTGAGTGTAACCTTATGAGGCGAATTGGTGTTTATCGTTATGTCCCCTATTCCGCGTGAATTCAATCTTTTCCCGTCGGCTATCACTATACTTCCGCAATTTCCGGGTTTGAAATTTGTAAATTTTTCCTTTGCGAACCCAACATGACGCGTACATCCGGAATCTATGATGAATTTATTCATGTTAATTGTCTGCGCTTCATTTATAAACGGTATTTCATCTTCTATAGTATTTTCGGAACGTGTGGTGGGAAGTTTGTCATCCGTTCTTTCTAGAGTGTCGACTTTGCCTTTGAAACAAAAATTGGAAGCGTTCTTTGGGTTGCTTTGACCGCTCCTATTACTTGCGGAATTATTTCTGAAACCGTTCGCATTATTGTTATTAGGTTTGTTTCTGTTCCAATCATTTCTCTGAAAATTGTTTGTATTTTTGTTTTTTAGGTGAAAACATTCCGAAACATCATGGTTAAGGCGTTTACAGTAAATACAAAATTTCTTGCTTTTATGGTTTTTGTTTACCGCTTTATACGCTGAGTCACGCGAGCTTGAGCTTGCTTCGCGATTTTCGCAACGATGTTTGTGTTCGTCTACTAATTTGTTTTTAACGAACTCTAAAGTCAGACTTTCCTCATCACGGGCTTCCAGCGTAGTCACGAGAGGATCGTAAGAGTGTGGAAGCGAGCATAACAGTAGTGCACATATGTGCCAATCAGCTATATCTTCTCCGATAGCAGTGAGCTTATCTCTTAGTGACAGTATATTATTTATGTGTCCGATCATATCGCCGCCCTCATTTAATTTTTGCGAGTATAGTTTGCGTAACAAAAATAATTTGCTTGATAAATTAGCACGTTGGTGTACTTTCTTTAATGCGTCCCAGACGGCTTTTGCGGTTTTGAGGTGTTTTACATGTATTATTTGTGAATCGTCTATACACAGATTTATCAAAGCTCTAGCTTTTGCATCATTTTTAACCCATTGGGCAGTTTCTGGGGTTGGAGGTTCGGATGTGACCATGGTGAATAAATCCTCCCTTAGCAATAAATTTTCAACCTTAAAGGCCCAATTGCTATAATTTTCATCGGTTAATTTTTCGATTAGCGCGATTTCCTTTCCAGCAGCCATATTTGTAATTGCTAAATTTTTTTGTTTTATTCAGATCAATTATTATTTTATGACTGTTTTGTTTATTTTATGATTTATCTTAATCACGAATCTAATTCAACTGTGATTCGTATTTTTCAGTTTATTTATTACGCTAAGTAAATAGGTAAGTAAAATAAGATAATAAGATAATGTTACACACTGTGATGCAGTTGGCAGTTGTTTTGCATTTTAATATTATATTGTTATTTTTATATAATATTTTTATTTATTTTTTTTTTCGTGTGCATATATTTCGCTCATTTATTTATTTATTTTTATCTTCAATATTTTGCTCAAATGTTAATTGGGGCTATCGCGTCAGTACTCATGATCTGTTAAATTAAAATCAATTGTTGAATTTTGAGCCCCGTATAAACAGTAATCAATATTTAAAGCATGCTAAATAAGTGAAATAAGGAACTTACCTTATTCACCTCTGTCCGTTTGGCAAGCACAACAAGTATTCCAACCTCGGCAGTTCTTCTTTCGATTTCACTCTCTCGGTGCAGGCTGTGAAAACTTAGGGGGAAAAAGAAGAGATGAAACTCGGAATGTTGTATCGATGTAAATAATTCAAACCATTTATAATTGACTACTGTATTTTATAAAGTATGTTAATATACATTTACATTAGACTTTAATTAGGTTTAAGTTAAGATACAATTTAATTATTAATCTGAACATAAAGTTTTAGAGCATCGCGCTAACAACATGGTATCCGCTCTAGTACAGACATTACACTAAAACAAGAGATAAAACAGAGAAGAAGGAAAAAAAATAAGACATCAAGCAGATGTTTTCAGCAGGAATGTTTGTCATTTCGTAAACAAGGAAAGTGTCCTTGACATGTGGCGTCACCTGCTGGTGTTCATGATGATGAAAATCGTACCAGATTTAATGTTCTTTAACAGCTTCATTCTCCAAACTCGAATACCTTGATTACCATATGAAACACAAAACATACTTTCATCACTAAATAATATATTTTTCCAATCTTCATTGCTCCATAAACGTCTTGATTTACACCAATTCAATCTTATACGCTTTTGTCTTGCAGTCATTAGAGGTTTTGTTTTCCGTACACGAGATTCAAATTTAAATTTATGGAGACGTCTTAATGTTGTCGATGTAGAAACTTCAACTCCTTCTTCTTTACATTTTCGGTGCAAGAATCGCACACTTTTAAAACGGTTTTTCTTAACTATACGCTTCAGTTTCCTGTCATCTCTAGCAGATGTTTTTGGTTTTCGGCCACCATTTCGGCGATTATTTTGAAATTTTCCAATTTTTGAATATTGTGTTAGTATTTTACTAACGCTCGATTGCGAACAATGTAAATAATTCGCTATAAAACATAGATTTTTACCGTGCCGATACAAATCAACCATACGAAGTTTAGTAGATTCAGGAATATCACTCACACGGCCCATTTTAAGACGAAAAAGAAACAAACTGCAAAAAAGAATACTGATTTTAAATAAAATAGTCTGAATTTAATCAATGATGCCACCAGTTAAGAATTGGTAATAATTAAAGGAGAATTAATGTGAAATATTCTAATATTTTGAACCACTTGAATAAATATTCTAATATTTTGACTTTTCAAAATAATTTTTTTTGCAATTAATCTTTTCAAAAATGATATTAAATTTAAGATAACAAGTAAGTTTAATCAACAATAAGTTCTTAATAAAAATATCGTTTGCATATTTTCATTAAAAGACATTAAATTACCAAACGATATTTTCAATTTCTAAAAAAAGGTAATTATTCTAATATTTTGAATATGAGCTGTATATATGAGAGCCTTACGCAGACAATTAAATTTTCGAGAAATGGATAAAAACTTCTGAGTGCGTCTGTTGGTTTGGTTTAGATTGTAAAGCAAGGTTTTAGAATGTCAAAAGGTTGTATAAAACTCAGATTTACCAATAGAGTAGACTAATAGAGAAAACATGATTTTTCAAGTCTTTCACAAAGCGAGTTTTGATACTCATATTTTTAAGAATATGATGATTATTAGAAAAAGAATGGAAGAATAACAGAAAAAGAATTTATATCTAAGAATATATATACGTGGGGTGTCATAAAATTTCAATTTCCAACGAATATTTTTAATGCTACTTCACGTCGACAAAACCTTTTGCATACGCTTTAAAAATATTTCCAGCAGAAATCTACCTCTATTTTTAAAAAATAGTGGTTCGATAAGACTATAAAAATGTTCAACTGTAAGTGAAATTTTGCAGTATCCTTACGTACATATATATACAGTGCGTGTAAAAACTATAAGGACAGCAAAAAATCTTATTATTATTTTTATAAATTTCAAAACAATTGAAACTTTTTTTCTTATAACATGTATAATCAAGTTAATCAATCAATAAAAAAGTAAAAAAAATTCAACTGTGAGTATTTTATTAAGAAAATTAACAAAAAAAACACTATTTTTATCTGTGTAAAAACTTTAAGGACACTAAAATAAATTTAATATAGTAACCAAAGAAACAAATATTTAATGTTTTATGCACTCAGTTATGAGTTTAACGATTGCAAGTATCCCATTATTCCTCGACACCATTAAATTTTGACGCAGTTCTCGATTCTTTTTGTACTATTTATCCTCCATTGTAGATCGGAGTTCCGATTCTGAAGAAAAATGTCTTCCATTTTTATAAAATCACCTTACTAGATATCTCCATAAGTTATCGATAGGATTAAAATCGGGATTTATGAGCAGTCATTACAAAGCTTCAATATTTTTCTTGTAGAACTAAAGTTAATTCTCATAACTTGTATGGATAGGCACATTATATCGCTGTTATATCCGATTGAAGTGTTGCAACAAATGAAAGATAGTCAGAAAGAGTTAGTGAATGTGTTTTTGAATTAAATTTTCCTGAAAGAATGTACAAGTGACACCACGTAATTGAATGAAAAGCATCCCCATGTTCAACAAATCCGCCACCTAACTGATGCCTTAATGAAATCTCTTTTTCTTTTCTTAAATCATCCCAATATTATTTCCAGTCGTCAGGGCCATTTAACCCATTAGTGACTAGAGTCTCATTTTTGGGACAGTTTTAAAAAATTGAAGTAAGCGCTTTTATCACCAGTAAAAAAGAGGAGAATCCAATACTTTCTTTCACGAAACAAATTCCTCCATAAATTAAGATAAAAGTTATTCTTGTTTTAAAAGTGGTGGGAAAATGCAAAATTTGAATTTTAACAAAGAAAATAGCCCCACCAGTGGCCGAGAGGTTCTGACCTCAAACTGGAAGACGTCAGGTGCTGGGTTCGAACCCAATCGCGGCTGTCGGCCTAACCGTTCGGAGTTTTCGTGGTTTTCTTCGAACCTTGCGTAAATACGGGTTAGGTTCCCTTAGAAAGACCCCCACGAAGGGCACTCCCCCCTTGGTCCTATATACTTAGCGTAGATAATCGGACGACAAAAATAAACCATAAACCATAAACCATAAACCATAAACAAAGAAAATAATTCAGGCATCAATGGGTTAAGTTTCATTTCTTTTCATCGGAAAAAAATAAATTAAATTGATTTAAGGAAAGAAAAAGAGATTTTATTAAAGCAACAGGTTGGTGGAAGATTCATTGCAACATACTACTGCTTTTCGTTCAATGACATGGTGTCACTTATATATTTTTCAGGATAATTTAATTCAAATACACATATACAAACTCTTTTTGACAATCTTTCATTTGTTGCAACACTTCTGACAGGAAAAAAACGGATATAACCGTGAGATAATGCACTTATCCACACAAGTCGTGAGATAAAACTTTAGTTCTATGAGACAAATATTGAAATTGTGCAATGACCGGTCAGAAATCCTGATTTTTATCCCATCAATTACTTATGTAGAGATCTAGAGGTCGAGTTTATATAAAAGAAAGTTATTTTCTTCAGCATCCGGACACAGAATTACAATTGAAGATGAATAGCACAAAAACAAACCCGAACCGTGCTAAAAATTAATGATGTTGAAGAATAATGGGATATTTGCAATCGTTAAATTCATAGATTTGGTGCATAATGCATTAAATATTTATTTTTTCGGTTACTATATTGAATTTATTTCGCTGTTCTTAAAGTTTTTACACAGGCAAAAAAAGTGTTTTTTTTTTTTTTTTTTTTTTTTTTTGTACAATTATTTTATTTTTATAATAAAATACTCACGGTCGTATTTTGTTGACTTTTTATTAGCTTTTCAGCTAAATGATACATATTGTAATGAAAAAAGTTGAATTTGTTTTGAAATTTATAAAAAAATTAATATTTTTTGCTGCCTTTACAGTTTTTACACGCACTGTACATAGCAGTCAACTTTTACGCCTTTTTTGTACCACAAAAGTTTAATAATAAATTTAAAAATCTAATATTTGTTGCTACTGACTAAAAAAGGCAAAAACTGCAATTCATTTTTTTGTGGTACAAGTAAGCATAATAATTGGGAGCTATGTATTTATGTATATAATTTAAATCTTTAGCATATACTTAATGTTGAAAAAAACTGGAAAGATTTACAACTTTTGGTATATTTTTTATATCGTAATTGATTGATAAGGAATATATTCTAATAAAAGTACATAATTATTTTCCATTTAAAAAATAAAATAATGGAAAAATATTTGTAAAAAACTCAGGTGTCATCTATTAGTATTGCAATCTTGTTAAATATTTATTACTTGAAAGAACAAATAAAGCTTTAACCTGCAAATTTTCTTTGCAAATTTTTCTAGAAAATAGCATGTAGCTTTTCTTTTTTGATTTGAAAACTCAAATCTTTCGGAAATATAATGCTTCCTATATCAATGTAAAAATGAGTTATTAAGCAGCCGTTTCCAAACCCAGTTTTTAAAGGAGAAATTTTTATTTCCTTTAAGTATTGCTGACAAATACTCTGTAAAAATTTCATCCATTTTAATGCTGTTATAAATCTTTTTTCTGGGGAGCTTTTAAGTTGTATACCATCAAGTTTTGACGGGTACTGTCTGGTATCTTATCTAATTTATTCAAACTGTCATATGTAAGTCTTTAACATATGTTGCATAGTTTGCTGAAACATTTGTGTAACATTGAATGACATACTAACTTTTAGAAATCAGATACATTCTGCGCAGTATCTAAACCAAAAGAAAATATTTTTCTCCTATAAATGTTCTCTATTTTTTAAAAATATTTTCATGATAGTATACGTATTAAAATCTCCGAAATTTTTAAGGATTTTAAATTATGAATTACATAACGTATTTATCCTAGAATAGGTGACTTTTGTTCACCTTAGAAATAAAACATAATTTTATTAGACCACAAATTTTACAATTCATATTTTGTTAGCAAAACCATAAAGATGGGTTCGCACACTCCTTACGTTTTTTAAAGACTCTGGCACCACCCTTATTAACAGGTAAATTTATATTTAATTTTTAAGAAACATAATTTCCAACCACCACTTTTTCTTCAGATTTCGCAATTTTTTTCTGCAGTGAAATACTTTGAAAATACAGTTAAAAATTAGTGGTACAGTTGTTCTAACCCTGTAAAGTAAGATTCATTGAAAAATCTGTATCCGATTCTGAACCTAAAATTATGATAGTTATAAAAATAGAAGAGTTATTACGATACAATGCAATGAATGCCGAGCAGAACGAATGATTTCACTTTCAAATGCATTATCCGGATATTATATCCGGGTTCGCACACTCCTTATATTTTTAACCCTTTGAGCTCTGGGGTGTAAATTTCTTGAAAATTCCAAATGTCACATTAGCACCAGTATTTTGCAAAGAAAAAAACAGTTAAGGATAAACGCGAAAAAATGCATTAAACCTTTTTCAAATAAATTTGGTCGAATTTTCTGGTGCCATTGTGACATTTCGGAATTAAAATTATGTGGTAGAAAATTCTACCATCAGAGCTCAAAGGCTTAACCCATTAGTGCCTAGCGTGCCTTTTTAGGGACGCTTCAAAAGGTGCATTTAGCACTGTTTTTGAAACCGGAAAAAAAGAAAAGCAATAATTATTTTATTTAAATAATGCATTTTCGTGATTAATGAACTTAAATCTTCTAAAAATAATGATGCCAACCAAATAAAATTTACGCAAAAGATGCAGGGCACGAATGGGTTAAGGACTGTCGCATCACTATCAATTATAAGAAAATTTATATTTAAATTTTTAGAGGCAGAATTTCCAGCCACCGCCTTTGCTCTCAAATTTCGCAACATTTTTCTACAGTGTAATACTTTGAAAATACTGTTTAAATTTTGTGGTATAGTTGTGCGAACCCTGATATATGATCATTGTTGCGTGATTTCTTTGAATAACTATCTACAGAACGAAGTTGTCAGTTTGGCCTCTACTTCCAATTTGACAGTTTTGAATTCACATCAGAAATTTGAAAGAAGAATTTCTGTTTGAAGAATCTGAATTTGCATGTCATTAAAAAAATGAAACAATACTAAAAAAAATTTGGTGTGAATTTAAAATTTCGGAATGGAAAAAGAGGTCATATCTGGCAACATAGCGACAAAAATTTCAATTATTATTATTATTTATTATTGTCGATCATTAATTGCATTACTGCAAAAAAAAATATTTTGATATGTAGGTAAGAACGACAGAAATACCGGAAAATTTTCTCCAATTTTATAAAAATTTTTAACTTTTAATTTTTATTTAAAACTGTTTAGCTTATTTGTTTAACTTTTTTCTTCCTTTTGTCATATACATTTATTTTTTAAAGAATTTTCTAACCGACCTGCATCCGTATAGTAGGGATTTAAAAAAAACTCATGGGCCTTCTAGTGAAAAGAAAAATTTAAAAAAAAATTGTTAACCCATTAGTGCCTGAATTATTTTCATCTTAAAAATTCGAATTTTGCATTTTCCCACCACTTTTAAAGTAAGGAAAACTTTTATCTTAATTTATCGAGGACTTCGTCTCGAGAGAGAAAGTATTTATTTATCCTCCTTTTTACTGGTGTGAAAGGCGCTTACTTGAATTTTTTGAAACTGTCCCAAAAATGGGACGCTAGGCACTAATGGGTTAACACTAGAACGCCCGTAAATTTTACGCAACTTTGATAATAATATTTGACACCAGAATTTCTATTCAAGATTTTTTTATTTAATTGTTTATCTTAAAGCTGTATGGCTTAGATTTAACTTATTTCAAGAAATAATTTATGTACCGAATCGAAATTTAATCACATGGTCGGAGACGAATCGACTCCTTCCGGGCGTTCTAGTGTTAATATTATGTCAACGGACTAATATTTTAATTCAGAGTTCTTCAATGGCAATACTTTTTTGAGAAATTTCTTTGGATTTGCATTAATTATTGTGTCATTAAATAACCCCAATAAATCTTGCCATTTCAAAAAAGTCGTCTCAAACAAGAAATTGAAATTAAAAGGAAAAAAGAAGCGAATTGACAACACTGCATAAAGCGTTGATTTTAAAAGTAGAACAGGCCCATTTGATGTTCTTGCTAGATATTTACTCGTTTGCATTTCAAAACGTTTAAAAATATTTGAAAGCAGTTATAGGTTTTTGTTATATTTTTATGGTCTTGTTTCATGTACATTCAGTAAGAATAACTGTTATCCCATTTAGCTGAAAATATATCATGGATTTGGTATACGTAAAAACACTTCATTCTTCTTTAGAAAGTTACAATAAAACAAAAATAAATTCTAAGGAATAAATGTGAAAATAATTAAAGAAGGCTATACTACATGAACACTTGTAATATAAGTCACATGCTACGATTTATGGTTGCCAATATTTTAGAACGGAAAATATGACTTTTTTTTTTTTCCAAGATGTCTCATTAACTGAATAAAGTCAAGCAAACTTTTCAAAAATGAGGGTGGACGGTAGGCATATCAGTTATTAGCCATGTGACTTGCACTGCAAAATCCTCATGGAACTACCCGTAAATATTTAATAACAGGACTACCACAGTCGACTGTTTTTTAATTCTTTCTGGCATCACTTTCTTAAAACTGAAATTCTTAAGAGATACTTTGATAAAATTTGCAAGAGAAATATAGTTCGAAATTTATATTGGTAAAGTGCTAATGCGAAAAATACATAAAAATAGCCGCATGTGGCAGCCCTGCGGTAATAAGTGGTATGCCTACAATTCGGTCTTCCCGCTGGTCCGCTTTTTGAAAACCAACTTTTTTTGAGAAGAATAATTTGTGGTAGGTTTTCACAACAATTCCAAAAAAACATCCTTTTAAGTAAGATTCTGAGATAAATGTATAAAAAGGTTTTTTTTTTTTTTTTTTTTTTTTTTTTAAGGTGCAATTCAAAGAAAGGACAAAGTAGGAGTTCTGCAAATTGTATTTCTTAATTTAGCTAGAGGCGTTTTTAAATGCATTCGTGGTGAAATTTTTGACTGTGCTTTTCGATATTATACAACATTAAAAATAATTCTATTCAAAGTAAACTATTCTCACTTTTTAAATAAATTAATTTGAAAAAAATGCTGACAAAATAAACTAATAGTAAATTGCAAAATAGTAAATACTAAATTGATTTAAAACCTAAATTTTGTGTTAATTTTTAATAAAATTTAGCTTTTTTTCAACAACACGAATTTTCTACTTTGAAAATCAACGGTTCATACAAAAAAATTAATCAATCAAAAATAGGTATGAATAATTCAAATACTTTGTAATTGCTAAAATGTCTCAGCGCGATTGTCTGCAAGAAAAGATTTAATTTCTTCATTCTCTTATGAATAATTTGTTTTCTCGGATATTTTAATTCAGTCCTATTTGACTTATAGGCTTACCGACACAATTTATAAATTGCTTCAGGCACATTCATTGTACTTAGAAGTTTTCAAATAATTTTTCTCTCGTTAAATGTTAAAACACTTCTATGCTAATTGAAATCCTGTATTAGAAGATAAATAATGAGAATTTTTCTAAATGTTCCATTTGTAATGAATTATTTGCGGTTCAAGTCTCATTCAAATACCGCTTCTAGTATTGTACAGTGATGTTTATTTTTCATTAAGAATGAATTTCATATATTCTCGTACTGAAATCTAGTCCTGAAATTATGTGTGGTAATCAAACACACAAATAAATTTCCATCATACATTTAAACAAGTAAAAAAAATCATGCGTTAAGCAATGATTATGACCACTTTCCGACACATCTTGAAATCTTTAACAAAACTTCGCTATCCAGGAAAGTTAGGTATTACTCTCTATAGCCAAATATGTATGCCAATAATTTTGAACAGCCCTGTATTTGATCTGTCGGTTGATATGTAGACTATATAATGAGAAAATTTAATTTAACAAGAAAACGCCCAACTGATTGAAATTTTCCTTTCAACAATTTATACTAATAGATGGAAACATACGTGAATACATTTGTTCAGCCATGTAATTTATCTAATACCTCCCAATACCTTTGATAAACGAAAGTATTTTGCTAAAATTTAGTTCAAATGAAATTACTCTTTAAACTACTCAAATCACATTTCCAGAAATCAACATCCAAAGCCAACAATGAATCCAGTTTTTTGCGTGACCCTGTATATCCTTTTATCTATATTCTACAAGCATTTCTTAATAAACTGAATGCAATTCAACGTAAAAATGCACAATTTATTTAAAAACCACCTTTAAGTAAATTACGCTCATATTCAGTAATATTTCCGAGACCTTTTGTGCAACCCTGTATATCTAATTTGTGTAAGCAATAGTATTTATTCTCACGAGATAATATGCATACAGTTCCTGAAACTTAAAAGTGCATATCATATTGCATTTTATCCATCCAACAGCCATCATCCATAATTAACAGTACTTCGGATAAAATATATTTGAAACTTTTGTTTGTATGTCCATGTAGATGCTATGCACTTCGTATTATGCATGAAATAACTCATATTAAGCCTCAGCGGCGCATATCAATTTGATTGTACATGAAATAGTTTACTATAATTAAAGTAAGTCACAAACAATTCCCCCTTTATTATTATTATATAATAGAATTATTTTGTGTGGCCCTGTAAATGAATAATAACTATTCTTTTCAGTACATACTTTACAAAATGCATATTTTAGTTTGCTTCATATAAATTTTAATTTGTTTTACAGGGTGTAACATCTTTAAAATTCATTTGAAACGATTTTTTCACATTGGCCGTAATGTAACGAAAAAATTTTGACTGTTTCCGTAAATGAACTAATTATGACAGAAACTTCATTTTCAATAAGGTTCGTGCTAGGATAAACGTCAATAATGTTCAAAAATTTCAGGGCAATCCGAGTATATTTACGAGAGTTAGAGCACGAAGAAACGGACAGACAAACCGAAAGCATAAACACTTTTCAACTTTATTGGAAAGTGTTAACCCTTTGAGCTCTGGTAGGCAAATTTCTTCAAAATTGCAAATGTCACTTTGGCACCAGTATTTTGCAAAGAAAACCACCGGTTAACGATATACACGAAAAAATGCATTAAACCTTTTTCAAGTAAAGGGTATAGCGAGGTAAGAATGGCGAAATGGCCCCCATGGTTAATGACTGAATTAATATTTGTACTAGTATCAGCACTCTAAAAGAGTACGAAATGCAAGGTCATTGACCCCCGATCTGACCTGTCTTTAAGATATTCGATAAAGTTCGTATGCGCGCCGTTATTTTTTAAATGTATTTTTCTGAAAAACTATAAAAGCTAGAAAGATGGGTCCAATTGCGTATATTGAGAGATACTTTGAAAAATATTTTGAATTTTTTTCAGAGTTTTCGTGAAATGACAACTGTGCAAAATAATGAAACAAAGTATAAATCTTTTATTTTAGTACTGTTCTGTTATGTCTACCGCGCCAAAAAAATATATAATATTATTTAATTTATATACTTACAGCACACGAAAAATGATCAAAATTAAAGAGGCGCTTTTCGAGTAATATGTAAGAAGAAAATAGAAAACGTTAAAATAAAAATTCTAAATAGAAAAGGAAGAAAAAGAGAAAAATTGATACCGGACAAATTTAAAAGAAAAAGTAATACTGATATACGGTTAATAAGACGCACACATACAGCTAACTAAGTGGACCAAGTAGTGAAATTAGCGATCGCTCCGACTTACATGCGCATTATAGTCTTCGTAGGAAGATTTTGCTGTTTTGATCCACCAGTCAGTGGATAGTTATGTAATGCGATTTTACGTACTTTTTTTTAATCTTGCTGTGTCAAGGCAACCACAGAGTAGTAACAGAGAATCAACTTTTATACACTGTAATGGCAACTTGTTTAACATGGGATTACGCATAGACAGTAGCGAGACGAGCGGATGACTCTGAAACTACGATCATAACATAAGAGAGGTTGCTAATTTGGCAAAACATCTCTTCCTTGGCGACAAATGATAAAAGAAAAAAAGAAAAAAAATACAGCGACGGCTTGCTGCTTCTTGTTTTGAAATTTATGAAAGAATTATTTTAATATGAAATAACTTTGACGTATTCGTCTTGTAAACAATACATGTGTCTCTTCGTAACATAACGACCTAATAATTTAAACTTGAAAATTCAAGAATAATAACAGTAATAATTACGAATCAATATAAGCGCAGAAAACTAAGATCAAATAGCATAAGCACGTGTGCAAAGATAATCAAATAAGCATTCAGCAAGAAGCGCCAAACGAGAATAGGGTTACAGTTAAACAGAAATCACGAGGATAAAAATCGCCAACGCGATGGTTTAGTTTTTAAGTCATCCACTGAGGGCGTTCTTTTCAAGTCGAGTTGAGGCTCTGTTACGTACTCTGTGAAGGCAACAATACATAAACAATTGCTTGGTTTGTCATAATTAAGTGCGAATAATTTTTTACGCCCGCCGAAAGTTGTATGGTGACAACAATGTTCGTGCAATGTAAAGTTTGTGACATTTTCGTGCATAGTTTATGGAAGGAAGAAAGTTATCCCTACTGAAGAGGATGCTAGATTATATAGTGAATCGAGTAAAAAAACTGTTTCTGTTGATGACATGTTATGTGGAAAGTGTCGGCTTATTATTTACGATAGTAAATCAAATGTCGCATCAACTTCTGCAATGTCTACCCTGGCTGAATATGAAGGCCAAGAGGAATCTACTTAACATTTAGAAGTAGAGGAAACATCTTCGATTGCTCCATTTCAACAAGAAAGTGAAATGAATTTGCCGTGTAGTTCCGAAAGCGACGATGATGATGATGTTGGCAATGATGCTGTTCCGTATGTTGCCGATAACAACGAATTTATACATCTGCATATACCATGTGTTGTATCTACCCACAAGTATTGTTGTATATGTCAATCCACAAAAAACTTAATGTGAGTACCGTTTGAAGCACGTTACAAGGTTTATACAAAAATTGGAATTTTCATACCAGAGGGTGACCGTTGTTGCTGCACACATATAATAGGAAAGTCATTTTATGAAGACGAGTTGGTTCACCTACGTGTTATATCTAACACCAGCAAAATAAGTTCTAAGGAAGTTGTTCATTTTTTAAAATCCCTTTCAGAAAGAGCAGAGATGTCACTTTTCAAAAAAAAAAAATAATGAAAATGATATGCCTGAAAATCAGATAAAGATATTGACAGGACTTTGCTGGCAAAACATAATTGAATTAAGGCAGCTATTAACTTCTACGCGAAACACAAGCGTACGTACTATAACTCAAGCGTTAGTTGTATTCTTGTTTAAATTAAAAACTGGAAATTCTAATTCAGTGATAGCAGGAGCGCTGGGTTCACCATACGAACAACATGTATGGTCGTTTTTTAAAGAAGTATTAAGAAGTTTTGAGATTGATATTTTGCCTTATTTTGGATTATCCTCCATTTCTCGAGAAGACTTAATAAAGAATACAAGTTTAACTGCTCGAATGTTATTAAACCTTAGAGACGATCAGCTGGTATTGATATTTGATGGCACATGTATTAATTATCAAAAAAGCTCTAATAATGAATATCAGCGAAAATCGTATTCTGGACAAAAGAAAACCCATTTATGTAAACCGTTTACAGTTTGCACCACGAACGGGTTTATAGTTGATTTTGCTGGGCCATTTTATGGTACGGAAAATGATGCTACTATTATGAAAAAAGTGTTACAAGATGCTAAACTTCAAACTCTATTACGTCCAAATGATATATTTGTTGTCGATCGCGGTTTTTGTGACGCCGTTGACTCTATCACCAAAGAAGGCTATGCCGTATTAATACCAGCACTTAAAGGTAATCGAGCCCAGTTACCTACCGAAGAAGCCAACATGTCACGACAGGTGACTAAAATCCGATGGGTAGTCGAAGCTGTGCACGGGGCCATTGCTCAGAAATATTATTTGCTTCATAACAACCTTGATAATAAAATACTTCCAAAAGTAAGTTTATTATGCAAAGTTGTCGGAATTTTACACAACAAATTCAATAAGTGATTAGATTCTGATGCAGGCTTAGATGAGATAATTGTTCAATACATTAAAGAGCGAATGACGTTATCAAACTCTTTAAGTGAAGAGGTAAAAAAGCAGCAATGGAACCGTAGAAAAGCAGCTTTTCAACGACTGGTATCATCAGAAATTTTGGATTTTCCACGACTAAATGAAGAACAATTAAAAATAATATTTACAGTTTCCTATCAGCTCTCATTTGCCATTTCATACCAGGCTGAAATAATGGACGACACTGCATATATTACGTTAAACAAACCCCAAATAATATCAAGTTAGATATTTGTTCCAGACACGTAAATAGTAAATATTACCGGGTGTTCATTGATTGTGTTCCTAATATTAACAATATCGAAGGAATCCGAGGATATTGTTGCGATTGTCCAAATGGAAACAGAACAATTGGATGCTGCGCCCATGTCGCAAGTGTCATTTATTATTTAGCTCATGCGAGATATCTATCTAGCATTTTACGTCCAGCTGAAATTCTGTCTAATTTTTTTTAAAATGATGAAGTCACTATTGTAGTAAATAATAATAGCGATGATGATGATTGAAATTATATTTCTCATGTAACTATAATAAATAATTATAAATAAAGTCCTCTTTAATTAGTTCCTACCATCCGTATTCATACTTATCAAATTCATAATTACACAAAGAAGCCCCTCTTTGATTTTGGTCAGCTTTTTTGTGTTAAAAGTATAAACCCAGGAGAACGCACGCTTATCCAGGATATGAATGTTTTTAATTTTGTCAACAATAAAATCAAATTAAAACAGTCACTTTATTTAGATGAAGACAATTCCTACAAACTTTGCGATAAAATAAGTTGAAGATTACTTTAAAAAACTTATTGGTTACAATTGTAAAAACCATACGCACTCCGGGTCTTTTCAGCCCTGCGCGCGTACTTACGGGTTAAATTAACCCTTTCCGGTGCCGTGTGTCCGGTCAGGATACACCTAATTATGATTCTAAACTTGCAATTGGCACCAATAACATTTTAATAAAATCTTGCTTTTACAATAAAAGCTTAAATTAAGGAGTTCTTGATTTCTTAAAAAGTCGTTTGTAAATTCCGGTGTCAGTCGATAATTTCCCATTTTACTAGCAGAATTTGTCCGCGCCGGAAAGCTTTAATGAATCAGTTTTGCCAGATGGGCGACTTTTTTTAAATTCAGATTCTTGACTGGCACCACATTTTACAAATGATAAAATATGCCTTATTCAATGTCATCATAATTAAGGCAAAAACAAAAGGTAATTTACAGTTTCAAAAAAGTGGTACCAATCGAGAAACCCGAATTTTAAAAAGTAGCCCACTGGCAACACTGTAATGAATATTATACATTTTTTTGGCGCGGTAGACATAACAGGACAGTACTAAAAAAAAGGTTAATAATTTTTTTAATTATTTTGCACAGTTGTCATTTCACGAAAACTCTGAATAAAATACAAAACATTTTTCAAAGTATCTCTCAATATACGCGATTGATCTCATCTTTCTAGCTTTTATTGTTTTTCAGAAAAAAACATTTAAAAAATAATGGCGCGCGTACGAACTTTTTCGAATATCTTAAAGACATGTCAAGATCAGGGGTCGATAACCTTGCATTTCGTACTCTTTTAGAGTGCAGATACTAGTACAAATAATAAATCAGTTCTTGACCATGGGGCCATATCTACCCTTTTTTAAATGATGAAGTCAATATTGTAATAAATGAAAATAATGATGTTTGAAATCATATTTATGATGTAATTATAATACATAATTCTAAGAAAGACCTCTTTAATTAGTTCCGTGATCTTATTTATTAAATTCATAATTACTCAAAGAAGCACCCCTTTGATTCTGATCAGGTTTTGCGTGGTATAAATATATAAATAAAAGAATATTATATATACAGGGTTGTTATAATTAAAGTTCGCCTATTCAGAAGGCTCTAAAGCCGGTTCTATGGCTCCAAACGAAACAAAATTTTACTAGTACGTAGTTGAAGAGATGCGCTCTGCGAAAATCGAAAAAAAAAATAGTCAAAATTTTTGTCACTAGGTGGCGCTGGGCCAATATTTAAGGCGATGTATGCAGATTCATTATATCAATTTCAGTCAATCCAGACGAAACACAGAAATTTAAAAGTTTCAGCAAACTTCGACGAACTGCGAATTGTTATAATTAAGTTCACCTAATCAGACAGATCTAGAGCCTGACCTATGACTCCAAACAATACAGAAAAATGAATATCATTTCATGTGATGTAATCTGCATCAACAAAAATAAAACATGTCGCTCGGCAATGAGGAAATAAAGAAAAATAACATTACGCATGCTCAATGAATCCTCCGCCATTTTTAATAATGCATTCCCTTCTAAGAATTGTGTTTTCTACAACATTGCGTAAATTGTCCTGTTAGATTGAGCGAATGTGAAGTCTAATACTGTCTTTCAGATCAGAAATTTTCTGACATCTGTCTTTAGATACAGAATCTTTCAAAAATCCCCAGAAAATAAAGGAATCTGCAAATATCGGCTTAAATATTGGCGCAGCGCCACCTACTGACAAAAATTTCAACTAATTTTTTTTTCGATTTTCGCAGAGCGCATCTCTTCAACTACGTACAAGTGAAATTCTGATTCGTTTGGAGCCATAGAACCGGCTCTAGAGCCTTCTGAATAGGCGAACTTTAATTATAACAACCCTGTATATATATATATATATATATATATCGCTCGGTAGACATGTTAATGATAGATATAACATTAATTTTCAACATCTCTACTTTCATTAATTACAACATTGACCTCTTCGCTTATAAAAACTCTTAGACAGAATTTCAACAGGACAAGTGTATTTGGGGCGTAGGTCGGGGCGATCGTTAGTCTCATTGCTCCACCCTCTCACTATCAGTATTTCAGTGTCCCACTAACCGTGTTCCCGAGTCACAGTAACCGTATATCAGTGTTACTTTTTCTCTTAAATTTGTCCGGTATGAATTTTTCTCTTTTTCTTCATTTTCTATTTAGAATTTTTATTTTAACCTTTTCCATTTTCCTTTTAGATATTACTCAAAAAGCGCCTCTTCGATTTTGATCATTTTTTGTATTCTATAAGTATAATAAATTAAAGAATATTATGTATTTTTTTTGGCGCGGTAGACATAACAGAGCAGTACTAAAATAAAAGATTTATACTTTGTTTCATTATTTTGCACAGTTGTCATTTCACGAAAACTCTGAAAAAAATATAAAATATTTTTCAAGGTATCTCTCAATATACGCAATTGGACCCATCTTTCTAGCTTTTATAGTTTTTCAGACAAAATACATTTAAAATATAACGGCGCCCGTACGAACTTTATCGAATAGCTTAAAGACAGGTCAAGATCAGGGGTCAATGACCTTGTATTTCGTACTCTTTCAGAGGCTGATACTAGTACAAATAATAATTCAGTCATTGACCATGGGGGCCATTTTGCCATGCTTACCTCGCTATACCCTTTGGTTGAATTTTCTAGTGCCGTTGTGACACTTCGGAATTAAAATTATGTGGTAGAAAATTCTACCATCAGAGCTCGAAGGGTTAAAAAGGAAGTACTGGTAAATGAATAAATCGATATACTCATAATGAGCGGAAGCTGTTTGGATCAAAAAACGCACATATTTTTACTCTATTTTAGTACATTACACAATGGCGCAACCAGAGTGGGTGCCCAAAACCTGATAGATTGTAAGGTTTTCTTCTACTTGATTCATTGCAAAAAATTAGGCGAACAGAATTTTCAAAAATTACCCGTATTCAGAGCACCTAAGCACCCACCTTAGTTACTCCACTCTGGCCACTTTCGACATTGAAGCACGCGCACACGTACGTCCTGATATTTCAGGGTGGCGAGTGATTAGTTAAAAACACAGTCAATATAGATGATAAATACCAGTATTTTGTTAAAGATAAATTCAGTTTATATAATCTCGTTATATTATTCGAAATATTTTCTGTAAGAAAATACTTGTAGTTTTCTCTTTTCTTGATTGTGTTTTTCCCGGTTTTATCTGACCACTCGCTACCCTGTATTTGGTTGATTTTTTGATGAGACATTACAAATTCGCAACAGAAAGTTTTAACTCTTATTTTTTCATTACAAAATCATTGATTTTCCATAAATGAAGTAGAAAAGAGTTACCAATTAAATTTTTGTGATGTGAATTCAAAATTTCTAAAACAAAAATATCTGCTAGATGTAGCTACACTGGCAGCTAGTGACATACGTCTATTAACAGATCTAGAGCTTAAGGAGTTAATATAAATGCTGAATTATGCACAGTTTTTTTATATAATTTAAAAGTGCGTAGTACTACTAATAATTTAAAAGCATATAATGATTTTGTCATTAAAATATTCGATTTGGGTATCTTGATAATAACTTTATTGCTTTCATTAATAAATAATCAATTAAATGTTTCTTTTTAAGAATTTTGAGCGGGAAATGACTCTTAGTACATTTTCCCTTTCATTTGTAGGTTCAGCGGGCCAGTACATAATGATTTACATTTGAACACAACCATGGAATAAAAAAAGAGTAGTATATATGATTCTCCATTTTGAGTACATTAGGATCAGAGTTATTTTGTGTATGTGACGTATTCAAAATAAAGTCCTTTTTTTCTCAATTTTGAAAATCCATTTTTTCCAGTGTAACTCCAAAAAGAAAATTTCGCATTCTTTATTACAGAAATTCTGAGTTTAAATAAAGTGACAGTTGTTTAAAAACTGTATTTGTCTGTATTTGTCCTTGCAATAACAGGACTCTCATCGAAACGCACCTTGAAACATACTCTCTCCAGCGGCATTGCCTGCCAATTCGAGATCTTCAGAATCTAAGTATTCGAAAAAGGCAGCGAGATAGAGTGGAGTACCAGATCCTACACTGTAAAAAAAAAAAACGGACGATTTAACGGAAGTATTACTGGTAATCTAGACGCCAGTACTAATTACTGCTTTTTAACGGAAAAATTCCAGAAAATATTCCGTTTTTTTTTTCAAGTTTTTCCCGGAATTTACGGAAATTTTTCCGTTAAAAAACAGCAAATAGTACTGGCGTCTAAATTACCAATAATACTTCCGTTAAATCGTCCGGTTTTTTTTTTTTTTTTTTTTTTTTTTTTTTTTTTTTTTTTTTTTTTTTACAGTGTACACGTTTGGCGTAATTGCTCTTTCTCAAAAGCCTGTGAATACCACCAACGGGAAACTGGAGACCACTGCTTTAACGATTCTTGCTCTTTCCCTTCACCTTAACTCCTTACCACGTTTTCACATTATGATATAAATGTATACATGAAGATGTATGATATGTTAAATTTGTATTTTCTTTGAAAATCGCAGCTGAGCCGTTTATTTTGAATGTGGGGCATGCCTGTTTTTTAAATTAATTAAATTCAAATAATAATATATATTAATATTGTTGGGTTGGTTGGTTGTATAGGTTTTAATGGCACAAAATCCCTTGAGGGACATGCTGCGCCAAACCAAAGACAAAATTGTAAAAATCAGGAAAAAAAAGACAACGTCAAAATATCCGGATGGGGGGCTTCCCATCTGGATATGGTCAGGTAAATATAAGAAGGCAAAAATAGTAAAATGCTAAATCATTAGTTTATTGTAGAAATAAGATAATATTAAATTTCAAAACAAAATGTAAAAGGTGAAAGTTGCATTAAAAATCCATTGTAGATATGAGTTAACACATTGACGGACAATAAGAACAAGTTCCCAAAGTTTAATTCCCAAAGAGCACAGTGGCACCAGAATGTTTGTAAAAAAAACTTCTATTTATTAAATTCGTAAAATTTAGCTTTTTTCTTATTTATAAATACAATTATTTTCAAATCCCGGTGTCAATCATTAATTTCAACACTTAAAATTTTCGCTTTGACGGCTATAGACGCAAGTGTCCGTCAACGTGTTAAGTTGATAAAAACAATGCGGTGATTCATGAAATTAAAAATCAATTAAAACCAGACAAACATATTTAAAATTGTAAAAAAGATAAAATTCTAAAACTAGTTAAAAATTCTAAAACAGTAAGATAGTGACACGATAACCAAATTGGAAAAGTACTACAGAAAACAATAATTACAACTTTAACCAGGCACATACTCTTCAAACATAGTATTTTCCTCGGAATCCGAGCCACTGTCGTAAGACTCGGATTCCATAGCTTCTTGGACATAATGCTGCAGTTGCCTGGGATCTTTAAAATTTCTTTTGCATGGGCTGAGCGATGCATTTTGCAATCTTTTAACAATAGTCTTCCGCCGTGGGGTTGCTGGAGTTGGGGTTTTTATGGTTTCAGTTTGTTTTTTAAGCATATGTGATTTCTGTAATGTTTTTGATTTTGTAGCAGTTTGGATCCCAGCCTTGGTCCCTTCTTTCTGAACACCAGTTTTCACTATTTGACTAGAGTTGGACTTTTTAGAGCTTAATGCAGATGAGTTCGGGTCATTTTTTTGTGAGGTAACGGCCTTAGTTTCATTTAGAGGTTTGGATAATCCCTTAGATTGAGCTTGAGATTTCTGATTTTTAAATTGAGCAGATTTTTGTGTGTGAGTAGATGTGTGTAAAATAGTAACAGGTTCTGACGAAGGTAAACAGATATCACGGGATTCTTTGATTGGGGTGTTTATTGATTGTGTTTTGGCTGACTTTTTCGATGACATAGAAAAGTCAGTCTGGGTGCTAATATGTCTTACAGATTTAGACTGCTGTTTCAATAGGCTTGAATAAGATACGCCGACAGACGGGGTTCTGGCTTCTACAATTTTACGAGCTTCTGGGTAGGAAAGATTTTGCATTATTTTTACAGTCAGAATTTCTTTTTCACGGATCCAGTTTGCGCAAGAGCGAGAGAAAGCTGTATGATTACCCTTGCAATTTATGCAGCGTTCTGATTTTTCACATGAATTGCTGTCGTGGTCAATTTCTGCACAGCGTGCACAGGTAAGGGAACCGCGACAGTTAGTTTTAGTGTGGCCGTATCGCTGACATTTAAAACAACGGAGAGGGTTAGGAATGTACGGTCTGACAGGACAATTTAGGTAAGCAGCTTTAATTCTTGTTGGTAAAGTAGGGCTATTGAAAGTGAGAATGACATGCTTTGTAGGAAGGACTTGGCCATTCCGACGGATCGTGATACGACGTGCATCTATAATATTTTGGTCTTTTAGGTTTTCTAAGAGTTCATCTTTCGTAGAGAATAAAAGATCTGGTTCAGAAATAACGCCTCGGCTTGTATTTAGAGTTTTATGCACCTGAACAGAAACAGAAAAAGGGCCTATTGTAGAGCTATTTGAAAGAATCTGTGATTGTTTAGTTGTAGAAACCTCCACTAGTAAATCCCCAGATTTTAATCTTTTGAGAGTATGACCATCCCCTAAGGCAGACTGAAAAGTTTTTGCTATGAGAAATGGTGACGTTTTGCCAAAGGAACTATCAGAGTGGCTATCAGTGCGTTTAACAATAAAAAAGCGTGTGAAGGAAGAAGTCGGAACAGTTTGGTGCTCTCCACTGGGGAGAGACATAGAAGGAAATGAAGTTTTCCCATCCATGTTAAAAATAATAAAATTCAGACCCCGGCCGCACCACCCACTACCGAGCCCAACAAGGGGATACACATTCGTGCACCAGTGCTAACCAGGGCCCATACGGTCACAAGACAAACCTATGTCAGTCTCCACCCTTAACGAGATTACTAGTATTTGCTCGATCACTTGATCCCTAAAGCCAGTGACAAAAGCCAGCTGACCAGCCGATTGATGCATACGGGACCAATATGCACCTCCCGTCTACCTGAAGCAGAGGCCAAAGCAGTGTGTTGGTTTCCCTCAACTACCAGGATCCCCCTTTCCAGGGACACGGGTCGCCACGCACGGCCAACACGTGGGTGGTTTACAATTCTCCATGAGTCGATATACAGGATGACATCGGCCCATACAGAATTGCCCTCACCTCCGGAGAGGAAACCACAATGAGAGTGAAACAAAGATGAAAGGAAGACAATAGGAGTAAGAGGAAAAGGAAAGGAGAAAGATCACTCAGGTGCCCCGGGGTTGTGAAGCCCGTGAATACCTAAAGAAGGTATCCCCCTGGGGGGTAATATTGTTGGGTTTTAATCAATTTCACAACAAACTGTTTTTAGTATTTATCAATATGAATATACATATTTATCAATATAAATTTCCTACTAGTAATTTATTCAGCCTATGCTATTGGAAATGCGTTGATTTCGAACGAAGAACATAAAACTGTGAAAAGTTTTTTTTTTTTTTTTTTTTTTTTTTTTTTTTTTTTAATTACAGAATATCAACAGTCACAATCGGAACTTAACATTTATGCTACAACTTTAATTGATTGGCAACAGAAGAGTAATTTATCATTATGTTAACACAATTTAATTTTTTTCACTTTTTCCTATAAAAGCAATATTTTGTTTTATTATATTTTATTATAATTATTGCTTTTGAATGCCAGACAAGTTCACTGACGAAAGTTAAAACCTTGATTTGTTTTCAGATAATAAAGATAACCATTATTTCATATTAAATTTACATTGAAATTATATCCCAAATATATAAAAAAAGTCTTATGGCTACAAAAATATTTGTTAAATATTTTACGAATATGGTTAACCCCTTCGGGACAAGAGCATTTTACGAAATTTTTTATTTTTTGTCACCGGTTTTATAATACAGAAATTTGTGACTTATTAAATCGAGGAAACGCTTTAATTAAATAAGACAAAATTTACGGCATAATTCTACTGGTGGCGATAAACACGGATTCTTAAGCCTGTTTGCGACACGTATACGTGTCGCTCGTCTCCAAGGGTTAACCTATTATACTCGAGATGTAAATTTGACTACGACTATCTTCAAAAAAGCTATGGCACTGGTGTTAGTAACGTTACAGTAGAAGTGCATTGTTTTCCGAGAGTTGAAAAGTTTCCAGATTTTTTTTTACACGACTATTATTTTACAGAAAATGTTATTGTGTTTGCCGCTGCGTTTCCTTCTCTCTGCAACAAAGCATAGCAGCCTTTTCTTCCAATTTTATGACCACAAAAAATTAATAGAATTTTTTGCATTACATAATCGGCAAAGCGTTGCCAGAGAGATCAATTTCTTAACCCTTTGAGTTCTGATGGGTAAATTTCTTCAAAATTCCAAATGTCACATTGGCACCAGTATTTTGCAAAGAAAAAAAACAGTTAACGATATACACGAAAAAATGCGTTAAACCTTTTTCAAGTAAATTTCGTTGAATTTTCATTGTAACATTTTGGAAATTAAAATTATGTGGTAGAAAATTCTACCATCAGAGCTCAAAGTGTTAAACTGAAAATTTTGTATTTGCACCACTTTTTGAAATACTGGAGTTCGCTTTATTTAACACTTTTTCGGACGGCATCCCTTGCACAAATTTTATTTGGTTCGCATCGCTTTTTTTTAAACAGTTCGCATTACTGGTGAAATACCAACGATCGATCTCCTTAGAAAAGAAAATAATTACGGTTTTTTTTTTTTTAATTTAGCCGATAATTCCATTCAACATACATTGTTTCACGATGCATGTATGCATCACCTGTCCCGAAAGGAATAGCGAGAGACTGATTAAGGCGAAAATAAGGGAAATGTACTACTCTAAAAATTGGTGCTTATAAAGATAACTGAATAAAAAAAATAGCCCACTGGCAACACATTCGTGGCAGGTTATGGCGAGATAAAAAGATGAAATTTACTATAAAATTTTTGTGGTAAAAAATGCGTAAGATGTTGGTAGCGACGGCCACAGACTTACTATCAAACGTTTCGAGGTGTAAGCTGTGAAATTGGACATGTCAAAAGAAAGATCTCGCCATGTCCGTTAAAAAGTACAATGGAACTACCAGTCCGAATTCAATCGTTTACGAGATTTCAGGACTTGAAGCATATACATAAATTGACAGGGAGGTATGTAAATTGTTAATCCACCCTAAGAAAAACATTCTATTTTATACACCATATACACATACATTTTATCCATCACGTCACGCCATACATTTGCCGAAAAGTTGGCATAAAACAAGGTGCTGGAAATAACAAAAACAGAGGGAAAACTCACCGAATGCAGCCGTACGGGAAAACTTAGTATAATGCGAAGTGCTTGTAAAAGAGGAGAAATAACTGGCAATGTGTGGGTGCAAAGGATTTTGATTGTAGCTCGGGTAAAGGTATTGGTGGGAAGATTAAAAACAATGTAAAACAATTTTTAGCTTGCGAATAATTTATATACCTGCCTGTCAATTTATTTATTTATTCGTTCCCATTTCAAGTTTTTATATCTCAAAAACATTTGTATTCGGATGGGTAGTTCCACTGCATTTTTAAACGTACATGGCGAGATCTTTCTGTTAACACCACATTCGCCAAACCTACAACTTACACCTGGGAAGATTTCCCAGCCAGACTTTTAGAGAAGCCGTGCCCTTCACCTTCTCTCTTGCAAGACATCCAGCGATAATCGCAGGAGGGAATCCGAATTTTCTGCACACCTGTACTTGAAAGTAATTTTCTTCACCTAATCTAACAACTGAAATATCTGTGATTCAGGATGGTTTAATTGACAATAAGAAATTTATCGTTTCAAGATTACGCAGGAACCCTGCTTTACGAGGAACATCTGGCAACATTAGAGGTGAGTAAGAGTCTCTTCTCGGATGCAATGGTTTAACCCATTTCAAATGCAAAACATTGAACGTCAAACAGTAACAAAAAAAAAAAAAAAAAAAAAAAAAAAAAAAAAAACTCATGCCAATTTCAAAATAAAAGGCTTAATTTATGAGAATATAAAGCATTAAAAACTTATGAATAGCATTTTAGAAAAAAAAATTATTCATATTTGAGAGAATATTATGCTGTATTTCCTTTTACCTTTATAAAAAATAATAATTTCTTGCCAGAAATAAATTTTATATCTTATCTTAACCCTTTGAGATCTAGTGGGTAATTTTTTTTTTCAAAAATCCAAATGTTACATTGGCACTAGTATTTTATAAAGAAAAAAAATGGTTTAGGGTATATACGAAAAAAAAATAATGTATTAAACCTTTTTTAAAGTAAATTTGGTAGAATATTCCGGTGTCATTATGATATTTCGGAATTAAAGTCACGTGGTAGAAAATTCAACCATAGGGCTCAAAGGGTTAATTTTACATCATAGATTATATAACATATCCAAATTGAAATAGATAATATTTCTTTAAATATAAAATATAATTTTTATTTCTATACAAGTTTTTTACCGAGATCTTCGTGAGCAAAATAATAGCAGATCTGAAAACTTTCAAAATATACTACAGTCTAGAAGTAAAAATACATTACTTATGCAAGCAATTTTACTTTATATGCGAAGAAATTTCAGGAAATAATTAAAAAACATTTTGTTATATAGGTAAATTTATCAGTCAAAAATAGATAAGAATAATTAAAGTATTTTTTAAATGCTGAATTATTTTTTGACAATCCTGCGCGAGAAAGATTTAATTTATTCAATCTCCCCTGAATATTTTTTTCTCAGTTGTTTTAATTCAGTCTTATTTGACTTACAGATTCATTGTATTTAAAAATTTTCAATTAATTTTTCTCTGAAGAATGTTAAATTAGTTTTCAACTAATTGAAATTTTGTATTAGACGAAAAATAATGGAAATGTTGATTCGTGTCTTATTTTGAATAATGAATGAGACACTCGAGTTTAAATTTCCTTTGAAGTACTACTTCTAATATTATTCAGTGATGTTTCTTTTCCTTTAAAAAGAATTACATATCTTCATGTATTGAAGCGTTTTAGTTTTAATTAATTTCGCATTTTCTTTTAAATCTCAGCTTAATGATGGTATAAAGCATTCTGAAAATTTGTTTTATCAATTGTACCTTTGAAAATATTTTGACTAATTACAAAAATGAGAGTTGTGTTTTTCGGATAATTTTTTAATGATACATTGCATCTATTATTGTGTTATATGATAAACTCAAATAATCATTCAATGAAAATCTATACGTTTGACTACACCTTATATTTATAATTGTGGTATTTAGTAATTCTTTTAGAAAACAAAGGTAAGATATAAAAACTTTGTGTTCAAAAGTGTATGAAATACCGTAATTTCGGGTGTATAAGCCGCAGCTCAAACAATTCTTTTTCGACCCAGAATTTTTTAAGAAACAAATATAACTAGTTAGATCGCCGTAAATATTTATCTTCAATCACTAAATAAGATTTCTGGGTCCAAAAAGAATTGTTTGATCCGCGGCTTATACACCCGAAATTACGGTAGTTGTGTCTTTTCCATTTTTATTTAATAACCATAAATTTAATAAAGATTTAATTATAATTAAGTTTATTTGCAACAATGTCAGTAAAATTGACTGCAATTTTAATTGGAAAGGGTCTAGCTGGATAAGCATATTAAAATTAATCCATGGCCAATATTTGAAGTAACATATCCGGTAGTGGTAGTGCAATGACCTATAATACCTACGTAGACACCAAAATGGCAACCTTTTCGTAGGCCGACATGTCTGCCTTCCGTCACTTGACGGAGGGCAGATTTAGCACGCCAAACCGGTTTATCTCCCGCCGAAACTCATATTGCTATGTTTGTCTTGAATTGGACCGCACTTCTTCTTTTCTCTTTGTGAAATCTGAAAGTTGCCAATAAAGCGATCACCGCCAAAAAACAGCATCTTTTCGCCAAAGATGTTGGATTCGAAACCATGCCGAGATAACAATGGGATTTGGCGTCTACGTATATGAGAAAGTCAATGTGGTAGTGTTAGGCAGTAGGCACTTTCTCTGGAGACCAGCTTTGGGTTTAAGGACAGGATATACTCCTAGCACAGGGGGGGGGGGGCATGTCCAGTACAGTGTTGCCAGTGGGCTACTTTTTTAAAATTCAGAATTTTTTGACTGGCACCACTTTTTTGAAATGGTAAATCACCTTTTGTTTTCGACTTAATTATCATGTCATTGAATAAGGCACATTTTATCATTTGTAAAAAGTAGTGCCAATCAAAAATTTGAATTAAAAAAAAGTAGCCCGTCTGGCAACACTGGTCCAGTAACATGGCTTACCATTAGATTACAATATAGAGTAATTCTACCCGCTGACCTTGAACTGTCCAGATAATCGAGAAAGTATGTGACAGCGCTACAATTTTTAAGAAAAGTTTTTCTCCAAAAACTATGAAACCAACGACAATTATGAAAAAATATCTTAGTTCAAATTATGTATATTTTTATCACTATTTTGCACATTTTTCACCATGTGAAAATAAACAAAAATATTTTTTTATTTAATTAATATAGTAACATTATGTTTAAACTAACCAAAAAATTATACACAATAATGCTCAACATATTTACTGTAACTAAAAAAAATGTTAAAATCAAAGACTCATTTTTTGAGTTATAGCAAAAATACTGTAGAAGTATCCTAATGTAAGAAGACGATTCCTAATTTTTCTCTTTGTTTGTAATTTTTCTCTTGCTTCGTTACAGAAATACACAGTGCATTGCCCCCTGAATACTAGGCCTGAGAGCTGACGCAAAAATGGCAGCTGCGTAAGGTAGATTTTTTCGAAAGTGTATACGGTCTCTTAAATTTAAACACCAGTATTTTATAAAATATTTTTGTGTAATATTTAGCATCAGAAAAAATAGTAATACTTTTAGATAATGTTGATTAAAAAAAAACACGAGAGGTCCTACAGAAACAATGACACCACAATTCTGGTATAAGTATTTTCCATTTGTCATGCATGAAAAAATAGCTTTTTTTACTTGCAAATACATTTTTACTTCAATTTCGATGTTACTCAGTGGTTTCAGTATTTTCGTAATGGAAATGTTCTGCGTCTTAGAGGGTTAAATGAGTTCTTAAAAAGTGTGTATGTTTTTTTTCAAATCTTGCAAGTCAAATTTAAACCAATTTTAACGCCGTAATTGTTACATTATTTTTGACATCATAAATTAAAAATAGGGTTGAACACCATTTTTACCAGAGTATTTGAAAATATCTGAGAATCAATAAAGAAAAAAAGACAGTTACAAATTAGTGGCATCAAAAAGATTTTAGTAATGAAACAAGCAATGTGTTCTTGCCTTTTTCTGCAGTTCGGGCAAAATACTTAACGGATTAGTTATTCTATTGAGCCGAAACAATACATGCAGTCGTGTAAGTAAGATGGGTGAAGCAAGGGTCATCATGCACAAGTGCTCTGAATACTAATTGAATGTAACAATCTTAATGTAACAATTAAGGCGTTAAAATTGACTTGCAAGATTTGAACTAAGCATGCACACCCTCTATTTTTTTAAAGTTCTGTTCGCCTTATCTAACCAGAATATTTTCTGTTACGAAATAAGTGGAAGAAAACCTTAAAATACTACTGGTTTGAGGGCACCCACTAGAGGTCTGCACGGGCCGAAATTTCCAGGCCCGAGCCCGGCCCGAAAGTTAAAATTTCGGCCCGGGCCCGGCCCGGCCCGAACGAAAGAAATATTGGCCCGACCCGGCCCAGCCCGAAAGTTAAAATTTCGGCCCGAGCCCGGCCCGGCCCGAACGAAAAAATTATTGGCCCGACCCGGCCCGGCCCGAAAGTTAAAATTTTGGCCCGAGCTCGGCCCGGTCCGGAAAAAAGTTTAAAATCGGCCCGAACCCGGCCCGGCTCAAGTGAATTTTTACAGAACATTGATCTTTAATCTTATGGAAGAGTTCTGACCAAAAAAAATTATATTAGTCGTTTTTTTTTTCATGTTTATAATCTCCATTTATGCAGAAGTGACGTAGGCTGCGATATTTACGCTTTTAAATGAATCTTTGTTTGTTGTATGTAAATGTTTCAGTTATCACTAGTATTATTAATCCATATTCCCTGTAATGGAGACAAAAAGTCGAAAAAGCGGTATATGGTAAAATTTCCAAAGACAAAATCGCTTTGGAACGAAAAAAAAAAAAAAAAAAAAAAAAAACATTTCCTTCTTAACAGATGTAAATGTTTAATATATTTTTTTCTCCCGTATTGTTGTATTCATTTTGCATGGATGAACATTTTAAAAGAAACTTTCAGTTTTCAGTTTAAAAAAAAATTCCGTCATAATCATGTTTTTTTTTTTTTTTTTTTTTTTTTTTTTTGTGTGTGTGTTTAATTCTACTTTAAAACGCCTAGTAATCTACGATTCTTTAAAAGGAATAAATTCTAATGTTTAATGTAGAATAATGGCGGCTTAAAAGTATATGCCTTTTTTGCAAACATTTTTGGACAAATTTAAATATTACTGATTTATAAAAAGTCGATAAAAGGATTTTCATATAGGAAGATTCAATAGGAACTGATTGTTTTGGTCCATGAAAACTAGGAAGAATGGAATCAGTCTCGGCTTCGTACGGAAAAAAAAGGTTAGGCCCGGCCCGTCCAGCAAAAAAATTAAGGCCCGAGCCCGGCCCGGTCCGGCCCGGCCCGAGTCTTCAGAAGTAAGGCCCGAGCCCGGCCCGGCCCGAATGCCATTATTGGAAATCGGCCCGAACCCGGCCCGCGAATATTACTGATTTATAAAAAGTCGATAAAAGGATTTTCATATAGGAAGATTCAATAGGAACTGATTGTTTTGGTCCATGAAAACTAGGAAGAATGGAATCAGTCTCGGCTTCGTACGGAAAAAAAAGGTTAGGCCCGGCCCGTCCAGCAAAAAAATTAAGGCCCGAGCCCGGCCCGGCCCGAAAGATTAGTGACTAGGCCCGGTCCGGCCCGGCCCGAGTCTTCAGAAGTAAGGCCCGAGCCCGGCCCGGCCCGAATGCCATTATTGGAAATCGGCCCGAACCCGGCCCGCGGGCCGGGCCGGGCCGGGCTCGGGCTTCGGGCCGCGGCCCGGCCCGTGCAGACCTCTAGCACCCACATTGGTTGCGCCACTAACATATGTAATTTCAAAGACAATAGAATATTTTTATTTATTCAAGAATGTAAAATTTATAGTGTTTCTACATTGATGCATAAAAATTTAGTTTAAAACTTGCAAGACATGTTTAACCCTTAAATGCATATTGTATCATTTTCGATACCATAAGTGTTCCCGATTTATTGGGGGGTTTATTCACATATTCCGTATTCTCACCAGAAATTTAAAAGAGCAATTTTAACTTTACTTAATGACAGACCATTCGTAATTAAATAAAGAAAAATTTACTATTTAGATTTTTCTGGTATGAATTCTGATTCTTTGAATTGCGTATATTTTGGAACGCGTTCTATCCTATGCATTTAACCCATTCGTGTCCACCACCTTTAGAGCAAATTTTATTCGGTTGGCACCACCATTTTTAAAAGAATTAAGTTTAGCTGATTAATTACGAAAATGTTTCAATTAAATAAAATAAAGTTTGCTGTTCTTTTTTACCGGTGTCAAAAATAGTGTTATATGCACCTTTTGTAGCGTCCCTAAAAAGGGACGCTAGGCACTAATGGGTTAAGGGTTAAATCAATTTTAAATAGCAGGCAGAGCTGAAAATTTGTTTATGTATGTAATTCTGATGATGATGCAATATTACTATATTTTACAGAACGTAGCAGTTACGCTTTTGTTTACAGGGTCACATAAAAGATTAGTTCAAATCTTGTAAGACATTTTTAAACTATTTCAATTATCTGATTGAGCTTCAAGTTTGTCTACATGTTTTTTTTTCAAGTGACAATTTAAATGAATTACTATATGACGAACGTAGCAACTATGCATTTTTTAAACGACCACACAAAAGATCGTGAACTGATTGTTGCTAAAAAAGCAGAAATTTTAATTTAATTTCAACATAATTACTACAGGTTATAGAGATACTCAATATCATTTTTTTACGTGAAGTTACAATGCGTAGCAGCTATATTACTTTTGCAAAGACACATAAAAAGTTTGGATACATTAGCATCTATAACCAGAAAATTTATTTCAAATTCAGTATAATTTATATATGCTATTTATTATTTTAGCGCACTGAGAATCCTTATCGCGTAATAATATCAAGAACTGAGAAAAATGAATAGTAACATTTGCCCACCACCATGATTTTATCAAAGAACAAGCCTATTCGGCTTCACCTGCACAAACACTGACAAATCAAATGATAACATTTGCGTATCATGCGTATCATGATTTTCACTTGGAACAAGATTATTCCGCTCCACCTACACAATCGCACAGTGGAGTATTTCGTGGATTTAGCAGGCCAAAATTATTTCTTACTGAAAAATCGGAGTAAAGTATATTATCGATTATTTTATTACGTTATTATCTTTATTTAGTAGCTTTCTTTGAAAAATAGTTATATATATTAATTATCATTATATTATTCACTCATTAAGTAACTACGATATGATATAAGAAAAATTTAATAAGTGAGATATTATAATATGGTACTATTAATTATAGGAATCATTATAATGATTCATCCATGTTAAATTTTACATATTTTAATATTTAATAAATCAACTACTTATTATTTTAATATTGTTTTTCTGTAAATAAATAATTTAAATTTTACTTATATCTACTGAGAGTATATAATTAACGCATCTTCTAATAGATAGTACATTTCTGTAAATAAATTGTTACGTTTGATTAGTTTATTTTGCAATCTTACATGCTAAGCTTTCATATTTAATCTAGCAGTACAATGAATTTAACATATTCTTTACCCCAATATAGCGTTTATTAGCAATTATAAGAAAGATACTTTAGAAATTACTTTCTTTGTCGCGTCTCAAAGTAAAATAGGTTACTGCCAATTAAAATTTTTAAGAAATGGTGCGTAAAATTCTGAAGCTTTAAAATTAATTATCAATTTTCAATATGAATTTTGCTCATTAATAACCTAAAATGCATCGTTATTTAGCAAGAATTTTGCAAGTAAGAAAAGTATGATTTTACAGTCTATCATTTTCTTTTTAAATGTTTTAAAATAACTATTTGAAATAAAAATGTTGAACAATTTTTTAATTATAATGCTGTTGCGTTTGTTGGTTTAAAATATTTTTTCTTCGACAACGAAGAAAAACTTTCATAAATATACTGAATAGAGATAGTTCATAGGTTATGTTATTTATGTCATACAATTGTATTTATACAAGATGTTCTAAAATTCGACCCACAAATTAAGAGGGGGATAGAAGTCATTAACGACTTAACTGATTAATATATTTGAAACAACTTTCAAATAATGTCTATTTTATTCATGGCTTTACAGAATTTTTAATCTTTTGCCCCCGGTTTTTCACTGTATATAATGGCATAATAATTAAAGGGGGGGGGGGTCAAGAGGTATTTTTCTGTTTAGAAAAGGCGGTGACAATTTAAAAAAGTAGCCCACTGACAGCACTGTACACTGTGCAGACCTTGCGATCTCGCAAAAGGCACTATTTGTAGGTTTCCGCCCATGCTTTCGTATGTACCGTAATTTCGGATGTATAAGCCGCGGATCAAATAATTCTTTTTGGACACAGAAATCTTATTTAGTGATTGAAAACAAATATTTACGTCGATCTAAAAAGTTACATTTGTTTCTTAAAAAATTCTGGGTCGAAAATAATTGTTTGATCCGCGGCTTATACACCCAAAATTACGGTAATTATGATTCCTAATGATGTTCTCTGACTCCCCTCAAAGTTTGCGCAGGAAGTTCTTGGATACCCTATAGATTCTAGTTTCCCTAAATGCTTGAGTTTTGGTTGCTTTTGGTACAGTCACGAGGAAGTTCTTACCCTTACATTATATGGAACAAATGTTACAGTTGTGACAACAAGGTTTACTTTTTAACACTTTGAGTATTTGACATGTAATATTCCGTTCAATGAGCTCCAGATTGAATGATTTCAATGCAGTATGAGCGATATTTAAGATAATATAATTATATAGATTTAATGAATTTTCGGTATTTTGAAGACCTATTAATACTCTCATGGATTACAATTATATCTGTATTTAAGTTTTTTTTATATAATGTTGAAAGAAACATATTTTCTTAGCATTTATCCACTTAACTCATCAATATTTTTGAAAAAAACTTTCAAATAAGCCTATTTTTTTTTCTTCGTGTCTTTTACAGAATTTTTAATCTTTCATCATCGGTTTTTCAAAACAGAAATTTTTGCCTGACTGAATCAGAAAAATGCTCGGATTAAATAATGCAAACTTTAAAATAAACTTTTACTGGTCAAAAAAAAAAATTATGATTGGTGTATGGATGCCCATAAGTGGTACGGGCACGTAATGATAATCAAAAACACGTTGCCTGTACAACGTATTGGCAACTCTATCTACTACATCTTTCCAATCTATCAATTCTAAGGCATTTCTATCATAAAAGGGAAGCGATTAAAGGAAGGAAAACTTATTATGGAACACGGGGTCGTAAAACAAAAACTGTATTTATTTACAGATAATACGAATAATCATTAATGAATATTAAATTTACATTTAAATTATATCCCAAACGTATAAAAAAAGTCTTATGGCTACGAAAATATTTGAAAAATATTTTATGAATATATTTAACTCGTTATACTCGAGATGCAATTTTGGCCACAGCTATCTTCAGAAAAACTATGACACTGATGGTAGTAACATTACAGTAGCATTGTGCATACAAGTACATTGTTTTCCGAGAGTTGCCGAGTTTCCAGCTTTTTTTCACTCGACTATTATTTTTGAGAAAATGTTAATGGGTTTCCTTATATGTTTCCTTCTCTCTGCAACTCAGTATAGCTGCTTTTTCTTCCACTTTATGTACCACAAAAAAATTAAAGGAAATTTTTTCATTATATGATCGGCAAAGTATCGTCAGTGGGCTCATTTTTTAAAACTGAGATTTTTGTATTGGCACTACTTTTTAAAATGCTAAAATATGCTTTATTTAGCCATTTAGGGGCAGCATCCCTTGCACAAATTTTATTTGGTTGACACCGCTTTTTTAACAGTTCTCTTTACTAGTGAAATACCAAGAATCGTTTTACTGTATTTTATGGCGTATTATCCTCGGATAAAACATTTTTCTACCCAGAAAAATTTTTAAATAAAATGTAGCTTTTTAGATGGTGGGAAATGTTTGGCTTCAATAACAAAATGAAATTTCTGGGTCCAAAAGGAATTGTTTGATCCGCGGATTATACGCCGGAAATTACGGTGTTTAACTTTCCTATCCTGTTGAAAATTACTCAAAGTTGATAAAAACATTTGACACCAGAATTTTTATTTCAAATTATTTTACCTATTTATTTAACTTAGTTCTTTGAATCTTTTATTTAATTTAGTATATAAAGAAATTTCTGGTTCGAAAAGTATAAAATATATGATAGAAATGAATGGATTCTACCCATTCAGGTTAGGAAGGTTAAAACAGAAAAAAAAATTATTAATGGGATCAAAAACATCATTCAACATGCACCTTTTTACGATGCATGTATGCATTACCTGTCCCGTCAGGGATAAAGACAGATTAATTAAGGTAAAAACAAGAAAAATTGTACCATTCCAAAATTTCGTTCTAATAAAGATGAATGAATAAAAAAGTAGCCCACTGGCAACACTGAATCGGAAGGTTATAGCGACATAACAAGATAAAATTTACTATAAAATTTGTGTGGCAAAAAATGGTTATAAGTTGTTAGTTATGGCCACAGACTTAGAATTTTAAAGAAGCCGTGCCCTCTCGCCCACCAACTCTATTGCGAGGCAGTCAGCAATAATCGGAAGGGGAATCCAAATTTTCTGCACACTTGTACATGAAAGTAATTTTCTTCGCTTTATCTAACGACTGAAATATCTGGGATAAATATAATTTAGCAGACAACAAGAAATTAGTCGTTTCAAAATTACTTGGGGAACCCTGGTTTACGAGGATCATCTGACAACACTAGTGGTGAGTAAGAATCACTTCTCGAATGCAATTGTTTAACCCATTTCAAATACAAACCATTGAATGTCTAACAATGGAAAAAAAAGGGCTCATGTCAATTTCAAAATAAAAAGCTTAATTTATGAGAATATAAAACAATAAAAATTTGTGAATAGTATTTAAAAAAATATTTTAATTTATATTTTAGAAAATATTATGCTGTAGTTCTGTTTACCTTTATAAAATAAAGATTATTTTCTCGCCTGAAGTAAATTTTATATCTGATTTTAATTTTAGATTATGGTTCATATAACATATCCAAATTGAAAAAGATATTGTTTCTTTAATTATAAAATAGAATTTTCATTTCTATACAACATTTTTACCATGATCTTCGTTAGCAAAACGATAGCAGATCTGAAATCTTTAAAAATGTACCACAGTCTAGAAGTAAAAATACGTTATTTATAAAAGCAATTGTACTTTATATCTGAAGGAATTTTAGGAAATAATTAAAAAACATTTGTTATATAGGTAAATTAATCAGTCAAAAATAGGTAAGAATAATTAAAGCATTTTAAAACTGCTAAATTATTTTTTAACAATCATGCGCGGGAAAGATTTAATTTATTCAATCTCCCCTGAATATTTTTTTTCCTCAGTAGTTTTAATTCAATCTTATTTGACTTACAGATTCATTGTATTTAGAAATTTTCAATTAATTTTTCTCTGAAGAATGTTAAATTAGTTTTCCACTAATTGAAATTTTGTATTAGACGAAAAATGATGGAAATGTTGATTCGTGTCTTATTTGGAATAATGAATGAGATACTCGAGTTTAAATTTCCTTTGAAGTACTACTTCTAATATTATTCAGTGATGTTTGTTTTCCTTTAAAAAGAATTATACATCTTCTCGTATTGAAGTGTCTTATTTTTAATTAAGTTCGGATTTTCTTTTAAATCTCAGGTAATGATGATATACAGCAGTCTGAAAATTTGTTTTATCAATTGTACTTAAAAGAATATTTTGACTAGTAACAAAATGTGAGTTCTGGTTTTCGGACAAATTTGTAATGATATATTACAGCTATTATTGCGTTATATCATAAACTTGAGTAATTATTAAATGAAAATCTATACTTTTGTCTATACCTTATATTTAAAATTGTAGTTATTAAAAATAGTTTTAGAAAACAAAGGTAAAATATAAAAACTTTGAGTTCAAAAGTATATGAAATATTTGTGTCATTTTTAATTTTCTTTAATAACACTAAATTCAATAAAGATGTAATTAAAATTAAATTTATTTGCAGCAATGCCAGTAATATGGACAGTAATTTTAATTCGAAAGGGTCTATGTGGATAATCATAGTAAAATGATGCCATGGCCGATGTTTGAAAAAACATGTACGGTAGTTGTAGTAGTAGGCAGTTGGCAACCACCCTGGGGACAAACTTTGGGCTTATGGCCCGGATAAACCCCTAAGCCAAGGTTGCCATGCCACCAGCTTTTTGCACACCACTATTATTTTAGAGAAAATGTTGAACGGTTAAATCGCCTAAATATTCCATTTAAATAAAATAACATTTTCTGTATTAAAATGCTGGTATCCAGAAAAGCCGGAGACTTGGCAGCTTTGCCTAAGCCTTGGAGGGACATCTCCTATAACATGTCTTACGATGAGATTATAATGTAAAGTAATTTTAGCCGCTGACCTTGAATTGTCTAGATAATCGGGAAAGTATGTGTCAGCGCCACAATTTTTAAGATAAGTTTTTGTTAAAAAAAAAAAATTAAATATGAATACAACAACAATTATCGAAAAATATATTAGTTGAAATTATATTTTTTTCACTATTTTTCACTATATTTACCACATAACAATAAACGAAAATATTTTTTTTTATTTTAGTAATATAGCAATATTATGGTAACACAAACCAAAAAATTACACAATAACTGTAAATAAGAGCTCAACATATTTACTGTAAATAAGAAAAAAATTGCTAAAATCGAAGATGCCCTTTTTGAGTTTTAGTAAAAATAATGTAAGAAGATTATTAAAAAGTTCCTAAACTTTCCTGTTTGTATTTACAGAAATACGCTATTATCAATGCATTTGTCCACTGCCCCCTGAATACTAGGCCTGAGAGCTGACCCAAAAACGGCGGCTGACTAAGATAGAATTTTTTAAAAGTGTATACGGTCTCTTTAATTTAAACACCAGTACATTATAAAATGTTTCTCTGAATTGTTTAGCATGAGAAAAAAATCGTAAAAAAAGTTTAGAAAATACTCATATCAAAGCTCAAGTAGTCGTTTCCAAACGCTGAAAAAATTCCGCCTTGAGCAGCCGTCATTTTTGTGTCAGCATTCAGGCCTAATATTCAAGGAAGGCACAGTTTTGACGACCTTGAATTTGACAAAACCGCGTATACTGGTAGCTGAATGTCTCGTTTTTCGAATGTCGAAAAAATTCGAGATGTCGGTCAAATATGATCGTTAAGAAGATATTTGCGCAGTTTGAGGGATTTTCAATGGCTGTTAGTTTCCTCTAAGTTTGAAAGCATGTCTTGACTAGTCTGTTTTTTTTTTTTTTTTTTTTTATGAAAGAACATATTTTTAAAGGTTTTTCAAGTTAAAATTTAACCCATTTTTCCTTATAAATAAGCACCATTAACCTTTTACAGGCCAATGTTCCCAATTGGGAACATAAGTTTAAAAATTTATTACAAATTAAATTTAATCAAACTTGACTAGAAAAAATTAGCCGAAAGAGTAAAAAGAAGCCTTGATTTTTTGAAATAGAGGTTACATTCCTATCATTAATGAGGAAATGTACAGAAAATCATAAAAAATGACCAATGCCCACTATAAAATAATCAGTCATAAGAATGATTTTTTGAAACAGATTTTTCGAATTAGATAACAAGATTTTTTTAAACAGAAGTTATATTCCTATTATTTATGGGGAAATGTACGGAAAATAATAAAGATGACCAATGAACACTGGAAAATGACCACCGGAAGTGACCAATGTTCCCAATTGGGAACATTCTGAAAATTACATATAAAAAAATTTGCATCATATTAAATGACTAATATCCCTTAACTAAAGCATTAGAAGGCATAATGTGCAAAAAAATTATTTAAAATATGCCTGGATCTGAATTTGGCCTGTAAAAGGTTAAAACCAATTAACCGTTTTTTCAGGAGTTGTGATCCTGGATGATCCATAATGTTAGAAACTTCATCGTGACTTTTAACATGTTATTCAGCATTATTCGGCAATAAGCATTTAGTGAAGCCGCCAATTACGTTTTTTTTTCAAGCTCTATATACAACTATATTTATAAGATTAACTTTGTAAAATTTACTTGTAGAATTCTTTTGATTTAATAAAACTGTAAGAAAAAGGTGGTATACAGTGCCTCAAAATCTCCTATCCTGGTTTCGCCATTGTAAACATTTCTTTAACCTATTGTGGCTCAATATTCCATTACATAGAATACCCAACTTCATTCCCAAGTGCCACAATGACACCACAGTTCTGGTATAAGTATTTCCCACTTATCATGCATGATAAAAAACTTTTTCTTACTTTCAAATAAATTTTTATGTAAATTTCGACGTTAGTCAGTGATATCAATGTTTTCGTAATGGAAATGTTCTGCGTCTTAGAAGGTTAAATAAATGTGCCATTCCTAAAATATTGGAATCATTATTGAACTCCTGCAAAAAATTGCAAATCACTAGATTTTTATTAACAAACAAGATTATGTGATCTTGCACTACATGTGCGTGCGTTTAGTTCAAATCTTGCAAGTCAAATTTAAACCAGTTTTAACCCCTTAATTGTTAGATTGCTTTTGACAACATAAATTGAAAATCATACCGAACACCGAATATGCATCTTTCTAAAAATCATGTCAGCAAGTTTCATGTTTTTAATTTTAAAAAAGGATTTTAAACTGAGTTGGAAAATTTCGATATTTTGAGGTTAAAAATATATTTTTTGAGTGCACCCTTAAGGCCGGTTTGGGTACGTCCAAAATTAATCACGTTTTTGACGTTAAACCCTCCTAAATATTTCTCTTTACCTCATTTACTAAATTTCTTTGCTCTTTGGGCTTAATGCGCTATTTCTAAACGGGCAGTTTTCACGCTAATGGAAAATGCTCTCTAGAATTCTGATGCTTGCATCATATATGGACAATACAAAATTTCAGTGACCCCTTTTTAATCCCGTTAGTTGTGTCAAAATTGTTAAAGTCTCTTGAAGTAGCTCCATAGATGAATGAATAAATTGTTGATTTCGTTTCAATTGTGGCATTCGAAATTTTATTATTAAATATGGTTTATAACATGGTATACTTTGCCATATAGACATTTCTTTATAATATTACTTTGTAACTCCGAGTGTGTTGCTTTCATGCTCAAATATTTCTTCCTTAGTGATATATACAGACTACTTTACAAGTTTAACCATCATAAGCCGTAATGAAGTCGTTTGAATTTTGCCAAATAGTACTTGATATAATATTAACACTAGAACCGCCATTAGGGGTCATTTTGACCCTTTGCCAAAATTCATAATAGTCGATTTGAACCAAAAAAATTTTATGAGATGTGTTAAATGTATGTAGGGCAAAACTAGGCTAATTAAATAAATTAAATTGTTTTAAATAAAAATTCTGGTTTGAAACTCTTTTTTAGAAAACATGAGTAAAAACAGCCGGCGGTTCTAGTGTTAGAAATTAAGTTGATAAACGAACGGTATTTCAAAAAATATACATATACTGATTAAATATGTGAATTGAAACTTTTTTTTACCACGGATGATATATTCTGACAAGAATAAAAAATGTATGTAAAGTGGAATACTTTTCGAATTGAAAGAGAAATGAAAACATTATTATTTTAAAATTCCCACACTTGAATGTTTGAAATTAATTCTTCTAAATTTGCTGCTATTAGCAGCTACACTTTAAAGTATTATTAACTACATGGTTTAAACTATCATTTGAAGTAAAAAAAATCATCCAAACACACCCTGATGTTTTATAGCCTATCGAAATTAACAACAAACATTTCAAAATTAAGCGGTACATTTCATGTCGCTTTATCATACCTGTTGAATAAACAAAAATAAACATAATCACGTGAAATATAAACGTACATACGTGGGCTTTCACAGTATTTAACGGTATCTCATAAGCAAATGTATAAGGAGAAAACATCATGCCGAAATAAACTGACACATACTCGAACCTTAAAGCATAAATAAAAGACTTAGTGCTACAAGCAAGTTCTACTTTCCCTGGTACTCATTTGCTCCCGCAATGGAAAAATTTGTAACTGTATTAGAACTACCGAGAGTCATCATTTTGACGACAACCTCATGATCATGTTTCGGTTCAAATCAGAAATTCTATTATGGAAATAACTTTAAAGATACAAAGAATAAAAATGCTAAATAATAAAATTAAACTGTTTTGAATAATAATTCTCAAATAATATTTGTAAAATATTTTTATAAAACGTGACTGAAATTTCCGGTAGTTCGTGTTAATCCTCATATATTTATTTTCACAGTTCAGTGGCGTAATAAGTGTGGGTGCCCAAGTGCTCAGAATACTGGTAATTTTTAAAAGTTCAATTTGCTTTATCGAGCCAGACAGTTTTCTCCTATGAATGAAGGAAAAGAAAACCTTACAAAATTACTGGTTTAGGGCAACAACTCTGGTTAAGACCCCGCGGTTAGCTAAATTTTCTCTTCTCAACTACGTTTCGAAAATTTGAATTTTGGCCGGCTAAATTCCATTGTGAATCGAATAGTCCATCGACTTGACATTATTTAGGGATGAGATTTCCGCGTCTCTGAACCCCAGTAATATTTTAGAGAAAATGATGTTCTCTTAAATCGCAGAAATGTTCCGATTAAATGAAATAATATTTTTCCTAACAAAATACTGGTGTGAAAAAACGTGGAAATCTCATCCCTAAATTATTACGTGAGAAGTATGCGTCATAACTCAAAGCAACAGAATGATTACAAATACGAAACAAGTCTGTAGGAAAGTGGTATGAATGGAAACATTCTCTTATTTTAGCGAACTGCGCGTCCAGTCTTAGTGGAAATGTCGCGAATTGACTAGTCGATTTATAGCAGCATGTTTCTAAAAATACAAACAAGAAAAGTTACAAATGTTTTATCATTTTACTAGCATTGTTTTTATTATAACTTAAAAAACGCATCTTCGATTTTAATTTAATTATCCTTTTAATTACAGTGCATTTTTGTGCAATTTTTTATTGGTGTAAAAATAATATCAATATATATTAATTATTATTATATTAATATTTAAAAGATTATTTTCCTCAATAGCGCTGCCAGGGTGAGGGTTTTGAAGCACTGAATACCATTTTTTTCTTACAGTTTTATTTCGTATTATTATTTCAAAAGAATTCTACAAGTAAATTCTACAAAGTTAACTGTATAAGAATAGTGGTATGTTGAGCTTAAAAACTCAGTACCTGGCTGCGCAACTCATTTTCCTTTATTCTTATATGTTACGAATTGAGAAAAATTGTAAAACAAATGTACCGAATGATTATAAATGAATATCCAAAATGTGTTTTAAATAATTGTGAGTGTAGTATTCAGAATATTGTGCAGACAAAATTTCAAAGACTGATTTTTTTGTATGAAATTCATTGTAATTATAAAATAGATATTTAGCATAGATACCCATTAAACTTTATTAACATATTCTAATAGGATTGGAAGTCTCTCTACATTTTAAAATCTCTCAAGTACTTCTAATTTAATAACTATTTTCATTCTCAGAGATTAAAATTAGTTATGAAGGAATATTTAACAAACTTTTGTGAAAAGTACGGATTTCCGCATTTTGAACTGACTTAGAAAAGATTTAGAATGTATAAGCATGGTTAGAAAGGTATTTCTAATTATCCTGAGATATGCAGATTTGGATTAACTCACATATCTCCTAATTTCAGGTAAAAGTGATACACAATTAAATGTATCTAAATTTAGCTAAAATTTATCTTAATTTATCGCAAAAGATTTTTAAAATCAACAAAATGTGAAGTTTTACCTAAAGTGTACTTGCTGTCTGATTCTAAATGTTAATCTTACGTAATAGATTAACCCTTTGGCAGGCAAAGCACTTCTATTCTTAAAATGCTAAAATGATTCATTGACACCAGAATTTAAAAACAAATTTATTTCAAAATAGATAGAAGCTTTTCTTCACGTACATGATAAAATAAAAAGCTTTCTTTTCAAAATTCTTGTGTAAATGTAGCATTTCGCAATTAAAATTAAGTGGGATATATTTTATCCCATCGCCCTTCAATGGGTTAATAAACAGAAAAAAACAAACTATAGAAAATATTTTAAAAATGTCTTTATAATTATAAAATAAAATTATAAAAAGAACGAAGTCAATGATTGATTCACTTAAAAGTTGAGACTTTAAATTGTAATAGCATCAACATTTTTTGTAAATGGCATTTTATATCTAAATGCTTATTTTGAAAAATAAAATTGAAAAAGAAAGATATATACGGGTAATTTCGAGCAGGGTTGCCGGTTTAGCCTCCAATTTTATTTCGAAATTTCAAATTCACAGCGGAAACTTCAAAAGAAGAATGTTTACATTAAGTAATCAACAAATTTCCGTCATTATTAAAAAAATCAAAAATATTATTATTTTTTAATTTTTGTTGTGGATTCGTATTTTCTGAATACAGATGGAAGCCAAACTAACAAACCTGGTTCCGTAAGTTTTTGTAGAGTAAATCACATTGCTGATAACTTCTGTATTTGTAAGCAATCGTTGTTTTTGAAAATTTGTTTGGACTTATTTAATTACTGGATATCTCCGACAAAATATGTTACATTTTTCCTTTCTAAAATGCTAATAGCCAAATCACAGCATTCAACTTATAATACAAGTCCTTATAGAAACAGCCTTATAGAAATGGTTTGGTGTGCATTTTCTGTCTTTTATCGGAAAATTTCTTTTTGGAGCAAAAATCATTATATTTTACTGAAATAAACGGTAAATTTCCTTTTTAACCTTACACATTAAATATCAAAAATTAAATGTTTCTTCTAAGACAGAACAAACGGAAATGTTCATTTTGAATTGAGAGATGACAAAAATGTTGGAGTAAAATTTTTTGTCATTGATATTTTAGTCTATTGCTATGTCATTTATTGTGACAACTGCGTGTGACTGACAAAGAATTCATACTCTAACTTGCGCGCTCAGGTTTAAATTAGGAGGAAGGTAAGGCGATAGGAAACGGATATAATATGGAATTTCTTTTCCCGATATATATGCATCAGTGCCAGCATAGCTGCTAGCTCTTACACTTATTTTGTACCACAAAAATTTAATAGCAGAAGCCGTAGTGATAGGAACAATTTCGTTTCATTTCACGTGCAATTCGAAAAATTAATTGCATACTGAATTTCTATTTTGCTGGTTAAAGACAATTTCCACAAAATTTCTTGCTCATAAAATAGTGGTCCGAAATAACATTTTTCCTATCTCTGCGGCCTCTGTAATAGTAAATTTAGTCTTCTTAAATCTTCGTAATCTGTCAATTAATTAAAGCGAAAATTTCTATGGTACCAGGACTGCCACTTGCGTTTATTTTTATATTTTATTGGCACTACTTTCTTGAAAAAGATGCAATTTAAGAACATGGGCAGGAGAAATGTACAATAATAATTACTTTTAAATTAATTGTGGCAATAAAATGTAAAAATAGGCATAAGTGGGAGCCTTTATCAATACAAACAATTATTATTTATATTTATATTTTTTATTAATTTTATTATGCTATTGCCCACATCTAATTCCAAAAAAAGTTTTTTTTCCAAGTATTCAAAACTTCTGCCTTGAAATCGAGAAAATGCCAAAGAGAGATTTTTGTGAACACACGGAAAATAATAGTATAATGGAATGGTAGTGGTATAATGGAAGCATGAAAGTTGGCAACTATGATGAAGAAACTTAAGTTTTCTACTCAGAAAGAAATTCATTTTTCTTCAGAGATGATGTAAAGAAATTATCGCGCAATCACATATTATCAAAACTCAACTTTAACAAAAAAATAAATAAAAATATTATAGTAGCCAAAACACTTAAATGCATGAAAGTAAATCAATGAAAAATGCATTTTTCTTCTACGTATGGCTAGGCAGTAAGAAAATATACTCGATTGAATAGTATAAAAATATTCACATTTCATATATCATAGATACATAAATGACGAAAGTAAAGTAATATAAAAACTCAAAACTCACATGAAGAAAGTGGAACGAAATGCATTAAACAGCTACTCAAAAAGTGTTGAGTTACTTTTCATAAACACATTTATATATTCAGCTTGGAAAAATTCGATAGTTTTCTTAAAAAGTTTCAAAATCCATATATATTTTTCTTCATATAAAGAGACTTTCTTATGTCTCAAATGTATTTACAGATATTTCGATGGTGAAGCTTTTTTATATCTATTTTTTTAACATAGAGATCATTTCCTTATATCGTAAAAAAGTGCGTAAAATTACTTTGCAATGTTTCCTCGATGTTTTTCAGTTTCTTTAAAATTTAAGTATCTAGTCAAATTCATGGCTTCTAATTGCGCCAATTTTTGTATTTTATTGACACCACTAATTTAAAAATAAATAAATTTTGTAGTATATTTCTCCTGCCCTTACTTTAACACTAGAACGCCCGGAAGGAGTCGATTCGACTCCAACTATATGATTAAATTTTAGTTCGTACCAGAAAAAGTTTCTTTAAATAATTTAAAAATGATCCATGCAGATTTACGTTAAATAAATCAATTAAATAATTTTGAATAAATATTTCGGTGAGAAATATTATTGTTAAACTTGAGTAAAATTTCCGGGCGTTCTAGTGTTAACCCATTAGTGCTGACGCTTCAAAAGGTGCATTCAGCACTGTTTTCGACACCGGTAAAAAAGAAGAGAAATAATTATTTTATTTAAATGATGCATTTTCGTGATTAATCAACCAAACTTAAATCTTCTAAAAATAGTGATGCCAACCAAATAAAATTTACGCAAAAGATGCTGGGCAGGAATGGGTTAATCTTTATCTTAGTTGTATGCAGATTTATTTTGTTTAGAGAAAGTTGTGCAAATGAAACATAAAAATTGCCGCAGGTGGGAGCCTTGCAATTTATTATGTAATATACTTATAAAAGAAAATGGACATTAAGATTACTAATTTGTAAACTTAACTTTTGAAATAAATTTGAAAAAAAAATATTTTACTTACATCAGGATTCATGCGGTTCCCACTGTTGTCCAAGTGATGCATCAGTATTTTTTTAATTATATTTATTTCAAATATGCGAAAACGTGTCTCACTCACACTGGTTAACACACCTTTTCGTGATAGAAATATTCCCTTTATTTTTATGCATAATTTGTGTAATTAAATGAAGCTAATACTACTTTTCGCCAATTGTTTTGGAAACGTTTTTGAAAATAATAATAAGTATTACTCGAATTTTTCATTTCTGTCACACAGCTAAAAATGCGTTTGCTTCTTGGCCACCGTTATTTTCAAAAAGTTCATTTCGCCTCAACTGATATCTCCGATAAAATAAATTAAAATTTTCCGTTCTAAAATACTGGTAGTCAAAAATCGTTGTATGCGAGAGACATGACAAGTTTTCATGGAACTAGCCTTTAGTGCAGATACAATTTAACATAGTCTGAATAAATCTAAGCTGTATATTTTCGAGGTACAAATTTTGTATCAAAAATTTCGAATAAAACATTTTTTTATAGCTTGTATCATAGTGAATACAAAACTGTAAAATATAAATTAAAGCAATATCATCTGAAACAATCAACCTTATACAAAATTATAAGCATACAATGATAAAATTACTTTCAAAAAGAAACACTGTAAAGAAAAAAGGATATTTCGTAAAGAATAAAAAAATACTGTCACAACAGTAAATATTTGTAAACGTTTATAAAACTATTTTCCTATCTAGTTACTTGATTTTATCATGAAATTGAAAAAAAAGTGGATAAATTGCTTACTTTATCGAATTTAGGAACTAGCGCTTTTCATCATTTGCAGTCTACCTTTCAAGCTAGTGCGTTCTTGCCAACAAACTTTATTAAGTTATAATCACGTTTTTGTCATTTGAGTCGAGCAAAATTTGATTAACTTCATTTTCTTTGCCGTAGTAATTGTGTAATCGCATTAGCTACATCTTATGAAGAAATACGTTTTTAGACATTACTTATAGATCAATAACTTTCTTTAAGTTAGGGCTAGATAAGATATTAATTTTGTAATCAGTTTGTGTATACTGAATATTAATACATGCGTGTCAAATTCTCTGCAACACAAATAGAAATTTGTTTAAATATTCTCTTGTAGTAATCAGCTTTATGTCCGTTTAATAAACACTATACATCGCAATATATCAATTTAAACTCTTCAGCTGCCCATAAAATGACGGTTAAAAAATTCAGATTGATTACTGCCACCACTTTTTTGCAAAAGAAAAATGACACCAGAATAAAGTCAATTTCACTATTTTATAAAACTGGTGGGAGTCAAATAATTCTGCATCCATGCCGTGAAGCTTGCAGCCCGTGAATATTACGGGAGTGAGAATTAAGGGCTTAATTACTGTTGAAGTCTGATACTTATCTGAAATATTTTAAAAACAAAAATTATTTCTATTAATACCTTCGTCTAATAAAGCATACAATGGTTAAGAAATGCTCTAACAAATTTAATTACTACTTTCTCCACCAAATCAGAACAGATAATGACAGCAGGAGGCATACTTTTCCAAAACAGGGGGACTTAGTATATTTTTTAATTTTTATGTATTGGGTTGTCCGGAGAGTTTGTGCCAAATTGAAAAGAAAATTAAAACGCAGAAGGTTTACATTTCATCATACATTTATTAAATTATATAGGTGTCATTCGTTTCTACAACCTTCTTCCATTTGTACAGCTGTCTGGTAATGAGAACGTTCCAAAATATTTGTGATTTGATGACAAAATAATTATAGCGATGCTCTTTTATTTCCGGGGGTGTAAAAATCTGGGCGCCAGCGGACAGTCTCACACCAGTAAATTTTATTCCTTATTTTTCGTCGAATATTTTGTCTATATTTTTGTAAGATTCCTAATATAAAATATAAGTGAAGAAAATTAAAATTTAATAAATGTTGTAAGTATCATTCCCATCTACAACCTTCATCCATTTTTTCAGCAGTCTCGTAATGAGATCTTTCCAAAATATTTCTGATTTGATGACAAAATAATCATAGAGATGCTTTTTTTTATGTTCAGGGGTGTAAAAATCTAGGCGCCAGCGAACAGTCTCGCACCAGTAAATTCTATTCCTTATTTTTCGTCTAATAATTTGTCTATATTTTTGTAAGATGGTTAATATAAATATTAAGAAAAGAAAATTATTAAAATTTAATGATGAGAGTCTGCCGCTGTCGCCTAGCTATTTAAAAGTCTGTTTATGCCATTTAAATTGTCAACTACTTTTTGGTGAACAGAATTTTTGAGAAAGTGAAACAAAGTGTATTCGGGCGGAGTAATGTCTGGAAAGTAAAGAGGAAAGGTAGGGGGGGGGATGTCTCAAACTAATGCCAGGTGTTTTTGACAGTGAATGTTTATACCAAAAATTTTACCTCAACTCACGTGATACTTTTAATTCATGTCGCACAACTTTTTGAAAATAAATATATTTCACATATATTTAATTATTACATTATTACATTAATTCAAATTAATTGGTATATCTATGAAATCACCGCGCCGCAAGGGGTTAAATGCAACAATGGTATATTTTTCGCTGACAGTAAAAATAAAAATTCAGTTTTTATGAAAAAAGTTAGTCTTTAAATAAAGCCATGTAATATTCAACAAATTTCTGCTTAATAAAATATTTATTTATGTAACGAAATACTAATAATTACACAGGCCTGCAAATTGAGAGTCATAACTTCCTCTCTAGAATTTGACAGCTGATTCTAGGGTATTTTGGTGCGCTGATTACGAATATGTACTTAGTTTTTTTCCATCACCTTCAGATTTTTCAAAAAAGATACAGATAGAAAATAGAAAAAAAACACAAGTTTTCACATAAAAAATATATATTAAAAAAAGTACATTACTTTTAACATAAAAAACAACTAAAATATAATAATAACTTAATACTAATCTAAATTACATGTAAATTTTATTTGTGGAACCTGATCCTTTTTTCCTGGAAGCTTCGGTTGTACGATTTTCGCTTAAATTTCCGGTTTGGATCGTCGCGCTTCAACAACCAGCAGTAGTCCGCCATCATGCTAGTATTCCATCTTCTTTGATACCGGACTTCTAGCTCTTTCAAATTTTGGTGAAATCTTTCGCCTTGTTCTTTGCTAACGGCTCCTAGATTTTCTGGGAAGTAATGATCTTCACTCATTAGGATCGTATTCAATGTCGTACATTTTCGTCAAGCCTGGAATATCTTTACAGTACACTAAATCTTGATCTTCAGCGAAGAATGGAAGAAAATATTTTTCTCTGTGACGGTACCATGAAAATGAAGTACCAGGTGCAAGCATATTTTTTTCTTTTAATCGTGATCCGAGAAGTTTCGCTGCATCTTTGGGGAGATTCAAATCTCTTGTCAAGTCGTTTAAATGTGACTGGGAAAAGAGCTGACACTCGTTAGAATCTACTTGAAATTCAGGATCAGATTGGTATATATCCTGTTCATCTGTATCACAGTCAGAATCTTCAATTTGTATAGTCGGAAACGGGGGCTGCACCATTTTTGAATCGCCGAAAATTGCAGACGTAACTGATGAGACGTTTGGATAGTTTATGTCCCTTTTATTTTTAGAATTGTATCCAGTTATGTCACAAAAACAAAAGTAGCAATCTTTAACATAGTCTTTAGGCTCTCTCCTTAGCATAGGCGAAACGATTTTGAAGCTATTTTTCTGTCCTTTTGACCACTTGCGAAGTTCTAATAAACAAGTCGTACAAATTTTATGAGGTGTTCAAGTTTTGTCTTGGCTACTTAAAACGTATCCAAAATAACTTTTGTAAGTATTTTTTACAAAGTCCGTAATGCTGTTTCGTTGTTTTTTCACCATAAATTTCCCGCAAATATAACAAAAACAATTCGGAGAATTTAAACAGCTTCGCAATGACATTTTAAAAGTTATGTTGCAAAATGCGCACTTCAACTGTTAATTTTCTAAATCAGTGCGGGTACTTATGCAAAAACCCTTTGGTTTATCTTTATGACACCCTTTTCGACTAATATTTACAACAATTAGGTTATATTACCTAATCATTATGTAATAATGAGCTCATTACTAAATTAATCCAAAATGACCTGTTTTCAACATGGCTAATGTGAATTACTTATACTTATTATGTACTAATTAACAAATTACTGTTTTGAAGTAATTTCTATGTCACCTTACACTAATTAAATGCAATAAAAATTAAGCTGAAGTAATTTAATGACGTTTTATAATTTTTAAAATGTAGACGCCCAGACATTTTTCAGCAAAATCTTAAATATTAAATATAAAAAAATCCTGACGTGATGGAATTTTTTTATTATTTTTCTCTTAATCAGCACATCAGAAACTATAGAAAACGTTACTCAGATTTCAAAGAGGAAAACCATTGCAGACCTGTGTTATTCCTTAACACTTTCCGGCACACTGTGCCCGGTCTGGGATACCTAATTTTAAATCCAAACTTGCGATCGACACCAATAATATTTTAGGAAATTTTGCTTTTACAATAAAGGCTTAAATTAAGGTATTCAAAATATCTAAAAAAATCGTTTGTGAATTCCGGTGTCAGTCGATAATTTCTCATTTTACTTCAGATTTTGCCCGTGCCGGAAAGGATTAAATGCGAAAAACTATATCGCATCGCATTTAGGCACAATAACCTTATAGTATTGAATGATAATCTATAAAAATGATGTTAAAAGCTATCCTCGCTGAAATGTATGACACGGTATTTTGTATAAAATTCAGTGGAACCAAATGTATACAATTAAGCGGAGCCGACTGTATCTACATTGGCACCAATTTTTTGCTGTTTTTTTTTTTTAAATAATAATGAAATTGACCTTATTTAATGAGATATGAATTAAAGCGAAAACAAGGGAAAATTTACCATTTCATACGAGTGGTGCCAATCAAGAAATCTAAAACAAGTCGAAAATTGTACGTCAAACGTGACAAATTAGGTGCGTTCGTTCTATAGCGAAGTTTTATATATATTCAGATCTTGGTACAACTCTATATTCTTAGCAAAAACGAATGAATAAAAACTTTATTACTCTATTATATATATTAAATTCAGTAAGAGAGAAATAACATGACTCTATCTTAAGCAGAACGTAACCCCATGGCAACGCAGAATCATTACTATTATGAGATATTGTTGAATTATTTACGTAAAAAAATATTTAATTATTTAATAGAATGAAGAAAACTTTAATTAATATATTTTTATCTTTTGGATCTATTTTTATAAAATACTAAATGACAAAAAAAAAATTCTACGATTTCATATATTAAATTTCAAACCATTCGGCTGGGTAGTTTTCGCGCTGTTATATGCGGACAACCGGGTGGACTAGGTGACAATTATAGGTGCAACCTATTTATATAATTATGACATTTCCGTTATACAATAATATAATGGAATACTTTTCAGTGTCTCTACAAATAAATTATAAACGCTGCATATTCTTTTTCCAATCTAAAACATGATACAGAAAATCTCAAAAATATATATTAATTGCAGAGCAATCTTACTAATATAGTAACGGAAGTGCGAGTAAGAGAAGACAGACGGACGGCTAGATGGATAGATAAACGGAATTTACAAACGCTTTTCAATTATTTTGGAAAGGTGTTTAACCTCTTGAAGGTCGGTAATGCCGTTACAGCATCACAAAATTTTAATCCCTAATTGCCCCCACCCCTGGCGCCAGAATCTTTTAATGAAAATTTCGCTTTTATTCAGTACGCGAAAATACACTTTTTCCTGTTAAAGAATAAATCTTCTGGATAATATGGGTGTCATTCAATTATTTCAACATTTTACGAAATCAAGTACCTTGCTCCTGAAACGATAAAATCAAGCAACGTGTTTTAGCAAATATAAGTATACTACTTCAAAATACAATTACAGAATCTTTCAAAAAAATACACCATTGACCCCTGCGTCTTTTGTATGTTCAAAGAAAAGGGGTTGATAACATCAGAAATAATATGCATGATGGTTTTCCTTAAATTTTATTACCCGGAAAGCCTCGGCTTATCCCTCTGTTTCGTTAAAAGCCATAAATACACTTAACTCTTTCAGTTCGGGAGTGTAAATCTCTTTAAAATTAGAAATATCACATTGATATCAATATTTTGCAAAGAAAAACAATCGGTTTACGGTATGCACGAAAAAATGTTTCAACGATTGCGAACGTTTCCAAATAAATTCCATCAAATATTCCGGTGTCATTGTGAGTTTCGAAATAAAAATTAAGTGGCAGTAAATTCAACTGTCGGAGCGCAAAGGGTTAAGACGTAAAAACAGAGTTCGATCGCATTAAGAAAAAAATGGGATATTAGGTGATTTAGTACCAGAAATTTTGAAACTTACTGGACATTATATCTGAAGATAGGCTTTTTAGCTCACAGGCTATCATAGCCTGAGAGCTTATGTGCCCGTCCGTTCTGTATGTACGTTCGTAACTCGATAACTCATTATAAAAATATCGGATCCACTTGAAATTTTGTATATAGGTATATCCTGGTAAGGCACTTCCCTGATTAGTTTTTGAAGTTCATTCGATATGTATAAGGGGGGGAACGGGGGGCTCATGCCTCTCCCCTTAATTGATATAAACGGGATTTTCATGCAGAATTAACAGTTTTCGTTCAAAATTTAGATATAGGATCATTCTGATCAGGCGATTCTGTGACTGTTATTAGGTGTTTATTGAATAAGTATAAACACGGGGAAACGGGGGGCTCATGCCCCTCCCCTTAATTGATATAAACGGGATTTTCATGCATAATCAACAGTTTTCGTTCAAAATTTAGATATAGGATCATTCTGGTGAGGCGATTCCGTGACTGTTATTAGGTGTTCATTAAATAAGTATAAACAGGGGGAACGGGGGTCTCATGCCCCTCCCCTTAATTGATGTAAACGGGATTTTCATGCAGAATTAACAGTTTTCGTTCAAAATTTAGATATAGGATCATTCTGATGAGACAATACCGTGGCTGTTATTAGGTGTTCATTGAATAAGTATAAACAGGGGGAACGGGGGGCTCATGCCCTTCCCCTTAATTGATATAAATGGGATTTTCATGCAGAATTAACAGTTTTCGTTCAAAATTTAGATATAGGATCATTCTGATGAAGCGAATCCGTGACTGTTATTAGGTGTTCATTGAATAAGTATAAACAGGGGGAACGGGGGGCTCATACCCCTTTCCTTAATTGATATAAACGGGATTTTCATGCAGAATTAACAGTTTTCGTTAAAAATTTAGATATAGGATCATTCTGATGAGGCGATACCGTGGCTGTTATTAGGTTTTCATTGAATAAGTATAAACAGGGGAACGGGGGGCTCATGCCCCTCCCCTTAATTGATATAAACGGGATTTTCATGCAGAATTAACAGTTTTCTTTCAAAATTTAGATATAGGATCATTCTGATGAGGCGAATCCGTGACTGTTATTAGGTGTTCATTGAATAAGTATAAACAGGGGGAACAGGGGGCTCATGCCCCTCCCCTTAATTGATATAAACGGGATTTTCATGCAGAATTAACAGTTTTCGTTCAAAATTTAGATATAGGATCATTCTGATGAGACGAATCCGTGACTGTTATTAGGTGTTCATTGAATAAGTATAAACAGGGGGAACGGGGGTTCTAATGCCCCTCCCCTTAACTTGTATAAATGGATTTTTCAAGCAGAAATGTCAGATTTCGTTCAAATCTCTGAATAGTTTTGGAAGTTTAATGGTTAAGTATAAAAGAGGGGAATAACTCCTCTTAATTTATATAAATGCTAAATGGGTTTTTATTAAGAATTATCCGATTTGCTCTGAATTTTGGATATAGATTTTTTATATGATAAAGCATGTCCTTGATAGTTTAGGAGGTTCAATGATTAAGTATAAAAAAGGAGAAAGGGAAGGGCTGTTTCCCCTTCTTAATTTTTTTTTCGAACGGAATTAACGAAAATACAAGGCTGTAATGTACAATTAGTATGCGTAGCCTGTGAGCTCAATGCCATCAGTTTAACTGGGCAATATTCTTTTTTATTTTTTAATTATTATGTAATGCAAGAGTTACTTTTCTGGTAAAATGCCCTTGAAGCTACGAAACTTAAAAAATCAATGATGTAACCTCCCCAGTCCAGAGTCAAATACTATAACGAACCACAAAAAACCAGATTAAAATTACTTTAAAACATCTCCGAAAGATTTATCAATATATGTATGGATGCTTATGATATCCACAGATTTATTAAAAAGTTCAAGAAATAATTTTAACGGTTCTAGAAGCAATTAATTTAATTTAAAGGGTGTTCTTTAGTGTCTCTTGCAGGCAACATCAGGACTGAGGAGGATAAAATAAAGTTAGTTAAAAATTGGAGAAAAACGTTTTAACAAATATCTTCGAAGTTTGCTGGTCATTGTGCTGATGCTTGTTGAGTCTACTGATGAGGAATATTTAATTTATCATTCATCCAGGCGAATAATTCAATAAAACATACTTAACCTTCCTACCCAGTTCAAAATTACTCAAACTTGATTAGAAACGTTTGACACCAGAATTTTTGTTTAAATTTATTTTATCTATTTATTTAACTTAGTTCTCTGAATCTTTTATTTAGCCTAGTGTATAAAGAAATTTCTGGTTCAAATCGAATAAAATATATAACAGAAATGGGTCAATTGGACCCATTCAGGGTACAAAGGTTAAACAAATTTAACCCCTTCAAAAACGGTGGGATAAAAAATATCCCACTTAATTTTAATTGCAAAATGCCTCGTTGGCACCAAAATTTAGAAATAAAAAATTTTAATTGTATGAAGTACGTGACGAAAAGATTTTAGCTATTTTGAAATAAATCTGTTTTCAAATTCTGGTGTTGATCAATCATTTCAGCATTTTAAGAATGAAACTGATTTGCCCCTCAAAGGGTTAAATGTACGCATTCAGTTCTGTTTGTCACGGGAAGTACCGTAATTTCGGGTGTATAAGCCGCGGATCAAACAATTCTTTTTGGACCCAGAAATCTTATTTAGTGATTGAAGACAAATATTTACGGCGATCTAAGTAGTTATATTTGTTTCTTAAAAAATTCTGGGTCGAAAAAGAATTGTTTGATCTGCGGCTTATACACCCGAAATTACGGTAAATAAGCCTTTAACCCTTTGAGCTGTGGTGAGATAATTTCTTCAAAATTCCAAATGTCACATTGGCACCAGTATTTTGCAAAGGAAAAAACGGTTAAGGATATACACGAAAAAATGCATTAAATTCTTTTCAAATAAATTTGGTCGAATTTTCTGGTGCCGTTGTGACATTTCGGAATTAAAATTATGTGGTAGAAAATTCTACCATCAGAGCTCAAAGGGTTAATAAATGAGTTACGTTATAAAATATGCCAAAGAGACAAAACACGTTTAAGAACAATCTATATCTTTGTTACTAATGAAAAAAAATACATACTTTTAATACAAATCTCAGCTTTGATATAAACAGGCGATTTTCAGGCAAGCTATTTGCCAAAAATAGAAATATTGTGATGAAATACTTAAAAAAAAGAGAGAGAGGGGGGGGGGTTTATTGAGGTCTTTGGATAGCAAGGCATGCAATGTTGGAGAAACATTTTAATTATGAATCTTATACTTTTTTCTATTTTCTTTTGATTAATCATCATTTTCACTTGTCTAATGCAGCACGTAAAAATACCCCAATTATTTATCTTTGATCCGAAAAGTCGAACAGTCAAAAACGTTAGAAAGAATCGGGAAATTATTGGAGCGAAATCACATTTACATTGCTTAGACTTCCATTGCTAATTTCATTAGGTAACATTAATCATTTAATAATAGTATTCTTAACCTTGTAGTTCATGTAAATGTATAAATAATATCCAATATGAAATGCACTCATGTGACTTTCTGAGAGTCATAGAATAAAATAAACGTCTTTAATGAAAATATTTTTGGATAATGGAATATAGCGATTACTTTACTTACCCATCCATTATACGTAGGGTAAGACTTGCAATTGTTTTGAAAATCGAAATTTTTTGACGGATTTACACGTTTCATACACAGGAGATTCCGAATAACATACTTTTAGAAAAAGAAATGCTGTTCGTCTGTCTGTGTGTCGATAAACACTCTTTCTTGCGAACAAATTGAGATAGAGACTTGAAATTCTGTGTGTACTTAGTATCTAAGAATGGGAAGAAGCCTAATATCAGTAACCTTGATTATCTGGAACTATTTTTTTTTTATTCTCGAAATATTCGTTCAGATGAAAGGCATATAAAATATTTCGAAATTTTTTATTTTAAGAAATGCGCGTAAAAGAAAAGAAAATAACTAAATTTTGAATAAAGAACGAAGTCGATCGGATAATGAGTTGCCGAGACATTTGTAATCCTATTTACTACACTCATCTATTTTTCATGACCCTCTATTTCATTCAAATTTCAATTTAAAGATATATTTTAATTAGATATAGGACGCTTAATCCGACGTAGTAAACTGTTAATTAATATGATTATTATTTTTGGAGTTATAAGGATGATTCTTTTACGCAATTTGGTACTACTTGATTAATTTAGCATTTTATGTGATTTTTCGAAATTTGTTCATTAGTAATTCATTAATAGAGCATTACTATATGTAAGAAATATTTAAACGTATGTTTAAATTTTATTTTGCAATTGCGATGTATTTTATAAACAGTTTACATGTTTTATTCTAATATTTTATAGTATGCATATCCATGATGGGTAAGTATTGCGATGCCCCCCACCCAACGACTAGTTTTAGTTACCTATCATACGTTGTATAGGCTAACTCTTGCAATCGTTTTGAAAATCGAAACAAAAATTTTGGTGGATTTACACGTTTCAGACACTGGAGATTCGGAAACACATATTTTTAGTAAAAAAATTGCTGTCCGTTTGTCTGTGTGTCTGTTTGTCTGTCTGTGTGTCAGTTTGTGTGTCTGTGTGTCAGTTTGTCTCTCTGTGTATCTCTGTCTCACGAACAAATTGAGATAGAGACTTGAAATTTGATGTGTAATAATAGAAAGAAGCCTGTTGAATATCAATAAACTCGATTATGCAGAACTATTTTTTCGGTCTCTCAATATATTCGTTCTGATGAAAGGTACAAAAAAATTTTCGATTTTTTTTTTTTATTTTAAGCTGTGGATCTAAAAGATAATAAAATTACACACATTTTGCATAAAGAACGAAGGCGATCGGATTATTAGTTGTCGAGAAATTTCTGATCCTGTTTTCCACATTCTTCGATTTTTCATGACCCTGTATTTCAATCAAATTTCAATTCAATGATACAGTTTAATTGGATACAAGACGCTTAATCTGACGCAGTAAATTGTTATTTAATATTATTATCATTTTTGAAGTTATAAAGATATTTCTTTTAACCAGTTTGATACTACTTGATTATTCTGTCGACCAAACAACTATCGACAAATTATAAGATTAAATGCCTACATATATTTATTGTAAATATCGCATTTACTTGACATTAAACACGCTACGCGTGCTTGTTACGTCATCAAGTGATTTTTGATTTGACGTTTTATTTGTATTTTTATTAACCTTTTATTAATTTATATGTTCTTTCTTATTTAAAATTAATATTTTGCCTATTTGTAAAATTTTGCGAGTAGCTTGGCGAAATTTGTCGAAATGGGTCGACGGGATAACCAAGTAGTGAGGGCAATTCTGTTATATCTATTATATCATTACTATGTATTAAAAATATTTAGATATGCGTTTAAATTTTATTTCCGAATTGCAGTGCATTTTAAAAATAGTTTACACATGTGATTTCATATTTAATATTATGCATATCAAAGATGGAGAAGTATTACGGTGGCCCCAAACGACTAGTTTAGATTGTACATATAGCGTTATTTTGCAGGTATAATATTTAACAAATATTATTCTTTTGTAGAATAACAAAAAATTAAAACAAATTAAAAATCATTGCAAAATAAAATATCTGATTTAGAATATTAAATATAAAAATAATTATACAAAATTTTAGAGTAACCGTTTTACCAAATTATTTTCTGCGCTGCCAACCATTTAGCTTTTATCTTATTGTTGTCACTATATTCATCTAATTTAAACGGAAAATTCTGAGATTAAAAAGGCGAACTATTGTAACATCAAAAAGGTTATTTCAATTTGAACCATGTGTTATAATTTTATGCTGTTTATAGTTTCATGAACGCGAAAGTGCAATTTCTTATAAATGATGTGGATTCTATAAAAAATATTTTCAAAAATACAAGAATAAAAAGACGCTAATGAAACTTAACACGCGAACCATTTTTTATTTGTTAATTTAAACTAAATATAGACTCCATTAAAATCTCATTAATTTGTAATTTTCTCTTGAATTAGAAGTTAATCAGACGCAAATTTAATATTGAAGTTTAATAATGTTCAACGCTTTAAAAAGCTGTATTTAGAAACCTGTCACGGTAAAATGACTTATCCGAAAGAAAAAGAAATGTTCAATAAATTTACTGTAAAAAAGGGAATTTTCAATAGATAGAGGAAAATGTCATTACTTTTAAAGAAAAATTTTTGACGGAACCTGATGAGAAAATTTTAAATAATCTTTTCCTTTTATCGAGAAGTATTGATATTCTATCTAAAATATGAAGGAAGCGTTTCGAACAAGTTTCGTGATAAATGGTTTTTAGTGTTATTGTAAATACTCTTATGATATGTTTTTGCTTTATACATCAATAAATCAATGAAAAAACATAAGAATGGTTTGTTTTTTTTATTTAGAGCAAAAGGCTGCAATTAAAAAAAATATATATTGATGTTAGAGCATACAAGAATGCATCGGGTTAAGTGTAAGGATACTAATAAAACACTGTGGAATAATTTGTTAGGTAGTTCATAAAATCCAAATAATGCTTATGTTTATTTTCATTAGTAAGTTAGGTGATATAAAATTTTAATTTGGAAAATGTAATTTTAAAATCTAGAAATATTAAACGCAAAAAATTCTAGGCATCAGCGCGGTCAATATTTGAGAACCGCTACTTAAAAAAAAATTCGTGATTGATTTCGCTAGTGAAAGACTCATTGTTGCCTCATTTTTAGGGGCGTTTGTATTTATATAAATACGTGGCGTCGATAGACGTCGTTCAATCCGTCCGTCCGCATATAACAGAGCGAATCTATACAACCGAATCGCTTGAAATTTTAAATAGATAATTGTTCCACAAATTTTATCGATTCATTTCAAATTTTGTGAAAATCGATGTATTGTTCAGTTACAGAACAGTCAAAATTAATTCGTTACATTACAGCCTGTGGAAAAAATAGTTTCAAGTTCAAATTAATGATATACACTCTTTTGAACATAATGAAATTAATATACCTTATAAAGAATACGAAAATGTACATTCTATGGAATATGGGGTGCAAAGAATATTTATAATTTATTCATTTACAAGGCCACACAGAAACTTTCCGTTACATAATGGCACAGGGGAAAAATTGTTTAAGAAGCATTTTGATTATATTACAATATTTCATATATCCTGGGAATTGATATATGTTTTCTGAAGTTTTTTACGCTTTACTTCCTATATTATTGAAAGTGCATAGTACTTACAGGGACATTCGAAAAATTTCGGATACTATACTGTATCCGTAATATTGTAAATTACTGATGATTGTTGGAAGTACATTTTTATTTGTGATATGGGTTTTATAAGTTTAATTAAATTTTTACATGTTACATTGTGATTTTAAATGCTGTAGATCTTGTACAGGGCTACACAAAACAATTCATAAAAATTACTGAGTATGAACAAAAATAGTTTAAAGGTGATTTTTAAAAGAGCTAATCTTGTTACGCCCTAACCCTTTGCGGCGCAGGGCAAATTCATTGCTTAACTGTTGAAATTAATAAAAGACACCGAAATTTAAAAACCACTTTATTTTTAAATAATAATAAAGAATACTGCCCAGTTAAACTGATGGCATTGAGCTCACAGGCTACGTATACTAATTGTACATTTCAGCCTTATATTTTCAAGGGTTAATTCCGTTCGAAAAACAAATTAAGGAGGGGAAAGCTCCCTTCATTTCCCCCTTTTATACTTAATCATTGAACCCCCTAAACTAATAATCAGGAACATGCTTAATCATAAAAAAATCTATATCCAAAATTCAGAGCAAATCGGAAAATTCTTAATAAAGACCCATTTATATAATTGAAGGGGAGTTATCACACGCTTTTATACTTAAACATTAAACTTCCAAAACTATTCAAAGATTTGAACGAAATCTGATAATTCTGCATGAAAAACCCATTTATATAAATTAAGGGATGGGGAATAGAACCCCTGTCCCCCCTGTTTATACTTATCCCATTAACACCAAATACCAATCACGGAGGCGCCTCGTCAGAATGATCCTATATCTAAATTTTGAAAGAAAACTTATAATTCTGCATGAAAAATCCATTTATACCAATTAAGGGGAGGGGCATGAGCCCCCGTTCCCCCTGTTACACATATCGAATGAACTCCAAAAACTGAACAGGGAAGCGCCTTATCAGATTATACCTATATACAAAATTTCAAGTGGATCGGATATTTTTATCATGAGTTATCGCGTTACGCACGTACGAGCGAACGTACATACATACAGAACGTGCGGGCACATAAGCTCTCAGGCTATGATAGCCTGTGAGCTAAAACGCTATATTTCACGCATTCAATAAACTGTAAATTTGTTTACCAAAATCCCGGTGCCAATGTGGCGTTTGGGAATTAAAATTAAGTGGTTTCATAGATATACCACCTTGTCGCAAGGGGTTAATACATTTAGTATACTAGGATATTTTTGTATAACCTTTAACGTTCATTGGTTTCTCTACGAAACCAAAAAATTTTAATTCCAATATTCAACATCGTCACCGGGATTTTAATTTAGGAAAATCCATTTTATTATGTATGCGAAAAATCACTTTTTCTTATTTACAAATATGTCTGTTCTCAATTACCGGTGCCATTAATTTATGTCAACATCTTAGGAATGAAAATGCTTTGTCCGTTAACCCTTTTCGGCACACTGTGCCCGGTCCGGGCTACCTAATTTTAATTCCAAACTTGCAAATGGTACCAATAATATTTTAGTAAAATTTTCCTTTTACAATGTAAGCTTTAATTCAGGAATTCATAATATTTAAAAAAGTCCTTTGCAAATTCCGGTGGCAACCGATAGTTACTCATTTTAGTACAAATTTTGCCCGTGCCGGAAAGGGTTAAAGGGTTAACATATATAAAATGACGTACAGGAACATACAAAGAACTGGATGCATGGCCGTATATAGATGATAATCTCTGAATGTGTGGTTTCAGTAGTTTTAAATGTGTTTTGGTCTTAATTAAATTTGAGCTGGAGTGTACAGAATTATTTAAGTATGCTTCCGCATGCTAATATAATTTCTTAAAGGGAAATTTTAGACGATTAGGTTGTCTCAAAAGTTTTTTCCGTTGTTTAGAAAAAAATAAACCATGGAAATTTTGATAAAGACACTATTTTATTCAGGAAGGATTGTGTGAATCTGTTGTACAACTCTTATATTTTTCTGGTAGTCGAATAACACATTCTTTCCAAAACTTTCTGTAATTTGGTTGCAAATTTGTTAGCAAGGTGATTTTTATGTCATTTAAAAGGTTTATTTTTTGAAGAACAAAATTTTTAAGAGAAAGAAACAAAAAGTAGTCGATCGGAGTATTGTCTGAAGAATAAAAAGAATGGATTAGAATGTCTCAATCAAATGCAAGGGATTTGTTTCTGACAATCAAAGATACATTATTAATGTAGTCTTCATAATGAAACATACGGTAATTTCCGCGGATCAAACAATCCGCAGAATCAAACAATCATTTTTCCACCCAGAAATTTTATTAAATAAAATAAACTTTTTTTAGATAGCTGTAAATATTTGCCTTCATTTACAAAATAAAATTTCTGGGTCGAAAAAGAATTGTTTGATCCGCGGATTATACGCAGAAAATTACGGTAATATCTCCTTTGCTTGCAAATTTTGAGTGTTTCATGGATATTGCTGCCGTCAGTTGCCGTCTTTTTACCAGTAGTATATAATTTTCAGAACTGGTAGTCTGATTTCGTGGAAGTCATTAGTAGCAGATCCAATTTCTTCAAATAGAGACGAAAATATTCTTTTGTAAGAGTCCGGCTTTAGCGATAGGAATGGGACATTTATCTCAACTGGATCAGAACTCTTTGTATTCCTGGTTGTTATACAGTATCCAACTTTCATCCACGAGGACCAATCTTTTCAAAAAAGCATCTTTTTTATGTTGAGAATGCAATCTACAAAGTTTTTTGCCAACGCGTCATGGGCAGGTGGGTCACTAGCAAACACTTTTATATTCTATTCGCTCCAATATTTTAAAAAACACGTTTTGTAGTATTATTCTTTTGCAAGTGTTCTCATATTGTTAGTAAAAGATTTTTATTTTCAGAAAGTGGTGTGAGTTGAATTTAAAAAAAAACCATAAATAGCAAAAGAATCTTTTGTACAATGTTTGACTGGGAGAAACAAATTCCTTACGTTCGATTGAGATGTTATGATGCACCCTCTCTAGTCTTCGGACATTCCTCTATCCGATTATTACTTGCTTCCTTTCCCCAAAAATTCTCTTCACAAAAATATTAACTGTTTGAATGACATAAAAAATCACCTTTATAAGTATTTTGGAGTTAAATCGAAATTTTTTTGGAAGGAAGGCATTACAAGTCTCCTGAAAATGTAGAAGAAGGATCGCAGAGCAGAACAGCACAGATGTTTTTCAATTCGTTAGTAATCAGTCACTGCAAGTGAGACCAACTGGGGATATATGTCTGATGCGACAGTGAAACGTGACCACCAGTAGTGCATGCTATCAGATGAGCCAGTCACGTATGATCCACCAGTGATGCACGACGGCGTGATCGTGTTATTGACCTAAAAGTTGGAGAAGAAAATTATTGACTCAGCACGTGGGGAGGTTAATATATTTCCGATGAAATATCCATACTTAACATAGTGATGGGCTTAATGAATAACTTTGCTATCCAACTGAATCATTTAGGTTATGCGCGAAAAGCATAGTTTTATTATATATATTTTCGAATCGCTGTATATATTTTTAATCAATTACCGCCAGAAAAGTCATAAAACAAAAAAGAACAGAAGCATAATTTCCAGTCGTCGTACCTTTTCCATTCAATTAGACCATTCAAAGGTGGTGGTTTATTTTTTGACCACCTAATGTTAATTTCTAAGTACTACATTGGCACGAGAATATTAGAATGAAAAATTTCCTTTTATTAAGTATGTGAACAAAAGTTTTTGCTTCTTTTGAAATAAATTTGTTTATAATTTCTGTCGTCACTCACTCATTTTAGCTTTTTGCGAATGGAAGTACCTTCCCTTGAAAGGGTTAACATTAGGAAATGCCGAAGATAATTTACTCATTATTATGATAGTAAATCATCTTCAGAAAACCTGTCGGTCATATAGCTCCTAGCTGTTACTGCAGAGTTAACCACATCCAGGCAATTTAAGGAGGTTGCTGCACCCTCCTTGCACTTTGGTTAAAAAAATAGTACCCTTGTTGCTCCTCTTTCAAAAATGAGAAGAAAGAATGGGGCTATAAGCTAAGGGACGTAGAGTAACTTTTTTCTCTCAGTAAAATAAATTGTGCCCTTCACCCTTTTGTGCTAAATAATTTACTTGCATAGTAAAAACGAATTCATTAGTGTGTGTTGGAATGAATGCCTTAACTTTAACCTCTCCAGATCTGACGTATACAAATGTGGACTTGAACATTTTAACTTTACTATCATGTGTTTGGAGGTTTTTTGCTGTGAAAAAAAAAATAAAGGGCAATACTCATGCTTCTAAATTAATAAATACTAACTGAATATTAATATAATATATGTTAAGAAAATCGTTTTCAATTTAAAACATTATTATTATTTTTGCAGTCTCCTAAAGTGTCTTTCAATAGAATCGGAAATAAATTCTACACTCTCAAAAAAACTTCCGTCTTTTCACAGAAAAAGTACTGGCAGCACTGCTGCCAGAAATTGTCTGTACATTGACGATTATCTGTTTATTTTTTTCTACGTCAAAAGAGGAAAAATATCCGTCTTTTGAAAAAAGTCTGGAAAAGATAAATACGCCGGCGATGAGGGTCGAACTCACGACCCCAGCATTACAAGGCCAACACTTATCCCCAGCGCCAGGATTGCTCAGGAGAAAAGTGCTTAGAAGTAAAACCCTTTATTTCTTATGAGTGTGATTTGGTTTATTTCGTTAACAGGGTTCGCACACTCCTTATATTTTGTAAGGACTCTGGCACCACTATTAATGATAAGAAAAGTTACATTTAATTTTTAAGATATATAATTCTCAAACACCTCCTCGATTCGCAGTTTTCGCACTATTTTTCTGCAGTGAAATACATTGAAAATACTGTAAAAATTTAGTGGTAGAGCTGTACGAACCCTGGTTAAAGAGCTTTTAATTTTGAAGTTAATTTCGGGAAGATTTCATCTTTAATGAAACTATGGCTGGGGTTTTTATACGTTTATATTAATATAGTATAAAAATGTGAATTTTAATTATATTTGCGTAGATTGCTAGAAGAAAAATATGGATGTTCTACGATAAGATTTTTTTTTAATAATATCAATTTTTTTTATTTTTGCATTTTATTTTTTAATTAAAATATCTTTTAAATGTGTTCACTTAAAGTACATTTTAAATGGGAATATTTATTATATAAATAACTTAGTAAATTCAACTTTATTCAACTTATCCAACTTTGAATATGAATAACAAATTGTGAGAATTTTTGAATGAATGAAGAAAGTAATTGTTATTTATTTTTAAATACGAAAACATTTCTGTCTTTTTAAACTAAATTAGACATTTTAATCTATAGAATATTTTGCTTTTCATTTTAAAAATAAATTCGAATTTATTACTAACAGACCCAATACGCATGCGTGCAAGAAATAAACGGAAACTCTTCCTCATTTTTTTGACGTTCGGAATGAATTCACAGATCAAATACGTTTTCTGGGAATACGGTAATTATTTGTGAAAAAATAACAATAACTTAGTGTATATAGACGAATTTTTCTGACAGTGTATATTCATAATTCTCATAAATCAACAGACATTAATCTCGCTTTAACTTTAATATTTTAAGCATGAAATTTGAAATAATATGCAATGGCAACTATATATAATAACTTTTAATTTATCTGCTTTAACTGTAATTTATTATTCTGGATTTTAAAGAGGATCTTTAAGTACGTCTTTAATCGCACATCGCGACACATCACATTTTTCCAAAAGCATATAATTCAAAATCAATCAAAGCAATAGCAGTACTTTGTTCTAGATAATTTTAAACTCTGATTATTGAAAAATGACGACGAAGAGATACACAAAATCAATGAATTGGTAATTTTTGATTTCTATTCTTAAGGGATCATTAGATGCAATGCATTATTTATTGGCATTGAATTTCTAATGTACTTCTTTTGCATAAAATGCGCTTTTTAATTTATAACGCTAAAATCTTATCTTTTTAGACTCATAAATTGACTTTCAATAAAGTAGGAGATAAATTCTATAGTCATAATTCTCATACATCAAAAGATATCAATATAAATTTTGCTGTAAATTTAATGTTTTCAGTATGAAATATGAAATATGAAATAATATGCAACGACAACTGTATTCACTATCGGCTTTAATGTATCTGTTTTAACTGTAAAATATTAATTTTGATTTTAAAGAGGGTCTTTAAGTACGTCTTTAATTGCACATAGTGATACATCATATTTTCCAAAAGCAAATAATTCAAAATCAATAGAAGTAGTAATAGCAGTACTTTGTTCTAGTTAATTTAAACCATTTATTTGTAGCATAACGACGCACAGTGGGGCAAGAGCCTCCAAAGTTGGCAAAAAATAAAATTTACTTTAAACAAAAAAAGCACATCACGGATTCTTTTGTAGAAGAAAAGTAGTAAAATTTTAAACTTTTACATAAGCTAAATTGTAATTTATTAATTAATTTACAAACCTTTTTCAATATTTTTTGTAGAAAAATGAGTTAAAAACAAGAATTTAAGATAGTTTTATACTAATTAGATATTTATAAATCATCCATAATATCGCATTAAAAAATGTAAACATAATTAGTAATTTTAATTATTCTCAAGCAAACCTTATAATGAATATTAGCGACTCGTTTTGAAGGATTGGATCAACCTTTCTCAGGCAAAATGTACGTATTACTATAAAGACAGCAGAAGAAAAACTTTCTGTTGTTTTAGTGCTAACACACACTTTTTGTTTCCTGTTTTTCAGATCTTAAACTCATACATGTCACATACACTAACGAATATGTAGAACTAGAATTGCATAACCGTTTTACTCTTGATATTTTTGATCGTCCAGAACAAATTCAGACGGAATATGAAGATGGGCACGTTTGCTTTTCATTGACGCGTCTGTTTGTTTTTCAAATCGAGGAAATGAAAGCGATTTGCCAAGCCACTCTTTGTTAATTCTAAAGCATTTCTCTTGTTTCGCCAGGCTTTTGCTCATCGGAATTTATATTAAACTTTAAAACATTTAATCTTCTTTTCATTTAAACTACTTGTTCTTGTTTCTCCGATTATGGAGCTCTTATACCATAAAATCACATTACTTTTCAAACTTTTTTTGTTAAAACGTTCCATGATAGTCAGTTTCATTTAAATACATTGTTTTGTGATAAACAATGCATTAAAATTCGTATTTAACAAAGAAAATATTTATAATCATGTTTGGCACACCCGTACACTAAAAAAATTTAAGGATGATTAGCTATAAAAATCACCATACAATTAAAAAAGTGGCAAAAAGGAGCAAGATTTTCTGGCATATTTGTCCTTTTAAAACTCATACTTAGTAGAAAAAATTATAATTAACACTTAACTCGCCTTAACTCATAACTAAAACCTACAATGTTTGTAGACAGTGTTAATTTTTTTTATAAATTTCACCACTATATATTCTAAGCGTCTGTATATCTATAAAAATCGTATTAAAACAAATTGAAAGTTAATGAATTATTGTTACATACTTGTAGTTAAAGGTTCCATAGTCAAAAAAAATTATTTTTTAATTATTATAGCGAAATTAACAAACGAATGTTGAAACAAAATTATTGATTTTTTTTTTCACATATTATCAAAGCACAATATGCAGTTTAACTTCTTTCTCTAGTGACAATCAAAATAACTTTGCGCAAATTTTAATACTAGGAAGATGTGTACTGACATCTGCTCTATTAAAGTGACGTATGTCGGTAGTTCAAATTAAAATTTCATTTTTTCGATTTTTGCCAGTTTTGAAGGCTTTTTGCCCCACTGTGCGACGGATAGATACAAAAAATCAATGAATTGGCAGTTTTTTATTCCTTTTCTTAATCTTTTACATTCATTGGTTTCTCTATGACACCACAAAATTCTATTTCTAATATGCAACATCATCACCGGAATTTCAATTTAGAAAAATCTATTTTATTGTGTGTGTGTGAAAAGTCACTTTTTTTCTAATTTACAAATGTATTTGTTCGCAACAACCAGTGCAGATCATTTATTTCAGTGTCTTAGCAATGAAAAGGCTTTGTCCGTTAAAAGTTTTAAGTGATTATTAGATGCAGTGGGTAATTTTTAATGGGATTAAATTTTAATGTACTTCTTTTGTATATAATTAGCCTGTAAATTTATAACGCTAAAATCTTATGTTTGTAGTCTCATAAATTGACTTTCAATAAAAAAGATAATAGATTCTATATTTTTAACTCACATACATCGACAGATATCATTTTAAATTTTACTGTAACTTTAATCTTTTCAGTATGAAATTCGGAATAATATGCAATGGCAACTGTATTCACTATCGGTTTTTATTTATCTGTTTTAACTGTAAAATATTAATCTGGATTTTAAAGAGGGTCTTTATGTACGTCTTTAATTGCATATCGCGACCCATCACATTTTTCCGAAAGATAATTAAAAATCAATGGAAATAATAGCAGTACTTTGTTCAAGCTAATTTCAAACTCTGATTATTGAAGCGTAACGACGAAATTATACACAAAATTAAAGCATTGATAGTTTTTGATTCATTTTCTTAAGTTATTATTAGACGCAATGTATTATTTATTGGGAATGAATTTCTAGTATACTTCTTTTACGTTCTCTAATACGGTTACCAGTATTTTTCACAAAACTTTGAAAAATGTATAATCATAAATTTCGTTATGTTTAAGTAATTTTAAACCTTTTGACTAAAGCTTTATTCTGGGGAAAAAATACTTTTATTTATTTTTTCGTTTGCGGATTGGCTTTTATGAACAGCTCTTCTAATGAGTTATAGATTTTCTGTGGCAGCGTGAAATACATTGAGTCATTATAAGTAATTTTTTCTGAAGCATGAGTTTCCCAACAGTTTACCCCTACTTCTTACTATTCTTTTCAAATAGAAACAACATAAAATATATTCAGTCATTATCGCAGAATATTTTAATGGAAGTTTGACTAACTTTTTTCGATGCTTTTCCCCATTATTTCCGAACGTTTGCATTTTTAGATTAAATAAGGCAATTTTTGTTCGGAAGTAGCTATGTAACTATGTAGCTATGCTGTGCGCAGAAAACAACCTGATCTAATAGAAAAACATTGTTTTCCTTTGAAGAAATTTCAGACTGAATAATTAAAAGAAACTCCAGAGTTTTAAACACAAGAACCGTTGGCAAATTTACTCAAGTTTTATAAAAAAAGTATTTCACACGAAAACATTTTTTAAGCTATTTAACTTATTTAACCCTTTCCGGAACAGGCTTTGCCTGTGCTTAAATTGGGAGATTATTGACTGACATCGGAATTTTGAAAAGAATAGTTCTTTAATCTAAGCCCTCACAGGAAAAGCAAAATTTTATCAATATATTCTTGGTGTCGTTTGCCATTTTGGAATAAAAATGAGATGTACCAGAAGTGTGACTACTGTGTCGGAAAGGCGTTACCGTAATTTTCTACGAAGAAATCGAGGCTAACAAGAAAGGTCTCCGTACGGGCATACTCAGAAAATTCTGAAAAAATTACACAGGGTGTCCCAAAAGGTCGTTTACAAACTTAACATGCTGGTCTGTCATATCATTATGAACAATATTAAACAAGAAACTGAGGGTCCCAAACGTCTTCCAAAGGAGATATGCGCCATTAAAATTTAGGGTCCAAAAATTCAAATGATTATAAAAAACAGAAAAATTGGTCGATTCGTTTGCGGTTTTCACTAAAACTATTCTTTATGTCAGTATTTTCTTGAAAATAAATTATAGGCTATTTCCATGAGTACTTGTAGTGTAAATCACAAGCTACGATTTTTGGCTACCAGTATTTTAGTACGAAAAAATGTGATTTATTTTATCGGCACATTCTCATTAATCGAATAAGGCCAAGCAGACTTTTCGAAAATAATGATGGCAAACAAGCATAGCAATTAATATGACTTACACTACAAAACCCATGGAACTAGCCTATAAAGATAAATTTCAAAAAATGTCGATAGAGGGCGCTTTAGACTTTGGAGTAACGATAAACTTGTTTTTACCATTATTTTTTACATCTCGTTCTTAGACATAAACTTAAATTTTGAGCTCAAAATCTAAATCGTTGGAAGTGGTTAAGTAGCGCAAACTGAATTGCGGGGGGAGGTTCAAATTTCAAATGATTATAAAAAAACGGAAAAATTGGTCAATTGATATGCAATTTTCACTAAAATTATTCTTTATGTCAATATTATCTTGAAAATAATTTATAAAGATAAAATTCAAAAAAGCCGATAGAGGGCGCTTTAGACTTTGGAGTAACGTACAACTATTTTTTCCGTTATTTTTTACATCTCATAATTTTTTTAGAAGCTTAGACATAAACTTAAATTTTGAGATGAAAATCTGAATCGTTGGGAGTGGTAAAGGAGCGCAAACTGAACTGCGTTCAATGGAGGGGGGGGGGGAGGTTCAAATTTCAAATGATTATAAAAAACAGAAAAATTGGTCGGTTTTCGCTAAAGTTATTCTTTATGCCAGTATTTCTTTGAAAATAAATTTTAAAGATAAATTTTAAAAAAATCCGTTAGAGGGCGCCTTAAACTTTAGAATAACCAACAATTATTTTTAACCTTTTTTTTTTTTAATCTAATTAAATGCTTGCAAAAGTTTAGACTTAAATTTTGTGCTCAAAATCTAAATCGATTGGAGGGGTTAAGAAGCACAAACTGAACTGTGTTCAGAAGTTGAAATGTTACTTTCCCCACCTCTCGAACGCAGTTCAATTTTTGGCCGCATAATTACTCACAACGATGCAGATTTTGAGCACAAAATTTAAGTTTAAACTTTTACAAGCATTTTATTAGACACAAAAAATAACGTTTAAAAACAATTGTTGGTTACTATAAAGTTTAAGGCGCCCTCTGATGGAATTTTTTGAAAGGTATCTGTAAAATTTATTTTCAAGAAAACATTGATATAAAGAATAGTTTTAGCAAAAACCGACCAATTTTTCCGGTTTTTATAATCATTTGAAATTTGAACCTCTCCACCCCCATTGAACACAGTTCAGTTTGCGCTACTTAACCACTCCCAACGATTCAGATATTTATCTCAAAATTTAAGTTTAAGCTTCTAAAAAAAAATTATGAGATACAAGAAATAACGGAAAAAAATATTGGGTTGGAAACTAAGTTCCCGCAGTTTTTTTAAATAGAAGTTTTCTACCAGAATCTATATTTTGTTTTTTGGATACTAGAGCTAATTTGTGTTGAAACTCAGATCTATAAAATGGAGTGTCAAGTTGAGAAAAAGGAAAATTTTCGACACCTCCTTCTCTTTGCTTTCAATCAAGGTTGTAAGGCCGCAAAAGCTGCTCGTGTTATTTGTGCTGTGTATGGCGAGGGTGCGATAGCTGGAAGAACCGCCCATGATTGGTATGCCGAGTTCAAAAATGGAAATTTTGACATCAAAGACGCACCTCGTTCTGGCCCTTCCAGTTGAGTTCGATGAGGAGCGATTAAACCAACATTTGCACGAAAATTCGCGTCAAATGACAAGAGAACTGGCAAAGAAAAGGAAATTCTCCCACACTGCTATAGTGAAGCATCTTCACTCGATGGGAAAAGTTCAGAAGTTTGGAGCATGGGTTCCGCATATTTTAAGTGACAACAACAAGAATCAACGAGCCGCAATCTCCGCTGGTTTTGCTTGCTCGTCACCGCTCAACTCATGGAAACAAGCAACGATTTCTTTACCGAATCGTTACTGGCGATGAAAAATGGTGCCTGTACATTAATACGAAGCAACGCAAGGAATGGCTCAGCCCTGGTAAATTACCAACACCGCGTGTAAAACAAGATCTTCACCCACGTAAAACGATGTTGTGCGTATGGTGGGACTGGGAAGGCATTACGAACTGCTTGAACGGAACCAAACAGTCAACGCGGAACTCTATGTTCGACAAATGGAACGACTCAACGTAGCTATTTAAGAGAAAAGACCTAATCGGCAGCATGGAGTCCTTTTGCTGCACGACAATGCCCGCCCTCATATCGCCAATATGACCAAGGAAGCCATTCAAACGCATGGCTGGTAAGTACTGCCGCACCCGCCGTACTCTCCTGATTTGGCACCAACGGATTTCCATCTCTTTCGATCTCTATCAAACGCTATGCGCGGAGTTTCGTTCAATACTGATGCAGACTTGAAAGCTTGGTTGGATGAATTTTTCGAGTCGAAACCAGGGGATTTCTACCAACGAGGTATTGAAAATCTTGTTGAACGTTGGGAAGAAGTTGTAAACAACAAGGGAGAATACATTGTTGATTAATTATTTGTTATTTTTTATTGAAAAATAAACTTTGAAATAATTTTTAAAAAACGGCGGAAACTTAGTTGCCAACCCAGTTGGCATTCCATAGTTGACATTCCATTTAAACCCTTTCGACTCGGGTGTCACTTACACAAATTTTATTTGGTTTACACCACTTTTTAAAAAAAAGTTTCCTTCAAGTACACAATTTCAAAAATGCTGTAATTAAATAAGGCAAATTTTATTTTCCTTTATTACTGGTGCCAAAAACAAATTTTGCAAAGAAAGATGATGTCGAGTCAGACTGGACATACGAATGCGAAGAGTTAATGATCTGAAATTTAACATAAATTAACTCGATCAAAAAAAAATGTAAATTTGGCAGAACAAAAACGTATTTAAAAACACGGCGGGAACTTCGTTGCCAACCCACTTGCTACTTTATCGCTGACATTACATTTTAACAATCAGCATTTTAACATGAATTAGGTCGATCAAAAAAACAGAGTATAGATTCCGGTAGAAAAATTGTCTTTAAACAAACGGCGGGAACTTAGTTTCCAACCCAATAGTTGTACGTTACTCCAAAGTCTAAAGCGCCCTCTATCGGCATTTTTTGAATTTTATCTTTATAAATTATTTTCAAGATAATACTGAGATAAAGAATAATTTTAGTGAAATTTGCAAATCAATTGACCAATTTTTCCGTTTTTTATAATCATTTGAAATTTGAACCTCCCCCAGCAATTCAGTTTCAGCTATTTAACCACTTCCAACGATTTAGATTTTGAGCTCAAAATTTAAGTTTATGTCTAAGCTTCTAAAAAAATTTAATGAGATGCAAAAAATAATGGTAAAAACTAGTTTATCGTTACTCCAAAGTCTAAAGCGCCCTCTATCGACATTTTTTGAAATTTATCTTTGTAATTTATTTTCAAGAAAATACTGACATAAAGAATAGTTTTAGTGAAAACCGCAAACGAATCGACCAATTTTTCTGTTTTTTATAATCATTTAAATTTTTGGACCCTAAACTTTAATGGCGCATATGTCCTTTGGAAGACGTTTGGGACCCTTAGTTTCCTATTTAATATTCCTATTTAATATGACAGACCAGCATGTTAAGTTTGTAAACGACCTTTTGGGACACTCTGTAGAATGTTCTTCTCATGTGGATATGTACGTTTCTAAAAATGTTTCCGCAGAACCCCGATAGAAAGTTCGTTTATTTGGCAAGGTATCACCGGTTGGCGAAGAAATAAAATTTCAAAAAATATTTTTTGTCAAATACTTTTTAACGTAAAAATATTTCAAGTTGAACTACTGCAATTTCGGGTACATAAGCCGCGGATCAAACAATTCTTTTTGGACCCAGAAATCTTATTTAGTGATTGAAAACAAATATTTACGTCGATCTAAAAAGTTACATTTGTTTCCTAAAAAATTCTGGGTCGAAAAAGAATTGTTTGATCCGCGGCTTATACACCCGAAATTACGGTATTTTTGAAAATATTTATTTCATTGACTAGTTTTGTTGGTTATGGTTTATTATAACTATAATTTTGTCATATATATTTTTAATAAAAGTTAACAGTGAAATTTAATGATTTAAAACGAAAATTAAATTAATTAAATTTGTTTCAATCTTAAAATTAAGTCCAGTTGAGTGCTGTCGATTAAATTTTGTTGCTATGGAAACGAAAATTTCTCTGATATTGAAATGTATTACTGCAGCATACTTCATCTAGCCTTTATTTTAGAATACGATGAAAATATATTTTTTAAGATGAAAATATTTTGTATATATATAAAATTATTTTTACAGTATTAAAATTAAATAACTGTTGCAGCAAGCACTATATGTATGTAATACAATATAATATACATATTAAAATCTCTTATTGTTTAAATTTATTAAATACCATTTACACGCATTCTAAAAATCGTTTAGCAATTTTCAGTTACATAAAAACCGTTTGCTTTTGGCAAGGACAAATGGTGCTCGCCAAATTGCGTGGCACTTTCGTCTTTTCACGCCTTATATTTGAAAGTATTTTTATTTTTTTACAAACTTTTTACTGTATTTCAGCCGCTAAATATGACTGATCCTTTATTCATATATAAGCAGTTTAATTAGTATTTTTTTTTTTCAAATATTCTGAGTATGCCCACTATGGAGACCTTCCTTGTAAGTAAAGACTTTTTCCTATCGAAAATTTTATTTAAACTAGTTGGATGCGTCAATCCAAAAACTTTCTTCAATCTCATATGGCTATTTCCATGAGTACTTGTAGTGTAAGTCACAAGCTACGATTTTTGGCTACCAGTATTTTAGTACGAAAAAATGTGATTTATTTTATCGGCACATTCTCATTAATCGAATAAGGCCAAGCAGACTTTTCGAAAATAATGGTGGCAAACAAGCATAGCAATTATAAGGTAATGTGACTTACACTACAAAACCCATGGAACTAGCCATATGTACATTTTAATATTACAGAATTTAGTTACACATATTAATTCGTTAATATTATTAATTCAATACTATACCAACTATTATTTTCATCTTAAAATTCAGCTTCAGTCAATTAATCGGAGTTAAAACGAGTTTCTGTCTTTGCCGAGCCGATGAATAATAGAACTGCCGGCAGATTTTAATCAAATTCAGGGAGGATCTACTCGCCGTACGAAAAAACAATCATACACAAAAGATTTTGTTCAGTTCTATGTATAACTTCATGCACTTTTTAATAATAAAATAATGAAAATGGCCCAGAAATCGCGATTATAGCGCCTCCTTTCGGCGGATTTTTTTCAAATTTAAGGAGGATCTGCTGACCATAGTCAAACACTTATATAAAAAACTTCATACAATGCTATGTATAATTTCATATACTTGTCTGTGGTAAAATATTGAAAATGGATCAAAAATCGCTGTTGCAGCGCTCCCTTCCGGCGGATTTTTTTCTAATTTAGGGAAGACCAACTAGTCATAGCTAAACACTTACATAAAAAATTTATTTCAATTCTATACATAACATCATACACTTTTATATGGTTAAATATTGAAAATAGCACACAAATCGCTATTTCAGTGCCCCCTTCTGGCGGATTTTTTTTCAAATTCAGGGAGGACCAACCAGCCATAGCTGAACACTTACACAAAAAATTCGTTCTATTCGATGCATAACTTCATAAATTTTTAGTCGGTACAATATTGAAAATGTCACAAAAATCGCTATTGCAGCGCCCCCTTCCGGCGTTTTTTTTAATTCAAGGAGGACCAACTAGCTATAGCCAAAACTTACACAAAAAATTTGGTTCAGTTCGATGCATAACTTGATACACTTTTAGCCGGCACAATATTGAAAATTGCACAAAAATCGCTATTGCAGCGCTCCCTTCCGGTGGAACGTTTCAAAATTGAAGAAGGACCTGCTTGTCACAGCCAAAAAATTCACAAAAAAATTGGTTCAGTTTTATGCATACCTTCATACGCCTTTTGATGTTAGAACGGCGACATACAGACACACAGACACACGGACAGACAGACATTTTGCAAAAACATGTTTTTTGGAATTTCTGACCTCTAAAACGTGTAAATCCGTCGAAAACCTGAAGTCGAAAAAAATTTCGATTACAATACTCTCTCCTATTGAAGATAGAAGAAAGTCAAAATAAAGTAAAACATACTAAGCAAAACAAGTCACATTTTATGTAAAACAAATTCTGGTTAGAAATCGATTTATCTGAGCAGAGGTGTACTGTACATGCAGGGAATTATGGTAATAAGTCTGTTTTTTCCTCCATATATTTAACCTATCATATGACAATTTTTCTGTTGCGAATGGACTATTATACATTTGGAAAGAATCAAAATGTTGTCTCATGGCCGTTGTAGTTTCAACCCTTTCAGGGGAAAGTAATTGTGCTCTGTAATGTCCAATTCACACCGGAATCATCATAAAAAATTTTGTTTCAAAAAAGCAAAAGAAGTTTTTTGGACATTTTAACTTTCCATCTAATTTAGAAAAGTAAAATTTAATAACATTTTCTGATGCAAATCTTCATTAATCGTTGGTGTGTATACCGTTATTTTCGGCTTATAATCCACGGATCAAACAATTATGTTAAGACTCAGACATTTTATTTTGTTATTCGAACAAAATATTTACGCCAATCTAAGAAGTTACATTTTATTTTTCTGGATTGAAATGATCTGCGATTTATACGCCGGAAATTACGGTAATATATCCTACCGCCTTTCAAGGGGCTAAAGTGACATACAATTTTTGCATAAAAATGTAAGTATAATGCGATAGTAATTTATTCACTTTTTAACCCTCTAATGCCCATTATAACGTATATGCTACCACAAGTTTTCCCAATTTAGTGGATTTTTCACGTAGGATATTCCAAAAAACATACCAGGAATTTAAAATAACAATATTCGTGTTATTTAATAAAACATTGTCCGTCATTAAATAAAACGAAATTTATTATTGAACTTTTCTGATATGAATTCAGATATTATAAATTATGTAATGTCTTTAACGTATTCTACCACGGAAATTAGAGAGCAAATAAAAGTTTTAATTAAAGATAAACTTGTGTGCAATATATTTTAGCTATAAGATTATAACTATTAATAAGCCAATAAGAAAGTTAACATAATTAAAAATTTTACTATTTTCGAAGAAAATTTGGCCAATACTTGTGTAACCCAAATTTCAGTTAATTAAATTTATTCCAGCAAAACTTGTTACAATGTGTGCAGAATACAAGCAAAGAAGATTCGCACTCTATTTAAGAAAATATTTTCCTATTTTAATGAAACATTTCGTAGCACATAATCAATTGTGCAAACTGCAAAGAACGTAAAATAAGGGTATTCATTCTATTAAAATTTTAAGTATGAGATTAAGCTGAATAACGAGGCAAAATTTCTTCTTCTAAAATGAAATCTGTAGGAAAATAACAAATCGTAACGGTTAATGTATAATGAACTACTTCAAAATTTGAAATTCTTCAGATAAGTACACACAAGTTTTCCTAATGATCAAACTTAGTTTCCCAAACTCAAATTCATCGATAGATTTCAGAGAGAATTTCGGAATAAATCATTAAACAGTTAATAGCATAACCTAGAAACGCCTATACTTCTTATTAACTTTGAATAATTTTAAGAGTTTATTATAAATGATTTTCTTAACTACAACAATAATATTTTATGTGGAAATTCTAGCTAAGCTATTTTTGAGACTCGTTCTCTAAAACTATTGATACCAGGAATTTTACTCAAGTTTTATAAACATATTTCACACCAGAAATTTTGTTTAAAACTCATTAGCATTAACTACTTAAATTATTTCTCCCCCTTTCTCTTTGTGTGTGTGTGTTTGTTTTAATTTATGTTATGAAGAATTGTATGGTTCATATCAAAATATTTTCATTCAGTACCGATAAACGACCGGTTGCTGATATATTTAGTGTCAAAACTAATTAAAAAAAGATACGTAAATAAAGTTTTTTCATCCCAAAATATTTCCTCAAGCTTGCTGTAATTATTTTAAGTTACACACTACTTTTAGATATATACTGTCATTTCACATCTCATTATATCTTTTTTAACGATTGACATAAAACATTCTCAAACTAAATTAATACACTACGTATTATTTTAATTATTATTATGTGTTTATTATTTTAATTATCATTTATCACCAGTTTATTCGCTGTTCTAAGACATTCTCTAATTTATTCTAAAACAAACAAACAAAAAAAAGGGAATTTGACCAAAAAGTAAAAGAATTCGGTTCACTTAACACGTTTGATGTACGGGCACGAACAGTTTGCTTGATACAACATTTAAAGCTTTTTCTCACCACGAAATTTTTTTAATGCAATTTGAGGACCTTTAATAGCATTATTTTTTAGATTAAATATTACGAATATTTTAGCTTTAAAAAAGTATTTTTGGTCCCATATTTTCAATTTATTGTACGTAAAAAGTATAATCAGTTAAGTGGTTAACCCTTTATCGTTCATTTGTTTCTCTACGAAACCACAATATTTTAATTCTGATATGCAACAGCAACACCGGAATTTTAATTTTAAAAAATCCATTTTATTATGTATGTGAAAAATTATTTTTTCTTATTTACAAATATATTTGTTCGCAATTATCGGCATCATTCATTTATTTCAACATTTTAGCAATGAAAATGCTTTGTCCATTAAAGGGTTAAGCCTGTTTTAGATCTGAATACTAGGCATAACATCAATACCATTTTATCCCATTCACGGACAAAGAATTTCTATCGCTAAAATATTGAGATAAATGAGTTACACTAGAAATTATGAACAAATTCATTTGCAAATATGAAAAAAAGCAATATTTCGCATACATAATAGATAGAAAAATTTTATATTAATATTCTGATGTAACTGTTGTACTTCGTTGTTAAAAGTTTGTGATTTATAGACAAATGATTGTCCATTAAAAATGATTATTGTCTTAACCTTTTTATCTAAAGTTGATTGAACAAAAAAGCATAAAAATACATTCTTTATTCAAAAATTGATTTATGATAATATTATTCTATGCAAACCTTTACAAACATATGTAGAAATATCTATAGAAAAAAATCCTGATATAATCTCTGGCTATGTAACTCTGGATATCTAACTGTAAGCACAGGCCTGAAAAAATAAAATAATAACCACTACTACCTCTGATGAAAATCGTGATATGAAATTTAATTGGTACCAAATGTTTAGTAATAATATTTTCTAATTAATAATTAAAATGACAAATATTTTCATTTGCAGATACTTTGTTTTTGACATCATATTTGGATTATTTAGTCAAATTTACATTTTTCTTCCAAACGGGAAGTGATTCGGCCAAGTAGTTCAGGAATTAGGCAGATTGAAAATGATAGAAAATTTTTTCAACCCATAAAAAAGAAGTTATTTTTATCTTTAAAACTATTTATCAAGACGCTATTTATCAAGACTAATTACAACTATTTACCAAGATAGATTTACAACTATTTATCAAGAAAAGCGAGTGTTTTTCTTTACAATTACCACTGTGCAAACGACAAACATATTGTAGGTATTCTGTTATTCTGAGGCAAAGCTGGACTTTAATGGGTTAAATTCTTTATTAATAAGTATGATTTGAAGGCAAATAGTGATAAATGTAGGGTTTTAAGAATTACACAAAAAATACTGTGGAACGAGTTTTAATTTTAGATTCGCACATTTCAAGGTTTTAGAAACTGGATTATGTTAATATATAATTTTAAATGCCTTAAACAATGATTTCAAAATATGCATCTTTTAAAACTAATTTTCAAAAAATATATGTATTCAACCTAAGAATTTTTTATAACAAAAATCGACTTCTTTTAGCTTCAAATATAGAAATCCAAAATTACAGCTCTAAATGCTCAGTAGTTTTTCAGCTATGCTTAAAAAATATCCGCCATGCAATCTGTGTTCCAAAATATAATAATGGACTTAAATGCACAATGGAACCTAAAATGTCTTCACTTGTTTCTCTGTAAAATTTCAAAGTCTTTGAAATTTTGGTGCATACTATTTTACAAGAGCACAGATATGTTTAAAGATATCGACGGCACCATGTCAAACTATCCAATATGAAAACACTGTTGCATGTTCTCTAAATTTTTAAAATTCTGATTTTTTCATTGGCACCACATTTTTCAAATAGTAAAACTCGCTTTATTTAACCTTAATTCATAACCCGTTATGTATGGCAAAAGAAAGGGCATTTTACCATTTTCGAAATGTGATAGAATTTAAGATATAGGAACATTGTTTTCATATTGGATAATTTGACGTGGTGCTGACGATATTACTATACAGATCCTACAGTTAAATTACAAATTCGTATTTTAGTTTTCAAACAGAGATTTGATGTTTTTATTCCCCTTTAAGTTTATATAAGATTTAAAATGCATGATTAGTAGTAGATTCTCAGTTGCTTTGGAAAACACGGTAGTGTAACCACTTTATCCATTTTTATGTACCACATTCTTCAAACCAAATATGTTTTATAAATTTTCTCTTGTAACTTTTGTAGAAATTTGTCCCAAAGAATACTTCGGTTACAAATGTTGTAGAAATCTGGCAGGAGAAGTTCTAACTTGAAGTTTTATGCATAGAAGTACTAACATTGAAAAAATTGACGCGTGAAATCCGTGAAAGCATTAAATGGTGTATCGAAATACACAATAGTTGAGATAAGAAGAAAAAAAAATTGAAACAATTTCACTATTCATAATTATATTTCATATGCATTTGAATGAACAGCAAGTCTGAATGTGATGTTACAAAGTTGTATTTATATTTTTGACAGAGGGAAAAAAAGGGATCTTTAATTCTTTGAGAGGCAAAGAATTATGGCGCTGTAATATTAAATTCTCACCGGAATAATCGAAATATATAATTTTAAAATAAGGGAATGCAGTTTTTGACCATTTTCTTCCCGATGTTAAAAGTATAAAATTTAGTTAAAAGTTTCTGGTGCGAGTCATGTTTAAATTAGTTGGGATAAAATGTATCCCACCCAATTTGAACAAGATTCGGTGGAATAAAATATATTCCACCGATCCGTCACTGATATAATTTTAATTACCAGTTCAGAGCACATGGGCATTCACTCTGGTTACATCATTGGCCTTGACTGCGCCAATGGTGTCGGCTGCATGTTAAATGTTTAATTTGTTTAACCCCTTGAGGGGCGTTGTATGTCTATGAAACCACTTAATTTTAATTCACAAAAGCCACATTGGCACTAGAATTTAGGTTAAAAAATTTCGCTTTATTATATGCATGAAACAGCTTTTTTCTTATTTACAAATAAAGTCGATTTCAAATTCTGGTGTCACTCATTATTTTCAACACTAAAGCAATGAAAGTGCTCTGCGCCGGAAAAGGTTGAAAACGAATTTCACATTTTGCAATATATGAGTTAAGATCTGTCATCCGTTTTTTAAAGCGGGAGAACTCGCGCAGGGATAGGGGATGAATGGTTTTAGTTTATCACCAATAAATACAAATAATAATCGTCATCCTATTTAATTAGAGATATTTCTTAAAATTTCTGCTAAAAAGTAAGTTGAAGATTACTTCCATGAAAACAGTAGTGATAATTGTAAAAACAGTATGCATCCTGAGCCTGTCAGGCCCGGCGAGAGAGCTCCTGGTTTAATGCTAGAAACACTAAAAGAATTGAAGTTCATCAACAAATTTGTGAAATTTACGTACAAAACGCGATGAGTGATTCGAAGGAAAGGAAGTGAATACTAAGTTTCAATTAAAGACGTGAAAACGATCACGATTAAGAGCAATGTGGGCGCCGTCTCTAATTGATAATTGATTACAGAATTTGAGTGCATTTAGAAAACCAAAAATCCACCATTACGAAACTTGCTATACATTTTTCTCGTAATTCCTGTTCACTTCTTCATGAAATTGTGTCAAATAATTATATAGGTGGCGGAGGGCGCACAAAAGTTCTTGCACTGCTATGATAAATGTTTTTATAACGATGGGAAATAAGTTGACAAATAATCTGATCATTGTACTTCCAGAATGGCCAAGTTTTAGCTTTTTGGATACCGAATTTTAATACAGAAAACGTTCTTTTCTTTAATTGGAACTTTCGGGCAATTTAAAAGAAGAATATTTTCTCAAAGATAACAGTGATGTGCAAAAAGCCGGGGATTGGCATCTTTGTACTTCTTTGTGCAATAAAAAAATCTATTAATGGAGTCTTTTTGTTTAATTGCATAACACTCAAATTCCTTGGATAGAATGCGTTCCAGACATTGTGCAATTCAGATAATCGGAATTCTTACTAGAAAATCTAAATAGCAACTTTCAGTTTATTCAATAACGAAATGTCTGCTATTAATTCAAAAATTTCTATTTTAAATTTCTGTTGTTAATACAGAATATATCAATAAAAAAGCCACTAAATCGGGAATACATAACAGTAGAAAAAAATGCTACCATGGTCATTAGAAGTTTAACCGTTAACCCTTTAACAGACAACGCTTTTTCATTGCTAAGATGTTGAAATAAATGTTTGACCACGGTAATTGCGAACAAATAAATTTTTAAATAAGAAAAAGGGATTTTTCAAATACATGATAAGATAGATTTTTCTAAATTAAAATTCCGGTGTCGCGGTTGCATATTGGAATTAAACTTTTGTGGTTTCGTAGAGAAACCAATGAACGTTAACCCCTTGAAGGGCGGTGGTATAACATATATACCACATAATTTTAATTGAGAAACGTCACATCGACGCCAGAATTTTGAAATGAAAATTTAAATTTTATCAAGTACGTGAAGAAAAGCTTTTATCTATTTTGAAATAACTTTGATTTTAAACTCTGGTATCAATCAATGATTTCAGCATTTTAAGAGTAGAAGTGCTTTGCCCCTCAAAGGGTTAATGGCTTAACCGAATTTACTTTCTGGATTTCATTCAAATTTATAATGTATAATTGCATAGTGTTGATGTTTTTTATGAAGGCTAATTTTTACTCGAGATATATAGACAAGAATAGTTGGTATACTCTCCTTGGGAATTATTTCAAAGGGATACTTTCCCATCGTTATAAGATAACTATATAAAATTACAAACAATTAGCCGATGGGCACGAATGGATTCAAACCCAGCACTCCCGTTTACCAGCTTTAACCCTTTGAGCTCTGGTGGGTAAATTTCTCCAAAATTACAAATGTGACATTGGCACCAGTATTTTTCAAAGAAAAAAAACGGTTAACGATATACGCGAAAAAATGCATTAAATCTTCTTCAAGTAAATTTGGTCGAATTTTCTGGTGTCAGTGTGACATTTCGGAATTAAAATTATGTAGTAGAAAATTCTACCATCAGAGCTCAAAGGGTTAAGATCAGAACCTCTCGACCTCTGATGGAGCGCATAATTACATCTTTGGTGTATGTATAATATATTTCAAGATGACGTTTATGAAACTTAATCTAGGGGTATTTCGGATTAAAATTATTAAAAGATTAAAAAAATTTAACACAAAGTAGATGAAGACTATTGATAAATACAGGATTTTTTTTTTACATATATAACTAAAAATATATAAGCTTTTATAAACCTACATATGGGCATGCGTATAAAAAATTTTAAAGATCTGAATTTTCAAAACATTTAAAATATTTTTGGCCATTTATATAAAAATATTTATATCAAACACAAAGGTTGCTGCACAAGACAGCTGTAGATAAAGATAGAGTTATTGAAAAGTCATTATGCGAATAGAATGTTCAGTGGATTTCCAGATATAAAATCAATAAAATAGTTCTAAGATACTCTTGGGAAACATTGTTCGAGACAATAATTTTCCTTGGGAAACCTTCAGTGGATTTTAACATTAGTTTTCTCAGTATTGTTACATAAAGGTTTATTTGAACTGAAACATAAATTTAATTTGTAAAATTTCTAAAAATAAATGCCTTTAAGACCTTAGTAGTGAATTTCAAAGCAATAAGCATTTAATAATATGAAATTCTTGAGTTTGTACTTGTTCGTGCTGAAAACTAGCATTTTTTATGCTTATGTTTCAGACGAGTTATTTTCACCGTAATTAGATCTAGTTTCATTTAATTTTGCAACGAAATATAATATTGCTATCTGATCAATAATATTTTATAAAGGGATTTTAACCCTTTGAGCTCCGATGGTTGAATTTTCTACTATTTAATTTTAATTCCGAAATGTCACAAAGGCACCGGAGCATTCGACCAAATTTATTTGAAAAAGGTTTAATGCATTTTTCCGCATATATCGTGAGTTGATTATTTTCTTGTCAAAATACTGGTGCCAGTGCGACAGTTAGAATTTGAGAGAAATTTATCCACCAGAGCTCAAACAGCTAATTGAATAAGGCATATTTAAATGTATTTTGCAGCTTTACACGTTAGAATGATTGAAACTTATATATTCTTTATCATATAAGAAACTTAATGAGTGGTCCGATATTCAGTGTATCTTTTTAAAGCAATTTATGAATATTTTAAAAGTTTATTGAAATGTCAGATTTGTTTCATGCAATCATGAATTTCACCACAATTCAACTTTAGGTTGGACAAATTGTGACATGCTTGCGATTTATTAATGTAATGTACTTATAAATAAAAATTGCTCTTTTATGTCGTGACTTTTTAGGGGAAGTTTATAAAATTAACTTCCAGTACTTTTTGAATATGAATTGGTATAGCGTCTAATCTACGCTAGTCAATCGTCTAATCCCACAAGATTTCTCGCTTCATCATACGCTCCTGTCATGTTACCATCTTTAACAAAAGTTATTCTTAAATGCTTGCTTTGCTAAAAAGATTTAGGTTCATAACTCTTTGTTTCGATTTATTTTCAATACTGGACGCTTTCATTACTTTCCAATAAGATCACCTATAAGTTGTAAATTTTACAGGTAGTTTAAAATAACCGGGCCAGATATCAAATCAAGAGGAACCCATTTTCCGAGATCTCTTGGATGAAGCTGCCAATGCTCTAATAACTGAGCCATTTTGGACAAATCTGAAGGAACTAATTTACGCAGATAACATTAATAATCACAGCATCTGGTCTGATATCTGAACCAGCTCAACAGAATAAATTGCAAGGTATGGGACTCCAGTAATCACTGGATACATAATTATATTAAATTATTTTTTAAAAAATTTATTCATTTTGTAAATAAATCGTATGGGTTGTAAATTTTTCAAGTTAAGAAAAAATGTCCAGGCCAGGATTTGAATCATACATCTCTTGGCTGTAATCTGGATCTCTCTTCAGACAAGTGCTCTTTTGTTCGAATCCTACCTTAGAAATTTTCACGCACTTGGAAAATTTACAACTTATTTGATTTATTTACCAATTCAATAATTATGTTGAAAATTGATCTAAAATTCATTATGCTACTGAATAGAAATGGAAATTTATGCATGTAAGAAGGTACAAAATTGAAATGAGCAAGTTAATTTGTTCAAAATTATATAATGTTCTGGTTCATATCTGTGAGAAAAAGAGGTGTACATTTGTATGAGGCCTTGAATCAATAATGGATTCGTGTATCTGACCAATGAACAGAGTTCCCGAGTCAAAACTCCAGTCATTCTAAATTAAGAAAATAACACCCCTCGTGGATATCAGTCTAGGCTTTTTACGTACAGTCTATCGCATTTACTATCCATAAATATTATAAAGACCTTATACATGATATCATACAACAATTCTTCTAAGATAGTACTTATATCAGATTATTTTTTCTATTCGGATCATTCCGGATTTGATAATATCACTGTGCTGATTTTAATGGTCATGGGGATACTCGTTTAGGAAAAGGTGTTTTAAAAATAAACCACTGAAGGAGATGCATAAAATATTCACGCACTCAATTCAGTAAATCCTAAATTCCAAAGAATTGAAATAGTACTTGAATTCTTATTTAAATGTTATTAATACAGGGTGGCGAGTGGTCATGGAAAACCGGGAAAAACATAGTCAAGAAAAGAAAAAATTACCAGTAATTTCTTACAGAAAATACTTCAAATAATATTAAGATATTTTATAAACTGAATTTATCTTTAACAAAATACTGGTATTTATCATCTATATTGACTGTGTTTTTATCTAACCACTCATCACCCTGTAATAGAAATGTTCCCCCTTAGGGATAACTGTCATCTCGTAGATTAACGAACTGTTCTATGATGAGAGGACGGTAATTCATCATTCATACACAACATCTTTCTGCAGTTTTTCTTATGGCCTGAAGTAAAATACATGCTGAAATACTTAGCAGAATGCTTCCAACTATGCAAAATGGTATCATTTTCATGTATGAAACGTTTTCATGTGTAAAACTGAAAAGAATAGCTGTAATTCGTCAAAATATCGCAAATATTATTAATTTGTCAACCCGCCGTTCTGTGTTTCGGACACCAGGGGTGCAAAAAATCTAGGCACCAACAAGGTAGTCTGTCACCACTAGCATTTAAGTTTCCTTTGCTCAAAATACAAAAGCATTCTAACGAGAATTATATACAAAATATAAGATGAAAAAAAAATACGAAATAATTTAACGGTGAGAGACTGACTGCTGGTACTTAGGTTTCTGGACCCCTGTAGAACGCAAAGATCTAATTTTTTAATAAATTTAAAATGATAACTAACTCAGCACTGCGATCCCTAGCTGTAAAGTACACCAGTCTGAACATTTTAATAATAAATAATTTTTTAATGTTAATTCATTCATAGAAAAGATTATTAATTCAATTTTTTCTCGAGTAAAAATTGAAATACATTAACTGATTGATTGAAATTTAAATATTCTATGTGTTCCATTAACTACTGCAACTGCAATTTTCGACTAAATGAATCGGTACTTCAATCTTAGAAATATTTAATCATCGAGAAAATAACTATAACTATTTAGATCAAAAACGCGCAACAACTCTTATTTTAATAGCAAAAGTGTTGTTCGGCACAGACATAGATGCCAACATTTCTTAATTATCATATTAAGGCGTCAGAACCGAGATTTGCATGTATAAACCGGAAAATATATATAAGAAAATGTGTCTTAGTTCTATGAGGTACATTTTAGATTTAATTTTAAAATTTTTGGTTAGATAAAATTTCCGGTTGAAAATAATGTTACGGATTTTGTAAATAGTTAGTGTTTGTACTGCAAAATAATGTAAATAATCTTATTAAGCTCCATTCCTTTACTAATATTAATTTTTGTTACATTGTCTCTGTTATCAAGCAAACTTGTCTAATATTTTTCAGTGTATGTCTACGGCAGATTGGCGAAATATTAAAGATATCGCCAAGTTGGCGTCATTTTTGACGACTAATTTTGGTCGCCAAATTTGGCGATATATCTCCAAGTTGGCGACAAACTTGGCGATTGTTGCCGATGGTAACCCTTCCCTCTCTATGGTAACCCCCCCTTAGTTATACTGATACATTGAAAGTTATTCCGTGGTTTTCTGGATTTTTCGAGAAGCTCGTAGAAATCTCCAGTGCATGCGGCGAGACTATATATAGGAGAGCCGATACGAGCTGTTGTTGTTATTATTTATCAGTCAGTCATTGAGTGAACTACTAGGCGATTGTTTAACCTTCCGTCTACCAAACAAAACACCCATTTATCTACGGCAACACCTAATTTTAATTCCAAACTTGCAAACGGCACCAGTAATATTTTAATATAATTTTGCTTTTACAATGAAAGCTTAAATTAAGGAATTCGTAATATCTAGACAAGTCCTTTATAAATTCCGGTGTCAATCGACAATTTCTCATTTTACCATTGACACCAGAAATATTGCTGTCGGGTCCAATGGACCCGTCTGCTAGACGGAAGGTTAAGCAAGTTTGCTTGAGTTTTATCTACGTTGTTTTGAATGTGATTTAGTGTTGAGACGTTGTATAAAGAGTCTCTGGGACCTATATCTGTACTTGTACGATAGATTTGAATAGTTATTTTTGAATATCTAGTAATATCTGTGAGTTTCGAAGACTTTGTTGTTCTGAAGATCTGTAAATAAATTATTTTCTACTTTTCTAAGAGACAAGAGTTTGAAGTTGTCTAACTATAAGATCAATAACCATAAGATCAATAACCATAGGATCAAGAACCCTGTATACGCAACAATAAGTTCATCTTGGATTAGATTCCGGAATAATTAACCCCTTGAAGTGTGGTGGAATAAAATATATCCCACTTGATTTTAATTGCGAAATACCACATTGACACCCGAATTTAAAATTAAAATTTTAATTTTAGAAAATTGGTAAAGGAAAGATTTTATCTGTTTTGAAATAAATCTATTTCTGAATTCTGGTGCCACTCAAACATTTCGGCATTTTAAGAACAGAAGTTCTTTGCCCCTCAAAGGGTTAAGGTATGATGGCATCTATCGTAAGTTAAACTTTATACATTTGCACCTGTTTCCTATATTTCTATACTACAGATAAACTATAACTTACGACATAATTTTAAATATGTGTAAGTTACATAATGCTGTTCGCAAATTAATGGTATTTTTTCTATGTATTCTTTCAGTATATGTTTGTCATGTTGAACCCTTTCCGACGCAGTAGTCCCAAGTGGGTCCACCTAATTTTAATTCCATACTTACAAGTGGCACCAAAAATATTTTAATATATTTTTCTTTTAAGATTAAAGTTTAAAGTTCAGAGGGCTTAAATCAGTCGATTCAAAAGCATCCGACAAAGATATATGATTGATTTACATACTATTATAATATTGATTCGAAAACACATGAAGAACGAACACAACATGAATCTAAGAATGATTTTCCTTCGATTGAACAAGCTATTTAGTTTCAGTGGCATAACTAGAATGGGTGTCCAAATGCTCTGAATACCGGTAATTTTTTTAATGTTCTGTTCGTCTTATCTAACCAGAAAATTTTCTGCTATGAATCAAGGAGAATAAAACATTACAATATTACTGGTTAGGGGCAGCCGACCTGATTACGCCACTGAGTTTCTTAATGAGAGTTGTTTATTCCTTGAATTATATCTGTACCTTGGAACAAAAAGGGCCAATGTCCAAAATTGAGAAATTTGAGTTAAATGCACAAATGAATTCAGGATGTGATATAAAGTAATTGTTAAAAGGGCCAAAGTCCTCCAAATGTTAGATCATTGAAAAAAAAAATTGTTCAGGCCTACGTTACTTACTATTAATGAACATTTCCATGCGTATTTGTTTGTCTGTTACGCAACTAAAAATCACTATGCTTGCTGGCCACCGTTATTTTCGAAAAGTTTGCTTCCCCTGATTCAATCGATGATATATCTTCGATAAACTACCGTAATTTCGGGTGTATAAGCCGCGGATCAAACAATTCTTTTTGGACCCAGAAATCTTATTTAGTGATTGAATACAAATATTTACGGCGATCTAACTAGTTATATTTCTTTCTTAAAAAATTCTGGGTCGAAAAAGAATTGTTTGATCTGCGGCTTATACACCCGAAATTACGGTAAGTCACATTTTCTCGCTTTAAAATACTGGTAGCCAAAATTCGTAATATGTAACAGACAAACAAGTTCGCATGGAAATGCCTTAATGTAAAAATAGCCAATGTCACTGTAAAAAAATTAATCAATGCAACATTAGATTGTAAGTAGTAAAACATTACTGAATTAAAAGGTACAACTTTGGAAAATAATAGTACAGAAATCGTAGCAAGATTCTTAAAACCCCTCAAACTTGAATTGCGTTCTCTGTCATTTGAGAAAAATGGACATTGGATTTTTTTGTTCCAAGGTACAGATATAACGTGCAGAATATAATCCAATAAAAGAAAAGTAGTTTAATTTTCATACATCTATCATAAATACATTGGTACAGTTTCTCTCAGAAGTAACAAACTCAAGCGAAAGTGCTAGTTTAACCTTTTGCGGCCAAATGATTGTAGAATATTTTGAAAAAAAAGCTTTATTTTTACATTTGAATACTGAAGTCGCGATTGCAAGTTAAACCACTGAATAACTATTTATCAAATAATAAAAAATTTTATTCACATAATCACTCCCATAATTTAACAGTATTATTAATTTCATGTCACTACTAGCACTTTAAATCAAAATTACGTAATTGGTTAATCAGAACAACGAATAATTTCTCTTTGCATACACTATGGTATTTTATAAAACGTTTTTATTCTCTGCCTTTTATTCCAATTAACAATCTTTTCTTTCCAAAATTAATGTAAAAGTAAATTTTTTTAAGAGTATCTCTATCCCTTTAGTTTATGTTTCGAATTATTTCAGTGGAAAGGTTTATCCCTTTGAGGAATGTTTGATTTTAAAAAGATAATTAAAGTTACAGAGAATAAAAAATAGAATTAAAAAAACTTGTGTTTTCTGCTTAAAAGTGAAAGAAACTATTTTGTTAATTAAAAACTGTAAACCAATATAATTGAATTGCGACATTTTTAAATTAACGACTACTACTTTAAAAAGAAGCTTTTTAAGTTGCTGCCGTTTTCATTATGAGCTTAATTTTCTTCAGATAAAAGATTCCGGGTAAAAAGAAATATTATTTTAAACATTTGTAGTGTTAAAAATTTTAAAATAACATGTAGACATTTAAGTAAGCAAGTTATGTTAACCCATTCGTGCCCAGCATCTTTTGCGTAAATTTTATTTGGTTCGCACCACTATTTTTTGAAGATTTAACTTTAGTTCATTAATTACAAAAATGCATCATTTAAATAAAATAATTATTGCTTTTCTTTTTTACCGGTGTCAAAAACAGTGCTGAATGCACCTTTTGAAGCGTCCCTAAAAAGGGACGCTAGGCACTGATGGGTTAAATTAAAAAAACTGACTTGAAGGAATTATTTTTTGACTCGTTTCTAGTCAATTTTTTTTTTTTTTTTTTTTTTTTTTTTTTTTGCCATTAACAAGCATGCAGTAAAGTTCTTTAGCTCTAAAATATTTTAACATAGCAATGTACGATATAGCAATATACGAAGGAGAGGAAAGGAGCATCAGAACATCTCAATCGAACGCAAGGAGTTTGTTTTTCAAAATCAAATATAGTTTCAAAAGCTTCCTTTGCTGATCATGTGCTATTTTTTAATTCAACACCCCTATCAGAAAATAGAAATCTTTTAACCATACTTTGACAATATTTGGAAAAGAAAAGTACTACAAAACGTGTTTTAAAAAATATTAGTGCGAATAAAATATAAAAATACTTGCTAATGATCGACCCGCCCGACCTGTTGTCAAGCAACTCTGGGTTACCAGTTTGGCCTCTACTCTCAATTAAACAGCATCGGATTCTCATCAGAAATTCTAAACGAAGAATTTTTACTCTAAGTAATCATGGAACGTCCGTCATGAATTAAAAAAACGATACTATAAAACTTTCTGGTGTGAAAGTAAAAACTCAGAATTAAAAAAGAGTCCAAATCTGGCAACTCTGGCGCAACTCTGTAGATCGCACTTTCAAAATCAAAAATATCTCCCTGTTTTGGAAATATTGGTACCCGTTGACGATAGTTGCATACTTTATAACAACCAGGAATGCAAAAAATCCTGATCCAGTCCAGATAAAGGTCCCATGCCTGTCGCTAAAGCCGGATTCTTACAGAAGAAAGTTTTGGTTTCTATTTGGCGAAATTGCATCTACTATGAGTGACTTCCACCTAACCAGACCACCAATTCTGAAAATTATTACTGGCAACTAGGTGAACTGAAGGTAGCAATAGCCATGAAACACCCCGAAATAGCAAACAAACGAGATATTATCTTCCATTATAACGACTCCATTCCATACGTATCGTTGACTTTCAGAAACAAATTGCTTGCTGTGGATTGAGACATTTTGACCCATCCTGCTTACTCTCCGGATATTGTTCCGTCCGACTATCATTTGTTTCGTTCTCTCAAAAATTCTGTTCACAAAAATAATGTACTCTTTGTATGACATAAAAAATCACCTCGATTAGTATTTTGCCACCAAATCAAAAATGTTTTAAAAAGAAATTGTTATTAGATTACTGGAAAGATAAAGAAGATCTGTTCAACACATTAGCACAAGCGTTCTTCAATAAGCTATTATGTATTTTTTTTTTTTCAAAAAAAGGAAGAAACTTTTGGGACACCTTAATATACATTTATTTCCAATATAAAAGAGCTTTTCTTAAAGTATCAAGTATGATTTTGTTCCACGTCTCGACTACAGTTTTCCAGTGACCATCCAATACCTTTCAACATCACTATGAATAACCGTTTTGTAAGTCTACATGTACTGTATTCTAGGGGAGACAGGCCTTTAAATTTTGATGGGATGCATTTAAATGACATACCTGCGAAGATCTTACGCTTTTTTGTACTACAAAAACTTTACAGTAAATTTTAGCTCTTTTAATCGCCGTAATCTGCTTTTTAAACAAGGCAAAAATTTCTATTAAATTTTTGTGGTTCAAAAAGTGGAAGTGTCAGCGGCTATGTAAAGGAATAGTCTGAATTCCGGTATCATTTCTCGTTTTTCAGTATAGCAGTAGATTTTAAGGGCTCGAAAAATCTGCATGTCCGACATCCGTGCTGCCAGACGGGCTACTTTTTTAAATTAAAAGTGGAACCCCTTTTTTGGAATGGTAAAATTAGTTTTTATTTAATGACATATTAATCAAGGGGAGTTTTATCCTTTAGTAAAAGTTGTGCCAATCAAATTTTATAAAAAGTAGCCTGTCTGGCAACAGTGATATCGGGCATGTAAGTTTTTTTGTAGCCCTGGTAGGACTTAAAGTTTGAATCCCAAACTGTGGTCCGGGACATACCAGTTATTTAGTAAATAGACTTATAAGGCCAATGCTTTACCGTTTAAGCTAATTGGACGATAGCCGGCTGGGATTGTGATATTGTTGGTTCAGTTGGATATATTTAATTCGTTTGTAAAATTTACCAATAAGTTTTATTGTGCTAAAATAATAGTATATTATTATTCGCTTCAAGTCTTTAAATTTTATAATTATGCTTACAGCTTCTGGAGGGAGATTTTTATAAATTTCATGATACCGTAATTTCGGGTGTATAAGCCGCGGACCAAACAATTCTTTTTGGACCCAGAAATCTTATTTAGTGATTGAATACAAATAGTTACGGCGATCTAAGTAGTTACACTTATTTCTTAAAAAATTCTGGGTCGAAAAAGAATTGTTTGACCCGCGGCTTATACACCCGAAATTACGGTAATTCTTTCGGGGACTGGATTTCCTTTTAACCACTTAATCTTCGGGCCCGAGACATTCACGGGTTGCAAACTTCACTGCTCTATTCAGAATTGTTTGATTCCCACCAGTTTTAGAAAGTAGTGTAATTGGTTTTATTTTGGTATCTTTTACTTGTCATGAAATACGATGAACATTTTTTTCAAAAAAGTGGTGACAGTAATTAATTCGAATTTTTAAACCGTAATTTAATGCGACCATTAAGGGGTTAACCCTTCGCGGCACAGGTAAATTATGTTCGTAAAATGAGAATTTATTCACTGACACCGGTTTTTAAAAAATAGCTTTTTTTAGAAATTAAAAATTCCTTCATTGTAAAAGAAAAATTTTATTAAAACTTTTTTGGTGCCGTTTGTGAGTTTGGAATTAAAATTAGGTGCGTCCGGGAATAAGACCACTATATGCCGGGAAGGGTTAAGTTTAAAACTACTTTAACCCATTCGTGCCCAGCATCTTTTGCGTAAATTTTATTTGGTTAGCACCACTATTTTTAAAAGATTTAAGTTTAGTTCATTAATCACGAAAATACATCATTTAAATAAAATAATTATTGCTTTTCTTTTTTACCGGTGTCAAAAATAGCGCTGAATGCACCTTTTGAAGCGTCCCTAAAAAGGGACGCTAGGCACTAATGGGTTAAATATAACAATTGATGAACATACCTTTTGGGAGTATGTATTTTTTTATACTTTTCTCGGTGAAATGCAAAATTTGACATTTATTCGTTTTTTTAATAATTACGGCTCTTGCTTTATGCTTAGAAATATTAAAACCATGCTTTTCATAACGCTTTTTAAAAATCGAATAAGAGTATTCATCTTTGTAAACAACAAATACATAGACTTCGATTCTGGTTTATTTTCCATCATTTTTAAGTAAAGAATATTTTTAGTGATGCATACGTTAATTAAAAACTATTCCGAATTAATGCCACATAGGATTTTTTTTTCATTTAACCTTTAAAAATGCCCTTAAAAATAACTCTTAAATCCACAATTTTTTATTTTCTTTATAAAAATTTAAATATGATTCCATTAAGATTAATTACACAGGAAAAATAATGAAAAAAATCAGGGATACATTTCTCGTGTAATACGTCAAAATTTTCTTATGATACACAGCTGCAATACAAGTAAAAACTACTGTCGTAAATAAAATATTGCGAATTAGTAAATATTTGAATAAGTATGAATGTAAATACCTTATTTTATGCAAATTTTCATTTTGTAAAACTTAACCCTTAAATGTTTTTTTTTTATTTTTATATTATTGATTAGGCACCAGAAATTTTAAAACAGATTTTCAACTTTAGTTCGTAACCCTTTTTTTTTGTAATTTATTTCTAGGATTAATATTTATATATAAATATGGTGGTTGGACAGAGTTAAAAGTTATGCAAATATGCATCATTGTGCATTTAAGGGTTAAATTTAAATCCTTGAGGAAGTCAAAATCGTTAGAAAAATCACATGAACACCTCCTGTTTTATTAACATACATTTTATAATAATTATCATTTAGAATAAAGTATGTTTATCGAAAAGTGTTCATAGTAAAACAAAAAAGGGAATACTCGTGATTTTTTCCCCTCAAATTAGTTCTGAGATTGCTGCATTCGTTTTAACAGCTACGAGAAAACAGTGTTAAGTCGTAAAAATCAACGATTCTATTAAGTTTAAAAGTACCATTTGAAAACTTCTAACGATATCTAAATCCCATTTCAGTTTGGTAATGATCGATTCCTGAAGAAATGGACTTAAGAGCTACTGAGCAGAAAATTCCCTACTTTAAAGTCACTTCTTAAATGGAATGGCAGAAATGCTATTTAAGAAGTTAAAAATAAAAGTATTGCATTATCTGACATTTACTGACTTAAAAGTTTAAATCAACATTTATCCATCTCATTAAAGTGATTCATTTCATCAATGAATTAAGAATATTTCAATTTGCTATTATATAAGTTGAAATTGGATCAGTTTTGCACGGCATTTTCATCTTATTTTTAAATTTTAGGGCTGCCACAGGTGACGGTTTTCTAATTCTGACTGACACTATTTTTGTAAAACAGAAATCGTTAAGAGATACTTTGACACCATTTGCAAGAAAAATATGTTGTAAAATTTATTTTAGAAAAATACTGATGAAAACTGAATATAAAAATAGTCGCCTGTGCATCCTTAAAATTTTTAACTTCACATACCGTAATTTCTGGCGTATAATCCACAGATCAAACAATCATTTTTCTACCCAGAAAATTTTTGAAATAAAATTCAACTTTTCAGATCGCGGGAAATATTTGTCTTCAATTACTGAATAAGATTTCGGGGTCGAAAAATAATTGTTTGATCCGAGCATTATACGCCGGAAATTACGGTAGTTAACAAACATTAACCCTTTGAGCTCTGGTGGGTATTTTTTTTTTTTTTTTCAAAATTCTAAATGTCACATTGGCACCAGTATTTTGCAAAGAAAAATGTCGATTTACAATATACACGACAAAATGCTTCAAAACTTTTTCAAATTTGGTCGAATATTCCGGTGCCATTGAGACATTTCGGCATTAAAATTAAGTGGTAGAAATTTCAACCATGAGAGCTCAAAGGGTTAACACTACACGGAGTCCCAGAATGTCACCCGCATTTTAAAATTCAATTATTTATTAATTGGAAAAAATATATAAGTAAAATGATCGACTTTTTTATAAAATAAATCGTGAAATTTAAGTACAATAATTTAAAAAATAGTTCAAATTTTAAATAAGGTATTGCTCTGCAATATCGTGACAGTAAGATTCTTGAAACCAAATTCTGAACTTTTAAGCAGAAAGTATGTTTTTGTACTTAAAGATTTCAGCTAAATGAAGAAAAAACCTGAAATTCGATAAAAATATACTAGTTAGTTTTTAAAATAAAGTATAAAAAAATGGATTTTTTTTAACTAAAATTCCGGTTTCGCTTTTGCATATTGGAATTAAAGTTTTGGGGTTTCTTAGAGAAACACATGAACGTAAAATGGTTAAAAACTAACGAAAGTGTTGAATTGCGGATGCTTGGGATTCATGAATTACGTATTGTCCTCTCATCACACGCTTTATGGAATAAAGTATTTTTTAAGTCGCATTTTTGTAATACAATATTTATAGAGAACAGTAACCTTAGATGTTAAGGATAGAAAGAAAATATATTTATTATAAAAATTTATATATATATTATATATATATATATATATATATATATATATATATATATATATATATATATATATATATATATATATATATATATATGTATGTAGATTAAGGAGTCCAGGGGTATTGTTACATACGTTTAATAATCTTGAGTAATGTGTAATATTTACAAGGGAAAAGTGCAATATTTACAAGGGAAAAAATACTTAAAGGATTAGAATTATGGGGCATCTTCTGTCTTTTAGCCCTGAGCTCGGCTAAGTACGTCTTCATCAGGCGGGCTCTGGCATCCTTCTGTACTTGTTCTGCGCTTGTTGCTGGGGCCCTTTCGTGTGAAGGTGCTAACTCAGCAACATTTAGTTAACACGTGGCTAAAAAGGTCAAACACGTGTCGTACCTTGCCATGGGGCGGATGCCGAATCGGCCAAATGCATCTGAGCGAGCCTGTTACCATGGGCTCGCTATATCGACACTCGGCCAATCCGACATGCAGCTGACCACAGCTGAACGTGTACACCGATCAGGATACTGAAAATAAACTATTTCTTCAAGGGAGAGAGAAAAAAAAACCAGACGATCACTGTAAAACATGAATTTTAAAAAAAAAATTAATATTACTAAGAGAAAAGAAAAGAAAGAGAAAAAAAAAAAAAAAAAAAAAGGAATTTTGAAGACGTCATTAACAGCACACACAATGAAAAGAAAAAAAAATTATATCATAATAGTTAACGTCGTTAATGTGCTCTTTGCACATCTGTCTTTTGCTTTATCATCGTTCCCCAAAGGGGGTTTCCAACACAACGTCTTCGAAACAGATATTCGTCTTCGTCTAAGAAAAAAAAGTCTCAAATTTATTATAGTGTTTCTTAATACGTCTTCAAAAAAAAAAATAGAGAAAAACTTTTATTTTTATGTAAAAGAAAATTGCTCAAATTGGAATAATCGTAAAAGCTTTTATGACAAAGACAAAACAAACAAACAAAAATAATTATCTTTTGTCTGTCAAAAGGAAAGAAAGAGTAGAGGAAAAAAAAAAAAAAAAAAAATCGAAACTTATAGTTTTCCTGCTACATCATATTTTGTCATTTTTTTTTTTTGGGGGGGGGGGGGGTAGAAGAAATAGTTTATACAGATAAACATATTTATAAAAACAATCATATTTCAAACAAAACATACAATATTTCGAAGCACATAAAATGGTACTAAGTATGTAAAAAAAAATATGTCCTATATATTGTAAAAGTTAAATGTTTGTGCCAAAAAAAAAAAATCACTTGGCACCTGTTAACATAATCCTGGTTAATGAAATAATAATAATGATAAAAATGCTTTAGCCAGCCAACAAAAAAAAAAGCACTTGACTTAGCTTTATTTATTGCTGTGGCATATTTCACATTCGAGGGAATAATTAAAAAAAAAAAGCACCATTATTCCCTCTTCGTTACGTGGAGTAGTAAAAACACACACAAAAAAAATGTCTTCTTGTGGCTCTCGGGAAAAAAAAACACTCGCAGGCCACAAAAATTATCTTGAGATAGTTATCATGAGTCAAGTCAGTCATATAAAATGAAAAAAAAAAAATCACAGCTTTCCATAAGCTGGGTATGACTTAGTTCAAAAACCAATATGTAAATAAAATAGTGAAATCCATAATAGAAAAATAATGCACTGATGGTTTTTCGTAAAAAAAAAATATTAAAGTACGAACATCTTGACAAGGTTTCAGGTTGGGAGAGAAAAAAAAATAAATAAAAAGTAAACATCTGTGTAACAAAATATCTTGCTTGAGAAAGAGAGAAAAAAAAAAAAAGTCTCACTTAGGATCCAACGCTGATAACACACTTTTTCTCCCCTTTTGCATACTTTTTTTTTCTTTCTTGTCTTTTTCCATTTAAGCGTCGCGGTGAATCGAATGGCAACGATTAGGAGGAACACAGAGCATATCAAAACGTTGAAGGTATCTAGTACCATAGATGAACATCTTGCCATCGGTGACTCATAATTGCAATCTGTTTGCATTAGGTGACATAAGACACCGATGAAAAGTATGGGGATCATATATTTAAGAATATTCCGCATAGCATCGTTGTCACCAACTGTTCCATGACCAAGGGTAGTGGAAACGTCTCTTCCGGAGAAATGTTTAGCTTGTTGATTTTGAGGGGAAAATAGGACATTAGGCTCTTCTATATTGGTGCATATTTCATGTGGCACGGGGTCGTCTGCGAAGCATGGAAGTGTTCCGTTGAATGAGTTGTGGTGTGCCATGTCAGTACCAACAGAAGGCGTGTTATGTGACGTAAGGGGGGCTGGTAAGAGAGTGTTGCTCGCGGGCTTACGGATGCGTATGCAGTTAATGAAAATATCCGCTTGGGGAGTTTTATGGAGCGATATCCCGTCCTGACCACACGTTAGTGTACCCTGTGTAAGCACGTCCCGCCCTACAATAAAGGGGGTGGACATTTGTGATGAGTTTACGACATAAACTCTAGTAGAGAACAGAGTTCCATCTATTTGAATATCCGTTTTAAATGATCCTAATGGCGTTAAACTGCCACCACCAAAACCGCCCAGTTGTATGGTTTCACATTGTAGGAGAGGGGAGCCAACTAATTTATAAAAATCCTCTCTTATTGCTGTAATCGCACTTCCCGTATCAATTAATGCGTCTATTATGACATCCGCAATTTTGACTAATTTATTCATGTTGGTATACGATTGCTGTGAGTCTACGACGTGGACTTTCTTATCGCGCTTTAACCCCGAACGTTGTTGGGGAGGGGTGCCTCGGGCTGTAGGCTGTTTCTCCCCAGTGCGCTCGCCGCATTCAAAAGACCGATGGCCCCATAAAGAGCAATTAAAGCATTTCGGGCCCTTATTTTTATTATGACAATCTGCGGAAACGTGGTTCCCTAAACCGCAGTTAAAACAGATAATTTTACGTTCATTTTTAAGGTGTGGTGTAGGAGTAGGGCCTTTCGCATGATACGACATGCGTTTCACCTGACCACTGGCTGATCGGCAAATTTCATCATAAATTAGCAATTTTTTCTTAAACTCTACTAAATCGGAACAGCCATATAAAATGGATTTATTTTGGGGTGTATCTCTAATACCTTGTATCGTGTAATGAATTAAAGAGATGTCATCCACATTCCCTCGCTGCGCGATTTCTTTCATCTTCAAAAAATATTCCAATAATTGTTCGTTTGGTTGACATCCGCGGTTTGCTAATATTTGATGTATTTGTGCGGGCGAAGCCGTTTGATGAAATTCGCGGACTAAAGCTTCCTTTAGTGCGGAATAGGAATTAATATTAATTTCAGCTCTAATTACTAGCAATGCTAAACCTTTTAAACTCCGTTCTGCGAAAACAAATTTTTGAATATCTGAGAGGTTCAATGATTCCGAGAGTGTTTCGAATCGTGTAAACCATGTTTGGATGTTTTCAGATTTTTCCCCGCTAAACGGCGGAATTAATTGTTCTATGTCGGTGAAAGAAATATTTTGTTTACTTGCAGTGTATTGCGAATGTACAACCATTTGCTGTGGTTGTATTTTTAAGGGGGAAATTAATTCTGTGCTGGCACTGCTGTCGTTCTGATTATGCTCAATGTCTGTCTCCGAAGCCGAAATATTCCCAAATGTTTCCTTAAAAGCAGCAATGTCTGATAATGCGACCAAAATGCGAGTCGCTATCTCATCTTTATTTCCATTTATATCTATGGATAGCAGATTAGCGACTGTTATCAATTGCAACTGGTCAAAAGTATCAGTAATTTCTTTCAATTTGTTGGCGAATTCAGGGCTACCTTCTTTAAACGGTAATCCGGTATAAACCCTTAAATTAGAACGATTTCGCCTCGCTTCGTCTTTTCCAAAAATAAACAAATGTAGAAGCTGTATTTTATCGGCTTTGGCAGTTTTTAACTGCTGTCTGATCACTGGGATCGCTTGTAGCTCCATTACACACAGCAAAGAAATAAGGTATAGTAAAAAAAAATATCACTTACTGCTATTTAAGTGTAATCCAATTTGATCTATGCTACTTTTTCAATGAAAAAAAATAAATCCACGGTATGCACAAGAACATCACAAATTACAGGCGGCGACCGACACTACTGACACACTTTCTTCATTTTCTTTTTCTTTTTCTCCCTTCTGGTGAGCTGTGGGACCGCGCTGATAAGCAGAAAGCATAAACATCATCTCGCTGTCGGATGGGGACTAGGGGAAATATAATCTTTCCTCTTGCACACTGCACAGCAATCCATATGCAAAAATAAGAACTCTTGCACATTAATCCATATGCACCAATAAGAACTTGTAGTGCAGGTTGTTTGGGGGTCCAAGTAGGCCGCAGCCCCCATGTAGATTAAGGAGTCCAGGGGTATTGTTACATACGTTTAATAATCTTGAGTAATGTGTAATATTTACAAGGGAAAAGTGCAATATTTACAAGGGAAAAAATACTTAAAGGATTAGAATTATGGGGCATCTTCTGTCTTTTAGCCCTGAGCTCGGCTAAGTACGTCTTCATCAGGCGGGCTCTGGCATCCTTCTGTACTTGTTCTGCGCTTGTTGCTGGGGCCCTTTCGTGTGAAGGTGCTAACTCAGCAACATTTAGTTAACACGTGGCTAAAAAGGTCAAACACGTGTCGTACCTTGCCATGGGGCGGATGCCGAATCGGCCAAATGCATCTGAGCGAGCCTGTTACCATGGGCTCGCTATATCGACATATATATATATTATCAAAGAAAATATAGTTATACACTAGAAGCACCGGAAATTTCGCTCAAGTTTATAAAAAAAGATGTATACCAAAATTTTCTTTTAAATTATTTTAAACTATCTTTTTAACATATTTGTGGCGGGATAGAGATATTTAACTCTTTTTAAAGACATTTCTAATTCAAATCAAATTTTTCATATGTCGTAGCAGTCAAATTGGTTGTTCCTGGCGCTTCTAGTGTTGTTTCCTCACACAAAATATATATTTAAAAAATGTTTTGAAATGAATCCCCATTATCTCTGAATACCTTGCGTTTATTATGACGACAAAATGTATGTTGATCGTAAAAGTATAGTAACTGAAATTATTGATTTAGTTGGTCAATTCTTTTCAAGATTTCGTTTAATTGAAAGTAATGGTCGTCGTAATGGTCGTCATTTCTTCGTTAAACTCTCCTAGTACCAGCTGTTAATGTTTTCTGGGTATTCGTAATTTTAAATGATTTGAACCAGAAATTCTATTTTATTATATATAACATTTTCCTAGGAAGTGTCCAGTTAATTTCTTTTATTAAGTACAAATAATTCCTTTCTTCTGTTTTCAAATATTAAACATTCAAAATAAAAAATAATTGTGGTTAAATATGATCCTAATGATACTAGGAGGGTTAAAAATAATTTTTTCAGGAAAGACTTAGAGAATTTTCGAGTAAGGAAATTTTTCTTTTCTTTTTTTTAAAGCATTCTTTCCGTTTAAATAAAAGTTTTTGACTTAAGATGTATAATAAAATATTTTTCACTGGGGCACCTCTAGCGTTATCTGAAATAACAATATATCAAGTAATTTATTAAACTCTCGATTCTACAAGTATTTTAAAGAGCATTTCACGTAGTTTTCTAGTAGATCAATGAAACATGAAACAATTTATTTTTTGGACGTTTTTCTCTTTAATTTTGTATTTTGACACTGTTCCCTGAACGCTGACATAAGAATGGGCGGCTGCCGGATTCAGATTTCTTTTATAACGCTCTGTGGTCCCTTGATGTTGAACACCAATATACATATTTTTCTCCCTAAGACTAAATACAATAAAGAAAACTTTTGGAAAATACTAGCGTCTAAATTCAAGGGACCGTCCAAAAGCTTAAAAAGATTTGCCAACGACAGCCCCTATTTTTGCGTAAGTGTTCGAGTTTATAATTCAAAAGACGGTGGTTTTGCAAAAAAGTGATATATCTTACATTTATTTGTAAATTCATTTTAACCGCTTGAGGGGTGGTGGTTTATCTATGAAATCACTTAATTTTGATATCCAAATGCCGCAGTGGCACCAGAATTTTGGTAAAAAAATTTCCAGTTTGATATGTATGTCAAATATTGCTTTTTCATATTTAAAAATAAATTTGTTTGAAAACACCTGTGTCAAACATTAATTTCAACATTTTAACAATAAAATTGTTTGCTCCTGAAAGAGTCAACCCTTACTTTTTAAATTTATTTTTGACAACATAAACTAAAAATAAAGGCTGAATGCCACTTTTTTCATACTAAAGTATTTGCCTTTCTTAATCGAAAAATACTTGACAATCAATAGAAGAAAATTTAAAGTTACAAATTACTGGTATCAGCAAGCTTTTACTAACAAACTAAGTAAAGTGTTCTTGCCCGAATCCATTTAGGGTAACGCAGTTAAGGGTTTAAATACGCCTTTTTGTATGAATACATGTGGATAATACCGCAGTTATCATTATTTAATAAGATACAGGGCACCAGCTCTGTTCGTTTTAGGATACCAGTTTTTTAATACAATCATTTTCTTTTTCAGATGTCCTTTTGAAATTATGTAGGCATCGCTACCTAAATCTTACGCTTTTTTGTACCACAAAAATATTATAGTAATATTTACCTTTAAAAATAATCTTAATTTGTCGAATAAATAAAGCAAAATTTTCTGTTACGTTTTTGCGGTCAAAAAAAGCGCGGGGGGGGGGGGGGGGCTGACAGTTATGTACAGACAGATACCGATACTGAAGGCTCTTTCTAATACAGATATTGTAGAAACTTAACATGAAAGTAATTCCGTCAAAATACTGATATTTAAAATTGAACCAGAGGGAGCCCAAAACTGAATACTATTATCTTTTTGTTTATTGGCAATATTTTCTTCAAAAAACAATTCAAGTAGCTCTCACTATCAATATGACGTCAATATTAATATCGGTAATTTTTTCCCTGTATTAAATACATGCGAAATACTATTGGTTCTTAAGAAAAATTTTCCCATTTTTTTCATGACCATTCCAATTAAAAATCTAACGAGAGAAATTAAATGGAATTTGAATTAGATATTATTCAAAATTTCATACAAAAATTTATATTAGAAAGAAGCCTCAATTTTCCTCACGGACTGTGGAAAAATACTTATGAAACTAATATTTCTCGAAGAGTTCTTTGGTTTGATGACTGATTCATTACTCATTTACTTACAATGCTTTTTATTTAATTAAATTATTTTTGTGAAAAAAATAATGTTCTCTAAAAACACATCATCAAAAAGAATTGGATCAAAATTGTTGTTTTAATGGAGAATATTTTCAAAAAATCCTTTTAAAAAATGCTTTATTTTTTTCACTAAGTTGAACGAAATTATGATTCTAATCATTACGTCTTTGAAATTTTTAATTAACTCATTTATTTTGTTTCAGCTTTTTGGAGAAATTCCTAATTACCTTTTACATTTTAACGATAGCCATTACTTTTTTTAATTCAAACTTTACTTATAGTGCATGGCATGTTACTTGAAGTAGCTGAGAAAAAATAAGAGGGGTTTTTTTTCGATTTTTTATAAGAGAAGATGCCTTCTTAAGTTAAAAAATAAGCACTTCTTCTAAATGAATAAATCACAGAAAATAAAAATTCTTTTGAAGCTTAAAAAAAATCTTTGTTAATAAAAGCGGAAATTTTCTTGATAAAGAAATCAACTATTTTCAGTTTGAAATATCGTAAATTCCGGATTTTAACACAAGAAAGGCTGGAAATTTTAGTCAAGTTTCATAAAAATATTTTACACCAGAATTTTCATTTGAAACAGTTTATCTTCTCTATTTAATGTTTTTCTTCTTTTCACCTTTTACACTTATTTCATAAGGAAATTTCTGGTTTGAAACATTGCTTTTTCCATTAAAGGGTTAAATAATCTGATGAATAATTTATTTATTTTAGTTCATATAATTGCAGTTGAGATTTATGACAATTAGATATTTCACCAGATTTAATTCGATGATATTTCCTATGTTCTATTTACATTATTTTATTATATGATAACAGAAGGTAATTTTTGTAAATATTTATTTGGTGATTATAGTTTGACAATAACTTTTAGCAAAAAAAGATGCATAGAAAAGTAGAAAAGTATAGAATCATTTGTCTTAATTAATGGTGTAAATTTTGCAAATGGGTAAGGCAAAGAATATTTAAATGTACTATAATAATATTTTTCGTAGCGAAAAAACTTCAGAAAAAAAGTTTGAAACCACTAATTTCGATATTCAACTTTATAAAAAGGATGGATCACATAGTTAACATCATTATTCGGACAGGCCATGGAAGTATTAATAAAAAGGAACAGACATACTTTTATAATAGTAATGATTCAACTGTAACCATTTTTGCATTGAATTATTACTAGAGGAGCAAACTTTCACCAGTAAATTTAAATAAAAAGTTTCTTCTTTTTTAACTGCTTTAGTAAAGAAAAATTTAAATTGAAAATAATGTTAAAAACAGCCATTCATTTTTACTGGGAGAAGTTTGCTTCGACGGTAGTCAGACTGTGCGTTTTTGCCATATTTTGACAACCTAGACAACATTCTCTCAGTATTAGTGAAAAGAGTTATAATATCTGATCAAACTGTCATCAGTAAAAATAAATAAATAAATAAATTATCATAGTTCTAAGATAAATTTTCTGTGAAAAATGCGTTTTAATGGAGAAAAAGTTATTTTCATGTGTATCAGTGGAAGTTTTCCTTGGCAATATTCATAAATTATTTATAAGAATTAAAATAAACAACGACCATCTTGTGGCAACATCCTCAATTACTTCACGCGCAACTGGTCGAAGCTAACGAAAAAGACAGGCCATCGCGGTGCATTCCACTTATATTTTTTTACAGACCTCTGGAATCACGTGATGTTCGAAAACACCAACATCATGAGCATCACGTCACTCTAGTGGTCTTAAAAAAAGACACTTGAGACACACCTCGGTAGTCTGTCTTTTTCGTTAGCCTCGCAACTGGTAAACAATACATCAGGGGTGTCAAAGAATGCCTCATCGGATACCTCTATTTTTTAAAGAAATGGTAGCCTTCTTGAATTGGTGATTAGGTAAGCAATGATTACTATGAAATTGTAGTGGTATTCGGCTGGCCAAAGGTATACATCACTACAATACACTATGTGTCTCATTCTTTTTATTCATAACTCCATAGGACAAGCTGCTGTAAACGTTATACCGTAATTTCGGGTGTATAAGCCGCGGATCAAACAATTCTTTTTGGACCCAGAAATCTTATTTAGTGATTGAAGATAAGTATTTACGGCGATCTAGCTAGTTATATTTTTTTCTTAAAAAATTCTGGGTCGAAAAAGAATTGTTTGATCTGCGGCTTATACACCCGAAATTACGGTAAATACAGCATCATGGCACATTCTTGAGCTCGAGCACTGACTTATGGTCACGGTCAGTGTGAACCTAGTCCCAACATATTTTAAAACATATTTCGCCTTATTTCATCGCAAAAGCACATTTAAAATTATGCGTTGGAAGATATTTTAATCTGAAGAAAAAATGTTAGGTAAAGATTTATAATTTGAAATAGTGGTTCGATACTCCGTGTGAATTATAAGGAGTATAATCGCCTTGAATTTTTATTATTTTTTTTTACTTTTTTCTACCTTTAAAAGAAGAAAGCATTGGAATCGTGAAAATATATGAATTTCGGTTTTCGACGGATTTACACGTTTCAGGGGGTCATATATTTATTTTTTTTAAACCAAATATCTGTCTGTGAGTCTGTAACTAATACACGGAATTTAATAAAAATTATATTCAGGTAGTCCCTAATATAATTTGATGCTAATTAGTTTTTGGTGTAAATTGATCGACAGGTGACTCTGCTATGCTGCATTTTTTATGATTTACGCGACAACTATATCTCAATAACTAATGAAAACATTTCCTTCAAACTTCAGATTGAGTTCGACCTTGACATGAATTAATTATTTTTACATTTTGGTGTAAATTGCTCAACAACTGGCATGCTATGCTGCATTTTTCACGATTTTTGTAATAGCTCTATCTCAAGAAATAATGCACAAATTTTTATCAAATTTCAGGTTCAATAATTACGTGATATGGATTATTTCTGTTTATGATTCAGTAGCCTAACAGGTGGCACTGCTATGCTGAATTTTACTGATTCTTGCAATAGCTCAAGAATTAATGTACGAATTTTTCATCAAACTTGAGATTCTGGTACAGCTTGATAAATATTTTTGCTCTCTATGTTTTGGTATAAATCACCATGAAGTGACGCTTTCATATTGCATTTTTCAGGAAACCCGCAACCGTCGTATTTCAAGAACTAATGCACGGAAATTCATGCTTTTAGAATTCTGACGATGAGCTTAGATTTTCATTTAATTTCGGCACTGTGGTAGCAACTTTTAACATGTATGAGGTAGAAAAAAGTTTTGGTATTGCAACATCCGACTAGTTTTATAGTTATTATCATTTGACATTTTGATAAAAAAGGAACAAAAGTAATTCATACAAAACACACTTCTGTAATTTTCTAATTTTTCTGCTTTAAGGTTTACATGCATTCATAAAATGGGAAATTAAAGCAATATAAAAAAAATCCTTTGACCATGTGAATTCGTGAATGGGTATTTTTTAGCATTTTGAGGAAATAAACTCTTATTTATTGTTGCTTCCCTTTAGAATTTTTCTTAAAAAATATGCAGAAATATTAAGATGAATTTTTCTTCTAGTATTCTGTAGAATAAGATTTCGAAAGATAGAGCGCGTAGGTTTATTTATTCTTTGTCTGTCTATAGAAAAATATGTGAATTTTATGAAAGTTTTGTGAAGCACTTGTTATGCAGAAAAAAAATTCTTCTTCTATTTGAATGATACCTTATATTGTTTTTAGATCGTCAGTAGAGAACACTTCCATGCTTCCATTGTAAAATGCGTTGTATGTGGTGTAGTAATAGAACAAAAACATTGTAGTGTTCAATAAAGTAAGTTTTTATGAAAGGATATATTTTGAACTTTCAAAAATATATTCCAATAATATGAACTATACTTATTATGAATAGAAAAAGAAGTAATATGTTAAAATTTTAAATTAAAAATTGGGTTAAATCTTACTCAATTTGAATGTGAAGTAATATTACGATGTGTGCTATGTAATTAAATTACATGAAAATTTATGGACTGGTACATTAAACTCTTGAAAAAATATGTATTAACCAAAAATTCAAATGAATTGAAAGAAAAATGTGGAATGAAAATCTACGAATACGTTAACTGAGATTAGCACTGGAAAAATTATAAGAATTGTAATCTTTGTAGTATTGTAACGAAGCACAATTGTAACAAAATTCAGGATGCTTGTTATATTAAAATCTGAAATAAAACCTTATTCCACCAAAAAACCTTTGAATTATATATATTATCCTACGGTGTTACATACACGTTGTTAAAAATCTGCAACAAAACCTCCAGACATTTGACCGTATTTAAAGATAACGATTACATGATCATATTAGAGCGTTCGTACGATTCAAGGACCTTTCAAGCACATTATGCCAGAATTTTTATAAGGTACCATTTACTTTAGTTAATGAAAATGTTTCTATCTTCAGGTTTACCGACTAGCGCTTTACGGAATTTCTAGCGCGAAAATACTGGAAATCCAATTGATCCCTTAATACATACGAATCCTGATATTCTGCTTATTTGTCTATATTTTTCCTTCTTCTCAAAACTGTCATATTCAAAAGCATAGCTGCCGAATTTTGCGCTTTTTCTGCCTACCATTACCTTTTTTCAGAAAAATTTGCGTTACTTAGTCCAATGTTTTCGAAGATTTAGCAACACAAATTTCCCTGTTAAAAAATAGTGGTAGGAAAAAAGCATAAAACTTGGAGCTATGCAATAAGCCTGTTGTTAATTAAAAACGTAAAAAAGTGCCAAAACCGCTGTTTGTTGAGTAAAATATTGGTATACAAGACATTTTATTATTATCCAGGAGTGTATTTCTAATCATGGATATTTTCTAATTTTCTTACAAAATATCTGTGAAAAAGCCAAATCGTCTCTATTTTCCTATAACAGTATTTTCTCATTTTATATAAATTTGTAGAAATACTTTACATGCAGGATGACTCTTCTTACTGTTCTCTAATAACTAACTTGCAAACCGTTAATTTCAATGTTAATATTAATCTTAATTTTACCGTGAATTTTATCATAAGTTAATAATTGAAAAACAAAAACAGTTATTTTTGTGGATGTTATAAATTTTAGAGTTTTATACGGATCTTTCAGGATCGATTAGCCTCTCCACGTTCTTGGCCACAAGTATAAACGCTTAGTTTTCCATAATTACAATTACTGTCAACGATAAAAAGAACAAATCTGATGATAATTTGATTTTAAAAAGTTGATAGTAACCAGAGCTGCCAAGTCTCCGGCTTTTTGAATACCAGAATTATAATACAGAAAATGTTATTCTGTTCATCTGCAGCATTTAAGCGATTTAAAAGGACAAGATTTTCTCTATAATAATAGTGGTGTACAAAAAGCGGGAGACTTGGCAGCTCTGTAGTAACTTATTCACTACAGAGTCTGTCAACAAGAGAAACAAAAATTTTATAGTTTCACTGCACTGATAATGTAATTTTTAATGTACAATTGCAGATATAAAACAAAAAAGAAAAAATTCCTGCATCAAACATAGATTATGAAACAATTTCCAATACATTCATAATAATGTAACAAAATTGGACCGTTTAATAACTTAAAATATTATATCAAATTCAGCAACATGGAAACGCATTTTCTATTCCACGAGAAGTAACTTGGAAGTAACTAAACAATGTATATCAATTTTATTATATGTGAAATAGTTTAACATAACTAAAATATGCCGCATATCATTCTCCCCTACACACACACACTCACACCATTATGTAACGGAATTGTTTTGTGTGGCTCTCTAAATGAATATTAAATATTCTTTGTGCGACATAGTCTACAAAATGTATATTTTAGTGCCCTTCATAAATGCATATCAATTTCATTGTTTTGACACTACCTGTCGTAATGTAACGAAACACATTGAATGTCCCTGTATCCGATTTTACTGAATTAAAAAAAAAATCAACAAAATTCTGCAAAAAATACATATTTAAAACTTTAAACGATCCGGTTGGAAAGTTTCTGTGCTGTTATATGCCAAGAGCCTGACAGACGGACGGATGAGACAACGAGTGTAAGTACTACGTATTTATATAATTACGAAAGCGCTAAAAAACATATAAATATAAAAGAGCATATTGAAATTGCAAACACATTTCCAGCAATTATTATCCAAAGACAGTATTGTAGCCGATTTCTTTTCTGTGTCCCTGTAAATGTATTAAGAATGCTATTAATACCCTGTTCTAACGTAATCGAAGTGAAATTCAGTGATTCATATCAGTTTCAAAAAATTTGCTATAGCATAATATCATTAAAATTCCCTGCAAACGATTTTTCCGCAGAGAACATAATGTAATGAAATTATTTTCGGTGCTCCTGTAAATAAACTATCAATCACATTTGTTTCATATGCAATATCAAACATTCCTAGGGGACTATAAATAATGTTCACCAACTGTATGAAAATCCTAGTGTATTTATGAGAGTTAGAGCTTGGACAGACGACAAGACGTACAGATGAACAGACAAACAGCGTTAAAAATCGTGAAGTATTTTTTGGCAGTCAGTGGTGTTGGATTATTCGAAATCTTCTAAGATGTCACGACAAAAATTGTGTAAGACAAACTTGTATTTGTAAGAAATATAAAGAGCCGGGATGTCCGGCATGTAAGAATTCATTTAAAAGCATTCTTTTAACTACTCAAAAGACCGGTGATAAACACGGGAAGTTTCAGTAGAAACTGTAACTAAATAGAAAAGGTTAAGTGGATGTTTCTATACAGGGATTCCACAAACACGAAAAAGATTCGTTCTGAAAATCAAAAATTTCATTACAAAGAAAATGCCGTAAGAAAACTGAAAACACATGTGATAAACACGGAAATACCTTTGTGAAGATTTCGTTAGAAAATTGAAAAAAGTTATCCTAAAAAAGAAAAGTCCAATCACGTAGATTCTGTAAAAAAATTCGCCTTGAATGCGGCATATTTTCTGATGATTTTTTTCAAATTATTATTTACATGGAAAATAGTTGTTGTCCTCGGTAAAGGACTGGGAAACCTGAAGTATATCTAAATCTTTTTATCGGTTGAATTCTTATTTTATTTATCAATTTATTTATCAACTTATTTTATTTTATTTGTTTTCTCATTGGTCCGTGTTTAATGCCTAAAAATGGAATACTTCTGATGACGGATCCAGGAATATTGATGTTTAATCCATGTCGTACGTAATAAGAGGCGTTTAGAAGTCAGTCTGTTTTATTCCGTCAAATAAAAATTCACATTTTAAAAAGTTAAAGCTGTATATATATAAACAACTGTTTTTTTATCATTGGTCTAGGTCATAGTTTTAGTCTTTCAAAATATTTTCCAAATAGTCGTTGTAATTTCTTAAATTACAATTTTTTTCTTTTATTTATGTATTTTTTGGTAGTAACAGTAGGTCTTACCAAAAACTTGTCAATATAAAAGTTGCAAATAATATTAAGAAGATCTATAATAAATTTAATTGGATTTGATATCTTGAATATTTACGAAGTTAGTTTTTTTTTCTTTTTTAAGAACAAGATTGTTTTAGTATTTGTGATGCATACATTTCTTTTTTACGTTTTATGAGATTTTCTTAAAAAAATAATTTACTTATAAAGCTCTTTTATATTACCCTTGCTATGTAATATCATTTTTTATATTTAAAATAATAAATTTAATATCAAATTGTTTTTTATTGTTAAATTTTCAGTAAAAATTTGCAAAAATAGAAAAATAATGTATGGTTTCTGATCTAATAATCTTTAAATTCTAATTTTCAAGTACTTTTCCGATACAATTATTTTGAATGAGAGCTAAATGTTGCAATTAAAATGCTATAAAAATAAAACATACTTTTAATATATCCTTGTTTTATGAAATCGATTATTTGAACCATCATTTGTGAACTATCATTAAATTAAAAGACATTTATTCTCACAAGAAAAAAACACATTTGAGATTGAATGTTTCCTGCATATAAATAGGCGAATCAGCAAGAAAACACGTTTTGGAATATATTTTTTCTGAGTTCTAGCTGGTCATTAGGGCGAGATAATCTGTGAATATACGACATTTTAATGTTTCAGAAGCATTTATTTCAAAAACTTTAATGTTTACTTTTCTAAATACTTTCAATGATTCTACTTAAAATTCCTCTGTGATTCTTTAGAACTTCTTTGGGAAAAAATGGTGACATCGATTACAACTTTGAGTTTTTCATGTATCTGAAATTCCTTTTTTTATGTCACATATTCCAGAAATTTTTCATACATATCAAGGACGCTGAAAATATTTTAATTTAATTTCAGAGAGGTCAACATTTAAAATTCTCTATAAAAATATATTAATTTTATTCCAATCTTATTCAATGAAATAATTTTTTAATTATGATTCATCAATTTTAATTATGTACATTTAAAGAACATTAAATAAAATTTAAAAATATATTTGGCTATTGAATCTCGTTTTCTTTTAATTATTCTGTCAGCATTGATTTCAATTTCTTCTTATTATATTTATTAACATTTAACGTCACACTTTTTATTGTAGTCTGATTTAAAATTTACACAATAATGAAAGTTTTGCATGTACATTATAATACAGAAATTTCATATCAAAAATCACAAACTGAAGTATTTGTTGCTACAATTTATTGGCATTACGTTGGCGCTTCTATATTGTGAATTTTTAATTAGTAGTTCTATTGTTTCTATTTTCTGTTATCAAAATTATGGTATCATGAAAAATGACGCTTCCATGTTATGTTTTTGACGATTTCAAAGATAGCTACATCTCATGAATTCACGGAAATTCATTAACCTCCTTGAAGGCGGTAGGATATACATAATAACTAATCTCTCGATTTTTCTCATACCAATATTTTTATAAATACTTACAAGAAATCTCCTTAAGTCCAAGCAAACTTTCCGAAAATAATGGTGGCCAAGAACCATAGCAGTTATCCGCTGTGTGACTTGTAGTACAGTAACAGGGTGACGAGTGGTTAGATAAAAACACAGTCATTATAGATGATAAATACCAGTATTTTGTTAAAGATAAATTCAGTTTGTATAATCTCTTTATATTATTTGAAGTATTTTCTGTAAGAAATTACTGGTAGTTTTTTCTTTTCTTGGCTGTGTTTTTCCCGGTTTTCCCTGACCACTCGCCACCCTGAGTAACCCATAGAATTAGCCACAAAAAAATATGTAAATGAAGAATAATTTTTAAATAATGATTTAATGTTTACATTTTTACATTGTTTATAAATATTTAATTCCATCTAAAAAGTAAAAAAAAAAATAATTTGATGGTTTTTTTTAATAAATATTTTTTATCCTTTGACAGTTAAATTAATATCGTGGTTAATTTTTTATACTAATCATATTTTTACATCGAGAGCTAACATGCCTTAGCATTACTTTTTTGTATTGTATCCGAAGTACTGTATGTTTTAAAAACTTCATTACATTACGAACGCACCTCATTTGGTACGCCTGGCGTGCAATTTCCAACTCGTTAAAAAATAGTGGCAAGTGAATGAAATTTATGTAAGAGACGCCGAAGTCAAAAGGGTTAAATACAGTAAAAATTATGTCAATTGCGATGCAGTTTTCAAAAAAATTGCTCTTTGAAGGAATTTTTTTCTTTATTTGATGGTGTAAAAATTGAAAATGTGCATATTTAGAAGTACAATAAATTGCAATAACAGTTAAATTTTATCGTCTTCTGTTGTCACTGTCAAAATTACATCAGCGTTACACATAGAACCATTTGTTCTTTATAATATAAGTATAACACAAAAAAGATATGTGTATTTCACAAAAAATAATCTCGAAAAATAATTCTCGGAACAAATAGGTTAATTAAAAATTTGTGCGCAAGACACACATTTTATACTAAGCGAAATATAAGAAAATCTTATGATTCTCATGCAAAACGTCAATAAGTAATACTCTTGAGAGCTGTGTTGAGGACGAATTTTATCTTTGAAAGACGATGCTGAAAACGTAAATTTAAAATTGAAAAATTCATTTATATTGCTTCACGATAACAACCGCTATCTCTTGAGAATACTGAAATATTATGGAATGAAATATATACATGATAGTTTTGAATGCATATTTTATATTAAATTTGTAGAATTTCTTGTAGAATATAAAACTATGAGCTGGTAATTCTACAAATAATCAGAGAATATCAGTAACTTTGAAGAGTGGTAAAAATTCCAATAATATCAAAAGATTTAGATCTAACTTCAATTTTTCAACCGGAAAACTTTATACTTTTATAAAATTTTCATTTTATTAAAAATTCCCTGCAATTGAATTCTTATTTTTAATGATAATATAGTATTTAATATCGAAATTGCATACAATAATTCTCTGAAAAGTTCAGAATTTGTTTCAAAAGTACACGGGAAGATTTACTTTTTCTTTAGGTAGTAATTTTTGTTCTTTAAGCAGTAATGTATGAGATGAGAAATTCGCGACAGCATTTTTAGCTTTATAAATTATTATTTAAAAAAATCATTTATTTACTATTTAATTCATTTCGCACATAGCGAACGGCAAAATTACTGTCATTTTTGACAAATATGTGTATTATTAGTGGGAAATACAGAACTCCCACTCGTCCGTTTTTTAAAAACAGTCATTTTTTAGAAAGAAAATCGTGGTTGATTCCTGAAGCAATTGGAAAAAAAACGCTTTTCTCGGTATGTTTCTTAGAAATTTAGAAGGAGAAATTTTCTTTAAACTCTGGAAAAATCGCGCAAACTTCGACGTAAGTTCTGTAAAATATAAATTATCTTAAATGAGGTTAAATATGTTTCTTACCATTTTTTTGAGAAATGATATGAGATAAGTTCTATGTAGAAGTTGGAAATTAAATAGCTAATGATTATCTAAAATATTTTCCTACTAGAAACTTGTTTAACCTGGTTTAAATTAACTCGCGTTTTACGGAAGTTATGTCCGAAGTTGGCAAATATGCGAATGCCCAAGGACATCAATAAATACAAAGGATAATAGTTACGAAAACTGGATCTGTTAGGCCCGGCGCGAGTACGCCCGGTTTAAATAAAAGTAATGTTCAAAAAACGGACCGAGACGGAACCCTGGAAATGTGATCTTTCACTCTTTGCTTTGATAATGAATTTTCAGAAAACAGAGTAATTAAACAATACATCATGTTATTGACGAATTTTAGAAAAATCCAGGTATTTATTCTTTTTAAATTTCCAGCTCAATACATAATATTAATAACTGTATATTTTTTAGTTTCTCAAATTTGGTTGAATACACTATATTGCCATTGAATATGGGACACTTGCGATTTTAGACATTTTACTAAATATCTAGAAAAATACATGAGGAATCATCTCGAAACTCTTAGTGTATAAATATAATGGCATAAGTCATACATCTCCGTGAAGATTTTTTCCCGAAACTCCAAAGGGGACCGTCAACAAATTAAAAAAGAATGAATATCTTTTGAATAACCCTGTCAAAACTAATGTAGAAAAAGCGCTTAAACTCTAGATTGTGATTGAATGCCTTATTGTAATAAGCCTTGTTAATTTTTATGCAAATAGCATGCATACTCGCAGAGTAATTAAGGTTTTTATAAAAATGATCCCAAATTTTTCCAAGTTTTCTCCTTATAATTTTCAGAGTTCTTAATTTAAAATATTATTTTTTTCAGAAAATATGACAAAAAACATTGCACACAGTACCCTGTAATCAGAATTAAAAAATAATGAAAATTGTATAAAAAATGAGTTGGTTTACTAAATAATTTTTTACTGCGCATGCGTCAACGATATCAAAATTTCATTTGCATATTATGTTAGCTAAATGTATAGAGCAACTTTTGTGAAAGTCACAAAATCATAACTTGAAAATTCTGACAATAATCGTCAATTGAATAAGTCGAAAATCCGTTATTCTCAAAATGAAGCAAAAACAAGAGGGGTTGTATCCATATATTCACTGATTAGTGTCAATATAGAATACACAATATGGGATGTACTACTGCATTTGGATAAAATCCCTCATTTTTTTGCTTCATTTTGGAAACAACGGATTTTGTCCTTTTTCTATGGACGATTACTTTCAGAATTTTCAAGTTATGATTTTGAGACTTTTACAAAAGTTGCTCTATACATTTAGCTAACATAATATGCAAATGAAATTTTGATATCTTTGACGCATGCGCAGTAAAAAATTATATAGTAAACCTACTCATTTTTCATACAATATTTATTATTTTTTAATTCTGATTACAGGGTACTGTGTGCAATGTTGTTTGTCATATTTTCTGAAAAAAATATTATTTTATATTAAAAACTCTGAAAATTATAATGGAAAAACTTGGAAAAATTTGGGACCATTTTTATAAAAACCTTAATTACTCTGCGAGTGTGCATGCTATTTGCATAAAAATGAACACAGTGTATTACAATAAGGCATTCAATCATAATCTAGAGTTTGAGCGCTTTTTCTACATTAGTTTTGACAGGGTTATTCAAAAGATATTCATTCTTTTTTAATTTGTTGACGGTCCCCTATGGCGTTTCAGTAAAAATTCTTTATGGAGATGTATGGCGTATACTATTATATTTATACACTAAGAGTTTCGAGATGATTCCTCATGTATTTTTCTAGATATTTAGTAAAATGTCTAAAATCGCAAGTGTCCCATAATCAATGGCAATATAGTGTATATAAATGTTTACACACTTTAGTGTTGTGTCGTTTTTTATAATAAAATTTTAACTAAAAAGAAGAATTTTTACTAAACTGTTTCATCTTGCATATGCAAGGCTCTCAAATGGTCCGCCAACTGAACATCAATATTTTCTTAGAAAGATTTTCCTTTTATATTTTTCTTGCAGATTGTGAAGCAACCGAAATCAAAGGTTAATTTTATCGCAAATGCTGTAGAAATTTACTATGAAATTTTCAATTAAAAAATATTGGTGTTCAGATCGCGGACCATTTGGGAGCCCTGCATATGTTTATTTATAAATCAATTCGGTTGCGCCAGCATTTATGATGACCCAGTGATAAGTTTATAATTATTAAGTTCAATGTGAATATTATGCTTGCCAACTATGTTATTCCATCACCACTATGTTCGAACAGAAAATTTTGGCTTATAAAAAAAACAAAATTTTCTCAATTAAATAATATAATTTTTTTTCAAAAAAAGTGGTAGAAGAAAAGTGGAAAGTGTCCAACTATGGAATAAGCCCTGTTACAGTGTTTCATCCATAACTGTAATATGTATCTTATGATTTTAATTTCGCTCGTGGAATCAATACTCTTACAGAGCGATTCATCGAGACATTTTTTCACATTATTTAGTTTTGTATTTAAAGGACTTAAAGCTTAAAATTTTAAATTAAATAGTTTTAAATTCAATGAACATTTATGTAATTTAAAGAGGCGATTTCCCTTTTGAGCAATTTTGTTTATATTTAAAAATATGCTTCAAATGGTGAACTCAATGTATTTCAATGTTCAACTGAAAGTACAATTCGGAAAAAAATCAACTTCATATTTAATTTAAAAAATTAAAATATATATATAAAACTTTGAATCTTAAAATCCTTGCTATTCTTTTTTAAATTGATATGTTTACCCTATTATTTTTAACACATTCATAACAGGAACCGATAATTTTCGTTTTTATTTTTAAAAAAATCATATATATTAAAAGAGCAAGAGTTTTCCCGATTATGAATGATATCGTAATCTACTGGGCTTATTTTCACGAAACTTGCCTCTTATATTAAATCGAGCATGATAAAAAAAAAATCTAGCTAGGTCTGGAATTCATGAAAACAGAGAGAATTCAAGAATTCAAGAATTTTTGTGTTTACAGGGTAAGTCAAACAATGTGCTGAAAGGCCTGCTTGCTATAGATCAAAAATTTTTCACGCGATTCTCATCAAACATGTTTCCTATACTAACTGGAGTTTCGAGGAACTCGTCTAGCTAGGTACCGAATTCGAGAAAGTTCGCTTTGACAGATTAACCCATTCGTGCCCACAACCTTTTGCGCAAATTTTATTCGGTTGGCACCACTATTTTTAAAAGAATTAAATTTAGTTCATTAATTACGAAAATGTTTCAATTAAATAAAATAAAGATTGCTGTTCGTTTTTGCCGGTGTCAAAAACAGTGCTACATGCACCTTTTGAAGCGTCCCTAAAAAGGAAAGCTAGACACTAATGGGTTAAAACCCTTTCCGGCGCAGTGTGTCTACTCCGGCCACACGTAATTTTAATTTCAAACTTATAAACGGACCCAAGAATATTTTAGTAAAATTTTGCTTTTACAATGAAAGCTTGAATTGAGACGTTTTTAATTTCTAATAAAGTCGTTTGTAAATTCCGGTGTCAGTCGATAATTTCTCATTTTATGTAAACAATTTTTCCGCGCCGGAAAAGGTTAAAACAAACTAAGCTCTGAAAATGATGATATATCTCGAAAACGGCTGTAACGATTTTCATAAAACTTAGCTACTATATGGATTCAAGCATAAGAAATCGAAATTCCTAAGTAGATAATTCAGGAAAATTCGTTTTGTATGGTTAAAATGGCACTAGTTTTTGCTTCACCGGGCTAGTTTTTTTTTTTTTTTCGATTTTGGTTATATTTTTTATATTATGATAGTTTCAGTTTCAGGACCGTTTCAAACCGGTTCCAAAAATTAAAGTAATTAAAAAAAATCTGAAACCAACATCGAAGAAGTATAAACTAACCCTGTTGTAATTCGTCCTCAGCTATCCTATGCAAAAAATCATGTAAAAATATTAAAATTTGAGCGAGATAATTAAAAATAACGCCCCCAGAAACATAAAATTATCATCAGGATCTTTCTGAGTGGCTAGTGTAGGCTCTTAAATGAATAAGGCGAAGCAAACTTTATGGATATATCGATGGCCATCAAGCATAGCAATTACCTGCTATGTGACTTACACTACAAAACCCTATGGAATTATACGAATTGAATATTTCCAGCTGAGCGAAAAATTGCCCAGGCCGGGAATCGAACACGGATACTTGGCTTACAAGGCCAATGCTTTACCTGTTAAGCTATCTGGGCGATAACCGGCTGGGATTTTTCGCTCAGATAACCTTATTGGTCGTAACATCCGGTCTGTCATTTGAAACAGCTCGCAGAATAAACCGCAGGTAATGGAACTCCATATAACGATTAACCTGTGATAGCTTAACAAGTAAAGCATTGGCCTTGTAAGCCAAGTATCCGGGTTCGATTCCCGGCCTGGGCAATTTTTCGCTCAGCTGGAAATATTCAATTCGTATGATTACTTTACCAATCAGTTTGATTGTGTTAAAAATAATAGCCTATGGAATTAGTCTGTACAAAAATGGGACAGAGTTAGCAACGATGCTTATATAGTTTTTTAAACAATTGATTAACCCGGGATAACGGGCCTTGGGTATTTTGACACCCCAAAAACGTGCAGTATATTAACGGTTTTTACTTTGTCACCAACAAATATAAATAATAATCGTCACCTTATTCAGAATTGCCGAGTTTCCGGCTTTCTGCACACCATTTTTATTTTAAAGAAAATACTGTTCTTTTAACTCATTGAAGCCGGTTGAGAAGAAAACTTGCCATGTAAAACAAACAAAACTTTTAAATTTCGATACCGGTATTTTAGTTTGAATATTTCACATTTATATAATCCCAAATTTTGTACGATTAAATAATTCTAAATTACAATGTGAAAAAAAAACTGGTGGCGATGAATTATAAAAACTGTAAAAGAGACTCGTCCTTAACCCCTTGAAGAAATGCCACATTGACACCGGAATTTTAAAGTAGAAATTTTATTTTATGAAGCAAATAAGGAAAAGAATTTATCAATTTTGAAAAATATTTGTTTTTATGTTCCGGTGTCAATCACCCATTTGTACTTTGCCACTGAAAATGTTAATGGGTGGAATTGCCCAAATATTAAAATCAAATAAAACAACATTTTCTGTAATAAAATACTGATATCCAAAAGCCGGAGGTTTGGCACCCCAACTTATTTAATTGGAGACAGTTCGTTAACTGTGAATAATAAGGTTCTATCTGTGTTTTTAAAAAAATTGACTTAGCGATATAGAAAGGTTGTATTTGCGTCTAGGAAGGCATTTTTGTATCAAAATGATGTTATATATAATTTACATATGACATTACAATCATATCATGACATTATTTTATTCGAGAAATGCCTTTATAGATACAAATAGAGCATTTCTATATCGATTAGTCAATTTTTTCAAAAACACGGAAAGAACATTACTATTCTCAAGTGACAAGTTCTTACTAAAGCTGCGATAAAATGTGTTGAAGAATGTTAAAAAAATAGTGGTGACAATAGTAAAAAAAAAAAACATACGCACTGTGGGTCTATGAGGCGTGGCACACGTTCTCGCTGATTAATTCTATTTGGAAATATTTACTGTATGTAAAACACATTATAAAGGAAATTGTTTTTAAAAATATAGCAAATATAAATTTCAATTCAGTAACAAAAGATAAAAATAGAAGATGAATAAAATTGTAAATAATTTGCATACAATGAAAACCTTTTTATTATTAAATTTTTAAAATAAAAATATAATATAGTCCACTCTACATATTTAAGAATTAATTTCTGAAACAATTCAATCTTAAGAATTCCTCATATTTTAAATCCAGCTTAAGGAAAATAACATTACAATAAAATTTTCTATAAAATTCATTCCATAAAGAAATGATTTCCATATGAAAGAGAAATATATTTTATCAGTATGGAGATTACTTTGCCGTAAAATCGAATTTAAAAGATGCTATATTTATCGGAAAAAGAAAACAGTAAATAATAATAGAGATATATGCTACCGTTTTGAAATATATTTCATGTTTGATGGATTAGACCGGAAAATATACTTAGGCTGGATATAAAAATCGCATGAATCAAACGTTAGTACATGTGACAGCAACTAAATAAGTATAGTTGAAATTCTAACCCTGAAAACAAAGGAAAATTTATTTATTTTTTCATTTTTCTTGCTAAATTTAGTACATGAAAAGAGAATGTTTTTAAAATATTTTGTAATTTAATGCTACTTACTGTTTGAAATGTTAAATTTATTGCTATGTCTCTATAATATCGAAACAAAGAATGAAAAAGAATACCCCCACAGATGCAAGTATTAAAAGATATAGAATTGTGTATTTATTTCTGTGTTTTCGTAATAAGTAAATTTCTTTCAAAACAGTAAAGGAATCGATGATTCTTTGCTATATTTTCGAATACCATTTTTATTGTTTGATAGATTACCTTTTAAAAAGGATAACATAATAATATTTTTACACCCTCCCCCCTTTGTTAAATTGTTTGCACTGTTGTGAAATTATTCAGAGACCCCTCCCCCCCCCCCCTGGGCCCCAAATGGTGAGTTTTCAAACGCCACTTTTTCCAAACAGAAATCTTCATTTTAGTTTTTTCTTACAGATTTTGCAGAAACATGGCTCGAAGATTATTTCTGTCTCAAATTTTGTATGAACATATCTCACGAAAATTTTCTTAGCAAATAAGGGTATTCAGAAAATGGATCATTTTGAAGCTGTGCTGTATGATAAGAAAAACTCAGATGATAAATGCAGAATGTGACATAAATTAAAAAAAGTATTAAAAGGATCCTTATGATTGAAGATAATCATTACAGGGTTTGTACGCTTGAAGGATTTTTCAAGCACCTTTTAACAGAATTTTCATAGAGTAATATTTTGCTTGTTTAATGGAGAAATATATATATATATATGTAACGTCTTCAGGTGTGTTATAGTCGTGGCATAATAAGTTGGACTCGGAAACCTCTTGTTGGTTCGAACACTTTTATTAGTGCGCTTTTCTTACAGATGGATTCGCGAGCCCGGTCGGAGGTCGCCCGAGCCGTTTACGTGTATTATGGAGGTTTACATTGCCGTAGTTTCTGCAGGCTTCTCAAAACTCTAAAGTCTCCCGTTTTTCGCGCGTGTTCTGGGTAATATGTTGTGGTTTGTAATATTTTCCAGCAGAGGGCACAGTTGTGAATTAGGGAGTAACATTTAATTTAATTGGTTCATTAGATTTTGATTGATATGTGGTCAAGGCCCGCACAATTCCCGGGTCAGTGACGTATGAGGCCAAGCCACAAATGGAAGCAAAAAGCCCTTAGATCATCAATTTTAATCTTAAGGAGCGTCCAAAAATGATATCGGAAAGTAATAAATGTTAGGCTGGGAAAGAAAGTTATCAGGGGCAAAATAGCTTTTAAGCATCAGAATTAAAGTTAAAAATATTAATTGGAACTTTAAACTTTTAGTTTTAAGTTTAAGTTTTTAAAAAGACTTTAATTTTTATCCTTTCATATATATATTCATATTTAGCAGCTAGTACTTCACGAAATTTCTGTTACTGAAACAGCTGAAATTCCCTGATTCTCATGATGTACACGAACACTACAATACGTTAAATTGTTATTTGTAGATGTTTAAAACTTCTCTGGTGAGATAATGCAAACAGAATTTTCAAAAATTACCAGTATTCAGACCACTTGGGCACCAATCCTGATTACGCCACTGTTAACAACTTCCCTGTTTTGCCCGTACGTCGTACGGACAAGAATAATTTTCTTGGTTCATTACTTAATGCTTTTTGACACCACTAAATTTTTTAAATATAATTTCAAACAATTTAATTGCAGAAATGGTCCGACTAAATATTACGCATATGTTAGCTTAAAAAAAGGTGGTGATTATCTATATTTTCAATCGATTGTACGTAAAATAAAGAATCAGTTAAGTGGTTAAGGAAGCATTTGACAATAAAAATTATAATTGTAGTTGATAAAAGTGATTCAAAATGTGTTTTCTTAATCAATTCTGTCACTTATCATTTTTATAATTTGAGCTCTTCTTATATTAAAAATGATTTTATAAATTTTATTTTATCAATTTCCTATACATTTATAAATTTTCAGTAATAAGAGTGTCAATTTGAATATAACACGAACCAGCACCCGCTTCATTCCTAAATTTTTCTATAGTTCCTACCAGGGGTGCAAAAATCTAGGCGCCAGCGGGCAGTTTCTCACCACTAAAATATAAAATTTTTCTCCGTATAAAATTTAATGGCATTCTTGCAAGAATTTTACGTGAAATATTAAACGAAAAACAACAAAATAAATTTAGTGGTGAGAAACTGCCTCCTGGCGCCTAGATTTTTGCACCTCTGGTTCCTACTACCAATTTAAATGAAAGATGTTCGTGGTAAAAACCTTTAACATCTTACATATTTTTCTACAATAAAAACAGAAAGATTATCAAAGACTATCAAAGACTGTTTAGGAAATAGGAAAATAAGGTTCCTTGTAGCACAGCTTGTTTATAATACAGCTTGCCTAAGGCAAGGGCATGCGAAAAAGAAATATTTTGGCTTTTCCAAATGGAGTTATCAATAAAGAGGAAGAGACATATAGATAATTGTCTATGAGTTGCGAGTGGAGTAACTGACGAGTTGTCACAAGATGGCGACTGTTTTTTACAAATTGGATCAACAGTTTCTGATTACCATGGAAAAAACCTCCATTCAAAACATTTGAATAGAAAATTAATTCCATCTTATTTTAACACATCATTGATGAGAAATTTCTCTCAGAAACATAGTATAGAATTGCTGTATCTTTTTACTTTTGTTAGTTTGTTCAGGTAATATAAGTTCTTCACTGACACTGACAGGAGCTTTTCTTGGTTGTCAAATTGTGGCGGAACTATTACCGCCGAAGTAAAGACTTCCAATAAAAAAAATATCAGTTTTTGCCATTGTTTTTTATTGAAATTTTTCATAAATGAGGTGGTTAAATAAAAAGAAATTTTCCACATAAATATATTGGTAGAATTTTGTAGCGGTGGTAATGAACCCCTGCGAAATTGTTTACAGTTGAAGCATCACTATTTTAAGGATATGTCAGTTCTCATTAATATTTCCATGCCTTTCCAATGTTAACCCTTTGCGACGAGCAACCAGTATACCACATGAAGCGCTCAGAAGCCCAGTTTATCCCCACCAGTAAAATTTTACTCTAAAATTTGCCTTATTAAATTGGAACATATTCTCGATTCGATAAGCCGCAAATTTCTGTTTTAAAAATCGGTGACGAAAGATTAAAAATTTCGTAAAAGGTTCCCTTCACGAAGGGGTTAAGCACACATGGATTAACCTCCTCAGGCCTAATGTCGCCTGTAGGAGACACTGAAAAACATCCTTTAGCCCCTTAATACGCGTTACCGTCATATTCACGGGCTGCGATTTTCGCGGTTTTTTTTTTTTTTTTTTTTTTTTTTTTTTTTCAGAATTGTTTGATTCCCACCAGTTTTATAAAACAGTGTAATTGTCCTTATTTTTGAATCATTTTGCTTGTCATTAAAAAAGATGAATATTTCTTTCTCAAAAAAATGGTGGCAATAATTAATCTGAATTTCATGCGACCGTTAAGGGGTTAAATTAATTTCAATGCTTCCAGAATTGTCAAAATATCTTCTTGATTAATATGTAACAAATGTATGCATATCTGAAGCACCGATGTAGAGAAGGATACATTCTTCGAGATGTTTTATATAAATTTTAAACTGAATTTTGTAGTCCATTGTAATATTTGCCTCAGGAATTAGGAGGATAGTGTCTGGTTTCGTTAAAGGTACACACGCATATAAAAAATTTTTTATTTCATATTTTCATCTTTTGAGGTTTGGTTTGGTTTATTTTTGTCGACCGATTATCTACACTAGGGATATACCGTAATTTCGGGTGTATAAGCCGCGGATCAAACAATTATTTTTCGACCCAGAAATTTTAAAAAACTGAATGTTACTAGTTAGATCGCCGTAAATATTTCTGTTGAATCACTAAATAAGATTTCTGGGTCCAAAAAGAATTATTTGATCCGCGGCTTATACACCCGAAATTACGGTAGGTCCATGGGGGGGGGTGCCCTTCGTGGGGGTCTTTCTAAGGGAACCTAACCCGTATTTAAGCAAGGTTCGAAGAAAACCACGAAAACTACGAACGGTTAGGCCGACAGCCGCGATTGGGTTCGAACCCAGTACCTGCCGTCTAACAGTTGAGAGGTCAGAACCTCTCGGCCACTGGTGGGGTTTCATCTTTTGAGAACTGGTGGATAAATTTCTTCAAAATTCCAAATTAAGTGGTAGAAAAGTCAACCATCAGAGCTCAAAGTACTAAACAGAATTAATACATTTAACCCAACAATAGTGGAAAACTATCCCGCCTTAGTGCAAAAATATATGTAAGAATTATATATAATCTAAGTATTAAAAATAAGTTAGGTCATAAAAAAATATATGCAGAAGCTACTCTAAAACTATGCATATAATTGATATACTGCTGACGCGCATCAATTTACATCAATGATCTGAAATAAATTTTCATATCGCAACAATTCTTTCTGTTTTGAAAATAAACATGTTTTCTTTCCACGTCATTTTATATCTACAGTATTCCGAGCATATCCCTGATGTAAACAGAACTGTAACTATCTATAAAGCATTTATAAATTTACTTTATAATAAACACAATTTTTCTTGTTTATTTACTATACTGTATGCTGTCGTACATTATATAAAATTTAAAGCTAATAAAAAAAAAAAAAGGAAAGCAATATTTCTATACAAACCAAGCTATTTAGTACATAAAGTACTCGAAAAATAAATAAAAACAATAAATATAAAGCTTTAAAGCGAGAAATCAATTTTGCATTATAATTCTTTCCAAACTACCTTCTTATTATTCTGGATACGATATTCCAAGCAAAAAATTCTGCTTAAAAAGATTTCTGAATGACTAAATTCCGATTTTTTAGAATGTTTTCGTTTGTTTTTGGCATTTATTTTCTAAACATAGAAAACTGTAATGGTATTTTTATATTTTACTGTAAAAAATATTATAGCTTAAAAGAATGGATTCTTTTTTCCCCCATTTTTCAAACATTCGCGTATTTTGCTTTTCATATACACATTTTTCATTTTCTGTACTCACCATTTTTTTCAACTTTCTGAACACTGCAAATAAGGAAATTTAATCAAAATTTATGTCAAAAAACTAGAATTTGATGACATCTTTTTCTTTTCATATGCAGAAAATATTTACTTATTCAGCAGCCGTTTAGAAAAGAAAATTATTTTTGCTGAATTATAAATATTATACATACAGAGCATCCACTAATTTCGGGTTTTTTAACACTACTTTCTTCAAGCTTATTTCTTTTAGAGATAAAATTTTAAATTTACAAATTCGTTAGCTCCGTGCTACTTCCGACTATACGAACAAAATTTGTATCAATTTAAAACACACAATGAAAGAAAAAGCATTTGAAATAAGGAACGTTATATATTAAATATAATTCTATAAATCATTGGCTTTGAACTGTAACGGATACCACTGAAATTTTATTGTTGTCATTGTCTTGTCTAATTATCGAATCTGTTATCTGTTAATTATCGAAATGTTGAAATGACTGACGGGCACCAAAATTTACGTATAAATTTATTGGAAAACAAGATAAATCTATTTTTCCCATAATTTATAAACGGAAATATTTATACCAGAATTCGGGTTTCATTGCGGCATTTGAGAATCAAGCTAGGTATTCTAAAAAAATGAAACACTGAAACACAAAGGATTAATTCCTTGAGGTTCGTGGGACATACAGGGTGGTTAGTTATTAATAGTGCTGTGAAAATAACGACAAAATGAATACCCGTATGGTAACGTTGATTTAGAATTCTCTACCCGTTAAAAAGTATTCGTTTCGTTAGTCGTTACTGTTCAGAAACTGGGTATTCGCAGTCATCGAGCATACGGCATACATTGTATAGAATCATCTTTGGAAGAATTCGTATTAATAAATAAACTAAAAAACTTTGTAAAATCACCATGCCGTTATTGTTGTAGCTCGAAACGCGTCCTGCTTAATTTTTCATTTTATGGTGATTTTACAAAGATTTTTAGTTTATTTATCAATTTATCGCCAGTGATTGCTGTTTTTCACCAGAATTCGTATTAGTTGGTGCTGCCATCTATCCGTAAAAGTTACATTTATTGAAATTTCGTACTTATATTTAAAAAAGGTAAATAGAATATTAAAACCAGGGCCTTAGCGAAAAGTCAATAATTAGGGATGGGGGGAGGGGGGGGAGGGTCAAGAAAATGTAGTGGGATGACTCATATATATTTTTTTTCTCTCTCTCTGTGACACAGAAAGATAAATTACTGCATATTTACACTAAGGTTTAGTTACCATGTTTCTGATTAAACTGTTGTAATAACTTCATTTTATGCTAAGAAAAGAATAGGATTATAGAAAATTCGAGCGCATAATTAGTGCAGTATTAAACATCATGTTGGCTTCATATGTGCAAGTAAAATGAGCAAGTGTTGAAACACTTGTTTTAGTTTCAATTTAGTATTTTTTCAAAATTATGACAGGTCCTCAAAACTAAATTAGATTTTTCAATAGAATTTCATTTGGGTTTTTGGAACATAAATTCATTTAGTGGCTTGTAATCTTTTCGGGGAGGGGGGGAGGCTGAGCCGTCCGTAACACCCCCTTAGCTACGCCCCTGATTAAAATGGAATGCATAATTGTACACAGGGCTATAATTAAAAATGAGTAATGGGAGGGGGGGGGGTGCTCAAGAAAATGTAGGGAGGAGCTCATATTTTCATATACGTATTTCAATAGCGGGTTTAACGGTGAGGCCACGGATTCATGACGCCCCCCCCCCCCCACACACACACACATACACGCGCGCTGTACTGCAGAAATATTCTAAAAATTACTTTAAAAAATAAACATATCTTAAATCCTTATCCCCCCCCCCCCCTTGTTCAATAATGCGAATCTTTCTGATTCTGTAAAAGGTCTACTCAAATCAAAATTAGGTAATACCTGACACATTTGGGAAAGCTATTTTAATCTCGAGAAATTTGCAAGTGTACTTGTTCGGAAACTATGAGATTGAAAAATGTTTTGAAAAATGTATAAAATGAAAAGTGTCAAACATTCTATGAAATTCGGCATTTTAAACTAAATTTCCGTACGCGACTGCTAATTTCTCCCTCATGATGACATTTCTGTGTTTCTCAAGTCTTAAAAATTATCGTAAAATAATTAATAACATTTCTAAATCATTTTATGCATTAATAGAAAATGAGAAACATTTCAATTTCTTCATTTCCGAATGAAATCTGTGTGACTTATATATTTTGATATTTTGATATATATTTTGAATCACATTTTGATTTATCATTTAATTATCATTTGCTTTATCAAAAATATATCCACTTCTTATTTCTTTTTCTTGTCATAATAAAATAATTAAATGAATTAAGAAGCCATATGAAATCCAAATCATTTGAGATTCGAGACTAACAAATACAAAAAGAACAATAGGTATTTAGAGCTGTTGCAAACCACATGTATTCGTTAATAAATAATTGCAATAATACGACTGATTACTAATACTACTTCTAATACAAAATACCAAATCGTTTCTATTGAATACTCGTTGCCGCTGAAAAACTGAATGAAACGAATTTCAAATACTACCTTCATTTCGGGAAGCTCGATTGTCTGCAAGATGAGAGTTAGTTTTCCGGACTTTAGACTCGGTATAAGTTATTATCACATACGGGTATTTCATTTAGTTCTTTAGGTATTAGGAAGAAGAATGATAGAAATGCGTTTTATTATTTCAGCATCCGTTCTTTTGCCGAGTAAGTGTGAATTTGGAGGGAGTTTTTAAAGCAAAAAAAAAAAAAAAAAAAAAAAAAAGCTTTTAGAAGAACGATTGTTTTGAGATCGTTTAGGGATTGTACTATTTACCTTACAGATATGAAGTTTGATATGCATTTTTAAAACTTAAACAAAATAATTGCGCCTTATTTTTTTTTTTTTTTGGGGGGGGGGGGATTACATATTATGTATTAATATTTCGATTTAAAAAAGAGCCATCGATCTAAGCAAAAGAAAAACAACGCGTGTTTATCATTTAAGAGTTTAATTAAACTATTTTTGTTTTAATTATGCATTTAAATTATGCATATTAAAGTTTCCTTATAATTTCACTATAAAAAGAATGGAAGCTTATAGTAGAATAAAATATTCGTTATTAATTAAGGAATAATGAAGTATTTCTGGAAAGAATTATGTTTGAAGGGTCACCATCAGCGCCGTGCGAAAGGGGGTCGAAGGGCGACCGCTCCAGGTGCGGAAATTTAGGGGGCGCAAAATTTATAATATTAACGTCATTTTTGGCCTATTACAAGAAAAATTTGGGAGGGGGGGTACCAAATTGTAAATATATTACGGGCGTAATTTTGTCTTCGTACACCCCTGGTCACCATATAAAAGTATTAGATTATAACTTGATCTTCAATACGAAATGCTATTCGATTTGATATAACTTCTATGGCCATCAGTGCCAATTTTATGATTTCATGCATTAGATTGAGTCTATGAATATGTAAGAAAAAATTTGCAATGTTAAGCGGGGTAAAACGTTTTTGAGAGCTCGCTTAATGCTATTTTCCATTATCGCATGTTTAACTGGTTTCACTCTAAGTAGTGGACATTTCTATTCAAATACACAATTAATATTTTTCTTTTTAATATGTACGTATACTTATTGAGGTGGACTCGCGAGAAACCATGAATTATACAAACGTAAGCAGCGTTTGAAGTTAGTGCCTCTTTGGTCGGTTGCATATGGACTCCGATAACGGCTAACGAGTGGTATTTCTAAATAACGATTCGGTATTTCGTATCTTAGAGAATACCCGTTTCTTAGTAACGAATACGTACGGTTTTCAACAGCTCTAGTTATTAACGTCTAGAGCACCTGCACCTTGTTTGTAAGAGTAGCGTCATGAGATCAAGTACGCATGCTCAGTGGAAGAAAAGTGGAGGATGGAAGAAAATGCGTGCAACCCTGAATTTTATGCTTGGCGCTTCCTCGCCCTTTGGTTATTTTTATCATTACTATTATTATTTTAATGCGTGTTCTTACGAATCGAGATAAACAAAACAAATTTTCTTCTTTTTTAGAATGAGTCTGGAATATAGTAAATTTTGTTTATTTCAGTTTTTGTCCCTATTATGAAAAAAGTTGCACTATGAAATTCATAGCTCATTTAATATTTATTTTAAATCTATAACTTAGAATTTAACAATAAATATTTATCTATTTAATTTATATTTTCTAAAAGTATAGTGAAGGAATTGAAACCATTTATAACATAAAATAATATTTATATATATTATATTGCATTATTTAGGACAATCGGTTTCATTTTAATCTTAAAAATTAAATTTTTATATATTTTGAAATAGGAAAACATGATTTTATAACTTATTTCTCTAAACATTTTAGTTTGTTACAATTCCACTTTTTTGCCTTTATAATTTTATTAATTAATTAATATTATTTTTATTATTATTATTATTAGAGTAAAAAAAAGATTCTCAAAAGTATTAATGTTTCCAAAACATAAATATTCCATAGTGATCAATGAACTCTTTTTGAGTTTTCAAAAAAATTATCTGCTAGTAATCTCAATGAAAGTTGTAAAAATATACAGGAAATATATTAAGGACAGAAATCAAATGACAGCTCATTTGACCTTGTCTGTTTATTTTGTTATTATTATTATTTTGTTTGTTTGTTATTTGATTTATCCAATCAGGAATAATTTATAATTTATTGTTACAGCAGCTTTTAAGAAAACTTTTACTGGATTAAAATATATGTGTATATTATATACATATACTAATTTTTTGAATTAAAGCGCTTCATAGTTTGATATAGTTCAATGTTATTATTGTTATTAAAACATAAAAATAGAAACTATCGTGCAGTAGAGGGTTAATTTTATAAAAATGAACCTGTAGTAAGTTATTTCTAGTAGTTAGATATTTTTATGCTATTAAATTACGACATGAAAATATTTTAAACGTAATTTTATTCGATGTTATTACTAAATTAAAATCTAGGTTTCTTTTTAATTATTAAAATATAGCCCTTGAATTATGTTAAATATTAAAACTTAATTTCATTGAGAAAAATTGATGTAAAAATACATAATATTTTATTAACTAATATAATATATTATTAATTAATTAATTAAATATTAAAACGTAGTTATTTGGAAAGAATCGGTAAAAAAAGAATAACTAATTAAAAAAAAATCTGAAATAAGTTTATTTTGTAGCAAAATATAGTGATCCAATATTTTAAAACCTTAAATGTGCACATATAGAACACACCATAAAATATAAAATTTTTGCTGAAAATTTTGAATTTCATTATTTTTCCTATTTTTCTCATTGTGAGACCTATATATAGATTTAAAAAAAAAATAATAAAATAAATTTTGAAAAATCAAAAATAGAAAAAATCGTACAGTGAAAGGTTAGTTTCATAAAAATGAATACTGTAATAAGTTATCTGTAGTACCGTAATTTCGGGTGTATAAGCCGCGGCTCAAACAATTCTTTTTGGACCCAGAAATCTTATTCAGTGATTGAACACAAATGTTTACGGCGATCTAAGTAGTAATATTCATTTTTAAAAAAAATTCTGGGTCGAAAAAGAATTGTTTGATCCGCGGCTTATACACCCGAAATTACGGTAATTAGATATTTTTAAATTATTAAATTATTTTAAAAAAATTAAAAAAATCATAAAAATAGAAAAAAAAATTGTACAGTGAAAGGTTAATTTCATAAAAATAAATGCTGAAATAAGTTATCTCTATTATTAGATATTTTTATATTATTAAATTACGATTTAAAAATATTTAAAATGTAATTTTATTCGATGTTATTACATTAAAAGGGTATAGCGAGGTAAGAATGGCGAAATGGCCCCCATGGTCAATGACTGAATTATTATTTGTATTAGTATCAGCACTCTAAAAGAGTACGAAATACAAGGTCATTGACCCCTGATCTTGACCTGTCTTTAAGATATTCGATAAAGTTCGTACGCGCGCCGTTATTTTTTAAATGTATTTTTCTGAAAAACTATTAAAGCTAGAAAGATGGGGCCAATTGCGTATATTGAGAGATACTTTGAAAAATATTTTATATTTTTTTCAGAGTTTTCGTGAAATGACAACTGTGCAAAATAATGAAACAAAGTATAAATCTTTTATTTTAGTACTGTTCTGTTATGTCTACCGCGCCAAAAAAAATACATAATATTCTTTAATTTATATACTTATAGCACACAAAAAATGATCAAAATCAAAGAGGCGCTTTTTGAGTAATATTTAAGAAGAAAATGGAAAAGGTTAAAATAAAAATTCTAAATAGAAAAGGAAGAAAAAGAGAAAAATTGATACCGGACAAATTTAAAAGAAAAAGTAACACTGATATACGGCTAGAGTATTTCGGACGCAAGGCTAGTAGGACATTGATATACAGCCAGTAAGTGGGTGGAGCGATGAAACTAGCCATCGCCACGACCTGCACCCCAAATATACTTATGCTGTTGAAGTCAGCGTTGTAATTAATGAAAGTAGAGATGTTGAAAATTAATGTTATATCTATCATTATCATGTCTACCGAGCGAAATATATACATACATACATATATATATATATATATATATATATATAATCTTTCATTTATATCACGCAAAACCTAATCAAAATCAAAGAGGTGCTTCTTTGAGTACTTATGAATTTGCTAAGTATGAATACGGATGGTAGGAACTAATCAAAGAGGACTTTCCTTAATTTCCTGCGTATAATCCGCGGATCAAACAATTCTTTTTGGACCCAGAAATATTACTTAGGGATTGAAGACAAATATTTTCTACGATCTGATAAGCTACATTTCCTTTTTAAAAATTTCTGGGTCTAAAAATAATTGTTTGATCCGCGGATTATACGCCGGAAATTACGGTTCTTTAGAATTATTTATTATAGTTACATGAGAAATATAATTTCAATCATCATCATCACTATTTTCATTTATTACAATAGTGACTTCATCATTTAAAAAAAATTTAGACAGAATTTCAGCAGGACGTAAAATGCGAGATAGCTATCTCGCATGAGCTAAATAATAAATGACACTTGCGACATGGACGCAGCATCCAACTGTCCTGTTTCCATTTGGACAATCGCAACAATATCCTCGGATTCCTTCGATATTGTTAATATTAGGAACATAATCAATGAACACCCGGTAATATTTACTATTTACGTGTCTGGAACGAACATTTAACTTGATAATATTTGGGGTTTGTTTAAAGTAATATATGCAGAGATTACTCGTGCCGTCTATTATTTCAGCCAGGTATGAAATGGCAAATGAGAGCTGATAGGAACCTGTAAATATTATTTTTAATTGTTCTTCATTTAGTTGTGGAAAATCCAAAATTTCTGATGATACCAGTCGTTGAAAAGCTGTATTTTACGGTTCCATTGCTGCTTTTTTACCTCTTCACTTAAAGAGTTTGATAACGTCATTCGCTCTTTAATGTATTGAACAATTATCTCATTTAAGCCTGCATCAGTATCTAATCGCTTACTGAATTTGTTGTGTAAAAATCCAACAATTTTGCATAATAGACTTACTTTTGGAAGTATTTTATTATCAAGATTGTTATGAAGCAAATTATATTTCTGAGCAATGGTCCCATGCACAGCTTCGACTACCCATCGGATTTTAGTCACCTGTCGTGACATGTTGGCTTCTTCGGTAGGTAACTGGGCTCGATTACCGTTAAGTGCTGGCATTAATACGGCGTAGCCTTCTTTGGTGATAGAGTCAACGGCGTCACAAAAACCGCGATCGACAACAAATATATCATTTGGACGTAATAGAGTTTGAAGTTTAGCATCTTGTAACACTTTTTTCATAATAGTAGCATCATTTTCCGTACCATAAAATGGCCCAGCAAAATCAACTATAAACCCGTTCGTGGTACAAATTGTAAACGGTTTACATAAATGGGTTTTCTTTTGACCAGAATACGATTTTCGGTGATATTCATTATTAGAGCTTTTTTTTATGCCTAATATATGTGCCGTCAAATATCAATACCAGCTGATCATTTCTAAGGTTTAATAACATTCGAGCAGTTAAACTTGTATTCTTTATTAAGTCTTCTCCAGAAATGGAGGTTAATCCAAAATAAGACAAAATATCAATCTCAAAACTCCTTAATACTTCTTTAAAAAATGACGACACATGTTGTTCGTATGGTAAACCCAGCACTCCTGCTATTACTGAATTAGAATTTTCAGTTTTTAATTTAAACAAGAATACAACTAACGCTTGAGCTATAGTACGTACGCTTGTGTTTCGCATAGAAGTTAATAGCTGCCTTAATTCAATTATATTTTGCAAGCAAAATCCTGTCAATATCTTTATCTGATTTTCAGGCATATCATTTTCATTAATTTGTTTCGAAAAGCGACATCTTCGCTCTTTCTGAAAGTGATTTTAAAAAATGAGCAACTTCCTTAGAACTTATTTTGCTATTGTTATATATAGCACGCAGGTGAACCAACTCGTCTTCATAAAATGACTTTCCTATTATATGTGTGCAGCAACAACAGTTACCCTCTGGTATGAAAATCCCAATTTTTGTATAAACCTTGTAACGTGCTTCAAACGGTACTCGCATTAATTTTTAGTGGATTGACATATACAACAATACTTGTGGGTAGATACAATACGTGGTATATGTAGATGTATAAATTCGTTGTTATCGGCAACATACGGAACAGCATCATTGCCATCATCACCATCGACGTCGCTTTCGGAACTACACGGCAAATTCATTTCACTTTCTTGTTGAAATGGAGCAATCGAAGATGTTTCGTCTACTTCTAAATGTTCAGTAGATTGCTCTTGGCCTTCATATTCAGCCAGGGTAGACATTGCAGAAGTTGATGCTACATTTGATTTACTATGGTAAATAATAAGCCGACACTTTCCACATAATATGTCACCAACAGAAACTGTTTTTTTACTCGAGTCACTATATAATCTAGAATCCTCTTCAGTAGCGATAACATTCTTTCTTCCACGAACTTTATGCACGAAAATGTCACAAACTTTACATTGCACGAACATTGTTGTCACCATCAGTGTTGCCAGATGGGCTACTTTTTTAAAATTCAGATTCTCGATTGGAACCACTTTTTTGAAATGGTAAAATGCCTCGTATTTAATGACATATTAAAAAAAGGCGAAAATCAAAACAATTTTACCATTTCAATAAAGTGGTGCCAATCAAGAAATATGAATAAAAAAAGTATATCACTGGCAACACTGGTCACCATACACCATTGTCGGCGGGCGTAAACAATTATTCTCACCTAATTATGAAAAACCAGGCAATTGTTTATGTATTGTTGCCTTGACAAAGTAAGACTACAAGAAGGTACGTAAATTCGTATTATATAACAGCTATCCACTGACTGGCGGATCAAAACAGCAAAATCTCCCTACGAAAACCATAATGCGTATGTAAGTCGGGGCGATCGCTAATTTTGGTATTTCACCCATCGAGTAGCCGTATGTCTGTAACTTACTAACCGTATATCAGTATTACTTTTTCTTTTAAATTTGTCCGGTATCAATTTTTCTCTTTTTCTTCCTTTTCTATTTAGAATTTTTATTTTAACCTTTTCTATTTTATTCTTAGATATTACTCAAAAAGCGCCTCTTTAATTTTGATCATTTTTTGTGTGCTATAAGTATATAAATTAAAGAATATTATATATTTTTTTTGGCGCGGTAGACATAACAGAACAGTACTAAAATAAAAGATTTATATTTTGTTTCATTATTTTGCACAGTTGTCATTTCACGAAAACTCTGAAAAAAATTCAAAATATTTTTCAAAGTATCTCTCAATATACGCAATTGGTCCCATCTTTCTAGCTTTTATAGTTTTTCAGAAAAATACATTTAAAAAATAACGGCGCGCGTACGAATTTTATCGAATATCTTAAAGACAGGTCAAGATCAGGGGTCAATTACCTTGCATTTCGTACTCTTTAAGAGTGCTGATACTAGTACAAATAATAATTCAGTCATTGACCATGGGGGCCATTTCGCCATTCTTACCTCGCTATACCCTTTATGTTTCTTTTCAATTATCAAAATATAGCTCTTGGATGATATTTAATATTAAAACTTAATTTCATTAAAAAAAATCTAAATAAATACAATATTTTATTAACTGATAATAAATTATTAATAAATTAATTAATTAAATTAAATATTGAAACTTAGTTTTTTTTTTTTTTTTTTTTTTTTTTTGAAAGAATTAATTAAAAAATAAAGTAACTTTTAATAAATCAATAAGGGAAAAAAAAAAGTAAAATGTTTCTTTTTAATTATCAAAATACAGCATTTGGATAATATTTAACATTAAAAGTTAGTTACATTAAAAAAAAATCAATCTAAAAAAATATATTATTAACTGGTAATAAATTATTCAAAAAAATAAGCGTAACTTATAATAAATCAATGAAGGAAAAAAAAAAAAGAGAGAAATCCAGATCGGGGATCGAGCCCACAACGTTAGGGTTACGAGACCTGTATGCTAACCATTACACTGAACCATCAGCGAAAATGTCAACGAAACGACTTTTTTAACCACGAAACAAGTTCATAAAAGAATTTGGTGTTTGGCGTTCTTGTATTCCTCGCCAAACCTATTTTGATTACTTATGACCAGGGTGCGTAGTCGTCAAGAAATTCAGAGCAATTTAATTCTTTTAGTATCAGAAATTTTTTTAAGTACTGATTGTTACTTTTGAAAAAGGATTTATTTTTCGTTAAATAAAACAAATATTACATTATAAAAATTCTGGTAAAAGGTCCTTACAAGGTGCTTCCAGGCTACGCACCCTGTATGACGAAAAAAAATGAAAAAAAAATACTTGTGATGCAATTCCACCAAAACAATGCAAGGATATATATACAATTTAGTCATACCAATAAAAATAATTCAAATTATATGTATATACATAAAATATAACGAGAAAATGATGGGATATTTGCTCTTGCTGGTAGAATGAAAACGAAACTTACGGAAGAAAAAAAATATTTTTGCATGAAAAATGCGAAATTCGTAGGCAAAATTATATTTATATCCATAATATAAACATTTTTTAGCATGAAAATTGATGTTACAAATCGAAAAAAGCATGAAAATATTATGAATGATGTGGATTTTAAAGCCTTCTAATTTCACCCCATGTAAAGTCTATGGTAGCGCTGCAGTCGATCGCCTGCGGCGGCGGTTGAAAACAGATTTTGTCCAATCAGAATTTATTGCCATCATGTCGCAACTCTTACCGAAGGATGTAGGAACACTATTAACGTCAGGTGTTCAGAGCCCTCTAGCAAGTAAAGTTTTGGGCGAAACATAACCAAATTTGATTAGCATACATAGTAGACCATGGGATTTCGAATTCTTAAAAAAAAATAATAATGAAAATAAAAAGTTTAAAAAATCGCCCCAAGGGGCAATTTTAGCTAAGATGCGACTAAAATGCATTTAATTTGCATAAAATCAGCAATTTTGGCGCACCAAAAGTGTATTAGTGTAAATGTCGAATGATTAAATGGCAAAAAATACAGTACAGATCAATTTTATACTGTTGGAATACTGCCCGAGCGCTGATGGTACCTGCACATTTTTCATCTCTTGTTCGACAATAGCAGTTACAACTTCGTCAACTTGTTATTGACTAGTCACTTTGCGTCCTAGGCCTTGTTGCCGCAAAGTTTCAAATCGATGAATCATCTTTTATAAATATGTTATGCTCATCGGTTCTTTTGGCAAATTCTGTAATCGGTGAAATTCAGGACGAGTATCATTGCAATTCTCGTTCTGATTATAACACAGCTTGACTAGTAAAGTATGGTGAGAGTTGATAATGATGAGAACTCTCCCAGCCTTTCCTTTTATACTCATGATTGCTATACACAACTGATTTTATGCAAATTAATGCATTTTAGTCGGTAAACAACGCTAAAATTGCCCCTAGTGGCAATTTTTAAAACTTTTTAATTTAATTTTTTTTAAGAATTCGAAATCCCTTGGTCTACTATGTATGCTGATAAAATTTGGTTATGTTTTGACCAAAACTTTACTCGCTAGAGGGCTCTGAACACCTGACGTTAATAACTAACCACCCTGTATTTTATCCTAACTAATTTAAATAAGATTATTACCACAAACATTTTACGAAATTTTATATTTTTAATTTTAGAGGCAATCTGTTGAAAAATGCTTTTTCCTTTTTTTTTTTTTTTTTTTTTTTTTTTTTTTTTTTTTTTTGACGTCCGATTATCAACACGTAGGCTAAGAGAACTTAACCCGTATATACGCAAGGAAAGCCAAGGTTCTAAGAAATCCATCGAAAAATCCGAACGATTAGGTCGACGGGCCCGATGGGTTCGATTCCATAACCTCCCGCCTACCAGCTTCGAGAACTTTTTCTGGTGAGAATTCAATATTACAGATACATTATTACGTGCCTTTCAAGGGGTTAAAAATGTAGTTGTATCCCGCAAGTCACAGTTAGATATCCCTACAGTTTGTGATCAATTTCAGGTACCCCGTTCATGACAACATTATTTAAAATCTGTTGCAAACTGACCAGTCGACCATTTTTGCAAATAATTGTTATTCAATTAATACTATGAATGCGTTAGGACCCTATTGACCTTATTATGGCCATGATCCACTAAAATTACAGTTAAGTAACTGTTATCTGTAAAAATGGTTAAATGGCTAGACAATTTACGGCAATTTTTAATAGTGAATATGTTATTTTTATGTCTTTATATATAAAATAAAAATTTGTCTGCCAAAATGCGAGAATCATAATCAAAGCTCCATTCATTTGCATTATTTTAGCATGTGTTGTAGTTTATCTGAAAATTTTTATCATTTAATTCGTATCTATTAACCCATTAACGCCCGAATTATGTTCTTCGCTAAAATTTAAATTTTGTATTTCCCACCACTTTTAAAAGCAAATTAACTTTTATCTAAATTTATCGAGGATTCTGTCTCGTGAAATAAGGTATATATTTATCTTCCTCTTTACTGGTGAGAAAATCGCTTTCTTGCTTTTTTTGTAACCGTCCTCAAAAGAGGACGCTGGGCGTTAATGGGTTAATTAGATTTCTTTTATTCACAGTTATTCATTCTTGGTTGCCATATAATCCACGGGTAAAAACAGTTTTTTTCAAAGTAGAAATTTTATTTAATAAATGAGTTCAAATAAGTACCAAGTAGAAATAAATTGCATTTTGTTAAATAAACTTTCTTATCAAAAATACGCAGGAAATTACATTGATTCTAAAAATAAGTACGTTAATTAACCCTCCTAATATCATTGGGGTCTTATTTGACCCCACTTATTTTCTGTTTTGAAATTTTTAATGTTCAAAACCAGAAAAAATTAATAATGTATGCTTTATATATGAAATTAAATACTTACCTCGGGAGGTGGGGGGAGGAATTGAATCTGTTGTTTGAATCACAGAGTACGGAACAGAGAATCAACATTCATACACAGTAATGGCAACTTGTATAACATGGGATTACGCATAGACAGTAGCGACACGAGCGGACTACTCTGAAACTACGATCATAACATAAGAGAGGTTGCTAATTCGGCGAAACATCGCTTCTTTGGCGACAAATGATAAGGGTAAAAAGAAAAAAAATACAGCGACGGCTTGCTGCTTATTGATTTGAAATTTATGAAAGAATTATTTTAAAATGAAGTAACTTTGACATATTCGTCTTGCAAACAATACATGTGTCTCTTCTTAACATAACGACTTAATAATTTAAACTTGAAAATTCAAAAACAATAACAGTAATAATTATGAATCAATATAAGCGCGGAAATCTAAGATCAAATAGCATAAGCACGTGTGCAAAGATAATCAAATCAGCATTCAGCAAGAAGTGCCAAGCCAGAATATGTTTACAGTTAAACAGAAATCACGAGGATAAAAATCGCCAACGCTATGGTTTAGTTTTTAAGTGATCCACTGAGGGCGCTCTTTTCAAGCCGAGTTGAGGCTCTGTCCGTACTCTGTGGTTTGAATCATATAAAACTGAAAATCCTCAGAAAATATTAAAACTGGTACTTGGAGGGTTCAAAAGAATATTCATGCAGAATGTTCGGAACCTCTTCTGCTTTTTTGTACCACAATTTTTACCTCCTTCAATCAGCATAATTATAGACATATAAAAACTTACTATAAAGCTTTTGTAATACAAAAAATCGTAAGATTTTGGATGCTCTGATACAATGATGCTTAAAGCAAACAAAAATGTTTAAGACAGGTGTATAAATAATTTCTTAACCCTTTGATGGGCGGTGGGATAAGATAGATCCCACTTAATTTTAATTGCGAAATGCCACATTGACACCAGAATTTTGAAATGAAAATTATAAATTTATGAAGTATGTGAAGAAACTCATTTATCTATTTTGAAATAAACTTGTTTTAAAATTCTGGTGCCATTCAATGATTTTAGCATTTTATGAATAGACGTGCTTTGCCCCTCAAAGGGTTAATCTTTTCCAGCTCGGTGTCCTTTAACCTCTTCAGTTCCTGAGTACCCAAATGGGTACATCAGTTTTGTCCCATTTTATTAATGATACTCAAATATAAATGAAATTTCGATATAAGAATAATATGTTTCGAATTCTAAGATTCGAGCTAATGAAAATAAAACAGAAATCTCGCTCTGAAGTCAAACGAGAGAAGAAATAATTCAGTAATAATTAAAAATACTGTAATAATCGCGAGTAGCGAAAAGGTTAAAAAGGACACCTAATTTTAATTTTACTGGCACCAAGAATATTTAATTATAATTTTTCTTATATAACATACATGAAAATGAGCAAGTTCTTATTTCTTAATAAATTCGTTTATTATTTCTGGTGTAAGTTAATTATTTTAAACAGATTTGCACCTAACCGGAAAAGGTTAAAACAGAAGCATTTTTCTAGTCATATAAGTAGTATGCATAAACTTCTTTGAGTCAAATATTTATCAATTTTCTATAGTTTGGGGAGCATAAGATCCTTATTGTTAAGTACCTATCATTATGCTACTAATCCTTACAGTTAAAGGCAGATTTTTCTCTTAATACGCAATAACATGCATAAGAAATGTAAAATATTCTGTTTTAAAATATACATTTAAACAAATAACTAAAGTAGGGGTTATTACGAAAATTAACAGCCACATCTTGTTTCAAAATAGAACAAAACAAAATATGCGATAGCTATTTACAATAGGGCTATTAAAATAGTATCTTTGATATTTTTTAAATATATATTTATCGCAAAGAAATAAAATTCAATGTTTTAATTTGCATCATTTAATTCAGTATGGAGAAAGTTTAACTTTCCACCATCAACTTTTATCTGCTTTAATCCTGCCCCTATCTTTAAGCGTATTGGCAGAATTCCAATAGAAGAGAAATAAATACTAGCGAGGATTTTAGCCTTCCTTTTATATATTCCAATGAGTGTAATTTAAAATCAGCAGCTTTCTTATTCGATTTTTTTATACAGAACACTGCAATTTCTCAACTCTTTTATTTTTGAAATATTCTTATTTTATTCTTACAGATTTTGTTGAATTCTTCAAAAGCTATAAAGCAAAGTGTGGCATTCTAGTTCAAAGGATTACCATAGGATTTCCAGATTCTTCTGAATAGAGTTCCAAATGTGTTTCGCTAATGTTGTGTTAGTTATATGTGAATATATTATAAATTCAAAGATTATTAATGCAAATAAATGTTTCCTTATCTGAAGAAAAAATGCTTTTTTTTTAAATATGTTTATCCATTTTGTGTTTTATTTAACAGTTTTCAACACCATGTTTATTTTTGCGGATTGTTTATTTTTCTGTCGATCGTTCAAAATACAAAGAGAAGAATAAAGAAATGTATTATAATAGCTACTTTATACATTTCCAAAGCAGTTTAAAATTTTTCTTTAATAACTCTATTTCGAATGGTTGTACCTTCGGGAATATGGTGTGAATTTCTTAAATATAGGTCAGTACTTCATGTTTCTATAAGAAGGATGTCTTTTCGGGGATTTTTGTTAGAAAAGGATCCAGAATTACCCTTCTCAAAGAAAATCCTGAAAATACGGTCTTCAAAACTTGATGATTTCGAACCCGCGATCATTCCAAACTTTTCCTTGGCCACTTGAATACTAGGTTTGATCACTAATACAGGCTGCTGCCAGTGGGGGCTGCTGCCAGTGGTGACTGCCAGTGTTGCCAGACGGGCTACTTTTTTTTAATTCAAATTCTTGATTGGCACCACTTTTTACAAATGATAAAATGTGTCTAATTCAGTGGCATGATAATTAAGGCGAAAACAAAAGGTGATTTAACGTTACAAAAAAGTGGTGCCAGTCAAAAAATCTGATTTTAAAAAAAGTAGCCCACTGGCAACACTGGTGGCTGCCGGATGCGAATACTTTTTAAGCATGTACGGTCCCTTATATTTAAACACGAGTATTTTATAAAAAAAATTACTTTGATTAGTTTAATTTCAGAAAAATACAGCTGGAAAACCTCTTAAAAATTATTGGTGCTAAAATTCAATGGATCGTGCACATGTTGAAAAAAAATCCGCCTTCGGCAGACGTCATTTTTAAATCAGCACTGAGGCCTAGAATTCAGGGTGCGGTGTTCCTTCCATCGTCCCCTGAATCGATGAGAGCGTTGCACAAAAATGGCGGCTATTGTAGGCGGATATTTCTAAGCGTTTATATGGTACCCTGAATTCAGACACCACTGTTTTACAAAAATTTTCATTGATTTATTTAATATCAGAAAAACAAAGCTGAAAAAAGTACAAAAAATTATTGAGGCTCAAGTTCAAGAGACCATACATACACTGAAAAAAATCCACCTACGATAAGCGCGTATTTTGTGTCAGCGCTCAGGCCTAGTATTCAGGGGGCGGGGCCCTTCATTTAATGACTTGGCCACTATTCTGAGTAAGCCCGGTGGTACTTTGGATTAAATGCATTAAAGTATTAATAAACATTAGTAATAATATTAAAAGTTAAGTATAAAACATCTTTAATATTACAACACAAGTAACATGCCAGTATTTATTATGTAGGTTGTATTGGAATTTAATTATATAATAATATAGAATTAGTCAGAAATATTTTCAATTAAATATGACAATATTGATTAAATATGAGATTTTCATTAGAGATGTTTATAATGAAGTGCCATTATTATAGAAATATTACCTTATTTTGGACGTATTTGCAAAGATTCGCCAATATAGTAGAAATATAGGCTTTATACTCAAAATATTTGCGAAAAATAATAAAATACTTTTTTTTCCATATTCATGCAATATTTCTCAAATTTAAACACCCAAATATTGGGGAAGATACGTCATGGTAGTATCGCCAATACTGCCCAGCATATAACTAATACACTATATTGCCATTGATTATGGGACACTTGCGATTTTAGACATTTTACTAAATATCTAGAAAAATACATGAGGAATCATCTCGAAACTCTTAGTGTATAAATATAATAGTATACGTCATACACCTCCGTGAAGTTTTTTACCGAAACTCCATAGGGGACCGTCAACAAATTAAAAAAGAATGAATATCTTTTGAATAACCCTGTCAAAACTAATGTAGCAAAAGCGCTCAAACTCTAGATTATGATTGAATGACTTATTGTAATACACTGTGTTCATTTTAAGCAAATAGCATGCATACTCGCAGAGTAATTAAGGTTTTTATAAAAATGGTCACAAATTTTTCCAAGTTTTTTCCTTATAATTTTCAGAGTTCTTAATATAAAATAATATTTTTTTCAGAAAATATGACAAACAACATTGCACACAGTACCCTGTAATCAGAATTAAAAAATAATGAAAATTGTATACAAAATGAGTTGGTTTACTAAATAATTTTTTACTGCGCATGCGTCAACGATATCAAAATTTCATTTGCATATTATGTTAGCTAAATGTATAGAGCAACTTTTGTGAAAGTCACAAAATCATAACTTGAAAATTCTGAAAATAATCGTCAATTGAATAAGTTGAAAATCCGTTATTCTCAAAATGAAGCAAATACAAGAGGGGCTGTATCCATATATTCATTGATTAGTGTCAATATAGAATACACAATACGGGATGTTACGACTACTTTTGGATAAAATCCCTCATTTTTTTGCTTCATTTTGGAAACACCGGATTTTGTCCTTTTTCTATAGACGATTACTTTCAGAATTTTCAAGCCATAATTTTGAGACTTTTACAAAAGTTGCTCTATACATTTAGCTAACATAATATGCAAATGAAATTTTGATATCTTTGACGCATGCGCAGTAAAAAATTATTTAGTAAACCTACTCATTTTTCATACAATTTTTATTATTTTTTAATTCTGATTACAGGGTAATGTGTGCAATGTTGTTTGCCATATTTTCTAAAAAAAATATTATTTTATACTAAGAACTCTGAAAATTATAAGGGAAAAACTTAGAAAAATTTGGGGCCATTTTTATAAAACCTTAATTACTCTGCGAGTATGCATGCTATTTGCATAAAAATGAACACAGTGTATTACAATAAGGCATTCAATCATAATCTAGAGTTTGAGCGCTTTTGCTACATTAGTTTTGACAGGGTTATTCAAAAGATATTCATTCTTTTTTAATTTGTTGACGGTCCCCTATGGAGTTTCGGTAAAAAATCTTCACGGAAGTGTATGACGTATACTATTATATTTATACACTAAGAGTTTCGAGATGATTTCTCATGTATTTTTCTAGATATTTAGTAAAATGTCTAAAATCGCAAGTGTCCCATAATCAATGGCAATATAGTGTATATGACCAATACTAGCAAAAATTAAAAAAAAAAAAAAACATTGGCCTCATATTGTTTTGCTACACTCATTTGAATTTAAAAAGAATTAAGATTACTTTATTTTTAATTAAATGTAATTCAAGTGTCAAATATTGTGTATTTAAAATGTTATTAATGAGAAGCATGCAAAAGAAAAAAGAAAAAAGATGATAGGTCATAGAGTCATAGAGTTAAATCTTTAGTGATGCACGCTGAATGTTCACTAACCATTTCCCGAATATTCTGCATTTACAAAAAGATGTTTTTATAAAATTTTCTTTTTTTAAGGACATGCCCTCACTTGTCAACAAAAGTTTTGAAAATACACTATATGCCCAGTTACGACGTGTCACTTTTAAACGTTTTGTTAAATCTTAAAGAAAAGATGAGAAAATATCTTGAAATTTCTGGAGTTTAATCATAATAATATGGGTCATACACAGGGCTCCCACTTGGTCCGTTTTTTGAACACCACTTTTATTTAAATAAAATTTTATTTATAAATTTCGTAGAATCATACTAGGAAGACCGTTTTTCTTGGAATTGTTGCAGAAACCTACCACAAATTTATTTTTAAAAAAATACCGGTTTTCAAAAAACAGACCAGTGGGAGCATTGCATATATTTCTACGAAGATTTTTTCCCGAAACTCCATAGGGCACAGTATATGTTATACATACTTCTAGTACACAATATTCCATGGACTACCTGTATTTGGATACAGGTCCTTATCCTTTTTTTCTTAGTTTCAGGATAAAAGCAAATTTGAGATTTCGAGCTTCTATGGGCAATAATTTTCAGAATTTCAAAGGTATATTGTTGAGACATTTCCAAAAGTTTCTATACACATTTACCTAATAGTCTGGGAGGCATAGACGATCATCTCATTGAGTTCACGGATGAAATTGTAGAAATAGTTACATTTCTATTGGCATATTAAAACGCAATCGGTCTGCCAAGTCACATCTTGGTGGAAAACACCTGAAAATCTGATTTTAGCGGTTGACTCATAATTTTACCATTGTGTTTTCCGGCACCCAAATCTCCATGTTTTCACATATTTGGTGCAGGAAAACACAATGATAAACTCACGAGACAATTGTAAATCGGGTTTTTAGGTGTTTTTCTTCAAGATATCACTTGGCAGACCATTTTGCGTTTTAATGTACGAATCGATATTTAACTAATCCTAGAATATTGTCCGTGAAGTCTATAATCTGATTGTCTGTGCTGCCACCTCCCGGTCTATAATACATTATGCACATTATACGTTGATTTTATTCACGCATGCGCAGTGAAACGTTAGCTTATAAACATGCTAAATATTTACCTAATTTTTATTATTTTTTAATTATGATTGCAGTGTATTGTGTGAAATAATTTTTGTCATAGTTTTTGAAAAGCAATTTTTTTATATTAAAAACTCTGCAAATTATAAGCAAATAAACTTGGCAAAATTTGACACAGTTTTTATAAAAAAAAAACTTAATTTCTCTATAAGTATGCAAGCTATCCTCATAAAAATAAACACAATTTTTAAAATAAGCCTCTTAATCATGTTCTACAGTTTGAACGCTTCTACTACGTTAGCTTTTACAGGGTTACCCAAAAGATATGTGTTTTTTCATTTTGTTCGCGGTCCCGTATTGGGTTTCCGGGAAACCTCTTCATGGAAATATATAGCCTATACTATTCTGTTTACACACCTGGAATTTCAGAAAAATTCCTTATTTGTTTTTCAAGATATTTAACAAAACATCTTAAAAAGCAAGTGACCAGACGTCAGTGGCCATATAGTGGTCATACAGTGGCCATCATAGGGCCAGTATTTAATTCGTCAAAAATTACATCGTGCATCAGAGTTCTAGTTCCAATGGAAAGACTTTCTTGTAGAATTTGCTCCATGACATATCACTATTGATAAATAGTATACAGGGCTCCCAAATGGTCCGCGACCTGAACATCAGTATTTTTTAACAGGAAATTTCATGATACGTTTGAGCTAGAATCAACTTCCAAAGGCAGTTTCTGGACAATTTGCTAGAAAAATCTAAAAAGAAAATTTCTCTAAAAAAATTCTGATGTTCAGTTCGCGGACCATTTGGGAGCCTTGAGTATATAATCTAGTATTAGAACTTGTGTAGACTTGTGTAGAAATTTTGTATAAATATGTCAACTATTCATAAATAGCATATAACCTACTACACAAGGTTTCACTGTAGCCAAGTATGTATGTGATCGTGGCAGATATTTTATTTTTCTAATGCTGTTACAGGTGGAAATTTCCAGTCTAGCTTCTTGCCATATTTATGTCAACCAAATCCTGTGATTTTTTTACAGTTCTAATTTGGAACCAGGGTTGCTAGTTTAACTTCCTTCTTTTCAGAATTTCAGATTTACACCAGTAATTTTGAATGAAGAACTTTTGCTCAATGTAATTACAAAATTTCTGTCATTTAGGGGACACAGGACGTTTGAAACCATCTCTTTAGTTTTGAACAATACTGTAATATGTGTGGGGACACAATACTTAAAACTAAAAATTAAATAAAATTTAAAAAAATATATTCTTGTAGAACAGGCTATTTTACTAAAATTAACTTTGTTAAATCTCTACTATTTTTTAAATATGAATCTTCACATTCATTAGATTACCCTACATAAAACTTTGCATGGATTTTTAGATGTATGCAGGGCTGCCACAGGCGACTATTTTTTAATTCATGCTGGCACCAGCTTCTCTAAACAGAAATCTTTAAGGCTCCTGTCCTCACTCGAGGAAACGTTCGCGAGCTAATGCTATTCCTATAGGGAAGCATTTTTCTAATAACTCTTTCGCATTTTGACATTTTGGAATAATTTTTTTTTTGCATTGGATAGCTGAGGTGCATTCCGACAGCGCACCTTTTTAACTTTTTCGATTTTGAATGCAGATATATTTTTAAAATGCACTTTCAGTTTCGAAACCGGTTTTGAAAGTGAAACTGACTTTGTAAAAAATATCTGCAACCAAAATCGAAAAAGTAAAAAAGGTGCGCTGTCGGCATGCACCTCAGCCATCCAATGCAAAAAAAATTATTCAAAGATGTCAAAATGCGAAAGAGTTATTAGAAAAATGCTTCTCCATAGGAATAGCATTAGCTCGCAACCGTTTCCTCGAGCGAGGACAGGGGCCTTAACACTTTAAAAACTTTCGCAAGAAAAATAAACTTCAAAGAAAAATATATTAGAAAAATATTGGTGTAAACATAACATAAAAATAGTCGCCCGTGGCAGCCCTGTGTAGGGGATTTTACATTTAATATGATTTTTTTCTCGTGTATATTAAAAAATGAATAAAATTCAACAAACTCTCATCTTATATATATTTTTTTAATATTTAAGATTGGATGAATTGACTGAATGAATTGATTGAATTTATTAATTACTTGAATGTTTAATCCATGCACAAAAATGTTAAATACACAGTGGAGAATAAGTGAAGAAAATTTCAAACCTCTATCTAAATTAGCAAAAAAGCCTTTGTATTTTTCGAACAAGCAAATTGTAAAAAGATGAACAGGGAGAAAAGTCACTTTAAAGTTTTCAATTGTATAGTTAATTACATTCGATCTGTTTGAAAAAATTACAATATATCACGGCACAATGGTCGTATAAGTAGAAATGTGGTATAAAAATATTCACAATTAAATAAGTTTTCAGTTAATATTAGAAAAAGAAAATCAATATTTTAACCAATTTCAAGGTACTATGTCCCCTTAAATAAAGCAAAAAATATTATTTTTAACTTCTGTTACAAATTCGGATTGTCTGAATAAAAATGGATGTCATACTGCCAACACTGTTTCGAACAATAATTCGACTATTTTTTAATCGCAGATTTGCGCTTAAATAAAGCGAGAATTTCTATTCAAAAATAGTGGTGACAAAAACACCTAAGCATTTCTCAGCTATACATTTTTGAAAAAGTGAATAATAGATTAAAAATATTTAAGCTAATTTAGAAAGTAACAAAACTAGAAAAATAGAAGAACTGCTGAAAAAGAAAATGGATATTTTTTAAGATGATGAACCTTTAGCCGGTTTCCTGTTTTGGCCGCCGTCGTACGGGAAACGTGTTAATGTGAATCATGGTTTGGCCGTACCACGTATGGGCATTCAAACTTCAATAATAATTTATTATTCTCACCAGTAGATATTGTAAATTTTGCATAGATAATCCGATTTGGTTTACCTATGCAACTTGTTTGTCCCATGGGACAAACAATTTGCGTTTCACGTCAATTGATTTTCTCATCTGATTTGGCAAAAATTTCTGTTTTAAAAGACCGGTGATAAATGGATTAAAAATTCTGTAAAAGACATGTTATCTGAAAGTTTTTTTTTTCAAAAATATTGATCAGTTAAGTGGTTAAGGAAAAATGTAGAAGTGTTTTGAATTTTCTTTTTCTGTTTTAAAACTGCAAATAAAAATTTCTGTTTTAAAAATATTCATATACATAGCATTATATAAATATTTTAAACTCACTTTCATCTTCTTCGTATTTTCTAACATAGCGGCTTATTTACCTTCGAAAAGCAACGTGAAAAATGAATAAATGCCATTTTTCAAATATTTATAGCAATGAAAGTTGGAAACCTTTTAATTTCTCGCTATAATATTTCTGTTACTTTCTTAATAACCTTATGTGAAACGGTGCTCCGAGGAATTTCATACATTCACGTATAAGAAATAAAAACTTTAATCCTCCGCATATGCAACCAAAATCTTTAAATTTTAAAACTTTGCAAAGGTATCAGAATTCAGTTTTGGGATTAGTTGTGCTACGTTCTTAAATTTTACTATAGAATTTGGAAGTAACTAAATCTATTTGTTCTCCTTTGAGATTTGAAATAATTTTGGTGTGTAGTTATTTAAAACAAACATTTTAAAATGTGCTCTTTGCGAATTTGCTTTTGGAAAATGATGTGGCTACTTTTCATTAAGAATTACCTTTATTTTCTCTTTTGCGAGACTCCTTTTCTGTTATAATGTATTATATATCAACTGTAATTAAATTTTCGTAGAGAAGAATAACAAATTCTTTTACACAAGAGATGATATAGCATTTTTTGTCTCAGAAAATGGGATGCAAGATTTCATCAATAACAATATCAAGTAAATATATATAGAAGAAATAGCCTACTAGACTGGTCTTAATGAGACAACTTTTTAAGGATTTTATATTTATATTTATTTATATTTTTTACTTTATAGCATTATCAGAATTTAAGACTGTAATTTGTAAACTTGTAATTTTTATTGATGTAGCTATTTTTCATTCAGAATTACCCTTATTTTCTCTTTTTCGAGATTCCTTTTCTATCATAATATATTATATATCAACTGTACTAAAATTTTCGTAGTGAAGAATAACAAATCCTTTTACACAAGAGATGGTATAACATTTTTTTTTCTCTGAAAATGGGACGCAAGATTTCATCAATAACAATATGAAGTAAATATATAGAAGAAATAACCTAGTAGATTGGTTTTAATGAGACAAATTTTCAAGGAAATTATAGCATTATCAGAATTTAAGACTGTAATTTGTAAACTTGTAACGTAATTTCCTGCCTATAATCCGCGGATCAAACAATTCTTTTTCGACCAAGAAAGGGTATTGCCGGGTTTCTTAGTAAAATATGCCCTTGAGTCAACCACATCGATTTCTGCATGAATCGATAGCCCATAAAAAGAAATTTATTTCTCCTCAGTTTTAAGTTGGTATCTCAAGACCATGGGGAATAATGGTCCTAAATGCTTGTTTTGCAAAAGATAGCATTGGGACGAAACTACTAAGCAGATTTCAACGAAAAAAATAAGGGATGTAAATAATCACCATACGAATGTTTGACAATTTTTTCAGATTTCAGACAAAAGAACAAGTTTTCTAACATTTTCCCTGTTTTTAAATGTATATTTTAATTAAAAATAAACTGAAATTTCTGAGTGATCACCTTAACTTTTTTGCATGAAATACTATGAGACATGATGCATATTTTCTATCAATTTCAACTTCCTACGTATGGTGCATCATATTAAAAAAACTGCAAAATCACATTCCGGCGGGAATGTGGGGCGTTTCTCGGACAAATTCTACGCCTTCTTTTAAAAATACCGTGTGAATTAATATGTGAGATTTGAAAAGGAGGCGTGAAATTTGTCCGAGACACGCCCCTCAACCCCGCCGGAATATGATTTTCCCCTTTTTTAATATGATGCACCATACGTAGAATGTTGAAATTGATAGTGAATATGTATCATGTCTCATAGTATTACATGCAGAAAAATTAAGGTGGTCACTCAGAAATTTCAGTTTACTTTTAATTAAAATGTACATTTAAAAACAGGAAAAATGTTAGAAAACTTGTTCTTTTGTTTAAAAAAATCTGAAAAAACTGTCAAACTTTCGTATTGTGGTTTTTTACATCTCTTATTTTTTTCGTTAAAATCTGCTTAGTAGTTTTGTCACAACCCAG